>CM070539.1:11256928-12507976 GCA_036346415.1 Raddia guianensis
TGTAGAAAAGAAAATAATGGATCCAATCAGACAGGCATAAGATAATTAATAGAATCTAACGATAAAGAAATACTTTTAATGCTGTAACAAATATATTTCCTGGTAGGTCAAAACATTCTGCGAAAAAATTCCATGCTAGAAGTAAACAAACAGAGTTGATACTATTGCAAAAAGAAAAGAAATAATGCCTCCACTAGAAACCATGAATGAATTCATGGGATGGCAAGTAATGCATCAAGCTAAAGGCACATGCATCGATGAATCACAAAATGCGAGAACCAATGGGATCTCATACTCTTATTCTACGAGGCCAGCATAGCTAACAAGGGAGAGGAAAAAAAACCTGAAGTTCCATGGAAAATTACACAATTACTTGACAAAAGTGTTTAAAGGAAAAGCAAGCACTAGACATGCATATAGAATAACCTACAGCATGGAATACAACATATCACCATATGCCAAGGATCATTATTCATAAACTACAAAAATGGCACCAGAATTATTTGCAGCAGCACACAAGTGACATTGTCCATACTCCATATTTGTGTTCTTGAAAAAAACAAGTCAGATAACATTTTCTCTTATAGCATCTTGGCACATCTGCACATATGTAACCCAGTTCTAACCAACATAGTTACTTATAACCCAAATCTTAAGAGTCCCATTGTAATTGATATTTTAATAATTTTTTTTATTATTGATTAAACATGGCATCTTGTGACTTACATCTTTGAGGACAGAGTAGTCATGCAGGTCTGCACCAAAGGCTCTATATTTGCAGCACTGAACTCAAACTTCTGGGAAATGTGTTCAAGGTGATCGAAAGCTATCCTTGACGCCATCTCATAACCTTCAGCAATCCTCATCGGGTGAATGCCACGCTCCAGCAGTTTCTCAGCTTGCTCTAGGAGCGACCCAGCCATGACCACCACTCCAGTGGTACCATCCCCAATCTCATAATCTTGACTGCGGGAAAGCTCCACCATAAGCTTTGCAATTTGGTTGTCAACATCCATTTGCTCCAGGATCGTTGCACCATCATTGGCTGACAATTCATAAGGCAACATGGATCAGTAAACAAAACAACAAAGAAATCAAGAAACATCCCCAGATGGTTTAAATGTGTAGCTGCAATATATCGACTCTTAAAAGCACAAACTCGGATCTCCTGATCTACAAAAGATGTGCACACTAATCAATTGCACAAATCCTAGACCATTGGGGCACCACACTTCACCATTGCATTTGTAAACGGAAATGGAACTTGGCAATTTCCACAGTATACGTAGTATTCCACAACTCAATTTGTATCTAATAAAATGATAAGAAAAACAATTGCAAGGAACGAGGAGCTATTAACAAACTACGTAAAAACGTCCCAGTTACCTACCCAGTAAATCAAATCAAGGCTCAACAGTCTAACGAACAGCTAGATCTCACGATCGCAATCTTAGGCTGCAGTGTACTACCCAAAATAAATCCTAAATTCCCTAAAAAAAATAAATCCTAAACCTCAAGACACTACCTTTCGCACCAACGCTAAAAACGAGCGAATGGCTCGCCAACACTTCCAATCCAACGAAACCAATCCGAGAGCGGGGTAATTGATTATTTGCCCTGAAGTTGATGTGCAATTGATTATTTGCCCAAAGATGATGTGCAATTGATTATTTGCCCTGATGTGTATCAATGACATGTGGGCCAGCAGGGCAAATAATCAAACAGCAGGGCAAATAATCAATTGCACATCAACTTTAGGGCAAATAATCAATTATACCGCGTGGGGGGAGCTAAGTCATTCCCAGAGATCAGAGCTGAGATGAGGAGAAACGAGGGAGCGGGCAAGGGGCGGCGAAATGGTGGTTCGTACTGATGGTGACGTCGCCGTCGGGGGACTGGAGCATCTTGTCCATGCCCTTGGGTCCGAGGGAGGTGCGGAGGATGCGCGCGACGGCCTTGCCGGCGGCGACGTTGGCCTTCTGCGCGTCGAGCCCCCGCAGCCGCGTCTTCTTCTCCTGCTCCCTGAGGATGATGAAGGGCCGCCCGAACTCGTCGAAGGCGAGCGCCATGGCCGCCGCCCACGCTCCTATCACCAGAAGCTCCGGGGGTGCCGGATCCGGCGGTGGCGCGGGTTAGGGGGGAGCGCCGGAGCGGAGGTGCTTCTGCTTTCTAGAGAACGCGCGGCGAGGGCGAGGGTTTCGTTTGCTTCCTCCTCAATCAAACAAAACCTCTCGACAGCATGGGCCGGGCTGAAATATGGGCCCAATATGGGCTGAATTTAGGTCGAGCTACTCGGCCCAATGTTCCATTTCAAAAAAGATACTCGGCCTGGATGCACCGGGTAATCGGCCCATGAGTCCATGCTCCATCCTCTCGCGCGGCGCGATCAACCGGCGGCCGCCGCCATCTCCGTCGCCGCGCTGGCGATCGCGCCGTTGCGAAGGCGGCGGGAGAACAAGGAGGCCCTAGATGGCGGCTAGCCTAGCCTCCGCCGGAGTGGCTGCGGGCGCGGCAGCCGGCAACCCTCACCGGCGGCGAGCTCTCATCTTCGTGCCTTTGGATTCCGCGATCGCGGCCGAGAGAGGCGCCGCACCGGTGCGTATTCTCTGCCTTTGTGTGGTAAAGGCAGGGAAAAACAGGCCAAAAGGCACGGGCATTGTAGCAAAAACACTGTTAGAAAATACTGTTCATGGGACTGTAGCAAAACACTGTTGAAAACACTGTTCATTTTTCACTGTTTTGCACTGTTAACCAGTTATAAAGTCACGGTTACTGTTCACCTCTGCCTTTGCCACGCAACGGCAGAGAATCCCGTTTGGCGCCGCACCACAGGTAGATCACGAGTTCCTTCATGTTTGCTCAGTTGATCAGCCGGTTCGCCACTTCGCCCTAGCTGGATGGTATCTGCACATGTTCAGCTGCCACTGCTGCGCAGTTGAGAGTTGAGACTGTGCGGAGCAGCTGGGCTGAGGCAAGCTACAGGATTAGATTTGGAGTTATGTTGCTGAAAAGGTTCGGATTTCTTCAATTTGCTGAGGTTAGCTTTACCTGGTAGGCTAGGAGCCTAGGACTAGTGCATTTTAGAGGGATTGCGATTTTCTTCAACTCGCTGATAAATTTAAGTCTACAGCTTCAAGAACAACCTTGTATAATCTAGAAAAAAATCCGCATATCTAAACTCTAAAGCATGTGATATGCTGCATGCTTAACAGCTAGTTATATGGAGTATATATTCTCTATACAATTCAAAGAGAAGGAAGCAAGCACATGCGGCGAAGAAAATATTAAAAAATTGAGAATCAGTTGGAGATGATCATCCTCCACTCTGAACAAGTGAGCATTTATCAAATTAGTTTACAACATGAAACACAGTTTACTGGTATTTGACACTGCTCGGCACTTTTAACCCGTGCCCAGAGCCGAGAACGCAGAAAGTGAACCAGAGATACACTTCACACTTTTGCAGTTTTTACATTTGACTGCTAGTAAAATTCTCGGAGAGAAAGTGGCCACTGATTCATTGCTGAATTTCACTCAGGACCAGGAGCCATGGCCATAAATGTCTGTTTGGACACGAACAGAAAAGGGCCAGCAAGGATTCATGTCATTGCTACTGTGAGTATGGAGTAATTCCCATCTTCTTGTACCATCAAAATCTTTATCGTGACACTGTATTTTGTCTCCATTTCTATCTTTCACGGTTTTCCCCGGCGTGTTATCTTTTTCTTTTTTTCACAAATGACAAGCATTCCATATAGGGTCTTAAAAGTTAACGATCAGGTACAGGTCTAACGTTTGAATTCCTTATATTTTGGTAGGAATTAAATTATCTATTATCACATTTATATAAATTCCTATATTCAAACTAGGCAAACTAGAACTGCCCAGTAAAGCTACTGACATGTTCGGTAGAAATCTCATGATTAGTTAAGATGACATTAGATTTGACCTACCATTTGTCTATATTCAAATCTAAAACCGACCTTGTTTTCTTCAAATAAATTTATATGAAAAATCCCCATAATAGCTATTTAATTCGTACAATTGCTTGAAAGGACTTTTATTGGATATGATATTGTCCATAATTTTGTAGGAAATGTAGCATGAGATCTAAACATGTTTAACATTACTTCCAGGGTTCTAACGCATCTTCTTTTCTCCTCCGTATTATTTGTATAATTAATCTTTAAAAAATGTGCGAGACAAAAACACATTATTTTTATTTATGTTATTTTGAAAACCCTTTAGAGGCGATTTCATGATAGAAAAACAAGATAGACTAAAAAACAAATTAATTTCTAGCTAAATAAGTTTAAGCCACTTAGAACATGCTATTTAACTCATTTTTGGCCTTTTAAACTTATATTCGTTTGCCCTCTATTACCGAAACCGCTATATCTTCGGTTAAATACTATGGTGGCTACCATGTGTCCATTAAACATTGATATAATTGTTAAATGCCGATGTGGCATGCCACCCGATCCTCCATGTCATCTTCTTCTCCCATCCCTCTCCCTCTCTCTCACTCAATCTCCTAGATGGCAGCCTAGGCCATCTCCTCCACCTGTGTGGTGGTCGGAACCCTTTTTTCCCTAGCAATGACCAAATCCACCTCTCATCCTCCAACCTAAATGACACCTCTCTCCTTCCCCTCCTGTCTTTCGCTTGGAGCGACGTCTTTCGCTTGGAGCGACAGGGAGAGATAGGGTGACAATACTTCAACATCGGGTAGAACAATGCTCGGTCTAATCGAGTTAAGGGCAAAGTTTGGAACAAGAAGTGGAGAGGATGGGGTCTCTTAAGGATGCTCCACCAGAGGTCTGGCCACCCCATGCGGTGCTACGACCACGATGGCCTCCACCCAAACCGCTAATGCCCCCGAACCCCGATTACGATTACCCCGACTATCTCCGTATTGATTGCTTGCCAGTCCTCGTGCACTGCCACAGCATTGGCCTACCACCCTTCGACTAGGGAAGATGGGAGGAGGCTCCAAACAGGTGGCAAGGGAGGGGCTCGAAGAAGAAGAGAGGGGCTCTGAATAGAGGGGAGGGGTTGAGTAAGCCTTTTGAATTGAAATAGAGTCATGGATAGAAAGGAGGAAGGGAAGATAGGATGATGCTATAATATATTTTTTGTAGGAAAGAATGCTATATATTTGTTGAGGTTTTAGCCATGGTAGTATTTAAGGGTGTATATCAGCTGACGCGTTTAACAAAATCCAAAAGGTTTTGAGGCAACGGTGATAATGATACGAGTTTTAAGGTACAGGAGATGTAAACGATTTTGGAGGTTTAAACGAGGTCCACCGCAATTTTGAAGGCAACAACGCCATTTTATTTTATTTTTTCTTAAAAATCTTAAAACATAATTAAGTTCAGTACTCAAGCCTCTAGGGCCCGTCGTCGGTGTAAAGGAACAAAAGCGATCGATAAACGATGAACACTATTGGCAGTATTTTCACTGTCCGGGGCCTTTGTTCGCCAAATTTTACAGGCACAATTTAACATTGACTGAGGAGCAACAGGAGGCAATAGTGTGGCACACCACCCCAGGGCCTTGAAATCTCTGCGTAGATTGGGGAAGAACAGCCTAGGATCCATAGGCCACTGCCAAAGAGCAAGCCTTCTTGCAGCGGATCATCTCCTCCATCCATGTGCACGCTGCCTTGCGATGTTCATCACCATTCACCAATCCACATCCATGACCATCGACCACGCAACGCACAGACGAGAAGTGCCCTCGCTCGCTGCTCATTCACAACAAGGTTTATCCCCCTTCTCTCTCCCTTTTTTTTAAAAGACAGTTTGCGGTGGTTTTCTTTCTTCGTTTCGCCACGTACCACACACCAGAGGTGTATCCTTGAAAGTGTGCCATCAGTGCATCGACTAGGGTCGCTTAACGTCCGCTGATCTGCGTACTTGGCTCCGTCAGCAGACCGCCGAACCGTTTTTAACTTAATTACCTGTGTGATTTTTCTAAAGAAAAAATTCAGGACATAACACTTTCTTAAAATCTCATATCATATGATGTGACCGTTTATATCTATGGCAATGAAACACAGTAGGGATGGACGCAGCCAAAAATAATAGGCGGGGTTAACAATAAAGGGTTATTCAAATTATCTTGTTTCCTTCTATTTTATACTACAAGTTATAGTTGAGTCTAATTTGGCTTCACTTTTATAGACAACGTAGGTGGGGTTAGAGCCCTTTACCCGATGCTGGATCCGCCCTTGGAACACGGTGTCATACATCGCAATTCATGCTTCTCTAATTTTTTTTATACATTCTCCAAAACATTTGTTCTTGGTGCTTTTATATTAAAAAAATCAAATAAATAGTAAAATAAAGAGTCTCCTAGAGTTGCTCTAAGAACGTGTTTAATGGTACCATTTAGGTTTTGTTTTGTTTGAGTCGGAAGTTGCTGAAAACTTTAATATGAAATGCTATGACCCTTGAAAGACGTTTTAAAGAGTTTAAAAAATTTTAAAAAATATTTTACAAACTCTAATAAAAACTATTTACAACTCTACAAAAATGACTACAAAGTATTAAATCATTTGACTTATACAAAAATAATAAATTTTTATTTAATTCAATTTAATTTAAACTGAAACAAACAAGACTTTAATGTCCATTTGTATTAGCCAACACTATAATGATAAGTTAGATATCAAAATATAAAAGAGAATACAGCGATAAGCAAAATTATAGTTGAAAAGTTGTTGGACTGTACAGGTTTTATAGCACCATGAAAAGTAACGTGCGGCATGCTGGAGTTTGAGAATCGGCAGAGATACTGGAGGGAAGAAGCAAAAGGATGGACCTGCAAGTCTCTCTCTCCCTCTCTTCCCGAGGAAAGAGAAACAGACTTCCTTGATTTTGGAGCTCCTAGCCTTCAAAGCTTCCCTTTCACCCATCTTGGCACAGCGACATGCCAATCATTACAAGCTCCATACCTAACATTACAATAGACCCATCATTCCCTGGCCAGGGCCCCCTTCTCTCCCATGCATGGTTTAAAAGTTTCTGCTACCTACTTATTCACAAAAGAGAAATGTACATATTTGCCCCTTAAAATTGTAACAAAGTTTCGCTTAGCCCCCGAAACTTTGGGATTACTTTGTCCGCCCCTTAAAGTTATTTCCGTTTGCACAGGAGCTCCCACGTCGTTATTTTCAACCATGAAGTGCTGACTGGACGTTGAGTTGGCATTGATTTGGCGGTTTGTTCACCACGTCACTTGTGAACCGATCTGAAAGCCATTGAAATTTGCTCAAAAACAGTCAAAAGCCATTCAAATTTGCTCAAAAACAGTCAAAGGCATTCATGTTTACTTAAAAAACAGTCAAAACAGTAAAAAAAAAAACTTCAAATTTGCTCAACCCAAATACCAACTCGTCATTCAATCGGCAGTTCATGGTTGAAAATAAAGTAAGTGGGAGCTCTTGTGCAAACATGTACAACTTTAAGGGGTTGATAAAATAATCCTAAAGTTTCGGGGGGCTAAGTGATATTTCCTACAACTTCAAGGGGCAAAACGGCAATTACCTCTTCACAAAATCCTGCGTGGAAAATCTTACCATGATAAATAGTCCATGTTGTTTGCATTCAAATTTCCTCTGTTTTGTATCAGTTCTGAATTTAGGCCTTGTACATTTTAGCTTAACGTAGCGTAGCGTAGCGTTTCAATAAAATTTATTTTTTTATATAGCCTATTTGGTGTAATAATTTGTAATGATTTTTCTCAGGTTTTTAGTAGTTCTCTTAGAGATTCTAAAACTATTTTTAATTATTTTTTTAATAACATTTAAACCCCTTTTTAAAAACTTTCAAATTTTGCTAAAACACTACACTACGATACGGTACGCTGAATTGTACAAGGCCTTAGTGTGCTACTCCATATAGTCCCTGCAAAATGATTAAAATTACCAATCAATAATCACTATTGTAGTTTATTTATAAAATAAAATCATATGCCCTCCGTATCACCAAAACCTAACCTTTCATATATATGCAAGTCAAAACTTCCAAACTTTATTTATGAATTTTTTAAACAATTTAGATTTAGCATGTGAAAACTGTGCGTACATATACATTCGTCTCGAAAAGCTCTATCATAATATTATAATTCTAATAGATTTTATAAATAATTATAGTAGTAATTGATGGTCACAATTTTATTTTAAAGACCATTCAAAAAGTCAGGTATAAGAGGATGCAGTATTAATGAGCTACTTTAGAGAAATCTTCATGCGTATTTTTGTATGTATTTAAGCCAAAGTTTCTTTTCAAATATTTAGTATGCATACCCTAAAACAATAGTTTCTCTCGTTACTAAACACCATGATATAGAGTATAAACACCTGTTCCCTTAACTCTATTCCCAGCTGAAAAAGAGACATAGGCCCTCGATTGGGGATTGGAAAGACCAAAAAAGTTTGTTAAAAGTTGGTTGAAGAGTTTGGAGTAGAAACGCTAAAACCTATGAATTATCTATAAAACGTCTTTAACTTAAAAAAAATACTTTGTCATATACTGTAACATAAATCTACGCAGAAAAGAATCAGGCCTTGGTCATGTAAAGTTTGACGTTTTTTTAGGATAGCATTAGTTTTCAAAGGAAAATTAAATCCTATGATAATATCCTGAAAGCTGTCAAGTTCAAATATAATGTTGCTTATGCAGCACAAACGGCAAGTGAAATAGGCAAAGTGGTGTTCATTTACAACTCCAAGCCATGTCTCTTTTTTTTCTATGAGATGTTTGATAGGGGTAATAGCGAGCGAGAGAGGCTTTTGTACAGGGCCAGCTCTAGGCCTAGGCGGGAGGGGCGACCGCCTAGGGCCCAGCCGGAGGGGGGCCCACTACCTAGGTATGCAGCCATGCAGGCCATCCGGCCATGTCCAGCCATGAGTCGTCCAAGCGCAGGTGCCACGCAGCCCACGTTGCGCTAAATCGCTAATCAATTGACAAGGGATTTGCACCGTGAGTCCGTGATTAGCGAAGCGAAACGTATACGTCTATCGACTCTTCGACCCACGATTCGCGAACTGCCGACGCCCGATGCCCTGTAGCCCCAACGGCGCCGCCGGCCGCTGCAACGTCGACGCCCACGGCCGGACCGCTTGACGTCTGACTCCGGGCTCCGGCATGGCGGCACTCCGGCACTCACTCCACCACTCGTCGTCAGTCGTCCCGTAATCCTATAAAAGGTACATCCATGATCTTTGATCTATCATTTATAAACCCGTTTATCACTAATTGATCTATTAGTAAAACTATTTATTTTATCAATTATCAAGTTACAGATAAAAATAATATTTCATCCAACTACCCAAAGCTAAAGGATCCATAGTTTTCCATTCGCCTAATGACCCTCGAAACTCTAGCCCTGCTTTCGTAGAGTGCTGGGGCTAGTGGGCATGCATGAGCTGAACCGAAGAAACCACTGTGTAAAAACCTGGCAAAACTCCTTGTTGCTTCCAGGACCCATCGATGGCTGTCACAGATCTATCCACTAGATTTTGCTGACCTCACTCTGTAGCCTGTCCATACTTTCCCACAGCTGCATTCTTCGCACTATTGCTGAGAAAGTAGCCCGGCCATCTCTCTGTATTCCTCCCCTCCCTCAATAGGCGCACTGAGGTAGCATAGCATGCATGCACCTACCATGGAAGGCAGTTTAGCTTAACTTTACCAGTCAGGAATACCACCAATGCGATTTTGCATGGTATGGAATGCGGAATAACCTCTTCTCATTGCATTTCACGTGACAACATTGCTACCGGTTCATTCAGGATTCCTCGACATAAAAATATTGCTCTAGCCAAAAGAGAGAGAGAGAAGCTTTCCTACATAATAACATGGCAGCATAAGAGCATCTCTAACAGGTACGTGCACCGTTTTCTAAAACACTATGCAGACATTCTTAGACTCTATACTCATCCAACAGGATCTCTATTTTAGAATCTAAATTTAGAGGCTCACTTCAGACTCTCCAAAGACTATATATTTTCTAGGATAGGGACTTTGCTAGAGATGATAAAAATATAGGGAACGAATAGTGATTTAGAGAAGGGATATAGAGAACGAAATATAGAGATCCTGCTAGCAATGCTCTAAGGCTTGTTTGACATGTAGTTTTGAAATAGATGAGTTTGTAATTGTTTTAATATACATAACATGATTTCACCAAACTTCATTAAAACCATAACAATTCTTTTGAACTATCACGTGTTTGCATACATAGTATTTGGGAGGTAAAAACAAGAGCTAGTGAAACTCTCAAACCATAAAAACTTTAAATAGGAGTGAAGTTTTAAATATTGCAAAGATTAGTGGTTTCTACTAAAATATGGTGTAGAAATGGAGATTTTTTTTTGTCATTCAAACACTTTATGGTATTAAAAATCATGATATTTTTAGAAATTATGGTTTTATTTTAATGATGATGGCGATGATTGTATGTGGCTTATCAGTGGACAGACAAAATAATGTTAAAACTCCTACTTCTAGTTTTAGATACCACATGGACGAGACAATCATATATTTTTTTCACACCAAGATTATCTATTTCCTGATAAGTCTGAAATTCAAGACAAAAACAGACAAAAATGCCAGTATGTTCACGAGTCACGACTTTACGTTTTTGAAAAACCAAAAATAGACCAAGTAGATAAATTTAAACAAATAAGCTGTAAATAACATGGCCCGGCCAATTCAATGCTACCATCAAAACAGGCGGTTGGTGCTCAGTGAATTCCTTCAGGTGTCGAAGAAATGGGGGTGGATGCGGGGAGCTGGAGTGGGGGGCCCGGAGCAGTACCCTTGTCTGAAGGAGTGCGTCGAGCTTCTAGCCCAGCCCGCCTGCAGCAGCAGCAGCAGCTGGTGCAGCAAGGCAGCCATCCAGTATGCACGAAGAGATTCCAGATCTTTTGGCTGCCTTGATCATTTGCGCAGAGAGAGTGAGAGAAAGTAGAGATGTGTGCATAACCAAAACCAAGCAGATAAGTACTCATATTGCTGAAAGCTGAAGAGTGAAGAAAGAGTGGAAGACAGAGGAGAGTGTCCTTGAAAAGCCTGCACAAAGGGAAGTATCCCAACTAAACTCTCTCACCTCCCCCCGTTTATGCCTCGCTCTCTTTTTTTTTCCCTCCTTGTTTTCTTGTGCTGTTGTTTTGTGCTAGAACGATACTATCATGCATGCATGCTACTGATTGATTTGGCATGTGTGCATGTGCACTGTATGTCGCTGTGCCTTCCCCACACCCTGCTAAAAGAGCCTTTGGACACATCGTCTTGGCCTCTCCCTGCCCTGCCATCGTGTGCATGCCTGCTTGCATTTGCTCAAGCAAGGGAAAAGCGACCAGTACTGGCTGCAGGTTGCGCCATCCAGGGGGTGGCAGCACACATGAGAGTGAGTGACCTCCTTCTCCTGGCTTGTGTTTTCAAACAAGTTATTTATTTGCTACAATTGCTTGAACCATGTCCACGTTGCATAGGAGGGGACGAGTGATATATAATTATAAATATATACTTGTCTGATAGGTGCTGTTGGTTAGTTATTAAATACATGCTGCATGAGGTCACAACATGCATTTTATTATAATGCAATTTGCATTTGGATAAATTTATAGTGGTTCACATGTTTGTCCTGCAAGGGAAACATCACGAGGTGATAAACCCCATAAAGCTTGTGTTCTATATTCCTTTTACATGCTTCTCTCTAAACATACCTGCCATGATCCAAAAAAGGGGCTCCCATGCCTGTCTTTTGCTTTTCTACTGTGAAGCACGTAGCTACGTATGGGCATTAGCCACTTTCAGTTTTGGGGCACTATTTGGCCATCTTTTGGCATTCATGCCATTGCCCCAACGTAGGACCCATTTTGGTTCTTGCTGGCTTGTGTGAAGAGCCCCAAATCTCTCTGATCAGTGTCAAGATCAGAAGGGGCCAGCTGCTTTTCAAGTGGGCTGCTTCTTGATGTGCGCATGATTTCTTCCCTCCTCTTTCTCATGCTTTGATCATGGCGCCCTGCGTGATAAAACCCCTCCCTGGCCCAATTGTTTTCTTGCTTCTTGCCTGGGGGTATTAAAATTCTCTGCAAGGCCACCCAGCCCTCGCAATTCGCCTTGTAGGCATTTTATTAGGAAATGGTCGCCTTTCCATTTTAGGCTGCGCTTGAATATCGAGAGCTTCTTGCTAAATGCCTTGTGAATCAGTTGTGATACTTCCAAAGATCGCTTTTGTTGATCCTCCTCTATCGCCTTTGATCTTCAGTGATCTTCAGGTTGCTTTGTCGGAGACTAGTACGCTGGGGTGGTTGGCATTTCATGGGCTATCGTCTGACAGTGCTCTCTACATGATCTGATAAGGTTTGGTTTCTAATTCCTAAGCTTATTGTTTTGCTTCGTTTCAATGAAGCTTGGTTTGCTTAGCTATGTCTGATGGTTAAGTCTACTCTGCTGGTCGTTTTTTTGCTTTCTGAAATTGATCAGTACTTGTTTAACATGGGTATACTCTTGGTTGCAATCAGTTTTTTAAAATAATTTAGAAGGGGAAATAATGATGTTCTGATGCAATTGTTCTGACATTCTTGGTTGTTTTTAACTGGGGTAGTCCCCTACTCCATTACGGAAGTCCCGAAGTTTCAGGGTGATATATGACAGTTCGATTTTATTAAGACATTCCAGGCTTTTCAACTGGGCAATCCCCTATTTCCATTAGAAACAGAAAATTACAAAGTTTGATTTATTATGACATTCCTGTTGGTTTGCAATTCGTCATGCTTATCTCCGTTTGGAATGTCTTGCACTTGCATCCACTAAGGAGGTTTTTCTATTATTCCTACATGTATGTTTCATGCTTGCTACATGAACATTCCTCTAGCCTTGGAATGCTTCCATGTATGTTTCAACAAAATGACTCCATTTCGGGTTCTAGTTCCCTTTCCATTTTTTTTTTATTCTGTGTTTAGTACGACCTGGAACGGAAGATCTCTAGTGCTCGCACTGTTGCTTCTTGTGGTACTTCGCACTAGCACATGAGCAGATGGAAAGCTCAGGCCTTGGAATGTGGAATGAAACAAGTGGATAAGCACAATTTCTCAAGTGAACATGTACTGTAACTGATACCTCTAGCCTTTTCCATTTATTCTGATGCTTTCTTGTGCTGTCACATTTGAGAAATCCAGGCTAGTATTTCTTGGTGCTGACGAACATCCTATTTTACTGTGTGCTTTAGATGACTAGCAAATAGGATTACTTTTCCTCCTATGCTCTTAGATTCATGTATGGTTTGTATCCATAGATGACCTTCTGTGCAATTAGTGTATGTTTTTTTTTACACTGTGCACAGTAGATTAGCTCCCTTTTTCCTTTGTAGAAGGAACAATCTGCTAGCTTTGTCTTGAGCAGTGTTCATGTCAACAATTATTTGACTCGCCTACTGCTTTCATCCTTCAGGTCTTTTTTTAAATTAGTACAAGGTTCAAGCCTGAAGATGTCCGGTAATCCATCTTATCAGCAGTTCGGCGTGGAAGCCATGGGCAGCTGTTTCGTCAGCAATAGCAGCATGATCAGTCCCGAGGCACCGTTCTTCCATCCAAACGTGCCACAAGATGGCGGCGGCCTTGGCATCGGCTTCGGCGGTGCGGACATCGCCGAGCATCTCACGGCGAGCAACATGGTGATCGCCGCCTCGCCGGTCTGCGCCGCCCCTTTGCACGACGGCCACCGCGGGAGCATGTCGCCGGAGGAGATGAACGACGCCTACGACGTCGCCGGCGAGAGCTGCAACACCGTGCACTCCATGCTCCCCACCGCCTGCCCGGTGGACTTCCAGTACGGCCCGGCGGACGTCGTCACCATCGCCCAGCCGTCGAAGATGGGCAAGCTCGCCGGAGAGCCGCAATGCAGCTGGCTCTACGACGCGCCAAGCGCCGCCCCACCCCATGAACCATTCTACCTCACGGGGTTCTTCTCTGGCGCTGGCTTCCAGGGCCCGCTCGCCGCCACCGGTGAGCTATCGCTCAGGCTAGGCGCCAAGTTCTCCACGATGGGCACAATGAATCTTGCCGACCAGTGCTCAGAAGTGAGCTGCTCCGGCTTGACCCACGCGAACAGCGAAGGCTTCGGGCACCAGCAGATTGTGAAGGTTCAGGTCGGCGCCGGCATGCTCCAACCTCCGTACGCCGGAGCCGCCGGCAGCGAGCTCAGGCAGGTGTACCACCCTCAGATGCTGTCGTCGAGGCCTCTGCACTTCTCGCAGGTGCTGTCGCGGTCAGGGTACGCGCACATTACTCAGGAGATGCTGAACGCAGTGGTCGGCTGCCTGCTGAAAGATGTGGCCGAGGCCACCGATTCAGTCAGTGGCATCGGCAGTGAGGCGAGCCTGCTGCTCTCGTCAAGCTGCTCCACGGTGAGCTCCAACCAGCTGATGCTCCCATCGGAAGAGCACCCCCATGAGCACGGCGCGAGCTGGATGGAGGCTCAGAAGCTGAGGAGTGATCTCCTGAAACTGTTGCAACTGGTGAGTTCTTCAGTTCCTTTGCTACTGTTGAAACTAGTTTTTCGAGCAAATTGCACACACGTCATCATAAAGTAAAAAAAAACATTGTAGTTCGAAAACATGTCACTCATCGTATTGTTTGCACTCATGCAATACATATCACTCGGTGGTATTTTTTTTAGTAATTTTGCAACTTTATAATGGCATGTATGCGATTGAAACTGGTCCTTCGAGATTTGTACTGGGATAACCTTAGGAGAGAGCTTGATGCAGATGGATCAGAAGTGCAACCAATTCTTTGACGAGGTCCAGAGCACGACGTCCAGGTTCAGCCGCATGGTGCACCACCCGGGCGGCGGTGCCGGCAGCAGCATCTCGGCGCCGTTCGTGCACCGCGCGGTCTCGGCTATGCACCGGAGGCTCCGGAAGCGGATCATGGGCCGGATCATGGCGGCGGCGCAGAGGCCCAGCGCCGGGGAGTCGTCGTCGTCGCTGGCGGAGAAGGAGCGGAGCTGGGAGTCCTCCTTCATCCAGAAGCACTGGGCGCTGCAGCAGCTCAGGCGCGGCGACCAGCAGTCATGGCGGCCCCAGCGCGGCCTGCCGGAGAAGTCCGTCGCCGTCCTCAAGGCGTGGATGTTCGAGAACTTCCTCCGGCCGTAAGCACATGGACCGAAAACATCTCCATTACTTACAGAATGGCAGTGCTTCTAGCTGAACCCAGAGCCACCTACTCTGAACTTCTAACTGAAATAGAGAAGCAACTTGGTTACTGAACAGCTGCATTATGCTTTCAGTTTTTTTATTTGTTATGCTGAACACAGCATGTTTCTATTTCAGAACTGAAACCTTGCATATTCACGGTTCAATGTCTCGTCCAGGTATCCGAAAGACAATGAAAAGGAGATGCTGGCGGCGAGAAGCGGCCTGAGCAGGAGCCAGGTACAATCTCAAGCCTTAATGCATCGACTCGCCGAGGAACAAAAAGTTATGACTTTTATAGTAAAACATCTTTTGCTAGATCGGATCAACATATAAAAAGAATAGGGGAAAAAATGATGCATGAATGTTTCTGAATTTCTGTATTGCCAGGTCTCCAACTGGTTCATAAACGCGCGTGTTCGACTGTGGAAGCCGATGATAGAGGAGATGTACGAGGAGCTGAAGAAGACGTCGGGAGGCAGCGACGAGGGCGTAGGTGTGGAGCATCAGAGCAGCAAAGATGTCATCAGTTAGGACGGAACTGTAAAAAAATTGTAATGCTCTGAGAGCTTTTGTACAAGCATCACTGCTTAGTCACTCATGTCTCTAGCCATTCATGCCATTGTCATATATATATATGTATGTATGTAACCTTATAATTTTGCTTGCATATATATTACATAATTGTCAGGCCATGCCCGCGTGTTACAAACAGATACTGTCTTGCCTTCTCACAGATTGTGATTCACGCCACAGCTCTGTTTGTCAGAGAAAACTCTGAATCTTGTCATGCAGAAATACCACTGCATTCTGAGCTTATGGTTGGTCAGATCGGAGTATCGGACCGGGAATCCACTCCCATGGTTATTCCTGAATGCAGCAAGTTGATTGCAATGCCGAATGTGATTAACAGCATAGTTTGAATTGACTCCAGCAGACGATCAGCAGGACAGTAGCATTGTAATTTGTAACATGCTACCATAGTCTACCATCCAAACCCCAGTTACTGGTGCTTTGCACAAACAACATGATGCCATGCATCCTTGACATGAGCTGATTGGAAGCCAGATTGGACTACAAATCTGGGGCTGCACCTGTGGACATTCTGAAAATTTGAGCTCGAGTCAAGCACAACGCAGCCACCACAGCATCCTTTTCAGTGATGGAACTGCACCACAGTTGCTTACACAACCACACATGCTGCATGCATGCATGCATGCATCCCCCACTTGATTGTGCGTTGCTCATGACAGCGAAAGATTTCCAAGAAGTACAAGAATGCTTCTGTTGTTGATTGGATCCTTTTGCATTGCACTGTTCCATTCCATGCTGCAATCATATGCCCTCCTCTCCCTGCTGTCGTTCACGGATGGTGCACTTGGAAATTTGGAATAATGGCAGGCTTTGGCCACATGGAATAATGGCCATTTTTTTTATACTACTTGGTTCCGCAGAGGCGGCAGCTCTGCAAAATGATTCGGGACCGTTGGATCAAACACTGGATGCACGGGATGCACCGTGGCGAATTGCTGAATAGTGCTATGTGTTGTACCGGTTGCCCTGTTCGAACTATTCTTGATCCCAGTGACCGCAGGTTGTAAAAGCATCTGTCCAAATTTGTACAATATCCTTGACCTTTTAAGATCGAAATAGTGTTTTTTATCTGTGAAATGTAACAGAATTTGCTTGTAGGGAAAAAAACCTGAATTTCATGGTGCAAGGAAGTACCAACATGCTACGGGCATGGAGCCGTGCCAATGTCATGCTATATGCCAATGTCACGGGAGAGAGCCTAGAGGGTAAGTCAATTTGGGCTGATGCTACGGTTACTGCAATAGACAGCGGTAGACCGGTAGTGTCCATTAATTTGTGTAATGGGCTTGGGCCGTTCTCTAACGGAGAAGTGTATGGCCCAATGAACAAATCGGCCTTTTTTTTAAAAAAAAATTTCCATTCTAGCCGTCTGATATGCTTTTTCTTGTCTTGCATTCTTCAATCCTCAACAGGAGTCCATTCCCACCGTTTGCACGGACCAGGGAGGTAGAATTGTGAGTGCTACAAATGCCCGGGAAATCGTTCTGGGATTTAAATTCTATTCGAAAATTTTTAAATTTAATGAAAATTTTAAAATAAATAAGAATCTAAAAAAATAAAATTAGTTGTAATCAAGAATAATTATAAAGTACTCCTAAGTTAACCAAAGTTGGAATATCACGGCGAGTACCACAACTTAACCGAAGTCCTAACCTTGAACTGGTAGCTTGATTGCGTCCTTGACTCCTTCCTCAAACTCCTCCACTTAGAATAAGAATAGAGTACAACTTTGCAATGAGACAAGGAAAGATGAGATAAACTCAAGGAAAGAAGAGAACCCAACAAATAACCTATATTTATAAAAATAAATTCTAATTAGAAGGCTCTAGACTAACTAGAGTTTTCTAATATCAACGCGGCTCTGATACCATTTTTTATCAGGATCCGATTTTATTAATTCGAACCTCTCTATGTTAGCAATATACGTTCCAAGGATTAGTGCACGTACCCACGATAAAAATCATGATACTAATTCCAAGCTACATTAGCAAATAAAAGTAAATTAGAATATGGAAAAGCAACATATTACATTAGTTTAGATTACAAGTCCAGTCTAATGTAAAACAACGGATAAAAAAAAACCAAAAGTAGCGTCCCATCATGCTCATAGGCACACACTAATCAGGAAGCAACTAGACAACAACATAACCCCATGCAGATCCTTGTATTCCCGACCTGCTTGTTGGAACGAACAACCATGTGTAAAAGGTGGGGTTAGCATGCGAATGTTATCAAGTCTTTCCTTGAAGGCTTAAGATCATCCTAAAAAGGTTGAGGATTTATTTACATAAATGCAATGACTTAATAGTTGAGAAGCTTGTAAGAAACATAAAGTAAATAGATAACAAATATCATGAATAACTCATATAATAACAGTAATACTAACCAGAACCCAACAGAGGACATCCCATACTCAACAACAAGTCTCAACAGTTCTCAATCTCAAGCTCATGCTCATGTCCAAGTTCTCAAGATAGCAACTTTTTAGTCTCAACAAGCAACAACAAGCAGCAGCACATAATCGGAACAGTCCTTACCATGTTAAATTAATTAAGGTGGAGCTACAATGTGACAAACCACCAAGTTGCTATTACTTGTGAGCACAATCATTCGAATGGGTTTAGTGGTTTACACTCTACAGAGTTTGTACGCTTTATCCACACGACATAGTAAGCTAACATGTCGCCCAACGGCCCAAGTTCCATGTTGTGGTTGGAAGGAGTTAAACCACCAAGTCACAGAGGAGGCATGATCATGGGGAGCACAACAGCAGCACAAACCATGGTCGACGTCGGCAATAGCGGGGCTGGCCCGAGGAGGCAACAAGATGGATGGGGAGTGGAGAAAGGAGAGAGGGAGGAAGATTGAAAGGAGGGGAGGCTCACCAATCTCACCGGCGAAGCTCTAGCGATGAAGATGGCGACAACGACGACGATAACTAGTAGCAACATGGAGGAGGTATGTGTCCAACTGGTGAAAAATGGGGAGAGAGGTCTCGGGAGTGAGGGAGAGAGCGACCAACATATGGAGAGGGGAAAAAAAAGATAAAAGATGGGGAAATTTGGTCATTTGCCTGGTGGCACCATGCATGGCTAAGGTGCAGGATGGAGTTGCCACCTAGGGGCATATGAGGGCAGCCAAAGGAGGGGAGAGAAAGAAGAGAGGATGGCAATGTGGGCCTACATAATGTGATTAATGGCAAAAATAGATTCACAGGAGTCATTAATGGCTTGAGATTCAACAGTTTGATTAAACCTCGCGCAAACAACAAGCATTTGTGATCGAATGGAGTGTAAATTAGATATTTATGTGACAAACACCAGTCTTGCATGTCTTGCTGCCTACATTTGCAGGAAATCACGATATTGTTCGTAGTTGGACCAAAATCGATGGATGGACTTTATACTTTCCCAAAACCGTCCTAGGAATTCCTTGCGCATGCGCTTGAAAAAAATAAATAAAGACAAAGCGAAACATGCACTTGCCAGTTACCAGATATGCATCCATCTTGAGGGCTTCTACGACGCATGGAGCCATGGACCCATCTTGTTAATACTGCATGCCCTGCGTGCATGCTCTGACTTCTGTGGTGGCATGCACACGGCGAATCCAACTAGTGTTCTCTAGTTGGAGGTTCGAAGTTGACTTTCCTGTGTGGACAGGTAGGCCTAGAAGAGTTATCCAATGGGCAAGGGGCATACATGCAGCTGAATGGTCAACAAACTTTATTCGCCCTCTTTGGTTTGCTGTCAGATCTGCCACAACTAAAGATTAGACATACCAGAGTTTTTATGCCTAGTGTTTGGCTCGTGCCATAATTGTGACTTACCATACTTTCTTAGCCATCGGACCCACTCGTCATAAACTGATTTTTTTTTGTCATACTTTGACACAAGTGTGGCGCTAATTTTTTCCATCACAAAAGTGTGGCTTGCCACACTTGTATAAGGTTAGGTTAGACAAAGTGTGTCATTAACCAAATAGATAGAAAGCATGTAAAAATTGCTTCCTTGTTTAAAAGAGGGGCAACATTTTTTTTGAATTAAAGTAAGAAGTGTTTCTCTCTATAGTGCAAGAATAATCACATCCAAAAAAAATTCAAGAACAAACAAGCAAAACAAGAAAGAGATGCATACTAAAACTATTGAAATAAGAAGTTTTTGCCCTTAAAATGCAATAGCTCAATTTTCTAAAAAGTATAAGAACTAAGAAGCAAACAGGGAAAAAGATACAAACTAAAAGAAAAAATGAAGTGGAAAGAAACATAAAAGCTAAAAAGATTGAGATAACAAATGTTTCAGCTAGATTTTATTTTAAAAATAGAAAAACTAAAAAGCAAACGGAATGAGAGATGCAAAATGAAAGAAAAAGCAAGAAATAACGTGGAAAGAAGCACGAAAAGCTAAAAATTGAAACAACAAATGTTTGCCCCAAAAGTACAAACTAAAAAGCAATTAAAAAACAAACCATGAAATAAAAAAGAGAAAATAAAAATAAGGAAAAAGTGTCGATTTGGTCCCTCAACTATACCCGTCGGACCACTTTGGTCCCTGAACAGCAATATTGGACTTGTCAGGTCCGGACTTGTTAGGTTCTTGAACTCTCAAAACCGGACTTGACTAGTCCTTTGACCAGTCCAAACAGTGGACGCCATTTGGGGCTGCCACATCGTTACCACATGGCTGCTACATCAGCAAAAGTATGCCAGATCTGCCACGTAAGCTGTAATTCCGTATAAAACCACTGTTTTGATTGGTCAAAAGACTAGCCAAGTCCGGTTTTGAGAGTTTAAGGATCTAACAAGTTCGGTATTGTGTTCAGGGACCAAAGTGGTCTGACGAGTATAGTTGGGGGACCAAATCGACACTTTTTTCTAAAAATAATGTGGTGAGTAAGATTTTTCATCAACCATTATTCACTTCTTTTCACTATTTATCTATTTTTCTCTGTTTATTATTTTATTTGCTACAATACTATGACGTCCTTAAGTTAGTACCCATTGGACATGCGCTTAATGCTTAATCTACATGTATCATGCATGTATGTTATAGTTAGACACCATCATGGCAACACAAACACCATTTGCAATAAGAAATTAACATTGTAAAAGCTACTGCACATTGAAGAAGATTTTTCTACAAAGTTCTTATTGCTCTCATTGACACTTTTTAGATAATGGAAAAGTTTCAGTTCCTACATAAAGGATGTGTACATGGCTCATAAGGTATTGAGAACAAGTCTTAGAACTAAATGACAAAAATAAAGCTTAGTTAGCACAAAGCTCAAAATTATTTCCCTGATCTTTATTTACGAAGAAGGATAGTGCCACTGCTTTTAAAGAATAACAGGCTGCTTGATTTCTTAAATATCATTGTTATGTATCAAGCTCCAATGACGCGACCAATAGATTTCTTCGAAGACAACTTGCATAAAAAAACATTATGCATTGATAGTATCCTTAGCCCACATGCATGTTTCGCACACCACCAGCATGGCATGGCAACGCATCCACCTGAAGTAATTGACATCACAATTAGGGAGAGGCACCAGTACTCCTAAGCATACTATACATGCCTTTCGCAATGCTTTCCTTTCCTTTTCTTTCCCCTCCTATCATTTTTCTTTTCTTTTCCAGATGAAAGTGTGACACCCATGAAGCCACACAGTGACCCTACAAAGCAGCTCAGCCACCCAATAAGCTCATGCAGCTGCCTTAATCCCTGGCCAGCACTAGCCGGCCTCCATCACTAAACACTTTTGCCTGAAAGAGTGACTTGTCCTAATCTCTGCCGCTTGATCTCTCTGCTTTTGAACATAAGTAGTGTTTATTACTTGGTGGCCACACTGTCTCTTTTTTCCCCCCCCCCCCCCAGAAACTGTTGCTCGGAAGTATTTGGAGCCGGTTAAATGGTAGAGAGATAGACTTCATAAAGGATGGATTTCTCCTTTTGGATTTTTGGAGTCCTGATGACGCAGAAGGGGGGAAATACGAGGTCACGAGACAGATATTCTTAATCTGCCGTGCAATCTTCTGTCTTAAATTGGAAGACGCGAAAGTCGATCACGAGGTGCGCGACCTTAATTAGTATCCAAATATTTTCTGTCTTAATTTGAAGAAGTAAGATCACGAGAAAATACGTCGAGAAATTTCTTCCTTGATTTGGAGATGCGAAGGTCACGAGGTACCACTAGTCTACTACCTCCTTGGTACCATGGTATGTTAGTATGTACTGTTGGCAAACAGCTATATCTAGGTGGGAAATCTCCCGTATTAATTTGGAGTCATAGGTGAGGTTGCGATGGAAAATTAGTGAGAAATCATGTGCTCAACCTCGGCAAGGCTTTAATCTTTCAAAGGATTTTTAATTTGAATTTGTAACGCTGTGTAGATGAAAGCTTGAGAGAGACAAACCTTAGAGTTTTCGCTCGGTCAGCTTTTGCTGTCAGAAACTATGAACTGCATGCAGAAGCCGCAGAAGGAGAAAAGAACAAAAAGATTCAGGCGTGTTTGGTTCGACGCCGTCGCTGCCGTGCCTTCGCCGCCCGATTTGGCCGCCACTTGGTTGGTAGCCCTCGCCCCTGCGCGCCCTCGCCCCTGCGCGCCCTCGCCCGAGTGTCAGAGACACAGGGGCGCGGCGTCGGCGCGCCTTCTCAGGGCGCCAGATTCTGGCGCCGCCGGATGGCACGGCGCGCGCCCGCGCCCTGAGAAGGCACGGCGGCGATGGCCCCCAACCAAACATGCAACAAAAGAGGCTTCCTTTACGCCACAACGAAGGCAGCTCTAGCAGAAAACAAAAGCCAAAAAAAAAAGTGGAAAAAGGAAAAAAGGGAATAAAGAAGGAAAATTGATACAGGAGGAAGAAGAACAAAGGCGTCTATTGCGAGGTGTTGTCGTCGCGGCGGCGAGCGGCGGAGTCCTCGGCCACGGCGGCGAGCTTCTGGAGGTTGAGCTTGACGACGGTGTCGGTGAACATGCGGGTGTCGTCGCCGGTGTTGCCGTCGGGGACGTCGACGACGTAGGACTCGAGGACAACGCAGTAGGGGCCGGCCGGGCCGGGGAACTCGGTGACGGAGGTGACGGAGCGGTAGTTGCGGAGGCGGTGGTCGCCGCCGACGACGCGGAAGCTGAGAACGTGGCGGTCGTCGTCGAGCAGCTCGAGGCGCTCGGTGCTGGTTGAGGCCGGGAGGCCGGACACGACGGTGACCTCGCGGACGCTGCCGACGGTGGCGCCGTCGCCGGCGGCGAGCGCGCAGGTGCGCACGAAGTGCTTGTACCGCTGCGGGTTGCCGAAGCTGCGCACGATCGGCCACACGGCGCGCAGCGGCGCCGCCACACGCTGCGTCACCAGCGACGTGCACGTCGCCGGGCGCCCCGGGAACGTGTGGTGCGCCCGCACCACCCCCTCCACCCCTGTCCTCTCCGCCTCCGTCAGCCCCTCCCTCAGCGCCCGCTCCAAGTGCGCCTCCATCTGATCTCTCTTTCTCTCTACTACCCCTCTCTCTCTATTGCCTCTCCCTTGGCCACTCTCTTTCCACCTTCCCCTTGGCGTGGTCGTTTCTTGATGGTTATATATACTCGCAGTCGAAGCTTAGGGCACGGTTACGAGGCAGCAACTTTTCACTCGAGACGAATCACATACAACACCCTGTTCCCTCACTCCACGCTGAACATCCACGCCAGACACTCTCTATCTCACACTTTATTTCACTATTAGCTACTCCCTATATTATTTTCTCTAAATTTCCTTCACATTTTACATTACACTGTAAAAAATTCCTTCACTCCATCAGACACTCTATCCAAAGGTATAGTACTTTGGAGTGACTGATACGGATGCTCGGGGTGACACTATATCCCCACACTCCATTTCACTATTAGCTACTGCCTCTATCCTTCCCTCTAAATTTCCTTCACATTTTACACTACATTCTAAAAGATTCTTTCCCTCCATTAGACACTCTATACAAATGTACAGTATTTTAGAGTGACTGCTACGGATGCTCAGTAGGCTCGGCATTGTACTGTAGCAATAGTACACGCGTGCAAAAAAATTCAAACGCAACGGGCTGAAACAGCGCGCGAGCGGGCGCCAACAACTGATGCAGGCTCTTGATACGGGGCCTCATGTCCATGCTTGGTTATGGAGGTAGGGCTGGACGAAAATCTCGTTTTCTGGATTTTGAGCTCGATTTCAAATTACATCCGATTCAATTTTGCATTGTTCTAACATTAAAATTAGTCAATTTTAGACAAACTTCAAATACACTTGGGATCGGCTCGAAAGCTCGACGGTAAAGTTACCCCTTCAAAAATAATAAAAATCATATAGAATCAATCTATGTCAATTTTATAAAAAGCTCGAAAAGAGATCGAAACGAGCTCGTGTCCACCCCTATATGGAGTGGGTATGCATGTCAGACGAGCACTTTTCATGTGGAAATGATCGAGGGTTTTAATTTGTTCACATGCCCGATTATAAAAGTTTATATATATATATATATATATATATATATATATATATATATATATATATATATATATATATATATATATATATATATCATCCGTTTATGATAACTTGCCAAATGTCAGTTGATTTTACTCACCGTGCTGCCACGGTCTTCCTTCTCTTTGGCCGCAGCCTTTCCTTTCTTTCACCGCCACACGCGATCACTAATTGGGTTAACATCCTAAATTTAAAAAATTGGCTAGCATAACATTTGTGTGAAATAAACCTTTGAAAACTTCGAGCTTTATTTGAAAGGATATTTTCTTAAATATTAATTTCAGTATTTGAAAGGTTTTTAATTGTTATCTTCATTTGGCAATACTAAACTAAATTGATTTATTCTGTAAAAGCAAATTAGTTTCATTCAAACTATTTGGATTTCGATCAACGATATCAAAGTTGGGGATATTTTCCGTCTTCAAAATTTCTAGCCTCTTCTCTAATTTCAAACTTGGATTTAGAAAATTCTTTGCAATTTTTAAATTTATAATTTAATATCTATATATTTATATTTCATTAAAATCAAAGAAATATTTGTTTTGAAAATGTTTCAAATATAATATAAAATCTCAATCATTTTTTGGAAACTTTGGATTTGTAAAAAAACTCATTGATTGTACTATTGATTATTGAAAAATATTTTGTCAAGAAAAATCCCTTCTTTCCTTAGATTCAAATATTTCTTTTCCTTCTCTCTCCTTGCTAATTCCAGACTTAGATTTATAAAACTCCTGAATTTCAATTTGATTTTTCACAAAATAAATATATTTTAAAAACTTTTGTTTTTTATGAAAATAAAAGAAAAATACAGTTTTGGAAATATATTTGAGATAAGATCAAACCCTAGTTGTTTTAAAAATAAAGAAGATTTGATTTGATATATTTAGAAATTCTGATATAAATAAAATATCATTAGGAAAATACCATATTTTCCTAAATTTTAAATTCCCTTTTCCTTCTATCTTCACCATTTTTCCATGTGGGCGAAATTTGGTCGGTCCACTAGATTGGAGCCATCCCCCTATGTCCCCTCCTCACTGATCACAGTTGGAGACCCCATCCCTCTCTTTCCTCATCTCCTGTTTCCTTTGTCTCCCTCCTCTTTCTTACCTGGTTAACAAGCCGAACCCCCCCCCCCGCCCCCGGCACACGCTTGATATCAAGCACTACCATGGCACCATCTATACCCTGTGATCACATATTTGCGTCGTCATCACCCCGCCACTGCCCTTATCTCCACGCCGCAATGTCCTTCCCCTTTTCTATTTAAACCACACCATTTTAATTTGATGGTTCAAATCTAGTAAAATTTTATTTAGTCCAGATATGGTCAATTTTAAATTTGATTAGGTTCAAATTATAATAAAATTTGATTTGGATCAAATTTAAATTTGGTGGTTCAAATTGAGCCAAATTCGATTCTATTTAAGGTTAAATTGATTCTGCTAAAATTTGATCATGTAGAAATCTAAATTTTGCGGTTCAAATCTGGTCAAGTTCAAATTTGATTTGGTGCAAATTTAAATTTCATTTATATTTAAATTAAAAGTGAAGAAAAGGTAAGTGTGTCCACGTGGCGTTGAATGATCCGCTATGTGTACAAAACCGCTCCTAAACGGTTAGAGAGACGAGAGATTAATTTCTGGTTTTGAAGACGCTAGATGAAAAATCAAACGACCGTGAGGACCAAAAATAGAGTATTTTTTTACTAACGTATAGTAATTTACATAATTTTGAAAGTATACGCATACCACATGCATGCATATGGTATTTTCGGTAAAATTGGTTGAATAATATACATTTAATTTGAAATTGAAAAAGTATGTCACATTTTATGAAAATTGGTGAAATGAGCATGTTTCCGCCATGCGACACGTCGGAACCGGCGCTTCCGCCAGCCCAGGTGGCTTCCGCCACCCCAGGCGGAGGAAGCCGGGTTTCCACCACGCCCGGTGGCGAAAGCCCCCCTGGGTCGCCATGTGTCGCATGGCGCCATTCCCCGCGCGTCGGCTTGCGCGCCACAT
This sequence comes from Raddia guianensis, assembly GCA_036346415.1. Taxonomy (NCBI): domain Eukaryota; kingdom Viridiplantae; phylum Streptophyta; class Magnoliopsida; order Poales; family Poaceae; genus Raddia; species Raddia guianensis. Next base: position 11,283,270 of record CM070539.1, read on the forward strand.
ATGGACGACCGTGGATTCCCCCCTACGCATTGGAATGCGTGCCTACGCATTACAATGCGCGCCGAAATAAATGGAGAGCAGCTGCACGCCAGAAACGACGAATCTTTTGCAGGTGAGTGGCCATTTCATGTCTGCCACCGACGTTTTAAGCCTGCATGTAATGACTAAGTAGTTAATTAGTGACTAATAAATTGCATGCTTATGATAATTTAATCCGCATATGTTCGGCTATATAAGGACGAGTGGTGCTCAGTCCTACGCAAACCATTTCTCCGCCGCTCGGTGCTCGCTTTGTCGCTCGTTGCTCGACTTCCTGCCGCTTTCGGTGCTAAGCTTGTCGTCAGGCTCATCTTGTTGCTTTCGGTGCTCGACTTTGTTGCGCAAAGACTACATACGCTTTGTCTTTGGTAGCGTTTTCTCATTGTCTTCATCAATGTGATCTTTTTTTTTACTTTGTACCAGTCCGAAGGTAATGTAATATATAGACGAAGACATAGTTTGAAAACTTTCATTCATTATTTTATGTGTTTGAATGCGCAGGTGTTGGTAGCTCGTGAGCAGACAGTTTATTCGACATATTATTACTAGGTATGCATTTTAATAAACTCTCGTTCGTGGACTTGTATCATACAATAGAATCAAATTTAGATTAATGTAGATTTTATACGCATGAAATGTAGCATTATGTCGTAGATGTTATGATTACAGTACTGACTAATTTATAACGGTGGTAAGAAAACATTAACGCAGACCGTGCATGTAACATTTAAATAAATATAATAATTTGACAGCATTTATGTGTTCATAGTTATTAATCTACATAAAACCTACACGTTGAAACGCATGAAATGAAGAGTAAAAACATAAACAACACAGTACGCGGACAAGGGTAGTGAGAACGCAAAATCTACTGAGGCCTTAGTTACCACCAGATGCAGCGAGAATGCAGTGCAACGGATTGAGTGCGACCCTTCTTTTTATAGCCGAAATCATTGATTAAATTTTTTCGAGAAGTGTTCAGACCATGTTTAGTTAGTGTAATAAATGACATGTTAACAAAAAAATTTAATCAATGACTTCGGCTATAAAAGGAAGGGTCAGACTAATCCATCACACCGATTCTCGATCGCCTCAGTGCTCACTACGGTTCTCGCTGCCTCTGGTGCTGACTACGGTTATCGCTGCCTCTGGTTAGTTAATTAGTTTATTATGTTGCATGCATTAGCATGTAAGACAATAAATGTCCAAAGACAATGTTTAGAATTTTAGGCGCTAGCTAAATTAAATGGTAAATGACCAGACAAGTAGAATTTCTATGGAATAATGACTAACTACATACTAATTTAGAGTAGAGATAAGACAGTGTTAAGGCGAAAGGTTCACATGCGATATCAAATGGTAACATAAATATTTGTTACGTTTAATGCGTACGTAATTAAAAAAGTTAGTCGATTAATTTGTTGTCACGAAAAAATTGTTATTTAATTATTTAGTTCATTATAGTTAGTTAGTAAATAACGGTACTTATGACATTTCGGAAATAAACACTATTTTAGTTCTTTAGGCGATTTTTAGCGTATGATTATAAAAAATGATATATTGAATGAAAACTCCTAAAACTATAGAAAGTCCGAGCTACATTATAAAAAAATGATATATTGAATGAAAACTCCTAAAAATTATAGAAAGTCCTAAAATGATATATAGCGTTTGTGTGAAAATATTAAAATTTATAGTAGTGAATACGAGCTTACATATATATAGACGAGTGATAAATTTTTTTAATGACACATGGACAGATCTTTATGGCAACAACGTTGCATATTTTCTATGGGGATGCTCCAACACAAGTGCAGGGTGCTTTTGTTAGCATGCACAGTTGCATGCACACACAAGTCGCAATTGATCTTCCTATAGGACGTAAAGACTTAATAGGGGTGGTTGCCAGAACACTTGGCATAGATCGGCGGAACTTCAAAGTGCGCCTACAGGCGGTTCGGCCCCGTTACGTCCCGAACACTTCGCATGTAGTATGCAACCTGTGGGAGCTTCGGAACCGAGGTTCCTGGGACTTGTATGTTACAAAGTCTGTTGAGGAAGCGTTCGAGATTGGTGTGTACGCTGAAGTGATACCACGAGAGGAGAGAGGCACAAGTGAATCATCAATGGCTGTAGAGTCTGCTACATGTGTTCCCGGTAACACGGTAGAGATTGGGGACTCATCGCGAGGTCGAATCGCGGAAGTAGAGAAGAGGGTTGGAGGACATGATAGGGTTGTCGTAGCGGAGGAGATTGATGCGGCGGTCATGGAAGATGATGAGGTCGACGTGACGGGAGAAGGTGAGGATGATGGAGGGACTGCAGTCGCATACTTTCGCGAAATACAAGCAGCGAACTGCGTTATGCCTGATTTCTCCCCGATATCTAGCTGGGGATATCAGCATAGCGATATACAAGTAGGACAAAGTTTTGGGAGTAAGCAGGAGGCGCAACACTTCATTTCCAATTTCGCCATCACCACACGTCGTGAGCACAAAATGCTACTGTCTGGGCCAGACATCTATGTGGTTGGGTGTAAAAAAGAGGGGGAGTGCTCGTACTGTGTACGGGTCCATAGACCAAAGAATGATGAATACTTCGTTATCTCACGGTACGAACCGCACACTTGTAACACGGAGGGTGTCCTAAACATGAGCAAGGTCATGGATGCCAGGTATATAGCCCAGACACTTCTTAACATAATCGAGTCAGACATCAAACTAGCACCAAACACCATAATTGCGGAAATGCAGAGGTAATCCCATATCACCTTGCTTGGCGGGCAAAACAAAAGGCGCTAACGATGATATTTGGGGGATTCAAAGACTCGTATAACTGGGCTCCCCTTCTCTTGCGCCAGATAGTATTGACCAACCCAGGCACTGAATGGGGAATTGACCAGTGGCCCATGCAGCTGGCAGATGGCTCCTATTCTGAAGGTCACATGTACCTGTTGAGACTTTGTTGGGCATTTGGTCTATGTAAAGAAGCATTTAGACATTGCCGACCAGTGATTTGCGTGGACGGTACATTCCTAAAGGGGAGGTATCGCGGGACGCTTTTGACCGCGTTAGCTGCCGATGGGAACAATCAGATATTACCTGTTGCCTTTGCCATTGTCGAGAGTGAGAACAATGATAGCTGGCTTTGGTTCCTACGGTTCGTGAAGACTGCGGTGGTCAGGGATAGAACCGGTGTTTGTGTTGTATCGGACCGTGGGTTGGGTATATTGCATGCACTGTATGTTCTGACGGGGGGTCATGACCCAGCTTGTGCTTGGCCTGATGTTCAATCGAGGTGGTGCATGCGATACCTTGGTGCAAATTTGTACACTGCATTCCGGAGCCACACGATGGTCAAGAAGTTTAAGACAATGTGCTTGCAGAACCAATTGCGTAAGTTCCAAAAAATATATAGGGACCTGAACCAACGCACACAAAGACTTGTGGCCGATCAGGAGCAGGAAGCCATGCAGTTTGTTGGAGGCGAAGGAGCTGCTGTGCGTCGCAACACAACGTTCGCGCAGTGGATCGCCGGTAAACCGGCGGAGAAGTGGGCACTAGCTCATGATACTGACGGCGCTCGGTAAGTAGTGCCACTTGACCACACCCTTTTATGTACGAATGTTATACTAATAAAGCGTACGTGTCATTTTCTAGGTATAAGGTAATGACTACTAATATCGCGGAGTCGTACAACAACGTGCTTCGAGGAGTTCGTGCTCTCCCGATATGATCAATCTTAGAGCTTACTTTCTATCGGACCATGAAGTACTTTCGAAACCGTGGCTATGCAGCAGAGCAATCGGAGGGCATGTTTGCTCCCTGCGTCGAAGCGCTCATCGAGCAAAGACGGTTGAAGGCGCAATTCCATGTAACCCAACTATATGATAGGACAAACAACGAATTCAAAGTAAGCTGCCGAAGGAAGCACGTGTCGGGGTTTAGCGTGGGCGACACCGTGCAAACTTGCTACATTGGGAGTTACGAAGCAATTTGCTCGTGCAACAAGCCACGCTTGGAGCATATCCCATGCTCCCACGTGCTAGCTTGAAGGGACCTAAGGCCGAGAGGGGGGTGAATCGGACTATTTTAATTTTATTCGCTTGTTGAACTTGGTCAATTAGTTAAGTTAAGCACCCAACTAGCGAATGAGCCCTACACAAGTCTAGTAGCGGAAGTAAACACAAGTGCGAATAATAAATGAGACAAGAGGGCAAACCGATCTTTTTACCGAGTTCGGTGCAAGCATCTACTCTCGTTGAGGAAGCTCGCCACACAGGAAAGCCCGGGACCCTTTCGTCCATAATCCTCAATCCACTAGAAGAAGTTCGTTCCCGAACACATCGGAAGGGAACTCCAACTTGTACAAGAATCGGCACCTTCACATGCGAAGGACCTCAAACACCCGACTTCACAGCGGTCGACCTCGAGCGGCATCGAGGATTTAGCACATCTCCGACGCCCGGAGAAGACGATGCACCGCCACGCTTAGCCGATGACCACCACGCTGGTGGGTTTGCTTGCGGTTCACGTGTCGATGAAGCTTGTGGTGGAGTTGAATCCCGGTGACAAGAAGTCCAAGAGCACAATACCGGAAGCACAACTAGACCACCACCTCTCCCACCATCGAGCTAGTCCAAGAACTCATGGGGAAGGCACAAGAACTTCGGGGATGACCGGAGAAGGCAAAATATGGCTTCTTCTTCTTCCTCTCTCCCTCTCCCTCTCAATCTCAATCTCTCATGTTGGATTTAGGGAGATGAAGGATGAATTAGGGAGGAGCTCTCACTCTCTCAAAGCTTGGGGATGAACAAATGAGCTCACTCAAGTCTCTCCCACGAAATCCCACCTATTTATAGGGTTCAGGCTGGGCCAATGGACGGATGAGATTAACTTGGAACGAGATTAGACGGCTAGCAATAAATCGACTTAGGCTGGAAGGGCTTATCGGACGCGTCCGACGGGTTTATTGGAAGACGTCCGATACTCCTCACTGTGCAACTCCGGATCTAGAAAAAACGATACCCACCATGTGTTCGATCGCGAGCGCAGCCGGCATCAGACGCGTCCTGATGACCTGGTCATGACAGGGTGCACCTAGGTTCTTGTCTTGTCTTGTCTTGATCTTGTCTTGTCTTGTGTCTTGTCTTGTCTTGTCTTATGTCTTGTCTTGTGTCTTGTCTTGTCTGTCTTGTGTCTTGTCTTGTCTTGCGTCTTATCTTGTGTCTTGTCGTGATTTTGTCTTGTCTTATCTTGTCTTGTCGTGATCTTATTTTGTCTTGTCGTGATCTTGTCGTGATCTTGTCTTGTCTTGTCGTGTCTTGTCGTGATCTTGTCGTGATCTTGTCTTGTCTTGTCGTGATCTTGTCTTGTTTTGTCTTGTCTTATCGTGATCTTGTCATATCTTGTCGTGATCTTGTCTTGTCTTGTCGTGATCTTGTCTTGTCTTGTCGTGATCTTGTTATGTCTTGTCGCTTGAAGTCCCTGTTGTCATCAATACCAAAACTTGATCTTACATAGCTGCCTGCCGTGAGCTTGGTGGCAACAATGGCCTTCAATTTGTGTCCCTGTACTATACAATGCAAGCAATCCGCGACACATGAAGGCCGAAATTTCGCAACTTCGGTGATCGAAGTTATAGAAATATGGAGACGCCCTGTACATGGCTACCGTTTCCAGCTACCAAGTGAGACACACCGGGAAGGCCACCCTCTGTACGATTAGTGGGTGACATGGATGCATCACAATCCGGGGGTGGTTTAAGGCTTTGTGCTAGATGCAGGCAGCCTGGACATGATCGTCGCAGATGCCCAAACTAGACGGGCACTAGTTCATGTATTCCCCAAGTGAAAGTTGTGTATCTGTACATCCTTGTACTGATGTATTCTAATATGGTTACCGTTAATATATTGCTGTTCTATTAAGTTCAATGTGGTTACAAGATGTATTTCTATTCCGTTAAGTTCACACAGGTTATAATATGGAACTTCAGGAGTTGTTCAAAGAGGCCATCGACAGTAAGCACAGAGCAAAAAAAATTATCGCCGGTGTACAGGTGCCATTACATTTTTTTTGCTTGGAATGAATGCATATATGATTTTTACGGTAATTTGCTATTTTCGTAGATTTTTACGGTAATTTGCTATTTTCGTAGTTATGACCCTTTCGTCTGAGGGGATCCAGACTCCTTAAAAGGCTAGATGGGAGATTCCGTGTACCTCTGGCGCATTGTGGATTGCTCCCATTTGCATTGCTCATGGATGGGGCAAACTTGCCAGGTGGAGCGAGGACGCCTCTCCCGCATCTGCGATCTGAACTTTTAACTGCACTTGCGGACAGATAGCGTCCTGAGACACATACATTTCACTTTCCGTGTGGGAAGATGACCATCACGTTGCGAGATATCGCAATGATTACTGGTCTTCCCATGGAGGGTCGCCCATTTGTTGTCATCAAGCCAGAACGACTTGAATGGCAACACTACGTAGAGAACAGGTACGAAACAATCTATTATTCGAATCTATTGGACAATAAATCATTTCTATTTGTACACTTACAACAAGGAAACAAAACTACAGGTTCAGCGCTGAATACGGTGCGGATAGTTCAATCATAGCAGGTTGTCCCATGCTGCTACAGTTGTGGTCATGGTTTTACCTGCCCATGCTTCGACCGCGCGTTAAGCATGCGTACTACCCAGTGGACGTCCCCGATGATCTGCACGAGTTGGAGCGCCCCACACTTGGATACAAATATATGCATGCCACGCTCCGTTGGGCGTCCGAGGTTGATCACGGGTCCTATATGCGGGTCGTTGCTGACCTGGATTTTCTCACCGAAAATGATGTGTGCTGGGACCCGTTCTCTCCATATGTTATGCATGAAATAGTAGAAGGAGGACGCATCTCGGTAGCTTGCTTAAACAAAGGAAGCGCATCGTTGACGAAAATGTCATCTAGTATGTATGAACGCTGTCGAGGTATACTCACCGGAGCGTGTTTTGCGCCAATTTGGATACCGTCAATTAGTCCCTGTTCCTCCACCGCGAGACGCCGGTCGCTTGCATGGGTATGCTTTTTATCAACCACATTTATTTACACTCGTTACATTTTATTTTTGTTGATACTTACCACGTTGGCTATTTGTTATTTCAGGAGGACTGGCCAGGGACACAACCCTAATTGAACGGTGCAGAACGCGTCACACATCGCTCGCTGGATGGAGGCAGCCACTATGGATGTCGTCGTTTCTGTTGGACCTTACAATTCATACAAGTACAATGCCTATTACAATTGGTACAGGGCGAGGATAAGATGCCATTTATTAAATCGACCAAATAAGAAGATCAATAACCGTGACGCAGCCCATCGAGTGAACGAAGTTCACCGCCTGGTACGTGTGCCTGCGTAAATGTCTGATCATATGTTCGAAGCTCATATCTTACGTACCTAACGGTTTTATATGTTTCAATACAGACACAGGAGAGCGCGTACGTGCAAGACGAGGCGGACGTCCTGATGACCCAAACAGAGCAGTCCGGGGGATCGCGCAGTGGGAATCTGTCGGGGATAAAATTACGGCTCATTGCCATGGCCCACTCCCTGACGGCCCAATCGAACAGCCTACCAGGGCCTAGCTCCCTGGAAGGTCCTATCTGGCCCATGTGCGTCTTGCCGAACAGCTTCCTGGCTGGCGAGATGCGTAATGGCCAAGGAATCGTGTTTGAGTCCGTCTCGAACAAGAGTTCCGCACGGCTACGTGAAGACCCGGACGTGGTTTCCCGGTTTGGAGCAGACGTCGTGATCCTCAAGACTAGGAGTATGCCTTATCTGCCTCGGGATATATTTGGCACGTTGAGTTCGTTACGATCTCGTAGTTAGCCCGGCCCGATATTCCCTCGGTAGGTCGGTTTGCTCTGCACTATATAAACAAGGCCCTACGGCGTGTAGGGACGAAGTTTTACGATCGATCTCGACTTGAAGTTTACGATCCAAAGATCCGGCGCCTCATAGGCACCGATCTTCGCCAGTACGCGATAATCTCGCCGAGACTTGTTCGCCTCGTCCGAGCCACCTCTTGTAATCATCTCCGATATATAAGAAAGGCTGGACGTAGGGCTATTATCTCTCTCGAGAGGCCTGAACCAGGATAAAAACCCTTGTCTCCCTGTTCATCGCTGGTTGTTGTTCGTGGTTGTTCGGTGTGTCTCCTATCTCGATTTTAAAGAACCTTAGCGACTTGAGATCGTTATCTCAACCGTCGACAGTTGGCGCCGACCGTGGGGATACGCAAATCGAGCATGTCGAACTCTATCAGCGACTAGGAGATTATTCCTGAGGGATACGACTTAGAAGGACAGGACGCCTCATCCCCGCCGATTCGGACGATCCGCTCGGTCTCGAACGCTTCAGATCCGGCGTAAGTCTCGCCTATATGGCGGAGATCGCCTCGATCGCACTCCGCTATTGACGGCGACTACGGAATCGATAATCTTTACGACGGTTTAGATCTGCCGGACTCCAAGGCTATGTCGGTGGATTCCACCGTGGCGATCTTTGTGATGACACCGCAAGCATACCTTCTCATGGCCCCGCAAATCAACATGGCGATGCAGAACCTCCGGAGATCCTGCACGGGATGCGGCGGCTGGCCAGGTCGGGCAGATTAATTCTGCTTGGCAGCAAGATGAGATCGCGCTGGTTGCTCACGTGCAAGATATCATTCGCCGCAGCCTCGATACCTCCATCAATCAGACCTTGGCACGGTTTCGCGACCGGTAAGTGATGCTGTCGCGACCCACCTCGCGCCGACGCTTAAGTCTCCCTAAGCTTCCTGTCCGGATCAATTTCGCGGACCGGACTCGGTCGGGCGTAACGTGGATGGTTCAGAGATCCCGGACCCATAAATCGAGTCGGAACGGCTCGAAGCTATAGCAACGGTCCTCAGATCCACCAATCAGGTCGATCTCGCCCGTATGGGCGATGCTGTTGCTTCTAACCTAGAGCGATTGGCCGAAGGCCTAAAGTCCCTAGGCGAAGTCAACACCTCCTCCAGTGCGCAGCCAACTGCCGGAATGACTCGGACAGCTCGACCGATCGCGTGACCTCGCCACCATCGGCGAGCACCGTCCGCGATCAAGCTACCTGTGGTCGCTGCCGCGCTAAGTCCCCATAGTCGTCACGACCACAGGGGTAAGCGTGCACGTGATGATCACGGACGGTCCCCTCGTGAGGAGCGCGTAGTCGCGACCACAAGGAAGGAGCGTGGCGGATTGTCCCGGAGAGAATTTCTCCAGGCTGAATCTTCCCGTTCGGCAGGAGTCCCTCCGCGCAACAGGGCCAATGTCTTCTCAAGACTAGGTTCTGCCGGAAGGTAGCGATCATATGCCTTGGGCGCAGGGCTTTCTTTGACGAGCCTCGTGCCGTCCGATGGCCCTCAAAGTTCAAGCCCGGTCACATGGAGAGGTACAATGGGACACAGAACCCAGAGGAATTCCTTTCCATCTACGCTACAGCCATCATGGCGGCCGGGGGTGACGAGCTTGTTATGGCCAATTACCTCCGATCGCCCTTGGGGTGCCGCCTTGACGTGGTCGTTCAATCGCAAGAAGGTTCCATCTCTTCTTGGAACCAACTTTGTGACGCTTTGATCGCTAACTTCCAGAGCTGTTACGTGCGTCTGGGCAAGGAGGATGATCTGCACCAGATGATCCAGATGAACGGGGAGACCCTCCGCAACTTCGTGAAGTGTTTCATTAAGATTCGCAACACGATCCCGAACATCTCGGACGAATCTGTTGTCCGCGCCTTCAAAAACGGAGTCCGCGACGAGCGGCTCACCCAGGATCTCGAGATCAACGAGACCTGGACCGCCAACGACCTTGTCGGGGATAAGATTACGGCCCATTGCCATGGCCCACTCCCTGACGGCCCAGTTGAACGGCCTACCAGGGCCCAGCTCCCTGGAAGGTTCTATCTGGCCCATGTGCGTCTTGCCGAACAGCTTCCTGGCTGGCATGATGCGTAACGGCCAAGGAATCGTGTTTGAGTTCGTCTCGGACAGGGGTCCTGCACGGCTACGTGAAGACCCGGACGTTGGTTTCCCGGATTGGATTAAAAGTCGTGATCCTCAAGACTAGGAGTATGCCTTATCTGCCTCGGGACGTATTTGGCACGTACGAGTTCGCTATTTATCTCGTGGTTAGTCTTACCGATATTCCCTCGAGGTCGGTTTGCTCATCACTATATAAACAAGGCCCCTACGGCGTGTAGAAGGGACCGAAGGCCTAGCACCTTTGTATTCTCGCATAATCTCGCCGAGACTTGTTCGTCTCGCCGAGCCACCTCTTGTAATCATCTCTCGATATATAAGAAAGGCCGGACGAGGGCTATTATCTCTCGAGAGGCCCGAACCGTGATAAAACCCCATGCCTCTGCTCGTTGTTGTTCGTGGTTGTTCGGTGTGTCTCCTATCTCACTTCTAAAGAACCTTAGCGACTTGAGATCGTTATCTCAATCGTCGACAAACCTGTTCAAGGCAGCTGACCGCTATGCCAACGCAGCAGAGCGCGTTCAGTACAAAAAGGCGTTCGACAAGGGCGAGCTGCCCGCCCAGCCTGGTGTGGATGAGAAGAAGAAGAGTAGCAGCAACCCTGGCGACAAGAAGTCCCAGAAGAAGAAGAATAAAGGTGATGCGAACAATACCGTCGCTGGTATAGATCGTGCACCCCCTCCCAAGGATGGGCAGAAAAAGCCCAACAATAACTACAAGGGCAAAAAGCCTGCTCAGGGAGGCGGACAAGGCAAGAAAGGTCCAAGCGACCGATTTTGCAAGTTCCACCAGCACTACGGGCATGACATACGCCATTGCAGAACTTGGGCTGCAAAGCTCGAGGATTTCTACAACGGCAAGGGCCCAATGCCCACCCTGCCCGAACAAGGTGATGCCGGCAAGGACAAGCGTCCAGCCGACGGTGGTGATCGGGACGATGATGACGAATATCAAGAGCCCATGAACCATATCGCCGTTATTTTCGGCGGCTCCTCGGCTTATACCTCTCGGCGCAGCCTCAAGAAAGCTGCTCGGGAGGTCCACAACGTTGAAAAAGGCAAACCACAGTCTGAATCGATGAAGTGGACCGAGGTCTCTATCTCCTTTTCTAAGGATGATTGCCTCACTGGAATGACTAAGCCTCAGCGTCTCCCTCTGGTGGTCGCCCCGACCATCAGCAACGCTAGAGTTGGCCGCGTCCTGGTCGACGGCGAGAGCGCCTTGGACCTGCTATCAGCAAAGGTCTTGGACGAGATGCAGATTCCTCGCTCCAAGCTTAAAGAAGTCGCAATGCCTTTCTACGGCATTGTCCCGGGGGAAGCTGTTCAGCTATTGGGGCAGATTGTTCTGCCTGTTACCTTCGGCGGTCCAAGCAACTTCCGGACGGAGTTGATCACATTTGACGTGGTCGACTTTCCTTCCGCGTAAAATGCGATCCTGGGCCGGCCATCTCTTGGCAAGTTCATGGCCGTGTCCCATCATGGATACCATTGAGTGAAGATACCGGGCCCTAACGGCGTGATCACGGTCAAGGGCAACTACAAAACTGCTCTGGATTGCGACGAGCAGTCCCTCGCCCTGGTCGACCAACTACCGCCGCGTGGCCCCGAAATTCCGCAGACCAAGTCTGCATGCCCTAAGGTCTTCTTTCAGCCAGGAGGAGAAACCAAGGAAGTTTCACTGTCCCTTGATGACGCTGCCAAGACAGTTCACTTGGGGGCCAACCTGGACCCCAAATAGGAAAACGAGCTCATCGCCTTCCTCCGAGCAAACGCAGATGTGTTTGCCTGGGAGCCATCTGACATGCCCGGAGTCCCAAGGGAGGTCATCGAGCACAAACTGGCCGTCCGGCCGGACAAAAAGCCTGTTCGCCAGAAGCTTCGACGCTTTTCGGACTTCAAGCAGGGGATCATCAAAGATCAGCTTGGCAAGCTGCTCGCTGCTAGTTTCATCCGTGAGGTTGATCACACCGAGTGGTTAGCCAACCCTGTCATTGTAAAGAAGAAAGGCGTCAAGTGGAGGATGTGTGTCGATCACACAGATTTGAACGCTGCTTGTCCCAAGGACAATTTTCATTGCCTCGATAGACCACCGGTCGATGCGATCATGGATGCCCACTCTTGAGTTTTTTGGACGCTTACTCCGGTTATCACCAAATAAGCATCTCCCCCGAGGATGAAGAGAAGACTGCCTTCATCACCCCCTTCGGCACTTTCTGCTATACGACCATGTCTTTCGGTCTGCGCAACGCTGGTGCCACGCTCCAAATAGCTTAATGGAGAAGACTTTCCAAACAAATATGGAAAAAATCTGGAGGTCTATGTCGATGACATAGTTGTAAAGAGCAAACATGCTCCAGATCATGTAAAAGACCTGGCCGAGACGTTTCGTAACCTCGCCAGGCATCGAATAAAATTAAATCCAGAGAAGTGTACCTTTGGTGTTCGATCCGAATGTTGCTTGGTTATGTAATTGGTTACGCATGAATCTCGCCAACCCGAAAAAATCGAGGCCATTGAAAACATGCGAGGCTCCAACTACCGTCAAGGAAGTTCGAGCCTCACCGGGCGGATGGTCGCTTCTGGCAGATTCATTTCCGTCGAGGCGAACGCTGGCGCCCTTCTTTAAGGCCCCGTAAGCACAATGGCTTCGAGTGGACAGAGGAAGCCGATCGGTCTTTTCAAGATCTTAAGCAATACCGTCCAACCCAATTGCTTGACTACCCCGCGACACGGCGAACAACACTTGCTCTATCTTGGCTGCATGCCTCAAGCGGTGAGCGCGGTCTTGACGGTGAAAAGGGAAGGCATCCAGCGGCCAATATATTACGTGAGCGAGGTACTTCACGGATCTAAGGAGCGTTACCCTGAGGTCCAGAAGTTGCTCTACGCCTTGCTCATGTCTTCCAGGAAACTTCGCCATTATTTTCAGGCGCATCAAATACTGGTCCCGACCAGATTCCCCCTTGGTGAAATCCTAAGGAACAAGGAAGCAGGCGGACGTATAGCTAAGTGGGTAATGGAATTGGCAGAATTCGATATCCCGTTTGCTGCCCGAACTGCTGTTAAGTCACAAGTCCTGGCTGACTTTGTCGCCGAATGGACCTGCCCGCCCAAATCCCAGGAAGCTCCCGAGCAGCCTGGTGACCCCCCTGGACCATGTTTTTTGACAGCTCGCGCACTGGAAACTCGGGGGCTGGTTTTGTTCTCATCTCCCCTCAAGGAGAGCAACTCCAGTATTCTATCCAACTACACTTTGCGGCGCTAACAACGCCGCAGTACGAGGCCTCCTGCGGGACTAAGAGCGCAAGTCGCTTGGTGTCCAACGGCCGATGTGAAGGAGATTCACACCGGTCATCAACCAGTCAACAAGGAGTATCGCGTTTGCGATGACTCAATGGCGCGATACTGGTTGAAGTGAGGAAGTTGAGCGGCACTTTTGATTTTTCGAGGTGCTCTTCGCACCCGAAGGACAACTTTCGGCCGACCAACCGTCCAAGTATGGATCCTCACGAGAACTCGCTTTCCGGCAGGGTACTCGCCGAGCACCTTTACAAGCCCTCAATCACGCTCTCCGGACGAGGCAATCGAGACAAGTGGTGCTGTCTCCGTCATCGAAAGCAAAGTCGCGAGTGGACAACGCCATTTGCCCGGTACCTAGCGGATGGGACCACCGCTCAAGACGGCCGAGCGCGTTCGGCTTACATAAGGCGTCTGGTCCATACAAGCTTGTGGACGGCATCCTTTACCGTCACGGTGCTCTAGGAGTCCTCTCCAAGTGCATCTCTCAACAGGAGGGTGTGTTCCTTCTTAGGGACATACATGAGGGTGCCTGTGGCAACCACGCCCCCTTCAGAACTCTGGTCGGCAAAGCGTTTCGCATGGGCTATTATTGGCCCACAGCGTTACAAGATGCCCGGGAGATCGTGACAAAGTGCAAAGCTTGCCAATTTCACGTCCGGAAGGCACACAAACCCTCCCAAGAGCTCCAAACGATCCCCCCATCTTGGCCTTTCTCCACATGGGGTATGGATCTGCTCAGCCTGTTCCCTAAGGGGTACAAGGGCTACACACACTTGCTCGTCGCCATCGACACTTTTACAAAGTGGATCGAGGCAGAGCCTGTGTCGTCTCTTCACGCCAAAACGGCTATGCGCTTTTTCAAAAGCAACGTGGTCACACGCTTTGGGATTCCCCATAAGCTGATCATCGATAACGGTACCCAGTTCCGAAGCGAGCTATTCCAAGAATATCGAGCAATACCGGGCACCACAGTATGTTTCGCCTCTGTGACACATCCACAGAGCAATGGAGCAGTCGAGCGAGCTAACGGACAGATCGTCCAGGGTATCAAACGGCGCGTGTTCGCGGCACTCCGCGAGCACAACAAGGCCTGGGTCGACGAAGTTCCTTCCGTCCTTTGGGTTGTTCGCACTACGGCCAGCCGGGCAACTGGCGAAACTCCTTTCCAACTTGTCTACGGTACAGAAGCCATCCTGCCCACCGAAATAGTTGGTTGACGACGAGCAAGAGCGCTTACTCGATCTCGATCTCCTCGAAGGCACATGCGAACGGGCACAAGTCAGAATGGCGCGCTACCAGCAAGATCTTCGCCGAGATGTTTGCCAAGTCGGCCTCGACCAAGGGCTTTGAAGGCGGGCGACCTCGTTCTCGCCGTGTCCGAACTTGTCCAATGCCAACAAGTTAACTCCACGCCGGGAGGCCCATTCACGGTCGTTTCTTACGCTTTCGCTCGGGGCATTCACTGGCAATGGAGGACGGAGAGAGTGACCAAAGACTTGGAACATCGACCCGACCGTAAGTTCTTTGTGTAGGTCTCTTTGTGTGTTTGCTTAGCCTTGCGCTTTTGTCAAACTTGGCGCCTTAGTTCGTCCAAGTCCCTCGCACCGTAAAGTTCAATCCAATTCTTAAGTAAATTCTCGCGCTCTGTGCCCTTTTCACTTCTTGTCTTCTCAAGACTACCTCTTTCTCTCTGTAACACTTGATGGTCGCCCGATCCTTGCGAACTCTTGGCTCCGCAATCTTAAGGATTTTTCCCCGCCTGTATCTAGTTTCGATAAGTTCTCGAACTCGTGGTTGCGTAACACGGCTTTTCCACCTTGCGCTAAGTGCTGCTCTCGTAAGCCCTCCGCGGCAAGGGCACTTCTCGCTGCGCGACCACTTGGCAAAGTCTGCTCGTAAGCCCCCGCGCAGCAGGCACTTTCCTTGTTTGGTTATCCTCGAATTGCCTAACTTACGCCAACAAGCGCCTATGGAACAAGTCGAACAAAGGTGCGGGTGTCGCTTATCTCTCTCGACGTGTCTGAATTCGCAATCTTAGGACTTGAGCATCGCTCGCATGCAAAAACTAGGGTGTCGCTCTTTCTCTTGTGCACTGCTCGGGTTCGCAAACTTCGTGTTTCGGCGAGATGCACAACGGGGCTGGGAGTTAGGCTAAGCCCACTACGGTTTTCTTAAACCTCCTAGCTGCTCGCTTTCTCTTAGTTTCGCTCGTTCTGTCTTTTGTTTGCTCTTTTTACAGGAAGAAAGGTAAGTGCTTTATTGCATTAATCAAAAATTTTAGGTACAAGGCTCTTTCGGGTTACAGCCGCGGTGCTACTTAGGAGCAAGCTGCTCCTTTAACTCCTCAACTTCTAACTTGAGGCGCACGACTTCACCTTGAGCCTTGATGCCTTCCCGGGCTTCAGCTCGGAAGCGTTCTATCTCCTCTTTGCTCGCTTGGCTTTGTGTGTCACGCTTCGCCGGATGGCCTCGACCTCTTCGGTCTTGGAGCGCAGCAGGTCGGACAGAGCCTCGCTCTGGCTTACTCGCTGCTCGACGGTCTTGAGCTACTCGACCAGCTCCTTGACCTTGTTCTCTGCAGTGATCGCCCTCACCGCCGTCCCGCGCATCTCCTCGATCTCTTCCTGTGAAGCCCAGTGGTCGAAATCTTCGCTGAGTCTCATGGGGTCAGCTCCTCTTGACGAGCCGGGCCTTGAGCTTCTCGGCGTCCGCCATGGCGCCTTCCGCCAATGGGACGCTTGGCAAAGCTGCTCTTGAGCCACTTTGTGCGGCCCGGCTTCTCCTCCGCGGTGCTCGCCTTCACGGCTTGCGCGCGAAGCTCCTCGGTTTCTTTTAGAAGAGCCTCAGAGGAATGTCTCTCTTCGGTCAGCTCGGCCTTGAGCTTCTTCGCTTTCGCCTTGGTAAACTTCGGGCGATCTGAGGGCTCCGCCCCGGGCTCCCTCGTCTAGAGATGCTCCCGGAGAGACGCCAGGACGACGCTCCGTTCGATGGTAACACCGTCCTCGAGTTCCGCCATGCTGTCCCTAAAGACCTGAGGGAGAAGATCAAGTCGATCACTTTGCGATGGTATAGTTAAACTGAACAAGGTTTGATCTTGGAATTTATCTTGCCCAGCCGATGCTTCAGCCCCCGGCGTAAGCGGTCTTCGAGACCATGCGTCCACGGCCCCCGCTCGGGATGAGATGAGGCGCCTTGCCGCCTTTGCCGCCGCCTCTCTCAGTGTTCCTTCTTCTGCGGGAGCTCTTACGCTTTCGGGCGAGGCGGGGCAAGCGCTTTCGTCTCCCGCTCTGTTCTTCTTCCTCCTTCGCCTGATCACCTTGAGGCGAGGTGCTGCTTCACCGGGCGGCACCGGAGCCTCCACCGGCACGACGACTTGTGCCGCCTGCCAGTAGACCTCTTCTTGTACCTCGGCGGCGGGAACTTCGCCGCTGCGCCGATCACCTCCGCCACTGTGGATGTCTTTGCCCTGCGACGAGTGCTGGTAGGACCGCTGCTCGGTCCTACCTCGCGCTTCCGAGCCATCGCTTTGGCTCATTGTCTGTGGCACCGGCGCCGCTTTCTTACGCCTCCGGCCGCTCCATCGCGCTTTTGAGCGTCAAAATTGCTCATCGAGTCTGGCGGGGCGAGCTCCACGCCGCCACCGTCCTTGAGGTCGCCACCTCATCGCCCACGATGCACCGCGGTGTGCTCGGGTAGCAACGAACGCCGAAGCGCCGCCGACGTCGTCTGTCGCGCTCTCCTCTGGGCAAACCGATGAAAAGACTTAGTCGCCCAACGCGTCGAAATTCGTAAGGTCAAAGAGATTCATTGCTACATACCTGCCGTAGAAAGCTTGATCTTGATCTTTTTTGCCGGAACCTTCCGCCTCTTCCTCGGGGGCTCCTTGGTGGATTGTTCGCCCTGGTCCCTGAGTACTCGCGGCGATGAGCTTAGCTCTCTGCTGAGTTGAGCACTCTTTTCGCGCAACGCGAGAAGTTTTTCCTTGCGCGCGACTTCTTCCTCAAGCCTCTTCTGTTCGGCGACCTGTTGTAGCCGTGCCATATGGCCCGAATGAGCCTGCGTGTAACGCATAAGCCAAAGGGTCATGTTCTTTACCTCTTCGTCGCTTTGCTCGGTGAGGAGGGAGGGGCTTGGTCTCTTCCCGCTGGGTTGACCGCACGCCCGCTTGGTCTGTTCGGCGCGCTCCGTCACCGCGGGTGGTCTCTTCGACGGTGGTGGCCGCCATGGCGTGGCGAGCTCACAGTAGGCTCACCGCCACCTTGGGCTTTATGGCGCCTTGGCCTTGCCTTTCTTTGCCTTCTCCTTCTCAGATCCGGAGGGTTCCTCCACGATCCCCCAAGGATCACCGGTCCTCCCGCTGCTTTTGAGAAGCGGACATTAGCATTAAACAACGGTGCAGATCTAGCAACACAGCCGAGCATGAGTGATTTACCTCGTCTGCGGCGGACAAGCACGCTTGCTGGCAGTGTAGGCCACCTCGCGGTGACCTCCCGTCCTTCTTCGCCGCCTTGAAGATGGCGTCGACCGCTTCGGTCACCCACGCGTCGGTTGGCTTCTCTGCCCGAACAGAGGGGATCGTTAGTTCCTGTTCGGAGGAAATAATCAATGTAAAGGCTGAGTCTTAAAGGCACTTACTCGTGCTCTCCCTTGTGATGTCTTCCCATCCCTTTATCTTGTAGAAGGGATAGGGCCTTCTCCGCAGCGGACAGATTCTGTTCGCTGTGTAGTCTTGGATGATCTCCCTGCACGTGAGCCCAAGGCTCACGAGGGAGGCGATCTTCCTCGTCAAGTACTAATCCGCGGCGGACATCTCCGGCCGCGGCATTGGGGTACCCTTCGCCGACGCCTTCCCGGTGAAGGAGAGCTTGCTGTCGTCGCTCCGCTTGCTGTAGAACCACCTCGACCACAATACGCCCATCAAATACAGCAACGGTGGCCGAGGATACGGCGCGTCGTCGGCGGTGGCCCGGAGCTTGAGGTAGTAGCATCCAAGCGCCGAAGCGGTGGAGAAGCTCCTCGTTACCGTGTAGTAATGGAGGAACAGCCCCACCGACGGATCGATGCCCAGATAGCCTTCGCACAAGTGTGCAAAAACGGCCATCTGGAGGATGGAGTTTGGATTGAGGTTTGTTACCTCCAACCCGCTGATGTTTAAGAAAGTCTCGACGAAGTCGCTTTCGGGAGACCTCAACCCAATAAAGGCGAATCGCTCAAGTCGATTTAACTCTCTCTCCAATGACTCGAGTTTCCTCCTCCCGGGCAACCTCCAGCTACCGGCGTCGATGTGGCCCTCCTCCTCCCAAGTCGCTAAGTCCTCCTCGGTCGGGCTAGTGGCTAAGAATCGCCATAGCGTTCCCGTGGTTTGACAAACAAGTTCTTGGGCGGAGTTTGGTCGCTTGATGTTGAGCGCGGTTGGAACTAGGGCTTACGGAGGAAAGGCGCAAAAGTGGCTGCAGCATGCGGCTTGGTGCTTTTATAGGCTCAAACGAGCAGCTCTGCAGCGGTTTGCCACAAAGCGGCTAGTTTTTATCAGAACGGCTAGGTAAACGGTCGTTCTGCTTTTCCTTCAAGCAATGACAGAAGTTACCGTTGGAGTCTGGCAACGGCTAGTTTTCTCCAAATGTCTGGTTTGAAGGTCGAGAGCTCTGCTTTCGAGCAGATGTGGATCCTGCTCGGTATAGAGTTGTTCGCATTTGGCGGTTTTTGTTCGGTCCCGCGAGTGTCTGTTGGTTGAACCTTAACCTGTTCGATCGTTTGTTTCATGATTTCGAATGACGAAATTTCCTCTTCTTGACTTGGAGTCTCAAGGGAAGACCCCACTCTAGTGAGTCCTTCCACTTGAGTCTCGAAACTAGCCGGGGATAAAATTACGGCTCATTGCCATGGCCCACTCCCCGACGCCCAATCGAATCGACCTACCAGGGCCTAGCTCCCTGGAAGGTCCTATCTGGCCCATGTGCGTCTTGCCGAACAGCTTCCTGGCTGGCGAGATGCGTAATGGCCAAGGAATCATGTTTGAGTCCGTCTCGAACAAGAGTTCCGCACGGCTACGTGAAGACCCGGACGTGGTTTCCCGGTTTGGAGCAGACGTCGTGATCCTCAAGACTAGGAGTATGCCTTATCTGCCTCGGGATATATTTGGCACGTTGAGTTCGTTACGATCTCGTAGTTAGCCCGGCCCGATATTCCCTCGGTAGGTCGGTTTGCTCTGCACTATATAAACAAGGCCCCTACGGCGTGTAGAGGGACGAGTTTTACGACTGGATCTGACTTTGAGTTTACGCATCCAGCATCTGGCGTCTCATAGGCACCTGATCTTCGCTTGTACACGCATAATCTCGCCGAGACTTGTTCGTCTCGTCGAGCCACCTCTTGTAATCATCTCTGATATATAAGAAAGGCTGGACGTAGGGCTATTATCTCTCTCGAGAGGCCTGAACCAGGATAAAAACCCTTGTCTCCCTGTTCATCGCTGGTTGTTGTTCGTGGTTGTTCGGCGTGTCTCCTATCTCGATTTTAAAGAACCTTAGCGACTTGAGATCGTTATCTCAACCGTCGACAGAATCCCCTTCGTAGTTTACTTCGAAGGACGGGCGACCGTGTACGATCGGCAATACGAGCAGTCGGAGGCCACCGAACCAGCACAAATAGAAGGAACAGAGACAGGTCCGAGACTGCCGAGACGCATGGGCCTGCTTCACAACATTCGGCCCTACCAATGAAGACAATGTCCATGGAGAGGCAGCCTCCACATGTTCCATTTGACTTCCCTCCCGATCCGGCACGAGCTTCGACATCGGCCCATCATATAGGTACACACGAACATTCAGCTTTTACATCGTATGCATCCCCACCGGTGTACAGGTCACCCCATGGGCTGGATATCAATCGTCAACCAACTCAATCGGTCGGGAGGGAAGAAGACATCCACAACACGCAGCAATCTTTTGGGTATAGAGGCGACGCACCAACGCAAAATATTGGTGAATGGGACGATATGAACAACGCATGGCAACACATGTTTGGGTCGGGCGTAGCATTCATTGATTTGTTACATACGACTACTACACCCCACCCACCTGTCCCGCAACCAGATCAGCCAGGCGGGTCGAGTTGGCACATGCATACACCGGCTCCACCCCACCCACCTGTCCCGCAACCAGACCAGCCAGGCGGGTCGAGTTGGCACATGCAGATACCGGCTCCGCCACCGCAAAAGGATACATTTGCTAATTGGAATGTATATAGTGGGCAATCCTATCAATTTGGCACTACTCCTCAGGTGGCAGACCAGCCCATACCGCATCTGCCGACACGGTTTGGACCATCACAAGCTGCAGGGATGCGTGAAACACGACCTCCTTTTCATTGGACACCCGAAGACTTCACAAGAAGAAGGGGGCCGCAATAAAAAGTTACAAGCTGCGTCTGTTAACATTTTGTTTTCTTCGGTTTTTAAAAGTTTTGTATTCTTTCTCAACTAATTGTATAGAAGCCAACATTTGTAATGGTGAAATATATTTATACACCCTCACCATTTTTTTTTTGTTCAATTTGTGGAGCGTCAATTGTTATGCTATTTTTTCTGACCTATCTTAAATGAAAATGAAATTCGGCTATGACAATTACAAACATTGCATTATGTGACCATTCAAAATATAATTCTTGCGCTTTGAAATATAACATTGATTTATAACACATGTAAAATATGTGACCATTGAACACTCATTTTCGAACACTGCCTTCTGAGGTAGCCGCTTTTTTTAATCCGTTTAATTGTGACCATATTTTACGATTTTATTATGTTCAACCTGCTTACATATCTGTTGTATGTGTTTTGTCGTTCTCTTTATGTGTAGTACATGGATAGCAGTGATTCCATTTCACCTTGTGCTATCATGTCCGGTTGTCACCGTCAAATTTTCTAGTTTTCGGAACCAGTGATTCCATAATGAAATGAGTACGGAAAATATTTTTTGTTGCATTTATGCATCATCAATACTTATGCTTTTTTTGTGTGACCTACCTTAAATGAAAATGGAAAACGGGAAATCGGCAAAAAAAAGTATGCCTTTGTGTGGTCTCCAGGTCTGAGACTCGTGGATATATTAACCGAGCAAGCACTTCTAAAATATTTGACCGTACAAGCATTTACCATTATGAGAATTACGGACATTAAGTGCATTTACCATCGTAGTACGATGGCCGAACAACGTTCCAGCAATGTATGGATTAGGCCAAGTTGGTGGGAATCGTCCGGTCCAGGAGACCAGGCCCATTACCCATCGGAGGACCTTCCCATCAAAATGAAACAGGACTACCGCATGCAGTCAACCATGCTGCAGCCCGGCCCTCACATCCATCGGGACTGGCCGAAGTGTGCATGTGGAATTGATGCAGTGGTGCAGACATTCGATAGGCCAGTATCTGGTTGGACCGGACGAAGATTCTACCGATGTCCTCTATACGTAGTGAGTTTGCTTACATTCATAAATGATGAATTTATTTCAGTATGTAACCTGACCTTGTATCCTTTGCAAAACAGATAAATGATTGTCGTATGACATCATGGATGGATGATCCTTTTCCAATGGCAGCAGATGCATACATCACGGTTCTGTACGCAAGGATCGCAGATCTCAAATAACGTCTCGATATGACAAGGCGTACACTAGAGATGAAACTCCGCATGGAACGCTTGTGCCCTGCATGTCGGAGGCGTCGTGTGTAAACCGCTAGCACCCACATGTTACGTACTTTTAAATTTCGCTAAATCATACGTGCCACTGTTTATGTATGTCATGCTATTGTTCGGTGTGTTTTTTCGTACTGGTTCGGACTCTGTGTTTGTACCATTTGATATGTTGCCAGTAACACGTCTGCCAAAGTGCCCTATCGTCTGTGCGACTTGAACCCTCACTGCCAAAGTGTCGAACAGTCTGCGTGACGGGACTCATCGCTGGTAAAGTGTCGTACTTTGTGCGCGACGTGACCGATCACTGCTAATCTCTGACTAGACTGTTGAAGTGATCTATCACTGAAAAGTTCTGCGGTGACACATCACCTCATGTAGAACTGTGTGGTCTAGCTGGCCCTGTTGAAGTGATCTATCACTGCAAAGGTCTGCAATGACACATTAAATCATCTTGAACTATGCGGTCCAGCGGTCCTGTTGAAATGACCTATCACTGCAAAGTGCTGCCGTGACACATTAAATCATCTCGAACTGTGCGTTGCGTATGTCTTATTCAATTCGACCACGTTGCGCAATATCACCTATTTAAACCCATGCGGTCTCTCCCGAGAGGCCTGAACCAGGATAAAAACCCCTGTCTACTTGTTCGTGTTGTTCGGCGTGTCTCCTATCTCCCTCTTAAAGAACCTTAAGCGACTTGAGATCGATATCTCAACCGTCGACACTCCCGAAATGGAGCGGCAGATGCAGCAAGAGGCGGCGGAGCGCAGGGCCAGGGCCGAGGAACGGTGGCAAGACGCCCTCAGGGAAGAAAGAAACAAGCGTGCGAAAGAAGAGTTTCAGGCACAACGCGAGGTCGACCGGCGCCCAGTTCAATGGCGTGAGGCGACCGCGTGCGAAGCGAGAGGTTGCTAGAGCCAGGGATGCATGACCTAGCGCGTTTGCGAAGGGGAAATACCCCCGTTGCACCCAGTAGTATGGTTACCATGTATGACAACTACGTTTTTAAATCTCCTAAAGCATGTAGGTTTAGATATGATGCACTACTACGGTAGATTGTCACGAGCATCACGCGTGCCATTGCTTGTATCATGTAATCCGAATTTTTATTATTTAATCTCCGGTTCTCTAAAACCATAAACCGTTTACTTGCTCCGACATAACTAATCACCGTTTCTAATTTTAGCATTGCTTACTTATTTTTAGTTTTTCTACTTAATTCAACTGAGTTAACAAATAAGTCAAATAATAGCACATCTTGAACACCGTGTGGTCATAGAATCGTACAAATTTTACAAATTTTTTATCATTCTCTTTTAATCTAGTTTCTCTAATTCTTTCCCAATATTATATTTTTCCGCTAATAGTTAATGTAAATATAATATTTCTAACTATATTAGTGCAGCTATCTATTTATCATTTACATAAAATGATGTATTACCAACTTAAGCAACTATACCAAGCTTTTTAAATAAATTGGGTGGGAATTTAATTAAGCCGGTGCGCCTCGGAGTGAGGACGATCCACGGCGCAGCGCCGGCGCGCGCGCAAGGCACAGCCGATGCCACATGGCGGCTGGAGATGGTTTCCGCCACCTCAGATGGCCGAAACCACAGATTTAGCCGTCTGGGACGACGTAAGCCATCTGGGGTGGCGGAAGCAGCTTCTAGCCGTCCCGGGTGACGGAAGCCGTGCGTATTTCAGCAATTCCACCCCACTGCCGCATATTTTTCCGGTATTTTCATAGGAGTTTGCTTGGCCCCCTATACGGCTATACCTTGGCCTTGGTAATACAGTGGATCAGACTGGCATGCCGACCAGCCGGGGCACCCCCCGCGCCTCGAGCAGCTAGCTCATCTCCGCGGCTGACAGCTCCCCGGCCGCCATGCACCCGCGATGGCACGCGCCAGTTGTTCCGCGGCCACAGGCGGCCGGAGCTGACGCTCGCCGCCGCGCGACGCCCACGTGCATGCATGCGATGATGCGACGCCTCCTCTGCATGCGCGCGCGCGCGGCCTGCGTACGCTACCTTGCAGGAGCGTAGCTCAGTAGCTGCATGCATGCAGCCTTATTAGCTCGCCGGCCTCGACCCTATCTCCTCTCCCTGAGAGCATCTCCATCGATCCCGGTGCCTCTGGGCGGGG
The DNA here is from genome assembly GCA_036346415.1 of Raddia guianensis. Taxonomy (NCBI): domain Eukaryota; kingdom Viridiplantae; phylum Streptophyta; class Magnoliopsida; order Poales; family Poaceae; genus Raddia; species Raddia guianensis. The sequence continues at coordinate 11,307,502 of CM070539.1, forward strand.
TGGGGGGCGGCGGGTCCTATGGGGGACAGGGGGAGTGACAAGGGTGCAGCGCTGATCTGGCTGCGGCTGGGCAGCAGATAAAGATCGCCGCCGCGCGCAGGAGACGGGGGGAAACGGACGACCGGCTCCAGCTCGCAGCCACCTGAGCAGCACCTGGCCGGCCTGCGTCGCCCGGCGGCCATCTCAGTCTCCGTTTCCCGGCGCGCCGTTGCGCGGTTTGGCGCCATCTGGGTCGTCAGCCCCGACTGATTTTCTGCGGTATGCATGGATGAGCCTGCGGTTACATCGCGCGCCTGACCAGCCTCGCATAGGCAGGCGTCCAAACATGTTCGCCTGCGCGATCAACCAAACACGTCCTTAGTGTTTACATTACCGAACTGTACAACACGAACGGCATCCAATTTTCAAATTTTGAACTAAACATAGAAGACTTTTTCTCGCCCAAAACCCAACAAATGCGGGGTAAATTTAGGGTTGGACAAAAGCTCGGACTCGACGAGCTACTCGAGATCGTGTCGAGCTCGTTTCAAACTTGAATTGAGCTCAAAAGTCAAACCAACTGATCTTAAACTCGATTCTATTCAAGCGGAGCTTGATCTTGAGTCCTCGGCAAGCTTAATCGAGCTCGAAAAAATGCCACTATACACACTATTTTGTTCCTAAACCAAATAGTTCAACCAATTTGATCCGATCTCGAGCTTAAAATCAAACACAACCGCAAATCTAACCAAGCCCATATAATATATCCTCTCATGTATTGGCATAATGGCATTGATACTGTCATTCGAGCTAGAGTCTAAATAAATTTTTATTGAGCTTGATCTTAAACCTAACATTAAACTGAGCGATGATTTGAGTCAGCTCAAACCTAACCAAACTCGTGCTTCAACCGCCAAAGTTTGTTTAGAATCGGCTTGAATCAAACTGGGTAATGGTGTAACGCGGACATGCGAGCGCAGGACGGACATGGCATGCAAAAGGTCACACGGGCAGAGGAGGGCCAGCACATTGTCCGAGGAAGAGCAAATGGCTTGTCTTGAATGTCGACATTAGAGCATTCCAAACAGTCCACCCTATAATTTTTTCATCCTAAACACTATTGCCATTCCCTCTATCTATCACTCTAAAATTCTTTTACAATTTACACGGTCATTTAAAAGATTTTTTTCCTCCGATGGCCCCTCAACTGGTAGCAGTGCTCTTAACATTTACAGATTTGCTCGTATAGGAGAGGTGGTGGACCGGGTGGGTAACATTAAAAAGCATTAATTTTATCAACAATTTCCATGCCAAACGCTTCTACCACGTTAACTCTATTTTTTATATAAAATTTTCTATTTTTTCTGATATCTAATTTGATTTTAAAATTAGAATATAGGCTACGTCTTAAAACCATACTTGTCGGTTATATCATGGGGCCATATCACCTATTGGTAGTGTCTTCTCACCTCTGATTTCAAAGGTCTTGAATATTTATGTCGATGATCGTGAACAAGGCTTTCGTCCAGGTTACTTCTTCAATGAGGGATCAGAAAACTTCTTTCGGATCTTAGAAAGACATCTTTGTGTGCAATGAAGAAAAAGAGGCACGTTTATCCTGGTTCAGGCTTTCCGAGCGCGAGGATAATAACCCTACTTCTAGTGTATTGTATGATGATGAAAGATGAGTACATCGAGTATTTCTCTAGATCTGATGATGTTGTTTCCCCTCCACGCAGGGAGTATTTATACAACAGCGCGTGAGCCTGATACTCAAACGCAACTAATGCCCATGATTTGCGCCATTGATGATGTCATGTCTGTCATGTCCCGTGATCCGAGCCACATAGCGCGCTCCAGAGAGACGTGTCGATCATCTGGGCATGCCCTGGCCTAGGCGCTCGCTGATGCCTAGGACAGGACAGGGTTGCCCAGAGGAGATACGAAGAGGTATTGATTTTTAGGGACTGAGCCTTTGTGAGGGTTGCACAGAGTCGGGCACTCACAACCCGGGATGCTTTGTTTTGCGTGTGGCACATTCATGGTGCTGCCTAGGAAGGCATGATCCAATCCCTAACAATTTCTTTCAACTAGTATATATATGGTATTTGTCAATGATTGTGAACAATACTCCCCATGAAACTTATTTCGAGGGACCAGAAATCCCCTTTCTACTATGGTGGGACTTCGAAGATATCTAAGAGATCTTATGAAAAATAAGAAAAAAAAATGGGCATGGAGGTTTATCTATTGGGGACGGGAATAACAACCCTACTCCAAGGCTTTTGTTGATGTGGATGAATCTACAGGTGTACCATGTATCGATATCTCCCTTTCTTCTTGAGCAAGGGTTTTTTATACCATGCTTAAGATGATAATTGATAAGCCTAATTACGTGCCACCAAGGCTCTAATTACGTCACATTAATGCCATAAACAAGCCACGTTGATTAGCCTCCCACGATTGGGTCGTGTGGCAATGGTCTCTTATGTCGTATGATTTGGGTCCGCACGGCACCTAAAGCATTTTCTGTCACTCTTCTAGGCAGTGCGCCTACCTAAGGCGTTGTTGCCTAGTACAGGCCAAGCTGCTCCGGGATGATCCAGGTAGGTGGACCTTTAGGATGACCTAGGTGTAACATCCCGAATTTTTAAAATCGATTTGGCACGTTAATAATTTCCTAAACTGCATAATTTAAGATCGCAAAATATTTATCATATATTGCATCATGGCATTATCATTGCATGCATTGTATTTAAATTAGGAACATGTTTTAAACTTTCCAAATTTATACCCTCGGTGGAAAAATTTAATATTTTGTTTAATGTGTATATTATATTTTCTTAAAGCCAATCCCAAGTGGAATTAATTGGAAATGTGTTAATAAACGTTGGGAAAACAAAATTATATTTCCTAAGTGTTAATGTATTTAAAAAGATTATTTGAAAATGAATTCTAGTGGAAACCAGTGAAATTCAGAGAGTGCTATTCTTCCTCGGCCCAAGCCGGCCCACTTCCCCCTTCCCCTTTTTCTTTCCTCCGCCCCCTCCCTTCCTCTGTTGGGCCGCTAGCGCTGCGCCGTCCCACTTCCGCCGCAGCCCATCTCCCCTGCTCCCGCGAGCGTGGCGCCGCCGACAGGTGGGGCCCCTCCGTCCGCTCTCCTCCTCCTCTGTCTTTTTCCCCCTGGTTCTCCCCTCCTCTGTTCGCCGGTCGCCGCCGCTGTGCTTCCTCTCTCTCCCGAAGGCTCCCTCTTCCATGCGATCGTTCGTCCCGATCGTCCCCCCCTCCGTGCCCTCTTCTCTCTCTGCCCCTTCCGTCTTGTCGTCGGCCAATCCCGTGACGCCGTCGCGTCCAACACGCCACTGGCCGGAAAATTGCGCTGGCGTGGCCAACCTCGCGCGTCGCGTCAAAAATCTCTCGGGCGAAGCATGCCTATAAGAGGGGTACTGCTACCCCGTTGCCTCTGCTTCACGCCACCGCCCTGTTGAATGCCCAAGCCGGTGCGCCGCTTCCCTATTGCGCCGCAACCTCCTTTTCCCTCTTCTACCTCGCCCTCATTACTTTCGGCCCAACCTCACCGTGTAATTGGCGCAGGTCGTCCAATGGAGCTCGCGCCAGGGGCGGATTGGAGCCGCGTGGTTCGCGCGTCCCCGGAGCCACACCGTCGTCGCCGCCGTGGTCCCGTCGCCCTGCTGCACCCTCCGTCCCGGCGAGCCCGGAGGTAGCTTTTCCATCCACCCCTGCCCCTTTTCATCTTGGGCGAAATGCTCGAAGCAAGAGCCCCATCGGAGCCGTGTGGTCCGCGATGTCGCCGCCGCCGCGAGCCGCCGTGCCGCTTTCTCCGTCCACCTCGCGGGGTAATTAGACTTCCATTTTGTTCGCCTTGCTCGCGTCTCGCTTCCCGCGCGCCCAATCACCCTCCGATGGTCGGAGTTGCCGTCGCCGCCGCCGGGGCGCTCCCCTGTTTTTCCCCTTTGCCGCTGCGGGTAGTGCCGACAGGTGGGACCGGGAGGAAGGCCCACCCGTCTGCCCGCTTCGGATTGGGCCGCCCGGCCGAGCCGGCCCAATGCCGAGAAGCCCTCTTTTCTTTTTATTTCTTTTCTTCTGATTTTTGTTTAAAACATTATTTGGTATCATAAAACAATAAGTAAAAATAACTGATGTGCTGTAAAAATTCTGTAAAAATTCAGGGAAATACCTTGGAAGTTTTTGGACCTAAGAAAAATACATGTTGGCATGTCATCCATATAGCATTCGTTTTTGGATAAATAAATAACCTAGAAATGGCATCATTTCATGTGGGCTTGAGAAATTTTCATAATATTTCTTTTAAAAAAATGCATTAGAGTTTGCTGCATTTTCAATTTCTTAAAACAACAAGACATTAAATATTTTGCTTATGTATGTTGTATTGCTTTGCATATGCGTGTGCGCGTTTAGGAGGCCTAGGCCCCGAAGACTCGATCGACGGCGTCCCCTTCGTTTTCCCTGGAACCGATCAAGGCAAGTCCCCTTCGATCATATCGTGGAGTCATTTTCGTTATTTAGAAAATATTTGCTAGACTTGAAAAGGTGCATGCTAGTTTAAAATTATAATCGCCGTATTTACTAGACTTAGATATCATGCCGAATAGAAAAGGTAAGAGATATTGTAGGACTAAACCTAAGGCTAAAATATGGATTGCTCATATTTCGTTACTCCGTTGTGGTAGGATAAATGCTTAAAAATCTTTATGCGAAGTGATATAATCTTCTGTGTGAAATGAAAATATTGTCGAGAAATGTTTGGGAAAAATGAGTTTTAAAGATAGTGCATCTAGGGTGATGCTTAGTAGGAAAAATGTTTTCCTCCTTTCCCCAAAAATTTTTCCGACTAGGGAGAGATATTTTCATCGGTTGGTGCAGTACAGCACCGTTTTGAAAACTAGGCTAAAATATCGACTCTCTCCTAGCCTAAGGACTGCTCGTCCTATGATCCTACGAACTAAGCCATAACATTACGACCTCGAGCCCCGGTATGGGACGGGCCCGGTCGTTAGCCCTTGCGGTTAGCGGTCTTGTGGTGAAACACTTCTGGTGCGTAGCCTCTCGAGGGTAAAGCGTACCCACTCTGCAGAGTTAACACTATCATGATAGCCGTGCTTATGGTTATGAGCGTGCGAAGGGACTGTTCATATGGTAGTTCTTCATTTTTAAAACCAGTTTTAGAAAAGGGTTTTAAACGAAGGATTTGAGATGAGTAAAGAATTTGAGAAAGTTTTCGTTTGAGTTAGGTGCCACCGGCTACATTCCGGATTGGGGGTCGGCCTACCGGAAATTGTCGCCGGAATGGACCTAGCCGTTTTGAGAAAAGAAATGAGAAAAGAATTTTGTCCTTGCTATGGCACTGAGGCCAAGTGGCGAGAACCGTTTAAGAAGAGCCCAAAGAAAATATTATGGTTTAATGTTTCCAAAATGCTTTGCCAAAACTAGGCCAATAAGTGCTTTTTTGCAAAATATCGCAAGCTCCCCTTGTACCGAACCACATCTGCATCATTTCCGACTTGCGAGTACAATTTGTACTCACCCTCGTTTTTCCCCTCTCCCTTTTTAAAATTTCAACAGCTGATTCGTCCGACTATGGCCCGCCGTCCGAGGAGGAGGACCCTGATTACGATGAGGAGACGTTCTCCGAGGAAGACTATGAAGAGTAGGGTTGCGTGTTCCTACAGCCCTCGTGCCTGTGGAATAAATAAATTTCTAGATGTTGTAATGGGCATGTATCGTTGTGTACTCTGTATTGCGGCCTGCGAGCCATTGCGTGTGTTTGTATTGGACTAAGTTCCCTCTTTGTAATAATCAGAACGTTGGTGATGTACCGTTTCTGTATAACTGTGTGTACTAGCCATGATTCTTGGGACTAGTACGTTTTTTCGCAGATGGAATCCGATCTTGTAAATCGGGTGCCGACACTAGGTTATTGGTCAAGTTACCCGGACCAGCTATGGTTGTTCCTCTAGGTGTACTTGTAATCTCGAATGTTTTTCTGAAGGCACGTGGCGCATAGGGCTGCCCGAGGAAGGCATGAGTCAATCCCAGAGAGTATTTGGTGCACAAATGCAAAAACACAATATTGTGCAAAAGTTCTCGAGTTAAGTATCTAGTTCGCAACTCCTTCCCCCCCCCTCCCCCCTCTTTCTAGACTGCTTACCCGTTCTCTCCATTTCCCAACTCTACCTGAGTCCCACCTCCCATTTTTATCATTAATTTTAGGAGTATGTGGGCATCACTAGGAAGCATAGGCACGACTCTCCTGGTGATGGAGCTCTTGACGACGGTTACTCTTTCAGTAGCGTTAGCACTATCAACACCGATGTGCTCCCCTTTCAGCGTCGTACACCCCGGCCCAATAGGTACTCCCTCGTCATCGGCGTGGTGGCTTCACCGGCTGGTGACACAGCTAGGGTAGTTGAAGCAGTGTCACTCGGGTGAGAGAGCCCATGGATAAGTTTAGCGATATATGTGGGGTAATTTTTAAGAGGGTTGTGTTGTAGATTTTTTTTGGCCAAAGGGCCAAGGGCCTCACTTCCATTCCCTTTCAGAAAGAAAACGAAAGCATCCGGTTAATACACCAAGGAGTTTAACTCGCATTACGAAACAATGTTAGAGGAGGTACAACGTACCAAGCTCTAACTCGACAAAAGCAAGTATTAAGGATCAACAAGGATTAGGAAACAACCACCTTAAAACCATCACGAAAAACAACTACCACAAACAGGAAATAGGGCCTAGACAGGAAAAGCCAAGTAACACCACCAACAGAGGCAATATGGAAACAATACGAGGAAGATGATTACACCTCCTTCGGCTTCTTGTAAATCCCCTCAATCCCCACCTCCAAGAGCTCCCTGTCGTTTGCTTTAATGAGACCTGCCCAATAACGCAACAGAGAACATACAATGTAAAGAGCCGCCATGGGTTATTGACCCTTTTTTTTTGTCAAAACAAGAACGATTTCTTAACATCCAGATAGCCCAGCATATGGAGGCTATTCCCATCCCCCTCAACTTTTTGCGGTTGGTAAGAATTTTTCTCTCCCATTTCCAGTAACGCTTCAGATTACAGGGAGTCCAATTAATCCCAAAACAAGAGGTCTGTAAGTGCAAATGACCTTGTGTGATTTTGGTGATTAATGACAAACACATTTAATGACAATGTTTGGTTTAATGCTTATTTAATGTCACACCTCAAATATGTTTATTGCTACGAGACTAATATGTTTATTGTCATATTGCTTTAGTCTCATCCTATTTAGAGGAAAATCATATATGTCGAGTGGACAAGCTATTCATTCTAAATGGTACGTCTTATGCTAATCATTTCAATGAGACTAACACACTTGATTGTTTATCTTCCGTAGTCTCTTTTATACAAAATAGAAAAAAGTCTACATCACCCCCTGAACTATTGACCTCCGTCTACTTAACCCCCCGAACTATGAAACCGGATGTTTTGCACCTTAAAGTATTGAAAACCGAGCAAATAACCCCCTGAGTGGTTTTCCTGGGTGGTTTGATGATGTGGCGCACCAGCATGGCAGCGGGGCCCACATGTCAGGTTTATTTAATTTTTCTAACCCACCCTCTTCATTCTCTCTCTTCTCTTACATCTTTCTCTCTCTTCTCTTTCTCTCTCCCCGACCTCTCCCTCTCCCACGTCCACCGCCGCCAGGTGTCGGCGCCGCCACCGCCGCCTCCCTCTCGCGGCTTGCCGGCGCCGCCGCCGCATCCCTCCACGGCAAGGGGAGGCCGTCGCGCCTCCCTCCTTCCTCGCTTGCCATCTGGGAGGCGGTGAGCCTCTCCCGGCCGTCGCTGCCCGATCCTTGTTGCCAGCAGCAAGGAGAGGCCGAGGAGACGGAGAAGGAGACGGAGGTCGCGGTGGAGGTGCCCAGGCTCGCCGCCCAGCGCGCCCCTCCACTGCGGCTCAAGCTCACTGGGAGAAGGCCGGCACCACCGCCACCGCCACCTAGGTCGACGAAGACCGGTCCGCCGCCGCCGCTCGCCTGCCGGCGAGAAGGTCGCGCCGCCGCTCTCGCCTAGCCGGACGCCGCGCCCGCCCGACCACAGCTCGCCGCTCCCGCCAGTCGCCCTCCGTAGCCTGTGAGAGAGAGAGAGAGAGAGGGGAGAGAGGAGAGTTGTGTGGTGTGAGGAGGCTGCCATGTGGGGCCGAAATAAAAAATAATAATTTAAAAGAAAGGAAAACGACATGTCAGTTGCCACGTGGGCAAAACCACCCGCAAAACCATTCCAGGGGGTGATTTACCCGGTTTTGTAAAGTTTAGGGTGTAGAATACCCGGTTTCATAGTTCAGGGGGTTAAGTAGACGGATGTCAATAGTTCAGGGTGTGATGTAGACTTTTTCCTACAAAATAAGATGGATTGTTAATTGAGGATTGCAAGTACTTTTGTGTAAGCATATGTTATTGGTTGATTATATTTATGCTCGTCATATCTTGTCGTATTTATTTTAGCATAAATATATTATGAACATGTTGCTTACTCGATAAGATCTTTTGTATTATTTGCCATTGTCGACTGGTGACTAACTGGGGGGTCACCGCCGGCAATGATTATATATGGGGCGATGCATAAGATCCAAACTCGATGGTAGCACAAGACAAGGATTTATACAGGTTTAGGCCCTCATGGCGGAGGTAATACCCTACGTCCTGTGCTCTAGGATTATATGGGGTATATGTGTACAAGATGATGATCAACCTGGGAGATGATCAAGCCGTAGATGTGTGATTCTCTAGATGAAGATTGAGATGCCGAACCAGGGAGCTCCCTGCCCGCCTTATATAGTGGGGGGCAGGGTGATAAGACAGAGTTCTGGTCGGTTACGAGGTAGGAGTCCTATCCCTATCCTCTATCCAGATACATAGTTATCCGGGATTACAAGTATATCTTCCCTATTAATTAGGGATAGACATCTATCTTTATGTTCTTCCTTACCGGTCAAGCCTTCTAGAATCCGAGTGGTACCCGTCCTCATCCACCCGACTTGGTCCATCCCCTGTCGGGTGGTCTCTTAGGCCCGCCGTGTGGGTACCCGGGGTCTATGTTATCCATAGTAGCCCCCGAGTGTTTCATAGTCGAGTTGCTGCTCTTCTTTGTTGCACCTTGGATGAGTCATGCTTCATGCCGAGTGCTTGTAGATTGTTGCTGCTCCTTCCCGACTGGCTTCTGCCAGTTATCTGCGAGGAGACTGTGAAGGACTCATAGAGAGTTGTTAGTAATGCCCAGCCCGGGGTTACCGGAGTTCTGGCCGTCGGCTCATTGTAAAGCGCATCACCTTGTTTTTGATGAAGTGGTACCTGTACCCGTCTTGCGATGTACAGCTGGCGATCCAACATGGGGCGTACCATTGCTTTTGGCTAAAGAGCCGAGTGATACCTGTACTCGTCGTGCGATGTACAGCTGGCGACCCAACATGGGGCGTACCACTGATTTTGGCTGAAGAGCCGAGTGATACTTGTACTCGTCATGCGATGTACAGCTGGCGACCCAACGTGAGGCGTACCACTGGTTTTGGCTGAAGAGCCGAGCGGTACCTGTACCCGACTGGAGTAGGATACAGCTGGTGGCCCCAGAGGACATACCGTTGGTTTTTAACCATCTGGTACCTGTACTCGTCTTGCGATGTACAGCTTGGCCCAACATGGAGTATACCATCTGGATAGGGTTTGGCCCAATGATACCTGCATCCGACTAGTGCCGTAACACAGCTACTGTCCCAACATGGGGCATACCATTGTTGTCAGCCAGGCGGTACCTGTATTCCACTGTAGTGGAATACAGCTAGCGACCCCACCATGGAGCCTACCTTAAGGAAAGAGTTTAGTCGTATGGTATCCATACCCGGGTAGCGGTGTACAGCATAGGCCCTGTCAGCGTATTTTCCGCCGTTAGACTTGAAGATTCAGAGATCCAACACGGGGGGTAGCACTGCCTCGCCTCGATCCGCCCTCGAGCTCCCAAGAACAGTATGAACACACGCAATGTACCCAGGTTCGGGCCCCCGAGGTGGGTAATAGCCCTACTCCTGCTGAGCTCTCGCTCTATGTGTGTATTGCCATGAAAATGAGGTGGGAGGAAGAAGAAAGCCCTTGGAATTCCCCCCTTTCCCGTGGTGGCTTGGCCCCTTATATAGCGTGGGCGAGCCCGAACCGACGGGAGAGAGAAACAGGGTACTCCTAGCCTATTACATGATCACTGTATTGGCAGGTATACAATAAATGTCGTGTAGTCGTAGCCGCCTGCTACGCACGTCCCGCTACCTTGTTGCGTCCTGTCGGTGGCAGGTGGGGCCCAGAGTCCCACCGACCCTGCCAGCTGCTCACGTGGTCGTCGATACGGCGCGGGGCCTGATCGCCCGCCAGCCCGCCGATCTGCCACGTATCCTGGTCGCCGAACTGCTACATGTCCTGGTCGCCGAGCGGGCGGTGCTTTCGCCCGGCGCCGCGTGTCTGGCCGAGGCCGGTGCTCGCCAGCGTCTTGGCTTTGGTCGCCCACAGCACGTGGGGCCGGTCTCCCGGCCAGGGTCCGCCGTCCCGCCGCCGAGACGCCTCGGGGCCTAGTTCGGCGATGGGGCCAGCGTGCCGCCGATCACTCGGAACTGCACCGGTCTTCACGGTCCTACTGGATGACGCCGTCTTCTAACCCCCTTCTGGAGGAGGTGGAGAGGACACCCCAGTACCTTATGTACCGACAGGCCCCAACTGGAGCGTACCATCGAAACTCAATCCCGACATCACTAGTATCTGATCCTGACATGCAATGATCAACTAGCGACCCAATATGAGGTATACCAAGATATGGGTAATTTTTTGTAGCTCTGCCGGTGATATACCCTCAAAGGGGTGCACCGAGGCTGAATTTGGTTTAGCCCGGCTGCGCTTATAGCCACTGGTTGTGACACGCAGTTGGAAGGCCGTAGTTAGCGCTCAAGGCGCAGGGTGGCCTATGGCCAGAGGCGTAAGCGTATAGCCGTACTAGAGTTGGTGTAGGTGTATAGCCGTACCAAAGTTGGCGTAGGCGTATAGCTATGCCACAGATTTGAACACTCGAGGAGCAGGCGTAGGCGCGTAGCCATTCCGAGCGCTCGCTGAGCTATAGATTTGATGGCCGAAGCGCAGGAGTAGGCTTGTAGCTGTGCTAGGCGCTCGCCGAGCCGTAGTTGTCGCTCATTGCGCAGGTCCTTCTCACTCGTGTACGGAGTCGTAGAAGGTACTTGATGAGGTAAAAACTCATGAACTCCTGTAGCATGTACATGTAGAGTTTAGGCAATATCTGGAAAACAATCACTCGGATGAAAGGTCCGAATGCTTTATTTAGATAATTTTTATGCTTTTGCTACTTTTCCTTTTTGATGTTAAATTCCTCCAAGTAATCTTTCTTTTGTTATGCACTCAGCCCGACTAGTCTAGCACTCGGGCGTCGGGAATTGGCTCATGGCTCTTTTCCCAGGCACGCGTATCGAGTGACTAGAGTTCGCCGTTAGTGGGTCAGAGCTTCACTACTCGGAAAAACCACTAAGATTCATTTGCGATCATTAAGAGAAAGAAACAAAAAGTGCACGCAAGTGCACCTATTAGGTGTAGCCCCCGACTTACTGCTTAGTTGGAGACCAACTAAGTAGCAAGTCAAGAAACAACTTAGATTAACAAAAAAAACTATGGTAAAGAGAACTTAGCTCTGATGCAGGCGTAGGCGTATAGCCGAGCCGTAGACTTGGCTGGTCGTGGCGCTGGCATAGGCGTGTCGCTGAGTACCGTATCGTCGAGCCGTAGACTTGTGCGCTCATGGCGCTGGCGTAGGCGTGTAGCCGACTGGCTTATCGCCGAGCCGTAGATTTGAAGCAAGCGAGCGACAACCGCACGGACGCTTCGTGGCGCTGCGATGGCGTCTGACCGAAGCTGAATACTAGGGCGCTGTGGCGCGGGCGTAGGCGCATGTCGCCGAGTAGCGTGTCACCGAGCCATAGACTTGTACGCTCGTGGCGCCGGGCGTGGGTGTAGCCGAGTGGCTTATCGCCGAGCCGTAGATTTGAATCTGCGAGCGTCATACCATACGGGCGCTAAATGGCGCATTTATGGCGTCTGACCGAAATGAATACTTGGGCGCTAGAATGCGGGCGTAGGCGTGTCGCCGAGTAGCGTGTCGCCGAAGCCGTGATTTGTGCGCTGTGGCGCCGGCGTGGCGCGTAGCCGAGTGGCTTATCGCCGAGCCGTAGATTTGAAGCTGCGGGCGTACAGCCGTACCGGGCGCTCGTGGCGCGCAATGGCGTACAGCCGATCTGAATATTTGGGCGCTCGTGGCGCGGGCGTAGGCGTGTCGCTGAATAGCGTGTCGCCGAGCCGTAGACTTGTGCGCTCGTGGCGCTGGCGTAGGCGTGTAGCCGAGTGGCTTATCGCCGAGCCGTAGATTTGAAGCCGCGGCGTCTGACCGTCAGCACGGGCGCTGTGTGGCGCTGCGATGGCGTCTAACCGAAGCTGAATACTTGTGCGCTCGTGGCGCGGGCGTAGGCGTGTCGCTGAGTAGCGTGTCGCCGAGCCGTAGACTTGTGCGCTCGTGGCGCTGGCGTAGGCGTGTAGCCGAGTGGCTTATCGCCGAGCCGTAGATTTGAAGTGACAGGCGTATAGTCGTAGCGGGCGCTCGTGGCGCGCGATGGCGTACAGCCGAGCTGAATACTTGAGCGCTCGTGGCGCGGGCGTAGGCGTGTCGCTGAGTAGCGTGTCGCCGAGCCGTAGACTTGTGCGCTCGTGGCGCTGGCGTAGGCGTGTAGCCGAGTGGCTTGTCGCTGAGCCGTAGATTTGAAGCTGCAGGCGTGTAGCCATACCGGGCGCTCATGGCGCGCGATGGCGTACAGCCGAGCTAAAAACTTGAACGCTCGTGGCGCGGGCGTAGGGGTGTCGCTTAGTAGCGTGTCGCCGAGCCATAGACTTGTGCGCTCGTGGCGTTGGCGTAAGCGTGTAGCCGAGTGGCTTATCGCCGAGCCGTAGATTTGAAGCTGCAGGCGTACAGCAGTACCGGGCGCTCGTGGCGCGCGATGGCGTACAGCCGAGCTGAATACTTGGGCGCTCGTGGCGCGGGCGTAGGCGTGTCGCTGAGTAGCGTATCGCCGAGCCGTAGACTTATGCGCTCGTGGCGCTGGCGTAGACGTGTAGCCGAGTGGCTTGTCGCCGAGCCGTAGATTTGAAGCTGCAGGCGTGTAACCGTACCGGGCGCTCGTGGCGCGCGATGGCGTACAGCCGAGCTATAGACCTTGGAGGCGTAGGCGCGTAGTCGAGTAAAGGAAGTAGTCGTTCAGATCTTGATCAACACCAAGTGGCACACGTCGTGGTCGGCGATGAACAACACGTGCCCGCCGAGGTCTCGCTCGTTGTCGACGGAGTTGGCCGTAGTCGTACATGATATCCATGCGGTTGGTGTAGCTTGACGAAGTTCGATGAACGTCCTCGCTGGTCTTCAACGTCCCACGAGATGTGGCGCGATCAATCCTCACGCCGTAGCCGGCACCGACGAGCTTTACGAGCTCGCCGAAATTCACGACCTCTCTGCGCAGACTGCCTTGACAAAGGCGTCACGGTCGTATCCGAAGTCGGAATTAGGTGTTCTTGGATTTGTTGGAAAGATAACGAGATAACCTTTCCAACACATTTTATATCACCCCGAAACTCCTCCAGAGTCAGTGGGAAATAGCGATACAAGTTCCGTCTAGAATCTGAATGGGAACAGATCGCATCTTCTTCTCATGTTCGCCTCGTAGTTGATGAAGCCGGCGTCGCATAGTGGACGCAATAATCATCGAGTCCTAGTGGTTTGCTGCTGATGACGGTTACCACCCGAAATTTGTTCTCCATCGGGACCTCGCCGTATCCGAGTTGGGAATTAAGCCCCCGGCGCACTACTCGTCGGTAGGCGGCGGCGGCGTTCCCTAACACGACCGGGAGTCCGAGTGAAGCGCTGTTAAATTCCTCTCACGGATTGGATCATGTCCGAACCCGCAAAAGTGTTGTAGAAGTGGTCAAGTCCTCACCGTATCCGAGTCGAGAATTGAGCCCCCGGCGCACCACTCGGGAGTAGATGGCGGCGGCGTTCCACAACCCGAACGGGAGTCCAGACGAAGTGATGTCGATGTTCTCCTCAGACTATATCGGATTCAAGTCCGGAAGAAGTGTTGGTCGTCGATTGTCTTGAGTAGCTCCTTGCTGATTCTCGATATCCTTGGAGGCGTGCCACGGCATATCCGCATGCCGCAGCCTCCGCAGATGGATTTTACGAGCTTGCTGAGATTCGCGATCTTTCCGCGCAGCCTGCCTTTAAACGGATGTCCCGGACGCATCCAAACTCCGTTTTGGGCGTTCTTGGGCTTCACGGAAAGGTGACGAAATTATCTTTCAAACGCATCCAGTCTCATCCCGAATTCCTTCTGGATCAACGGGAATTGAAGAAACAAGATGACGTCCCGATCTGTCTTGAGCCGTCGCCAGATCCGAAGTCGGGAATTGAGCCGTTGGCGTACTACTCATGAGTAGATGGCCGTGGCTTTCCCCAATCCGAGCGGGAGGCGTTGTTGTAGTCCTCCCCAGATTGGATCTGATCTAAATCCGAGAATTGGAGTTCGCCGAAGTCGTTGATGACGCAGTCGGCTCCGGAAGCGAAGAGCTTGCCAGGGGCGGAGACGATGGCGACTCCGGTGGTCGATGCCATCAAGCTTGATGAAGATGATCTTGACGCTGCCCCTACCTGGCGCGCCAACTGTCGACTGGTGACTAACTGGGGGGTCACCGCCGGCAATGATTATATATGGGGCGATGCACAAGATCCAAACTCGATGGTAGCACAAGACAAGGATTTATACAGGTTTAGGCCCTCATGGCGGAGATAATACCCTACGTCCCGTGCTCTGGGATTATATGGGGTATATGTGTACAAGATGATGATCAACCTGAGAGATGATCAAGCTGTAGATGCGTGATTCTCTAGATGAAGATTGAGATGCCGAACCAGGGAGCTCCCTGCCCGCCTTATATAGTGGGGGGCAGAGTTACAAGACAGAGTTCTGGTCGGTTACGAGGTAGGAGTCCTATCCCTATCCTCTAGCCAGATACATAGTTATTCGGGATTACAAGTATATCTTCCCTATTAATTAGGGATAGACATCTATCTTTATGTTCTTCCTTGCCGGTCAAGTCTTCTAGAATCCGAGTGGTACCCGTCCTCATCCACCCGACTTGGTCCATCCCCTGTCGGGTGGTCTCTTAGGCCCGCCGTATGGGTACCCGGGGTCTATGTTATCCACAGCCATGTATTAGTGATTATCTTAATCGGTGCACTAGATAAATTTCACCGTGTTTAAATGGCTTTGTGCATGTAAGCTTTCCATGAACGTTCTCACATTCACTTAATTTAGTGAAGTTTAATTTAGATTGGTTTGTAATTTCTCTCTTGTTTCAAATATGATTTTGCACTTGTGTAAGTCATGGATATATTCCCATATGCATCATTAAGTGAAGTTGTGATTATTAAATCATCTCTCTAGTGCATATAGACCAAACACATATTTATCATTATGCACTTAGTAGAGACCTTTCTTGCACCAAGAGTTTCCACTTGTGTTGTGATTATTTACATGAAACACTTGGACACTTAATCGCTCATGAATATCAAACTTATTCATGTTTATTGAGCTTTTGGACTAATGTATTTCATGAGTGATTTAAAAAGAATTAGGTCCTATGTGTTTGTGTGATGGCCAATGTACATTGAAGAATGACGGTTATGTCGAAGTCAACAAGACAACGATGTCACCAAGAGTTGAGAACTAAGTCAAGGTCGATTTGGCGGGACGATCGTCGAGGAGGATGATCGAGTCAAAGTCGAATGGGACGAGAGTCGCATCAGGTGAATCAAGTCAAGGTTGACAAGACGAAGACGCCATCAATTATTTAGTAAAGGTCATCATGCACAATACATCAAGAGTGCTCAAGACTAACAACATCGTTGAACCTCAAAATGAAGAAAGAAGACGGCAAGTGTTTTATCCTAAAGCTTGTATGGCTTTATTTATAAATTGAGTCTAAGGATTGCCGTACTATTAAGAGGGATGCAACGTTGAATGGCTTAGATATGTCTCAGGGGCTCAAGTGATCAATCTTTGTGAGAGATCGAGGGAGAGGAGTGCTGGTGGTGTCGGAAAGTGAGAGTATTAGGCCTTTCGTGTCTTCCTTTGTGGTTGCTGCTCCTATCCTTTGGGATTAAGACAGTGAGACCTTATTGGTTGTGTAGCCCTTGTTATTAGCTTTCCGTAGAGCCCAAGATCACTGAAATCGGAGTTCGGAGTCAAAAGTTATGCCCGTTTTCGTCTTGGCTGTGTGCTGTGTATCGGAATGTTCCGATGTTGGATCGGAATGTTCCGATATGGATCAAAATGTTCCAATGCTTGTTTCGATTGACCCCTCTCTGTCTCGTTGCAAAAATATCGAAACATTCCGATGTTAACATCGGACTATCTGATATCTGTCAGCTTCAAACGGCTAGTTTCTGTGTGAGGCTATTTAGCGCCTTCATCTTCCCCACGGGCAAGGGTTGCCTTCCACACCATTTTTGAGTAGAACTTCCAAGCAACCTAGGGCTTCTTGCCCTCTCCACTCTAGATCTAAGTGATCCTCTTTGTGAGAAGAGTTAGGAGAGGGTGTGAGTGCTAAGTGAGAAGAAGTCGATTTTTGAGCACTTGAGTTCATCTTCAAGTTCGTTCTTTGTGTGCATTTGTTACTCTTGGAGGTTGAAGACTCCTAGACGGCTAGGAGTCGATCACGAGCCACCGGTGCTTTGTGTGGTGAGCTGTGCAAGTTTGTGAAGGTCGATTCCGCCTCCGGAAGAGAAGGAATCAAGGAGTAAAACCGGAGGGTCTTGGTGCGACCTCGGTGAGAAAAGGGTTGAAAGAGACCTGGGCTCAAGTGTGACCGAGCTTATCTCAACGGAGACGTAGGATCCCCTCAAGGATCCGAACTTCGAGAACAAATCTTCGAGTCTCCTCTTCACTCTTGGTTTCCCCTTGCCCTCTAACTTGATCTATTTTGATTCGTGGTTATACTTGTTGTTGGCTAGCACTGTCGTGTGCTATTACTCTCTCTTGTGTGGTGGATTTGATCTTTTTTTATTAAATTAGACTTGGGTAGCAGAGCATTTCTCTTCGAAGGCACACAAAAATTTTGATTTTCATGGGGTGTTTGGTTCTCCAAAATACCCCATCCATATAAGTCTTCTCATTCATGTGACAAGACTTTGGACACGGAGTTGACACTAAAGATTTCATTCTTATTCAATGACCATTTCACAGTCTTTCATTGCAATCACTGGAAGTTGTGTTGTAGCTTAGACCAAGGGAAATTTAGAGCGGTGCCGTTCAACAGTCACCGCCGGTTTACTTTCTGTCTTCTTCTGTTTTGGGTTCCATGAAGCTTCCCAATTCCCATGTTTTTCGTTGGGGGAAGGGCATGAAAGACGTCGGAGTTTTAGGGGCTTCTCAAAGTGTTCTCCCGGTCTATGGCTCAATTCCCGTTCAATGCATGGTTTCGTGTCGTACATATGCACTTGTTCCTTGCCTTCGAGTTCCTCGATAAAATGCCCAAAAGAGAGAACTGCAAGCTAACTCCACATCACACCATGACACACCCCACCGCATTACAACACACCCCGCAATACACCACTACAAAAATGATATACCGTGCTCTAGTGCCTCCCCAAATTAAATAGAGAGAAAAGCATATATGCCGCTACAGAGTTGCCTTTGGACAAAAAACAGATTTATCAATGCCGTTCCATTCCGGCTAGGATGAGCGGTATTTCTCGTTCCGCCACTCAAAATGAAACACATAGAGCCATTTTTCGTACCGGCCCAAATACCGATCCGTACCAGTCATTTCGACCGGTATCGGTACCGAGCCAATTCGATACCGAGCCAAAATCAAGTGACCGCTCCCCGGTCCATCTTGATCCACTCCAGCCCACCCCCTTTTATGATTTGTATTTTATGAACCCTAGAACAACAACTTGTGAAATGAAGTACGTGAGCTATGTGCTAAATTGTTTGAATGATTTATGTATGTCAAGGTAACTTTTGCTAGACACACTTCTATTTCCAATATTTGAATTATTTTATTAAAAGTCCGGAACGGTTCACCAGAATGAACTGGTACCGAAATGTTCTATTCCAATAGCAAAACCAGAATGGAAATCGAAACGGTGTTGATAAGATTTTAAAGAAACCATCGCAAAAACATTTAGGTCGCAGACAGCTAGCCATTACAAAGCCTCATTGCACACAAACATACCATCATGAGCTAGGTAATTTTGGACCAATTGTGTGTGCTTGGCTTGCGGGGGAAGGGGTTACCTGGGTGCTAGGCTAGGCTGGGCTACGCTACGCCTACTGGAGGAGGCCCCTCGGTTCCGATCCGATCCCCTCCCGGCGTCCGGATCGGGATCCTCTGCTGTCGAGATTTTAACGGCAGAGGGCCCGTAGGGCACCCTCGTGACCGTCAGATCTTGATCCATCAGTTTTTATTTACAGCTTACACGAAAATCGAAGCGTTTTTCTCTCTCATCTCCACTCTCACATGCGACGGCAGAGAATCCCGATCCCCTCCCGGCCTCCCCCTTCCCCCGAACCAACCCTCGCCGCCGCCTCCATCTCCTCTCGCCTCGCCTCATGCCTCATGGACAGCCAGCGCCAGCCCACCGTCCGACCAGCAGGCCACCCTCTCCGGCTCCGGCTGGGCGATGCTCGATCGCTACCCCCGCCGCTTCCCCAGCAGCTGGAAAGATGACGATTCGTTTCGCGCCACCGCGGCGGAAGGGTGCACATCCGCCGGCGAGGGCGTCCGCCTCGTCTTCAAGGCTTCAAGGCGTTGCCTCCACCGCTCGTCTCAGCCCTGTACATCGACTAGGGCCGCGCACCTGGGGCGGATTTCTATGCGCGCGTTCCCAAGGTGGTGGCGGCCCACCGGAGCTGCATCCTCCACGACGGATGGAGGCTATGCTACGGTGAAGACTACTTCGTCTTCCAGCCGCAGCCGGTCCGTCCCACCCTTGTGAGGCTCACCGGAGCGGTGGCCAGCCGCAATACCGGCATCCGCTGCAGTGACGGCGGACGAGACTTCGTCGTGGCTCACCTTGGAGCATCCCCACGTCGTCCACGTACTTCGTGCTGCAAGAACACCTAATTGCATGGCCTGGTCGATGCAACACGTTCCTAGTGGGTATCGACATGCTAAGCAAAACCGTGCACTCTCTCCATCCTGTTCAATGCATGCCGAGTCCAGGTCTGGGTGATGCTGGTTGCGACAGTGGAACGGCTTCCTACAACCTCTCTATCAACGACCCATTCACAACGTACAACCAGGTAAACAACATCCTTGCGCGTACAACCAGGTAAACAACATCCTTGCGCGTGCTCCCTGTATCCACCAAAGCACAGGAAGTCGTAAGTAGCTTCCTGTAAAACTGCTCATTTGGTCTTTGCCCTAAGCAATGCTGCGAAAATTTATGGTGCTAACGTGGTAAATGCAAATAGATGCGTAAAAAAGTTGTGTAATTACCGAAGATCATGAGCGCAAAATTCGACTTCAATGATTTCTTAAAGCAATCACAAAATGTTGCAAAAAAGGGTTCCATGAGCCGTGTTATTGGAATAATCCCAGGCATGAAGAAGGTACATGAACCTATAGAATGCACGTGCACCGAGGAATCGGGACGCAGGGGATCGTTGGAAGGCGGTGGACAAAGCGGGCTGCGCGATCTCCCTGTAGCGCTGGGTCTGGCAGATTTGGGCCCATCTAAGTGCAAGTTTTTTGTTTGGTTGTTTCTAGCCAAGAGGATATGGACAGTCGATGCACTCTTACGACGGCAACTGCCTAATGCTTACTTCTGCCCCCTCTTCCTGAGAAACCTGGAAACTACAGAGCACCTCTTCCTGAAATGCAACTTCAGCTCTTTCATCTGGACGCACCTTGCCGCTTCGCTTTGACTTTCCTTGCTGGGTCACACTAGCAATGGAAATCCGAGCTGCCGCCTTGGTGGAAAATCGGTCGCGCAGGGTGCCAACCCAAAAGCGACCTTTTCCATTGCCATCAGCACCATTTGGCATCTCTGCCTCGAGCGAAATAACCGTGTTTTTCACTCGTCCAAACGACCACCAGATGTTGTCCTTCGACAACGTCTAGATGACCTGCTGCTATGGGCAACTGTATGAGCTTATTTTGTAATCTCTTAATTCTTTGTGCGCCCTCTAGTTGGAGGGCTTTAAATCCCCCAACTTTGTAAACTCTTTTGATCCATAGATGGCAGCTCTCATGCCCTTTGCTAAAAAAAAGCGGGGCTTGCTTCTCATCGTTGTGGGCAGAGGAATCGCATCTGAGGTGAGGCGGTTGTTGCCTCATTGGAGGGAAAAGAGAGAGGAAGAAGAGGCTAGTGGCATTTAGCCGTTAATTTGATGAGGGCTAAGGTGCATTTTTGTAATAAAAAACTGACCGCGTCCATATAGCATCTAAGGTTTTTTTTTTTTTTGCCCTTTGCTAAAAAAAAGCGGGGCTTGCTTCTCATCGTTGCGGGCAGAGGAATCACGTCTGAGGCGAGGCGGTTATTGCCTCATTGGAGGGAAAAGAGAGAGGAAGAAGAGGCTGGTGGCACTTAGCCGTAAATTTGATGAGGGCTAAGGTGCATTTTTGTAATAAAAAAACTGACTACGTCCATATAGCATCTAAGGTTTTTTTTTTTTAACGGCGTCTACAACATAAGAGATCGTTTAAACCCTATTGTTTTTTTTGGAGAACATGAGAAGGCATTGCATGTCTTTACATTAGGGAAGAAATGATGAAAAGGATTTTTACATTAACACTGGACAATATGATGTGTGCACCACTGCTTCCAGACTTGTTCAATGTAGGTTCGTAAATCCTGTGGTGTCCAAGGCAGACATTGTAAAGACAATTAATTTTCAGTCCATGTGTCGATTCTTCTTCCAAGAATAAGAAAGATACTCCATACATTATGAAATAGTAGTCGTTTTAGACATTGACACAGTATCCAAAATAGAACTTTAACCATACATTGACATGGTCTCCAAAATAGAACTTTAACCATAAAAATTTTAAAAATGTATTTATTATGCATTAAAAATTATAATATTATGAAAGTTCTTTTCAAGACGAATCTATCTATATGATTTTTATGTTCTCAATCTAAATAGTTCAAAAGTTCTTTATGGATACAATTTTAAAACTTTGACTAAGAACAAATTTAAAACAATTATTATTTCATAACGGAGGGAGTAATACCTAGGGTTTGGGATTGTGCAACCTAAGTTGATACATAGATTTATCATAAAAATGGAAATACATTAAAGACAAGTTCCTTAAATATTGAATAGTGTGGTCTGAGAAGTAAAAATATGCATAAGTATCAATCATTTCAACAAAGTTAGCGAGCTTAGCAATTCAGATGCGAGAACGGTAATAGGGGTGCGGCAAGGGGAGCCGGTGCTCCAGCCCCCTTTTTTCCTACGCCATTTAGGACAAGTTATACTCTCCGATATTTTACCAGTGCAAATGCTGTGAATGGTAAAAACACAAATTGTCCCATTGAGTTTGAAATGAACATGCACACACAACTAGTAAATTCCTTCCCCACTTGCTCCTAAAATTGGGATGGCCACATAAATTTAGAAAATTTTATTACGCCCTTAAGCCTTAAGAGATCAATGGGCATATTTAATTTGTACTATCAAGACCTTACTGGTAGTAGGAGATATTGTAAAATTTCCTCTAAAGAAAGTACCAGTATATGAATGCCTAGAAAGCTCTTGCCATTATCTTCATTTTTCAACAATGTACTTCTCACTCTGTTTATCTAGCATCTTGAAATGTATCACTATACAAGGAAAACAACAATTATTTCAGTTGCAGTATGGCATGCCTTGGCCAAACATTCTATTCACTGATGACTCGACACTGATTTCTTCTTATTCAAAAGAACTAACATAGAAAGAGTGCTATTAATCATGCTTAAAATGCATCCTTGTTCCACTTCTCAATGAATGCCCTAATTATTGGCATGCTTATTTTGGAGTTGAATCAACACAACTGGAGATAGTTCTCTCCATCAATCCTACCTCCAAAAAATTTTCTTACTGACCAAAATCACATTTTGTTGAGACTTGAGATCTTGTTTATTTCCAGTGATTCCACCAGCCAATTACTGGATAGGACAAAGGCAGTCATTATATATGCAATTCAAGCTGCTTCAATATCAATCTATTAGTATTTTCATTGAAGTTCTCTTTGATAATGCCCTGATACTGAATGGTAGAATCATGTTGAGTTCCGCTTGCAATTAGCCCAATACTCGGCAACAAGTTTAGCGAAAGCTGATTGTTTGTCTTCCAATAGCTTGACGGGTGTGTCATATTCTAGAAGTTTCCCTGCACAATGGGAAAGTCATCAGCATGGATCATCCAGGTATTATAGTTAAGGTGGTGTACTTATGATTACTAGATCAGATTTGATGGCATTGCTAGTCCATCTATCCAATGTTAGCCTAGAGAAGATCAAAGTATTTATCATATTGCAATATGTTTATGACAGAACTGTGTTGTGTAACATACCGTAGGAAAGTACCATGACCCTGTCACTGTCTGTCACAGTTGGAACCCTGTGAGCAATGGTTATCACCGTGCAACTTGAGAACTGCTGCCTAATGACCCTCTGCAGGATTGCATCAGTTGCGGAGTCGATGGATGCTGTTGCTTCATCTAACACTAGAATTTTATTTCTACGGAGGAGAACTCTACCAAGACAGAAGAGCTGACGCTGTCCAACACTCCAGTTATCGCCATCATCACTCACTGTCATAAGCCGTGGGAACATATTATTAAGCATTTAGGCCTTCTGACAATTCAAACTGTTTTCTGCAATAATTTTTCCCTATTGAAACGCTCTAATATTTCGTTAGTGTCACACTTACTTACCTACGGTATCAAGAAGTCCAGGGGTGCTACCAATAGCTCTCTTTAATTGACACTTCTCCAAGGCCTGGAATGTTCATTGTAATAAGTAGTATGATCAGATACAAGAAATTGTTGCTGTCCAGATATCAATCTACTTAAGTTGAAGATGATCGATCAGATTTCATGGCACTTTTTCATTAGAAAAACTTCCAAGTTTTATGCTTGATATGATTATATTATGACTCAATTTGCAAGAATTTGTATGGCACCTTTCTTAAACTACCCGTTATTGTTAGGCACTTCAAAATTTTTCATACCTCCCATATCTCCTCATCGGAATTCTGACCAAGGGGATCCAAATTATTGCGTACAGTTCCTCTGAAAAGTGTAGGTTCTTGAGGAATAATGCTCAGTTTTGTTCTTAAATCCTTGAGACCTATAGTGCATATATCCAACTTGTCAATAAGTATCCTCCCACCCGCAGGATCAACGAGACGGAACAGTGAGCTGATAAGTGTTGATTTCCCGCTTCCTGTCCTCCCAACAACCCCAATTTTGTTTCCAGCAGTAAAGGTGCAAGTGATTCCTTTGAGAACAAGAGGTGCACCTGGACGGTATTTTACCTGAATAGAACTGTTAAGTTACTACATTTTCATTTTTTGTAAACACATAGGTCATCTTTTATCTAAGCAAGATAGGCAACTCTATCTGAAAAGGAACATTCTGATATACCTTCAAATCTTGCAGGTCTATTTGTCCCTCGTGTGGCCATGAAGTTGGAGGCCTATTCTCTGGTACAGTAGCTGGAGGCTCTATTGGAAGATGCATATACTGCTTGATCCTCTCAACTGAGATGATATAGTTTTCCAAGTAGGAATAATACCTTGTGAAGAAAACCTGTGCTGACGTCAGCGTCAAAGCATATGAGAGACAAAGACCCGCAAATCCTGAAACAGTTCATGATGGTGTTAGAGTGTATTAGGCCTAGGGAGGCAGGCCCACTTTGTGTACTACATATACTCTACACAAAATGCAATGGAAATTATGAAAATTCCCTAAATCTACATGGTATCAGGAGGTCCGATCCTCGGGTTCCCCCCTCCGCTGCGCCCCATGGCGGCCACCCCCTCCACCGCCGCTTCGGACCCTCCCGATCCTCCTCTCAAGCCCTCCTCCCGTCCCGTCGCCGCCGCCGTGCCTCCCGGCGGCTCGGCGCCCGCCACGCCTCTCGACCTCGCCACTGCTCTCCCCCCACCCACCAAGGCTTCTCCCAAGAACCTCCCCAACGGCGGCATCCTCCCGCCCTCGATCCGGGCCTGGGTGACCAAGACGACGATGCCAGAGAGATGTGGTGGAGGTGCTGGTAACAAAAGCCTGGAAAGGAGGAGTGGAAGGGTGGAAGGGATAAAGGTCTCCGGAGCTATTGCACCTGGCAAGTATGCTCCCAGTCCGAAGATCCTTGACCGACAGACCGAAGGGGTCAAACTCGACGGAGCACTGGTTATCAACGGTGAATTGGCGAACAGAGATCAGGTTTTGTGGATCCCAGCTACCCTGAGCATGTCTGCCTTCTTCGCAAGTCTCTATATGGACTCAAGCAGGCTCCTCGAGCTTGGTACAAAGACCATTGCCTCTCATCTCCGCCTCCCTTGGGTTTGTCGAGGCCAAGTCGACACGCCCTGTTCATCTACGACGGGCATCGAGACAACAGATCATCTTGGTTTACGCCGATGATATTGTGCCGATCGCTTCTTCTACCGACCTCTTGAGCCGCGACGGTGTATCGCATTGGAGCACCGCTTCTCCTCAAGGACCTTGGGCCTCGTGATCATTTCCTTGGTGTCTCGGTGCTTCCACACCGGGTGGCTTCCTCCTCTCTCGGGCGAGACATCGTCGACATCCTCGATCGTGCAGGCATGGCTGACTGCAAAGACTGCTCCACTCCGGTCGACACGACCTCCAAGTTATCAGCAGCCGGTCCCTCGGTTGGTGACGCGACCCTCTATCGCAGCTTGGCAGGTGCACTCCAGTACTTGACGCTCACTCGTCCGGACATCACCTATGCCGTCCAGCAGGTCTGCCTCTTCATGCATGACTCACGAGAACCGCATCTCGCTGCTCTCAAGCGCATCTTGCGGTACCTTCGTGGTACCTTGGAGCTCGGTCTTCTTCTTCGCCGCTCCGCCGCCACGAGCCTCACTGTCTACACCGATGCTGACTGGGCCGGCTGCCTAGACACCAGGAGATCCACGTCGGGCTACGGTGTCTTCCTCGGCGACAACCTCGTGTCCTGGTCATCCAAACGCCAGCACACGGTCTCCCGTTCCAGCGCGGAGGCCGAGTACCGCGCGGTTGCCAATGGCGTCGCTGAGGCTTGTTGGCTTCGCCAGCTGCTTCAGGAGCTCCACAGTCCGCTGCAGAAGACCACCCTCATCTACTGCGACAACGTCAGCGCGGTTTACCTCTCCACCAACCCGGTGCAGCATCAGCGCACCAAACATGTCGAGATCGATCTTCACTTTGTCCGTGAGCGGGTTGCCATCGGACAAGTACGCGTGATGCATGTCCCGACGTCGTCCCAGTACGCTGACCTCTTCACCAAGGGCCTTCCCAGCACGATCTTCCTCGAGTTCAGGTCCAGTCTGAATGTCTCCGCGCCAACCGCTCGATCATGGGGAGTGACTGTATTTGTGTTTTATTTTTTTGGTCACTCTGTTTTGACCGTAGGGAGTGTTCTGTGTTTGTCCTATACCAGTCTCAACGACTGTGTGCCGTTCAGACTGCGGGGGAGTGTTAGAGTGTATTGGGCCTAGGGAGGCAGGCCCACTTTGTGTAATACATATACTCTACACAAAATGCAATGGAAATTATGAAAATTCCCTAAATCTACAGATGGAAGCATTTATTATCCATATCTGAATGTACCATCAAGATGGAGGATTTTTACTACTGTAATTCACATGGTGATACCTGGTGAAATTGCTCCTGGAGGAATCAAAATCAGGAACAATGCTGATGTAAGTATTGTTAAGCTTTGTAGTGCCTCTACTCTTATAAGCACCCACTCTTGCGCAGCAATAGTGTGGAAAAATAATGTGGCATCAATGTCTATAAGCTGCAGGTTGTTGCGGATGAACCTGTCTGTCGCTGCGAAAGCCCTAATTGTCACCACACCAAGAATCGATTCTGCTGCATAGTTCATGACAGGTGCCTTTGTAGTTCCATTGATTCTTACTAGCTCTCTTGCTGAGGCTACATAGTACCTCTGCAAAATTATAGAGTTACACGTCAGCTTGTTAAGTTGCAGCATACATTTGATGTATTATTTCATTTGGTTTAATGGAATTAAGAAATTGCTAGGAGCAAAGTATAGTAGTAACTCACCTGGACATATACCATGGTGATTGCAACTGGGATTGCTACAACTAATACCTGCCAAGTTACAGTGGCCATAACAAGTATTGTTGTAACAACCTCAATACCACCGGTTGCAACAAAAGCCATGGAGTAAGGTATGTCAAAGTCCAGAATGCTTAAATCTGAAGATGCCTGCGGATGGAGATATAGCTCCAGTCAGGACGCATCAGTATTTAACTCTCACTGTCCTTATTTGAGTAATTAGAATTAGCTTATTATGAATAGCTTATCAGCGTGTTTAAAATGGCTTAAACTTAGTCACTCGGTTAGCTTATCCATTCAGCTCAACCAGCTTTTTCAATCAGTCAGCTTATCATGTTCAAAATAAGACAATGAAGAAACCATACCCTTGTCAAAATTCTTCCAACTGGCGTCGAGTCAAAAAACGACATGGGGGCCTTGAATACAGAATCCATTAGTCCAGTAAAGAATGCTTTGGAGGCCTTGAGTCCTAGAACAGCCGCAAAGAAGCTTCTAAGGTAGGCAAAGAGGCAGCTGAAGATGGAGAGCCCTGAATAAGCCCCAACCAGAAGAGCATGGCCGACGTCGATCTGAACAGCCACTGCCAGCCAATATGTGGACATGATCTGAAAGCATGTGAAGAGCACCTGGGAGGTACACATTGCAGAGAGATGAAGAGCGCCCTTGGAAACATCCACGTAGTCTCTATATGGCTTCCATCCAAGGTCGCCAATCCCCTTCTCCTCTTCTTCTGTGAGCTGGGCTATTGAAGGGCCCTTCGTAGTGGAGACCTCGATGTCGCTGGCCTGCCTTGTACCCTGCAACACGCTGGGCATTATGCTGTCGTCAGACACCTGATGGCCTTGGCCTTGGCTTTGCTGGCTCACAGCATCCAATGCAGTAATTGAAGACTGGTGTGCAGAAACCAGCTTCTCAAATGCCGTCCCGGATTCCAGTAGCTCTGCATATCTCCCTTGCTGTTTTACCTGGTCGCCTTCCATCACCTGTTGAAATAAATTACAATGGTGGTCTACAGAAGGATCTTTGATTTGTGAAGCCATGAGCAATCATGTTGAGAAGATGAGCTGAGCTTACCAGAATCCGATCGGTCTCGGTTAGAAATTCAACCTGGTGGGTCACAAGGACGACAGTCTTCTCTGAAAGTGCTGTCATTACACAATCCTGCAAGATTGACAGGCCATTAAAACTTCGAGGGGAGCATTGAGGAGAAGGATTAAGGAGCAGTACTCCTTCAGCTTACGTAGAAAAGAACTGCAGCAGTGTGGGCATCAACAGCACTGAAAGGGTCATCTAGGAGATAGAGATCTGCATCACTGTAGACGGCTCTAGCCAGCTGAATCCTTTGCTTCTGACCTCCACTCATGTTCAGCCCTCTCTGACCGATCTCCGTCAGGTCCCCGTGATCAAAATTTTGGATGTCCATGTCCAAAGCACAGGATTTGATGGCCTTGTCATACATTGCCTTGTTGAAAGGCTTCCCGAAGAGTATGTTGTCGCGGACAGTCCCACTTTGTATCCACGAGTTTTGTGAAACGTATGCCACTGAGCCGAACACCTCAACCTGCAAAATTTTGCAAAACACAGCCCATACATTTCTTTAGATATGAACTTAGAAAAATCTTTTGCTGTACCTTTTTATCTCACGAAGAGCATATATTTGTTTGTGACTTACTGATCCTGAAGTTCTAGGTATCTCCCCAAGCAATGCACACAGGAGTGAGGATTTCCCTGAGCCAACTGGGCCACAAACAGCCACCTTCTCTCCTCGGCTCACACTGAGGTTGACATTGTTCAGTGTCAGATCAGCTGCACTTGCATTCCAGCTGAAACTTCCATCGTGGACATGGACTCCAACGTCAGAGTCATCACCCGACGAAGGCACCCTATTGACGTCCCCCTCTTTGATCTCCTCTTCGACGAGGAACTTCTCGATGCGGTCCAAGGACACCTTGTACTGGATCATCATGGTCAGGATCTCGGGGAGCATCCTCACCGGCTCGGCCATGACCCTCAGGGTGGCCAGGACCGTGAACAGCGTGCTGGCATCGAGCGGCGCGCTCCCGATGATCGCCGTGGCGGCGTACATCACCGCCGAGACCACCGTGGGGGACATCCAGTACATGACGGCGCCGTACGCCTTCTTCATCTGCGTCTCCGTCAGCCACCGGAACTCGGCGTCCCTGAGCGACTCCACCATGCCCCGGAACCTCTCCTCCCAAGACTGCAGCTTGATGATCTTCATGCTGTTGAGCACCTCCGACGTCGACCGGAGTCGCCCGTCCTGCGCCGCCATGAACCTCGCCTGGTACCCTTGCAGGAGCTTGGCGAAGGGCACGTTGAGGAAGCCGAAGACGACGAGGGGGACAAGGCCAGGGAGGGCGCCCAGCTTCAGCGCCCAGAAGAGCGTGCCCACGGCGATGGCGAGCTGCAGCGGCGAGCTCCACTCCAGGTGCAGCCAGTAGATGGAGTCGCCGAGCCGGTACGCGTCGACGGCGATGTAGTTAACGATCTCCCCCGTCGAGTGGCTCTTCCTCCCCTGGCTGGACAGCCTGAGCTGCTTCTCGAAGACGGCCGCCATGAGCGCCGACCGGATGCGCATCCCGGTGCGCCTCGACGCGAAGAACCAGTGCCGCTGGGAGAGGGACTCGGCGAGCTTGATGAGCAGCAGGACGCCGACGAGCGACGCGCCGGCGAGGAGGTCCCGCTCTTGTTGGTCGCTGTACCTGACGAACGCGAAGAGCAACGGAGGGGCCATGGCGACGGCGAGCGTCCTCGTCAGGGCGTAGAGCCCCGTGAGGAGGATCTCGCCAAGGAAGCACCTGCAGAGGACGACGGCGAGACCGCCGCTCCGCGCCGCCTTGTCCTGCTGATGGCGGCTCCACGCGCCGGAGAACTTGCGGGAGGCGCGCAGAGCGCTGTCCTCGCCGGCGATGAGCGGTACGTCGTCGAGGTCCAGCGCCTTGGAGCGGCCGCGGCGAAGGAGCGGGTTCAGCCAGGAGAAGGCGAGCTGGCTAAGCACGCCGGCGCGATACAGCTCCGAGCCATGCGCCGGCTTGCCGATCAGTGGCTCCGACAAGCCGCCGCCGTCTTCGTCGGAAGGATCTCGGCGGTCGTGCCGCCGCCGGAGCAGCAGCAAGCGGAGCACGCAGATGAGGAGGAGGAAGTTCGCTGGCCAGGCCACTGCCTCGGCGACGTCGAGCTGGTGGCCTGTGGCGAGGACCTCCGCATTGTACGCTGTGATGAGCAGCGAGAAGAGCGTCCACCAGACGACTGCGGCAACCCTCGCCGCCGTCGTCGGCTGCACGTGCAGCGAGGCCGCCAAGGCGACCCAGATCACCCCACGGACGAAGGAAGTGGCCGCCGCCGCCGCCGTTGCTCGCCGGAAGCCTTCGACGGCGTGCGCCGCCGAGGCCGCCACACAGCACACGGAGGCCACGGCCAGCTCCCACCGGCGCCTGCGAGCGCCGCCGCCACCGCCACCACCGCCTCGCTGCCCCCTGACGCAGGCCGCGAGCAACGCGAAGGCGTACGCGGCGAGGAGCGCGACATTGACGCAGTCGATCAGGCTCCTCTGCACGCACGGCGACGCGACGCCGAGCGCGCCGTCCTCCCGCCGGCAAACCCAAGACGACGACCAACCTGCCGCACGCCCGTCCAAACCCAATCAATCCAAGCAAGCAATGGCGTTCAAGCCGGCCACCAACAGCAAGAAACATCAACCAAAAACACAGAAGGTTTCACAAACAAGTGAAGAACAAGAACCCTCTCCTTCCTTACCAAGAACGGCCATCACATGCAGCAGAAAGAAGAAGTAATATTCTTCTCTCCCGAGAGGCCAATGCGGCGGCTATTCTTGGCAGGGCGACGAAGAGGAGGAGAGCCACTGGCTTGCACCTTCGTGCGCACTGATCGGCAGGTGCAAAACTAGAACTTGGCCTCCGTCGCTCTCACTGTCGTGGAACCCATGGAAGAACAACCAGCCGATCGGTTTGTTTCTTCTCCTTATTCCTTGGCCTGACTCCGCGACTGACGCACCGTGCTGTGGCGCGACGTGGCGACGATGATATGACTCGTGGCAGAGAGGCTATCTGGCTATGGCATGTGGCAACAAGAGGTGGAGAGAGAGAGAGAGAGGGGTTCACGGTGATCTAGGCGTCGCGGTGAGCGAGCGCACGAGGCTATGCTTGCTCGGGTTCGCACGAGGAAGCGCACAGCTCACTGCATGGAAAATTCGCCTGGCTGAGTGGCTGGAGCATGCGAATTGGCAATCTGGCACCGAAACCAGTGTTGCCGACCATCTGCAGTGCACCCCACCCCTTTAAATCGTTTTGTATAAACAATTTATGTGAGATGTTTTGTGCTAGGTGGAGGCAGATGGGAGAGAAGGAATTTTTGTGTACAAACGTATGAAAAAGGAAATTAAACATTACTGTTTTGTACAAACCTCTGACTTCAACTCATCTCACCTGCACCATGCATTGACCTTTTGCTCGTCTCGTCAAACCCTACCGTAGTTCTTGTCAAAAACCCCTAAACCTCAATGAAAACCACACTATATAGATGATTTCTTTTCAGGTTTCGGTGTTTTCAAGGTTTACTCTAGAGTTTTAGAGTTTCCGATGAGGTTAATGGCAGTGCAACGAGGGACAAGCGAGATAGTGCGGGTGCGAGAGCAGCTCAGTGAGCCTCGGGGGCTTATGATGTCGATGGCTCGAGGGGTCAACTCAAGGTGGCTCCACGGCATGCTGGAATGATGAGGTTTGAGTTGCAAGATTTTGAACAAGCCTAAGGGTTTTTTTTTTTCCATGATATGTAGAGCGAGCAACACACTTATACAAGAACAACCTATTGAAGAAAGGCAACGTATGTAGTGCCAATGTCCATTGTTTGCTAATATGTAAACATGAAATTTGGGGCATCAGATACATGAGGAGCGACTTAAATATGAAGAGGTGGAAGCTTCTTTCCTACTTAGAAAGTCAAGGAATTTTTGTGAAAGTGTTAAGTAAAAAAGGTGGTTACCACCTTTACATTTGAACCACTTCTTATGTAGGCTCATGCTAGCATATTGGTACGTAATGAAAATTAGCATTGAATATGTTGCCTTGAAAAAATGCATTTGTTATTAGCGTCCCTCTTCCCCACTATCCAAGCAATTCATTTTGCATAAAGATCCATGTGTTGCCCTACTCATACATTTTTACAAAAATCATCCTCCCAGCCCTTCAAATTCTTGCAAGTCCCTTGTTCCTCTTCCTCTTCCATCACTTCCTGGAAGTCCCTCTAACCTCTGACCAATAAACCTCCACGTCGTAGCCTAGCCTCGTCTCTTCTCAAGCATGGTGGCCGGACCTCTGACCGCTGCAATGCCAACTCCGGTCGCCGTGGTGCGACCTATCCAATGTGATCCAGTGGATTGTGTGATTAGGTCGTTATGCTCAGGCTAGGGAGGAGGCATGGAGAAAGAGAAAACTATGAATAATTGGATGGTGATTAGGTCGTTATGCTCAGGCTAGGGAGGAGGCATGGAGAGAGAAAAAACTATGAATAATGAACTTTGTTGCAAAAAAAGAAATGGAAGTTTTTTTTCAAAAAAAAAAGATGCACGAGGAAGGGAGTGGAGTAGCATGCGAATCTTGACGGTCTTGTTGAAAATGAACGACGAGGAGGACAGTGACAGGTTATTCTTGGCTATCATGGAAACATTTTTGTAAAATCCGTGCCAACCACAATTCGTTTGAAGGCCCTACTGCAGCAAATTAATTAGGGTGATTGATGGCTTGATACTGTACACTGGGAATAATAACATGAGAAACAAGATACATACACTATCATGGATCGGGCTTCCAAAGCGGCCCATCACAAGCGGCTCGCTTAACTCATTATAATTCGATCGCCACAAGCGGTTTCGTACTAACGGGTGGAGGGTGGCGGAAAGGGCATATGCAAGCGGTTCGTGATAGAAACCGCTGCAGATATATCACACTAAAAGCGGTTCAGATCACCAACCGCTTGCAATCTCTAGAAGCGGTTCAGATCGTAATACTGAACCGCTTATAATGTAGATCTGCAAGCGGTTTGTATCACGAACCGCTTGCATATGCTTTTTCCTTCCCGCCCAACAAGATTTAACCCTTTCTTCCTCCCCGAGCGAGCTCAAGAGAGAGTATCGACGGCCGAAATGTTCATGCTGGGGAGGTGTTGCCAAAATTTTTAATTGGCTAATAGCTTCAAATTAAGGTTTCCAAGGTAAGTAAACATGGTCTCAACATCATTTTCATGTAGACATTGCTTATCTTTTGTATTGATGTGGAGAAATATTAAATAATCTTGTTTGAATTGAAGGGTGTTTGTTTTGCTATAGCTCTCTCTCTCTCTTCATAATTTGAGGCAAGATGTAGATCTATTGGGGTTTTAAGTCTCATATTAGTTTTGTATCCTTTTTGATGATGTATAAGATGTTGAAATTAGTTGGTAGGGGTGATTATTTGTTTTAGAGAGCAAGATCTAGCTTGGTGCCTTAGCTAGCTCTCCCTTCTAGATCTTTTGAGGCAATGTGGTGATCTATTGGATGGTTTTAGTTTCACATTAGTTTAAAATAGTAGGTAGGGTGATTATTTCAATTGCTATAGAGCTAAATAGATGTAGGTTTTTTGCTAGGTAGGTAATATTTTATGGGAGGTATGAAATGTAATTAAAAATATTTTTGAAATTTTTTTTTAATTTGTGAGATTTAGTTGGTTTAGCTATAAAAATCAAGAAAATTTAGAGGTAATTAAAAAATATAGCAATTAGTTATTTTGAGTTAAATATTTCAATTTGAAAAATATAATAAGTGTTCTTATTAATTTAATTGGTGCAGATGAACCGGCAATGGATGTATGCGGATCGTCGGACAAGGGAGTTCATCGATGGCGTGAATGCTTTTCTTGAAGTCGTATTTCGAGACTTGCCTCTAGGAAGCTTTGTACGGTGTCCTTGCGTAGATTGCAGGAACGAGAAAGAGCACTCAATGCGAGGACGGATACAGGGCCGCTTGTTGATGAGAGGTTTCATGCCGAACTATACATGTTGGACTCACCACGACGAAGTAGAGCATACCAGCATAGAAGACGAAGAAGAAGCCGATGAAGAGGAAGTGACATATGATGGTATGCTGGACGCGACGACATACGAGGACGTAGAAGATACACAAGGTGATCAGTTTGGTGTGGGTGATGACCTGGACGAGATGTCGCGCGTGACGCAGAGGGAGATATCACAGAGGAGAAACAATATAGGAAGTACCGTGGATTGTTGGAGGACCAGAGAACTCTTTTGTACCCAAATTGTGGTCGGGGCACAAGAAGCTACGACTACTACTCGGAGCTCATGCAATGGAAGGTCGTGAATGGTGTGTCGATAAGGGTTTCGATGAGTTGTTGTCGCCATAAAGAAGTTGCTCCCGAAATATAACACTCTGCCAGAATCCACGTATCAAGCCAAACTGGTCCTGTGTCCCTTAGGATTGAAAGTACGGAAGATACATGCATGTCGCAACGACTGTGTCCTATATCGCGGTGAATATGCCGACTTGGATGCCTGTCCAGTGTGCAAGGAACCCCGGTATAAGACGAAGCGTGACGATCCAGGTGAAGTAGATGGGGTGCGTGTGAAGAAGAGAGCACCGGCAAAAGCGTTGTGGTATTTTCCTCTGATTCCAAGGCTGGAGCGTATATTTGCAAACAAAGCGCATACGAAGATAATGCGTTGGCACAAAGAAGAGCGTAAGGTCGACGGAATGCTTAGGCATCCGGCAGATGGCTCGCAGTGGAGGATGGTCGATCGGAAGTACAAAGACTTCGCAGACGAGGTGAGAAACATAAGGTTCGGTTTGAGTACCGATGGGATGAATCCTTTCGGAGACATGAGCAGCAGCCATAGCACCTGGCCAGTCACACTATGTGTGTATAATATTCCTCCATGGTTATGCATGAAGAGAAAGTACATAATGATGCCGTTGTTGATCCAATGGCCCAAGCAACCCGGAAATGATATCGATGTCTACCTGAAACCTTTGATAGAAGATCTTGAAACGTTATGGAACGGTGTAAAGGTCTGGGACGAATACAAAAGAGAGTATTTCAACCTGCGTGCAATGTTATTTGTAACAATCAACGACTGGTCAGCGCTTGGTAACCTGTCTGGCCTAACTGGCAAAGGCTTCAATGCGTGTGTGCAGTGTTTGGATCAAACCGATGGCACGTACATGAAAGGCTCTCGAAAGATGGTGTACATGGAGCATCGCAGGTCTCTTGTTCGGAGCCACGCGTTGCGGAAGAAACGCAGAGAATTTAACGGGGAGGAAGAACATCGTTCCCAGCCGAGGCATCGAAGTGGCAAGCAGGTGTTTGCTATGGTGAAGGATCTGAAGGTAGTTTTTGGAAAGGGTCTGGGAAGCAAATCTGTGCCGAATGATGAAGTCAATATTTTGGGACTTGCCTTACTGGGAAGATTTGGATGTTCGCCACTCACTGGACTTCATGCACATCACCAAGAACGTCTGTGTGAGCTTCCTAGGATATATAGATCTGTATGGGAAATCGAAAGATACAGTGAGTGCTCGGAACGACCTTGAAGTCCTGGGTATCAGGAAGGACCTACACCCTGAAAAAAGAGGTACGGAACAACTGTACCTACGGCCAGCGAGTTATACTCCAAGCAAAGAAGAGAAAAAAAGCGTGATAGAGTGTCTTAGCAGTGTGAAGGTCCCTTCCGGATACTCGTCGAACGTAAAGAGATTCATTAATATGAAACAGAACAAAATTGTACATCTAAAATCCCATGACTGTCTTGTGCTGATGACACAGTTGCTTCCGGTGGTTTTAAGAGGTGTACTGCCCGAGTGGGTAAGGGGGACAATCACAAAGCTGTGTTCGTTTTTCAACGCTGTTTCCCAGAAGGTCATCGATCCAAAAAAACTAGGTGAGTTGCAGGCTGACGTGGTACAAAGTGTGGTTAGCCTCGAGATAATCTTTCCTCCTGCCTTTTTTGATATCATGGTTCATCTCACTATTCATCTAAGCAAAGAGATAGGTATTCTTGGGCCCGTTTATCTCCACAGCATGTTCCCTTTCGAGAGGTACATAAGCGTACTAAAGAAGTATGTACGTAACCGTTCTCGGCCAGAAGCATGCATTGCCGAGGGTTATGTGACAGAGGAGGTGGTCGAGTTCTGTGTGGACTACATTGATGATCTAGACCCCATCGGCGTCCCTATATCACGCCATGAGGGCGTGCTACGAGGTAAAGGGACACTTGAAGAAAAGTAGTTGCATGCAACGATCTTCGACATTAAAGCAAGCACATTTCAACGTGTTGAAGCAATCGGCGATGGCCTCCCGTATGTCCTCCAACACAAGAATGCTCTACGTCTCCGGCCTCGAGAGAAGACCGACACGTGGATAACACCGAGACACATGGATTCTTTCGCGCATGGTTACAAAACCATATCCTCAAGAGCAAGTCCAACAATGAATCAGCTTGCAACGCTGGCTCGGGGACCATCCGTTGAAATAGTGAGATGGCGAGGTACGAGATAAATGGTTACACATTCTACACGAGATCACAAGATAACAATAGCACAAACCGTAACAATGGTGTCCGTATAGAAGCCACCGACAATACAGTGTGGTGGACACATATTATGGATTCATAGAAGAGATATGGGAGCTCGACTATGGGTTTTGAAGGTCCCATTGTTTAAGTGCCAATGGGTAAAACTAAACGCAGCGGCGTGAATGTCGACAAATACGGCATGACTACCGTCGACCTCCAAGAAGTCGGTTACTTGAGAGAACCATTTGTTCTCGCGAAAGAGGTGAGGCGTGTCTTCTACGTATTGGACATGTCAAATGCACCAAAGAAGAATCAAATCAAAGACAAGAAGAAGAAACAACCAAAACGCGACCGTGGTTCTTCATGGCAAACGAAGGATTGTCGAGTAGAGGACGTTATTGACGAGGAAGAGTACGATCGATTCGATGAGATCCTCCATTTGCGAGATGTTGACTTAAGCATTCGGATGACATAGGCATGGATGCTCCGCACATACGGCGCGATCACGATGAAGGAAGAATTGTAAAGACAAAAATGTAAATGATTAGGATGACCTATGTGGTTGTATGAACTATGTTATCATGTAATAGCATTTTAAGAATTTATAAGATGGAAGCAATATTTTGGAAAGAATAATGGCAACATATTTAGAAATGAAAGTAATGCCAAAAATATTTTTAGTATTTTTGAAAAGAATAATGGGCTAATTACATATTAGAAATGAAAGTAATGTAAAAATATATTTTTTGTTTTTGAAAAATAATGGGCTAAGTACATACTTAGAAATGAAAGTAATGCCAAAACAAATTTTTTTAGTATTTTGAAAAGAATAATGGCCTAAGTACATATTAGAAATGAAAGTAATGTAAAAAGATTTTTAGTTTTTGGAAAAAAAATAATGAGCTAATTAAGTACATATTTAGAAATGAAAGTAATGCAAAAACAAATTTTTTTGTATTTTTGTAAAGAATAATGGGAGCAGTACATATTTAGAAATGAAAGTAATGCAAAAACAAATTTTTTTGTTTTTTTTGTAAAGAATAATGGGCTCAGTACATATTTATATATAAAAAAAAAAGCAACGGGGCGCAAGCGGGCTCGAACTCATGACCAAAGACGGGAGCCCGCACTTAAACGCCACGAGCTAGCCAAGTGAGAGTAAATTCAATTCAACAAAGGAAGGCGCAAACCATCTTAAATGTTCTAGACAGAGACCCGCGCCTGCGCACGTGTGTCCCACTTCTACAAGCGGTTCGTTCTACCAACCGCTTGTAGAATGATTTCTACAAGCGGTTTATATCACCAACCGCTTGCGAGTAATTTATTGTCTGTGGCGAAATTCCAAAATTTAATTTCGCTCACCGTGTTCTACAAGCGGTTCTTTCTACAAACCGCTTGTAAAGATATCTCTAAAAGCGGTTATTACTACGAACCGCTTGTAGAGGTTATTTTCAGCGGTTTGCAATACAAACCGCTTGTAGAGAGCTTTACTATATAACAAGCGGTTCGTCGCCTCTCCTTTCCACCCAAATTTTTCTAAGTCCCAAGCCATCGCCGCCGTCCTCACCACCTCGCCGTCCCACCGTGCCGCCCTCGCCACCTCACCGTCCTCGCCATCAAGGCATTGTCCGTCCTTGACGCTGTCGCCTACACCTCCGCCGCCTCCTCGACGCCGGCGCACCTCGCCGTCGAGCATCACAAGCAGTCCGGCTCGCCCACCTCCGGTCGAGCCCCTTCGCCGGCGAGCCCTCGGTCCCGTTCTCCGCTGACATTCTCCCCCGATTTGAAGACGAAGGGCCGAGGTATCGAGCCCCTCTTTCTCCTCACCCCCCTCGCGGATGCACACATGTTGTTCGACGGATTGCCCAACCGCCTCGCTCCCTCCCTCCCCGGATGTTGCTCGTGATGTCAGCCGTGGATCACTAATGGACTCTGTGATGTTACTCGTGATGTGATTTAGGGTTTGGGGA
Source organism: Raddia guianensis (assembly GCA_036346415.1). Lineage (NCBI taxonomy): Eukaryota > Viridiplantae > Streptophyta > Magnoliopsida > Poales > Poaceae > Raddia > Raddia guianensis. The sequence goes on from CM070539.1 coordinate 11,345,496, forward strand.
TGCTGTTGGATGCTGCTCGTGATGTGATTTAGGGTTTGGGAATGTGCATATGAACACCGCTGGGCTTTTGTCAATGATTGAGAATATTTTGGGGACCTAGCCTTCGTGCTAGGGGCTATTATCTTGATCCAGACCACCGCACTTGTCCCTTTAATATTTTGCTCGGTGATGTTTATTAATTTTGAGGCTATGATGATCTGTTAACTAGTGATGCCTTAGGAGTATTTGTGTTGTTGCCTAAATTATTATCCCGAGATACACTTGCATCTTGTCTTCTTGTGTTCTTCCTTTGGGATCTTTTCATTGATCCGATTAGCATCTGCTTCAATGGGAATGCTCATTCGTTAATACTGTAATTGGCATCTAGTCCGATCAATTATTTTAAGTGAAATCCACGATATATGATTGACATTAGGGCTAAAATTGATCTCTATGTTTACGACAAACATTGTATGCTTGTTTTGTAGGAAATTGTATAATAACTTTGGGCAGCACTGATTCTCTTAGGTCTCTCTAGTCACTGATCTTTAAAAGCCTATGATAAATTGTAGATATTAATGTTGGATAGTAGTTTTATCTGCAACCCATCAATATATAAATCTGAGAGCAAAATTTGTTTAATTATGGCCACTGTTTTTATCTATGTTCAGTTGTCCTTGGTTGCTTGGCTTGATTTGCAATGTGCTTGGGATATAGGGGTTTTAGCTAGGGTGTAAGGGCTGGATGGCCTCGGTTGCAGCTCTAAAAATCGAAATGGCGCCAGGGAGCTAGAGTAGGTTTTCTAGGAGCTCCCGACGGCAACCGCCAACCACCCTATCTAAGCTTAGCTAGGGTTCCTAGTTGGGTTTATGCAGCTAAAGAAATTTGCATGTGTATGTGAACTTGGTGGCTAAAAGGTGTCATAAAGATGACATGCACATACTACATTTGAAACTTGAAAAATTGAAATGGAGGAGATAGATGGCTTAAGTATGTTCAAATATATTCAAGTTCAGATTTATTTGCCAATTTCGTGGATGTACATTCAAATATTGTATTCAAATATTGTACGTTTTGATGGGTGTCAAAATGGATACATTTAAAACTGTACATTCAAATATTGTATTCAAATATTGTATGTTTTGATGGGTGTCGAGATGGATGACATCTAAGAGATGTATATGTTGTATTAAAATATTGTATTCAAATGTTGTATTCAAATAAAAAGAGATATATATGTTGTATTAAAATATAGTATTCAAATATTGTATTCAAATAAAAATAGATATATATGTTGTATTAAATGTTCTATTATTTTGCGTGCATGCACAGTGATAGATGGCGCACTCCGGAAACGATGATCTTGATTTCGATCGCGGAAATGATTTTCTACTTAACGAAATCGCGATGGGCACTCTCATAAGCTACGATGAGGCCAACCCGTAGATCCAATGGGTGATCGGGCCGCCCGACTCAAGCCGGTGATCACGCAATCCATGCTCAAGCCGGTGATCCAACCGCCAGTCAAACCGTGATCATCCATCCAGCTCGCCGATGAAACTAATGTCGACGGTACCGTGAGGTATATATAGCCCGGACACTAAAATAACCGTTTCTTATACGTCTCATAGAAATAAGCCTCTGACACGTGTTCCTGTTTTTTTTAAGCCGAAACGCCCAATGGCCAATCCAAGCAAATACGAGGGCCTAACAAAAGCCGTCGACAAAGTACGCCATTACTCAAGTTTCACCATCGGGAAGTCGAAGCCCTATGTCGGCACTTGCCCCTTCAACAACGCTGCATGAGTCATTGTGAGGGATCACGTCCTATTAGCATCAAGACATGGCCCAAGGTTCCTACGGCTCTGAAAGAGCTGCTCGGAAGGATATAAAGGAAAACTTCATGATTCCGACGGCCATTACGAAAACAAGTGTAAGAAATTTACTCGAGCAAGATGGCGTTATGCTTTCGATCGTGGAAGAGCGAGCTCAAGAAAAGTACGTGGAGACCGGAACAACCCAGACTTCAATAAGTATCCGGTTAGCGGATCACCGGCAAGCATTTGAGGAGTACAAGTCGTTACCAAGGCAAGGCCGCGAGTGAGCGTAACAAGGCCAATGCACGAAGAAAAATACCACCACCATCTCGGTCCGGTGGTTACATCAAGGCTATGCCAAAATGGGAGAAGCGGGAAGAAGAGCTTAGAAAAAGGGTATAGTACCAAAGAAGATCGGAGCTCCGCCCACGAATCGGACCTTGGGCCACGGGGAGGTCAAGGATGATGGCAAGCCGGAGATGGCACCACAAGTGCAACCCGTGAAAGAAAGGATTGTGGAAGCCATCGAGAAGCAACGTGCAGGATCCTTGGTGGCGACAGGAGAATGACGAGCTTACGTCGCGCACTCGAACGCAGAACATCCAGAAGGACACGAGGACTTGGCAAGCGTGTGCCGTGGATGGTGGCTTCTCAAATGATCAAGCCACATACCGGAGCCGGAAAGAAGGAAAGTAAGAGAACACAACAGAGTCAAGAAATCGAACAGGAGCTCAAGGAGCATAAGGAAAACATGGCAGAAATGCTAAAGCGGGAAGTGCATGCTGCAATCGCCAGTCTTCAAAGACCAGGTGGGGTTATCGTTATGCCTCCGGACAACGTGGTTAGTCCCCCGGGCTCCGGTCGGCGGCGACTACGCGTCAAGTAACGTGTCGACCGATGAATTGCAGGCCGGTATCCGTGGGCGACATCACCGTGCCCGCCAATGTGAGCTACGCGTCCAACCGCACAACCTCACCCTCAAGGTGGCTTATGCTTTGGCCTTCCCAAGGAGTCGGGCCACCATTCCATCAGAACCCTATACCGCGGGATACTCCAAGGTCACGGTTGACGAGGTGGTGGCTGGATTTGAGGATATGGAGCTCGATATTGCTGGAGGAGACGATGTGACCAAGCTTGGAGAGGCCGTCCATAACATCATCCTCTGGCGGAAGAAGTACATCGTGTTTCCTGATGGTGCGGAGGTGACTTCTATACCGAGGGAGAACACTCCACCAAGACGGACCTCACCTCCTCCACCAAGACAGGCCACGCCACCACGCAACGCCTCGCCGGTGAGAGAAAGCACTCCACCACTCGCTAGCGCTATGCGCAGAAGCCCAACACCGCCGTCCCCTCAAAGCAAAAGGAAGCAAGCAGACCTCCGAGGGAAACAACGAGCCGCATCTCCCCAAGAAGAAGCTTGCTAGCAAAAAGAGCATTTCTGCAGCTAGAACGACATCAAGCAGCAGGGCGGCCGGTTTCCCATTCAGACAGAGAATGAAGGAACCTGAAAAAACACCTTATGAGATGACGCCTGAGGAGCTGAAGAGCGAGTCGCAGAAAGCTGTGGACGCATGGATACAGGGGTATAAAGCTAAAACAAATCCACCGCCAAAGGAACGAATTGATCCAAAGATCGCGGACTTCTTCGCGACAACCGTTCAGCACCGACCACCTCTCTATACTGACTACCAAAGAACTATTAGAAAGCACATCTTCAAGAGTAAACAACCTCAGGGCACATACATGAGCAAGAAAGAACAGGAGGAGGCAAAACGTATACAGATAGAGTATGACTTCATGAGGGAAGCTGGCCTTGATAACATAGAAGCCACCCGTGGATTAACTGATGATCTTCCAACGGCACAAGTCAGGTGGCCATTTAAGCTGGGTCAGCCATTGCTAGACCCTAAGGACATAAGGAAACTACCGGTCAAGATGCGACGTGCCCATGAATGGTACGAACATAGGTCCGCCAGGGGATATGCTCATTGCTGCGTCTCGTTTCAAGAAGAACATTTACATCGAGGGAATGATCAATTGATAAATCTTGAATTTGAAGACTGGTACAATGTGTACCATGCAGACGCCGTCAACGTGTTCTTCATGACCTGCTGGTGCCTGTGAGTGTCGACTCCACAAGATGTATATATATCTATACATGCTGCTTGTCGAGAACAATAATTAATTAACTCAATTAACCCATTTTCTGTAGAATGGAGATACAAAGACTTAGAAAGCAGAAGCCGAACTCGATTGGCTTCCTTGACCCTTGGTTGGTCAACGAGGAAGTCGGCCAATACCCTGGAAAACCAAAGGAAATCCACAACTACGTTATACATGCACTAGTACAACAACACTACAAGCCATACATACTTCTGCCATTCAACTTTAAGTACGTGCTGATGTCCTCACTAACATCTCGTTCTTACATTGCTTAAGGCACCTGATGGCACACTATATATTGTTTAATTACATGTCATAATCAAGTTGCAATATATAAATAGGTTCCATCGGATCCTTATAATCATAAAGCTTGACCAAAGCATGATCATCGCCCAAGATTCACGGAGAAAACCGCAAAAGAAATACCAAGGATAATTAACCTCCTTAACAAGGCGTTCTCGAGCTTTCAAGATATTCGAAAGGACGTTTTAAGAAGGAATTGATGTCAAGCTAAGCGATCGGGCACGCTTAAAACGACGTAATTGCCCTTTGTCAATTAATATTTTTGTTATTATCGATCCGTAATTGCCCGCATCGACCATAGGTAAAACAACAATCTGCGGAAACAACCTATGTGGCTACTATGTGTTTCACTATATCCAAATGATGTGCCACGGCGAGCTTGAGCCTCAAACTCCTCAAGAGGTTCAGATATATATGCACGCAACCATGCATCTAGCAACAACTTAATAACGTTCTTATGTGCTCCATTAATTTACATTATGAGTGCACGATTTATTTATTTTTCACTTTAATTTAATTGGCAGCCCGACATGGATAAACACACTGAAGTGTTACCACATCATCGGGTGCTCGCATTACGAGAACAACTATTCGGCTTCATTCTCGATGAGGTCATTAACCCCGTATGCAGTTCCATTATCGAGATCCATATTCCAACACGGACGAACTAGGGACGACTTCTACGTCGTCAAAGAGCGTCAAGAAGAGTACTGCAAGAAAACATTGAACTGTTTTGTCCATTTTGCACAATGTATATTAATCATAAACTTTGTAAATTTGGTCGGTGCATATAAAGTGTACATTATTACATGTATTATCTAATATATTTAAGCTTGTTTGATCGCTAATTATATGCTCATCCTATATGTATTTAAATTTAAACGACAAATAAAAAAACTCCTGCTGAAATATATTTTAAATATCTAATATATTTAAGCTTGTTTGATCGCTAATTATATGCTTATCCTATATGTATTTAAATTTAAACGACAAATAAAAAAAACTCCTGCTGAAATATATATTTAAATATCTATTTGCTACCACAGCCTCAAATGAAAACCAAAGCGGTAAACGTACTACGTATGCATAAAGCGTTTTTGAACCGCTATGAGATGCCACTCTACAAGCGGTTCGCACCTCCAACCGCTTGCACGAGCTCCCACGTGGCTCGCCAAATTTCCCGCTTATCGCATCGCGAACCGCTTGCAGTGGGGCATCACTAGCGGCTCTGGGAGCCGCTTGTGATGCCCCTCGGGCATCAGTCGCGGTTGCCTGCAAGCGGTTCTAAAACCGCTTGCACAGGCCTTACGAGCCGCTTGGGAAGTCCCGATCCGCAGTAGTGATAGTCGTACTGGAAATAAGTTTGTCGACGCCTCGAACCTCAAGGCCCAAGGCATGGGTCATAGAGATTTGTAGAGGGGGTGAGCGGATCGTAGAATTCATGTTTGAGCCGAACCACGTGGGGTCCAGACGATCTGATCCATGTTTGAGCCGAATCGCGTAGGGTCCAGACGATCCATTTACCCCCTTTATAAATCTCTGCGATCAGCGTCTTGTGGCCTTTGAGTTGCAGGTGTCGACAAAGTTATATTTATAAAAATATTTAAAAAGGACAATCCATTACAGGGATCGTGTTTAATGTTGCCCTGAATATAGCAAAGAAATATATTAGCGATACTATGTACGTCCCCTTTGCTCATCGTACATATATGTGTGGCCCTTCAAATTAGATCCTTTTATGACGCACTTGAGGTAAGTGGATGACAAGCGGCGTGGTAGCCACAAAGCCACTTGGAAAGGGAGCATGTATGGTTGATATAGCCTGACCCTTGTAGTCGCTAGGGACAGTGAACGGTGTCATGTCTATTTTGACGGTGTATTGTATGGTTGTCGAGAGAGATTAACGTGGTTTCGCTCTTGATGTGTACGTACATCGCGGCAGTCGATAAAGATGTATCCATAGCTATTCTATGACCGTCGAGAGAGTTGAGATAGTCTCAACGGTGGTTTCGTCGCTGTCGAGACTCTTCCCTAACTCATAACATCTAAACTAACACGACGCACACGTGCGCGTGCGCCTTAACACACGCTAGAAAACGACGACTATTCCAAAAGACAACAATTAGGCAACAAGACACACGTGTGTGTACCCTACGACTAGAAAAATCCTAGCAAAATGCGACACACAGGAACGAATCGGGGTTTGAACTCTTATTAGATCGTATACCACTGGACCAAAGCTGATCTATTAGGTTCTACTTACCATAAATCCAGAGCGGTTCTGTTCGACTACTCGGCCGATCCAAACCGTCCGATTGGCTTCGAAACCGTCCGATTAATTGCCCATGGCTGGACTGGACAGCGCGCGAGCCCGCCACCCCGTGGATGGCATGCAGTAGATGTTAATGCGCTGTGGTCGCCGAAACACATGCATCGAGGGCGCATCACATGCCGGTGTGTGGCTGCGTGCTTCCAACCGACACGGGGCAAAAAAAAACCGATTTGATCTGTTTGAATTTTTTTTCTTGGTTTATTATTCGTTTAACCGACGTTGCAACACGGCCGATTAATTACATGGTGCAGCACTGCAGCTCGTGAACGCGAGGGGGCTAGGCTACGTACGTGCGGTAGGAGCAGGAAGGAGGCAAGGAGCACACTCACAGTGCCCTACATGCATCTCGACAGCAGCTGGCTACCGCGGCATTAATTGGAAGGGACGTACGACTGTACGAGTACGTATCTGTCGACGATTCGTCATCCATGAGCGAAGCTGCGAAGGCCATGCACTCCGCTCCGCACATCATTTTGCCACGCCGTCACGGATATTTTTTTGCGCCATCTTCTGCACAACGATATGGTCCTATTCGGTTCAGTTTATAAAACTTACTATCTCCGTTCCAAATTGTAGTTTACTGTTGACTTTTAGAGATGCCTCTTAACCATTCGCTTTATTCAAAAAAAATAGTGCAAAAATGTAAAAATATAAGTCGTGCTTAAAATATGTTTAATGATAAAACAAATCACAACAAAATAAATAATATTTACATATATTTTTTGAATAAGACGAATAGTCAAATAGAATATCCAAAAGTCAACAGTGAATTACAATTTGGAACGGAGGGAGTATTATTTTTATACAGGCCATCCATCACAATATTTTTTTAATATTTTTTTAACTCTTTATAGGAATTTTTCAAAAACCTCAAAAATATTCTAAAATAATTTTTTAGCATAGCTTCTTTATCTCCTCTTTTGTTTGTCGTCAGGATAGATCTTTTACAAAGCATTCCGAAGGAAGCTCTAGTAGGTGGGTTGTGGGGTGATCAGTTTGCCACTTTGCCCATAAACAATAGCGTGTCTTCAGATTTTCCGGTGACACAGTATGCGGATGATACTTTGATAGTCATGCCGTTCTTCCTCAAGGCAATTCTAAATGCTTACTCAGAATCCACAGGACTCAAGATCAATTTTCATATATAAGTCAAGCCTGATCAGATAAACATTATAGAGGATAAACTTGATTTGCTGGCAGTGTAGTTCTTTGATAAAGATCTGAAAATTTAAAAGGTGTTACCAAGTGTAAAGTTTTTGCATGGCTTGATGTTCATGGACAGACCGAACACTCGTAATACTCTCAGGCGAAAGCGAAGGCAGCTTGCTAGCTAGCTGTGGCTGTGTTTTATCTTTGGCAGATTGAGGAATCCCTGCATCATCTTTTCTTTATTTGTCCTTTTGCAGTGGACTGCTGGATTTTTTTAGGCATTGCAATATCAGTTTTTGCATGGTGCAGCTCTGGACATTAATTCCTCGACTCTTTCAGTCACAGTTAATAATTTGCCTTTCTTCGCAGAAATCTTTCTTGCAGCAACTTGGAATATTTGGAGGCAATGAAATAAGGCAATTTTTGAAAATACACAAGCTCTCTCTCTAGCTGGAAGAGGATGTTCATCGCTGACCTCATGAGACTTTTGGGCTGTTGTACATACTGTATAATAACTTTTTTATTGATATATTCCATAGTAGGAGCCTCTCCTAGTATCCTACTATGGTCGTTCTGTTAAAAAAAAATACTTGTAATGATATTTTAATAATTGTAAGGAACGATCATGTTGAAACTCCCTATGATGTAATATTTAAACTATAATGGAAATACTAAATTTTTTATTTCAAGAATTTTTGAAATTATTTTTTTTGTAATGTTTGAATAAAAATAACCAAGCATATTAACTTAAATGATTGTGCCTACTGGATAAAAACCACATAAATTAGGATGTTCTCATGATGGCCGCCTGTGTATCTATACATGGAATGCGTGGCGAGGCTGCCATGCATAGTACTCCCTCCATCCCAAAAAATAAGGCGTGCATGTATTTCAAAAAGTCAACACTCGTAACTTTTGACTGATATTTAAGCTAAAAAGTTATATTTTTTGTGTTATGCATGTAATATGATTGGATTGGTATTTGAAAGTTCTTTTATATGATGTTAATTTTGTATTTTTTTAATAATATATTTTGAAAGAAATTGATGGTCAAAGCTTTGCTTTAAAGACCGCACCAAAAAATTATATGCCTTATTTTTTGGGATGAAGGGAGTACTTATTAGTTCGCTTTTTATTTTAATAGTAGAGTGTCAATGCATTGCAATATAATATCAAGTGTTGTAAAGATGTTAAATTATACAATGTGTTGGGCAAGTGGGTGCGTGGAGGAAAATAAGGTGATTGTAGACATAGGGAAGGTGCATGCATCGAGAAAAAAGAGGATCAGTGCATGCGTTACGTAGGTTGGCAGTTGACAAAAGGAAGGAAATTTTCAAAATCTGCAGAGAATTTACCATCACAAGATATTTTCATTTGTAGAGATATGGATAAAGATACGATGGATTAATGACGTTGTAGAGCCATCTTTGTATAGGAATGCCACCGTAGAGTCCTTTATATACCAGATGTCATTATAAACAGAAGAAACATGCATAGATACTATGAGGATTGAGAGCGTTTTGAAAGAAATACAAAGAGAAATACGGTATGAAATACAGTCTGATATTTGGGACCCACATATCATACTCACTTGTATTCATCTTCTCCCTCCCTCCCCATCTCTCTTCTTCTTCTTCCTTCCTCCCCTCTCTACGCGTCCCTCTTTCTCTCCAGCGTCATTCTCTACGTCGCCGGTGGTCTCCCTCCCCACGTTGCCGCCGATCCCTTCACCTCGTTGTCGTCGTCCCCTCCCCATGCCGCCGCCGGCCCCTTCACCTCGTGGCCGCCGTCCCCATACCCGCGCCGCCGCTACCTCCCTAACGTCGCCCACAATCCCCTCTCTCTCCTCTAGATCTGGCGTCGAACGACGATGGAGCTCCTCTGACCACCTTCTCTTGTGCCATCGCCGTCGCCTTCCTTCCGCACGTCGTTGCCATCCAAGCATGTTGTCGTCGCTGGAGGTCGCCGGGGAGAAGGAAGAACAAGAGGTCGCGTGGCCATCCAAGAGGAGCTCGCTATCGCCACGGCTACCCTTCTCGAGCTCGCCTACGCCGTGACCGTCCTTCTCCGTGCCGCCGACCACCTCCCAAGGAGCTCCTTGCGCCGCCGACAAGGAGCTCTCCAGACCACCTCTCCTCCTCCAAGCGTGCGGCGGTAGGTGGCATCAACGACAAGCGCATCATGTGAGCCAGAGCAAAGGTAGGGCAGCTCGGCTCCTCCTCCGACTGGCGGCGATGTCAAGGCAAAGCTCGCCAAAGAGAGGAGCTTGGTGGAGAGTCAGGAGGAGTGCTCGACGGGTGAGAGAGAGATGAGGAGGGAGGAAGAAGAGGAGAGCATATGACATGTGGGCTCCGCTCATCAAATCGTATTTCATACCATATTCCTGTTTCTATTTCATATAAATCTCACAGCCGATCAAATAATGGCATCTATGCATGTTTCTTCTCTTTATATTGGCTTCTGGGATATAAAGGACTATACATGCATTCCTGTACAAAAGCATTCTTATATAAAGGACTACAATGACATGTATGCCTTTTACCCCTATTAAATTGATTGATGATTTTTTATGGGTGAGTCTCAACCCTATATTTAAGATCTAATCAAGATTCTTGGATTCAACTCAATAGTTCAAAACAATTTGAGTGTGTGTTAAAATCTTCTAATTAATCTAGGAGAGAAATCCCTATATGCCACTAGAAAAGTTTTAAATTCTCTATCCGCCATTGAAAATTCTCTTTCCTTACATGCCATCGGTTTAAGTTTTTTCTTCCCTTAGTGTCACTCAAGCAGTAAAGAATATAACGGAGTTACAAAATAACCATTATGCCCTTGCCTTTTTATTACAATACAAAATAGAAAAATCATAAAAATAGTATAAAATTCATTAAAACATGAGAAAATTTTTTGCAGGTTCATAAAATTATGTATAGCCAGATTTGAAAATAAAAAAATTAAACTTTCTGGATGTAATTTTTATTTAAAAAATAGTCAAACCTACCATGCATCATGAAAAAGGAGAACAAAAGCTTAAAATACTGAATGTTACAAATATTTGAATAACAAGTAGAGCATGATTTTACATTAATTTTAAAAATTGAATTGCTCAATTTGGATTTAAAATGAAGGAGATATGATTGTTTAAAATTTTAAACTGAAGGGGCATTTTAGACATTAATGAAATTTTTAAACTGTTAAAACTAACGGACTTAACGGCAGTGGCACTGAGGGAAGATAAAACTTGAACCAATGGTATGTAAGGGAAGAGAGAATTTTAAGTGACAAATAATAAATTATAAACTTTTTCAATGGAATATAGGAGAATTCTCTCTTAATCTAGAACATTGTCTGCAGTGTGATCCTGTATCACTCGTAGGGTTCTGAATCGCAAATTATTCCCTCAGGCATCGCCATCCTGGCATGGAACCTTCAATCTTTCCTCTTGTTTTGTGCTGCCGCAGAGATGATGTGGAGCTAGTAGACAATTGACTTTGTCTGCTTCCCTGTTTCTTCTCAGAGGTTCCATTTAATCAGCCTGACAGGTTTGTTTCCTTCTCGTAGGTGTTAACCTTGGTCTAATCCAAGAGTGCTTCGATCTGTTCTTCTCGTTATTAAACATTATCTTTGCCATAGTTCTTTTTCATGTGTTCCTAATTGGGACACTCTTGAATGTGTTGGAAAAATCTTAGGATCAATCCTTTCAGAAATTGACCGATGATCGACGGAAACGCAGGTAGCCGCAATGCACGCAACTTCATGTATCGCAGGGCGTCATTGCTGATCGAGGAACGTGAAGAGCACGCCTAGAACAGCGCCCACGTGCACGACCACATGTTGTGCTCGTGTTTGGCCTAACTAATTAGCTCTACTAATCACGCAACAAAAAAAAACGTTGGCTCAATATTTTCTCGGTGCTCAAGCTTACACCTTTGCTTGGCCCTTGGCCATCTATTTATATTAGAGAAAATATAAGACTCCTACTCAAATTAGAACTACTAATTCTAAACAAACTCCAACTCTGGTGCTTCTACTTTAAAACTAGTCCTACTCAAACTAGACAAACCATATCAAGATTAGATCCAACAATCACCCCCCTAATCTTGATTCTAATCTCCTGCTGCGACTCCTCGAACTTGACGCAATCCAATAGCTTGATGAATATGTCTCTTTGCACAGTCCTCATGCCCATCTGACGTGTTCACAATCTTAATGGGTTGCATCCCAAACTTGTCCTTCAAATCACCTCTGCATACTCGGTTCTTCTTCTTGTTTTCCTTCTTCTTCATCGTCTTCGTTTTCTTCCTCTTCATAATCTTCTTTTTCTTCTTCTTCACTATTGTTGGTGCCATCTTTATCTCCTTCTCTGTATCATCTGTTAAGTCGGTTGGAGTTGCACTTGATGTTCCCCGCTTGAACATTTCAAGTGGTACAAGCTTTTCATGCACTTCTTCTTTACTATGCTCGTTGGTATATATGTTCAATTGAATCATATATAACTTATCTTTGGATATTTTTATCTTCATAAGAAGCATCCCACTTTGCTCATAGACCCATAGATCATCTTGGTGCATGATCACTTTGCATCCGTCTTCGACAAACTGTCCCAAACTAATGATATTTTTCGAGAGGCTCGGTATAAAATATACCTCGGAGAGCACACGTTGTTCTCCGTTCTTGCACTGGAGAAGAATTGACCCCTTCCCCTTTATCTCCACAATTGACCCATCACCAAATTGGATTTGTCCTTGGAAACTCTCATCCAACTTCTCGAAAAATGACCTTTACCCAGTCATATGGTTGCTTGCACCATTGTTCAAGTACCACTTCGTGAATGTAGGTTGTGTTTCACCCTCGACACACGACCTCAACACCACCTTCTCTTTACTTAAAAGCATCACATCATGTACCTTCTGCACATGCGTGGAGAGAAGTAGGCATAGTTCATTATCGACGTCCTTATGGATGAAATTCGCCTTCTCTTCGTGCCAATCTCGATTACGACGAGGTTTTTGGCACTCAGATGCATAGTGCCCATATACATTGCAGTTGAAACACTTAATCTTGCTCCTATCCTTTGCACCCCCGTAGTTCCGTTTGCCGTTGCTTGACTTGTCATCATCTGTGTCACTTGACTGACCGCTGCTGTCAGTATCACTTGACGAGTCATCATCGTCACGACCACCCTTGTCGCGTTGATGTCTACCACAATGGCTACAAACGTTCTTTGACTTGGATCCTTTATTAAAATCCTTATCACCGGCCTTCCTTCCACCACCTCCAGAAAACCCCTCTCTCTTCTTTGACAGTGTCTCCCACTGCGATCGGGTGAGCAACAGTTTTCCTTGGTCCTCTGGATCACCAATAGTGGATTTGATCCGTTCGTCGTACGCCTGGTAGCGACCAATTAGATCAGCCAATGTTAAAGTCTTCAAGTCAATACATCGCTCTATCGAGATGACGAGCTGCATGTATTTTTCCGGTGCCGCACGCAAGAAATGGCACACCACTTCAACTTCCGACAATTGCTTGTCCTTGTCTTTTTCCAGTCCTCGGATGCCGTTGACAATCGTCGAGACCCTAGTAGCGAAGGCCGCTACGGTCTCACCGTCCAGCATCTTGAGATTCTCAAAATCGCGTTTAAGAGACTGTAACTTTGCCTCTATCACGCGATCATGCCCGATGTTCGCCGTCTTGATCGCCTCCCATGCCGCCTTCGCCGAGTCCATTCCGGCGATGGAGATCATTAGGCCTTCGGGTATCGCACTATAGATTACCGATAGTGCTAGTCGATCCTTCCGGTATTTCGCGCCTTCTTTCTTGTATGCGTCACCTCCTGGATCAACAGCAGACCATATTTCCTGTGCCTCCATCGCTACACGCATCTTGATGGCCCAGATAGTATAGCTGCTCCTTGCAAGTTGCGGGTACATCGTTGACGGTGAGGCCTCCTGCCTCACAACCGACGCTCCTGCTTCATGTCGTACTATCGACATCTTCTTATGGCGAAATCCGAGTTGAACCTAGGCTCTGATACCAATTGTTGAAAAAATCTTAGGATCAATCCTTCCAGAAATTGACCGATGATCGACGGGAACACGGGTAGCCGCAGCTGCACAGCTTCATATACTGCAGGACGTCGCTGCCTGATCGAGGAACGTGAAGAGCACGCCTAGAACAGCGCCCACGTGCACGACCACATGTTGTGCTCGTGTTTGGCCTAACTAATTAGCTCTACTAATCACGCAACAAAAAAAAAACGTTGGCTCAATATTTTCTCGGTGCTCAAGCTTGCACCTTTGCTTGGCCCTTGGTAGGGGTGTGATCGGATCGGATACGGTCGGATATCGTTCTATCCATATCCGTATCCGTATTTTTTACCGGATACAGATTCGAATACGAATGTGTCGAATATGGATACAAATTCGAATAATACTGGATAACATCGGTTACGAATACGGAGCGAATACAGATCGGATAAGACAAGGATACGGATATTGTTAATCGATTAGTTAAAATTAATTTTTAAAAATCTGTTCAAAATTTTAACAAAATATGGTCAAAATTTAAATTTAAAAGTGAAAATTTATAACATTAGTAAAAACAAAACAATAGAAAGTGTATACACGAATATTTTTGACTTAGTCTAGATTTAAAAATTCAAAAAAATAAATTGAAGAGTTAGGAAATTATCAATAAAAATTATAGAAATACATTTAAAAAATTACAGAAATACATTCGGATAATATCCATATTTTATATTCGGATATTATCCAAACAAAAAGGCGGATATTCCTTATCCACCGAATAATCAGTGCTCCGTATTCGTATCCATATCCACGCCAAATTATCCATATCCATATCCTTATCCGTAAAAATAGTCGAATATCCATAAAACTATCCAAATCACTATCCGATCAATTCAGTCGGTCGGTCGGTCGGATAATATCCGTACCATTTCCACCCCTAACCCTTGGCCATCTATTTATACTAGAGAAAATACAAGACTCCTACTTAAATTAGAACTACTAATTCTAAACAAACTCCAACTCTGGTGCTTCTACTTTAAAACTAGTCCTACTCAAACTAGACAAACCATATCAAGATTAGATCCAACAGAATGGTTTTTAATTATAGTAAACTGAATTTTTTGTGTTCACTGCATATGTCTACACAATTCTACGGTCTTGATAGCTCCGATGGAACAGCCAAAGAAGTAGAAATTGGCTTGACTTGTAGAAGTTTTTACTTGAGGATTTTTACTTGAGGATCACATGTTAGTAAGGACAGTTGAAGAACCACAGATGCATACCACGTTTGCAGTCTGCGGAGGCTGTAGCTTTGTAGATGTGGTCAGACTGCCAAAAATCAATGATGCACATAAAATGAGAACCAACCAAATGGGCCTAGCTAGAACTTATTGGCATCAAGACCGTACATTTTGCTGACAGCGATGAAACTTCGCATCGAGCACCAACAATCTAAATTATTCTGCCGAGTTGATCGACCATGTGAAAAGGTAGGAACGAACGATTGCATTTCCTAAAATATGCAAATCATTAACGCAGAATTAGATACAACTCTAATTTGGAATTCATGGTGGCCATCCATCTTGAGCAGAAAAAGGGGTTAATTTTTCTATGCCATCATTAAGTCAGATAGACCCTTACGTGTCGTTGCAAAGTCGTCTCTTCGTTGTATGCCATCGCAACTAATTTTATTCATCTTGTATACCATCGTTAACTAGATTCCGTTAGACAAATAACTGAAATTGTTCAATATAAAAAAACTAAATTTCCACTATGCAACTAAGAGAAAAAAATATCGTAAACAAAATAGAAAAGAAATTGACCGCTCAAAAACTTAAAAGCAATCACCACCTGCTCGTTAGCAAAACCATTAATACGGCGCGCGTGCACACGGCGTAGAGATACAAACATGATTGCTCAATTGCTCGAGTTAATTTGTCGTCTCCTACCGTTGGATGGATGGATGGATCGAACCATGATGGTTAATCGATCTTCTGAATGTCAGATTATGAAATCAAGAGTTCATCATGGCTGCCTTCCGTCCAGCACATATCAAAATACGTACCCTTGCTACACTTATAATAACGCCAACTAAGAACTCTTGAATTAGGAACTTCTGAATGCTCATGTGGATAGTAGAAGAACATGTTTTTAAGGTCATGAAAATGCATTCCCTTGTGCACACATCCTTCTTTTTACCTTTTCTTTCCTTGTTGTTTCTCTTCTTTCATATCAAGTTTTCCTTGTAAATATGTACAGTTTTCCCTCGTCTTTAATGAAATGGCAGTGCTCCTGCCCTTTAGCTAAAAAAAAAACTATACCAATGCTGGGGCAATAAAATATATGCCCTGGTGCCATATGTATATGTAGCAACAAACAGTGAAAACAAATCAAATGTATAGGAGAGATAAAAATTGATAAAGGAGCATTAAATTTCTTAAAATATGCAAAAGGAATATGCAACAAGCTAAGGGATTAGTAAAATGCATGGGTAGCAACCGCCAAGATGTCGTTGACCAAACAAAAACAATGGTCTGAAAGGAACTGGCATCGTGATTAGCATCCCACTCTCATAAATCGGCAACATCACAATAATCAAATCGAACTGATCATGTACCAAAAGGAACATGGAGTGGAAACACTCTAGATCTCTAGCACAGGTAAACAAAGAATATAGATATCACTGCCAACTTTAGATGCAACATTACAAACTCTGATTCACCAATATGTACTCTCCAACTTTTTTTTCTGAATTGAAAATAAACCATTTTGAAATAATTATAACAAGCTACCCAAGGAGACTCAACAAAACAATTGCTCTTCATGGGGATCAGATCAACGGCCACCTCACAGACAACATTTTTCACTGTAAGGGCCTTCGTCAAGGAGACTCCCTCTTCCCCCTCTGCTAGAGATTAACGGCTAATTAACCTCTCCCTGAAAAAGGAGACCTCAGATTAGGATTACACCCCCATCGCCATAAAATGCATGCATTTAGATGCATCCATCCATCCCTAGCTTGGTTGGCTTTCGCGCGCGCATTGCATGCATTCGGCGCCAGCCAAATCCCATCGCCGACGCCGGCCGATCCCGATCTATCGCGCGCGTCAGACATCGATCGGCGGCGGCATACATCGCCGGCCGTCGGCCGGCCAGGAGTACACGTACGATGTTGAGCTGGCTGCGGTGCTTCCCTCACGACGCCATCGAGCGCAAAGCCAGGGCGGCCACCGCCTCGTCGTTTAGGAGGAAGAAGAGCTCGCCGCCGTCAAGAGATGGCGGGCGGATCACCCGGTGCGCGACGACGGCGGCCGCGCCCGCCCGGCAAAGCTTCGAATTTGGTGGCGGCGGCGAGAATGAGAACGAGAACGTGATTTCGGCGCGCGCCTTCTCGTTCGGGGAGCTGGCGGCGGCGACGGGCAACTTCGGGGAGGAGAAGGTGATCGGCGAGGGCGGGTTCGGGCGGGTGTACAGGGGCACGGTGGAGGGGTCGCCGGTGGCGGTGAAGCAGCTGGAGTGCGGCGGCGGCGACAAGAGGCAGGGCAACCGCGAGTTCGCCGTCGAGGTGCTGGTGCTCACGGGGCTGCTCCATCACCCCAACCTGGTCCGCCTCCTCGGCTACTGCGCCGACGGCGGCCACCGCCTGCTCGTCTACCGCCTCATGCCGCTCGGCTCCCTCCACGACCACCTCCATTGCCATCTCCGGACCTCGCCGCTGCCATGGCGCACACGCATGCGCATCGCCCACGGCGCCGCCTGCGGCCTCCGCCACCTCCACGACGCCGCCTCCCCGCCCGTCATCTACCGCGACCTCAAGCCCTCCAACATCCTCCTCGACCACGGCTACGTAGCCCGGCTCTCCGACTTCGGCCTCGCCAAGCTTCAAGATTCCGGCGACACCGACGCCGGCGACGAGAAGCAGGGCACGTACGGGTACTGCGCGCCGGAGTACCTCCGGAGCGGGCAGCTGACGGTGAAGTCGGACGTGTACAGCTTTGGGGTGGTGCTGCTGGAGCTCATCACGGGGCGGCGGCCCATGGAGGGGGAGGGCGGCCGGAGCCTCGTGGGGTGGGCGGCGCCGCTCATCGCCGACCAGGCGCGCTTCCAGGAGCTCCTCGACCCGCTGCTGCTGCTCCGCCCCTCCGCCAGGGAGCTCAACCAGGCCGTCGCCGTCGCCGCCATGTGCCTCCAGGTGGGCGTCTCCCTCCGCCCCGTCATGGCCGACGTCGTCATGGCCCTCGCCTTTCTTGCCACCACCTAGCTCATCATCCTTCCTCTATGTCCAAATCAAGCTCATTGCTCAATCAATCAATGACACGAAATGGCGGCAATCAACCTCCATGGCCATGCATGCTCATGTGAAAAAATTGTGATTTTGCCACCTTCCAAGTCCAAGAGGTGGCCTCACTATTTTACCATCCTCTCAACATATGGGACCACTATGACCTATTTATCTATGAATGTATACCTTAATGGCTCCAAGGTGCTCTTTTTTTGGGGATTTGCTAGTCACACAAACTCAACATTAATTTTTCGATCAATTTTGGTACTCCCCCTTTGGATTTGCCTTAGGACATGGACATGTGCTTCGGTGTTGAGGCCTTTCGCAACACAGCACTAACGGTTACAAATAGAGTTGGCCAATGGGCCGGCCGCCTAGTTCGGGCCTGGTTGGTTCGGTTCTTGTACAGTCGGGCCAACCAAACCAATGGGCTATGGTATCAGCCCAGTTTCGGTTCGGTTCACCGAATCTGGTTTTTATGGTCGGTTTATCTTATTTAAAAATTATGTACTATAGATTAAATAAAAATATTATTTATCATAATAAAATATGTATAGAAATACATATAATGAATTAAATAAATATACTATGGTAACGAACTGAACCGGTCCACCACTATGTGAACCGAACCAAGCCGACCCAATAGGTCGAGGTGCCGAACCAGATTCGGTTCAGTTCACCGAACTGGGCCGGGCCGGCCGGCTAGGTTCGGTGTGGCCGGATTGGCCCATTTGGCCAGCTCTAGTTACAAACGAGCATTTTTATTTTGATTGCATAAAAATTCTGTCCAGTTCGCTTGTCAAAGGTCAAAACACTGAAATTAACTCTCTTTTTTGCGAAAATTCTTGCTTTTCCCTTTTTAGCATTGAACATAAAAACATTACAATATGTAAAACTTCACATGAATTTGAATCCGCCCCGCTCAAAGAGTAGTGTGATCATGAGGTAAGCCTCGTCTAAACCTGAAAAATCTTAGTTCCATGTCGTCTTTCAAATCCTCCTGTCCACTCCCTGCTACAATGGGTCTCCCTACAAAGAATGCCCATGTGGCAACTCCACCCAGAAGATTGGGTACCTGCAGGAGCAACTCTTAATTTAATATGAACCGAAAAGATAGATTCAGTGAGTTCTTGCCAAAAATCACGGCCGTTGAATAAAAACATTAAATTGATGGCCCAAACGAGATGAGCATGTAAACTGAAGGAGTTGGGTTTTGAGTGGCAGTGCAAAGTTCGACGATGAGTATAGAATCGTACATGAGATTTTCACCTCATATGACTCATTCAATTCTTTTGAAGGGATCTTTTCCTCGTTCAAGAGTCCCCATCCTCCATCACCTTACCACCTTTAATTAGTAGAAATGGCTGATATGGTATGACATATAGCATCTAACTTGACACGCTTTATTTTTTTTTACATAAATACCGTGAAAGCTAGAAGGGGAAATTCAATTTGTTCGACATGTTTCAAGATAGTTTAATCAATTTGCAACCCTTTTGAAATTTCATCTAACCTCTATAAAATATTAAACAACAAGAGGATGAATATGCAAACAGTGCAGCTCGTTTAGATCACGAGTTCAAAAAATTAGTCAATTTTTTGAACTATCCATGGTAGATACCAATGAATAGGATAGAGAGGTTATTGCATATAAGCCCCAAAGTTGAGAGGACCTTGCATATATGTCCCATAATTGAGAGACCTCGTACATATGGCCCATAGTGTTAGAATAATTATGGGGTTGGCCCATTTAATTATTTTAATAGAAATTCCAAGAGGCCCATTTAATACTAAACCGTTCGGAAAATTGGGAGGAGAATATCTCAACTTAAATAGTTGGATTGTGGTTCTCCCAATTAAGAAAAGAGAGAAAAGAGAAAGGCATGGGCGTGAGCGTGACGTGCCGAGACGGGCGAGCTCTCCCCGAGCCGGGCGACCTCACCCTGAGACGGGCGAGCTCTCCCCGAGCCGGGCGACCTCACCCTGAGTATGGGCGAGCTCTCCCCGAGCCGGGCGACCTCACCCAGAGCACGGGCGACCTCTCCCCGTAACCGACGACTGAATGGCTGGAGTAATGACGTCCGTTACGTAACGGACGACTTAATGGCCAGATGTAATGACGTCCGTTACTAGTGCTTGATGGCGTCCAGGTTCGACGAACCTTCTCTTCTGGCGCTTATAAAAGCGCCGCCTCAAGAGCTCTCTCTCCGCACATTCCATACTTCCATCTCAGAAGGCCGCTGCTTTTGCGTTCCGCCTCTGTTTCCTTGCGCGCAAGGAGCGGAGGAGCAGCCTCCGGAACCTCGTCCTTCTCGAGATCCCGCCGGGATAGAAGGCCGATAAGGTTTTTGGGAGCGTTCTCGCGATCGCTCAAGCTCGGGTCATTGCGAGGAGGCACTGACATCTACATCGCATCGACGTTCGATTGCACCGACCTCTCCATCGCATCAAAGGCATCTCGCACCAACTTGTGATCGATTACATCAACCGTCATGGCGAGAATGTGCAAGTCATTCCTCCGCCAATGGCCGTGCTCTACTGCGCCAGTAGTGGCTGCGGCTCCGGCCAAGGGTATATTTGTTTATACCGTGCCTTTTGCCTTTTTGTTTTCCTGTTCATTAGCCCTTGCGTATGAGATAGATATTTTTATATCTAGTACATTTGGTCTTGAACTGGAAACTGGCAATTGTCTAATTATGATTTACATAATTTTGTGGATTAACATATTGAGGAAATTCCTAATATTTCCAACACATAGTTGGTTGACACCTCGCATATATGCCATATTTAAAAATTTTGAGCAAAATTTCTTTGCTTTGGAAAGGTTAAATGACAATTGTGCCCCTCTCTTTTGCTGATAATAGGTTGCTTGAATAATTGTGATTAGTTTACGTGCTATTTATATATTTATGTTGACAGTTCTAGTGATAAATTTATATAGACTAACTTGACCGTGCTTTACTCTCTCCATCCCAAAATATAAGGCGTAGTTTGATTTCAGAAAAGTCAAACTTAGAAACTTTGACTATAAACTAATCAAATTATAGTCAAACTTTGACTATTTATATATTTAGTGTTGGATGAAGATCCCAAGAAGGAGCCTCATGCTTCTGGTATAAAAAGAGAGAGAGAGAGAGAGGCGCCGGCAACTCCTGTATTTTGCTGACGAAGCCCCACAACAAATTAAGGGTCCCGAGGCATCCAAGATCGATCCAAATTAAGAATCTCATATTGCAATGAGGAGCACAGGCGAGATGGGCCCTGACAGGGCTGGGACGACCGAAGGGCTCGATGAGCTCCCGCCGGAAGGCTCGAAGCGGAAGGATCCGTCCGTGGTTGAGGCAGAGCCTCATACTGTACTGATAGTACTGAAAGCGATAACCCAAAGAAAAAATCAAGGAAGGAGAGTACGGCGTCGTCGGCGCCCGCGTACTCTGAAGCTGAAGAGAATACCGGTGTCGCCGACACTTGCCCCGGTGGCCGGTGGAGCTGAGATCCGCGGGACAATGGCATTGGTTGATCACCGTCAATCTCGTCACGATGTTCCGGCTCAAACGGATGACGGTTTGCTTTTTCTTCCCTCCCATTTTTTTCTTTTTTTTTATGGTTATTTTTAAGGGAGGTGCTAGCTCATAGGCGCCTGCACCCAGCCGATTGTGCAGGCACCTGCAGCTAGCCACGCAGCACATCAAAATATCCACGCAGCACAGCAATAAAAATAGAAACAAAAATCAATCTATAATAAAACAGAAAACAAAAATAAAATCTATAATAAATAGAAAACAAAAATAAATCTATAATAAAAATAAATCAAAATATATCTATGCAAAAATGACCTCGCGCAAAAAATTCCACTATCGAGAAACATTTCTTCCATAAATACAAATGTGGAAAAACAGTAGAAAAAAAGTGATATTTTTTACAAAAAATTCCACTATCGTGAAGCGTTTCTTCCATAAATACAAATGTGGAAAAACAGTAGAAAAAAGTGAAATTTCATGCGCCTGCATGATTTCGCAAATTATACGACCAAAAAATCTCTCGACGTGAAAAATAGAAAACAAAATAAGATTTATAATTAAATAGAAAACAAAATAATCTATAATAAACGGAAAACAAAATAAATCTATAATAGATCATACCTCGCGCAAAAAATTCCACTATCGCAAAACATTTTTTTCCAATAAATGAAAATGTGGAAAAACAGCGAAAAATTAGTTGAATTTTCACTAATTGAGTGCTAATTAAATCAAAAAATAGGAAAAAAAATCAAAAAATCAAAAAAATAGAAAAATAGAAAAATATTTAAAATGGGTTGATTATGATTTTAGAAGAATTATGAAATTTTTTCTACGCAATTTGGACTCCAGATAAAAAAAGAAATGAAAAAAAGAAATTTAAACGGAAAAAACATTAACCTGTACAAGGCGCCTGCATGGGAGCGCAGGCATCAAAGGCAACGCGCAGGCGCCTACGCGATTTCGCCACGTGCAGACGCCTGCGAAATAGCCATTCCGTATTTTTAATAGGAGAAGAGGTGACTTCTGCTATCGCCACCTTTCGGGTCATGAGTAGCAAGTATCTACAGGAGCTGGTGGTATATGAGATCATCAAGAGGTACAAAGTGCCGGCGAAGGCTGCGCCGACCTTCAACATTCCTGACGAAACATGTTCAGATCATCTCCACAATATGGTGGTGCAACAACTTGGCTGATATCTAGATCCTATTACGAGAGAAGCTCGTTGATACACTCGCGGTTCTTAATCTCCTCAACTTTCTCCTTCGGAATTGGGAAATATTCTTTTACAAAACTTCTTTTACAAAAGCTCCATTTGTGTCTGGCGAAGAAGAAGTGCAAGAAGTTTTGACCAAGCTACGGTACGCGAACCATGAGATGAACTCACAGCTAAGTACGGTTAGGGAAGAATGACACCTCTTGGCGAGGGATTTGGAGAAGCTGAACAATGTGGAGAAGAGTGTTGATGGAGACCTTGAGTGCGCCGAAGCAGAGATAACTCGTCTCCGCAAACTCAAGGAGGATATAGTGCTTAATCAAGAAAAGACCTCAAAGAAGCTCACACCAAGTGAAAATGCTTTTAAAGAATTCACTCACCAAACAAACGAGATAGGTCGTCTAACTGCATATGCTGAGTGCTACGTCCAACAGGAGGCGACGGCTCGGGCGGTGCACGATGCGCTACCGCCGGATGAGATGGTCGAGATTTTAGACATTCCTTGTAAAATAGTGTCCAAATTAAAGTCGAGTCAGATGAAAAAAAACTGATTAGACTCCTCATGTAACTCTTCTTTATTACATAAATAAAGTCATCCATCTTTAATTTTCTTGCTCTCTATATTTTCTTTCCTGCACACATATTTTTTTATATCTGCTTGTGCTGCCCCCCTCCCCCCCCCCCCCCAAGCTTTTACGCATCCTTCAAGTCAAGGACGATGACCTTGGAATGCTTGTCAATCATAGTGGTCAACGACGGCGAGAAAGCACCAAACAAGATCACGTGGGTTGTCATGACGAGAGAGAACCCTTCTACAAAAGGGGTATCCTTTAGCTAGGACGGCGCCACTTTAACGGATGGAGATAGAAAAAAAAAACAAGACGAAGCTGCTTCAAGCCTAAGTAATAGACAAAGCTGACTTCAAGTCTCAGTAGCAGAGATGGGAGGGGAGATCCAGGTCGCACCAGGCGTGCACACAAATTATGCACATTAGGGGAAATGTTGTGGGCGTGCTAGTGTGTAAAATGCACAAAAGAAAGAGAAACATGTCGTTGATATTTCATTGTTAAAATAAAAAATACAAGTCCTTGTTGATATTACGCTTCGTAGTTAACTTGGCGAGACATGAAAGTTGACGATTGTGGTGATTCTAGGCCCTGAGTCCTCAGAAGATTGTCAAGTTAATTACATACACGTGTGGACACGTGAAGTACCTCCGATTAAACCGTTGAGCTGTCATCTTTTCATCGTCTTGTGGTTCACCGTGAAAATTCCCCCTTCGCTCTTGCTCTCGCCCTCGTCCTCACTTGGAGTCCGCCTGCCTCAGCCGTCCGAGCTGTTGCTCGTCGCCCACGACAGCGAGCTCCGAGATGTGGCGGTGGAGACGACGTTCCTGTGGTTGGCGATGGTGTGTCTCCCACGACAGTGAGCTCCGGGTTGTGGCGGTGGCATGTCCCGTGATGGGGCGACGACGACTTCCTGTGCTTGGTGGAGGCGCGGCGCCGACATGTCGGCAACCTTCGGGGTATGGCTATGGCGTTGCTCCCACGATGGAGACAACACCGGGTCTAGGAGTCTCCATCGGTCAGCGAGTCTCCAACAAAATCTGAGGCCTCGAGCTCGTCGTGGGCACCATCCAAGGAAGGCCTAAAGAGGAGCCAGGGAGGAGGTGGAGGTGGAGGGAGGAGAGGGGTGGTGGAGTGGTGCTGGTTGGATCTTGGGAAACGGCTGAGGCAGGAAGGGTGGTGCTGTGTGGAAGGCTGAGCGGTGAGGGAAGGGAAGAGGGGAAATTTTTGTAAGGATCTCAAGTGACGAAATATCCCCATAGGGGACTATTTTCTTTGGGAAAAATTCCCCTGCCACCCAAACAAGCCCTTAGAGAGAACTTGTGAAGTTATCCATGATCAAATGGTTCTTATGGGCTAACCATCCACAACTTTTGCACGGATTGCACCCTGATTGCGATTTGCGAGTGCTCACAACCAACTTGGTGCGGCCTCTGTTGCACAACATCTTATATAAGGGGGTGTCGACAGTAGCTCACGAAAAAGGTTATGATTATGATTAATTGGAAAGTATCCCCCTTAATCCAAAACACGATATAGTGGAAGCATTTCGCTTTGTTGTTCGGTGTTCATGTGTTTGGTTATAGTTAATGTTAATTAAACTCTAAGGGCCTATTTGGTTGGTGCCTAACTATGCCACATCTAAGTTTAGCCAAGTGTGCCAAGCTACACTTTTTGTGGCAGTCGAATTGGACGTCACACTTATAGTAAAGTGTGGCTAAAAAATGAGTACGTGTGGAACGTTGCTCCTGTTGAATGGTCAGGCCGAACGCTTCGCGTCTTGCGTGTTTCGCGTCTTGGCTAGCCACGTGGCCGGCTGTTTGTTTTGCTTGGCCTTGCTACCGTCGCCACACGACCCCGCTCCGCCTCGCCGGCTACGCCACGCTTGCGTCGGCGCCGGCAAGCCACCCGGCACATTCTGCGGCGCGTGCAGCCACGACGTGCGCGGGTTCGTATACCGCTACTTCCACGCCGACCTCGCCTCGCCGGACACGCCACGCGCGCGGTGGCGCCAGCAAGCCCCCCGCCATGTTCTGCGACGCGTGCGGCGGCGGCGTGCGCGGGTTCGTACAGCACTGCTTCGACGCCGACCTCGACCTCCACCCCAGCTGTGCGTGCATCCCGGCGCAGACCGCCGTCCACAGCGCCACCTTCGACCTCGGCAGCACGAAGGCGCCGTGTCGGTGCTTGCTCTGCCCGGAGGGGAAGGAATGGAAGGCGCGCACTACCGCTGCAGGTTATGGTCGTACAGCTCCGGCGACTGCGACGGCCAGGCCGTGTCGCTGCATTGCATGCATGAAGGACAAGGCGGCGCAAGAGAAGATAACTACACCAAGCACTACGCTGCACAGAAGGCAGATGTTTAACAGGTAATCTTCCTTTGTTTGTACAAAGTCTGTCGGTGCAAGTTATTCGCCAAGTCGTTGGTGCACGAAAAACAATATTTGTCTACTCTCATTAGCGTCTAGGGCGTTGCGATTAATAGTGCTTTTGTTCGTATATGTCTAACCAATCAAACGCCGCAATTTTTCTTCGTTCCGTCCAACTCAACGCCGACTAACGTTTTTGCTTACTATATTGGTAAGCACCAGCAACTTCCAGACAATTAAAAAAAGGTCTGTGACCCGCTAACCTAATAGACACTATTCCAGTTGGCGTCTACTGCGACGCATGATACTCACAGACACCACCGTTGCCCTCGGCGCGCCACGGGCGCGCAATCTCAACTAGTTGATCTACAAACGCATATCATCAAAATATCCAATCCAAGAAAAGCCCTTGTGGGCAGCATCCAAGAAAATATAAGGCATTCGTGAAAAGTATAATCAAATAAACCCAAATGTATTCGTTTAAGTACACCAACCATTGGATATGCCAATTCCATGTCGCAACAGAAAATTTCTGAGTGAAGGGAAGTAAAGCTTTTAAAAGAAGATAATGCAAGGAGAGTAGATTGTTCACAAGGTTGCCTCAAACTTGCACCTACTTGGCACCAAGCGTAGGGAAGTGCCCCCGGTCTTCAATTGAAGGAGCATCTGCACCCCTTGATGTCGGAACCCTGCCGCCGTATCCACCCCTGAAAGATCCACGGCCCCTGCCACGGCCACCTTGGCCATTGTACCTTCCCCCCTCTGCAGGCTTCAAGAAGTCGTTTATGCTGACCGACTGCACGTGAGAGAGAGTGCATTATCCGACATCATAAAATGACTTTTATATGTATGAATGAATGAAGAATGAAGAAATGAGAAATTTAAGGAGTCATATTTAGACTTCGAACTGATGACCGACAACAACGAACTAAAGAGAAAATAGGGTGGAGTTGGAAATAGTACCTTCTTGGCACGCTCTTCCTTCTCATTCTCCTTCCTCTTTGTAGCGTCCTTGTCAGAGCCCTACAGAAAGATGTTGCATCTTTTAGGTTTAAAACCGATTCATATTCCCCCGCATCAGTAAGATTTAGCGAACATTACCAGCTTGATGAAGACTTCATGAGTGTCTTTTTTGGTGGAAAGCTGCTTCATACTCTTTAGATCCTTGTCCACTTCAACCTTCCTCTCTTCAGCTTTCATTGGTAACAAGGTTTTCCTCTTCTCCTCTAGTACCTTCTCATATTCCTCAAGAGTCATTTCCTGTCAGTGGAAAAATAAAGATTAAAAATCCATGAGTGATGTAATGAATGATGATCGATTCATCATCCATGAACCAATTAAAAAATAGGAAGCTAGCATCGGCAACTAAAACCGCAAACAATGAATCATCACATGAAACAACCACTTAATCACTCTGGGTTCTTGCCACAGTTCAGGATTGTTAACATTTGATGTCAGCAAGCAGAGGATTGAAGCCTTCGATCAACCGAGCACCATGACAGGAAGAACACAAAAGAGAGAACTTAATTCTAGCTTGTTTTATTGATGTCATTGCTTCGTGGATTTACAGACAAACTAGATCTTTAGAGATCAGAAACAATTCAAACATCTTATCAGGAATTAATTTGGACTCTTATTTATCATAAAGGAACCAAATATTAAAGGGCGCTGCTACTGGTCGGACGTCCGACGCACGTCCGCGCGATCGGACGCCCACCGGCCCAGCCCAGCTACGCCCGCGCCCCCGAGCTGCAATTCTCCCGCGTGCCTGCTGCATATATGCAGCTGCTACTTTTGCCCCGCCCTCGCACGCACAAGGCGCAACACTGCATGCATGTAAACTTTTTCCCCGGCACTCACGCACTGCATGCATGCTACTTTCTACACGGTGCATGTCTTCAACAATTTTTGCCTCCATAATCCACAAGTTTCCTTTTTTCGTTTTTTCTTTTAACGGCCATAACTTTTGACTGTGAGCTCCAATCCACAAACCGTTTTCACCAGCGTGTTTGTGCCATTTTAACGAACAAAACAAGATCCATGTTGTTATATAAATTTTACTGAAACAATTTTCAATACTAACGGAACAATTAAAATAGCCTGTTGGAACAATAAGTCGGTCTGATGGACAATTTGATATTTGGTCTTCTGGAACAAATGTGCTTAAGCCATTTGGAACAAATACGTCTAGCATTATGGAACAAACTAGTATACCTATTGGAACACTGTATTTAGTCTGCTGCAACAAAAGGCTAAACCCCCTAATTGGAACAAAAAATATCTAGTTCTGATGAAACAATTTGTATACCTGTTGGAACAATATATTTGCCTCATGGAACAATTATATTTAACTGTGAGAACAATCGATTTACCTTTGGGAACAATTATATTTCTCTCGTGAAATGCTTATATTTTCTTGTAGGAACAATTATATTTGCTCATGGAAACAGCTTGTATTTACCTTTCGAACAATTATATTTTCTTTGGGAACAATTAATTTGCTTGTGGGACCAATTGTATTGTATGCGGAAACAATTGTATTTGTCTTTTGGAAACGATTATATTTGCTATTGGGAATAATTATATTTGCCTCGTGGAACAGTTATATTTGCTATATTTACCTTTGGGAACAAAAAACACACACTGCTGGAACAAAAAAAATGATGGAACATCATGTTATACATGTGGAATAAAAAACACACACTCCTGGAACAGAAAAAATAAATGATGGAACAACATGTTATATGTGTGGAACAAAAAACACACACTGCTGGAACAAAAAATAATGATGGAACAACAGGTTATACATGTGGAACAAAAAACACACACTGCTGGAACAGAAAAATACATGTGGAACAAAAAATAATGATGGAACAACATGTTATATGTGTGGAACAAAAAACATACACTGCTGGAACAAAAAATAATGATGGAACAAGAGGTTATACATGTGGAATAAAAAACACACACTCCTGGAATAGAAAAAATAAATGATGGAACAACATGTTACATGTGTGGAACAAAAAACATACGCTGCTGAGACAGAAAATAATGATGGAACAACAGGTTATACATGTGGAACAAAAACACACACTGCTGGAACAGAAAAACACATGTGGAACAAAAAATAATGATGGAACAACATGTTATATGTGTGGAACAAAAAACTTACACTGCTGGAACAAAAAATAATGATGGAACAACAGGTTATACATGTGGAATAAAAAACACACACTCCTGGAATAGAAAAAATAAATGATGGAACAACATGTTACATGTGTGGAACAAAAAACATACGCTGCTGAGATAGAAAATAATGATGGAACAACAGGTTATACATGTGGAACAAAAACACACACCGCTGGAACAAAAAAACACATGTGGAACAAAAAAGAATGATGGAACAACATGTTATATGTGTGGAACAAAAAACACACACTGCTGGAACAAAAAATAATGATAGAACAACAGGTTATACATGTGGAACAAAAAACACACACTGTTGTGGGAACAATTATATTTGTCTCTGGAAACAATTATATTTGCCTCGTGGAACAATTATATTTGCCTGTAGGAACAATTATATTTGCTTCGTGGAACAATTATATTTGTCTGTGGAAACAATTATATTTGCTTTTTCGGGAACAATTATATTTGCCTCGTGGAACAATTATACCCTTTGGAACAATGTATTCTGTCTGCCGGAACAATGAGTGTAGCCTGTCGGAACAATCTATCTTGCCTACTGAAACAATTTTATCAATAAAAAATCAAAAAATGAAAAAGTATTTAAAATGGATTCATTAGAAATTTAGATGAATTATAAAATTTGTACTACGCAATTTAGACTTCAAATAAAAAAGATAAAAAAATGAACGCAAAAAAGACATGCACGTATGTTATCTAGTCGTGCGGGAGGCTGACCATTGATTACTGGATCAACGACCAACTATGCAGCGCGGGAACAGCGTGGAGCAAGGAAAAGCGAGCGTGGGGAGATTCTAGCCAAGCGCGTGTGCGCGTCTCGGCCCAACGTGCGGAGCCGGCCCACGCGCGTAGCGTCCGTTGCTGTCGGACGTTCAACCGGAAGCATTTTCGAATATTAAATATTGGACTATTTCCTTAACAAATCCAATGGATTAGGTTATAGTGCCAATTCTGGCACACAACAGTCTGGTTTGCTGCTAGGGCCAGATCTATAGTCATGCAGCTTGAATGGTGATGGTTCCCCCCTTTGAATGGCTTAAGGATAATGTGAAACAATGAAAATAGTAGTCAGCACCAAAGTGACCACTTTACATTCGCTCTGTGTTCTTCAGAGCAATTGTGCATAATACAGTGTAGAACAATATTACATAATAATTAGTACTACGACTCCAGCAAAGAATTAAAAATTGCTTCACACCTCAAGAGCGTATTCTAATACTTGACACGCGATGCTGCATTTGCCCTTTAAAATTCTACATGTTTTTCTGGTTGGTTTCTTCCATGCAGCGTATGCGGCTCCAAATGTAGAAAGAATATCACTCAAATAATAAATACACTGTATTCTTTACTCTTACCAATAAATTCTTTAGTATATAAACACTTTCCTAGAAAAAGCATATGAAGAAAACTATCAAGAGTAATAACAATGTTAACATCTAGTTCTTAGACCATAAACTATGGTAAAACAAATTTGCATCCAATTGTTGCTTGGACTGACGCAAGACATAAGATGTGGCAAACAGTTAAGAATGGAGAATTGCAGGCTTGCAGCACAGAAACTGCAAGGCAGTAAAACATAAAAATTTAAGGGCTGAAGGGGAGACTTCAAATCTTAAAACCCTTAAAAGTACTTGGTGTGAATCTATAAATTCTCCTAGAAATGAAACATAATTGGCTCGAGCAATCTTAATAGTACTACCAGGGGAAAATGACAAGATAAATCCTTCTCGTATTTTAAATTACATGAAATAGAAAGAAAGCTTCTTCCGTTGGTGAAATAGCACAACATAGATGGGAACACCAAAAGTATCACAAAGCTACCTTCAGCTAAAGTTATGGGAAAGAAAATTAATTATCAAGGATAAAAAAATATCTATTGCCTCAATCAGGAACACCAAACAGAATTGGGATCCCCGCACCACAATTTGCCAAAACAACTATTACTTCGAAAAAAAGCTATCATTGAAATAGTTGCATCATTGGATGTGATGTTAATTGCTAAACCAGAAGTTTTTGAAAGATTTTTAGTAGTGTCAAATCATCTATATTGGCAATTAATATATCACGATGCTTCCAATCCATGAAATTTAAACAATAAAAGATCAAAACAAGAAGTACCTTCTCTTCCTTGTCTTGCTCATTTTCAGGATTCTCCTTGTCCTTGTTATCGTCACTCACCAACCCATTGCCTGGTTCCTTTTTTGCCTCAGAAGTAGGAGCCTTCTCATCAGAGCTAGCACTGTCATTCTTCACCCTGCACAAAGCGATCACAGTGATCAGCATCATCAATAGCGTGCTAGATCAAAATGTTGACAAAAGAATATAGGATCCTCGTAACTGCGAAATCACGTCATCATCAAGTGTCCCCCAATTGCCACGACCAGCGCCATCCCTCTTAAGCTCGTAGCCACGGCCTGTGCCACTGTGGCGCTCAAACGCCCTCCTTGGGCGCCCCATGTCACCCACAGCATCACCAGTGGCGTACCCACCCCGGCCACGGGATGGCCTTGGGCCACCGTACCCACCAGCTCCCTCATTCTTCTCGGCATCCAACACTTGCCCACTGTCTCCGCGAACACCTCCAGTGTAGTGGTCAGTGTACCCATTGGCTTCCTCATCGCCGAAGCCCCTGTACTGGCCACGCCCGCCACGGCCACGTGCAGCCCCGACGCGGCCTAACCCACCTCGCCTTGGGGCGTCATTGTTCCTCGCATCGCGCGCTGCACAAATGCGTCGAATCGTTAGTGAAAAGACGAAATGCCGTCCATTTGTTCGACGTCAATGAAATTTAGCCGATTGGGGATCAAAATGAAGCAAAACCGGAGAAAGGAAACGCAAGACTCACGATTTTGCACCTAAATCACGCGTCTTTCAACGGCATTACACCACAAAAAATGCACTCTTTACGAACAAAACTAGATCCGGGCCAGAAATAAAGAACAAAGACGTGCCTTTGCGGAAACAATAAACAACAAATACTTGTAGTAGTCAGCAGAACAAGGAGAAAGAACTGACCGATCTGCTCCTGCTGCGGCGGCGGCGGCTTGGTAGGCAGCCTGGACGCCAGTGGCGAGGGCGCGGCGGACGCCTTCTGCTGCTTCTGCGCGGCGGCGGCGGCCAGGAGCGAAGAGGGGTCGTCGCCATCGGCGAGTTGGAGGAGATTGAACGGATTGGCCGTCGTCGCCGCCATCGCCGCGGCGGGGAGATGTGCAAGGCGGCGAGCTGAGATGACGAGGGAGGAGAGAATGTGAGAGTGGGGCGAGGCGCCTCAGAGGCGTTGGATCGCCATCGGAGGGGTTCAAATAGAGCGAGGTTTAGGGTTTTGCTGTCTGCGTTGGATTGGGCGAGCGGCCAGTCTCGGTCGGGTGGCCATCGGCAGACAGACCCGGAAGCGGGGGCGGTCCAACGCCCGTCGGACCGCTGCTCCCGTCCGACGCCCGCGCTGGCCGTTGGATTTCGATCCAACGGCCAACGTTAGATCTTGAGCAAACATTTGTTTTTTTTGTTTCGCCATGTAAAAAAATTTAAAAAATTCAAAAAAAATCACAAATACTCTCTAATCAATGTCAGGTACAACATATATTTTATTCAGACATTAACGCGACCAATATTCATTTTTATAAACGTTTTTTAAAGAATAACCTAATTTTATAAATGTTTTTATCAATATAAAAATATATGTGGTACCTTACATTGATTAGAGAATATTTATGATTTTTTTGAATTTTTTTACATGGCGAAATAAAAAAAACAAATGTTTGTTCAAGATCAACGCCGCCGCCGGATCGAAATCCAACGGCCAGCGCAAGCGCCGGACGGAGCAGCGGTCCGACGGGCGTTGACCGCTTCGCTCCGACAGACCCAAGGGGCTGTTTGGTTCGCGTCGCGCGTGCCATCTCAACCCACGGCTTGAAGTGGATTTTAAGCGTCGATTTGGTTGGCGGCATCGAAAGCGAGGGCATGCGGAGAGGCAGTACACTGGTGCTACGATCAACATGCGTGTGGAAGATGGCGAGGGCGCCGAAATTCAGCGCCATCTCGCGCCATCACGCTCGCTGGCTCGCCCTCGCGCGCGGCACGCCGTGAGATGGCAAGGCGCGCGACGGATCCCAACCAAACAGACCCCATATACAGATATACCTGCCTCTGTGACCAAAGGCAAACTTAACCTTTTACTCTCATGTAGATCGTCCATCTTTCATCCAATGATGCACATACACCTTGATTCCTTAATAGCACATTTTGTTAGCTCATTCCTCTCTCCATTTTTGACACCAATAGCAGGATAACCCAGCAGCAACAAACACACAAAGCAAGAAACATGATGATCTAAAAGTATAAGCAAATAAGTGCTGCAAACAACATATAAAAAGAAAAATCTCAAACAAAGAGTAATATTACGACAGGTATTTTTGGTCTGAGGCATTCAAATGTCATCCCAAAACACAAGCAAACCCACTGCTGCCATAGTACTAATTGTTTTTCAACTATATTAGTGCTAACAGCCCAAACTAATAAGAACAAGATGAGCTGAAACGAAGCTCTTGACTAAAAAAATCGAACCTTCGGAGTGTAAATCATGGCCATCTAAGTTACCATGGAAACAAAAAATTTAATGTAAGCAAATAAAAAAATAGTAAATATTGTATTACAGAACCAAAGATAATTTAAGCAGTGAGTTTTGTATAGCTGCCAATAAATTCATAATCAATACACTTAAATTTTGTCATTCCCTAACCTCTCATCTACCAATGCTTGGCTTGTATCACTCCTTGCATCTCCCTGTTAATTGACTACAATGAGACAATATTTCTTGAAGCCAAATAATGTATTTATAACATTGGATGAGAGATAGATGGTCTAGATGAGAGCAAAGGCAAAGTTTGCCTTTAGCCCCAAAGGCATGAGATATGGATCCTCGGACCCAGCCCCAAAGTTGCAGCCTACCCGAACCGTCCCATGAAAGACTATCTCTAACGTGAGGATTATTTTTTTTCACGAAAAGATTATGCTTTCTTGAAATGCTCCAACAGATTCTCTTCACAGTTCTTTTCGGAAGAAATTTCTTTGTACATTTCCTTTAAAAAGAAATTTCCTCGCTGTTCTTTTCATGATTTTTTCGAAGAAATGTTGTTAAAAATGGTGGGAAATGAAGAGAAAAAATGTGGGGAAGGAAATGCAGAAGGGAATAAATTGAAGATAAATGGTTGGAGATGTCTAAGGGCATGTTTGGTACGCTGTCTAAGTGTGCCACACCTAAAGTTAGGCTTGCCGCATGTCTGTAGGAAGGTGTTTGATTCCTTTAGTAACGTTTGGCTCGCCTCAAGACCACTGGCACGCCCCTGTGTGCTGCCACACTTTTTTTTGCCAGAACTGCGGTGTCGAAATTGATCGCCACAACTGCCTAAACCACCACGCGACTGGAGCAGCGGACAAAGGAAAGACAGCGGGGATTTTGGCCGGCGCAACGGATCCAATGGGATGTGGAGAGCGGCGCAGTGGTTCCAACCGGGGCGGCGGAAATTCTGGCTGGCATAGTGGATCCAACGTGGGTGAAGGGTGCCAGGTCGGAGGGAAAGCGATGCAGTGGTTTTGCCTAGCGAGGTGGAAAGGAATGGCAGCGGGGATTTCGACCGGTGCGGGTAAGGACAGCGCGGTGAACCCACCTCGGGAGAAGGGCGGCGCATGGTGGAAAGGAATAGCAACGAGGCATCGCGGAGGTGGCATGGCTCCCTCGAAGGAGCATGACGGTGAGGTTCCCATGGACGGGCATGGCGAAGGCAGTGTTGAGGCCATGGTGGGCAAGGCGGCAAAGCTTTGGCAATGGGTATAGATCCTGCGGCGAGGCTCCCGCATCAGCTATGGCGGTGGCGACGACGAGGTTGGCGTGACAGTCAGGGGCGGAGCCAAGCTTGCTCTCCCGGTGTCACAGGACACCGGGTCCCGAGAAAAAAATAGCAATGAACTACTATCGTAGACCATGCGTGCACCCCCTATCCAATGATCCATGCTCCATGGTCTCCGTTTCCAATCAAACCAGCGAGTAGCAAAAAAAAAAACAATGATGTGTGTATATGCACGGCAAGCATAATCATTATTGCATTAATCTTGACTCAATTATGCAACCAAATGCCAAATCTGACATCATCGGTGCAAGTGAGATACTTTAGCTACCAACTAGAGGAAACCAATGGTAAATAATTCTTCACGGAACACAAATATTTATCATTTGAGAGACATGTAGATATAAATTTGAAACTTTGGCTATAAATGTATAGAATGATTGTATGACAATTATAGGTGTCCGTTTGTTTGAAAAGTTCTCGTATAACAATATTATTTTAATAGGTTTATAATAAATTGCTAATGATAATTGGTCAACACTAAATTTTATAGACCACATTAATGCCCAAAATAATGTATGTATTTGTGACTGGCAGAAGCACGTATTTAGTCAATCAAAGTCGTAGCCATATATAAAGGCAATGTATTCTTTGCACTAACCAAATGATTTAGCATTTTAAAGCTCCTTTTTAAAGAACGCATCTCAAATATATAAAAAATTAATGTTCTTTTGGCTCTATGAACTATGAAGCCATATAATGAAATATTCCGCTGTTAGATTTCAACCAAAGCAAACAATATTTATATGTCTAGTGCTACAATTGTAAAACTCATTACCATATTACATGCTTGCTTTAAAAATATATATGTATTCATACATCTGCTAGAGTGGTGAACCCCGATCATTTTCTGTCTAGCTCCGCCCCTGGTGACAGTGAGGCTTCCGAATGTCAGATTGATGCCCGACAAATGCTCGATAATGAGGATTAGCCTAGCTTAGCAGTTTTTACTGCGTACAACTAAACGCAAACCATAAAATTTTGCTTAGCCTAATGTTAGTTGTGGCTATGAACCAAACCTTATCTAAGAATAGCCGAGTTATAATCATATCACAAGTGTGACAACCTACAAACCTTAAGCGTGACATTTTTAGACGAGAACCAAACTTTAACTTCCAACCCACGCATGCGAAAGCAACGGAGAAATGCATTTTCTTGGCTCAACATTCTTTCCTTACATTTTCGCCACTCTGGCCATCACATGTATAAACGAGATGGACCCACATGTCATACACACGGAGTGACAAATATGCAAGGAGCAATCCTAGAGAGTGGCAAATATGCAAAAATCTCCCGAGGAACCTCACCTACCTTTTGACGCTGTCACTCTCGCACAAAACAAGCAACGCCGTCTCCCACACAACTCATCTTCTTCCTCTCATCACGGGGCGCCGCCACGGCCCCTCGAAACCTTACCGTCTTGCTGGCGCCGGCTTCCCCAAGTAGCCGTCCACGCTGAGCTCCTCGTATCGCGCCTTCCCATCCTGGCTTGGCCCCATTCGACGTGCCTAGCTGACTCCCCCCAATCGCCGTCCACCTAGGCACGCCACGCCTCCACTGGCTGCAACTTGTTTTTAGTTGGGATTGTGTTGCGGCTCGTGGGAGAGGAATAAGTGGAATATTTTAAAATTGCATGGAGATTGAAAAGTGAGTGGCATTAATTCACAAATAGGCAATAAGTTTCCCCAAGGCAATAATTCACAAAGATGATAATGGATGAAAAAAAAAAGAGAGAAATCATGCTGCCCGCTTATGGATAAGTGAAGACGAGGGGAATCAAAGGCTTGGGACAATAGAATGAGATGCTTATATCTTATAATTATTGGTGGTAGTGTACAGCATACGAGCCATTTAAAAGTCTCCAATGCTTTTAGGTGTGTCACCGTGAAGGAGAATGATTACCCGATTGACATTAGGCGAAGAAGAAGAAACGAGGAGTCTAATCAGTCAAGGGCGACTGATAAAAATGCAATTTGGGTTGATTCTGCTAGTTAAAAATGACTCAACAATTTGCTTCGTGTTATCTCTAATCAACTATTAGTGGCTTCAGATAACATACGGATTATTTTCGGCAACAAAGCTAAGTTTTTTTCCATACAAGCCCAAGACTAGCCAGGTCTGCCTCCAGCTTGTCCCCACCCCCCAGCCCCCCCCCCCCGCGAGGGGGGAAAAAAGTCTGGATGCGTTTGGACTTTGGAAGGAAGCAGAAGCGTACACAGAAATGATTATGGCAAACTCACTACACAACAAAATTCGTGACCGGTAACCGGCGTAGACACATTTCGAAGAATGAATACAATGGTATGACGACCAATCCTAATCCTATCACGCTAACCCAATCAATTAATCAGCACACGTTCTTATATTACAGAAAACCCTCATTTGGGGCCTCACACTTCAGTGAGCGACGCACTGCGCCAAACATCAAGACAGGCTGCTCCCAAAACAGGCAAACTATATTGCCCTTGTACTCGCAGCCTTGCCACGACGGGGAAGGATGAATCCCCCACACCTTTGATCAAGATCTGATTTCTTTTGCCTCCACACCTCCTGTCCGTGCATGTGCACTACAAGCTCCAATACATGCGAAAATACTTTACAGAACTTGTTAAACCATACTAAAGTAACTTGTGGTGTGCCAAATGTCATGAGTCATGTGAGCCTTGGACTATCAAGTTTATGCGCTTGCCGCTATCGATGCGGAGGCCCTCACTTTTTAGGCCCAACTGAAAAGGAATAACCGATGAATTGATTGGCAACCATTTCCAGAGTAAAACAATCGATAGATGAACTCAGTTGATATGGACGTGTACCTCCACCTGATTGCTATCAACAGAAAACCATCTCAAAAGAACACCAAGGTGGACCACTGCTGGGATCATTTTGAATAGCAAGGGTGTCGTTACCTGCAGAATTACACAACCAAGAGGCTAATTAATCATACACTTTTATGATAACACATCGCCATCAAATGTTGAGATGGTAGGAGAAATAATACGACTAAAAAGTGTTTAGTGATCAAGTTCTGATTTGAGCCACAAATACAATATTTGATCTACTACTCTATACAGATAAAACACAATATAATTTGGAAGGGAAAAGGAGATTAGATACGTACCAAGCTAAGTGCAGTGGTTCCAAGAAGGAGCAGGTATAGCTTGCCCTGAAGAAAAGCAATGCAACTATCAGATGGAAGGAAGTACACGTGTATTTGAATTGACAGATAGTGCTGGGGGAACCCAAAATGACCAGCATCATACTGACAAACAAAGATAGGGAGCAAAATAGGTAGTTCAAATATTGACAGCATCAAAAGATTTATCATTTAGTTAGGATATGCTTAACCATCGTATGATAATTTCATGGCACATACAGGAAAACGCAACACATTTAAATTTATTATTCACTTAACTGAGAAGTACAAGTAACTGATTATAAGTGCCGTATTTGGTGAAGCACACAAAAGGGGCAAAATGTGGAGGGCTAACCTCAATTAGATGGATACTTGAGGCACGGCTAAGAAGAACAAAAGCAAACTCTCCTATCTGTGCAAGAGACATGCCAACCTATAGCAGAAAAAAAAGACGTTAGGTAGTGCATGAGCAACAGCAGATATAAGCACATTAGGACAGACATGATGAGATCTTACAAGAAGGGATGTTTTGTTGCTATAGCCAAACCCTTTTACAACGACAGCAACAACAAATGTCTTTATAACTATAACCAAAAGCACTGCTGCAAGGAGTATATCCACATGGTTCCACAGGAAATGGACGTTAATTAACATCCCAATGCTGGCAAGAAAAAGAGCCGCAAAGAAGTTTCGAATAGGTTCAATCTGCAGAAAGAACAAACCTGAAATAAGGAAGCATATAGATTACTACATACAAGAGTCTAGCTGTGAAGTCTAAAGCAAGTAAAGAAAGATCAAATCAATTACTAGCTAACCTTTAAACTTTTTAAAAAACTAGTAAATCCCACCAAACAAAAAAGAAGATTGTAGAAGATATGAGCAAATAATTACTTGTTCAAGAGTGTGTTGTGCAAGATCAGTCGTTGATATCATTACTCCAGCTGCGAATGAACCCAACTCAAGACTTAGGCCTAACTTATCGCTGCACTGCACCATAGAAAGCCACAAGATGACATGGCTATCAAAATTTTGTACATACTACAGAGTGTATATTTGCAAATAGAAGAATAAAAATATCAAATGTATAAAGGTGATAAATTTCCTCCAAAACATTAAGCATGAGTAAACTAATAAGAAAAGAAAGTTGGTGAAAACTGAAGTAGCAAAATTGTGCAAAACTAAGAAAAAAAATTAAGAAATACAGGTAGCACAGTTTTTGGTACAAGTTGCATACTCATCAAATTCCATATGATGAATCCATCTTTAAAAAAAGCAGTGTTCAAAGAGTCAAATACAGCAAGATAATGACTTTATTTTATATATTCATTTTCAAATAAACTAATCAATTTCAGCCCCCTTTTATGTAAACATTAAGAGCACCACTTTTGGCCAGGTTTTAGCATATGTAAACTCTTACCTGCATTATTTAAAAAAAAAAGTTTTCTCTCTTTTCTATTTACTGCACAAAATTGCACAAGACAGTAACCTGCAAGCAAGCAAGAACTCACCCAAGCAAATAGCAAGCAGAATGCAACTGCTGCCAACTGGTACAATTCGTTTGTCTGCATGAAATGCAGAAATTAGGACATTAGTATTGACGACAATGGAATGTTCTATAGCAGATTCAGACTAGTAATTGCTCAAAGACATCAGTCAAATCACTCGTGAACTTTTTCCCCTCAATCATACTCGCCTGGGATGAAAGACTTATCATCAGCTTAAGAAACCAAGGCACTCCAGTTCGGGAGAGGATAGAGAGGATTGCCAGGAACGTTATCAGTACAACAAGCCTGAGGAAATTGAAAGTTTTGTGAGGAAATTGAAAGTTTTGTGCATAAGAATCAAATTCAATACCAAGGATAGGACAGTATGATAAGCCATTCAACAACATAAAGGGTTATAAGCTATTGGTTGCCAATTTGCAAATAGGTTAACGTCTGTTCAGCACCATGAATTACACTCCCCATTTAGACAATGAAACAAAATTAATTTATTCAAGTTTTGATAAAAAAAAGTATATAACTAACATAAATAGAAGTTTTTCAGGGAAAACTATTGCACTCACGATTTTGTCATGGATGCAACGCCATGAAGAATTCCAGAAGTGCCACTCAAAATCGGAAGAAGTGCAAACAGAAGACCAACAGCACAATCCTGAGCGGAAGGGATATCAATACAAAGCAATTGACAATTTGACATAGCTTAGACAAAAAATCACTGGTCATGAGCCAGTCTTTCATTGTTCAATTCATAAAAAGCAGCGAGAAAATTATGCATCTATATAATTTTCTCCCAAAAAACTAAACAGGAACAGAAGACGAAATCTAAGTTGGCACACCTGCAATATGAGTGTGCCAACTGTAACTTGGCCATGCAGAGCATTGATACTATTTCTTTCCA
This sequence comes from Raddia guianensis, assembly GCA_036346415.1. Taxonomy (NCBI): domain Eukaryota; kingdom Viridiplantae; phylum Streptophyta; class Magnoliopsida; order Poales; family Poaceae; genus Raddia; species Raddia guianensis. Next base: position 11,385,862 of record CM070539.1, read on the forward strand.
TCAGAAATTTTAAAACCTGCATACAAAAATTCCATTAATACTGAATAAAAAGTTAAAAAATATGCAGCACAAACATAAGATTAGAGCAAGGCAACATTCAGAACACATTAAATACAGGGGTCAAATATGAAATTATCATAAGACCAATTAGGATGTTCTAAAGCTAAAACCCTTTTGTTGTCTGCGATGCAAAGTTAATCATTCTACCAGAAAGAAGAAAAAACAAGTTTATTCCATGCAATTGAGGGATGTAGAACGACACAAAGAAAACAAAAAACACGGAGGGCACAGCAACACAGAATAATGTGCTAACTAAGATTCAGCAGAACAGCATGCAAACAATTAAATGAACGCTTGCGTGAGAACAGTTTGGGCTTAATTGTTGACATGGATGAGATCATGAGACAACAGAATCCAGAGATGCAACTCCAGAATATTTAGAAATTACCACAGCTGTCGAAGACATAGAAAGAAGAACACCAACGAAAACACCTTCCTTTGTTTTGCCTCCACACAGCTGTGACAAAATATGAAAGTCAGCAAACAATACTAGATTTTTTTGGGTGGGTGGGTGGGTGGGTGGGTGGGTGGGTGTGGGGGGGGGGTTGCCAAAGAATGCTGGGAGACAAAAGCTAATGTCATATTGCCATGTCCTAACTTTCAGTGGCAACACCTTCAAATAAGTCTCAAATCTGATGCAACCACATGGTTAATGTTCCATCCATTTTTCAGAGAAATTACTACAAATTTAGAAGATTTAACACAATTCTAAGAAACAGCATACTCTAAAGCTCTAAAGTGGAAACATCATAACATAGACAGCGGACAAGAAATATACCGTCGCAGAAATACCACACAGGAACATGAATAGTATAATTTGGAGCAATCCTCCCAGTACAGCAACTGCTCGAACTACTCGAAGCTGAGACAGAAAGACCATATGTTATTAGGTAAAATTCATATTTCTATGAGTGCAACCTAATAAACATAAAAAAACAAAGATAAATACTTTTGCTGTAGAAAACTCAAGTCCCAGAGCAAACAGCAGAAAGATGACACCAAATTGGGCCACCGTTTCAACCTGAAGGTAAAAGCAGAAGTAAATTAAGTGCATCAGATGTACAGGTCGATAAATGCATTATATTCATGTCGTGTTTTTAAAAAAGGATAAAACTAAGGCATTTAAACTAAAGAAAAATGATGTCTTATGATGTAGTAGCACAAATCGGTGTCTGCAATTAGGCTAGCTACATTTAAAAATCTCATGGTAAATTTTTACTGTGCATCGTCAATTATTTCTTTTGAGTAAAACATTGTCATTTATTTGAACTTCACTAGTCATGCAATTACCTATTTTAGATTTAATGTACAAGGACACCTCAAGAACTGCATACTTCGACTTTACCTATTATGACTACATGATTCCACGAACTTCTTTTTCTTTATGTCCAAACCAATCTAACTATTAATAGCAACCTTGATATGGCACGAAAATGTAAAATCTGAAGCAAATCAAAAGTAAATATTTCTTTTATTTATGTGTTCAAAATTAATTGCACAACAAGCATGGTGCTGACCAATTAAGCAGTGAAAAGACTGAGCAAAAAGCTAACACATTCATTTTAGAATAGTGTTTATATGGAAAAGCAACAGACAAAAGGTAAAAGCACCTTACTTGAACCATTTCACTGACAAAGCTAAAACCTCCAGGGCCAATTATAGATCCTGCAAGTAAATAACCTGTAATCACCTGCAACACATCGGGGTTGTATCTTTAGGCGCATCAATCTTAAAACATGCACATGTATTATATAGGTAATATTGTAGCAAAGATGAGATGTGACAATAGTAGTATACTCACTGGTTGCCCAAGGCAAGCAAAGGCAATTCCACCACATGTAGCAGATACAATAACAACAACAAGATCTGATATCAACCTACAGCAGTTCACATTCAGCAAATCAAGTTATGATGTGAGGGAGAAACTTTTATCTTCATTTATACTTTCCAAATTGGGTAAGTAGGCAACATACCTAAGGTCCAGCTGCAGGACAGGGTATTTTGACTTTGGATTTGATATAATAAAAACATTATCCTGGAGTTGTAATTGTGTCAATACAGCACATGAGTAAAACAAAGTAACAGTTGGCCCACAACGCAATTCTTATATTTATAGCATATAAGTGGTAGCTTAACAAGGAATCTGCAATTTATAGCAGTGCCTATACCTTCCGATCAATCAGTGTAGGCACGTCCTCTTGCTCCGATCGATCCAAGAAAACTTCCTTAAATGGGAATGACCTAGGGAGTGGACATCACCAATTTGGGAGGATTATCATACATTATAAAACTAATCAAACAAGTTAATTGCACTTGACAAAGTAAGTGAAAAAATCAAACATAGATTAGGAACATACTTATTGTCTTTGGTCTCATTTTTCTTTGATACTCTCCTGGCCACGGTTTCAAGAACCCCCTGGAAGGGTAATATACGGAACAAGATGAATATTTTGCTAATTTGTGTTGTATAACTAACTACTTTAGAGACACTAGCAAACATGTGAAAAATGCACTGCAGCTGCAGCTATGCAGATATACCAATGCAGACCATTCTTTAATAAACATTTACAATTGATTTATAGCGTATTGTGGCTATTGTCTGACGAAATAGGTGTAACATTATTCGTGAATCATATGTGTGTTTATATGCATCAAAATGAAAGGGTCATACACTAAAAAAGTTGAGGAAGTGTATGTTAGTGAGAAGTCCGACATCAGAATTGGTAAATGTGATATCTAATGGGGAGGTGGTGCAACAATGGGTCAAAGCATCTTTAGGCCATGCATCTAACCATGTAGAAAATCAAGCATATAACTGAATTTCAGATGGGACACAGCAAGAGGAGTATGATAATTTATAAAGTAGTTAGGCACATCATAAACGAACAAAACTTGTCTATATAGTTGCTTAGGTGCACCATAAACAAATATTGATAATTATCTAGATTAGTACGATACAATAAATAGCATGCTACAAGGTACTGTAGTCAGCTCTAGGAAAACGTCAGCTTAGACTACACAAAGCCAAAAGGTTGTATACTGGGTCAAAAGGAGCAAATTCTACATAATGACATATGGAAGGATCACTGAATGCTCGGAAATTACAATACTCTTATGGAAGCTGGCAAGGCATTATCATGATCACAGGTCTGTGTAACCCTGTAAGCGACAGCCTATGTGCATAAGTCAACTCCATCCAATTTAGACAACACTAGTCCCCTACATCAAATATTTTCCAAGTATGCAATCCGTATGAAAGTATCTACACTTGTACCAGCCACAAATTAAACCAGACATTTATTCTCTCAAACCTAAAGTTGGCAAGACCCATACATCCAAACCAATCCATAAGCATAGAAATGCCAAATTTAAACAAGATTTCACAGTTGCCAGAAACGAATGGCCACACAAGAACTGAACTGGGAGAATAAAATCACCTGCTTCTCAGCAACCGTGTTGTTGAAGCTGCCGGGGTCCGTCTCTGCAAAACCAGAGCAGCCGAGGTCAGCTCATGACAGTCCAATCTCAACCCAAAGAACTCGTTCGATTCGCGAAGGCCCCAACCCCAATACCGCATCCACCCCACCGATGCCAAGATCTACACAGGACGGCCACCGACACGTGCTACGGCACGCCACGCCACCGAACCCACCGACCCCGCGTCGGAACCAGATCCCACGCCGCGGAACCCTCCACGCGGATCGCGCGTCCACCGGGGGCTCAGATCCACGCACCTCCGCCGCCCTGCTCGCCCTCGGACTCGGGGAACTCCTTCTCCAGCGCGCGGTCGATCATTTCGGCGAAGCTGCCCTCCTTGGCCGTCGCATTGCCCGGGACCACCTCCCCGCCAGCCTCCGCGGCGGCCACGGCCACGCCGTCACCGCGGGCCACCGCGGCGGCCGCCTCACCCGCGCGCTCCTCGTCGACCGCGTCCCCGGCTTCCGCCGCGGCGGCGGGGTGGACCGCGACGGCCGCCGCGAGGAGAAGGAGGAGGAGGGCGAGGGGGCGGTGGAGGGAGCCCAGTCGGCGGCGCGTCAGCATCGCCGGAGAAGGGGGCGCCCGCGGCGGGCGTGGGGTTTAGATTTTGGAAGCGAAGTGTCCGTGCGTGCAGCCTAGGCCCAGTCGTGGAACAAAAGGAAGAGAGAGAGGGGGGAGAGAGAAGGGGGAGGCCTGTCACGTGCGACTGTGCAACTGCTACGGGTGGAAGACGCAATTTGTAGGGCGGTATTTGTGAATGGGATTAGTTATGGGATCACTTAAACCTTTTTAAGCGGCTCTTTCGGCTGGTTATTTTGCTTCCTATATTCCTATCTATTACGTACTCCCTCCGTCCCACAAAGAGTGCATTTCTAGGATTTTTAAGACAGATTAGTAGCCATGAGAAATAACACAGCTGCCCCTAATTAAAGTTATTAACAACCACATGCATGCACCTTGGAAAGGTAAAATACCAGACAATTAAATGCGTATGCACCTTGGAAAGGAAAAAAATCAGGCAATTTAATGCGCATGCACCTTGGAAAGGGAAAAAACAAGCAATTAATCAACCAAATGAACTCATCTAGATGGTCCAAAGGCTACAAATGCACTTTTTTTGAGATAAATTTTGAACGCTAGAAATGCACTCTTTGTGAGACTGAGGGAGTATATATTATGGCTTTGTTTCATATCAATGTTGAGTTGAGTTTTACTGTAGCAAATTTGTGATCCTGTTTTAAAGATTTCAAAAATTATAAAAGAATTATTTTACGAACTCTAATAGGAACTATTTAAAACCCCACAAAAATGACTACAAAATATTACACCATTTGGCTTATATAAAAATAATAAACTTTCATCTAATTTAATTTAATCTCAATCAAACAAGGCCTATACTCCCCGTCCTTGGAAAAAAAATAATACGGATCGTCATGAACTTGAGAAAAGAGCCAATAAAAATGACCTAAATGATTTCGTATAATTGCGTTGGAAAGACTAAGAAAAAATGGTTTGTATGGATTTAATGAATAAATGTAAATAGTTTAGATGAACAAATAAATGTATAGTAGCAAAAACCAATTGAAACTACGTGCAAATCATTTATTTCTTAATAAGTTTATTTGAATTGTAGACCTTATATTTTCTATCGAGGGAAGAGGCGCGCAAAATAGAGGGTTATATGGTTATGCTCCCTAATTGGCTCATGGAGTGTCTAGAGAATGACTCCTTCTCGTGAACTACACAACCACACAGCTAAGCTCAAGTAGATGTATTCGCTATAGGTATCCTGTAGGCTAATATCTTTTCCTCTCGTTAGAACACTAAAATACAATAAGGTTCATAACCAACCTTTCGTACAGTTGAGAGTACTTAGGACATGGGTACATTGTGTGTACTCTCTTATTACAACGTCAACTTGTTCTTCCCGTTATCTAAATCACGGGATCTCTAATCATTAGAATGGGTTATAGTTGCAAAGTAACTTAAGTGGGGCCTCATTTCCATGTCCTTAGACGCAATAGTGATCGCATTTCTTGATAGTCCATTTAGAAAAGGATCTACCAGATTTTTCTCAGTGATGTATGTAATTTACAATTATCAGAAGCATCTCAATTTTTTGATAGAATTAAGCCTGCGCTTCACATGCGGGAGGATTTCATACTATACTTAGCACTCGTAGCCTTGGTTTATCACCGTTTGGTTATCACACTAAAATTTTATGATAGTCCATTTGTACATTAGAATTGATGGAATTGGTTTCTCAACCATTGGCAAATCCAACAAAAGCACCTTTAGCCATTCAACCTCAACTACTACAAGCTCACCTTTCATGGTTTACCACGCCAATATAGTATCCTTACAAGACCTCACCACTCGATGGAGTAACCACACAACTACTTGTAATTTTGATCTCATCTGCATACATGTGTGAATGGGCCTCACACATCTCGGACAAATTCCATTCGACTGTTATGTTATTTGCTTATTCACTGAATAAACTTTAGAAGTTTTATGGGATAGTTTGAAAAGTCCGATCCATTTTACTTGATTTTTTACTTTATAGCTTTGGAATAAACATTTGAAAGAGAGAGAGAGAATGGAGTGTAAACGAAAAACGTTTGATTTTTTTGTTTGGAGATAAGTAGTAGATAGAATAATAGTAGGGCAAACCGAAGAGAAGTGCGAGTTGGTCTAAAGACACGAGAAACTAGGGAGGGTTTTTGGCCCGTGCAGCAATGCCCAGGGGCAGATCCACCGCCCGGACAAAGCTGGCAGTTGCCCGGGCTCCATCCTGCCTGATACCCTTGCACTAGACCTGATCACGGGAAACCCGGCCCGGTAACCCGGCCCGAGCCCGGCTCGAAAAAGCCCGGCTCGAAAAAGGCTGATCGGTGCATCGGACCAGGCTCGAGCCTCATTTCTAAAGCCCGGCGGTCGGGTCGGGCCTAGGATTTTTGTGATCTAAGCCATGGCCGGGCTGGGTCGCCGGGCTTCGAGCTGGGCTCGGGCTCGGTTTTTGAGCCCGACGCCCTGGGCCAGGCCGGGCCGGGCCGGGCTCAGGCCTGGTCCCTCGGGACCGGTCTTTTCCAAGCTCGGCCCGAAGCCAGCCCGGCCCGGCGTTTGATCAGGTCTACCTTGCACGCAGGATGTGACGCGCTAATGCTACGGTCTTTAAAATACAACTTTGATCACTAATTACTATTTCAATTAATATATAAAAATATAAAATTATGATATAGTGCAAGTGTTTTTTGATTTTAATCTATATGTATGATTTTTATATGCTTAATCCAAACACTTCAAAAGTTTTCCATATATAGAGTTTTAAACTTTGACCATGGATACCTGTAAAATGATTGAGATCTGGAGGGAGTATTCTACAGGCAATGAAAGTCAGATAGAGACCAAGCGAGCAGACGAACAAGTCATTCCCAATCCTTCTGACCGATCATGATGACACATTGAGATTTAGGTCCTGTTCTTTTGAGTTGATTTGAACAGCTTAACGCCTGAAAATGACCGAATTTCTAGAGATTCTCGCTGTAGTCTCAAGGTTCGGATCTATTTCGTTTGACTTGCTTTTTAAAACGTTGGAACCTACCTGTAAAACATTGTAGAGAAAATTGCACTGTAGCTCCCGGAACTTGTAACAAGTTGCACGAAATCCCCTAAACTTTGAAATTGCTTTCTCAGCTCTTGGAACTTGTCTCCGTTTGCACCGTTAGTCCTGGACCGTTAGGATCCGTTAGAAATTCCGTTAAACGGTGACGTGGCACCCACGTGGCCGTTAAGTGCTGACGTGGCGCTGACGTGGCACCAAAAAATCCGAAAAAAATAAAAAAAACCTCAAAAAATATATAAACAATCATAAAAAATGAAAAATAATTCACAAAATTCATAAAAATAAAAATAAAAAATCATAAAATGCAGAAAATTCATAATATTTTTTAAAAATTTAGAAAATTTAGAAAACCTTAAAAATCAAGAAAATCATAAAAATCCAAAAAATCATTTCAAAATTCACAAAAAAATAGAAAAAATGAAAGAAGTTCATAAAAAACCAGAACTTCACTTATTGTGATTTTTTTTTAGTTTTCCTAGATTTTTGTGAATTTTAATTGATTTTTATGATTTATTTTTTATAGATTTTTCTGAATTTTTTAATGAATTTTGTGAATTATTTTAGGTTTTCTAAATTTTAAATGATTTGTTTGGATTTGTATGAATTTTCTACATTTTATTATTTTTGTGGATTATTTTCAGGTTTTCTAAATTTTTCTATCTTTTAAAATTATTTTTATGAATTTTCCGGATTTTGTTTCGGGGTTCTAAATTTTTATGTTTTTAAATTACTTTTTAATGAATTTTCTGGAATTTTTATGAATTTTATAGATTTGTTATGAATTTTTTGAATTATTTTTTTTAATGATTTTTTATAGATTTTTTGAGGTTTTTTTTTGTTTTTTCGGATTTTTTGGTGCCACGTCAGCGCCACGTCAGCACTTAACGGCCACGTGGGCGCCACATCACCGTTTAACGGAATTTTTAACGGATCCTAACGGCCTAGGACTAACAGTGCAAACCGAGACAAGTTCCAGGAGCTGAGAAAGCAATTTCAAAGTTTAGGGGATTTCGTGCAACTTGTTACAAGTTCCGGGAGCTACAGTGCAATTTTCTCAACATTGTAAAAACGGACTCAAAAAAACTTAAATCATTTGTCTTTTCAAAACATAGATAAGTTGTTAACCTATTAAGCCGTTAAGCCGAAAAGAACATTGCCGTATACTTTGTGCTCTAACTTGGTAACAATGCAATCCGTATGGGCGCCTTTCCCTTCCCTCTTGGTATTAAAATTCAAAGTCAGGAGGTAAAAGGCTAGTAATAGACATTTTTCTTTTTATTAATCTATTGATATCTCGTACATGATTGAAATTTCACTCATTTAAAACTCACAACATAATTGAATTGATGGTGCGTGCTGTATCATAATTTCGTGCAAAATCTTTTTGTCATTTGTGAAATCAGTTTAATATATGAAATTATCCACTACAATTATTCATCACCACGTACGTTCAGACTTCCGTGAAATCCTGGCTCCGCTGCCGGCAATGCCCACGCACCAAAATGGATCACGCATGGCGCGGCCACGGCTAGCTCCCCCAGGCGACGACGGTATGTGCGAGCAGAGACCGCACAAGCCGTACTCCGCCTTGCAGCTCCTCCGCCCCGTGCGACGTGCGCGCAAAGAACGTACCTGAGGAGGTACGTACGCGCGCGCGCGCGTGAGTGCGGCCGGGGGGACGCACGCTGGTACACACGCACAGCGGCGCATTCGGTGGTGGTGGGAGCGTACTGCGTACCTCACCTACCTGACCGGCCGGTCGCCACGCAAGAAGAGGTGGTGGTGGTGGCGGTGGACCGGTGGTTTGTTTGGCCGTCGACCACCGCGCCGCGGGGCCGGTCAAACGCCACATCGGCGGCGGCCTGCGGTGCATGTGCGGCGCGAGCCAGAGAACACTAAAAAAAAAAAAAAGGCGTTTCACACGTCAACTGGCCAACTGGGCTAGCTAGCTAGGCTCGGCTGATCGGCGCTTTGCTTTGGTTGGCATCGCAAGGGAGAGGCCGTCCCTTTTCCTCCGGTGCCGTATACACACGGCGCACGCCCGGCTTTGGACGGACGCAGCTTCTTCTCCGATGAGAGAGGGTGTGATTTTTCCGGTGCTCTCGTGGATGACTAGCCTCTGTATAGGGAGACAGCTCTCCGAGAACATATACAGTGATTGCTACGAGAAATGACCAAACTTTCGACCGACCGTCCCGACACTCGTGGATGGCACGAAAAACACCGTCGAGGTGAGGCGTTTTTAACTTCTATCCTCTTGACCGCCAGAAACAAACCGCCAAGACAATAGTCAACCATAGGTAGGCCTGATCATCAGCCAAATCAGGCCAGGTTTTGGACCAGGCTTAGAAAAGCCCGGTCCCGTGGGACCAAGCCCAAGCCCCGCCCGCCCCGACGCTTTGAGCCTCCGCTTCGGGCCCGAGCCCGGCCCGAAACCCGAAAGCCTGACCAGGCCATGTCTTAACGTGCATTTTTCCGGGCCTAAGCCCAGCCTGGCCCAATGCTTCAGGCCTCTGCTTCGGGCCCGAGCTCGGCCCAAACTCGGAAGCTTGACCAAGCCATGTCTTAACGCGCATTTTTCCAGGCTTCAGACCGAGGCCCGATCCTGGCCCAGTGCACCGGTCGGCCCAGGTAGCCCATGAACAAGGCTAACGCTAGGTACCCACTGAACCGTCGAGAAAGACCTTCCTCACTCGAGTAGGGCTGGCAACGAGCCGAGCTTGAGCGAGCCAGGCCCTGGCTCGCTCAAGCTCGTTCACTGACGAGCCGAGCTCGGTCACCGAACGAGCTAGGAAAAAAGCTCAGCTCGGGCTCGTTGAAAGCTTGGTCCGGCTCGTGAGCGCTCGCGAGCCTGATGAACAGCCTAATATGTACTCTTTAGGGTTTGAAGAAGGGGGTTTCAGCGGTTCCGATGAAGGATTGTCTTTAGGACGAGACATTGAGAGCCTTTTTGGGACGTATATTAGGGGTATGTCTAGTCATAGACAAATGTATGGTTCAATTACAAGTGGTATGAGATGAACTAATATATAGAAACCTATGAATCCACGAGCCACGAGCGAGCTGGCCCTAGGCTCGGCTCGGCTCGCCAATTGACCGAGCTAGAAAAAAAGCTCAAGCTCGGCTCGTTGGCCTACAAGCCGAGCTTGAGCCGAGCCAAAAACCGAGCTGCTCGCGAGCTCCGAGCCAAATTGCCAGCCCTACACTCGAGGGTAGTCAACAGATGTCCTCAAGAAAGGCGTCTCTCGATATCTTGCACAGAAATAACTCTTGAGAGAGGCCTCTTGATGGTACTCGGTGCGATCTCCTTCAAGCAGCTGCATTCAAGGACATGGGCTGCACGCACTAGTGAGGTACGACGTCGATCGAAGCTCAGCTTAGGCCTTGTTCTTTTCGACGTATCGTACCGTTGCGTATTACGGTAGCAAATTTTGTTATTTTTATATAGCCTATATGTTGTCATAATTTGCGACGATTTTTTCGTGACTTTTAGTAGCCGTTCCAAAGATTCTAAAACTATTTTTTAATTATTTTTTAATAATCTTTAGACCTTATTTTGAGGGCTCACAAATTTGCTACAGTAATACGCAAACGCAACGATACGCTGAAAAGAACAAGGCCTTAGTCGAGCACAAGCATAATTCGAGACTTCAAGAGATCCGCTCATCCTCGTTGATCAAGTCGAGCAAATATACTACCTACCTTATCCATGCTCCTAGATTCAACCGAGTAGTGTTAAACATAACGAGCAAGATTTGAAGTATCAGTGAGTTATGTGCAAAGTTTGAGATCCTGAAAGTTTGTAACACAAGAGCAAAAGTCAAACGCCAAATTTGTTGTCAATATATGATCGGGTCTCGATAACCTGGTTGCCACAGTCGATGGCGATGTTGAAAGAGAACATGATGATAACAAAATGAGTAAATGACGTTCATTAATTGAACGACGACCCTCTTGATGGCGAGACTTGCATCGGGCCTGTCACAAGGAAGCTCAGCAGTCAGCACCGTGCAAAGGCTTGAATGTGCATTACCAATCAAACCAAAGCAATCTAAACGGAAAGACCCTACCAAACTTTTCAAGGCCCAGTATCTTCAGGCCTTATTTGTTTCGGTTAAATTAAATTAAATTAAATTGATATTTCTGTATAATCTAAATGATATAATATTTTGTAGTTATTTTTTAGGTTTTAAATAGTTCTTAAAGTTTAAACTTTTTTAAAATTTTTAAAGGATTATAACTCTTTCAGATTAAAATTTTCGGCAACTTAAACAACAAGACCCAGGGCCAACAGTGACCACCTCTGACATTCTCGTCTCCGTGCCAAGTCTCCATTCCAAAGGAAGAATCTCCTAATGCGATCCATTTTACAAATGGCCCGTTTAGCCAGCGGAATGATGGACAAAACACATTTGCAAAGCAACCAAGCAATGCCAATTTTTATTCGACGTTCATGGCCGATATGGCTCTCAAGGAATTCGTGTCATACAGACAAAATCTGTGCTACTACTACTGCTAGCACACTGAAACTCGGGTATGAAATATCCATCGTTGTACCCTGTATAGATATATAGCACACGGCAACACGGAACAAATCTTTGGTTTCTCTTCTCCCTGTGCCCTGCCTTCTTACCATCTCAACTTTGCCGGGAAGTACTGCGAGAATTCAGACAAGAAGACCAAATCAGCATGGTATGACTAAGTACAGTGCAAAGGATGTTCAGTTCAGAATGCGCTGGAGACGTGATTCTTGGCTCATCTCTGAACATGGATTACCTTCTCGATGAGTGACATGTAGTACGGCTTCACTTTGTCGACGTCTATCCTGACGCTGCTCTTGCTGTATAGGTCATACTTGCTGCAAGAACCATGCATGAAAAATTATACGTACAATTCGATCTGTAAAATTAGTCAAGTCTGGTGTCTGCCTTACTTGAAAACATGCAACCACTCGAGGTTCTCCTTGTCCTCCTCGTTCATCAGGTACGTGTAGGCTCCATGCTTGTGCAGGGCTGAATGTATCAAAATTTCATCAACATTACTTCATTTCTACTTTAGGGGAAAAGCATTAAGAAAACACAACATCATCGCCTGCACTTACGGTAGAAAGAGTGGTATCTGATGATGAACAACCCCGCAGAAGGAAGGGTGGTCTTGTTCTCCTTGGCCACCTGACACAAACCAAGAACAAACATCTAAGAGCTCTACTCGCTGGAAGAAAAACTGAAGAATTACTGTGCAAGGCAATCGACGACGACGACGAAGAATCAGGCGTACCAGGTACATGTAGTCGTCATGGCCCACTGACATGAGCACACTGTCCAGCCCACAGCCCTCTGAGTAGACACCAAACTTGGTGTTATGCTTGGGGTTGTGGTAGTCAGGATTCTCCTTGAAATACTGCACATTGCAGATATAAATTACATGCATAGGTCAGCATCACTAAAATACTCAAATATATATGAAGGGTTACGTTTCTGGATTTGTAGATTTCTGCAAATAACACTCGTTAAAATTCTCATTGCAGCATATGCATCCTGACTGTGATGTTCTGCCTGCAATATTGGTTGGTTGACGCATGCTGACCTTGAAGTGAACGTTGCATTCGTCGAATGCGCAGCCGACGGGGAAGGTATCACCTGAAATTAAGATGATGCAAGGGGTAAGCAAACGATCAGCCAGTGCCCCCTCACTGAGCCTGCACAATTTCCTGGAGAGATCATGCAGATGCAGAGGTTCTTGAAAATCTTGAGATCGTTTACCTACGACCGCCCATTGAGGAAGCCCCCCGAAGCTGGGATGCAGCAGCACCTTGCCCAGATCTGCACATCGCCGGCAGCTCGCCGTGTCAGTGGCCTAGCCGAAGCCGGAGGAGACGCCGGCGAAAGATGGATGGATGTGTGAGTGGGCGGCTCACCATGGATGAGGCCGGTGAGGTGGAGCCAGTCCTCGCTGGGGTAGTCCTTGCGAATGGCCTCGGCCGTCTGGAGGAGGTGCTCGATCTGCGGCATGTCGAGGTCGGGGTCGCTGTCGTCGATGAACTCGTTGAGCAGCTCGATGCACTCCCAGATGCCCATCTCCGTCTTGTCCAGCCTCCCGTACTCCTGCCGCATCCGCCTCACCTGCACGCGTCGGCGTCGCAGCCAGGAACAAGAACAAGCTTCACTGATCGTCTGATCGAGATCGATCACCATGGCAATGCTGGTGCTTAATTTCAGTGACACTGTGACAGGAGTCACTGATTACCATGGGATACCGGTGTTTTGGTGGATTATACTAGTAAAGCGATCGAGGTAGACGGTTCTTTTTAAGATTTATTAGTTCTCTAATTATAAATTAGGTTTCTATTAAAACAACAATTAATCAAAAAAATATAGTAAAATTCATGCAGGCATAAGTCTATAAGTTTTAAATTAAAAAAACTTGATGGGCCGGTGGTGGCAGCGCCTTCTGGCGCAGCTTCTCGTCTTGATGACACTATCGAAGGCCTTCCTCGTCCTTGGGGGTGAAAACCCTGGAGCGGTCCGGTGGCGGCGGCGTCCTCTTCGTCGTTCCCTTGCTGAAGGCGCCACGACGGTCCTCCGTGTTGCCTGAGTCTGTTGAGCATCCGTTTTGTTGTCTCGCTGCGTGGGTGTCGGCTGGGTGGGCTGCATCGCTCGGTGTGCCCGGTGCCTTGGTGGCCTCTTCGGCCGGCCGGCTGTCCAGGACTCGTCGTCTTTGCTGCTTCCGGTGATGTTTGGTAGGATTGGTGCATCGGCGGTTGGGGTCGTCGTCTTGGTGGCCTGTCCTGCCTATGTTGGCGGTCTCTAGTGGTGCGGCGTCTCTGGCTCCCGTCGTGCTATGGCGGTGCATCGGCGTTCCGGGTGGCTGTGCTGTGGTGTGCCTCGGTGATGGTTTCGCTGTGGCGTTCTTCGCCAGTTGATCCAGGGCAGAGGGTCCTGGTTTTGGGCAGAAGGCCCCCCCGCTTGTATTTTGACCGCCTTTTCTCTTTCTTTCTTTCAGAAGATCCAGGGCAGAGGGCCCTGGATTAGGGCAGAAGGCCCCCCTCCTGTAATTATGACCGTCTTTTCTCTTTCTATTAATGGATCGGCGGAACTCCCGCCCTTTTTTCCTCAAAAAAAAAATAAAAAAACTAAATTTTCACTATAAAACTAAGTGAACAAACCGAAAAAAACTGTCAAACAATAACGAAAAGCGACTGAAAAATATATTCGTCTAACTAAAATTTTAAAAACAGATAACTGCTATTTAGTAAAACCGTATAGCTAATGAGAGTGGCTAAAATCGGCACTCACGAAGTCGTAGGTCTGGCTAATGTGGTTGGTGCGGTAGAACTCCTCCACCATCTTCTTCCTCTCCGATTCGGCCTCATAGTTCCTGCAATTTGGAAGTTGCATGCAAACATGCAGCTTTCAGGGCATTTGACCTCTGAATTTTAAGGAACGAAATTTATGCACCCAGGGGCCAGGGCTTCAACGAAAAATCAACAACAAAGAACTGGATAAGATTTAATAATCCACTGAAAATATCACAAGGTGCATGTGGGACCATCGACCCTCGTCAGGCAGTCTACAAAAGTTACTTTAACAAAATATCATATCACAAGAGTGTTTGACTGGTTTTCCCAGAATGTGGGGAATTCTTCCCACCCTTTTATCTCCAGCTGGTTCAACTGTACCAGCAAAAAACATCGGTGAAAGGCATGCTCGAACTACCTAAATTCGAGTGTTAATCATGGAATGATTCTCTCGATTCTGGAAGACATATAGTAATTAGGACATAAGTTGGTCCTTTTTTGCTCTGATGAAAGGGGGATTCGCTAGATGGCCGACACGTCTCTTTCATTTCAAGTTGTGCTCATGTTTTGTTCAATACCTTTTTATGTATATAGTTTCTTTTTTTTATATATAAAAAGCGTGGCTGTCCTACATAATAGTTGAATAAAAAAAACAAATTTGTTCTTGTCACATTACATGCAATCCGCTATAGTTACCATCATCAGATTACGAAATAACCACCCGTCGATCCAAATAAATCTCAGACCTGAAGGTGTCACCGAAGGCGTTGGCGTCCGGCACGACGAAGCCGCCGTCGAGCACGAGCTCCGCCGGGTCGCCGGCGACCTTCCTCTCGGCGATGGCATCTGCCATAACAAATTCCTTCTTCATATCCTCCAACCGCACAAACAAACACACAAGAAGAAAGAAGAAAGAAAGAAAGAAAGCAGAAAAACGAGGAGAAACAAAGGAAAAAAACATGGCGAAATCACACGGAGCTCACCGAGGCTGGGCTGCTCAATGGTGATGGTCATGCCGAACTATCCCAAGAACACGGCAAGTCAATGGCGTTCCTGCAGAGTGGAGAGGGCGTGCTCTGCTCTTGGAGACGAAGAAAGCTCGAGCAGAATCTATATAGTAGTAGGAGGAGTTTGGGCAGGTCGGCCCCAGGTGTCAGGGAGCTGGGGCCCGAAGACCAGTCACCAACAGCCAGCCGGAGGAGGGGCACAACCGCACAAGGAAGCAGTGAAACGTGAGCGGTAATCAACGGCGCCCTGCTGTTGTCATCGCCCTGGGTTTGATAAGTCGGCGAGACTGACTCAGCCATGGCGTGGAGCTACGGCTGTGGATGGCAGCGACAGCTCACCACGGCGCGGGGGTCTTATCAATGGCGCTGCAACGCAGTGGCTAGGGCGTTGCGTATCCATGCCCTTGGATCTGTTGGTGACTGGTGGCTTGGGGATTTCGCACCGTCCTCAATTTTGCTGGCTTTTCCTTCGAGTGATAACCGCCACAAAATATTGAAGACATAAAATACACGTGACATCTATTTTTGAGTTTTTGTACCGGCATATATTTTTTAGAAGGGCATATATCTAATTAATCGTTTTTTTACTAAAGAAATTCCAAGCCTCTCTATTTTCTATCTACTCAGTTCGTTTATGATCTCGAAATCTCTAAAGTTTCCGACGAGACGAACAGACACGTCCGTTAGGTAATGTCATGCGATTATAGATGGTCAGATGGGTCGGCACGAAAGCACGATGTTTTGGACCGGCACGACGAGGCAGGTTCAATTATCACTCGAAAACTTTAATCAGGCCCCGCCCATCTTTCCATATTGTAGTTCCCCGGCTTACTTTTTTCTCCTCCTTCCCTCAAGCTAGCCGTCGCGCCGTTGATTTCGCTCACGTTTCTCATGGTGGTGCACGATTGAGCCATCGCGTCGGTTACCATGTCGTGTTGAGCCAAGCCGCGCTGCGCCGAGGCCGTGCTGCCGTGGTTGCATGTGGCCATCGCGGTGGTCCCCGACAACGACGACGATGGGTGGTGGCCAGCTCACCGGGTGTCTTGACGCCTTGACGGTGGTTGCCAAACGGCCTTCTGTTTCAATAAAAAAATACTATATTATGTAACTTCTTTGTAACAATCCGATGAATAAAATTTACAAATGTTATATGTTGTGCCTCTGAAAATGAAAATCACAGCGCTATACAGTAAAGTCAAATACGACCCAAAAAAACTTGCTCCATACAATTATGTCGTTTGAGATACAGTGACCAGTGACATACACACGCATTTGGGTTTTCTTCCTGCAAATTAGCTCCATATTTATCTCATTGGGGATTTTTTTTTAGAGCGTACAAAGAAGTCACACACAACTCACTCCCTAACTTCTAACCCCTAAACTAACACGCACCTACACGCGTGCGCCTTAACACACGCTATAAACAACGACCGCCCTAAGGGATAGCTTTGAATCTTTTGACACGGCTGCGACCCTAAAGCCCGAAGCGACGACGATTTTATCCGTGAAATATACCTGCGCACGCACACACGATCAGATGAGCACACAAGATAGGGAGATACGCTTCTGGAGCGTCCGGTCCCCGATACTCGCGCACGTAGTCGGCGTGGGGGCAAACAAGTTAAACCGCAAGAAAGAAAGCTACACGAGGAGCTCCCGGGGCAAAACACGGCCGTCTCTCCGGGTCCGGGTGCACATGGCGTGAGGCGGCACAACGGCCGACACTTGTTCGACGTTGCAAAGGGACAATTCTTCTTAGAAAGGGCAAAAAAAAGTTGCTATCGAGGCAGCTCGATCTCCGTGCATACATGCATGGTGCACCAAGGACAAGGTGATGCAGTGCACTGATGATTCAGCATGCGGCGTTCGCTGGCCCCGAACATTTGACTCTGGTTGGTCACAATGCTATGCCAATAGAGTGGCAGTACGTAAAACATAAAACGTTGAATATAGAAATTGTATCGGTTTTGCTAGATCGCAGGCGCCTGCAATCTAGCAATGTTGCAAGCGATTTTTTCTTTCACATCGATTGAACCAAATTTTCAAATCAAAAACACGCAGTAGAGGAGGAAGAAGGGGGAGGAAGGTGGAGAGAGGAGGAAGGAGGAGGGAGCCTACCTCGTCGTCGATGAGCTAGCCGTCGCCGTCGTTGAGCTCGCCGCCGTCGACATCACCGCCGGCCGGTTCGGGTTAGGGTTTGGGGGGTTTGTGCTCCCCGGCTATAGATTAAGGGTTGGGGGGAGGTGGAGGCCCCGCGTTGGTCGGGGTTGTGAGGCGGCGGCGGAGGCGGCGGCGGCGCCGCCGGTCGGTGGGGGGAGATGGCGGCGGGGCGGTCGCCGTGGGCGGATCTAGCGTCGCCGCCATTGTGGTTAGTTAAGGCATGCCGTGGGAGGATGGGGATGGGGCGGCCAGCGGCGAGGACGCCGCCGACCAGGGCGGTTGTCGGAGACGGTGGCGGTGTGCGGAGCGGGATCGGGGGAGACGAAGGGGATCGTGGGAGGGAGACGACGCTGGCTCGGTCACATGCGAAACAAATGGGCAGATGGGTCAAGCGTGCTGGCCGTTGGATCAAGATCCAACGGTCAGAAAAATAGCCTGCGCGCGGGCCCAAACGCAGGCGACTGCAATAAAGACGGTCCCAAATTGTATATAAGAGAAAATAACGCTAGGATTATATAGTGCGTGAATAGCATTGTCGTAATGTTAGTGTAACATTATCAATATACATGACGTTGAATATATATTTTATGTTGTAGAATTATTATCCTCTCGCGAAGGACACAAACATGGCAACCGGAGCGGTGAATACAAAGTGATTCGTCTTTGCCGGCGTCCCTGTCCCCTCCCTCTCTGACTCTAGGAAGTTCACTTGCGGTGAGGGAGATGGGCGTCTTCCTCCCTCTTCTATTATCTTTCCCTACCATCGATCCCCTCAATGCTTTCTTCCCTAATAAGCCCCCTTGGTTATTCCTTAGATCCATTTGGTTTGGATGGTGGGGCAAGTGGTTGCTGAGGATTTGGGAGGTGGGTGGTAGAACTGGTGGTGGTTTTGCTACGAAAGGGGAGGGGCTGTCAAATGCCGACGAGCAGTAGAGGGGGCAGTCGTTTATGAAGCGATGGACATTGTACAATGCTAGGTCGGTTATTAGGGTCATGTCATCGTTAGTTCGATGTAACAGCCAAAGAGGATACCTCTCTAAGGAAAAAATAATTATAAGATAATTTAAGAGTCCTTGAAAAGAGATCTAAGATTAAAATAATAATTATAAGATACTTTTAAGATTTTTAGAAGGACTACTAGAAGTCACAAAAAAATCGTTATATCACAACATATGAGCTATACAAAAAACAACAAAATTTGCTACAGTATTACAAAATGGTATGTAATGTTGAAAAGAATAAGGTCTAAGCTATGAATGGGATGACACCAAAGGGTAGAGTGTGAATGTGATGACACAGACGAGAGATTAACTTTGCAATTGCTTATAAGAACTTGACGTGAATTTAAGACTTTGTAAAAAGATATAGGCAGCTGGGGATTCAAAAGTCTGACCCAACGTATTCCAAAATCAAAATGGAAAATTTATGCCATGGAGTATATGGGTGGGGTCGTCAACATTCATACAGTTACATTTTAAAGCAATATTTTCAGGGGTATTTACACAATTAACAAACAATATTTTCAGGGGTATGTACTACAATTAACAAACATCAGATGATGACTTCTAATCGTATACAGCGATGTTACAAAAAAATAATACCGCAACAATATCCGATTTTTGTATCATCATCTTGGTCCACAGCTCCTCTAATTAACTCATTGGCTTGTCGAAGACAGGGACGGGAATTTCATTTGTACCCGTGAACTTATCTTTCATTGAACGACGTTTATCACCATACTTCCTCTGTTTTTTGTTTGACGCCTTTGACTTTTTGACACGTTTTTAACCATTCGTATTATTTAAAATTTAGTGCAAATGTGTAAAAAAAATTCATATTTAAAGTATCTCTATTGATAAAACAAATCACAAGAAAATAGATAATATTTACAAAAAAAAATAAATAAAACGAAAGATCAAAGATGTGTTCAAAAGTCAAAGACGTCAGACAAAAAAAAAGGAGGTAGTATATATTATAAAGATACCATAGCCCTCACGATTGATGGTGGCGAGTTGGGATTCTTTGAGAGCTATCGGCAACCTAGAAACTTAAACATATAGATTATTTTATGAAAATTTTAACACCATTATTACTTTTATTTTGCACTAGGAACCAATTCAATTTCTCACATAAAAAAGGGTCTCACAGAATTGCATTGTGTTTCATCTTGCATTGCAGATTGCTCCTGGCTGAACGATTTGAACCTTGTTCCTACATGACCTGATCAAACTGATCAGGCACTTGCCATCTATCTTCATTGTTCAACTCTTTGATGAAAAGATGAAAAAACCAAAAAAAAAGCTCTGCCCTTCCATCTCTTGGATAGATAGAGAGGGAGGGTGGAGGCCTTTGGTGTCCCTTCCAGTCAAGAATTGGGGCTTCACAATTACTGTCTACCTACCAACTAACATCTCGATACAAAATAGAAATAATTAGTACCGACTAGCATCTCTAATACCGGATGAAAAAATGGTGTTCTAAAATAAGGGGATAACTTTGATAAGGAGCTGAAGAAAAACAAAAGGTCGAGAAGAAGGGCAGAAAAAAGGGGCTCTGATTGACAGAAATAGATTAGGCGAAGGATTTGTCATCTTCACTCGTGTCTTTTGTCTCCTCTCCCCGTATCATCATCTTCCAACATAGGAATCCGAACTATCATCGTCAGAAAAAAGAAAAAAAATTTGGAAAAATTGATCACGGAAATGTAACAAAATTTTCATAGGGCAATTGACACAAATTCTAAGAAAAATTTTAAAATGCAACAAAAAACCAGGGCAGCCACGTAACCCCTATAGAGAAAAAAATCTAAAAAAATAGAAAATTCAAAAAAAGGCAACAAAAAATCATGATGAGGGCCGATACATGAATTTACGCATTAGAAATATTGACTTTTACAAAATAAATTAAGAAAAATAGGAAAAATCCATGAACATAATAATATATATATATATATATATATATATATATATATATATATATATATATATATATATATATAATATAATTGTCTTATTTAAACTAATTAATGCCACGCGCTATGTACTCATAAACATCGCTAGTATACACATACAAGACCCTAGCTAGCTTACAAGAACTACTACATACATACATGCATAGTTACATACACACACGTGTGGCTACTGATCACGAGTTCATGACGTGCAATGCTGCATGTATGTCGCATTGCCAGGTTACTGGCTAACAGCTAGCTACTCATTAGCCTTCTCTTACGACGCTACTAACAGCACTAGGGCTTAACTAACTTAATTAGCTAGCTAGATTCACTCCGAAGAGATTATGTAGGAGGTTAATTAGATGGCTACAACAAAGCTAGCTTCTTCACGTTGATGGGGTAGACTTCTTCCAGCGACCTGGAGCCAAACGCTCTTCTCGCGATCCTCGCATTCACCATGTCGGTTGGGTGGAGCCCGTCGAAGAACACATACTTGGTCCTGTCCCTGCAAATGGGCCCGCCCTTCTCACACAGCACGCCTGATCCCCTCGATATCTCGCAACAAGCTCTGCCAGTCTCCTTAATGCCTGAAGTTTAGAAAAAAATTAAAATGATCAATATATTGTATTGTTACTCGTGAATAGTGTTTTAGGGGTGGGATAAAAAGTTTGTCGGGGCTGTTTCTGCAGCTAGTACCCAATGCAATATTACTACTGTTAGATTGTAATCTCGTGGTGAGTATATATATTCATATTTAAACAAAATTAAGTCACGTCATAATTTAGTTTCTTTCTACCACTAATTACCTTTTAAGAATTATTTTAAAACCTACTAAAATCATATCTATAGAATTAAATCATACTAAAATATAATTTCTTTTGACCACTAATTGCTATTACAAATTATTTATAAAGCTTACTAAAATTATATCTGTAAAATTAAATCATGTCAAAATATAATTTCTTTTGACCACTAATTACTATTGCAAAATATTTAAAATTATTACTAAAATTATATATATACACACTTAAATCATGTCAAAATATAATTCCTTTCGTCTTCTACTTGCTATTGCAAATTATTTTAAAAACCTACTAAAAGTATAACACTTTTGCTAATCATCAGGCTACAAAGTCATATTTAACTCTTAGTCGATTTTCTTATATACCTAGATGCTCTTGTTTTTATGTGTCCTATACATGAAGATGTCTGATCTATGGCACGGAAAATCGACTGAGAGTTAAATAATTTTCAGGCACCTAATGTCAAGCCAATCTCAAATTATAATCATGTCGAACATCGTTTAATTTTGAGATGGATGCAAATATGATTTGTTATGTGCACAATTTAAATATTTTAAAGATGTTACATTCATAGCTAAAGTTTCAAAACTTAAACCTTGTTGTACTTTCTTTTTATGATGTACTCACTCTATTAAAAAATGTAAGGTGCATACACATTTGAAGATTCAAACTTGTAAGGCTTTGTTCTCTATATCTTATCTTATAATTTGACTTATCTACTTATATAACTTATCTCCCAACTTCAAAAACTTTTCGAGATAGTCTCAAGAGTTGGATCCATTTCGTTTGACTTGTGTTTTAGAGCTTTTAGACAAGTCTAGAGATAGAAAAAAAATAGATTGGAAAAACCAAATTATTTATAGGTTAAACAAAGATAAGTAAATAGACAAATATGTGAAGTAAGTTAGATAAGCTGACGAGAACAAACTCTTCATCCTTGACAAATAATTTAAACATATGTACATTGAGTGATACACAAACAACATCGATGGATTCATATTTGAAAGTATTTTTTAATAGTCATAATTTTATTATTATGAATCAGAAAATTTTAGCATCACAATATAGTTTTGAATAGCTTATCAAATTGAGCTATATCTTATATTTTTAAACAAAGAGAGTACCTGTATGTTTATCTTTAAATGACATGTACTTGCGACTATAGATAGTACGTAGCATGGTAAATTTATAAGAGAGACGACCAGTTGCAGGAGAAGGTACTCCCTCCGTTTCAAAATATAAGGCATATAATTTTTTGACGCGGTCTTTAATGCAGAACTTTGACCATTATTTGTTCTCACAATATATTATCAATAACTATAAAATTAACATCATATAAAAGTATTTTCAAATATGAATCCAACTATATGACATGCGCAACACTAAACATATATATATTTGTCTTAATTTTTAGTCAAAAGTTACAAACGTTGACTTTTCTAAATACATGCACGCCTTATATTTTGAAACGGAGGGAGTACATAACATCTACCGTGTTTGACGGGATGGTCCAACATGTCCTTGATGATCTTGTAGGAGTCGACGTAGACGAAGCTGGCGCCGGGCATGCGTGGCCCCGCGCCGTCGACGAGCTGCCGGAGCTCGGAGTTGAAGAGGAGCGCGGCGGCGTTCACCGGCGCGATGCAGGCGGCGCCGGTGACGTTGAGGAACGCCCTCACCACCGGGGTGCACCCCATCGGCTGGATGGAGAAGACCACGAACTTCCTTGCCCCCAGGGCGTACAGCCTCTGCATGCAGAAATTAAACGCACAAATCGATCATGCCATATATGAATGCTCTCTGCACAGTACTACAACGTAGTAACAGTAAATTTCGTCCGCACATAATTGGTTAGATAAATAAATGAGTAAAAAGGAACATGCAACAGCAACGATGGCCCACATATACGCACGCAGGAGCCATGCACATGCTTCATTGCCTACTGCATGCATGCTCCTCTTTATTTTCAGATGTACTAGAAGGATGAACTGTGCTCCCATGCATGGCAAGCATTATGTATTTACTAGGCATGTCGATCTTTGCATGTAGCAGAGTATGCATGTATGTATCGGTGACGTCTCTGTGGGAGCACACAGTAAGAGAAATGGCCATCACAAGAACAATGGCCATCACAAGAACAGGATGCACTGTCTGTGAGTGCAGGCGTGCAGCTAGCTGAGAGCCTGAGATGACATGTAATATACCTGTAGATGACCTGAGAGCTTGGTGGTGAGAGACCTTGTGAACTGTGACAAGGGGGGCCTGCTGCTGCTGCTGCTGCTGCTGCCGGCCCTGCTCCTCCTGGGGCTGAAGTAGTTGAGCAAGTAGTCATTGCCACCTGTCCCAAGCACAAACAGGCTCTTGGGCAGGTAGCACCGGTCGAAGAAATCCTGGCCCTTCATCCTGCGGCCAGCGGCTGTGGTTTCTCCCTGAATCTGGGCCCGCAGGTCAGGCAGGGTCACTGCCTCGAAGTTGGTGATCTGCTGCTTCAGGCTCAATACCTCGCCCTAAATAAGAACAGTTTTGCTATTTATCAATCGATTGTTTTTCAGCTTTCACTTCAATTGCTGCCCTGAACGTTTTTTTCCCCTTGTTGGTATCATCCCAACCATAATGGCTATTTACGGCTTGTTAGTCTAATACCAAATTACTGCTCCCTCCTTTCTTTTTTGTTTAACGCTTTTGACTTTTGGACACATATTTGACCATTCGTCTTATTTAAAAAAACTATGCAAATAACATTCATTTTGTTGTGATTTGTTTTATCAATAAAGATACTTTAAACATGACTTATTTTTTGTATGTTCACACTATTTTTTTGAATAAGACGAGTTGTCAAAGGCGCACTCAAAAGTAAAAGGTGTCAAACAAAAAAAAACGGAGATAGTAATTACTAAGGGCATGCACTGTCCAGTGTCAACAGACGACGACCGTCTCCAGCCTAACGAATGTGCAGATTTTTTTAACAAACTTCTTAGCTCTTATTTACTCCTGACTTATTGCTATATATTCATCAGTCAACAAAATTTTAAAGTTGATTTCAGTTTTCTAAATTGCACATTAGTAGTAAACTTAAAATTGAATTATCTATTGATGTGCAATTTTAATATAATTATGTTGCAAATTTTTAGCTTATAACTTTTTTGTCTTTTATGTTTTATAAAGATTTACCTAAGTTAAACCTTTTGATACAGAAAATGGATGTTGATTTCCACCACGTAAATAAAAATACTCATTAATAATCATAAAATTGCATTCACTACTAATGTGCAATTTTAGTATAATTATATTGTAACTGCATTATATTTTTTATATATCTGGAGGAGCATGATCAACCATGTCTCACTACAGGAAACGCGCGAAATCTCGACGGCCAGAAAAATTCTCGACGGCCTAATATAGGCCGTCGACACAACGACCTTAATATCGACGGCCAAGGAAATGCCGTCGACACACGATCAACCCTAATATCGACGGCCATAGAAAAGCCGTCGAGATAAGGTCCCTTAGGCCCGCCAAGACGCTTTTTCCGGCTTTTGGCTGGAAGATTTATCTCGACGACTCACAATCACCGTCGGAATAGATTATGGGCGGCCCATCATAATGAATCAATCTCGACGGTTAGAATGTGGCCGTCGAGAAATAGTTAATGAGCGAATCATGGGTGGCCCATTGAATTTTTCATTTTGTAAATATTTTTCATAATTTCAGATTTGCTTATTTAGCAATTTAAATAAAAAGAACTTAAATAAAAATAAAATTTGATGCAGTCCCAAATTTTGGGAAAATATATAATGGTGCAAGGTGTTATTTTTTGCATACTAATTCTTGAAATAATTTGTATTTATAATTTAGGTTAGGTATAATATATGTATATATATTTAAAACTAACAAATTGTATTGTAATGTTTTTAAAATGCAATATTTTATTACATTTCAATTGAAATGATCTATATACAATGGTTTTCCGACACAATGGTGCATTATTTGAAATTTTGATATCCCCATGACCCATAAATCATAAAACTCTATAGAACGCTCACTTATACTCGCCGATATAACCACTTACATAGGCAACTCCGCTTGCAAATTTAATTTGAGCATACTAATTTTCTTCATAGTATATTATCATGTCATAAACATTATTAGCCATTTAGAAGCACCAAAGATTTTTAAATTTTTATAAAAATTAAGTAAGCTATGTTGACCATCGAAGGGCGCCAGACTAGCCGTCGAGATAGAGCACATTCTCGACGGCATAATAACAAGCCGTCGAGACAGAGCATTATTGACGACGGTAGTCAACGTAAGCCGTCGCAATAGAGTTATCTCGACGGCTATACTTCACAAGCCGTCGATATATGGACAATCCAAGAGCCGAGCGACACATAGAAAGAAGGAAATAAACGGGCCACGTCACCCTTTAAATAATATCGACGGCTACTGGCCGTCGATATAGATCGTGGCCTGTGAAAATGTGACACGTGGCTGAGCAGACGCTGACAGACGGCGTTATCTCGACGGCCGTTAGCCGTCGAGAAAACAATGACCGCGGTCTCGCGTTGCGGCTTTATCTCTCGGCGGCCGGCCGTCGAGATAGTTATGGCCGCCACGTGTCCTGTTTTGGTTGGTTAATTGTCTGGTAGGGATCTTTCACGACGGCCTAAAGCCGTCGAGATTAGTTGTTATAAAAACTTCGCTACCGCACTTAGGCAAATTTTCCACGAGTCCGCACCGCCGCGCGCCGCCGCCTCGCCTCCTCCCAGCGCCATCGCCGCCCGCCGCCGCCGCCCGCGTCGCCCGCGCCGCCTTAGCCGCCGCCGCGTCGCCGCCAGCTGCCGCGCCGTCGCCAGCGCCGCCATCGCCATCGCCATGCGCCGCCATGCGCCGCCGCCGCTTGCCGCCATGCACTGTCGCCGCGTCGCCCAGCGCGCCTCGCCGTCGCCAGCGCCGTCGCCGCCCCGCCTTGCGCCTCCGCCTCGCAGTCGCCGCGCCGCGCCAGCGCCTCCGCGCCCTCGCCCAAGCGCCTCGCGTTCATGCGCCCAGCGCCGTGAGCCACTGCATGCACCCTGCGCGCTTTACGCCGTCCAGAGCGCCCGCCGTCGCGTCTAGCCTAACTTTAACCGCCGCCGTCGCCGGTGGTGCGTGTTGTTTCTTCGCTTTTTTTTAAATTATCATTGTGTAGTCTCGACGGTCTTAAACCGTCGAAAATTTAATTAGTGTTGTAATTAGTAATAATTTAAAATTAATAAAATTTATAAAATTGAAAATTAGATAATGCAATTGTTTTGTTTTACCATTTAATTTTAGATGCAACTTATATATACATTTTTATATAATATTGAGTTAATTAGTTTTGTAAGTAATGATTATTAAAAATTACCAAATTTATAAAATTGCGAAATTAGGTAATGCAATTGTAATGCTTTGCTATTTAATTATAGATATAATTTTGCTTTGCTATGTGCTATGCCTATTTTATTGTATTTTTGTAAGTCTCGAACCGATTAGTAACCTAGCCGTACGTCACCCGTTCGGGTAAAACACAACGCGTAAAGAAATTGGACGGTGACTTAAAGGGTACGATCCATTCATTCTCGCAAACCAGGCAGAACAGGTGTATTATCTCCCCTATCCATGCCAAAAACCTATAAAAGGCAGTGTGAAGGAAGATTTGAAGTCGTGGTGGGTTGTGTTTAAGGTCCGTCGGCCAGGCAGATTGTTAGACCCAACAACCGATGATTACGAAGGTCCAACACAGGATCACCGACTGAACACCACAATGGTAGTCGATATTGGGTCGGGACTTGACGAATTACAAGCAATTGAAGACCCGGATGTCGAAGAAGAAGAAGAACATGAGGTTCAAGAAGACCCGGATGTCGTGGGATCGTTAAACGAAGATATTATGGATGTCGACGATAATTACTGCTAGATATTATAAATATCCGAGGTTACATGTGCGTACTAAAATATCTTAATTTTAATTATTTATCAAGATTTAAATTATTTATTTGACTAACTATTCTTTAATTTTCATATGCGGGATATGCCGCCATGTGAGTTAATCAACCCTCCGCGTGACGGAGGAGGAGGAGGAGGAGGAGGCCTCTGAGCCGGGCGGGAGCTCGCTCGACTCGGAGAGTGGAGCGAAAAGGTCCCGGCTGGAGATAGCCAGGAGGGTCGTCTCTCGGGAGGTAGGAGGAAGAGGGCCCGAGCAGGTGAGGGCCAGACTGCCTCTCAGCCGATCTGGACGGCCGCGATCCAGATTGATGGTGACAGTACATATTTTTGTAGCCAATTACTTGTACCATTTTCAATTTAATTATATAAACTGTCACACATCTTTTGTTTAATATGCAAAACATGTCTACGGTGGATGTCAACGAGAGGCATCGGCAGGCGGCGCACACCACTGGCAGAAGATTATCTGGGCTAATAACCCGGGATGGGATAACAAGACCAACAGACAAATGGATGATGACTCTGAGCTAGCCCGCATGGGATAGCACTCGCAATGGATCGAGTTATCCGCGAGTTTTGGGTAAGATACAAAATAACTCACTTCATTTATTGATTTTATCTTCTAACTATATCTGCTTTGTTATATCCTACTTCACTCGGGTTCGCTCCGCGAGGGACTTCAAGAGACGGACTTCGCTCCCGCCATCGGCGGGATGGCGGCAGGGTAGTCTGAGACATGATGTCCAATGCCCGTGTCTCGGCCGTTCAGAGTATCACGGTGAGTAACCTAACCTCACAATACAATTAAGTTTTATGTGTTCGCTTCTAATTTCCACATTTTTCTGCTTTTGTAGGAGACAGAGCGGCAAAACCTCACCGCCAGTGCTGCCGCCATTGTACTTGATCGCCAACAAGACAACCAGTCCGTCTGAGTGGTGTCGGGAGGACGCTGGGAGGCTATAGGTAGGAAGTGGGGCAACGCCGAGTGGAAGGGAAGTCCGAGAAGGCAAAGAAGAACAGGGCGTGAAGGATTACAAAACAAACACTGGAGGTGGTCGATCGCACAGTTGGGAAAGAAACTGGTAATAAAAAGTTTTTTACTTCGTCTTCACTTTAGATTTTCGAACTAACACATATCGGTCATATTACAATTTAGTTGGCGAAGACGGGGGTTATGCCTAGCCCGATGGACGTGTGGAAGCAGGCCCACACGAAAAAGGCGCCGCCTGATGGACAACCGACCTTAGATCCCCATGCTTATCTCCGTTTGGTAAGTGTCGATAGGATTAGTGAATACAACTATATTTGTTTGATTTTGACTATCACGACATGTAGGAGCGTTATAAGAACGCTTATAGAGAGGAGCACGGGGAGGAGAGCAATCCAGAGGAGGCTCCCCTCGATCCTCATATGATTGATAAACACATGGGGGCAAGGCTCACGGGCGCTGGCGATCGGTGGCGACCACCTACTAGAAGATCTCTTTCGACACTTGTATATTATGATTGCAAACCGATCATCAGATTATGCATGTTGCAGGTCTTGAGTATATGCCCGATGTACGGGCTAGCTGAGCAGGCGGTGAGACCCGTCGCCCGCCTCGAGGATCGCTGCAGAGAGGAGAGAGCGGCAGCAGAAGAGACACGAGGAGGAGCGGGCCCATGAGAGAAATGTTAAGGGCGATGCAAGAGAGTCTGAGAGCCGCACAGAGGACTATGACAGAAGGCTTCGACACTCGAGGCGTTAAATCATTGGGTAACATCGCAATTCAATTCTTTTTATAGTGCATATCTTATCATCTCTACTAACGAAATCAAATATATGTACAGTAGGTCCAAGTGGTCACGCTGGGGCTAGCGGGCGACTCCTCGAGTTAGGTGGGGCTGCAGGTCCCTACACCGGTGCCCGGCCGTGTCGGTAGCCATCCAAATTTCTCCAGCACCTATGTTGGGCGGGCGGCTACCTAGTCTGAGACGGCACCACCGGCACCTCACGGACCCAAACCGCCCACGCCCCCACACCCAACTACCCGAACGCCGGCGTCCCCGGTTTCGTGATCCAGCGGTAAGTCTCCTATGCCAAATCAATATACTATCGCATTGTACATATATCAACTTACTAATTGAAAAATCTCGAAGGGTTCGGGTTCTGCGATGTCTACTCCTCCGTCGCCGTGCCACCTACTCGGGGCGACCCGCAGCAGAGAGCGGCGACGGCTCGAGGAACATGGCCGCCAACCTCGCGGAGCGACTCTTGAGGCGCCACCACGGCATGCCCATGATCGATGTTTACTTTATTGTGTTCATGATGTTGATACCGTCGTTCGATGTTTGTGAATGTTAATTAGATGTTCGTGAATGTGGATTTTATGTTTGTGATCTTTGTGATGCGATATTTGTGATATATCGAAATTGTCGAGGTATGTGTATTTGTGAAATCGTGGGAAAATTAAATGCGGGACTGCTTTTGGGTTTGCGAGTTGCATTCTTTCTTCTTTGGTGCGATAGTATTTGCAAAATTATTGTGATTTTTACAAATTTTAAATTTTTTTTCTTTTTTTTAAGTATTCTCGACGGCTACACCATGGCCGTCGAGACAGCTTCCATGGCCCACGTGCCAGGTCAACCACCGTCGCGACCCAGGAAGAGTCTATCACGACGGCCATAAGCCGTCGTGAATAACCTCCATGGCCCACCCGAGGAGCCGCTGTTCCTGCCGATAAAATCTCGACGGCTATTGGCCGTCGTGACTAACTTGTGGGATGGGCCTCGGAACTGAACGGCCTGCTTAAGAATAATCTCGACGGTGTTAGGCCGTCGAGAAAGCACCCAAAGTCACGTCGTGCCTGCCCAGTTCATGTATCTCGACGGCCTGGTTTTAGCCGTCGGGAAAGTGAAATAACGACGGCTGAGCCGTCGATAAAGACTGTCTGTCTCGACCGTGCTATCTCGACGGCCAAATCTCGACGGCTGGCCGTCGAGATAATTCTGTCTCGACGGTTTTCCTCTCTTTATCGACGGCTCTAGCCGTCGAGAATTCCAGCGATTCGCGTGGTGTCTGTGCCATTTACATGCATGATGAAATATCAAAGATACATGTATGCATGGTTCACATGCTTTAGAGTACGCACACTAGCTAGCGGCTGGTAACTGCTCAATGCATTCTAATTGATCGAACAAAAATAGTGCCATCAGCGTTGCGATGGATATCGGTGACATGCGTGAAGTTTGCATGTAAAGACGTAAAGATTAGCACGTATTAAGCACTATTTATGTCCCCTGTACCTCTAAAATTTCCTCACAATTTACAATGTAGTCAAAAAGATTCATTCCATCTGACTACCAATGTATATCTGTTACAGTATTACTCGGCTACTGAAATGCTCTAATTAAAGGATTAAAGCCGGTCCCAAATAAGAAAGTACACATGAAGCACTCCAACTCGTATGTAATTAATGCTCTCACGCTAGTTAATACCCCTGTGGTTTGAACTACCGACATGAGCCCCAAAACACATGTTTATTACAGATTATTATTGACCACATACTAAATAAACCATGAAAAAGCCTTTTTGGAAAGTAATTTTGATGACATTGACATATCTACTGATATCGTCTTCAAATTTGAAATTCACGTGATGAGATACAGTGGAATTTTTCCTTTTAAACATATTTGCTTATAATTTAATATCATTGTCAATTCTTTTTAAGATAAGTCAGTTACTATCGCAAAATTTTCCTTTACAAAATGTCCTCTAAACATGCCTGCTTGTAAACTTTTCTAAAAACACAGGGGTCCAAAAAGCAAATCAAACAAAGCGTGTCGAATAATACTCCAAACCGTTTCGAAAAGCTTTCGAAGCTAAGTCCATGGACGGATGAGAAAAACCCCAATATATAGGATAACAAACACTTACGGTGTCCTGGCCGGTGCGGTCGAGAATGCCGGAGCCGCCGGAGGCGAAGTTGACGCCGTGCAGCGCGGCGCGGCCCCTGGTGGCCGGGTCGGCGAAGGGCGGGACGAGGCCGCCGCGTGGGAGGCGCAGCAGCTCGCCGAGCGCGTCGATGACGTTGCGCCCGTTGGAGAAGCGGCCGGAGGGGCCCAGCGGGAAGTCCACGCCGTACGGCAGGTAGTCGGCGCGCACGCCGGAGTTGTTCAGGAAGTTGTTGTTCCCGTTGTCCACCAGCGAGCTCCCGAACACGAACACCCCCGCGACTCTCCTGTTCGCCGCCCTCGTGATTCTCCCGGACGTCGACGGCGCCGCGGCTCCCCCGCCGCCGCCGCCGCCACCGCAGGCCCCGACGCCGCCGGCAGCTACGGCGAAGGCGAGGTAGAGAGACGCTACGACGAGCTTGGCCATGGCCATGGCCGGTGAATACAACGGCCACTGCCACTGGAGTAGGTAGTGACTACGCCAGTATTTAAGTTACTCAGCTTGCTTGCCTGATCTGCTTGACACCAGCATTTTACTTATAGGGAGACGATATGTGTGCGAGTGACTGCAACGACATATCAGTCTCGGTCTTACTCTTGCAAGGTCTCATCGATGCATGCATGGTTTGTAGCTAGGTTGGTGAAGATTAATTGCTGGTACGTAGCTATTCTCAAAAAAATTGCTGGTACGTAGCTAGCTAGGTTCTTGAGAGAGGGGGGCGCAGGTACTGCGCGCTCACAGTGAAAATTGAAGCGGCTAGGACGTGCATGCACGCATGCGTTGGTACAATTTGGCGCGAATGAGGGATCTGGCCTCTTCTGGGCCACATGCTGCTACTGCATGCGCTCGATCGCGAGATTAATATATTTACCGCGCATGGTACAACATCGATGGATCTCTGCCGTAGGCGTGGTGGTACAATTTAACAGCATTGCCAACAGAATGTGTATATTTCATTTTCTATATGTCTTCTTTAAATCACGATTCGTTCTCTATATTTTCATCATCTCCAGCAGAGTCCTTATCTTCGAAAAGATATAGAAATTCTCTATAGAGCTATGGAGGAAGTATATAAATTTAGAGATTAAAATAGAGACCCTGCTGAATGGATATAGATGCTGAGACTGTCCACAATAGTATTTTAAAAAATGATTTAAAAACCTACTAGAGTTGCTCTCGGCCTTGTTCTTTTCAACAGATCGCATCACAGATTCTTCAGAAGAAATTTTGTTATTTTTATACAGCCTATATGTTGTGATAGTTTTTAACGATTTTTTTCGTGACTTTTAGTAGTCCTTTCAAAGATCCTAAAACTATTTTTAATTATTATTTTATAATCTTTAGATCTTTTTTTTAGAGCTCTCAAATTTACCACAGTAATACGCCAACGCAACGGTACGCTGAAAAGAACAAGGCCTTTTAAAGGAAGTGCCCAGCACCAGCAGTTCGGTAAGACAGTAATTGTCCGGATCAATATTTAGGATTCCTGGAGGCAGGTGACAAGTGCGTCGTTGGCATTGAATGAACACTCTCTTGACCAAGCGTTCGCGGTGGATAGAAACCTGTCATTGTGGTCGTCCGCTTCTCTCTTCTGTCAACTCGATCAGGTTATGGCTGCTCAGCTCAGAGTCATGCGTTTAAGGCAGGGATGTAAGTAGGTTGTTTCGCGGGTATCCACGAGACCGCTTACTTCATTGAAATACACTAAGCATTGTAAGGCTTAGTGTATTTTAGTGAAACAAGTGGTCTCACGGGTACCCGCAAAGCAACCCGTTTGCATCCCTAGTTTAAGGGTATATTAATCTATCAGTGTGCTGTCTCGTCCTCTAAACTTTCTCATAATTTATGCTACGTTTTAAAAAGATTCCATCCCTCCTCGGCTCTCCGCTACGTTTCAGCTGATCTGAACGGTTGAACGACTGAAATGATTACACTTCGAAGTCTTCTCGAGATAGTCTCGAAATTCGGATCCATTTTGTTTAACTTGTTTTTTAAAGTGTTAGGACTGACCTTCAAAAGAGCGAAAAACGGACTTAAAAAATCAATATATATGTGTTTTCAAAACGTAAATAAGTCGTTAAGCTGTTAATCCGTTAAGCTGCTAAGCTGAAAAGAACATGGCCTTAGGGCTGATGCTGAGTATTAAACTTTTGAAGAAGGATCACTGTTGTAAAAAGATATGTGGTATATGTATGTAGTGATACATTCCATCCTTCGATCAGCTTTAACAATGGCGGCGTTAATTAATAGTCCTTCTAGAAAACTCAACATTTTGTATTTGACATAAGTCAAAGTTCTAAACTTTATCTATGAAAATATTTTGAATTATTTTGATTGTGTACATAAAAACCGTACATTTCGATTCCTCTCGAAAAAGCACTTACATAATATGGTATTTTTTGAATTATATATATAAATTGTAATGATAATCAATAGTCAAAGGTACATTTAGAAGATCGTACCAATATCAAAATGTCATGCTTTTAGGAACCAAACCGAATTTTTTTTGTCAACGATTAGCCCGGTTTTCCTTTGATAAAGATCCTCAGAATCCAGACAGCAGCGGGTGTGTCGCTAAGTGGACAATCAAGTTGGGATAGTTCAATATCCAGTTTGCTGCCCACACGGTGATCAAATCCTAGGTGCTCGTCGACTTTGTGGCCGAGCGGATCAATCCCGCTCCACCCGAGCAGGTACCGGAGCAGCCTAATTAAGTCTGGGCAATAAACCATGTTCTTCAATGTCCTCATTTCTCACAAAGAGAACAACTCTAACATGCATTTCAACTCCACATTGCTGCAACCAACAACGCGACAACGTATGAACGCCTATTGGCCGGACTCCGAGCATGCACTTCACTCGAGGTAGAGCGATTGACCGTGAAAGAGTATTCACACAATTAGTCGTGAACCAGACCAACAAGAAGTTTCAGTGTTCCGATGACTCAATTGCATGTTACCTAGTTGAAGTGAGAAAACTAGACAAGCACTTCATGAATTTTGGAAGTTTGTTACGTTCTTGTCGGGGATTAGATCACGGCCCATTACCTTGGCCCACTCCCTGACGGCCCAATCGAACAGCCTACCAGGGCCCAGCTCCTTGGAAGGTTCTATCAGGCCCATGTGCATCCCGCCAACAGCTTCTGGACCGCACGGCAAGAACGCCTAGGATTCGTGTTTGAGTCCGACTCGCATGAGTTCTCGCACGGCTACGAGAAGACCTTGACGTGGTTTCCGGATTGGATAAGGAGTCGTGATCCCCAAGACTAGGAGCTTACCTTATCTACCGTAGGTCATATTTGGCATGTATGAGTTCACATTCACGATCTCGTAGTTAGCCCGCCCGATATTCCCCAGAGGTCGGTTTGCTCGCACTATATAAACCGAGTTCTTCTGGCGTGTAGGGGCGACTTAGATCGATCTAGCTTAGCATCTGTTAGACACTTGATCATAGCGCTTTGTTACACCATAATCTCGCCGAGACTTGTTCGTCTCGTCGAGCCATCTCTTGTATTCATCTCGATATATAAGAAAGGCCGGCGTAGGGCTATTATCTCTCGAGAGGCTGAACCGGGATAAAAACCCCGCCTCTGTTCGTTCTTTGTTACGTGGTTGTTCGGCGTGTCTCCTATCTCCTCTTTGAAGAACCTTGGTTGACTTGGGTCGATATCCCAACCGTCGACAATGGGCGCCGATCGTGGGGACACGCAGATCGAGCATGTCGAACTCCGTCGGCGATCTGAGAGATACTTCCCGAGGTCTACGACTCGGAAGACGATGTCTCATCCTCGCCGCTTCAGATCGATCCGTTCGGTCTCAACACTTTCCGCATCCGAGGCGATGTCTCCGCTTATATGATGAGATAGCCTCAGATCGCACTCCGTCCATCGGCGCATTTACTACGGAACCGATGATCTTTACGACGGTTTAGATTTGTCGATTCCAAGGCTATGTCGGTAGATTCCACTGTGGAGACACAAATGATGACACCGCCTAGCATACCTTCGCATGGCCCCGCAACATTTACATGGCCGATGTAGGAACCTCCGAGGATCTGCCGCGGGTACGTGGCGGCTGGGCGAGGTCGGGCAGATTAACTCGCCGGCATCAAGACGAGGTCGCTACTGGCTTTCGCGAGCAAGACGCCATTCGCCGCAACCTCGACGATTCCATCAACTGTATCAGTACGGTTCCGCGATCGGTGCAAGCGACGCCACGCGTCACGACCCACCTCGCGTGCCCTCGCCAAGTCTCCCGTAGAAGCTTCTCCGTCGGGATTGGTTCCCCGAAACCGGACTTGATCGGGCAAAACGTGGATGCCTCGGGGTCCCGAACCCTAGAGCGTAGTCGGAACGACTTCGCGCCATGGCTTCGGTGATTAGATCTACCAACCAGCCGACCTCGCCAAGATGGGCGATGTCGCTGTTTCTAACCTAGAACGACCGGTCAAGGCCTAAAGTCTCTAGGAGAAGTCAACAATTCCTCCAGCAACAACCCAAACCGTTCGAATGGTTCGGACGACTCGATCGATCGCGTGACCTTCGCCACCCTCGGCGATCATCGCCCATGAGCAAAGCTACCGTGGTCGCCGCCGCCGCTAAGTCCTCGTAGTCATCGCGACCACGGGGCAAGCGCCGCGCGATGATCACGGACGGTCCCCGTGAGGAGCGTCGTCGCAACCACGAGGAAGGAGCGTGGTGGATTGTCCCGAGAGAGTTTCTCCAGCCGAGTCATCCTGCTCAGCAGAGTTCCTCCGCGCCGCGACCAACGCCTTCTCAAGACTAGGTTCTACCGGGAATGTGGCGGTCATATGCTTTGGGTCAGCGGGCTTTCTCGACGAGCTTGAGTGTCCGGTGGCCCTCAAAGTTCATGCCCACCACATGGAGAGGTACAATGGGACTCGTAACCCAGAGGAATTCCTTTCCATCTACGCCACGGCCATCATGGCGGCGGGGTGACGAGCTTCGTTATGGCTAATTACCTCCCGATCGTCCTTGAGGGTGCTTTGCTCGGACGTGGTCGTTCAATCGCCAGGAGGGTTCCATCACCATGGAACCAACTTTGTGACGCCTCGATCGCTAATTTCCGAGAGGCATTACGTGCGTCTGGGTAAGGAGGATGATCTGCACGGATGATCCGGATGAACGGGAGACCCTCCGCAACTTCGTGAAGCGTTTCATTAAGATCCGCAACACGATCCCGAATATCTCGGATGAATCTGCTTGTCCGCGCTTTCAAAAACGGAGTCCGCGACGAAGCGGCTCACCCAGATCTCGAGATCAACGAGACTGGACCGCCAACGACTGTTCAAGGCGGTGGCCGATCATATGCCAACGCGCAGAGCGCTGCTCAAGATAAAAAGGCGTTCGACAAGGCGGCCCTACCACTGGTGTGGATGAGAAGAAGAAGAGCAAGAAGAATGTTCCCGTGACAAGAAGTCCTAGAAGAAGAAGAACAAAGGTGATGCGAACAATACCGTCAGCGGTATGGGTCGCGACCTCCTCCCAAGGATGGGCGTAAGAAGCCCAACAATAATTATAAGGGCAAAAAGCACGCTTCGGGGAGGCGGACAAGGCAAGAAAGGTCCGGACGACCGATTTTGCAAGTTCCACCAAAGACTACGGCACGATGTACGCCATCAGAGAACTTGGGCTGCAAAGCTCAAGATTTCTACAACGGCAAGGGCCCAATGCCCACCCCGCCGAACAAGGTGATGCTGGTAAGGCTAAGCGCCAAACCGACGATGGTGATCGGGAAGATGATGATGAATATCAAGAGCCCGTGAACCATATCGCCGTCATGTTCGGCGGCTCTTCGGCTAATACCTCTCGGCGCAGCCTTAAGGAAGCTGCTCGGGAGGTCCACAACGTCGAAAAGGCAAAACCTCAGCCTGAATCGATGAAGTGGACTGAGGTCCCCATCTCCTTCTCTCAAGAGGATTGCCCCACTGGGATGACCAAGCCTCAGCGGCTCCCACTGGTGGTCGCCCCGACCATCAGCAACGCGAGAGTTGGTCGTGTCTTAGTGGACGCGGCGCTTTGGACTTGCTTTTCGCTAAAGTCTTGGACGAGATGCAAATTCCTCGTTCCAAGCTGAAGGAAGTCGCAATGCCCTTCTACGGAATTGTTCCGGGAGAAGCTGTCAAGCCGTTGGGGCAGGTTGTCCTGCCTGTCACCTTCGGCAACCCAAGCAACTTCCGGACAGAGTTGATCACTTTCGACGTGGTCGACTTCCCATCGGCGTACAACGCAATCTTGGGCAGGCCATCTCTCGGTAAGTTTATGGCCGTGTCCCACCACGCTTACCATTGCGTGAAGATACCGGGTCCTAACGGTGTGATCACGGTCAAGGGCAACTTCAAAGTCGCTCGATCGCGACGAGCGATCCCTTGCCTGATCGACCGGCTTCCGCCTGCGATCTCGAGATTCCGCAGACCAAATCAGACGCCTCTAGGGTCTCCCTTCACCAGGGGAGAAACTAAGAAAGTTCATTGCCGCTTGATGATACTTCCAAGACAGTTCACTTGGGGGCCAATCTAGATCCCAAATAGGAAGCGAGCTCATTGCCTTCCTCCGAGCTAATGCAGATGTATTCGCCTGGGAGCCATTTGACATGCCCGGAGTCCCAAGGAGGTAATCGAGCACAAACCGGTCGTCCGGGGACAAAAGCCCGTTCGCGTAAGCTTCGCCGCTTTTGAATTCAAACAGGGATCATCAAAGATCGACAGCAAACCGCCATTCTTTGGTTCATCCGCGAGGTTGATCACACCGAGTGGTTAGCCAACCTGCCATTGTAAAGAAGAAAGGCGGCAAGTGGAGGATGTGTGTCGATCACACGATCTGAACGCCGCTTGTCCTAAGGATAATTTCACGTTGCCTCGTATTGACCAAATGGTCGATGCGATCATGCGACGCCTAACTCTGAGTTTTTAGATGCTTACTTGGTTACCACCAAATAAGCATCTCCCGAGGATGAAGAGAATATCGCCTTCATCACCCCTTTCGCACTTTCGCTATACGACCATGTCTTTCGGTCTGCGCAATCTTTGGTGCCACGTTCAGTAACAATGGAGAAGACCTTCCCGAGCAATGTGAAAAAACACGGAGGTCTATGTCGACGACATAGTTGTAAAGAGCAAGTATGCTCCAGATCATGTAAAAGACACAGCAGAGACTTTTCATAATCTCACCAGGCATCGAATAAAATTAAATTTAGAGAAGTGTACCTTTGGTGTTCGATCTGGAATGTTGCTCGGTTATGTTATTGGCTCGCAAGGTATTTCGCCAACCCCGAAAAATCGAGACCATTGAAAATATGCGACTCAACTAACATAAAGGAAGTCTGAGCCTCACCGGGCGGATGGTCGCTCTAAGTTTATTTCCGTCAAAGCGAACACGGGCTGCCCTTCTTTAAGGCCTGCGCAAAGCACAATGGTTTCGAGTGGGCGGAAGAAGCGATAGATCCTTCCAGATCCGAGCGATACTGTCCAATCCTCCGTCTTGACTACCCGCGGCATGGCGGCAGCTCCCATCGTACCTAGGTTGCACGCCACAAGCGGTGGCGCGGTCTTGACGGTCGAAAGGGAAGGCATACAATGACCAATCTATTACGTGGCGAGGTACTTCACGGATCAAAGGAGCGTTACCACGAGGTCGAAGCTCCTCTATGCCTTGCTCATGTCCTCCGGAAGCTTCGCCACTACTTCCAGCGCATCAAATCTGGGTCCCGACCACGTTCCCTCCGGGAGAAATCCTACTAACAAGGAATCTAGCGGACGTATAGCTAAGTGGGCAATGGAACTAGCGAGTTTGATCTGTTATTTGTCGCCTGAATCGCTATTAAGTCACGTGTCCTAGCCGACTTTGTCGCCGAATGGACTTGCCCGCCCAAATCCTGTGGAGCTCCCGAGCAACCCGATGAACCCTCTTGGACCATGTTTTTCGATGGCTCGCAGACCGAAACTCGGGGCTGGTTTTGTTCTCATCTCCTCAAGGAGAGCAACTTCATATTCTATCCAACTACACTTTGCGGCGACTAACAACGCCGCAGAGTACGAGGCCTCCTCGGGACTAAGAGTGCAAGTCGCTTGGTGTCCAACGGCTAACTGTGAAGGAGATTCACAACCGGTCATCAATCGAGTTAACAAGGAGTATCGGTCTGCGATGACTCAATGGCGCGATACTGGTTGAAGTGAGGAAGTTGGGCGGCATTTTCGATTCTTCGGTGCTCTTCGTGCCAGGAAGGACAACTTCTGGCGACCAACTATCCAAGTTTGATCCTCACGCGAACTCGCCCGTAGGGTGCTCGCCGAGTACCTTTACAAGCCCTCAATCACGCTCTCCGGACGAGGCAACAGAGATGTGGTCTTGTCTCCGTTATCGAGCAGTGCGCGGATCGACAACGCCATTTG
This sequence comes from Raddia guianensis, assembly GCA_036346415.1. Classification (NCBI taxonomy): domain Eukaryota; kingdom Viridiplantae; phylum Streptophyta; class Magnoliopsida; order Poales; family Poaceae; genus Raddia; species Raddia guianensis. The sequence continues at coordinate 11,425,550 of CM070539.1, forward strand.
TCCGGTACCTTGCGATGGGACTCGCCGATGACGGCCGAAGCGTTCCCGGCTTATAAGGCGTGCCGCCCATACAAGCTTATGGATGGCACCCTTTACCGCCAAGGTGCTCGGGAGTTCTCTCCAAGTGCATCTCGCAATGAGGGTGTGTTCCTTCTTAGGGACATACACGAGGGTGCTCAGGCAACCACGCCTCTTCGTAACTCGGTCGGCAAAGCGTTTAGCATGGGCTATTATTGGCCCATCGTTACAAGATGCCCGGACATCGTGACTAAGTGCAAGGCTTGCCAATTTCACGCCGGAAGGCACACAAGCCCGCCCAAGAGCTCCAAACAATCCCCATCCTGGCCTTTTTCCACATGGGGTCGGATCTGCTCGGCCCATTCCCTAAGGGGTACAAGGGCTATACACACCGCTGCCGCCATAGACACTTTTACAAAGTGGATTGAGGCGGAGGTCGGTCGCTCTGCCAAAACGGTGCTCGCTTTTCAAAAGCAACGTGGTCACGCGCTTTGGGATTCCCCATAAGTCGATCACGGATAACGGTACCGCCTCCGCGAGCTATTCCAGAATACCGGGAACAATTTGGTACCAAGTTCTGCTTTTAGCCTCGGGCACATCCACGAGCAATGGAGCGATCGAGCGAGCTAACGGACGAGATAGTCCGGGTATTAAACGGCGGTATTTGCTGCTCTCGGCGAGAGCACAAGAAGGCTCGGGTTGACGGTTCCTTCCGTCCTCTGGGCGATTCGACTGACGGCCACCGGCGACCGGGAAACTCCTTTCCAATTGGTCTATGGTGCGAAGCCATCCCGCCGCCCGAAATCGTACTCGGTTCGCTTTCAAGACGAGCTCGGTCAACTTAGTTGACGACGAGTAAGAGCCTCCTCGATCTCGATCTCCTCAAGGCACACGCGACCGGGCACAAGTCGAATGGCGCTACCAACAAGATCTTCGCACGCACGCTGCCAAGTCGGGTTCAACCAAGGGCTTTGAAGGCGGGCGACCTGCTTCTGCGCCGTGTCCGAACTTGTCCAATGCCAACAAGTTAACTCCTCGTTGGGAGGGCCCGTTCTGATCGTTTCTTCTTTCCGCCGGGGCCGTTCACTGCTATGGAGGACGGAGAGAGCCGACCAACACTTGAAACATCGACCACCGTAAGTTCTTTGTGTAGGTCTTTTACTGCTTTCTTAGCCTGCGCTTTTTGTAAACTTCGCGCCTTAGTTCGTCCAAGTCTCTCGGGCACCATGAAAAGTTCAATCCAATAATTAAGTGAATTCTCATGCCTCTGCGCTTTTTCACTTCTTGTCTTTTGAAGACTACCTCTTTCTCTCTGGTAACACTTGATGGTCGCCCGGCCTTGCGAACTCTTGGCTCGCAATCTTAAGGATTGTTCCCTATCCGTATCTGGTTTCAATAAGTTCCTAAATTCGTGGTTGCGTAACACGGCCTTTCCACCTTGCGGCTAAGTCTCTCTCGTAAGCCCTCCGCGGCGGAGGCACTTATCGCTTAGCGCGACCACTTGGTAAAGCTCGCTCGTAAGCCCCGCGCAGAGGCACTTTCCTTGTTCGGTTACTCTCGGGCGCTTAACTTACGCCAACGAAGCGGACTACGGAACGAATCGAGCAAGGTACGGTGTCGCTTTTTCTCTCTACGACGTGCTCGAGTTCGCAAGCTTAGGTTCTCGAGCATCGTCCGCATCGGGGCTAGGGTGTCGCTCTTTCTCTTGTGCAATTGCTCGGGTTATAAACTCGTGTTTCGAGCGGATGCACAACGGGCCGGAGTTAGGCGAGCGCTCTCTTGGTTTTCTTAAACTTCCTAGCTACTGCGCTTTTCTCTTAGTTTCGCTTAGTTCTTGTCTTTTCTTTGCTCTTTTTGCGTGAATAAAGGTAAGTACTTTATTACATTACTCAAAAGTTTCAGTACAAGGCCCTTTCGGATACAAACAAGGTGCTACTTAGGAGCAAGCTGCTCCTTCACTCCTCAACTTCTAACTTGAGGCGCACGACTTCCTCGAGCCTTGATTCCTTCCGGGTTTCAGCTCGGGCGCTCGATCTCCTCCTTGTTCGGCTTGCTTGCTTGCGCCCTCTGCCGGATGGCCTCGACTTCCTCGGTCTTGGCCTTGGTGATCGGTCGAGCCTCGCTCTGGTGACTCATTGCTTTCGGCCGCCTTGAGCCGCTCGTCCGGCTCCTTGACCTTCTTCTCTCATGGTGATCGCCCTCACGTCATCCCACAAGATCTCCTCGATCTCTTCCCGTGAAGCCCATTGGGTCGAGATTTTTGCCCGAGACCCGCGAAAGTCCGCTTTCCTTGGCGAAGCTGGGCCTTGAGTCTCTTGGCTTCCGCCATGAGCTGATCCGCCATTGGGAAGCGTCGTGCCGCTCTTGAGCCACTTGAGCGACCTGCTTCTCCTCCGCAGTATTCGCCTTAATGGCTTCTGCTGAAGGCTCCTCGGCCTCTCTAGGAGAGACTCGCAGAACGCCTCTCTTGACCAATTGACTTTGAGCCTCTTTACCTTCGCCTTGGTAAACTTCGACTTTGGGCTGGTGCAGAGGGCCCCGCCGGACTCCTCGTCTGAGGTGCTCCGGAGCGACGCCAAGATCTGGCGCCCGCTCGATGGTGACGCTGTCCTCGAGCTCCTCCATGGTGTCCCCAAGACCGAGAGGAAGAACAAGTTAACTACTTTGCGATGATGTGGCTAAAATTGAACAAGATTTGGTCTTGGTGCCTATCTTGCCGAAGTCGGCGTTTGATCCATGGCCAGCAGCGGTCCTCGAGGCCATGCGTCCACGAAGCCCGCCGTCGCGGGATGAGACGGACGCGTTCTTGCCGTCCGCCTTGATCGCTCCTTCTTCTTGCGGGAGGAGCGCTTGCTGGAGCGGGCAGCGACGGGCGGCACTTTTGTCTCCGCCCCTCTCCTCTTCCTTTTCCTCTTCCGCTGAACTTCTTGGCGAGGCCGGAGCCATCAGGTTGGTGGCGCCGTTGCCACCTGGCGGGGCGACTTGCGCGACCGCCGGGGCCTCTTCTTGCTCCTCGGCGGCGGGCTTCACCCCGCCGCCAGAGAATCCCGACGCTCGGGTGAGCTGCCCTGCGACGGTACTGGCGAAACCGGTACGCTCGATCCCGCTTCGGCAGCTTCCGGAGCCGTCGTCTTGGCCTCATTGCTGTGGCGCCACAGACCGCTTCCTCCGTCTCCCACCGCTCCACAGCGCTTTTAAGCGTCGTCGCTCGCCGGAGTTCGACGAGAGCAGCTCCATGCCGCCAAATTTTGTCCTTGAGGCACGCTAGCCTCATCGCCCGTGAAGCGCCGTGCAGATGTTTCGGGCAGCGGCGACCGCCGAGCCTCCTCGACATCATCTCGTGGCGATCTCTCCTTGGGCAACTGATGAAAAGAGATCATCGTTAAGTCTAATGCGGTCGGTGGTGGGAGATCCGAAGTTGGGTTTCTACATACCGCCGTGAGAGGCTTGATCCCGATCTTCTTCACTGAACTTTCCTCCTCTTCCTCGGGGGCTCCTTGGCGGCTTCTCGCCTCGGCCCTTGGGTGTTCAGGGCGACGAGCTCGGCTCCACAAGCCGAAGGCGCTCCTCTCAGCAGCAAGAAGAAGTTTTTCCTTGCGTCGACTTCCTTTTCGAGCCTCCTCCGCTCGGCGACTGTTGAGCCGCGCCAAATGGCTCCGGGTGAGTCTGCGAGTAACGCCTAAGCCAGAGGGTCATGTTCTTTACCTCTTCGTCGCTTTGCTCGGCGAGGAGGAAGGGCTTGGTCTCTTCCTCATTGGGCGACCATGCTACCGCTTGGTCCTTTCGATGCGCTCCGTCGCCAGAGGCTGGTCTCTTCGACGGCGGCGGCCCCGTGTCATGGGAGCTCAGCGTCGGCTCGGCCGCCACCTTGGGCTTTGCGGCCGCCTTGGCCTTGCCCTTCTTCACCTTCTCCTTCTCAGACTCGGAAAGTTCCTCTACGATCCCTCCAGGGATCAGTTGGTCCTCCTGCACGTTTTCAGAAGTGAGCATTAGTACTAAACAACATTGCGAGTCTAGCAACACAGACTGGGAGTAAGTAATCACCTCGTCTGTGCGGACGAGCACGTTATGCGACAGTGTCGCCACCTCGCCGGTGACCTCCCCGTCCTTTTTCGCCGCCTTCAGTATGGCGTCGACCCGCTCGGTCACCCATGCGTCGGTTGGTTTCTCTGCCCGGACAGATGAAATCGTTAATTCCTGTTCGGAGGAAATAATCAATGAAGAGGTTGAGTCTTAAAGGCACTTACCCGTGCTCTCCCTTGTAATGTCTTCCCATCCCTCTATCTTGTAGAAGGGATAGGACCTTCTCCGCAGCGGATGCACCACATCATTTGTGAAGTCCCGAATGATCTCCTGCCTGTGAGCCCGAGGCTCACGAGAGAGGCGATTTTTCTTGTCAGGTACCAATCCTCGGCGGACATCTCCGGCCGAGGCATTGGGGTTCCCTTTGCCGGCGCCTTTCCGGTGAAGACGAGTTTGCTGTCGCCGCTCCGCTTGCTGTAGAACCACCTTACCCACCACGCGCCCATCGAGTCGAGTAGTGGTGGGCGAGGATACGGCGCGTCGTCGGCGGTGGCCCGGAGCTTGAGGTAGTAGCACCCAGCGCTTGAAGCGGCGAGCTGCTCCTCGTCACACGTGTAATAGTGGAGGAACAATTTCACCGGTGGATCGATGCTCAGATAGCCCTCGCACAGTGTGCGAAGACGATATCCGGAGGATGGAGTTCGGATTGAGGTTTGCCATCTCCAATCCGCCGATGTTCAAGAAGGCTCGATGAAGTCGCTCTCGGAGACCTCAACCCGAACAAAGCAAACTGCTCGTCGATTTAACTCTCCTCGAGCGGCTCGGAGTATCCTCCTCTCCGGCAACCTCCAGCCACGGTGTCGATGTGGCCCTCCTCCTCCCAGATCCTAAGATCCTCCTCGGTCAAGCTAGTGCCCGTGAATTTGGCCATAGCGATTCCTGTACGGACGAAAGGTGGTCGGTGATGGAGTTTGGGTGCTTGAAGTCGAGCGTGGTTGGAGCTAGGGCTTAGAGAGGAAAGGCGTGAGAGCAGAGTGGTGGCATGCGCGGCTTGGGTGCTTTTATAGTCCCGTATAAACAACTCTCAACGGTTTTGTCCCGTAACGGCTAGTTTTACCGCAACGGCTAGTTAAACGGTGCTTTGTTTTCACTGCTGCAATGACAGAAGTTACTGTTGGAGTTCCGCCAACGGCTATTTTTTCCAATGTCCGCCTTTGAAGGTGAGTGCTCGCTTTCGGACAGATGTCGTTCTCTCGCTCGACGCCTTACGGAGTTGCTTCGGCATCGATCGGGTTTATTCGGTCCCGAACAAGTCTTGTTCGGTTGAACCATAACCTGTTCGATCGCTTTGTTACATGCCTTTGTAGCAGGAAAAATACCTCTTCGTGACTTTGAGTCTCAAGAGGACGACCCCACTCTAGTGAGTCCTTCCACTTGAGTCTCGGGGCTAACTGTCGGGATTAGATCACGGCCCATTGCCATGGCCCACTCCCGACGGCCCAATCGAACACCTACCAGGCCCAGCTCCTTGAAGGTTCTATCAGCCCATGTGCATCCCGCCAACAGCCTTCTGACCGCACGCAAGAACGGCCTAGGATTCGTGTTTGAGTCCGACTCGCATAGAGTTCTGCACAGCTACGAGAAGACCCGGACGTGGTTTCCCAGATTGGATAAGGAGTCATGATCCCCAAGATTAGGAGCTTACCTTATCTATCGTAGGTCATATTTGGCATGTCTGAGTTCGTTACGATCTTGTAATTAGCCCTACCCGATATTCCCTCGAGGTCGGTTTGCTCGCACTATATAAACCGAGTTCTTCGCGTGTAGAGGGACGACTTAGATCGCATCTAGCTTAGCATCCGTTAGACACTTGATCATAGCGCTTTGCTACACCATAATCTCGCCGAGACTTGTTCGTCTCGTCGAGCCATCTCTTGTATTCATCTCGATATATAAGAAAGGCCGGGCGTGGGGCTATTATCTCTCCGAGAGGCTGAACCAGATAAAAACCCCGCATCTCTGCTCGTTCTTTGTTAGTGGTTGTTCGGCGTGTCTCCTATCTCCTCTTTGAAGAACCTTGGTTGACTTGGGTCGATATCCCAACCGTCGACAGTTCTCATAAGGGATAATACCCTAGCCAACTAGCTCACTAAGCTCGGCTCCTCAGAAGAATCCGTTCCATCGAGGGTGCTCATAGAGCACTTACTTAAGTTGTCATTAATCTATTAGATGGCAAGTTGTCATATGGGGAGGAATTACTAAAACAACTTGAAAAGGAGCTCGATCTCAAGGTTATAGCTAGGTTAAATATTATTATAACAAGAGCAATGCACAAAAATATATCTCATTGCCAAATAAGATTGTTACATAAAATCATGCAAAAAAAGATTTCTCATAACAAAAAAATAGTATAAAGCAAAACAGATAATAAGGATGTTTAGCAGCTAAATTAAGATTTGGAGCTAACCTTTTCAACCCAAAGAGGATCTCACATAAACTAGATCCAAGGTTTTGATGACAAATCATTAGAGATGAACTTTGGAGAAAGAAATGTGGGAAAGAAGAGCAAATGGAGAAGATGACTAAGGCAAAAGAGGGGGCAATCATTGGGATATATATATGGGCTGCGAGACATCGTGATAGTTCTAACCATGAACGGGTATAAATGCTAAATTATTTGCGCCGGTTCATGGCTAGATTCGGCACAAATGTATTTGTGCCAGTTCTAGCTATTAACCGGCATAGATAACTTAGCACCTATGTCGGTTCATGGATAGAACTATCACCTAAAAATAGCGTGGTGACGACATGGATGTACGCATGGATACGCTCAAACCAGTCTCTATATAAAAGAGCATCATCGAAGCTTTCACATGAAAAAAGGTCAAAATGGTAAAATGGAGTCATAGTATATGCATACGCCATGGACGGCAAGGACTACGATGCCTCGTGACATCCTTAAATCAATATGGTATTATCCTTTAAAAAAATCAATGTGATATTCGGTGCATAGTTATAGACTTTGTACATACTTATCCAAAATGTTTTTGTTCAAGAATATAAAAACTGGAGAACATGACGCAAGATTTTTTGGATATCACTTTAAATATTGTATAAAAATTTATTCACAACAATATCTAAAATAAACACAATCTACTTTAAACTTGATTTATTTATATCTTATTTTGGCATAGCTTATTTTCTTTTAGATACAAGTGCAAAGTTCACTTCTGTTGCCTTGCTCCGACTCATGTCCATTGTGCGTGCAAGGAAATACAAGAAGCATCGTTGGGCCAACATATGTATAAATAAGTCCATGAAAGGGATGAAGGCCTGCCTTGGCTGTCCGAAGGTCTAAATGCACACTATGCATTTACAATAGCTACGGTAGATGATACCAATCCCTCCTTCTTCCTGCGCCGCACCATTACTACTGTGCCCACTCCCTTGTCTCTTGCTTCTCTCTGTCTTGCTTGTCTCTCTCTCTCTCTCTCTCTCTAAGAAGAGGCGATGGGGAGGAGGAACCAGTGGTTGGTTGTAGTGACCCTCTCTTCCTTCAGGTTCGGCGGATGGGGAGAAAGAGAGGGAGTGAGGGAAGAGTGAGAGGAGGATGGGGTTGGAGAGGGTGAATGCCATGGTAAGCAATAACTACGGACAAAGACCGGTTTAGCCGATAAAATGATTAAGGCCTTGTTTGTTTCAGATTAATGTAGAGTTGCGTTTTACTGTAGCAAATTTGTGACCCCCTCAAAATACGTTTTAACGAGTTCAAAAAATTATGAAAAAAATATTTTACAACCTTTACGAAGTACTATTTAAAACCCCACAAGAATAACTACAAAACATTACATCATTTGGTTTATACAAAATAAACTCCTTTAAATTCATGGTAGAGTGGCCAAGCCGGCCATGAAGCAAGTTTGGAAGATTTGGGCATCTTCCAAGTGCAAATTCTTCCTTTGGACGCTTCTGCACAAGCGCATTCTGACAGCGGACACTTTGCTTCGTCGACAGTTGCCAAACGATTACTTCTGCCCCCTTTGTAGGCGCAACTTGGAAACTCCCGAGCATCTTTTCACCTCGCTCGCGATTTCAAAGACGCTCATCTAGAGCCGATTGGCTACCTGCGCAAGCCCTCGTCTTCATCCATCTTCCTGGACGCAAACAAGTTGCATCGAGAACTGGTGGTCGACAGATATTCTTCAGTCTGATCTCCCCTGTGGGGTCATCTCAACCACCGCCGCCACTGTCTGGCACATCTGGATTGAGCGCAACAACCGGATTTTCCGCCAGGCTGCCAGACCCGCCTCAGTCTCCCTAAACGTGCTGATTGACGACCTGCGTCTTTGGGTGGCAGCAGGTGCCCCTTTTGTAATTAATTAATTTCGTCTTGGCCCAAGGGGGAGGGGCCTTTGTCTCCCCCAACCCTTCTTCTTTATAGCAATTCAAGGCAGCACTCCTGCTCTTTGAGTAAAAAAAAAATAACAAATTTTTATTTAATTTAATTTAATCTAAAACAAACAAGGCCTAAATTAGGGCTTTCACAATAAGCACACGAGCATTTCATTATGTATGGGCATGGGCCAGAGACTCCGGGGAAGATCGTGGTTCTCCAGGGGCAAATTACACGTGGAAAAAAAAATTGGCAGACCTCCTTCCCGGCCCCACACAACAGTCAGCTCCGACGTGGCCTTCCACGTCTCTGTCGTGACGAGTACCGTCCTCTTGTGACCCCTGTCCCATCGCTGACATCCCACCTCTTGTGCACGCTATGATCACCACTGACACATGGACCCGGGCCATCTGTGACCCCACCACTCAGCGACAGTTCCATCGGGCGAGCAATTTGTACCACCAAAGAAAGTGGAGCGCTTCCGAGCCCATCTCCGGTTCCGGTTCCGACTTCCGACTTCCGACACGCTCGCTCGTCGTCGGCTCGTCGTCGTCGACGTCGTCTCCCTTCTTCCTCCTCCCCTTGCACTCGCAGGCTCGCATAGGCGCGTCGCCTCCCCCTCTCCAGATCGAAGTCCTAGCCCTAGGAGGGTCCCAGTGCATCGCCGGCGGCCGTCCGTCTCCGGCGAGCTTGCTCGGGATCTCCTAGCGGAGGAGCGGGGGCAGGTGGGGATGGGCGGGCGGTCTCCGGCGGCGCCGGGGCGGTGGAAAGGGAGTACACGGTGGCGCTCAACGTGTACGACCTCACGCCGCTCAACAACTACCTCCACTGGTGCGGCCTCGGCATCTTCCACTCCGCGGTCGAAGGTGAGCCTAGCTCGATCGTGCTCGGTTGATTCTGCAAAATCTGGGGCTTGAGACATGGCTCTGGGAGTATGGGCCTCGTTGTGCTGCTTTCTTGATTCGATTATTGGATACAGTATCTCTTGGAGTTGGTTCGTTAACTTTGTGGAAAGTGAAGTTCTTTTCAGGTTTGGTATCTGCTAGATCTTGGTTTCGTTTTAGGTATTATAGCTACAGGAATCAAGAATGGCGGAACATTCGCTCATGTTATGATCTGTCTGAGACAGTAATCTAGATGACATCGTGGAAGAATCGGGTTCTGAATTTGCGGAATTTGTACAGGCAATCTCATTTGCTCGTGTTGTGATTTGTCTGAGACAGTAATCTAAATGGCATGGTATTAGAACCGGGCTCTGAATACTGCGAATTTGTGAAGGGAATCTCGACTGTCATTTGTGTTTCCTGAATTTTGTACTCCGTAATGTACTTTCCATGCTACACACTGGATTATTGGCGCGACATTGAGATGGAGCATTGCAAATTTGCAATCATTGCTTTGAAGATGGCATTGGACATCTTTTCGATTTTCTTTTTGAAGAAGCCCTTCTTTTCATTCAATTTTGAAAGTTCTTCGCACTTTATAACCCATTCCTTCTTTTAACTGGTATGATTTGGGACCTAAACTGTACGGGTGTACTACATTTGCTATGATTTCGCAGTATTATTGATCTCTTTGGAGCTTAGACTTGGCACAACGGACAAAATATTTTGTGGTGGCTACATGCTGTTTTAGCAATTTATCTCTTGCACTTTTGTTGTCATGGGTCCTCTCATGGGATGTCAATACATAAGTTTAATCCTTATTGAATTTATTTAAAATTGCCCTTTTGAGTTATAATAATTTGGAAACCTCAGAAGGAATCGTAAGTTGCCTGTGCTTTTAATGTTATCTATTCATCCTTTCTCTTTGAACAACATTGTATTTATCTTTCCTCTTAAACCTAAACTTTTGATTTGACATACTTTAGTTTAGTGGTCTTTCACACATAAGCCTGGTTTGGCATTTGCGTTCAATTTTTACAATTATAGCACATATTGATACATCTTCACTCAGAAAGTACCTTACCATACTATAAAAAGGTGTCATAAAAATTTATCATTTGCCTGTATTGAATTGCTGCCTTTGTTGAGTGATAAAGAATTAGCCGAGAAGGTGCTGACTCCTGAGTGATCTGGGAATATAATTATTGCGAAACTTTCATTTTTAATAACCGTTTAATATTCCTAGTTCTTTCCTCTTCATTATCATGAAATCCATTAGTGGAAGTGATTATTGCTGTGTCTCCTTGTTGTTTCGAACTTTTGTTCTCTCTCTTTTTTGGTTTGAGTTTGTAAAGTGCTACGATTGGGTTGTTAATATGTTTGAGGCTATGCATGGGAACACGGGAGTTTTTTCCTGGTTCCTATGACAACTGAAATGTGTCCTATGAAACTGTTACATTCAAAATGGCCCCTGCCTGTTTTATTACCCTTGTTTTTATTTTTTTCTATGGCTAACTTAGTCAGAATTTTCAATTTTTGCTTGGTTTGAGCAAGTAAAGTTTGGGCATTCAAATACCTTTTGTTTTGCTTTCTCTAATCGCCCTTCCTCCTAAATACCTTTATGAAGTTCTAATAGCCCATGACAGTTATAAATGACCTCCCTCAACCAACTCACTTGTTTCCAGTGTCTACGTAAGTTTCCAAGGATAATTAGTAAGTGTAACTGTCTAATAGTTTGGGACACAGACATCTTCCTTTTTCTTTGTATAAGGTAGAATTGTAAATTTGATTTGAGGTAGTCATGCCAATCTATTAAAAATGAAATTATGAAATACAGGGCATTACTAACTGTTGCAAATCAACTGCTCAACCTTTTTTGCTCTATTAATTCCTGTTCAGATTACCTTGAAGATGCATGTATGTAACACTATTATTGTTGTCATGCTGTTGCCAACGGCGTCATGGCAGAGAGACGCCTTACTCAGCCTGCCTATGGTGTTTGCCACAGCAGTATGGCATCGTCATGGAGTCCCAAGGAATGACACGGTTGTTTGGTGGCCACCATAAATGTTTTAGAGGGGGGATTAGATACAAGAGGGACTACTCATGGGAGCGCTTTGGGCAGGAAAAGAGAGAGAGAAGGCGGCGGCAGTAAATCCTAGCTGTTGGTTGTCCCTTGCCTCCACGACGCTGTGGGTATTCTCCTCCTTGACCACGACCCCCGCTGGTGACGTGCCTCTCTGCTCCTCTGCTAACTTTCCTCCGCTGTCTTGGTGGCTCAGCCACTGCCTTGAGTCCCCTCTCCCCCTGCTCTGTGATGGACTGTTGGTGTAAATGAGAATGTGTTGTGCTGTTAGTTGTTACTGTGATGGACTGATGGTGCTTGGCTTAAACTGTTGTACTTGTTACTGTTGATGGTGTATATTGTTACTGTTTTAGACTTGTTGTAGTTGTTGACTTGTTGGATTGTTCATATGTTGTTATTCACCATGCCTATGTGTCTATGACATCGCTGTGTCACACACCTTATCTCCAAATGGTATGAAGATAGTAGCATGCTATGCCTTGCCTTACCACCATGACAACCATGAATGCTAGTACGCAATGATGATGGTGATGATGAAAATTTTGTCGGAATCCTTTTTATGCTTTCATTAGATTATTTGATATCACTATGCACAATATTTTCATCAAAGTGTGCAAATTAATTATGGTTTATTTTGTTATGTGTTTAACAGTCCATGGATTGGAGTACAGTTTTGGAGCTCATGATCACCCAACAAGTGGGGTTTTTGAGGTTGAACCAAAGATCTGCCCAGGGTTCATGTACAGATGTTCGATTTTCATAGGCCATACAAGTCTGGATCCCTTAGAATTCAGAGAATTCATTCAGAGAATGGCCTCCGAATATCATGGGGATGCTTACCATCTCATTTCCAAGAACTGTAACCACTTTACGGATGATCTTAGCATCAGATTGACTGGAAAGCCAATCCCTGGTTGGGTTAATCGGCTCGCTAAGCTAGGTAAGAAATTTGTGCTATATTTACATTATTCACATTGTCACATTTGTAAACTATATTATTCTAAGCCTATCCGCTAGTGGGAGAATTGGACAGGGAAAGCCGAAACAAAAATTCTACTTGTATTTTCTGTAGTTTTGAACTACTATCATATCTTGATCGATTGGTCTAAACTCTAGGGTTCTAGATAAGTTAGGAAGGCAATGAGAGAAAATCTTTGTCAACAGAAAGTGGACAAATTAAGGGTACAAGGGAATGGATGGAGTACTGCACGATATCTTGGTAGGATGAAATAAAATTTATAGAGATGCCGAGTTAAGTGTGGGATTTTTTTTTAGTGCTCAAGCATGAGACGAAACATATTTCATAGAGAATTGGATGATGTTAATTCATGCCTAAGGAGCGTCATCTATTGAAATGGAAATACAGATGGATCATATTGTTTGCAGGGTGATGAAGACATTAGAGATACATAGAACTAGAAACAGATAGAAAGCTACATGGATTATTCTATTTATTGATTCAACTCAGGAATGTATGTTAGATCTCCTCCCAAGAATCTATTATAACGTCAATGCCTTTATTTAGATTCAACTATGTATAAATATCCAGAAATATTCCAAAACACAAAATACTTTTCAAACAAATAGTCAATTTCCAGGGTATTTGATTCGAATAGGAATGACTAGAATAGTATAAGTGCACTGGAGTACTATTCTTTCCAGTACAGTATGGCTCAGGCCACTTTCCTTTTCCTTCATTATTCTTCCCATTTGCAATGTTTCTTTTGAGATTCAAATTTGGACAATGTAACTATATTACCAATAGTAATTATAGTGTGATGATAAAAAATTCTATATAATCAGAACTGTGGACAACTAGGGAAAGTTTAGCCAGTGGCGGAGCTAGAACATTTTGGGAGCCTGGGCGTAGTGAAATTGACGTGTATACCACTAAATACCACTAATAAACCATGCATACATAACAATGGTTATTTTAATGCATACAATAGTCTATTCCATTCAAATCATTGTTCAATATCAATGCCAGTAATAAACATCGAAAGACATAAAAAAAGCATGATAAATACATCAATGGAGGCAACCAGCATAAAAAGGACCAAACAAACTCGCTTTAGCAACCCTGCATGATAAATTATATTGATTAACGCACTATATCATATAAAATTATATTTTAAGAGTAGTAAAATGCATCACCAACCACTAATAAGCTAGTTATGTGTACAACGAGGCAAATTCATTCTCCTAGTCTTTACGCCTTGGAATCGTCGCAAGATGACAACATCATCATGTTTCCAATCTTTAAATCCCGTTTAGTTAAACTCATCATACCAAAAATGTTCTGCCCTTGCCGGTTCCTTAAAGAGAAAACAGTAGAAACGAAATGTTGTATCATTTGATTCACTATATTCTATTTAATGATATTTTTGATACCAAGATTGAGAGAAGGCTCTTTTATCATTTCCAAATTGTTCACAATAAGTTGAATTGGTCCTTTATGTATGTACACCCTTCTAACTTGGTCTCGAATTTCGGTAGCAAACTCATGTATTTGTTTTCTAAGCGTGGGATCGTTTATAATTTTATCTAGGTTAAAGCCACGGTCATTATGTTAAGGTGGAGATGGACCTTGAGTTAGAGATGGACAATGACTTTTATCAATAAAAAACCTCCTCATTTCTGAAAATTCAAACACACATCAGAACAAATAAATTAGTAATCAAATAAATTGAGCAGTGGTGGCAAGAGTAGATGGAAAACTAAGTACCCGACGGCAGCTTCATGCCTTCGTGGGAACCAACAGGATTGGACTGCACGAGGGCAGCAGCTAGCAGCGGGTTCCCTTGAAGTTTGAAGAGTTGGCGGCGGCGGCGCCGTGCCGCCTAGGTCGTAGCCGTAGCACGCGAGGAGGCGAGGAGCCGGGGCAGGAGAACCGCGGACGCGGAGGGCATGGGGGCGGCGCGGTAGGAACTAGAAAACTGCTGAGCCCACCTGGATTTTGGGTCGTGGCTCCTAGGCTGTCGGCTATCGTTTGCTGTGCTGATGACATGGAGGTATACGGCTCACAGGGCAGGGAGCCCGGTCGCGAGCCTAGGGTTGCCGGGCCCTGGCTCCGCCCCTGAGTTTAGCTACTTTAGAAACAAATTATGAAAAAGATGGTGAATGCCGAGTAAGATTTTATAGCCAATTTTGCACATCCGGCTGTCTTGTTGGTTTTGTCAATCTGCAAAATCCTGTTAAAGGATAAGTAAAAAATTTTAAACACTGCATTATAATTACAGTTATTACTACTATATAATTACATTGCCTAATATGAATATCTAAGTAAGCATATTATAGGTGGGAAGCATAGTACTACAGTGCTACTGGATTGGAACTGAAAAAACACATATGGCTATCAGCATCTGCATTCCATTGTTATAGTATACTCCCTCCATCCTGAAATAGTTGTCGTTTTAGATATGTCCTAAGTCAATGTTTTAAAATTTTATCTATAAAATACTTCTAAACCATTTAGATTTGAAGCATAAAATTCATATAGATGAATTAGTTTCGAATAGAACTTTCATAAAAGTAAAATTTTAATGCATGTTAAAATTAAATTACAGTAGTTTTTAGTGGTCAAAGTTGTATTTTGGAGACCGTGTCAATGTCCAAAACGACAACTATTTCATAACGGAGGGAGTAGTTCTCAATTCTGTTCTGAATTTCTGTGTTTCAAAGACACCACCTTTTGTAAAAGCAATGCAAATATCATCAATTTAGTGTCAGATAATATCGGATTTTCTTACAGGTGCCTTTTGCAACTGTCTTCTACCAGAAAGCATGCGGCTGGAGTCAACTGAGACAAAGAATCTTGCAGATTGTCATTTCTCAGGTAGATATATTTTCTTCATTTCATTCTTTCCTTGTTACATTTGTGGTAGCAGATCATGCTATTTCCAGTGGGTTATCTATGTCTTATTGTTGTTTTCAATATTTAGATGGTTCGAACACATCTAGCAATGAGCATTTTGAAGATCATCTGGAAGACAAACACCTGCTTTCACAATCTTCTATTTGTGAAGATGCAATTGTAAAGGAAGTTCACAGGTGAAAATCTTCTGAAACCATTCAGAATAATTCAATATGTAGTTTGTCATTTGTTTTGTATATTGTAATTGTGTATTCTAAATTGTAATGAGTTTTTTATATTTAATTTTGTATTCATGTACATTCTGTCGTTGCTGGTTCATATCAAGTTGATTTGTTCATACAACTGTACGCCACTGAAATACCCTGCAGGACCGCAGTCCTCACGAGGCCTCTGAGATCCACTACCTGCATCAAACCGTAATTCGTTTTATTTTGTAAAAATGCAAGTAAGAAGAGTAGATCCGAAAAGAAGTAAAAAAAAACATCTTATGAGTGATCCATGCATGGTTTTGACTTTGGGCTCACTCATGTAGTTATGCGTGGCCTATCTACTCTTTCTTTTTGTGGAAGGAGATAAACCTCGATGTCTATGCATTCAAATGGAAATATTACCGTCGCTTTTTTACGCACCCTTTCTATCACAATCCCCTCCCTTAGGACTCGTTTGGAAGCCCAAATCCCCGCAGGGATCTCTATCCATTCCCAGGGCTCGTGATCCGCGTGGGATTCATCCACGTGGCTGTACTGTGGTGCGTTTGGGAGCCTAGTAGCATAGGAACGATCAGCCCATTATTGTTACGTAAGCTCTCCTGTTCCCTCTAATTTTACGAAGGAAGAAGTCCACATTGCCTTCCTCAACTATTGAAAAAGTTCACTTTTTCTCCCTCTGTGTTAAATGGATGATATCTGGCCGTCCAATCTTGCATCGAACGGCTACAAATGAGTTGAGAAGGAAAAATGAACTTCTGCAATAGTTAAGGGAGGTAAATTGGACTTCTTCTTTTACAAAGGACTCTCTTTCGTTTAACTTGGGCTGGATCGGCCCACCTCGCTCGGCACCCCTTGGAATTTGGCTTGGCTCTCCCTCCTTAGGAATTTTTTACTGTACTGGCTTTAATTTAATTTAAAATTAAAAAAATAATTTTTCGTTTAAATTAATTAAAAAAATAGCCTCCCGATAGTCGGACGTTATTTATAAAACGCCCGTCCAGCGGGCGCTTTATATAAGTCGCCCGTTCATAGGGCGTTTTTTCAGTCATGCCCGTCCAGTGGGTGCTTTATATAAGTCGCTCGTTCATAGGGCGTTTTTTGGTGACTGGGCGTTTTTTTGTGGAAAAATTGATTGAATTTTGCCGTAGGAAACTAACACTGAAGTAAGAGGACACCGAAGTAAGAGTCTCTGATGTGGCTTGTTTTTTTCTCTAACGTTTTGTAGTTGTCTATATAAATACGTCACGTTGGCCTTCTTGCGCTAACTTATGCTTAAATTTTAGGTGTTGAAAGATTTCATTTGGTTTTGAAAAGGGTAGTAAGAGGACACTTATGATTGTTGTTTCTTTCACACTCGACCATATGTACTAGGTCTATTTCGCTTCGAGACGGCTAGGAGTTACCTATGAGCCACCAATCTTGAAGCGCCACGTGGCCGACCCGATCCTCGCGGTGCTGAAAACGAGATTACATTGTAAATAATTTTGCGCGCTCCATTGTTTTAGACAGTCCATCATTTTATAGAATCGGAGATTAAATAATACAAATTAGGATTACATGATAGAAGTAATGGCACGCATGATGCATTAAACAATCTATCATAGTAGTGCATCATACATAAACCTACATGCCTTAGGAGAAACGAAAACATAGTTATCATACACGTTAATCACACTACTGGGTGCAACGGGTGTATTTTCCCTTCGCAAACGCGCTAGGTCCTGCTTCCCTGGCTCTAGCAGCCATCTCACGCTTTCTGGCACGGTCTGCCTCACGCTCATTGAACTGCCGCTGTCGGTCAGTCTCGCGCTGTGCCTGGAACTCCTCTCTCGCACGCTTGTTTCTTTCTTCCCTGAGGGCGTCTTGCCACCGTTCCTCGGCCCTGGCCCTGCGCCCCGCCGCCTCCTAGTGCATCTGCCGCTCCATTTCGCGAGTCTGCCCCGCGTCCAAATATTGCACAAACTCGCATAATGGAGACTAATAAGATTGAGGTTAGCATCTGTGTGTACATGTTTGTTACGGAAGAATTAAGGAAGAAGTGACTTATAGGGTACTTTGCCTTCTTCTCCATTTCGGCGGTTCGATCGTACGCATAGTTCGCGCACTTCTAATACCTTCTCCCGTAAGTATACGACATGACTTGGGACTTCCTCAAAATGCAAGGACCGCCGCATAGACACATGGGCGGCTGAACACCTTCTGGGACAATTCGAAGAGAGACTCCCTTGGTGGCGATGAGAACTCTATGTCTCTGCCTTGATACTGAGAGGTTTGTGAACTGAAGTGGTTAGAATGCTATTGTTGGTTGTGTGGTTCGGAGTGAGACCGGGTGGGTTTAAATAGGTGAGTTTGGGCAACGCACAGTTCGAGATGATTTAATGTGTCACTACAGACCTTTGCAGTGATAGGTCATTTCAACAAAGGATCCGTCCAACCGGCGAAGTAGTAAAGACTGCTTTTAAAGGTCGTAGTCACATCTGACATAAATATGTCGTGCATAAACTTTTGAAATGACCGACATGTGCATGGCAGTGATGGGTCACGTCAGTGTCCGGTAGCAGAGTTATTATTGTTCAGAGATTCGCAGTGATGGGTCACGTCGCAGTAGGACACTTTACCAGTGATGGGTCACGTCGCGTAGACAGTAGGTCCCATTCTTCTTGGTAACAGGGAGAATGCGATGTCTGACCTGTGTAATTGTTATGAGCGGGAGTGCGCATCAACGGTGAGAGAAAACACAGATTCGGAACTTTTATTATAAGATACAAATACAGAGTCATATGCTCTGCATGTCCACATTAACATTACGAAGAAAAACACACGGGATGATAGCATGACATACATAAACAGTGGCATGCATGACACACGCGCCGTTTCTTAAAGTCGTGTGTCGGTCTAACTTCTACCATGCCTTAAGGGAATTGAAAAGTACGTAACATGTGGGTGCCAGCTAGCTAGCCGTGTTGCCTTCGGCATACAGGGCACAAGCGTTCCGTGTGGACGTGCAACTCTAGTGTACGCCTTGTTATTTTGAGACAATGTTCGAGATCTACGATCCTTGCGTGGAGAACCATCATGTATGCATCTGCTGTCATTGAAAAAGGATCATCCATCCATGATGCCATACGACAATCATTTATCAGTTTTGCAGGATATAAAGTTATGTTAAATTCTAAAATATATTCGTTCTATATAAAGGTAAGTAAACTCACTGCGTATAGAGGACATCGGTAGAATCTCCTTCCGGTCCAACCAGAGACTAGCCTATCAAAGGTCTGCACCACTGCATCAATTCCACATGCACATGTGGGCTAGTCCCGAAGGATGTGAGGGCCGGGCCGCGTCATAATTGACTTCGTGCGGTAGTTCTGTTTTATTTTGATGGGAAGGTCCTCCGATATGTAATGGGTGTGGCCTCCTGGGCCGGACGATTCCCACCAACTTGGCCTAATCCATGAGTTGGTGGAGCGTTGTTTGGCCATCCTACTACGATGGTTCGAGCAGATGGAGAGGGGGACAACGATGCGCAGGTATGAATATCACCGAATGGCACGGCCTCACTTATATAGGGAGCGGAACACTTTTTTATGTGGGGGTAATAAGTATTGTGCAGTAACGTCGATTATAGAAACAGCGAAAAGTGATATAATTGCCAGCGACCCCGACCGAGTATGCGTGATGGGTCGAATCAAGGAAAAGTGAAAAGTGATATAATTGCCAACGACCCCGACCGAGCATGCGTGACAGGTCACTTTCACGAACAGTAATCGTGCATTATTGCTTGGCAGAGACGGCGCATGCCTGATGGGTCTCTTTCATGAACAGTGACAATGCATTATTTCTCAGCCAGCCGCTGCACCATGTAGCCGTTGAAGTATCTGTTCGGGATGGCCTATATAAACCCTCCCTGAGCAGAGGCTATGTCCACCCAGTATCTTACGAGAGAATAGAAAGTAGTGTCCTTTTTTTTAACATCTGGCTAGTGGATAGTATGGCGTTCCCCTCTGCCCCGACTTCCTCTCTTCCAACCGATATCCCGTATGGCGTACATGCGCCGATTTGTTTGTGTGGTGATCCATGTCGATTGAGAAAGTCGTACGAACTTTCGGACATGTTCGGCCGACGTTATTGGTCATGCACGAAACCGTGACTTCGATCCATCTGTAGAAATGCGGCGGCTAGGGATATGCCCGGTGAGTAAAGTTTTATTGTTGTCAATATGTCTTGGCTCATACAATGTCGAACACAGGGTACTGATGTTTTGGAGAATGGTAGCCTCCATTATGTGAGTTTGTGCAGTACATGGATGCTGAGCAGACCCCGCACATGCTAGACAACCTGGGGATGAATCTGGTCGAGAGTATGAGCAGAGGCGTGCTGCTAACGAGGAGAGGCGCCAGCAGAGGGAGGAAGAACTGGAGACAGAACGTTGGCGGGCAGCTCATGTGCTTGGGGTCGAACGTGAGCGCCAAGCCGGTGCTCGTGCGGAACAACATGAGGCGAAGCGACAGAGGGTGGCCAGAGCTCGTGAAGCAGGCGCTTCAGATGAAGCGTTGGGGAAGGGGAAATATCCTCGAACCACTCAGTAGTTTTGTCAGGCGTCATCAACCAATGTATCATTTACAATTCCGTAAAAGCGTGTTTGGTGAATAACCACGTATGCGACATGCCGCGTGGGGGTTTTCGTTGCGAGTACGACTTTCCCTTTGGGGCCCACCTACTCGGACGGTACGGCGGCGATCGTTAAACGTTGCAGGGTACGGTGGAGCGTGCAAAAATTTACAGACAATTTTTTTTAATACCAACTCACATAGGGTAGGGACATAAAAGTGGCGTAGTAGCGGTACTGACAACACACAAAAGATAGAGACCAACAAATAACCTATGCACAACCCCTCTTAGGCTTCACGCCCCCAACGGCACCATCAACTCGAGGCTTGTGCGCACGTCCAAGCTGTGTAGAGGGAAAAGTGAAGCTGTCCGAGGCCCCAACGTCCCGCCGCGGTCGGGGCTGTGCCTCGGGCGTCGCTTGCTCTCACTGCGACGGCCGCGAGGCGACAGGGGGTGCCTCCAACAACTGTGAGGGCCCTATCTCTTGGTGAGTGCCGAAGAAGTAGTCTGTGAGATCCGCAGCGAAAGGACTACCCTAGTACGCTGGTTGCTCGACGAGAGGGCTCTGATGCATCTCCGGGCCCGCCTCTGGGCTGTCCCAAGTCGGGGTGAACACAAAAGCTGCAATAGGTTGATTTGTAAGCATCATAATATATTCAACTACCGAAAATAAAAACAGGAGGACTAACCAGAAAGTGGGCGAAGGAGGGTGCCTGAACGACCCCTGAAACGTAGCGGCCTGAGTGGACGCCTCGGGCACGTCGACAGGAGGGCGGAATGGGCAGTGAAACCTGTCGGTGTAATAAATACCGGGGTGCGAAGAGTCCTAAGAAGATCAAGAGGGCCCCACGCGTCGGCGGGCGACCGTGCCCCAATGGCATGGCGAGCCCCTCAGAGGCCAAGAGGCCCCACGCGTCGAGCGGGCGACTAGGCCCAGTGCAGTGGGCGAGCCCCTCGAAGGCCAAGAGGGCCCCACGCGCGTCGGCGGGCGACTAGGCCCAGCGTGGCGGGCGAGCCCCTGAAGACCAAAGTGAGGGTCCCACGTCGGGTGGGGCCCGCGGCGGAACGTTGCGGAAGGAGTCTTCTAGGCGAAGGCTATCCTGCTGCGAAGGGCGAGCGCATTTAATCACGACATCACGCGGATAGACAACAAGAAATGATTGCCGCCACAATGACCGGCGGTCTCGAAAGCGGTACATCCGCTGCGCCGCGGATTGACCGGCAGAGAGAGGGATTGCTTAAGATGGCCGCCCGCGTCAGGAGGAGCAGGCTGGGCCCCGCCCGCAGTCTCACCGGTGGTGTCTGCAAGGGTCGAGGCCACTTGCGAGCACGCGAGATCAGCGCCGCTTCGGCGCAAAGCAAAGAAAGACGTTGCCTCTCTCTGTCGTGTCTCGCGTGTCTTGTCGATTATCTTGAGATCTTGTCTTTACTACCCCTCGGCTCTCTCCGCCAGTTCAAGGCTTGTATAAGAGGAGCGGAGAGAGAAGGGAGGGTTTACGTTACGTTTTGAGCACACAGTTCACAAGCACTCTGTAACCACATTCCATTCAACCACAACAAGAAAAGAGCTAAGGCTCAGCAGGAGTAGGACTATTACCCGCAGGGGGGGTCCGAACCTGGGTAATCTCTGTGAGTCGCTCCTTGCTGCGTCCCACGCTCAAATCGAACCGAGCACGGCTGATCGGCTAGCAGGATAGAAATCTGACTAGGGGTGTGATCCGCAGTGGTTGAGCGGAGAACACGCCGTCAAAACCCACCCGATGTACTAGGCGCGTCGTGCCGGGGCCAGAAAGACCCCTGGAAGCTTCCGGACGGCCTGGGCACGTCCTGAGGGGGCCAGAATGGCCCCTGGAAGGCACTCGATGTCCGGGGCGTGTCTTGCCGGGGCCTGACAGCCCCTAGGACACTCGGCGGTGGAGCACGCGGACGCTGGATGCCTGCACGTGACGTGTATTTAATTATTATGATTCATATGTGCATGTTAAAGGAAAAAAAAAGATTTCTGCATTACTATACCGAAAAACGGGGGTCTAGGGGCCGCTGTAGGTACGGGAGTGAGGGCGGCTGGAGCGGTGCAACAAGAGGTCAGACGAATAGCTCGCGTGGTCTTCTCGTAAATCCTCCTAAAAGTGTCAAGGACCTCTCTTGCCGTCATCTAAATACCCCCTGCAGGCGCTCGACGGCAGTGCGTGCGTCGAGGTTGCAATGCCGTACAAGGTCATGCTGTTCCACAATGATCGAAAACACGACATTCCACACAAATGTAAGTTCTATGATGCGGACAAATTAGTAATTATCCGTGGGAGATGCAAAGGTTACCGCTTGATATGCAGCCTGTGGGTGGTGCTGAGGGTACGTGTCGGAGACACTAGGTACGTGCACGATCTCCATAGGAGGTGTGTATCCGACACGAGTGCGTGTAGCCGGTACGTAACACCGTAGGTACGCGTGGTACGTGCGGTCGTCGTACTCCCGGTCCTCGTCCACGAGATCCTCCAGTGCTTGTTTCCACTGTTCTTCTCATGGGACCATCACAGGACCCCAAAGAGTGCCGGCACTCTGGCCTCGTCTGGTGACCCTACAATATGATTAAATGCTCAGTTCATGCCACTATGAAAAACAACAATTATGAAGAAAAGCGTGCAACGAAGGTATTGGTGAACGGTCGGGGGAACGGTGTGCACGACTGGTAGGGAAAACTGCTGTAGGAGCTCGAACTGACACATCACCCCGAACGAGCTCGTCTTGGTAGGGCTTCCACTTAAAGTCGTGGTCCTGAAGCTCGTCCAGCATCCGGACGTAGTCCGGGTAGTCCCTGTGGGGCGTGACGTGAGCCCACGTCGGCTGCAAAAATTGTAAAGTTGTCAAATTATAGAAGATCAACAAGATAGGAGGATAAATCGAAAGTGTGGTCCATTGCATTACCCATCGGCGAAACCACAAAAACCCCATTGTAGGACTATCCTCCTCGGCCTCGTGGTAGAAGACGGCATCGTACACACTGTGGTCCATGAGAGGTCGACCGACGGCGATGCTCTCATACGACCACAACTGAAGTAACAGTGGGCACCCTGTGATCAACGGCTCCGCCTCCTCCGTCTTGAAGACGCACTCGCGCAACCCCCTATAAGTAGCTACAAGCACCGCGGAGGCCCAACTGTAGGCGGGTAACTGGTCTCCCTGGGTGTCGGTTATGGACTGGGCGTACAGAAGCAGAACCTTGTCCACCGCATTGCCAGACGAGTTGCAAAACAACACCCACCCGAATAGCCAAATCAGGTAGGTCTCGAGGTGCCTAGACACCGTAGTCTCGTCCGCCTCCGGGTGGATGGTCTCCGCCTGTTTAAAAGGTATTATGCATCACGTCATTCGGTTAAAAAAGAATATAATTTTGCATTTTATTACCGTAAACTGCAGTATCCACTTTTTCGTTGGTCCATGCGTCTCTGAAGTTGGAATGGGCTTGTAGTTCAGAGAACCTGGCCGTCGCTGGATATTGGCGTACCGGGCAATCAGATCAGCCCGTCAAAGTGACGACACGTCCACAACCACCACCGGGTCACCCGCACAGGGAAGTCCTAGTATATAGGACACATCCTGTAGGGTGGGGGCGACCACACCACAGGGTAGGTGGAAGGTGTGGGTCTCTGGCCTCCACCGGTCGACGAGAGCTGCAAGCAGAGACCTGTCGAAGCAGAATTGCTTCTGCTGATGCCGACGCGGAAGGACTTGTCGCTCCTTGAGAGCCGTCGCCTCCAGCATCCGGCACAAAGGGAGCAAGCCGGCAAGGCGTAACCTGCATGTCCATAATAAAATAAGAAATTGCAATCTTTCATTAAGGAATATACAATTTTTGTAGTCCTTACCTGTTAACCCATCGGGCGTCGAGGGTCAGCAGCTCCTTCGGTACTCTAGGATGAAAGGCTGGGAGCTGACGTCCCTCAACGGCACTCTTGCGCGACCGATGCCTTTGGTCCATAGAGGGATCCAAAAGACGACCGGCCTGCTGTCCGCCACCGTCGTCCGCTATGCCGCATTACATAAATTTCATGAATTAATAATATGTTTTGCACCAACGTACGGGTCAATGTAAAAAGAAAAGACGGATTACCACACTTCACATTGCAGATAACATTATTACAATAGTAAAATGACAAAGGTTCCTCATCATAAATAGTACATGTCTGCGACAGATATAACATTATTACAATACACCGTACGAAAAGCATTATTGCAATACACCATCGAAGACATGAAAAAAAATATTACATATTTGATCGTATTACATTATGTGTTTACTCAACGGAATGGACGTCGACCAGCCTCCAAATCATATATTCCACCACTGGGATTGTTACAGTTGACGTACTTGTGACCGACCTCATTACACCTGCTGCATATCTTCACGGGACGCCCTGCCTCGGACTGATCCATGTCATTTCGAATACGTCGATACACTCGGCGTCCTAAGTTGCATTTCAGCATGTTCCTATCCGGGACATGCCTACAGTTTGGCAAAGGTGGATCAGTGAATGATCCGTAGATGGCGTATCCTTATATCTCGGTATGGTAAGTGTGCAATATAGCTTCTTTTCTGTAATACTGGGATACATAATTGTAGGTTGACTGATTTATCATCAATGCCGCTGTAAGTAAATGAGAGTAAGGCTTATGTAGCAGTTTGGGTTTACGACACAAGCACTTGCATTGCTCATCAGCAAGAATACACTCATGTCTGTTCTTCTGACGTTTGCGCCCAAGGCGAGCCCTATCCATGCAGTGAACTTGATACCTCAACTCTTCGGTACCCATTGCTTGAGGTGAGTGTAGCTGTGCCTTCTTAACCTTTTCAACAATGTACTTTGTCACAACCCCCCAAAAAAAAAACCGATTGTTAGATATAGCAATTGAGGCTGCTCCATACCGGTCCATGAAATAATTGCATGTTCAGTGCAGAATCCCCTCCACAATTGCTACGAGCGGCAGTGCCCTTGTCCTTCTCATGACCCAGTTGTATACCTCCGTCAAGTTTATAGTCATGATTCCATATCTACGGCCTTCTGAATCATACAGCAATGTCCACTTCTCTTTCGGACAGTCTTCAATTCATTCTGAAAAGTTTTTAATTCTTCTGTTCCTCACGTTACCAGCCTCCGTGGTATGCTTCGTGGTCAGCTCGTCCAACGTCTGCCACAGCCGATTGAATTTACGCTGCTAATTTTGCTTATACAACTGTTTGAACAGATTCATTAAGTGCTTACTCTTGAACTGGTTAAAGAAATTCGTACCCATGTATCTCATGCACCACCGGCTACTGAGCAGCTCTATAGTCAGAACCAAGCTTAATTTCTTCGATCGCCGTCAACAATCCAGCATGTCTGTCATGAATTATACAAACATCTGGTTTGCCAACAACAACCGCATGCTTCACCCTCTCTAAGAACCAGTACCAGTTCTCAGTATTCTCACCTTCCACAAAAGCAAATGTCACAGGCAGAATCTGGTTGTTGCCGTCAGGATTTGGCCCTTATACTTGCCAGTTAGGAATGTTCCGTCCACACATAGAACTGGAGGACAGTATTCAAATCCCCTAATGCATTGTCCTAAAGTAAAGAAAACCCGCTGCAGAACAAACTTGTTAATATCATCGCCCTCTGCCTCCAACTCTTTGAAATCATAATATGTTCCCACATTCCTCCTAACTATGGCCGCCAACAGGGATGTCATATTCGCATAAGATACTTCATATGTCTCAAACCTCATCTCTAATGCCTTTTGTTTTGTCCTCCAAGCAGTTGCATACGAAATCGTGTACTGGAATTGTTCCTCCATGGCTCGAATGATAGACCGAGGCTCATAGTTCACGTTTTGTGCTATTTGAGCCTGCATTATCTGTGCTACCATTGTCGATGTTAGGTTCCTGTGCTTCTGTCTTACCTCAGTCACCGTACAAGTATGCTCCCTTACTATTGAACAAACCCAGTATTCAACCCATTTTCCTTTAAAGGCATGCACACGCCAAGGACAACTAAGGACCACACACATCACATCGTACACACTTCGGCTAGACTTCACAACCCTGGATTCTCTCATAAGTGAGAATGCCCAAAACTTCACGGCTATCAGCAATTCTTCCTTTGTAGGGTACATCGCTCATTGAGTCACCTCGTTCTGTTGGTATTCCCAGACTGTTTGAGAGCCTTCTCGGATAGATAGGTCAACAAAGTTCGATGAGTTCCACTCGACCGGCACGACATTTTGAAACCCACCGGTACTCTCATCGTCTGACACATCTTCCTCAGGGACTTGCTCGTGCTTAGCATCCTCGACCTCCATTTCCGCAACTATAGCTTCAATATGCTCCCTCTCATCTACCGCACTAATGGGTTCCAGTGTTGCTTGTTGCTCACTTGATCCCTCCCCTGCCTCCTCCAGCTCCCCCACCGCTTCCTGCACCACATACTCAGTCTCGTTACCATCTACTACATGTGCTCCTTCAACATCTGTACTTTCGACAGGTTCATCCAACACTTCTTCAATTTGTTGCCTGTATTTTGCCTGAACAAGAAGTGCTAGTGGCAGTCTTCGTTCAGTGGCGATCTCGACATAACGCCTCCATCCACGGGTTGCCTTTATCTGTAGCAACTCCCAATAAGGTCTTTCCGTTGCACGGCTAACAACAGCACTGATATCTAGACCATATTCTTCGGGGTTCATTTGGAACGTCCTTAGCAGCCAGTTTTCCAGCCCTGCTAACTTTCTCTCCGTGAGTCTTGATATCCCCAACATCACTGATTGGAACATAGATAGGTCTACCCGTCTGGACCAAAATTGATATCCCCTTGTCCGTAATGAACATTAAAATATTTTCTGTCTGACATTGACCCTGTAAAAAAAAACGACTCCTAATAAATTTTTAATTATTCCCGTACCGATAAAAACATCTTATAGATTTATCGGTTTTAATCCTTTGTACTATGCATTAAACCTACGTGCATTATGTTTCAAATAAATTGAGCCTACTACTACCCTAACGACAAACCTACACATGCCCTCTAAATTTCTAAACCCTTACCCTAAACTGCAAAAAAATAAACATACGCACTAAACCAACGTATTACCCTCCCTTGCAACCCTAGTTATAACCCTAAATATAGTCTACAATCTACCGTACATATTATCATACATTAAATCTTAAAACTAATTTACATATGTCATACAGAAACCAAACCGGAATATTATCCTACTTTAAACCCCTAAATCGAATGTACATAAAAATATAGAAAATACACCTAATTATTATCGAAACCTAATCGCTATATCTATGCATTAAACGGAATATTAAAATTATCATGTGTCATATTGATAACCTACCTTGTTTTCAAACATTACAAAATAAAAATACGAGAGGGCTACAAAATTACCTCTTTTTTCCCTCTCCTCTCCCTCTCCCTCCTCCTCCTCCTCCTCCTCTCCCTCTCCTCTCCTCTCCTCCTCCTCCTTTTTTTTTCTCCCACTGCCACTCTCTCCTGCTGCCGCTCTGCTCACTGTGCCTAGGTAGCGCCGGCCGCGCGTTGGTCTTAAACGAAATAGCGTCCGTCCATCAGGCGTTTAATTCCCGCGCCGGATAAAATGCCCGTCAGTCGGGCGTTTTTACAGAACAGTGAAAAATGCGCCCGACGAACGGGCGATTCTTACCTCGAACACGCCTGGGCCGTTGGGCCTATTAAACGCCCGTTCGTTCGGCGCAAATAACTGTGCGCCTTTAATAACGCCCTTCCAACGGGCGGTTAATAATTAAAATAAAGTTAGAACAGTATTTAACCCCTCTCCTTAGCTCATGATTTAGCCTAGCTCCCCCTCCTTGGCTTTGAATCTAGCTTCATCTTTTTTTTTTACTACCTTGGTGTTGACATCCAAATTTGGCAGAAAATCGGATATTGTGAAAGGGCTAAATTCATCGGGATTATTGGGCCAAATCAGAAAATGGGCTTCATTCGGCAAAGAAGAAAAGCATATTGAAGAATACCGATAATTATGAGACTTCGGAAGAAATACGATCTGATCAAGAGCGACGCGGTAAAATAGGTCGTATCGGTATCGAATTTGTAATAGTATAAATAGGACTTTATGTCTCGAGAAAAATACACATCATACTCACAACACAAACTACTTTCTCGAATCCGATCGACCTAGTCGAAAGGCTTCAACTCGCAGGTAGAGCTATCTCGATGGGATAATCGATTCTCTCCTTGTAACCCGTATGCATGGCTGCATCATCATGATCTCGTGTATACAAAGCATGTTAAACTGTCTCGGGATTTACCGATCTTTAATATGTTCTCGCATATTACACTGTCTCGATCCAATCGATCTGTAATGTGTGCTTATCTTGCTTGTCGAGTATTTCATATGTTTTTTCTGAATCCGATGTATACAACTGTCTCGTTTAAGTACCTTGCTCAGGATCTTGCATGTGTAAGTGTTTGCCGATTAGTTTTGCATCTACCTTTGTTAGTCTTAGACCTTTAAATCAGATTATTGGTTTATATTTAGATTTAGATCTGAACACTGTCTTGCCTTGACCAATCTGTTCAATCTATTTCTTGGCTTAATCTAATATATTGATTATGAAGGTTTATTACTAATACGATATAAATAATACCATAAAGAAGTATAAGATTTGTAATTGAAAGAATATTTGCATTTAGTTGCTCTATCAGGCATTAAGCCGATAGATTATGTTATAGGATTCTTTAAAGCCGATTACAAATAACCTGATCTGGGCTACTTTAAAAGCCGATTAGGGCTAAGTCACTGATGATTCTCTCCTTGTCAAATTATAGGTCAAATTGACTGGCACGCTTGGTTTTTGGTTGCGATACAATCCCAGAATTGACGCTTCCGCACGTGTGTTTACAAAAGCTCACTTTTTGTGTCAACACTTGGCTACCTTGGCTCCTCTTGGAATCTCTCCTTGGAATCTGGATTGGCTCCCACTTGGCTCGGAACCAAGCTTGGCTCTCTCTCCTCGGCCTAGATTTGGCTCGCTCCTTTTTCTGACAAGGTTCCCCTTGGAATCTGCTGGCCTGGAATCTTGCTTGCTTACTTTTTTTTGGCTCGGCTCGAAAAATGGTTCATTTTCATGCAACTAAGGTCTGTTCTTTTGAGCTGATCTGAACGGCTGCATGGCTAAAATAACTGAATTTCGAGAGCTTCTCAAGGTAGTCTCGAGATTCGGATCCATTTCGTTTTACTTGTTTTTTAAAGTGTTATGACTCGTCTTCGAAATAGCGAAAAAACTGACTCAAAAAGCCCAAAGTATATGTCTTTTTAAAACGTAGATAAGCCGTTAAACTGCTAAGTCATTAAGGTGAAAAAAAAACAGAGCCTAAATCATGAGACACGTGGGTCGAACTCACGTACTGCTGCAATAGAAATAGTCCAATGTAGGCCCTTTCGATGAAGGCGACCAAAAATGTCGCAAAGAGCAGTAGCGGTGGCTGCTCATCAATTGGCTATAATTGCTAAGAGTGTTTAGTTTATATAAACTAGCAAAAATGCCCGTGCGTTGCAACGGGAGAAAAAAACAACCTCGCACATGCAAAACCCGTTGGAGGTAATATTTTATCAATCACTCGTTAGTGGTTCAGGCCATATTTAGAATCACAAATAGATGTGCTCTAGTTGTGAGGTAATGTGAAAGAAAAATAAAAAACTAGCATAGCTAATGGCATTCGACACAACGGCAGTGTATGACATTTAATAACTGCATTACGTTTAATAAATATTGATCTAATGCTTAATATTTTTTGGCACGTGCAATTGTGCAAAGCATGTTTTTCGCAAGATATAGT
Organism: Raddia guianensis; assembly: GCA_036346415.1. Taxonomy (NCBI): domain Eukaryota; kingdom Viridiplantae; phylum Streptophyta; class Magnoliopsida; order Poales; family Poaceae; genus Raddia; species Raddia guianensis. The sequence continues at coordinate 11,455,505 of CM070539.1, forward strand.
TTTCTCAATATATCATATAGATGCTAACCATACCCAAAAAAAATATTTAGAGCAAATTACATTCTTCTAGCCACATTTTGACAAAATGCATGCATGTTAAATTTTCTGACTCCACAAATATGATTATATTAATTAAGCTTCAATAAGCCAATTACAATATTTGACAATAATGTTGCTACAAATAAACTTATTATTTTACTGCCACCACTTCACCGGTTGCCATCACAACCTTATGCACAGGTTGGTAGCCTTCTGCAGCTGACCAACAACAACAAACAACTGCAAGGAACAATCAAATAAACTACACATTTGTTGATAATGGAGAGCCGAGATGTTCACAGGCAATAACCAGCATCCACATGATAAGATTAAAACCTCTTGGAGAAAAATACCTAGCGTCCTATTTTTTACAAACCTGACATCACCTTGATGTTCTGCATCGTTGAAAGTAAAATCACCAAAAACCCATAATAGTCCTATCGACTATAGTTTACGAAAGCCAAAATAGAAACTAAGTTAAATTTTTGCTCAATCTTTTTGATATAGTCAGATTTATACTCAATCTTGTTCACTTATTCGCGTGGTACGATATATGGTAAGCTATATGGAAAGCTATATGGGATACATATTTGATGTGCCATAAACAGTTTATAGTAATGGGTGAAAAAATACTTTTCGATTTCCTGTTTTCATGATCCCACTATCTAAACCCCTTATAGATGGATTTGTAACTTTATGCAATACTTTTTTTTTAAAAAAAAGAAGATAACAACGCTGATGGACATGTCACACACCTGCCAGATTTAATAGAAAAGATATCATTACCATATTCAATAGAAAGGATATGACACCGCCACATCTTTGCATTTTTAAACTCTGTTTGTACGTAGATGCAAGCATAAATTCACCATGGCAACAAAATCATATTCTAATGAAGCGTCAGTTGAATATACCTAGCTCCTTTGTTCTATAGTCAATTTCTCAGATAAATATGAGTACGAAAGGAGCATAAGCAACAAATATGAATCAACAGACAACATAGCAAAATGTTTGAGCCCTTTTCATTTGCAAAAACTTATTTTAAGACGAATACGAAGCTCAGATGGCAAAGCATAGAAATAGGACAAATAAAAAATATTGAGAATTCTATGGGATGTGAAAGCCAAACATTGCATGAAAAACCAATGCATACTTGAACCACAATAAATATTGTTCAATGTTATATATCTTGCAATAAATCTTATTACAAAGATTTCTATTTGTAATATGTTCAAATCAGACAACATATAAAATTAAAGTAGAAGTTTATGACCAAACCGATGTGTGCATGACACGCACGATAATATTTTCATTTAATTAGGAGGTATTAGAATGAGTGCATTCAAATAATTATAGCGCTATGTAAATTACAGATTGAAAGTGCATAAGTATGACATCCTTAGCTTCCGCTCAATTGCACATATGTAATACTTTCTCAGAGATCACATATCTTTGTTTGGTCAGATATATAATCAGATTGTGATGGACACCAACAGCTCCAATGTATTACGAAGTACAGTCAGTTAAAGGAGGAAAGATCACCATTCAACACCACTTTAAATACTAATTCCATGCCAGGTAATTTAGACAAAAAGATGTCTGAATAACCTTCTAACCATAAGAGATGCTGCAAATGCACAAAATCAGTCAAAGTAACATTGAACGTGCCATATCAAATATTATTGCACTAAAAGATTTGCTTTGACAAAAGTTGTCATCATATATTATTTGCACTAAGATAAAAAAGCCATATCAAATCCTTGCCTTCTAACATCATATATGGCATGGTCTTAGCAGTGGATGCAAATTTTTAGAAGCCCAGGCAAACAAAAGTACGACAATAAGCACAAAGAAATTTAAACCAATTGCTTGTAGTGTTCCAATCATGACGTTTTGAAGATGCCACTTGAAAAACAGACAACCTTCTAGAGGCTAACCTGAAGGCACATAACCTTTAATTATCGGCTTCCAACATTTGAAAACTAATCATGAACTGAATACATGTCTATTCAAACACACTACCTGCAGTACTATCCGAAAACTAAAAATGGTACTTCCCAAAAGCGCATTTATATGGAAAAATGAATAGAAGAAAAGCAAGCACACTAATTACTTGTAATAGAGTTACCTTCTTTGAAAATCTCCTGTACAAACTATACGTACTAAAAATGACAAATGCCTAATCAAGTTAAATGGAGATTAGTTCCAACCGAGAGCTTTACTCAGAAGACCTGTAAAATGTAATTGAGTCATCTCAGATTATGAAGACATGCATAAATAACAAAGAAGCTTTTTTAGAGCTTCAGCTGAACATATGCACATAGCTCACATATAAATGCACATAGCTCACAATATAAATAGGACACACATCGTTAACTGTATACCCTCTTGAGTTCTTTTTTACCGGATGTCATAATATCCAATGCCATCCCTCCGGAGCTTAAACAATTTTAGTCTTGCTATTTTTTTTAGCGTAGGAAGGATCCATGGTTATGCAAAGGACATATATCTTTAGAAACTGAACATCCATGTCTCATGTCCATAAGTATCGATGACATATGTAGAGAATTAATAAGCTATTCTCAAATTAAAAAAAATAGGTTAGCCTTACCTGCGTGTCGATTATTATCTACCACAACCGCAATTGTATATTAGAACTAATCATCAATTGATTATATAGGCACACTACTGGAACAAAAAAAATTGATTGACATAGATTATTAATTTTGGGCCACAATGATGCTTCAATTTTGTTAGCATGGATCAGAGACACTAAAAATTAATGAAAACATTACCAAGTATTCCAGAGAACTGAATAATCTACCACTTACAAAAAAACTAAATTTGCATTTTACTCCCTCAATAAAAGAACTAATTTTATGGTGTAGTAAGTACTTATATTAGCAGCAATGGCAAAGAAGAGAATAAATTTTATTACCCATAGTGGAAGCTATCATGGAAGAAAGGAGGCCTAACACACATGAAAAAGGCAACGAAATTGCCAGTGCACTTGACTGCAAATCTGTAACCTGTTCCATTGAAGAAATCACTGTCATTTAGATGGATTCTGTAAATCTGACATAAAAAAGGTGTAGTTACATTCAAATGGATCGGTAATGAAAGATGGAAGGAAACACAAACCAGAAGTTGTTCCAAGAAACAGAAGTATGCAAGTATGCTAACCATCACCAAAATTGGAATGTCCTGCCAAAATCTGTTAGAAACTGAAGCGTCAGACTTTACCAAGCATGCATAGTTATCAGGGAACATTTATTGCAATGTCGTCCTCAAAGAGGGAGCTGAGTGCAAAATAAGTAAAATGCATTTGAATAAAGCTTTTCCTTTTCTGGTTCATAAATATCAACATAGGAGAAAACAAATAACAGTACCAAGTACCAACCCTAGCACCATATCAGGAGAGAATAAATACTCGTGAATCTTTACCTGTATTGTTGAGATGCTCTTTGCTGAGCACCATTTGTTAGTTGCCTGTTAACAGTTTGAGTTGGTATTCTCAATAAAGTCACAGGCAAATTCTGAACTTCTTGTTTGCAGACATCACATATCTTGTTTCCCTTGATGCTAAACCATTTGATGGCACAATCTTGGTGTGCAAGGGCAAGCTCTCCTTTGCAGCTGCACTCCATTTTTGTGAATCCTTCAGGTCGTTCTCTCGTACTCGTAGGGAGCATATTCTGAGGTCTGTATGTAATAATGGGATCCTCTGAACTCTGATTTGCATGGACTGGTCAGATGAGGGTGTAGACACTTGAAAAGCCTTCAATTTCTGTTGGTTTTTGATGAATTTTGTGTATCCTTGTTTTGTATTTCTGGGGCTATCTATTAAGTCTTCCTCTGAAGCCGGAGCCTGAGAATTTTGGTCTGATTCTGTTGAAAGACGTCAACTTCTGTTCCGATTCTCTGAAGCTATGCACCAAGCCCATACACCTCACCTTGTGAACTCAGTTTAATCTTGGTTAAACAAGTTAGATGTAAATCAAAGTAGTTGAGAGCTGCTATATATGGTGGCCAAACTCCCTTATTTACACCTGTTTGCTTGCTAAATGGTCTCGAGAGGGTTCATCTGCCCACATGTAACAAGAACTCCGCACCCAGTTGTATATACTGTTGATGTGACCCTTGAAACAGTGATGGGAATAGTCCCACATGACAAGTTGAAAAAGGCATGAGGATAGTTTAAAGAAAAAAAATCTATATTACGTCTTAAACTATGGCCATTAGTTTACATATCCCCTAAATTATGAAATCAGATATTATATCCCACGAAACCGGAAAACCGATGCAAATAATGTCCTCCACGATGGTTTGGGAGGTGGTTTTGGCCACCGTGGCTGTCACATGGCAGTCTAGTTAATATATACAATAAACATATAGATCATGAGTCCACATATCATCTCTATCCTCTCATCTCTTCTACCTTTCTCCTCTTTTCTTTCTCTTCTTCCTTGAGCTCTCATCTCAAATCTCTTCCTCCCTTTTCTACCCCCTCCCACCTAGAGCCGTCAAGGAGAAGAGCAGTGGCTAGGAGGAGGCGGCAGCAGCGTGTGGCTTGGGTGAGGGGAGGAGTCTGGCGACGACAGCAACAACGATGTTGTCGATAGCCAAGATGAAGTTGTTGTCCTTCCTCGTTGGCTGCTAGTCGCTAGGTGGCGCCGTCCTACGTAGTGACATGACAGCCAAGGCGCCACCATCCGTCTCCCTCCAAATCGGCATCGTCCTCGTCGCCGGTATCACCCTCGTCACCGGTGCCTAGAGCCCTAAATCTAGCGTCGCCCCATCGCCGGGGTTGCCCTCGTCACTGGCACTTAGGTTCATTGTCGCCCTTGTCACCGGTGCCTAGATTCGGCCATGGAGAGGCGGAGGCACGCTGCCTGGGTGAGGGGAGGCGGCGACGCGTGGCTAGGGCGAGGAGATGCGGTGTGAGGCCAGGGAGGCGTCCGACGGCGACAATGACAATGACTGCAAATATGACAGCGACATCCACATTTCACCCTACCGTCAACATCCATGGAAGAAGAGGGGAGGCTGGCTAGACGGAGAGAGGTAGGAGGAGGAGAGACGGCCGGCAGGGAGAGGTAGGAGGAGGGGCGACCGATGATGAGAGGGAAGAGCGACCAAGAGAGAGGATAGAGAGGGAACAGAGGGGAGAGAAGAGAGAGGGAAAAAGGAGACACATACTTGCAGATGGGCCCTACTACCACTTTATGTACTACAGGCTAGCTCACTCGCCACATGGACAAAACCACCCAAAAACTACTGCGGCATGTTATTTATACCTTTTTTTCTTGTTTTGTGAGGTGGAAAGTCTGGTTTCGTAGTTTAAAGGGGTATGTCGACGAAGATCAATAGTTCAGGATGTAATATAAACTTTTTCTAGTTTAAAAGAGTGAGGGAGTATTTCTTCGTTCAGCTTGTTTTTTTGTGTAGAGATGACCCACGCATAATCAAATTTTTACTAAGTTAGACTCATAAAGCAAAGAACACACACTACTGGTTGGTAAGAGCCAACAGTACCGGTATTTGTTTTCCGGTACTAGGCATACCATTACTGAAGGGGTCTATAGGCTTTGCAAAAATGTTATGATTGGTAAGAGCCAACAGTACCAGTACTTGTTTTCCGGTACTAGGCATACCAGTACTGAAGGGGTCTATAGATTTTTCAAGTACCGGTACTAGGCATACCATTACTAAAGGGGTCTATAGACTTTGAAAAAAAGTTATGAAATATTGAGAGAACCAGGACTCAAACCCACACCTCACTCTTCTAACCAACTCATACACCCACGCGTTTTGATATAACTAGCACATGCATACTTTTTAGACTTTTCAGAAACGAGCCATCAGTACCGGTTCGTAATACAAACCAGTATTGATGAGTCCGAGTGCCAGCTAGCATGTACTCGCCTGCGAAAAGAATCTTTACTGTTGCCGCCAACCAGTACAGAAAGCCCGAATCACTACTTTTCCTACGAACTGGTACTGATGTCACTATCAATACCGGTTTCAATTCAAGTTGTACTAATGTGCCGGTATATTAGCCTAGTTTTGTAGTAGTGATAGATATGCATAATCCAGACATTCACATATCATCACGAATAATCAAATCCTCATGATCAAGTACCGTTGACTCTGCCTCAGAAAAACAAAAAAGAAAAGAAAAGAAAAGAAAAAACCTTGGATAGCTCAATGGATCGAGCTAGCCAGCACTCTAAACTGAGTAGAATACCCCCCAAGAGAATCCAAGTTCCATAGAGGGGTCAATGGTCCGATGCTCCCAACTTTGATATTGATAATTATATAGCTATAATTAGTACGTACTAGTTAATTTGGATATATACTCAAGCATAATTCTCGCGTAATAACCCACTAACCCAGTTCACCAATTGTGAACCAATTCGACGAATGACATTATGGTTATAGAAACCGGTATTGGGAAAAATAATTTGTTGAAAAAAAGTAATTAAAACATTAGTGAAGGTCAGGATCGTACACAGCCAATTGAGTGTGTGCAAATTCAAGTAAGATGTAAACATGATTTATTTGTAGCCGTGTACTCGTGTAACCATCTCTGCTGGTGACTGGTGGTGATCCTCAATACCCATGTTTAGTTGGGGCGGCTCAGTTTCAATGTTTCTGCAACTTATGTAGGAATGTTCAGGTAATCATCTCGTGTATTAGCACTTTTAGAGCAATCATGTGTCGTTTTCTTGATTTGCATTTTGCTTTCTTCTTTCCTAGCAAAACCCTATAACAAGTCACAAAAGATGAATCATTGTCGTGGTTGTATCTGCCTCGGTGCTAGGCTGTCTTTACAGTTGTCATGTAAATTTATGCTCGCGCATGACCCACATGGCTATGAATTCAAGGTAATTATTATTTAGGTTTATTGAGAGGTAATGAAATGCATGCCAAATTTAGGATATTCTTATTAGTGAGTATTTAGATGATGATATAATATATATGCATGCATGTATCCGACAAATACAAAACATTAAAACAAAGACACTACTAAAGAACACCCCTTCAATATCAGCACATCACTAACAATTCACTCAACAATGGCAGTGGTAACTTACCATTATGGGGTTGTAGGCCCATGGGCTGAAAAATTCATCAATGATCTAAAATCCAGTGGTGATAGTAACTTTCTCTATTGATTAGATCTGTCACCTGACAATCACTACAGGAATCTGAAGCAGTGTCGGCGGCTAAAGCCCCCGACACAGGTCAAAATACCGCTGACATTTTGTCGGCGGCCCCACCGACAAGTCGTTCTATGTCGGCGACATTTGTAGCCGCCGACATAGTCTTTGGCAAACGGTCGGATCCTGTCACGGCGCACTGACTTGTGGGTCCATGTCACGAGCGAGAAGACAACACGTGTCTAAATCTATGTCAGCGGCCAGATGAAATACCGCGGACACAGGTCCTTCCTAGCGAGCTCCCAGGCCCCTCTGGCACTAATCTATGTCGACGGCATTTAGTGTAGCCGTCTAAATAGACATGGTCTATGTCGGCGGCATTTATTACGGCCGCCTATATAGATGTCGTCTGTGTCGGCGGCATATGTTTAGGCCGCCGACACTGCCCTTGGTCTGTGTCGGCGGCTAAGATATGGCCACCGACACAGTTATATTGGTAGCAGCAAATATTGCTGCCAATTTATAAAAACCCTCAAATTCAACCTGCAAAATAACCCAATTCCCAGCATATATCCAATTCCCAATTCACACATTCACATCCACACATATTTAGAAGCTCGCCACCACGATTTCGAGCCCAAATACAACCACATTGAAAGAGGATCCTAAGGCCTAGAGGGGGGGTGAATAGGCAATTTTAAATTCTTTTGATTAATTGTTGATTTAGCATCAAATTAATAGTGACCCAATCCTAGTGCAATTGATACATGGCGAAGCGATAAACAAGTTAAAGCGCAACTAAGACATGTCATCACAATCAACACAAGCAATGCAATAAGAGTAAGTGCGGGAATATAAATGAGAGGGAGACACGGTATTTGTTTGACCGAAGTTCGGAGCCGCAACTCCTACTCTCCGCTGAGGCTACCTCTTGCGACAAGGACCGGCTCGCTCTCGAGCCTCACGCCTCACTCACTCCCGGTAGTCGTTCCGCCACTCCGGCGAGGTGGACTCCGTCACCCATACACCGACTCAAGAGTAGCCACACGCCAAGGCCTACTCTCAAGCCCACGCCTCCACGAAGGATGTCTTCAAAAGTAACAAGCCCGAAACGCCCCGATCATGCCGGATCGAAGGACTTCCATGAAGCTCGGTATTGGGGTTTGATGGATTGTGGCTTTGGATGATCTTGTGGGTGGAGGAATGGCTCTACAACACCTAATTTATGAGCTATGAATGTGGTAGGTGAAGTGGAGCAGCAAACCTCAAAGTAGCCAGCCACTAGGTAGGTATTTATAGCCCCAAGAGCAAAACTAGCCGTTGCCCCTCGGAAGAGGACAAAAAGACTAGCCGTTACACTCTACCGGACGCCGTCCGACGGGCTCCGGACGCCGTCCGACAGAGCGTCTCGCTCACCAAAATAGGTTTATCGGACGCCGTCCGTCCCTACGGACGCCGTCCGACAAGAAGGATCGTGCAAGCCCCGAGCTACGGACGCCCCAGACGCCGTCCGCAGCGAAACACCGATTTTGAACTGACCGGACGCCGTCTGGCACGACGGACGCCGTCCGACAGAGAGAATTAATTTGATTTTGGTGGTGGACGCCGTCTGGATTTTCCAGACGCCGTCCGGCAGAGAGAGGAATTTTCGAGCTAAATTTGTGGGGAATTAAGGTGGGTTTCTCTCTCTAGAAATCTCACAAAGGGATATTTGGGTATTTTTAGAAGGGTGGACTAAGAAAACCGAGTTTTCGAGAATTCAAAGATCCCAGATAGTCCGAGATATTCGAACCCTTTTGAAATCCGACGAAAAACAGAAATAAACCTAACTACTCCTAATCTATACGTGACCTCTTCTCTCTTGGGTCACGATTTGAAATCTTGGAGCAACTCGTAAAATTGTCGACGCTTCAAATTAGGGTTTATAAAAATCGCCGAGTCTTCGCTAGGGTTCCGAGAAGACCAAAAACCCCTTAGCCCTTTATATTAATTAATTTTGTCATCAATGCCACTAATAAAAATTAGGGCTCAACGATGCTCACACACATCATCGCAAGACACTAAATAATCAATAAATACGACGACATCATCGAAACCACATATATACAAGTCATATAAGAAAGTTCACGTACAAGGCACATTGTTCGAATAGATAGAAAGTATAGAAAGAACGGAATTAAAGCCTCCCACTCATCCTCGACCACCTCCTCGTCGCCCCCCTCCTCCTCCTCCTCCAGCAACGTCCGCCAGTCCAGCTCTTTGTCGGTCTCTAAACCCAACTCCTCCAGCCCACTTCCCTCCAAGCTTGTCTCATCCTCGTAGTCCTCTGGCAAACCCGCATTGTCGTCATCGGGCACCAGAACGAGGGGCCTCCTCCGGCTAGTACCTGTTGTGGGCACCTCCGCACCCTCCTGCTGTGAGGCGTTGGCCGACACCTCGTCAAGCTGCAGCTGTGGGTCGGTGGCGGCCACCTCAGCAAGCTCCTCCTGCTGTGTGTCGGCGGCCGCCACCTCGGCAGGCTCCTCGTGCTGTCGACTCCTCGTGCCCCTCCTCCCGAAGATTTTCTTCCGCCCCGTCCGCACCTTCTCCAAAGCTTTCGCCATAAGACCTGTCATCCTGCAAATGTCAAAGATATAAATGTATTAGACTCTTAGTTAAAGATATAAATGTACAAAACCAGAAATTGAAGTAAACGACAGATATAAATGTACAAAACCAGATATTGAATGCCTAAAAAATCTTCGGCTTCATCTTCCTCTTCCTCCTCCTCTTCCTTTTCCTCATTGTCCTCTTTGGTTTCTCCCTCTTCTCCTTACTCTTCCTCTTCATTTCCTTCTACTTCCTCATCTGGTTCTACTAACACATCCCCAATATCAACGTGCAACTCCCATAATAATTCTTGTTCTTGGAATGGTTCAACGTCTAGGTTCGGCTCGTAGTTTTCTTTCGTGAGGTCGTGCAATCCACCAACTGGATGACATTTATGGACAATCCACCAATTTTTGTATTTGGGGTGGGCGTACGGCAGATAGAACACTAGCTCAACTTGTTCGGGGAGAATGAACACGTTGGGCCGTTGATAAAGGTGCTTATGGTTGATTTCAACTAGTCCTAATTCCGGAGTACGCCACACCCCACTCTCCGGATCGAACCATCTGACCGAAACAACACGAGCGAAAGTTGGTTGTTGCCTTCATAACATATTTCGAGGATCTCCTCAATAACCCCATAGTACTCTACGTCTGGACCACCATGGGCGTCTGCGACATAACTCACGATGCCGCTATTCACCGCGGTTGCATTTGGACGGGCTAACTCTGCCGCTTCGGACCGATATCGATATCCATGACAATCATAGTATCTATAAACCTTAATTCTACGATTGCATCCACGTGACATTTGTCAGAGATCATTGTGCACGCTAGAATGTCTTTGACACTGCAGGACAAGCATGCACAAAAAGATTCATTAAAACATGTACTGTTGGGTTAGGTAATTATATGGTGTGTTATAGAAAAAAACTTACGTGGTAAAAAAACCATTGAAGAAAGTTAGGATGGTTTGGTCCACGTCGTCGTCGTTTGAGGTTGTCAATTTGTTTCCCCGAGGGCTGACCTGGTTTTCTCACTCTTCTTGAATAAATTGACTACAAGTGTAGGTGTTTCATCAGTTAATTTGAATATAACTATGCGTTTATAACTGAATTGAGAAATGTCTTTACTTACTCGATGTACATGTTTATTTCATCCATATTGTCGTACACATACAGCTGGATCATAATTTTTTCATCTTCACCCAATTGACGTGTTGTGCTTTGCCAACATTACGTTCAACTTGATCATTGAACACGTCAAGATCGAAAGTACTTATACGTCGTGCCTTCTTATACCTCGGTTGTAGCACATGGACCTTATTTTTTGTCGCAAAGTACTTATCCGTGAAGTATACGATTTCCTGAGTGATCCAAGCTTCGGCAATACTTCCTTCAACTCGTGCTTTGTTCTTCACTTTCAATCTAAAATTTTTCATCATCCGTCTAACAGGATACATCCATCTGTACTATGCTGGTTCCCCTACTTTTATTTCGTATGGCAAGTGCACCAATAGATGTTACATGCAATTGAAAAAACCAGGAACATATAACTTTTTGAGCAAACCAGGAACATATAACTTTTTGAGCTTTGTGACAATAACAACGATCTCCTTCTCCAATTCCTCCATCCTCGAGGCAGATATCTCTTTGGCACACAGCTCTCTATAGACGGATACGGTGTACCGCTTATGTTATGCACTAGGAGGACGATAGGGTTACGCCGACGAAATCCCGGCCCGTGCACTTCCCATGGCCACGACCACCATACTCGTATCAACATCTGTGGGCTGTCCAAAACGTGGACAGCTCGGGAGCACAACATATTTTGTAAACGGAACACAACGAATCACCGTCCGCGTGCCTTATGAAAATTTGTTGCGCCCCCGAACGGGTTTGACTATGGTTCCGTACATGCTATGACGTCAAAATTAATTAACAAGTACTAATCAACTAAAATCATCATCTAACTGTCGTATTCCTTAATTAATTATAAGCACTAATGTCGTCGGCACACAAAATACCGATGACATAGCTACCACATACAAAAAAAAGGTCGGGATTATCTCGGGTTGGGGTCCCGACGGGTGGTAGCGGCGGAAGGAGGGGTTTAGGGGCGGCGGCGCGGCGAGAGAGGCGGCCGATGGGGAGAGGGAGGAGAAGGCGGCTTGGGGAGGGGGAGAGGGGCTCGGGGAGGAGAGAGGGGCGGCGCGCGGGGGCGGCGGCCAGCTTCGGTGTGGCGGCGACGGTGGCTTAGTTGTCGGCGGCAGCGGCGCTCGAGAGGAGGAGGGACGGTGCGGTGGGGACGGCAATGCGCGCGTGAGGCGCGGGTAGGCGGCGCGCGTGTTTGGCGTGGCGGCGGTGGCGCAGAGGCCACTTCTTTTTGTAAATGGAAAGGAAATATCGGCGGCCAAAGCCGCCGACATTGATTAAAAAACCGCCGACACTGCTTAACATAACAGCTATATAATTTGCGGGACCCACTCGTCAATGACAAAGGTCAGTATCAGCGGCAAATAACTTGGCCACCGACATAGAAGCATCTGTATCGGCGGCACAGAAGCGGCCACCGACATTTCTAGACCAGTGTCGGCGGCCAAAACACTTGCCGCCGACACAGACCCTCCCCCCCCTCATTGCCGCCTTCTCTCCGGCCCTCCCCGGGCCCACGGGGTCTAGGCTAGGTGCCAAGTGGCTTCCTAGGTCATGCTATTGGCATGAGGTCTCATTGGACCGGGGAGTGCCGTCTCGGCTTGAGCTCTACGGCGAGTTCCTTTGTAACCTTAACGTCATATCGGCTTTCGGGCTCGATCGGCTTATGGTTCCAAAGGAAGTCGCCGTAGAGGTCGACCCGAGACGGCACTCCCCGGTCCAATGAGGTCTCATGCCAATAGCATGACCTAGGAAGCCACTTGGCACCTAGTGTTATGGGCCAAGGGTTTGATCGTGTGTATGTGCGGCGACGCACACGGTAGCTGGGTGGATAAACTACAGCCAGCGTTGTAGCTGGGTGGTTGGCATGAGTTTAGGATCAGGAAGTGTGTTTAGAGTTGGTTGTTAGGGAGGTTGTTAGCCTCCTGTGGCAGGGGTGTGCGCGTGAGTTGTGATTGAATAAAGGGAAGGAAAGAAGGAGAAAATGGCATGCTTTTTGATGCCGCAAACCCAATCTTAGGCGGTGGCTCCGAAAACAGCCAAACTACCCAAATAGCTTGCTGCCCCGTCGACTTCGTTGACGAGCAGTCAGCGATCTGGCCTCCGGTCAGGTACCCGAGCATACGAGCAAGCTCACCCTGAGCGAGCTCGTATCAATTTGGTATCAGAGCCAATCGACTCTGGCGCCATGGCAAATCCGCTGGAAGATCGAGTTGCGGTCTTGGAGATAGAGGTGAAGGAGGTGAAGACGATGGTGGCGGAGATGATGAAGATGATGAAGGGAAAGGATGCCGTCGTGGATTCAAATCTGCAGAACGATGAAGTGGCGAAGGTCGCGCAGAAGGAAACCGGGGTTGTAGCATCAAGTGACCACGGGGGCAGGGCAGTGTGCGGGCGTCGTCGGGGAAATGGCCAAGTCGAAGAGGATGGTGCACGCCGATGGACACCTCGTCCCCCGTGCTTTGACCTTCCTGACTATGATGGCTAAGATGACCCGCTCAGCTAGATACGGCGATGTGAACGGTTCTTTCGTGTCCATCGAATTTCGAAGGAGGAGTACGTGGAGATTGCGGGTCTCCATCTCACGGGGGAGGCACAAGAGGTCCTCGACAATTGGCAACGAGAGGATCTAAGGATCGACTGGGATGAATTCTCAGAAGCATTTGTTCAGCGTTTTACTCGTCACTCCAGCGTGGGGCCTTTGGGTGACCTTGTTAATCTCAAACAAGGAACCAGCCCTGTGGACGAGCAGTATGCAAGGGAATTCCAGAAATTGCTGGCCCGTACCACAGGAATGAAGTAGAGAGCAGACCAGATCAACACCTTCGTGGCTAGCCTCTCGGTGGCGCTCGGCGCGGATGTCCGCCGGGAGCGACCTCGTGACCTCACGGAGGCCGTCGGATTCGTGCGCGAAGCAGAGGTGCGGAAGGCCGCCTGGATTGCCGAAGCTCTCTCCGGTCTGGCCGGGCTCGGTCGAGGGCGACCAGCACCTGACCGCCGCGGAGTGGGGGCGCCGGTGACTGCCACTGCTGCGCCTTTTGGAGGGCTAGGCGGTGTGTCTAGGTCGGGAGGAGTGCAGGCGCCCTTGCCCAGCGGAGCCACCTCACCGGCGAATCAGGGTGTGGGCGGATCAAATCAACCCGCGCGAACAGGTCCGGCAACCAGTACCATGAGCAGTGCCTCCTCGTCCACCACTCGGTTGCGTCTGTCAGCTGATCAGCTTGCGGAACGGCTTGCGAAGGGGCTATGCTACAACTGTGATGAGGTGTACTCCAGGGGACATCGATGCAAGCGTTTGTTCCATTTGCAGGTAGAGGACGAAGAAGCTGATGCAACCGTTGAAGAGGATTCCGAACAGCTGGAGATGGACGACTCACTTTCCATGATAGCGGCTTGGGACCCAGGCACGGGGAGACCATGCAAGTATAGGTTCACATGGAAGGTAAGCGCTGGCTATGCCTCATTGATAGTGGTAGCACTCACAACTTCATGAGCGCGTATGCCGGGCGCCAAGGGGCATGGAAGGTAGAAGAAGGTGCACCTCAACAGGTTCGGGTGGCAGGGGGTTCTCAATTACCTTGCCTCGGAACTGTGAAGTCAGTACCTTTCACCATACAAGGCAACGAGTTCACTGCTCCTTTTATTGTGCTTCCCATCGATGGCTTCGACATCATATTGGGGGCGCAGTGGCTGAGGACCCTGGGTAATATTCAGTGGAATTCTGAGAAGCTCACCATGGAATTTACAGCCCATGAGGCACAGGTCCAATTGCAAGGAATGCAGCGACAGCAGCGTGCTAACCAATGGAAGACCGATCTCAAGACAGCAGCAGGGATACAAGGGTTGCTGGAAGACTATGGGGATGTATTTGCTGAACCAGAAGGACTACCGCCGCCAAGATGGTGCGATCATAGGATCATTCTTACTGAGGGAACTAACCCAGTGGTGGTGAGACCTTATCGGTATCCCTATCGTCAGAAAGACGAGATTGAGTCCCAGTGTGAAACCATGCTCAAGCAAGGAATTATTCGAGCCAGTTGATCACCATTCTCTTCTCCGGTCTTGCTGGTCAGAAAGGTAGATGGCACATGGCATTTTTGTGTGGACTACCGCGAGCTCAACACACAAATAGTCAAGGACAAGTTCCCTATTCCGGTTGTTCAGGAGCTGTTGGACGAACTGCGAGGAGCCCGATACTTCACCAAGCTAGACCTGCGCTCGGGCTACCATCAAGTCCGAATGCGCGAGGAGGACGTAGAGAAAACAGCTTTCCGGACTCACCATAGTCATTATGAGTTCTTGGTGATGCCGTTTGGCCTGTCCAATGCCCCATCCACCTTTCAAGCCCTCATGAACGTCGTCTTGCAGGAGTTTCTACGCCAGTTTGTCCTTGTGTTCTTTGATGACATTCTAATTTACAACAAGAATGAGGAGGATCACCGTGAGCACCTTCGGGCAGTGTTAGAGCGACTAAGGCTTCATAAGCTGTATTTGAAGGGGTCCAAGTGTGCTTTTGCACAGGAGTGGGTGGGATACCTTGGACATATCATCTCTTATAATGGGGTGGAGGCTGACCCGGAGAAACTATAGGCAGTAACCAGTTGGCCTCGACCAACAACAGTTTCAGCACTTCGGGGTTTTTTTGGGACCGACAGGGTATTACCGGCGCTTCATCCAGGGCTACGCAATAGTGGCCGAACCCCTCACTGCCTTGCTGCGAAGGAATAGTTTTGAGTGGAACCAAGCAGCCGAGGAGGCTTTCCACTGCCTTAAACAGGTGTTGGTATCGGCGCCTGTCCTACAAATGCTTGACTTTCAGACCCCCATTTGTGGTAGAATGTGATGCATCAGGCATAGGAATTGGCGCTGTCCTCCAACAACATGGACACCCAATTGCCTATTCCAGTCGGAAGCTTGCAGATCGTCACCAGAAACTAGCGGCATATGAGCGAGAGCTTATTGGGCTCTCCAAGGCAGTGCGGCATTGGCGGCCTTACCAATGGGGTCACCCCTTCGTGGTCCGCACGGATCATGGGAGTCTCAAATTTCTGTTGGAACAAGCTCTCATCACGCCCCCGCAGCAACATTGGTTGAGTAAATTAATGGGTTTTGATTTTCAGGTTGAATATAAACCTGGGCGACACAATCAAGCGGCCGATGCTTTGTCACGGACGTCCACGGAAGAGGTACAATGTGCAGTAGTGTCTGCTCCGCAAGAGGTGACACGGGCAAGGTGGTTTGAGGTGCTGCGGACAAATCCTGAAGTGCAGCAACTCGCTAGCCAACATGGAGGTTCATTGGACCAGCAGCAAGACTCTTCCACTCAAGCCCCACCCCAGGAAAACAACTGCATTAGGAGGTTCGCGATGGCTTGGTGTACCGCAATCACCGACTTTTTGTGCCGGCCTCTTCCTCTTTAATCGAGCCAATCATCGCTTCTATCCATGATCTGACGCATGAGGGAATTCAGAAGACAGTCCATCGCCTTCAAGCGTCTTATTGGTGGAAGGACCAACGCTCCTCTGTCGAGCAGTTTGTGACAAGGTGCCTTATTTGCCAACAACATAAGGCCAGCACCCTGGCTCGGGCCGGCCTCCCACAACCACTTCCAATTCCGCATCAAGTGTGGGCCGATGTATCTATGGATTTCGTCACTGATCTCCCTAAATCACAAGGCAAGACAGCCTTGTTAGTGGTGGTGGATCGACTATCCAAATATGGTCATTTCATACCCTTAGCATGGCCGGCGACAGCACCAATAGTGGCTCGCTTGTTCTTTGATCTGGTGGTGCGCCTCCATGGTATTCCAGATTATATTGTTTCAGATCGTGACCCAGTATTCCATAGTGCTTCCAGATTCTATTGTTTCAGATCGTGACCCAGACATTGGTCCATCTATGTCGGCGGTCATAACCGTGGCCGCCGACACTGCTTTTGTTTTCAATATTAATAAAAAATTGCAGGTATCATATGTCGAATAAAAATTTCGATCACCAGTTATCGGCGCTGGCGCGCTGCACGGCTCCCACAGTCGTGGGTTCGAGCCCCACGCTACCGATATTCTTTTTATCAGTGTCGGCAGCCATTTATATGCCACCGACACAGCTAGTATCTGTCGCTCCTTAGCAACTAAGCTGCTGGCCCCGCATGTCAGCGACGTCGCCTTACTGACGCGTAGGACCGCTTTAATGTCGTCCCATTAAACCAGTTTTTCTTCCGTCAGGGGGAGGGGCAATGTCGGGGGCCTGGGTTTGGCCGCCGACATAGACTAATGGGCAGGCTCCAAATTTGAATTTTCATCCTGGGGCGGGAGGGGCCTGATCCTTTGACGGCAAACTCGATTTGGCCGCCGATATTACTCTCGCTGTGTCGACGGTTTAGTTTGTGCCGCCGAAATTGTTTGTTCGTCGGCTTCCTGGCTGCCGGCACTGAATTTTCTGGCCGCCGACGTAGAGTTTGTTTCCTGTAGTGAATGGTACATTGCTACCAGTTGTTGATGCAAAAAGTTATCGTAGATTGCAAGACACACACGTGGACCGAGGTTCTGACTCCTACAACGTCAAGTCTTCGGGTTCAAAGTGTGCTAGTCAATTTTACCTTAAATTGACAAGGGAGAGGTAAAATTCCCTAATCGGCCTATTAGCCGATTATATGTAAATATCAGCCAAAAGTCGATGAAAAATGTTGATCAACACAATAGCGAAGAACAACATAAAATATACTTGTTGTAACACAAGCTGATAGAGCAAGGATAAAATCTAAAAACTACTGAATAGTAAATTATTTAATATCTTTTAGATCGGTAAACGAGGAAAACAATCAAGCAAAACCTAATTAATTCACTATTAGGATAACCATAAGTATTAGATCGAAACATGCCGAGACAATAATACTTGCAAAGAAATAAATGTTGATTATATAAGTTGAACTTAATCAAGACAATATAGCATACAAGATAAACACAAGCAAAAGAATCGACTTACACTGAGATATGCTTTTCTTTAGATCGAATCTAACTCGATGAAGTTGATTGGATTCGAGGTATTACTAAAAGTGCATCTAGGCCCCAAGTAGGTTTTGGTGATTTATGATTAACAATTATAGGGCTGATGCTTTTAATGATGAGATATACACAGGTTATAAGTGGTGGAGTAACCCTCAAACTTTGATAGATTGAAGATGGCATCAAGACTCTATTCTAGTCGCAAATTGTAAATCTTTATTTCTTAAGTCTAGGCATGCCGTACTATAAAGAGGGATGCTATGGAAAAGCATATAAAGGTTCCTAAGTACTCAAAGTAGGTATCTCGAAGTTCGTGTGAGTTTCCACTCAAAAATATCTCTTATACAGAACCTACCTCATCGGAACATTCGACGTGGGTCGGAACATTCGATGGAGGACCCAGTCTACATGTTTCCAGTGCAATCCAGAGAGCACCCCATCGGAACATTCGATGTGGGTCAGAACATCCGATGCGGGATTCTCTGCACCAACGGGCATATTTCGGGATCCTCTATTTAAAGCTCTCCTGCTCCACCTGCCAAAGGTTACACACCCTGATTGATTGAGATTTTGATCCTAATACTCCTTTCTTCATCAGCTCTCAAGAACACAAACCTTTTTCTCTCTCTTGTTCATCTTGTGAGATCTAGAACTAGAGAGATCAAGGCACCCAAAGTGCTACACGAATTAGAGGCTTCAAATTCTTGAGCACTTAGCGATTCCTATACAATTCTCTGTTGCATTTGTTACTCTTGGAGGCTTGAAGGGCTCCTAGACGGCTAGGTGTCGCTGGTAAGCCGCCGAGCTTTGTGTGGTGTGCCTCCAGAGTTTGTGAAGATGTGATTCCGCCTCCGCAAGGAAAATGATTCATCTAGTGAACACCGGTGAGTGCTGTTGTGCAACGCCGGGAGGGGATTAAGGTCTTGGTGATCCGGGCTTTGTGCCTTCCCTAACGGTGAGTAGGATCTCCCTTCAAAGATCCGAACATCGGTAAACAAAAGTCGCCGTGTGCTTCGTCTCGACCTTTAGTATCTGTTTTACTATTGTTTTTTGACTTGTTCTCAATATTCTTGAGTTGATCTAAACTTGGTTTTGCGAGAAATCAGTTTTTACTGCAGGTATACGTCAGTTCCAGATCAACCAGGATCGGAACATCCGACGTACATCGGAACATCCGACGTAGATCAGAACATCCGACCCAGATCAGAACATCCGACGCAATGTGTACTGGACCAGATCGGAACTTCCGACCTACATCGGAACATCCGACGTGCTAGCTACTGTTTTGTGTTTATAAATTCTGCAATTTTGTTTTATTCGCCTATTCACCCCCTCTAGGCGGCATATCGATCCTTTCAAGTGCGATGAAACTAGTAAAAAAAAGAAAAGTACGGTTTTATGTTATAAGTTGAGATCGATTTTACATACTCTGGAAGGGATTATTTATAGTAATAGAGTTCTATACCGATATGAACCAACTAAAGATAAAAGTAGAAATACTAGAAAACAAACTAAGGTATGTCTAATCTAGATACAAACTTTTTTCGATAGTGGAATGACACATTTTCTAGATACAAACCGATTACGTTTTCAACAAGCCGATTGTATATCCAGGCCCATGTCATTTTCTAGTGTCAACACTAGTCTAAGCCACCAACCAGTAGTGATACATCAATCACTACCAGTTCTTACGCGTTCTCCGCTGCCAAATAATTAAGGTGGAAGATCCGGTAGTGTTCTATGACCCAACAAAGTATAAAATTCCGCATCTTCTTCCATCGTCCAAGCAAAATCATCGGCTTCTTCCTCCTGCCCAAGGCTATCCTTCACTCGGCGTGTGTGCTACCACCACTAGGTGACATTGTGTCGGCAGTCGGCACTACTTAGCGACCCACCTGAATCTATTCTCCAAGGACCCATACAAGATCTAAGTAGGTTGCTTGAGATCAGATTAGCTCTCCCAACAGTCATCCCGAGCTGAATCACGTCTATGGTGAGTGATTTCTCCTAAATTTTAGAGGGAACTTGAAAGATTATGATATTAGTCGATTTGGGATAAGTTACATTTACAAAACACTACAAATCGACTACATGACAAAAGTCATTTGTGGCTAATTCGATACCGACGTCTAATAAATTAAACGACGCCGTTTGTTGCTGCGATCACCGATGTCGCTGCTACCATCGCCGCTGTTTTTGTCGCTCGAGCTGGCAGGCGACCATTACTGCCTACAGTAGGGCCTGGAGGGGCTCATCATCTGAGAGGATGATGGGGTTGTTCAGATCAGCCCTAGCCTCAATGATGGTGTCGCTACCTCCTGCTCCTCCTCCTCCTCTCCTCCTCTTCCTGAAGCACAATCATAGTGGTCTCTTTTTTGGCCCCTTCTTCCTCTATGCACACTTGCGCAGAGAGCTCCGCCTGCACAGCGGCGACAATTGTTGTATCATTCTCCATGACGGAGCTGGAGAAGTTGCCGAAGGAGAAAAAGGAAGAGAGCAAATGTTGTGGAGAAGAACCGACAGTGATATGACCGCAGATTTTGATTGTATTTAACAAGGGGGGATGATGCGCTGGTAAGGGATTCCATGTAACAATCTGAGTGGAGCGGCTCTACAACTCTCTAGGCCAATCGGCTATGTCGAACCACGATGAGGCTTTGCAATTTCCGACTGTCAATGAAGTTTATGTCTAGATAAAATCATACAACTTCTGACTCTACAACTTATGTTTATTTTTAGATGATGAAAAATCAATCTGTTTTCTATGTTTATAGGATGCTAGGATCAATGTTGGGATCAAGCTGTCATGTCAAAGTATGGCGAGGATCTGTTTGTACTTGTTTTGTATATTGTGATCGATGCAAATGTATAATCTGAATTTTTATTTATCACCTTATATACAAAATGAATATCAATAAATTATATAAGTTCTATTGTTAGTTGATATGAATGATGCTTAAACTTTTTCTACGTGATGTTTTTCAAGTGGTTGAAATGAGCAATTAATTGAAGTTCTGCTACTCTCTCTATATATAGATGTTGTGTGTGTTCATGTGACGAAGTTTAGCTTGTGTCATGAATAGGTAGTGATATAGGGACTATCAGTAGCGGTTCGTGGCATGAATTGATAGTAATAGGTACATATTATTGCTGGTTCCCAAGTCGACGGTAATAAGGTGCCTCATCACCGCTACTTATTCACTATCGATGATAGAACCAATAGTGAAGATCGTTCCAAGCGGACAATAAATGGGTGCCCTGTAATAGTGAAATTAGCAACGAAAATCCAATCCATGGTTTAAAAACCTAGTGGGCCAAGCCCACTAAACCACTACCCCACTGGGTTGATGCATTTTGGACAACCATAAAAACTGAGAGAGTGTTTGGCGGTTTTGCTCCCTCCGTTTTATGGAAAGGTAAAGAAAACCGACTCGTAAAGAACCTATATTTGGTTTCACATTCGACCTTGCACAAAAACATTTTTGGGCTTTAAATTTAGCTACAAATGGACGATGTCACGCGGAGAATGCACACGCCCACCGAAAACACACATTCAGTTCTCCCCCATTAAATATGCCCATTCTCCCCCTTCCCTACTTCAATCGTCCCCCGCCCACCCCCTATTGCTTCCTCCAACCTAGTCTCCTATCAATCTTGACGTGCCTCTGTACCATCTCGCTCGGTGCAAAGTTGCCGTGGGAGGACAAGCAAACCAAGCAGTGCAAGCTCGCTTCCCTAGTTGCTCACCGTCATTGTTCAAGAGATACCAAAGAAAGTAATTAAGTGAATCCTTTTATTCCTAGCTAGCTGGTTGGCGTTACTGGTGGTGACTTGGTTTTGGGCATCGATTTGAAAGTTAGTTGATTTATTAGAAGAAAGTTTACATCTCTGAGTTGAGAAATTCAGATTTCATCTCCAAAGAGTCTTAGGTCCTGTTCTTTTGAGCTGATCTGAACGGCTGAACGGCTAAACGGCTGAAATGACTGAACTTCGAGAGCTTCTCGAGGTAGTCTCAAAATTCAGATCTATTTTGTTTGACTTGTTTTTTAAATCGTTAGAAGGCACCTTCAAAACAGTGAAAAAACGGACTCAAAAACTCAAATCATGTGCCTTTTCAGAACGTAGATAAATCGTTAAGATGTTAAGCCGTTAAGCTAAAAATAACGGGGCCTTAATCTCTTAGTTCTAATTTAATATTTGGTTGTCCAAATGAAGTCGATAGGACAATGGAAAGATAAATTTCGCATGAACTAGAAGGTGGAGTGCCAGTAGAGTCGATGGACACGCGGGTGGCGGTGTTGAGGGTGGGCGGAATGTGTGAGACGGAACGGACATGTGACATCGGGCATAGGAAAAGAAAAGCCAAAGAGATTGTATGTTTTAAATACATGCTCCCGGTTTTAAAATAACCTGTTTTACCCTTTTTGGAAGTTTCTAGGCCAACAGTATTTTCCTAAAAACTATTTTTAAATATTATAATTTGGCACATTTTTGTTGGTGTGTATCAATTAAAGTTGTAAGTTTACGGTGTGTGTTTATATATATTAATCTAGTACACAACATGTGTTTCTTCTATTTTATCTTTTCAGAAAAAATACTACAGTTTTTGTTTTTAAAACTATTAAATACAAAACATTTCCTTAAACTATGCAGTAATTTTACAAAAAAAAATATTGCATAATTTTGTTATCTATATGATATACAATGACTAGCTAGCTAGAGCCACTAACATAGACCATGCATCCTATAATTGGCAAACACCGTGCATAAAAAATTTCGGTATCACTAAATTAAGCTTGTATCAACTGAATTTGCTCTGCATTAATTACTATAGTATGGAATGATTTATCTCCATATGTAATACTACCTTCATTTTTTTTTGTTTGACGCCTTTAACTTTTCGATACGCCTTTGACCATTCGTCTTATTCAAATTATTTTTGTAAATATCATTTATTTTGTTGTGATTTGTTTTATCAATATATAGAGGTACTTTAAATATGTCTTATTTTTTACATCTTTGCACAAAATTTTTGAATAAGACGAATGGTCAAATACATGCCAAAAAGTCAAAGGCGTCAAACAAAAAAAAACGGAGAGAGTAGTATAGAATTGTGCATGCATAGTTCTCTTCCTCTCTCTCTAGATATAGGTGGATGAAGCAAGGGAGGGACGGCTTGATTTAGCCTATGTCCAAAGGTGTTTCGTGTGTACCTGGGGAACCTTTTCCTCTCTCTCTCTATCCCTTCAGTTAAAGCTATCAACACATGGAATTCCGGTCTCCAAATCTTTACTAATCCCTCAAGACCCCCCTCCCCTTCCCTTTCCTCTCCCCTCTCTCTCCTGTCCCCATCTCGCTCCCTCCTCCTCCTCCTCCTCCTCCTCCTCCTCCTCCTCCCTCCCTCTCTCTCTCTCTCTCTTCTTGTAGCTTCCTCCTCCTGAACAATCTTCTTCTTACATGTGATCATGCCTAGGCAGCAGAGAAGATAAGCAGGGTTGCTAAGATCCTCTCTGCTAGGCACAGCGAAAGGAGAAATTCAGGCGATTACCATGGACGGTGCAACAACGGCGGGAACGGGCAGCGGCGCGCGCCAGCTCATCGGCTCGAGGATCGAGGAGCACCGGAAGTACATGTCGGAGTCGAGCTGCTGCCCTAACTGCGGCCACAAGATCGACCGGAAGCTGGTAATTAAGATCATACATATATACATAAAACTTTGCTAGTTTTTGCTATATAGTATGTGTGATCATGGAGTTAGTTCTTGGTGGTTAATTAGTTGTGTATTTGTGTGTGTGGATTCGTAGGATTGGGTGGGGATGCCGGCCGGCGTGAAGTTCGACCCCACGGATCAGGAGCTGATTGACCACCTGGAGGCCAAGGTCAGGCCGGCCGTCGCGGCGGCGCCGTCGCACCCGCTCATCGACGAGTTCATACCCACCATTGAGGGGGACGACGGCATCTGCTACACCCACCCTGAGAAACTGCCAGGTGAGTTAATCTTTACTCTTTAGCAAAACTGCAGTTTTTTCATTTATCAACAGTGTTCTGTGCTGTGATGTTCCCCCCCCTCTCTTCTTTCCCCTTAAAAATCCTCTCTTTTTTTAGAACACAATGTTTTATATACTCTAGTTTGGTTTGGATTCGGAACGCATGTATTTCAGTTCGTCTGAAATGGAAATGGGTTATTCTTTTAGAGAGAGAGAGATATATAGCACAATGTTTTATTTTTGGAGGTCGCGCTTTCTGTTTCTTTTTTTTTTATCTTCAGTTTACATTATGTTCAGTGTTTTCAGGGTCTGTTTCAATAATACTTGACAGTTGACATATGCTCTCATCTTTCCATAAATAAAAAAAATTAATGGTAGAGCCGCAAGCTCATGCACACTGTAGGAATCTTGAATGAACGAAAGAAAGAGAGAGTTTGCATTTGTACCGCAGCGTACGACAAATGTTGTTGCTGCACACCTCTCTCTCTCCTAGAATGCAGTGCGACATGAGATCTGCTCCTATCTTCCAAAGTTAGGTTTTGTCCTCCTCTCAAGGTTGTTATATCTTCCAACAGCCAACCCGGCTGGCCTGATCTTGCATCACTCCAATTTTTTTTCCTTCCAAATTGAAACAACCAAACAGCCAGGAGCCCAGGACTAATAATCTTGACATTGACATAGCCACACGCATTGGTGTATGCATGGACCTACACAGTAGACACTGCACTACACATGCTGACATCCATGGCCATGCATGCAGGAGTGACCAAGGACGGCCTGAGCAGCCACTTCTTCCACCGTCCGTCCAAGGCCTACACCACCGGCACTCGCAAGCGCCGCAAGATCCAGGCGCCGGCCGCCGCCGCAGCCGCCGGTGGCGTCGGTGGCGGCGCTGCCTCGCCGGCGGGGAGCTCGTCCGCGCCGGCGCCGGCTCCGGGGCGAGGCAGCAGCAGTGGAGCGAGACGCGGTGGCACAAGACGGGCAAGACGCGGCCGGTGGTGGCGGTGGGCGGGCGGCAGAGAGGGTGCAAGAAGATCCTGGTGCTCTACACCAACTTCGGCAAGAACCGCAAGCCGGAGAAGACCAACTGGGTGATGCACCAGTACCACATCGGCGAGGCGGAGGAGGAGCGCGACGGCGAGCTCGTCGTCTCCAAGATCTTCTTCCAGACGCAGCCCAGGCAGTCCAGCGCCGGGGACGCCTCCACCTCGGCAGCCACGGCGGCAAGCGTGGCGGCGGACAACCGGGCAGTGGCGGCGGCGGCGGCGGCGGCAATGTCTATGACCTCCTCCAGTGTGATCGCCGCGGCTTTCCACGGCGGCGCCGGCGCCGGCATTGACGAGTTCAGCTTCGAACAGTTCACGAGCAGCTTCGAGGAGGTAAGTTGCTCGTGAAACTTTAACCAGCAACTTAACGTATAAATTTAACGTATAAACTCCTTTTAAAAAAAATCTGCACGTCCATGATTATATATATAGGTAGCTATAGCATGCGTGCAGTCAATCCTTTAAAACTTTAACCAGCAATTTAACGTATAAATTTTGCTACATGAAAACAGCATTACGGGTTTGTGTCTTGTAAAACACATCAATAATAAGTTGACAATTTGACATCGTTTTTCAAATCTGTTTTTAATGTTTTTGGTTAACTCAATTCAGATATTTTGCTTATCAGCTATAACTTTTTTGATATTTTAGCTTTAATTGCTTTTATTAGTGTTAACCAGTATTGATCATGTGTCTACCACAAATCCATGTAGCAACCCAAAACTATTTTTTGAGCAAAGGTCCCAAACTATATTCGGTGTCTTCCGTTAGAGACCAAAAAAACTAAGCCGCATTCATGAATGCAGAGGGTAGTAGGCTAGTCCGGGATTGAGATCCTCTGCAGTTATTTCCCCTGATGTGGTCATGTCAGTGACCCAACTGTAGCAACTGTAGAGGATCTAGTTCTGCTAGTCCAAGGATTTGTTTGGATCCTTTGCTACATTGCAAGGTCTAGGCTTGTCTTTTGATACTTCCACAACGGTTCAAACCAAAAGACTACACTCTGATGTACGGCAAAGAACTAAAACCATCTAAGAGAGAGAAAAAAAAACATTGCCAAGGTTAAAAAAAAAAGCTTAGCCTGACAAAAAAGCGCCAAGAAACACTGAAAACGTCCTGTACATTTATCCTGGATATAGGTTTCTTGCACATGAAGGCCGGTTTCCTTTTCTCTTGACCAGTGAAACGCAGGTAGGAATAGGATGCGATGTTTTTTTGTTTTGAGATCGGGGCTAGCTGTGGGGGTGTCAAGGCAAACGCGTCATTTCAGCTCAGTCTGATCAATGAATGGTCGGGCGAGAAAAGAAAATTTTTTCTGCTGGAGAAAGCTAGCGTTGCGATCTTACCTAAACTGATGTGTGTCTCTGACCTACATGCAATGTTGAAGCAGCATATATTCTTGTCATGTACAATTTAATGAGTTGAAACATGAAAGAACCAAATAAATATATTGACCGAAGGTGTATATAGAATCATAGCTAGATATGTAGCAAGTGCACACTGCAGAGTCTACATTATTGTGTGTGTGTGTGTGTATCAAATGTCGTACTTTGTTGGCACCACTTTGTTCAAACAGCACGCAACCCTAATTAAGGGCAATCTGTTCGTCCCAATATATGTTTATATATACACGTTATCAGCATATATATGATCTCTGACAAGACGCTAAAATAATCTCTTGGATTTCACTTCCCACGGTGGCTCACCTTCCCTATCTAACCAAACACTAGTGGCAGATGTACGTAACGTTAACTCATCAAAATTAGGTACGTGTAACAGAAGCAGCTGGTTACTCATCAAAAGTAATTCCGGTCAATGTAATTGAGCTACCATCTGAACTGTGTGCAAAAGAAATTACTCACCATTTTAACTAGGTTTTGATCAACGCATGCACACACAGGTAGGAATGGGAGCATCAGATCACCGGCAAGTGCAGGCTAGGGCGCCGGATCATGAGGGAGTGATGCATCCAGGGCACCATCACCTTCGCCGTCAGCATCACGGCGAGCACGACCACCGGCGCCGCCACTACGCCGGCCACGCGCAGCACCCCGCCGCCGCCATCGCCGCGGCGTCGTTCCACGTCAGCACGCCGACGGACCCCATCGCCACGCTGATCGCGGCATCGCCGCGTGTTCACCATGGCCCGGCCGTGCTCAGCTCGCCGGAGCCGTACGATCATGGCGCGAATTTCCATCATCAGGTATAGAGACAATTAAATCAATACAACCGGTCACTCAACTCCTACGTACGCACGCACGCACGCACATCATGATGGTAGTTGTTATTTGTTACTAATTACGATTTGATATGCGCCTCACTGTGAAGTTAATCGCAGATGCTAGCTGTATATGGTTAAATTAGCTAGTCTCACAGTTCGGTTTGATTAATTTGTGACAAAAAATCGTTTTTTTTTTTTATCGAGTTAGGGGGACGAGCGGCCACACCAACCGCGGAAGTTCGATGGACGGTCGACCTCTGGCCTCGAAGAGGTGATCATGGGCTGCACGTCAAGAAGGTCCAAAGGAGTAAGAAACACCCTCTCTCTCTCTCTCTCTCTCTCTTCTACGGCCGAACACTCGAGGTTCAGATCAATGCATGGTGCACATATATGTGGACTTTCTGCTGTATTTGACGCTACGACATATATATATTTTTTAGAAAAGACATGTCACATATTTATTTCTTCTTGTTCGTCGTGCCGTATCTCTTAATTTATGGTAGTGAAATAAACTAGTTCTTTTATGCATGCATCAATACTTCCTTGGTTACAAAACTTGCGTATATATATTATTTTAAATGTAATTTTGACCACCAATTTGCATTGTGGCAAGTTAGTATGTTTGGAGCAAATATATTTATAACATTTTTACATATATATTACAATCTACATATAAAAAAATATGTTGACACTTATGTTGCACATTTTTTACAAAGGAGATATGCTCTGAAGATAAAATAGTTCAGCTACGCATTCTTCAGTGTGGGGGTGCATATATATATTTATGCATATTGACAAATGCATCGTACATATCAGATAGATAATTCAAGTAAATCATTTGTCATGCATGTTCTTCTCTCTCTCTCTCTCTTTCTCGATGGAAAGTACTTGAAATTTTTAATCCAAAATATTATGACCCCTCAAGAGAGATTTTGGAGAGTACAAAAAAAATTTTAAAAATTATTTTAGAAACTCTAAGGAGAACCATTCAAAACTCCATAAAAATAAGTATGAAGTATTGCTTCGTTTGTCTCGTACGAAAACGATAAATTTCCAGCTTTGGTTTTAAAATTTTACAAAGCCGATCTCTCTCTCCATAACAACTAACACCTCCAAATCTGTGTAACACTTGTATCCCCCCTTGTTTTTTCAGGAAACATCAGGTGGCAAGGATGGCACGGATTGGCAGTACCCCTCCTTCTGGCCATCTGACAGCCAAGATCATCATGGGTAAAAGAGCAACATATATATATCTGCCATGCACCTTGAGTACTAGTAGCCAATCTTGGAGGGGCAACCAAAGGCGAACCAAATCCCTGCAGAGACACCATCATCACTGCCATGATAGATAGGATCAGCATACATATACCATAGGCTACAAGACTAAAAGCTCAAGCTCAGCAGCATAGGAGGAGTGGCTTCCAAGAAACACACAAAAGGCAAAGCTCTCAACGAAAACCCAGCCCATCCAGCGCTCTCTCTCTCTCTCTCTCTCTCTCTCTCTCTCTCTCTCTCTACATTCATCTTTCTCTTTGTCCAATGCGTCTGGATAACGGGATGGAAGTTTCATTTGAGTGCTCAAATTTACATGCATGTCTAAAGAGACAAAGATGATACTGGCAGAAGAAAGCAAAAGGGATAAGAGAAAAGAGAAAGTAGAGGACAGAAAAACAAAGGTGACATCACAAGGAAGGGTCAGTTAATCGTCGGTCGATCACAGGGATCAATGCAACATCATTACGACAATCATCGTTTATCGTGGCCTTTTTGCTCAAATTGTTTTTATCATAGTCTAATAATCGACCAGGAGTACCATACATTTTTATTGCTTTCTGATTGTATTGCTTGATTGGTTAATTGTGTACATCGTTTTCATTTTTTTCCCCTTTGGTCACATATTCAGCTAGCAAAGAAGCTAACATTGCGGAAAAGAATGAAGGATTTGTTTGTAAATCTACTAATCTAGTATGTGTTCTCATCTGATTGGTCCATTTGTTTACATGTTTGAATATTTTTTATAGTTTTTCTGAGATACACGTTTGTCAAGAAATATTCCCTGTACAAGGAAACTATAAAAGATTGCAAGGTAAGGTGATGTCTTTACTTCCAAAATCTCCCTTTTTCCTAGGGAATATCTTTGGTGTTTCAAAATCTCCTCAGTAACATGCATGAGGGGGAATAAATGTTGCCATATTCTTTTGTGATACTGTCACATGCATGCTAAAGAAGATAGCTGGCTAGCTAGTGGCAAGGGGGAAAAAACTCTTCATGTCTCTTGCTATGAACAAAAAAAGCTTAATCTCACCTCTTGCTCCTATGTATTTTTTTTTCTCCTCTCTTTTCTGGGACCTTTGCAAAAGATTTTGTTGATTGGACCATGGCCAATACAAGAGCTGCTTAGCTTGCTCCCCCTGCATGCATGTGTTTTATTTAGATTCTGGCATCCTGTCAGGATCGAAGTTGCGAGAGAATTTTCGCATGTGTAGTGGACGAAAGAATATGAGCAGGCCATGCATGCATGGTCCTGATTCTGCCTTTCTCAGATTCTTCCATGCTGTGATTCTCTGAAAACGCCCTCCATCCCTTTGAACACCGGTACGATAGAACATGTTCATTAAAGCTGATGGGCTGTTGCGCATTAACGTCAGTTAATAATTCAGTTAATGATGTCGATCATGCTCATATATATGTGATGCATGTTAATTAGGCCAGGATGCGCCTCTCATTGGGAATCAATGTTATATAACAAGGCGCAAACAGGCCGGCCTCCGGTGCGTCCACGTTGACTGCTCCGCGCCGCGCAGCCACATAGGCGAAGTTAACACGGCAGTTTGATCGCGATAGCCAATCGAATCTGGCCGTCCTTTTGCAATCTATATATAAAACAATTTTTCCCCACCATTTCAACAGCGCGTGAGGTTTGCTCCCTTGGTATTGCGCGCAAGCTTTCACTCCACCGGGTAGGGTTCGAGTCCCAGCCGCTTCGCTTTTTTCCGATTTTCCTTTCTCCTCTTCGACCCCTGTTATTTACCTTCTTACCTGCGCTGTATACAACAACCGAGCGTAGCACAGTTGGTTAGCAGCCTCGCGCGCACATGCCTAGCTCCTAGGTTCGAATCCTGCGCGGGCCTCTGTGTTTTTCTTTTTTTCCCTGCGCCCACATATACCCCCATTTAATCCCAAAGCATAGGACTAGGTATTACCTCTACCAATGAGGGCCTGAATCTGTATAAAAGTTTAAATTCATTGCAGGCGATAACCCTCAGTTAAGCACCCGTCGACAGTTGGCGCGCCAGGTAGGTGCAGCGTCAAGATCAATCTCAAGCTCGATGCCCTCGGCCAGGCTTACCGCTTTAGGAGCCGACTACATCATCAACGACTTCGGCGAACTCCACCTCTAGAATTCAGATCAGATCCAATCTCGATCTGGAGGGAACTATAACAACACCTCCCACTCAGGTTGGGGAGCGCCACGGCCATCTACTCATGAGTAGTATGACCAGGGCTCACTTCAAGACTCGGATATGGTGATGGCTTGAAAACAGATTTTGTACGTCACCTTGTTTTAACAATTCCCGATGATCTAGATGGAATTTGGAGTCGGGACTAGATGCGTTGGAAAGATAATTTCGTTAGCTTTCCGTGAAGTCAAAGAATGCTCAAAACAGAGTCTGTATGTGTCCGGGACGTCCGTTTGAAGGCAGATTGCGTGGGAAGGTCGTGAATCTCAGTAAGCTCGTAAAGCCCATCTGCGGAGGCTGCGGCATGCGGATAGGTTGTGATACACCTCCAAGGATATCAAGAATTAGCAAGGTGCTTCTCCGAACAATCGACGACCAACACTTCTTCTGGACTAGGATCCGATCCAGTCAGAGAAGAACATCGACACCGCTTCATCTGGACTCCCGTTCGGGTCGAGGAACGATGCCGCCACCTACTCCCGAGTGGAGTGTCGGGAGCTTAATTCTCGATTAGGACACGAAGAGGACCTGATCAAGAACAAATTCTGGATGGTGGATGCCTTCAGCAGCAAACCACACGTATTCGACGACCAAGTCGCTATTTTGTACTCGGGCCAGATCCGATATAAAGAGAGCTTCGTCATCACTATAATTTAACTCCTGTTCGAGTTAAGGAACGCCGCCAACACCTACTCCCAAGTGGTGTGCCGCACGACTCAATTCCCAACTCGGAGATGGCGAGTACTTAATCAAGGACTTTACAACACTTTCACGGGTTTGGAGATGATCCAATCCGGGGGAGGAATCGACATCGTTTCGCTCGAGCGTCCGTTCAGGTTATGGAACGTCGCTGCTATTTATGCGCGGATTGGTTCCCGTCTTGGATACGGAGAGACTCAGACCGAAGATTCTCATGTGGTGGCAGCGACTATCACAACGATTAACAGATTTATCATCGCATTCATCATCGGCAAGGCTTTTCGCTTCGGGAGAATCGACTTCGTCATCAACAAACTTCGGCAAGATCATTCCCTTGGACTCGGACCAGATCCAATCTGAGGGAGACTTCAGCAACGACCGGCACAGACTTCTTTTCAGGTTCAAGGATGCCGCCGCATACCAACTTGTAATGCGTTGTAGGCCTAAGCTTGCTCTTTTGGACTCGGATTAGATCCGGAAGAGACTTCAACAGCACATCAAGATCCACTCTTTCAGACTTGGACAAGATCCGATTCAGGAGGAAATTCAACAGCGCTTCGCTCGGTCTCCCGGTCGTGTTGGGGAACGCCACCGTCGCCTATCAACGAGTGGTGCGCCGGGGGCTTAATTCCTGACTCGGATACGGTGAGGTCCTGATGGCGAACGAATCTCGGATGGTGGCTGCCATCAGCAGCAAATCACTCGGACTCAACAATCATGGTGTCCATCGTGCGATGCCAGCTTCATCAACCACGAGGCGAACATGAGAAGAATATGCGATCTGTTCTCGTTCATAATATGGATGGAACTGGTGTTGTGATTTTCCATTGACTCAGAATGAATTTAGAAGTGATATAAGATGCGTTGAAAAACTTATCTCGTTATCTTTCCAACGAATCCAAGAATGCCTAAATCCGAGTTCGGATGCGACCGTAGCACCTGTTTGAAGACAGACTGCGCAGAGAGGTCGTGAATTTCGACGAGCTCGTAAAACTCATCGGTGCAAGCCACGGGGCGAGGATTGGTCGTGCCACATCTCGTGGGACGTTGAAAACCAGTGAGACCTTTAATCAACTTTTTTCAAGCTACACAGACCGTGTGGAGATCATTT
Organism: Raddia guianensis; assembly: GCA_036346415.1. Classification (NCBI taxonomy): domain Eukaryota; kingdom Viridiplantae; phylum Streptophyta; class Magnoliopsida; order Poales; family Poaceae; genus Raddia; species Raddia guianensis. The sequence continues at coordinate 11,487,977 of CM070539.1, forward strand.
ACGACTACGGCCGACTTCGCCAACCACCACCGAAACTTCGGTGAGTATGTGTTGTTCGACGCCGACCACGGCATGTGCTGCTCGGTGTTGATCGAGACTTGAACGACTATTTCCACTACTCGGCTACACGCCTACGCCCACGCCACCAGCGACCAAGTTTTTAGCTCGGTTGTACGCCATTGTGCGCCACGAGCGCCCGTTACGGCTACACGGCTACGTCTCCATGTTTAGGCGACACGCCACTCGGCTACACGCCAACGCCCGCGCCATGAGAGGCCAAGTCTACGGCTTGGCGACACGCAACTCGGCTACACACCTACGCCCGCGCCATGAGCGCCCAAGTCATCAGCACGGTTGTACGTCATCACGCACCACAAGCGTCCGGTACGGCTACACGTCTAAGCCCGTGCCACGAGCGCATAAGCCTTCAGCTCGGTTGTACGCCATCGCGCGCCATGAGCGCCCGATACGGCTACACGCCTATGGCTTCAAATCTACGGCTCGGTGACACGCTGCTCTACTGTACACCATCGCGCACCACAATCGCCCGGTGCGGCTACACGCCTACGCCCTTACCACGAGCTCCCAAGTCTTCAGCTCGGCTGTACGCCATCGTGCGCCACGAGCGTCCGGTGCGGCTACACGCCTACGACTCCAAGTCTACGGCTCGGTGACACGCCACTCGGCTACAGGCCTATGCCCGCGCTATGAGTGCCTAAGTCTTCAGCTTGGTTGTACGCCATCGCGCACCAAGAGCGCCCAGTACGGCTACACGCCTACGCCCGTGCCACGAGCTCCCAAGTTTTCAGCTCGGCTGTACGCCATCGCGTGCCACGAGCACCCGGTACAGCTACACCCATACGGCTTCAAGTCTACGGCTCGGCTACACGCTGCTCGGCTGTACGCCATCACTCACCATGAGCGCTCGGTATGGCTACACGCCTACACCCGTGCCACGAGCGCCCAAGTCTTCAGCTCGGCTGTACGCCAACGCGCGCCACTAGTGCCCGATACGGCTACATGCCTACGGCTCCAAATTTACGGCTCGGTGACATGCCACTCGGTGACACGTCTACGCCCGCGCTATAAGCACCCAAATCTTCACCTCGGCTTTACGCCATCGCATGCCACGAACGTCCGGTACGGCTACATGGCTATGCCCTCAAGTCTTCAGGTCGGCTGTATGCCATCGCACGCTACGGGTGCCCGGTACGGCTACATCCCTACGCATCCAGGTATGCGGCTCGGCGACAAGCCACTCGGCTACACGCCTACGCCACCAAGTCTACAGATCGGTGAGACGCCACTCAGCCATACGCCTCCAAGTCTACGGCTCGGCGACATGCTCTTCGGCTACACGCCTACGCCCACGCCATAAGAGCCCAAGTCTTCCGCTCGGCTATATGCCATTGCGTGCCATGAGCGCCTGGCTCGGCTACACACCTATGCTTGCACCACAAGCGCCCAAGTTTTCAGCTCGACTGTACGCCATCGCACGTCACGAGCGCCCGGTACAGCTACAAGCCTACGGCACCAAGTCTACGGCTCGACTACTCGCCTACGCCTACACCAAAGCTAAGTTGTCACTACCATAATATTTTCATATAAATCTAAATTATTTCTTGACTAGCTACTTAGTCAGTCTCCAACTAAGCAGTAAGTCGGGGGGCTACACCTAATAGGTGCACTTGCGTGCATTTTTGTTTCTTTCTTTTAATGATTGCAAAGGAATTCGAGTACTATTCTGAGTAGTGAAGCTCTAACCCACGAACGATGAACTCTAGTCACTTAATACGCATTCCTGGAAAATAGAGTCATGAGCCGGCTCCCAACGCTCGGGGGCTAGACTAGTCGGGCAGGGTGCTTAACAAAAGAAAGATTACTTGGAGGAATTAAAATCAAAAAGGAAAAGGTGTAAAGGTAAAAAAATTTATCTACATAAATAAAGCAATTGAATTTTTACATCCATATAACTGTTTTCATGATACTGCCTAAATTCTACATGTACGTGCTACAGTGGTTCATGGGTTTTTACCTCATCAAGTACCTTTTACGACTCCGTCTACGAGTAAGAAGGACCTGCGCAATGAGCGACAATTACGGCTCGGCTAGCGCCTGGCATGGCTACACGCTTACACCCGCGGCTCGACAGTCCAAATCTATAACTCAGCGAGCACCCCAAGCGTTCAAGTCTATGGCACAGCTACACGCCCATGCCTACTTCGGTACGGCTATACGCTTACGCCTCTGGCCATAGGCCACCCTGCGCCCTGAGCGCTAACTACGGCCTTCCAACTACGCGTCACAACCAGTGGCTACAAGTGCATTCGGGCTAAACCAAATTCAGCCTCGGTACACCCCATGTCGGGTCGACTATCGGCAGAGCTATAAAGAATGCCCATCTCTTGATATAGCCCATGTTGGGTCTCTAGTTGGTCACTGCATGTCATCAGATACCAGTGATGTCGGGATTGAGTTTCGATGGTACGCTCCAATTGGGGCCGACGCTGTACACTGCAACCCGGGTATGGATACCATACGGCCAAACTCTATCCTTAAGGTACGCCCTGTGACGGGGCCGCCAACTGTATCCCACTCCGGTCTGGTACATGTACCATCTGGCAGACAACAATGATATGCCCCATGTTGGGACACTAGCTGTGTGCCGCACCAGTCGGATACAGGTATCATTGGGCCAAACCCTATCCAGATGGTATGCTCTATGTTGAGCCAATCGCTTTACTCTACAAGTACAAGTACCAGATGGTTAACAATACGGTACGCCCTCTGGGCCACCAGCTGTATCCCACTCCAGTCGGGTACAGGTTCCACTCGGCTCTTCAATTAAAATCATGGTATGCCCTCTGGGGCAACTAGCTGTATCCCACTCCGGTCGGGTATAGGTACCGCTCGGCTATTCAGCCAAAACCAAAAGGTACGCCCTCTGGGGCCACCAGCTGTATCCCACTCTGGTCGGGTACAGGTAGGGGTGAAAACGGGTCGGTTACGGCCGGGTAGTGGCTCATATCGTATCCGACCCTAATTTATTTTTTTGGATATCAGGTCGGATACTGAAAAATAAAAATCGGGTCGGATATGGTTACGGTTACGGGTTTTTATGGTCGGGTAGAAAACAGATATCGGATCTATACGAACGGGTAGAAATCAGTTACCGGATACTTATTCGGGTCATATAAAAATTAAATCCAACTAATATAGTTCACCAAATTTATATAATTAGTGTTTCAATTTAAGAACTAAATATATAGATAAAATTTATATTTCATTGGCTAAGTAGCATATATAAAATTGACATGAGATAGACAAAACTATCTGAAATCAGGCACCAACGTATTCTTAACAGAGCTACATAATACTCCTACTTTTATACGGAGTCCCGAATTTATTCCACCGCCCGGCTCGAGTAGACGTTTCGTATGTATGAGCATGTATGATTGGGGCGTACATGTCTGTCGCCGCGCTATTTATAGTGTTACCGTGCTAGCCTGTTATTTCTAGTCTAGGAAGAATTAGAAAAAAAAATATTAGGAAGATTTATAATGGGAGAATAAAAATTAATCCCTTGTATATATAGATAAGAGTCTGTGGTCTCAACGGGAGCTAGTATGTTGTTTCTAGTTTAGGAAGAATTAAAAAAAATTAGGAAGATTTATAATGGGAGAATAAAAATTAATCTTGTGTATATGTATATATGAGCAAGAGTCTGTGGTCTATATATATCGTGTTATGGGCAAGAGTCCATGGTCTATACGTATCGAGTCAAGAGTCTGTGATCTATATAAGTCAAGAGTCTGTGGTCTCTACGTATCGAGTTTAATCCCGTGTATATATATGGGCAAGAGTCCATGGTTTATAAGTATCGACTTATGGGCAAGAGTCCGTGGTCTATACGTATCGAGTCAAGAGTCTAAGTCAATAGTCTATGGTCTCTACGTATCAAGTTGATAGCAAACTCCTAAAAAATTATGGTTGTTGGATAATGGACAAAAGGAATAGACGGATTGATCTGTAGTTGGATTTAGGCCAACTGCTCAATTATAGAGTAGTTTAGATATATTATTATCAAAAAGAATTATTTAATTGTTGTCCTGAAACAAGCAATCAATGTAAAGGTACCAACATAAATACAAGTGACCAAGCTGACGCTGTAATCAGCATATCATCTCAGACACAACTACACAGCTTTCTGAAAAGAATTAGGATCAAATTGATGATATCTAAATATTCCGTAAATGGTATTCTTCTAAATTATTTGCACATATATTACCCATTTGATGTTGGTCGAAAGCATGAGTTGTAAGCAGGTAAAATATGGCAACAACATTAAATTTGTTACATCACAATAAGCAAGCTTCTTATGGAAGAGCACCTTGCTACGGAGGTGGTTCAAACCTCGGAGGCGGCCGGCGGCAGGGCATGGAGGGGACAACCGGCGGCATGGCAAGGAGGCAGCGGAGGGTGTGGCCTCCGTGGCTGTGGCAGGGAACAGGGGAGGCGACGGTTGGTTTCATGGGAGGCAGCGGGCGGCGAGGAACGGAGGGGAGATGGGGGGCAGGTGTGACATCCTAATAAATATTAGAATGTCCCAAGTCTTATTTAAAAAGAAAAACTAGGTAAAATAATTTCTATTATTTCTCTATATGAAAATCCCTAAATTCTCAAACGACTAATTACATATAAGAATTTATTTTACTAATGATTTTCATTATAATTTACAATTTACAAATTTACATACAAAAAGCTCTTTCCTATTTTCTCTCCATCTGTTCTCGACCAGAACCCTAATCTCCTGGTCGAGCCAAGCGTTCTCTCTCTCTCTCTCTCTCTCTCTCTCAAACCCTAACTCGACTTTTGGCCAAAACACTGAAATCCCTTGGTTGAGCCGGCCGTTCATCCATTCCCTTAACAACCGAAAGTTTAACCTGACCTGACCTCCTTTGAAATATCTCCCGACCAAAACCCTAACACCGATTGACATTCGTCGTAACCCTTGCCGGATGAACGCCCGTCCCTCTCGCCCGACGTCCTTCGAAACCCTATCTCTTTACCCTCTGGCCGCCGCCTTTCCTATCTGGCCAGAAACCCCTTTTCTCCATTTCTTCAAACCCTTTTCTCTCTTAGCCAACCTCTAATTCTGGTTCGACCGATGTCGTCTCGAGATCGAGTCGTGCGTAATAATATTTCTCTTTCCGATTCGATAGGATCTCGTCGAACCAATTAGGGTCCTGGCAATTCCAAATTACCTCTAATCTCCGGTTCAACTCTATCCACTACTCATCCAACTAATTTGGGCCGGCGGCCCCAGATTACCTCAGAACCCGGCCTCCATATAAACCTGCAAAACCCTACCCCAAACAGATCGCATCCACCAGCCGCCGCCAGCCGAGCCCTAGGCCCTAGCGCCATCCACCTGTCGTGTCGCCGCCACTGGACAAGGACGCCGTGCCGTTGTCCTCGCCGAGCAGCAGCCGTGCGCCCCGCCGCCTTGCAACCCAGCCGTCGCCGCCCCACACCGGAGACCCGCGCCCCCAGGCGATGCCGTGGCCGCGCACACGCGAGCCGCGCTGCCCTGCTCTGCCCCCGCACCGCCCAGGAGCCAAGGCCGTCGCTCTGCCTTCTCCCTTGGCCCAGCCCTGCCGCCGTGCCACGCCGTCGCGCCGCCCTGGAGGCCAAGCCGCCGCCACCCCTGCCCCACAGGAGTCGCCGCCGCGCCGCCTTGCCCTGCCATGCCCCCGTGCCGTCGTTCCCTCGAGTCGCCGCCGCCCAGATCGGAGCGCGCCCATGCCGTGGCCGCACTAGCCGCCGGAGCCGCCCCTCGGCGCCGCCCTGCACATCCACCGCGCCGCCCCATGGAGCCGTGCCGCCCCCTGCTCCCCTGCCCAGCCGTGCCACCCCCCAGGCCGAGCCACCGTGCCGTGGGAGGCCAAGCCGCCGCGCCGCCGCCGTGCAGCAGAGCCACCGACGCTCTTGCCCTGCTGCCGCAGCGCCGCCGCCCTCGCCGGAGACCGCAGCCCGAGCCTCCCCCATCTCTCTCTCTGTGCTTGGTAGGAGATTTGGATGTGGAGGTTGAAGACGAATAGAGCCCGATCCCCTTTTAATTCAATCGCCTGTGCACTATTTGGATAAACAGTGCGCCTTCGCCATTTTGTTTCTCTCCAACCGTAAGTCCGATTCACTCCAAACCAATTTTCCTAGTCTCGTAATATTCTATACTATCTACCGTATTTATTTCATGATTTTACAATTGTTCTGTGTTGCTGTTTATTTGTTGTTGCCTCGGTTTGCGCGTAGGCTGTTCCGACATTTTTGCCGGTGTCGTGAGTGTCGATCGGTTCCTAGAAAATTATCGAGACCCCGAGATGCACAAGGACGTCGCCGTTGGTGACGTTGGAGTCGTGGATGCCGACCTCCCGGGAAGACATGGAGGCGAGGAATTCGGACCGAGACGTCGCCCCGAACAAGGTTGATCATTAACGTCGACGATTCGTTGCGAGGCCGATCGCTGCCAGGCAAGCACTAGTTGTTTACATATTCCTGTCCTATGTTTTACTATCTTCGTCCGTCCAAAACTATGTGCTCTCTTAACTATAATTTAGGGCAACAATCTTTGTACGGTGGGAGCTTAATCGTATTTACTTTTCGTAATTAACCTTTGCATGCATATTAGAATAGTGTGCCTTATTCATGTTAGTCATCTACTAGCATGATGAGACTTCATTTGATAAACCCTTACTGTTCCATAGCCTATCCTTTGAATAGATGTGTAGGATTGCATTGGGATTCACTATAAAATGTGCTCTTGTGAGGCGTATGCTTGGTGATGGTGTTTGTGATAAAACCTAAACAACTAAAACTAGTGTAGATTGTTTAGGGGAGACCCGGCAGAGATGTTTCTGGGATTATGGTGGAGATTCGAAGGTCTCCTCTAATAAGGACTCAAGCTTGTGTATTACTAGACCAAACCTTACCGTACAGCCACTTGTGCCTTCGGCCCTGGCTTAGTACACTACGAAACCCACTAACTGCTGGCTCGCGACTTGTCTGGTTACGGTTCGTCACTATTGCCCTAGGGTGAGGCTCGCGACCTTACCTGAGGGGTAGGTGCGTTCCTGAGACCGAATGGCTTAAATGGGGAACGCCCGGGTGGTGCCTAGGCGTGAAGGCGCCCTCTTGTGGCGAACACCGGCGGGCCGGGAAACCTTAAGAGAGGGCTGGTGAAGTGGTGGGCGTAGTAGGCTGGAAAAGTCTTGTACCGTTTCTCCTAGTGGATGAGACGGGGCTTGTGGGGAAACTTGTACATACTCTGCAGAGTTAAAACTATCATGATAGCCGTGTCCACGGTCATGGACGGGGCGAGAGGTTTGCACATGTAGATTTATCCTTTTTAATAATTAAACCTGACTAGGGTAGGCTGGGATTGGCCTGGTGTGATGATGCACCTTCCTTTGATGTTGACCTGGTGTGATGATGCACCTTCCTTTGATGTTCGTGATGATACTATAGATTTATGCATTCAACAAAACAGCACTTTTACTAAAACTTGATTAGCAAATAGGTCTTGGTGTAAAATAGCCAATTCCCCAATCTTTGCCATTGCATACATTTGTTAAGGATTGCTTGCTGGGTAGCCGCGTACTCATTATATCTATCGCGGATAAATTTTATTATTCAGATTGCAAGTCTTATCAGGACCAGGAGGGTCCGAACTCAGGTGTGCAGGACTAGCTACGGGTGTCCGGGTCAATTGCTTGGATATCGTCATTTGAATCGCCGCCTTTCTCGATGTTCTTGTTATTCGTTCTTAATATTTGGTAATATCTGTCTTATTGTAATAGCCTATGATGCTACCTTGTATTACTCTGTTATTTTGAATAATAATGGAATGCCAGCGATGATAGCCATTGAATTGTCCATCATGAGGTACTAGTCTGGGCTAGTATCAGATCATGGTGCCGGATTCCCTGTGGTAACGCAGGGGGTCGTGACAATGAAAGGTGGCTACGAGGCGGCGGCAGAGACTCTGAAGGGAGGCGGCGGGTGTGGCCTCGGTGGCGGTGGCGGCGGCGGGGAACAGAGGAGGAGGCGGTGAGTGGCATAGGAGGCGGCAGGCGGCGAGGAACGGAGGGGAGACCGGGCTAGGCATGGCTACGGAGGCGGCCGAGACTCTGGAGGAGAGGTGGCGGCGGGCGTGGCCTCGGTGACGGCGTGGGGAGAGGAGGCGGCGATGGGCGGCATGGGAGGCGGCGGCGGGGAGGGAGTGGGGGGCTGGGTAGGGAGCGGGCTAGGGTTAGAGTGGGGAGTGGGTGCTTATTTTCTTACTGGTATTGGGCTAATGGGCTGCGAATTTCGGGTACCCGAATGTTTGATACTACCAGATACCCGAATCCGAACCGAATCCGACGGGTATATCTCATATCATATCCGACCTGAACCCGCTCAAAACAATTCGGGTATTACCCGAACCCGACCTGTTACCCGACGGTTAAAAAAAATCCAACCCGTTTTCTTACCTTCTTCAATCGGGTTGGGTACCCGTCGGGAAGTACCCGACCCGTTTTCACCCCTAGGTACAGGTACCACTCGGCTGATTACATGCCCTATGTTGGGCCAACCACTGTGTTCCAATGGAACCAGATGCTAGATGCCTATACTTCATGGTATGCCCTAGGATGGGCCGCTAGCTGTATCCCACTCCGGTCGGGTACAGGTACCACTAAGCTTCAGGTACGTCCCATGATGGGCCGACTGTTGTATTCAACATGGTATACCCCATGTTGGGTCAATAGATGTACATCGCAATACGAGTACAGGGTGCCACTTAATAAAAAATCAAAGTGATGCACCTTACAAAGAGCCGACCGCCAGAACTCCGTCAATCCCGGGCTAGTGATGCACTAACAACTCTAAGGATCTCTATGAGTCCTTCACAGTCTCCTCGCAGATAAACGGGCAGAAGCCAGTCGGGAAGAAGCATCAACAATCTATAAGCACTCGGTATGAAGTATGACTCATCCAAGGTGCGGTAAAAAGGAGCATCAACTCGACTATGAAGCACTCAGGAGCTACTGTGGATAACATAGACTCTGGGTACCCACACGGAGGGCCTAAAAGACCACCTGATAGGGGATGGACCAAGTCGAGTGGATGAGGACGGGTATCACCACTAGAACTCTAGAAGGCTTGTCCAGGAAGGAAAGACATAAAGATAGAAGTCTATCCCTAATAGGGAAGATACAATTGTAATCCCAGATAACTACATATTTGGTTAGAGGATAGAGATAGGAATTCTACCTCGTAACCGACTAGGACTTCTCCTTGTAACCCCACCCCCCTCCACTATATAAATTAAGGGGGGTAGGAGGTCAAAGTTTGGCAACCAATCTAATACTCTCGCTTCATAACACAACTTGAGGCCGAGAACACAACATATGAGAGATCTCCCGATCATCTTGTACACATATACCTCATATAATCCCAAAGCACAGGACTAGGATATTACCTCTACCGATGAGGGCCTGAACCAGTATAAAAAAGACCCCCTGTCTTGTGCTACCATCAAGTTTGGATCTAGCGCATAACCCCGTTTAAATTCATTGCCAACGGTAACCCCGGTTAAGCACCCATCGACACCACCTTTCTTAGGTGTTGGTGCTCGTCCACCCGCTCTTCTCAGGAAACAACTAATCCTTTGACTTTGCATCACCCCCACATAGCGTGAAACCTAATATCCTATTCTTCACCTCCCCCAGCCCTTCCCCACATAGCGACTTCCTACGTTCCTACAAACTATGCCACCCCTCCTATCGCTATACCACACCTTGTAGCCCTTCCCGCATGGCGGCATCCCGTGCACCTCCCTGAGTGCCGCACCACCATCTCCTCAAACTCCTAGCTTCCCCTAGCATGGCACCGCCCAACCTTCTCCTTAAACCTATAGGTCCCAGGTCCATACCACGCGCCACCCTACTACCCCTCTCGGTAGCCCCTCCTTGCTATTCTTCCCCCTTCTTAACGTTGGCTACATCGTCCCTCCTTGCTATGCTACCACCCTTTTCGCTATCTGTAGCACCACCACTCGAACATGCACCCGCTTGATGCCCTATCTAGTTTCCGAGAGAGAAGCCATATAATTTTTCCGATTCTCTTTTTTTTTTTTTGTCAGGGATTAGCTTCGGGAAGGGGCTCACCTCGAGATTAGCTTCGGGAACACTCAATATCAGATGGATTTCAAGGTGTCTCAGATTAGGGGTTATAGGGGGCAACTAGGGGGCATTTGTGGTTGGGTGGTTGACCTTAGGGGTGCCTTGGGAGAGGAGTCATAAATGGATAAGAATATGAGATAAATGAGTTAGGTCTATTAGGAGGGAGTCCAACCCTGACAAGAATTGGGACTTTTTGGATCTTCTAGAGGGTTCTAGTGGAGTAATAGGCCAAGCTTGGGCACAGCTATGGGCTAGGGTTAGGTTCAGTTTAGGTTTAATCCTATATAGAGCTTTTTTTCGTGAACACAATACTAATAATAATTATTATGTAGGCAGATTTATTTTTTTATTTTTAAACAAGTGACTCATGATAATTTTATTGGGATGTCACACTAGGCTACTGGTGCAACAAGGTAGTTAACCATGGCATGCGCGAATTGAAGATGAGGATGTAGACACAATGACGAGACATGGCACTAGCACCCAATGGCATGGAAAAAATCTTGGGAGATCATGGGAAAAAATGGTAAGGTGTGTCACATTGAGTTCTTCATAAGTTGTTATTGTTGCATTAGGTGGTTCAGCCCCTATCACCCAACATGAAAATTACAAAACAGCTAAATCTTCATATTTAAACATCACAACTGCCCGTTACGTTGTACTGGGTGCACCAGGGATATTTCAACTTCCTCGTTGCTTTCGTGCCTGCTATCCTAGCTACAGCACCACTCTCGCGCTTTCTTTGACGGTCTGCCTCACTCTCCAAGGTAGATCGTTACCATTTGGCTTCTTGCTTTGCACGAAATGCTTCTCTTTCTCGTCGGCAAGGCGGCATGGCTCCCAAAACTTAGCTCTTCGAGACACCATCTCTCTCATCACATGTTGCTCTTACCGGGAAGTCTGATCGATGTCCAAGTATTGCACAAGCACAATGAAAGCTACGAAGGGTAACACGATGTAAATTACTCTGTGTGGTAACATATTTTGAAAGTATATACAACCGGGATAATTAACTTACCGTGTTTTCCCTGCCTCTACATCTTCTCGATTTGGTTGTAAGCGTAGTTTGTGCAGATCCAATACCTCCTACCATAATTGTAGGAGATGTTGATGTGCTTCATGAAATTGCAACAATCCCTGCATAGACACATAGATGCCAATATGCCTTCTGGGCCGGGTTCCTTCCAATCTTTCTTTGGTGGCCAGGGGAACTTCATAACACTTTCGAAGGCTTTTCCCTATTTTCTCTCTCTTTTTCTTTTTTTCCTCTTCCCTTCTCCTTTTCTTTCTTCTTTGCGTGATTGTTTGAGTTGGTCATGTTGGGCTTAAATAGCCGGTGACGATTGCCCCTTTTAGGGGCGACGGGTGCGCCACCCCCCCAACAGTCGGCAATGGCTACCCACGGCAATGATGCCACACAGCGGTGCTAACGATCGGGTCGTCTATCACCTGTGGCTCGGACGATCGCTAATAGCATGGGCGACAGGTGTCTAGATTTGCAAAAAAAAAAGCCATCGACACTAGTTACAGTGGGACCCACAGAGGCGATGCCAGGTGACGTGGACCGAGCCGACAGTCTCGACGGTACTTTACAGTCGTTGGTAAATCCCCTTGTAGGTACTCTCGACGGCTACAATTGGGCCGTCGACTGAGCTCCATCGTCATGCAGATCGACGTTATCTGGCCGTCGAGACGGACTAATTGCGAAAAAAATATTTTTGATATTTTGTAAAAAAATCATATCCTATTCTGCGGTACGCCGCCACCTTGACAATATAACGACAACAAAGACTGCAAACCCAAAATACCCCACAATGCATATATATACCCCTCGTCGCATATTTGCGACCACAATTCATCCAAACCACAAAATACGCAAAATAAACATTACCACATATCCACAAGCACATATATAGCACATCGAAGTCCACAAACTATCATATAACAAATATAAGACGAAGTTTGCAACTAAAAGTATCGAAGTCAAAAGTAAAGCTAGCTAGCTACTGATCAGGACGAGGATCGTTCTCCAGTGGGTTCTCTGGGCGATTAGGCGGCTGAGTGAATAATGATGGGCGCCAAGAAGAGGTCGGTGACCCAGTTGGGATTTTCCTGGGTCACCGATGTGTCTCCTCCCTCCTAGCCACGGATTTCACCATGAGCCGCTGAACCGGAACCCTGCATGTGTACAAAACAGTTAGTTATTAGTTTGTCATGTTTAAACGGTTCGAAACATGAGTTAACGACTTATCACGTCCGTAACATACGGCAAGCCACCATGTGGGCGAGCTGGGCCCACGTATTCGCCTGGTGGAGCAGTGTGGCTGCCATGAGGGGTGTAGGGAGCCGGTGCCCATCCACCGCGAAACGGTGGCGGACCCCCGTAGAAGGTCGGACCGCCAGCAGTACCACTGGGACCAGGCTACAATTTCATGGACATCTAACTTGTGAATGGAATTGTAATAAACGACATGTGGATGGATATTAAAGGTTTAAGGACATTACCCCGCCTAGTCGAGAAAGCGACTCCAGATAGGCGAACCTCTGCTCGAACTCATATCGTTGCCTCGCCATCTCCGCCTCCCCGCCTCTGTCGCTTCTTCTTGGGTCCTTAGGCTCTCCTCATCACCGTGATCATCATGCTCTCTCCTCCTTCTCCCGCTCCCTCTCCTCCCTCTCCCGCTGCCTCTCCCTCTCAATGCGGGCCTCGAAGGCGTGTCGACTCTCCGTTTGAGAGTGGGCAGCCCTCACCTAAGACATGTAATCCTCCGACCTGTAACAAAGCGATGTTAGTGGTTACAAAATATCACCTGAGCTGACACGTACAGAAATTAGACGATATGATACCTCAGGTGGTCCCCTCCGATCGCTAGCCTCCCATGAGCCTTCCCGCCCATAGCCTCATGTATGACCGTAGGTCAAGAGGCTTCTCTTCTGGGTCCATCTCTTGGCCATGCTTATCGGTAAAGCCTCTAGATGGCGTGCTCGCATTGAAGTGAAGATAATCGAGTTAGAATATATGATTATGTACGAACTAATTGATATATTATTGCGTACCTCTCATTGCTTGTGACTCTGAGGTCTAGGACCGAAGAGCCATCCTTTTTCTAGGAGGTGTGGCCCTCTCCAAACACCGGCACCAAGGCAGGCGGCGGTCGTGGCGCCCTGCATCGTACAAGTGGAGTGTCGATATATTCCTAATCACTAGAAACGTAACAAGATCGAAATAGTGAAGGAATAGCATTACAGGAGGCGCGGTTGACTTGGGATAGTGGAGGCGGCGCCGAGGTGAGGTGGTGCGGGGTGGGAACAACGGCGGCGAGGTGAAAGCGGCGTCGGGGTGGGGGGCGGCGCCATTGGCAATGAAGCGGCGAAGCGGCGGCGGCGTCGGATAAGGCGGGAAGGAGCATGGCGTCGAAGCGTCGAAGCGTAGCAGCAAAGCTTCGTCTGGCGACGGAGGCGTGGCGTGGCGGCGGCGATCGAGGCGAGGGCTCGGACTTGGCATTCCCTAGGGCATGTTCTAAAAGGGTCAAACTCGACGGCCCAAAATAAACCGTCGACACCATATGGCCTCTATCGACGGCGTGCAGATAGCCATCGATATTGTGCAGCTTGTGTCGACGGCCAACCCTCAGCCGTTGAAACCGTGCGAGTAACGGCTAGCTTGTGTCGATGGCCTATACTCAGCCATCGAGACAGAGATGCATTGTATCGACGGTTTTCGACCTAACCGTCGGTACTCTCGTCGTCTTAATTATGTCGACGGCCATGTAAAAAGCCGTCGAGAGTGTACGTGTTGAGGGCAACTGTTGACTACCGTCGAGGTACCAGCTTTGTATCGACGGCTTATTATAAAACCGTCGAGAGAGCCGTTAGTCTCGAGGGCAGCTCCCCCCAGGGGTTCAATCAATCAAACGACTCTATTTGAATTTTAAAAAATTTAAAAAAACATTTGAAATCATCACACCACACCTTGATGTTTCCTACGTAAAACTACAAGTATAGAAAAAAAATCAAAAAATTTAAAGCTAACATGGCGATGACTCCTTTGTAAATCGAAGATCTTCAAAGAATTTACAGTAAACGTTTACTATTTCATCCGTTTCTATTATTTATAAACATGCGTTTGAATTTTATAGTATAGCAAAAAACATATCATCACACACGACATTCATAGTATTTAAGTAATCATCATAACAAAACTCAAAGAAATTTGAAACGAAATTTAAATCACAATAAAACTAAAAAAACAGCACAAATTAAATTGTTTTCATACTACGTAGTTTCGACGGCTAGGCATTGGCCGTCGAAACAGCATCTCCGACGCACCATGTGTCGATGGTTTAACGTACAGCCGTCGAGAGATGTAGACGCCGTTACGACGCGGTTGGCTCCGCGGGTAGCGGTGAAAACGGGTCGGGTACGGTCGGGTAGTAGGTCATATCGTATCCTACTCTAATTTATTTTTTCGGGTATCTGGTCGGATACGGGTAGCTCAAAATCGGATCGGATACGGTTACGGTTACGGGTATTTGCGGGCGAGTAGAAAACGGGTATCGGATATTATACGGACGGGTAGAAATCGGATACCGGGTACTAAGTCGGGTCATACGTAAATTATATAGAATTTAAACATATAATAAAAATAAACTAACATATAATCCAATACATAGTACATAGCCCTAGTATAATCTATGTCAGATAGTTGTATTGACCATGTTAAGCTATGTCCATAAATATTAAATATTAGTCGTATTTAGTCATGGTAACCTAAATAGTAACTTCAATCTATCTATACCATTATAATAAGAGAAAGGCACTAATGCAGAGTGTTGGTTAAAAGGTGCTAACGCAGTCCTCTTGCTACGAGCCCAATATCATCCGCATTTCATTCCTTGATGGGCCAATTTCGGTAGTGGGCTGGCCAAGTGGTAGGTGTACAGAGCACTTGCTGAGCGTTGTGTGCTAAAGATAGTACCACCTCGCTGATAGGTGGTGGAAGAGAGGGCATGGTTGGTTATATATAGAAGCAAGGTGCAGCGGCCCATGAGGAAGCTGACTGGAACGGAATTTTTTAATTTTTTTATATTTATATTTATTGTTTTATGCAAAAATATATCCTGTTTTCAACATTAGACACAAATATACGTGGTCGCTTGTTCAAACCGCGAGCAAAGAAGCTGTCGTTTTTCGAAGGAACGACCATGCTATGCACGGCGAGCAGCGAAGGAGAGGTGAGGGATGGCATCCCGTCGCGCGCTGGAAGAGCGACAGCACCCCGTCGCACCGTGGAAGCACGACAATCTCCTGTCGCGCCTTGGAAGCGCGACGTCGGCTCGGCCCTGTCGTTTTTCGAAAGCTCGACTGGCGCCGATTATCATCATTTGAAATTTGAGTTTGCTGTACGAACGACTATAACACTTGGTAAAATTTTAAATTTGCAATTTTACCAAATTAGATATAATTTTGAGTTTTAAAATGTATATATTCACATGCTTATACATGTATCAAATTTAGAAAATAGCGCATATATTTATCATATATATTAAAATATAATATTATACATGCATATATATTATAATTTTATGATATATGTATATTATACATATATTAAAACTAGTACAATGCTCGTGCTCTGCCACGGAACTAAAAGAGAGAAAGGGAAACATAAATTATAGAAACATAAAAATTATAAAGGATGGTTTAACTTAGCGATGCGTGCATTCGTCTGCCACAACGTGATTTCAAAGTAAAATAAAAAATCAGCGGTGAATTTGAATAGGAGCAAATTATTCCGAATAAATAGGAGCTTTATTATCTTCTTTCATAACAAAAAAATAATAAAAAATAAAATCATAAGAACACTAATATTTGTATTTTCTTTGTAAATAGCAAGTGAACAGAGAAAAATTGTAAATAAATTCAAAATATTGTACCTTCACCAATGAACGTTCAAATTTTTTACGATTTATGGCATCACCCCTCAAGCTAGAATTTATCTTAGCGTCCAAATTCTCATGTTCCAAAGCGTTATGGAAACTCCACCTTAACATCAGACACAATGTAGTTGAACATGTTTTCTCCTCAGGTACACTTACATTTGAATTAAAGATTTGGTCTGCGGTATCGAATACAACAACTTGTACCCAGCAATAGAAGTCCTTGAACCAGAAAATTGATTCCAGCACCATCATCACTATAATAATAGAGTAGAGATAGAGATTATAGTTGTAAATAGTGGTCAAAGTTATATCTATCTATGAAGACTATACAAAATCAAAAAATATCAAATATGACCAAAAGGGAATACCTTGTATATATAAGCATCAAAACATGTAGCGAAATCTGAATAAAGAGTTGATTTTGGATCCGTGTATAAAAAATTTATTTTAATTTTAATACTTCTTGAACACCACAATTCATGCCAAATGCAAACAGAATATCACCTATATGAAAATTCACATATTTTAATACTTCTTGATATACTCAATCCAGCTTTTTAGGGTATTTCCAGAGTTACCAACTAATTGATCAGTCTTTAGATACCTCGCAAGTATGCCTACTGGCAGTGGCAACTGGCACCAATTAGCTGGGCTTACCATTGCAGGCCACAAAAGCATCTTGTTGTGGCCTGTATTGTTTTAGCTCTTTCATTTTTTAATAATCTATGGTAATGGGATCAATGGTGAAGTACTACTCACAAAAAATTAATATGTCATATATATTTACCTACAGCAATATAATTCTAGTGTCAGCTTTCTCCTTGTGTCAATAGACTCACATATATGTGCTTGCATCAACATTCATGTAAAAGTAAAAAAGTGAATGGCTTACATCAATCCCATTGGAAAGATCCTTCGAACCATATGCTACTATATATTAGCTGTGCAAGAAAATAATATTTAGTATCATCCATATGGTATGCCTATGACATCCACTTTCACCTCAAAGGCATACCTTGAGTCGTTTCCCCTTTTCAACTTTTCAAGAGCACTACTGAGCTCGGACTCTGGAAAGACAACGCAATGAAAATTAAGGGCTGAGAAAACCTATATGATCAGTTCTCAATAGCCGCATAGGAAAAAAATATCAAAAATGAATGCTGAAAATGTTTTATTTCTCTCAGCATGATCATACGAAACAAAAAGGAGACAAGAGCGCTAAGATGTATTAAAAGGTATTAAAAGGCAAACCAGCTTACAAAATTGTTTCTTCCACGGAATCCATAATGGCACATCACGACAACAAGGAATTGGCGGTGGACGGAGAACGACAGTTGCACCTACCGGGATCAGAGTACTCGTCCTCGAGTAGGTTCACCGTCTTGTACTCGTAATCCACACCTGCAAAAGCAACATACACACGCGCTGAATTCAATGAAAATCACCTGACACAAACATCTAATTCAGAAATCACACAGTATTCTAGTGATACAGGGTAGAAATCACGCATACTAAAAAATTTTATTCGTTATAAATAAATATTGGAGAGGCCTGGCCGATGACCAGATAAGACTGCAATCACGAAAGGAGATCGGTAGCAAGATATGGGCAATTCTGACAAGGGTCACTCCTTAATTTTTTGCAAATCACCAGTAAAGCACTAATTTTCAGGGAATCTCCCACTAAGGATTCATTTAGTCCACCCTATGCTACCAGTCTGCCCAAAAAACAGCCATTCGCTCCTATTTCATCCACTGCCAACCATACTATTGTCACCCAAGAGGCGGATACAGGTGGAACAATAAGGATTTGACGGTACTTTGTCCACATACCCCAGGGAGCGTTCGCTTGTTGTGAAAGCCATTCACCGCCTTGTCAGCCTCCTCCCTTGATGGGCAGATCAGGAAGCAGCAGGCTGCAAATATCCAGTACACCTTATATCAAGACCAAAATTAGGAGCAAGATGATAAAATTACAGGACGGTAGCCATCAGCATGCTAATTTTATATAGGATTTCCCTATGGCTAAATGGGCATGCAAAAAACCCCGTATCAAACAATAAATACAAACAATAAATACAAACTATTCAATGCTAGGAAGATGATGCAAAAATCGTACTCCTCCCGCTCACCGAAAACATGACGTTTCAACCTTCAAACATGTCAAGTCAAAATTTTAAACTTTACTTAAGAAAATATTTTTTTAATGTGCAAATCCTAGAGAACTTTTTTTTAAGTTGGCATTCCATATTAGTTTTGAGTTAGATGCATCATAGGAATGCTCACCATATACGTCTCCTGGGATCAACTGAGGTGTCCTCTCCAATGAAAAATGAAAGGAACATATATTTTGAGTAGCACTGAAGAAGGGCCTCCCATGAATGCCACGTTCAGGACTTGAATATTGTCCAAACGCTTACATTCGCATCAGATTAAACACACATAAATAAGCAACTTTGTGGTAAAAACATACAACAAAAAAATTGAGAGAGAATATGGACTATTGAAAAAAAAATCCATGCATTGTATTTCAAAGGCAAACATTTAAAACTAATCCCTATCGGAGACGTACTAATGGAAATGGAAATTACTGGAGGGGCTCACATTTAAAGTCATGACTGAGGATAAGTAAATCAACAGATTCTAAAGACACATCAAATTGCAGGATAAAGAAAAACAGACAACCTGCAATGTCATCATAGCTAGTGATTTTGTTTTACTCCAGGAAAAACATTTAACATGATCATAGCTAGTGATTTTGTTTTATACCAGTAGTAATCCCACCAATGATACCCGCAAATTGTAGTAGTGATTTAGATAAGTAAATCAACAGATTCTAAGGACACATCAAATTGTAGGATAAGAAAAAAAAAAGTCAACAATATAAAACCCAGTTTCTACTATCTAGAATTTGAAATCATATTCACAATGTCTCACCGTGCACAATTGAGAATGGTAGGATTAAGCACATGATGATTCATGATACTCTAATACTCTTACAGAAAATTTAGACATAGATCAATCAAGTCTTTACCTGAAAGGAAGCCTGGATGGTGCTAAGATGAAGTTTGCAAGCGCTGAAAGCTCAAACAAATATTGGCAAAGCATCGGTAAACATGCAGCAACATTAGGTAGGCATGGGAAAAGATACTGACCAATGCGGACTCCACCAGGTGACATTGCACTCCTGTCACCAAAGACGGAGTTTTTGTTTAATGTAATGCTGCACAGATCACAGACCTTCTCAACTTTGTTACCTACAATTTCAGTACACCAATTATAAAAGATGTTCTTGACAGAATGCGAAATGCTGATTAAATCTGCTTTGCATACCACTCAAGCCAAGAGGGCGGAGATCCCAAAGAACAAGGTGATTGTCTGTTCCATCAGTAACCAACTTGTACCCCTTACTCATCAGATGATTTGCAATAGCAACAGCGTTGGCTTTGACCTGTTAACATAGGCCTTGAATCCAGGTGACATGGCTTGCTTCAGGGCAACTGCCTGTGCAGCAATCTGGTGATTGTGAGGGCCACCCTGGAGTGATGGAAACACGGCAAAATTGATCTTGTCCTCATGGTCATAAAGAGCACCCTCTGCCTGGCCTTTCTTGGGAGGCTTTGGGCCCTTCCTGTATAAGATCATACCAGACCTTGGCCCTCGGAGACTCTTGTGGGTGGTGGTAGTAACCACATCGGAGTACTCAAACGGATTAACAGCCTCCTACAATGGAGCAAACGATACGATATCACAAATTAAGCCTGTGCGTCAGCACACAGCAGTTCCATAGGAATCCTGTGGTTTCCTGATGAAATCCTGCAAAACTACAGTGAAACCAGTGTTCCAATAAAGAACAAAAGAGCCAGGGCGGAGGGAGAGAGGAAGGGGCGGTGCGGGGGAGGAAGAGCAGCAACCGGAGCACGGCACGAGGTGGAGCCCCCACCGCGCGGCCATGGATGAGGAAGGGGCGGCGCGGGGTGGAACACACGCACAGAGAGAGAGAGAGAGAGAGAGGGGGAGGGGCTTACCCGGTGGCGCCGGCGAGAGGGGGCCGGCGGGAGAGAGGGAAGGGCGGCGGAGGGAGAAAGGAAGGGGCGGCGCCGGCGAGAGGGAGGCGGCGGGAGTGAGGGAGGGGCGGCGGAGGGAGAGAGGAAGGGGCGGCGCGGGGGAGGAAGAGCAGCAACCGGAGCACGGCACGAGGTGGAGCCCCCATCGCGCGGCCATGGATGAGGAAGGGGCGGCGCGGGGTGGAACACACGCACAGAGAGAGAGAGAGAGAGAGAGAGAGAGAGAGAGAGGGGAGGGGCTTACCCGGCGGCGCCGGCAAGAGGGGCCCGGCGGGAGAGAGGGAGGGGCGGCGGAGGGAGAAAGGAAGGGGCGGCGCCGGCGAGAGGGAGGCGGCGGGAGTGAGGAAGGGGCGGCGGAGGGAGAGAGGAAGGGGCGGCTCGGGGGAGGACGAGCTCTAGGCGGACGCAACTCGCGAGCAGGAGCCGCGGGGAGTTACTCGCGATCCGTAATCACCGGGCAGCCTGGATCGTGGTACTTACTGGCCAGCAAGTAGATCGGATGAAGCAAAGCAGATGGTAGCATGTGAGATGGACGTTTCGGATTAAAAGTTCGAACTACCACCACCACCACCACGACCACAAGATGCTTTATAATAGTAGAGATGTATATTTGCCATGGTACCAGTACACCAGAATCACTGCCGGCCTCGCACCTGCTGCTGCTGATCTCTTGCACCGCGGTGCCGCACCTGATCTCGGGAGTATGTGAGTGGGTCGCGTGGACGAATTTCTCGCCGAGGCCTCCTCATATCGACAGGTGTGATGGGGTCATTCACCAGAAAGGAACCGATATCAAATTATTCTTGATCATGTGATTGAATGCCGTAAGAATCAAAATCTGAAATAATAAATAAGTTCATAAATTATGCTCCCACATGCAACTGTGAATGTTGTAAGCAAAGGTCATTGTGTATGTACCTTCGTAAGAAACAGTGAGGCCCCCCTGGACTCCCATACCGTAGTAGGCCGGTGCGGTGCTAGTACCGGCACCGTGGTAGGCTGGTGTGGTGTCGGCGTCGTGGTAGGCGATTATCTTGTAGAGGCGTCGTCACGGTTCCCTTGCCAAAGTCTGAGAATCTCCGTGCCCACTCGTCCTGTTGAGGGTGGACGTACCTCGCTGCTGCTTGCTCCCACCCCGAAGTGGGTGCCGAGGGCACCACTGTTTGGTCCCACCCGGACCAAGATCCACCCCCGTAGGAGTGGCGGGGTGGCTGCTGCGACACTACAACAGGGGGGCCCCCGTAGGAGTGCTGTGGGGCCTGATCACACGCCAAAGTGGGGGGACCCTCGTACGAGTGTCGCGGGCGCTGATCCCAAGCCGAAGTGGGGGGAGGCCTGTAGGGGGGGAGTAGGGGTGGGGGCTGGGGGGGTAGGGACCCTCCAGCGGCGTACGTACGTTCCCAAACAGGCACATCAGGCTGCAGTGGAGGGGAAGCTGGAAAGCCGCGACCTGCCTGTGACCGTCCCCCACGTCTTCCATGGCCTGAAGGTGGCAGGGCACGTGGCACTACGTCACCGGCACGCCGACAAGAGGAGAGACGAACCAACTCATTCGCCTTGCTGACTACTCTCTCCCAGGCTTGTCTCATATCCAGGGCGGTGACCTGAATCCCTTACCTGAGCCGGTGAAGCATGGATGTCCCTTCGTGTAAGAGTTCCACGCCGATGTCGCCCTGCGTAATGGATATTATTTAGGTCTTACCCTGAATTGTGTAAGGAACAATATAAACGTGGTAAAAAGGACCGCACTAACCGCCCTGTTTGCCCTCAAAGGCGGCTGTCGAGGGTACGTGTCTGCCGGCGTCGGGTCGTGCCTGACATATCCCGCGACCGTAGGCCCAACCCTCAGTCGAGTCCTGGGAGCGTACCACGCCATATACGCCTCGTACGTACTATGGTCGTACGGTCGTGGCTCGTCGACAACATCGTCGAGAGCTTTGGCCCATTGCCAAACCCACGGCTCCAGCAAGGGAGCTAGGACGACTGTGGCAGCCGCTTTGCGGCGTGTCATCCTACAAAAAGGAAGAACTTGTACGCATGCACGCGGAAAGGACATGAGTCTCGCACACACCTGACATCATACTCCTTTTTACTTGACTTCACTACGGTGAACTGCCTACGCAGCGACACCGCCCAGCACTTAACCGCATCCAGTAAAGCCTCCTTATCCTTGAAATTTTGCCCCTCATTTACCTCGTTCTCGTGATACTCCCACTCAACGTGGCTATCTTCAACCACTTCTAGACCTGCAAAGTTGCTGGACCTCCAGTCCATCGGAACATGGCTCTCTTCGTCTGAGTTTTCATCCTCCTCCGGTGCTTCTTCATCCTCGGCGTCCTCGCCCTCCATCGCCTCAACTATACCACCCACCGTTTCACCTTCATCAGCAGCGCCCGTTGCCTCCATCGCTACCTCATCCTCTCCCTCTGCTTCCTCCTCCACATCTAACAGTTCAGTGCCGTCACCCTCCCCCCAACCTTCTTCCGTGCCTCCTTCCACATACCCTCCCCCTTCCTCCCATTGTCCCTCTGCGGCTGGCTCAGTATCGGGTACCTCATAGCACTGAACAAGCAGCACTAGCGGCCATCCGCGCTCCAATGCATATCTGAGATAATCCCTCCACGTCTTCGTTGACTTGATCGGTATTAGCTCTCCATAAAACCCTTGCGGGGCACGGCTAACCACGGCTTGAATAGCTAGACGGAACCTCCCTGCCTCCAAATTGAACACCTTCCGTAACCATCCATAAATCCGACCATAAGAGCTTTCCGGACCTCTTTTGATGCCGTGTTGTACATGAGGAAAGTTTGATAAATCTACTCCAGCAGGACCAAGCATAATATCACCGACCCCATAATATATCTGAAAATATAATGTATCCGCCATCTCACCTACATTGACAAAATATAACACATGTATCTCTCAGTTCAACGAATGTCTAAAACTAATAAATTCACAAAAAAAAATCCACCTATTTTTAAACGATTCCATAAATTACTTCGTGATTTGTTAGCATTTCCATCTAATATTACAGCGAGTCGACAACACTATCATTCCAACTAAACCCTAAATAACCAAATATTTATTCTATAATCGACACTACTAATAAACAAAATGCTAAGCAATATGTCTAACATTATGGCTAACCTATTAGGGTCCGTGGTTTAGCACAAACGGTGTACATGCACTCCGTTCAAATATCGTCTTCCACATTCACCACTAATCTACATTGATTTCTTTCCCAAGGCGCGCAGAGACGCATGCGAGCGCATGCATGCAGAGACGCGGATTAATTAATCAACAGTAATTAATTAGAGGTAGCTAATTAGCGCATGCATAGGCGAGCGTGGGCGCATACATAGGCGCGGGTACATGCAGAGGTTCACGCGGACGCATGCATTGGCGCGGATTATTGAACAACTAATTAGCGGTAATTAATTAGGGGCAATTAATTAGCGCATGCCAACTCTTCTGGGTCTTTGCAAAAAAATCTATACGCCCTACAAAACGGAACGGAGGGAGTATATGGCTAGCCTATCAATTTTTCAACGTTTCATTCATTCAAACTTCTCCAAATTTTGAAATATAATCAAATCTAGCCGGTAAAAGTTCACAAAAATCTTACCAATATACTCTCCATTCAATATACATCATTTATACTAATCAATATATACTAATTTTAACAAATATTACGAAGCTCATTACCTGTAATCTTCTCCGAAATCGCCTCCCGCAGCCTCTCGTGCGCCCGACTGAGAGTGTGTGTGGTGAGCTTGAGTGGGTAAAGAAAAAGGGGCGTCGGGCAGCGACTTAAAGGTCCCAGTCGCGCGTTGAAACCGCGACAGAGCTCGTCGCGCGGTCAATCAGCGACTGCAAGCCGTGGCCCACGCGAGGGGAATCCGAGGCCCAGTCGCGATTTGAGCGAGCGACTGGAGGCGCTCGTGAATTCAAACTTCGACCGGACTCGGGCCGGCGCGGTGCGAGCTGACATGTGGGACCGCTCGTGCTTTGAAGTACCGATCGACTTCCGGTCGCGATTTCAACGAGCGACAAGGGTATATTTGTGTCTAATGTGAAAAACGGGATACATTTTTGCATAAAACAATAAAAATAAATGTAAAAAAATTTAAAATTCCCTGGAACGTGGCCTGTTAAATAAAAAATTGGATCGTGGCATGTTAAATAGAAAATACGGGTACCAGATTTTATTTACCGAACGGGTACCCAAAACCGATCCATATTTGTCAGGTATTTCCTTTTCCATATCCGACCCGTACCTGAAAGAAAAAATTCGGGTAGTACGCGGATCCGAACCCCCCCCCCCGCGTATCCGACGGGTACCAAAAAATAAGAACTGTTTTATAACCGCTGATGTATCGGGTCGGGTATCCGACGGGTACTATCCGACCCGTTTTCACCCCTATCTGCGGGACATCCTCGAAGCTCTCTCGACGGCATGTGTATAGACCGTCGAGAGAGACATCAGTGTCGACGGTTACTTTTTGGCCGTCGATACTAAGCAACGTGTATCGACGGTATGTATTTGGCCGTCGAGACATAAATTGACAGTCGACTCTGCGGGCGATTCCTGTAATATAAGTACTTACAAATACATAACTTGGCATGCATTCATATATACCTGAATACTTGTCATTCGTTGAAGGACCTTATCTTGATTGGATCTACCATCTACCTCTATAAAACATGTGTCTATGATATCTGCACGGCCACCGCCTTGAACCACTGGGAGTATTTGCCTAAAATCTCCACCAAACACAATAGGCTTGCCTCCGAATGGTCTGTCAGCAATAGCATGGTCTTCAACAGTTCAACCGATAATACATCACGTAAAGCACGATCAAGAGCTTCTATGCAATGCCTATGCACCATCGGAGCTTCATCCCATAATATAAGAGTAGTCTTTGCAATAAGTTCAGCGAGCGAGCTATTTCTTTTGATAGGACA
This sequence comes from Raddia guianensis, assembly GCA_036346415.1. Taxonomy (NCBI): domain Eukaryota; kingdom Viridiplantae; phylum Streptophyta; class Magnoliopsida; order Poales; family Poaceae; genus Raddia; species Raddia guianensis. The sequence continues at coordinate 11,513,173 of CM070539.1, forward strand.
TGTGCTCGCTGTATCTAAACTGATGGGTATGTTAAACTGTGAATGAGTTGTGTGTCCTCCAGGTAGTAGCAGGGAGGCAACACCAGAGGAGGCAACTGCTAAAACTACGTGTTCTTCGGATCGCAGCTTTGCAATGATGCAATTCTAGAGAAAGGTCTTGCCAGTTCCTCCGTGCCCAGACACGAAACAGATACAATTTTCTTGACGTGCTATCTTAGAGAGCACAACATCATAGATAAGTCTCTGCTCAACATTTAGCTTACCAGACATTGCCGAAGCCTGACGCGCTAGCTTTTCTCTGTCATGAAATAACTCTTCAGATAGCAGTTTATTGAGCCGTGATTCCTGAGATGATTGTACGGGCATTGGCAGGCCATATGAAGCTAATGATATGTCACTGCAGCACAATATATGATCAAGGACTTGTAATAACTTTTCCGGGAGAATATAGTCCGGCACAGGAGCATAATCTATTCTGTACTTGGCACGGTAACCATTAGCAAAGTCATCAACCATATATCCCCAATATTTATTGTACAGGCCAAGTGCATCGGCAACTTCACAATGCAGCAAAACCGCCACAAATAAAGATCTTAGCTGCTCGGAAGATGCCCGTGTGATGGCCTCATCGAAGACAATAGCCCACTCTGAATCGTCACCTATGAGGCCTCGAGCCTTGCAAGCCCGACGAAAAGTGTCATAGATCATGCCATTATACGTTCTTACATCCTCGTAACTGGTCGCCCCTTTGACCACCATCAGGAGCATTCTCAGATAAAAAACCTCGCCAGCAGAAGAATGAATATGTTTAAGTCTACCGATCTTAACACCTCTTTTTCTTTGGCAACACATTTTCCTGTCAGCATACCATGTCCATTCAGATGGGAATTGGTAATAAGTGAGGCTTCGAGTGGCTGGGTACCGCTTGTTAGCAGTGAACCATTCAGTTAGCATTGTCATTGTGCTGGAAGTGTCCTGTAAAATGCTGGTAAGATGTCGATTTTCATAGTATGGAATGTATTTCATACCAGGCAAATGAACAATGAGCCTTTCAATAGCTGGTGTCCTTTCATGAATTGCATGTCCCCATATTCTCCAGTATGCTTCACATGCTGAAAGATTTCTAGCATTGATATATTCGGCTATTTCATCAACAACTTGCAGTGTGTGTCAATGAGCATTGCACGATCAGCAGGCTGTGAAGAAGATGAAGAGACATATGCAGCAGTATCAACATTGAAATGAATTTGCTGAGGCAAGGAAGAGGCCGACGCCTGTAAAGAATGAATAGTCTGTGTAAGTGTTCTTGCAGCCTGCGTAACCATTATACCGCAATGAAAACGCGCAGCCGGTGAATTTTCACGTGGAACTGCATGCATGCTGAGAGTTGCCTGATCGGGTCCTTTAGTAATATACTTGAAGAGATACTTCACAAGATATGATCCGACACACCACTCGACATTAATGTGTGCTTCGAATTTTTTTAGTAAATAAGGACTGTATGGAACAGCCCATCTACTGTCCAGTTTAATGTTTTTTCTTTTGACAAATCTATCATTTTTGCAGCGACGGTATATATACGGGATATCTTTGGGCATCTAGTATAGTTTGTTCCTAAAATAGCTTTGAATATCCTTTAGAACAACGGCGCCCTCTCATGCAGGGCGAAGCTGGATTAAGCTCACCATAGGGGCCATGAGTCATAAACTCATCTACTAAAGCATAGGCAAGTGGATCTGCAATGGCATTAGGTATTTCAGCAGATATGAAAGAATCAATTATTCCGAGGAGTAATGTCACCGACAATAAGAGCAGCAAGCTCTGATGCTGCAGGCAAAGAATAGGTGCGTCAACCTTCTCTGGTTGGCCCGCTAAGACTTATAGCAATCTCAGGACAATCTGTAGAAAGCAAACGCTCACGCGCCAATCTAAACTTTTGAATAATAGGATTGTGGATATCCAGCATGGACAATAACTCAGCAAGCAGCTGACGATCCAGCTGAGCTGGCGCACCGTCGTCTTCTCTAGAAATAGCCAGCCTATTCTCAAGCTCATGAGATGCGTCATATATATAGAGCTGGGCAAATTCTGGCCGACGGTTAGGTGGCGGTAGCCGGTAGGAGTGAACCAATGACATGATGGATGACGCCATTGATCCGGAATACACATGGGCCAGAACCAACATTGATACTTTTATCAATATTAACTCCCGCGGACGTGAAAGACACAAGAGAATTATATTGGCCACTCAAAGGCATGAAGTGTCTAGCTCGAGGATTTTGTCGGAAAGACATGAGCTCATCCAGCGGAGGAGGCAAAGGAAGATGCGCATGTACATGAACACGTCCTTCACGGCAACGTAGAGTGTACAGGAGGCCCTGCTTAGACGAAGAAGGCGTCGAGGGCCTAGCAACTGCTTCGTTAGACCAGAAAAGAGCACCATAATAAGGAGATTCATTGGAATATTGGATGGACCACCGTAATATGATCGACCTAAAAAAGAAGCTGCAATAAGTGGAAGGGGTATATCAACGATTAAGGCCGGACGTTTGGACGGCACAGATGAAACAATACAAAGTGATGGCTTCACCTTTCAGCGCCTGGATATCTTGACCTCGCAAAGGATCAGTAGGAAAAGGCATGGACATAAGCGGCGCCGCACCATGCATGCACAGGAATAGAATCCGCACACTCTACAGGTGACAATAAATAGAAGGAACAAAACACGTATGAGACGGTGGGAGGTAGGCAGAAGGGAGAGCAACGCAGGTCTAAAAAACGGTGCACGGAAAAAAAACTACGACCATGCAAAGTAACATCGATCCAAGCATTGCCTTGTGAAGGCATTGCACCGTCATGCGTGGTGTGGTTCAAGGCGGCAAGGAACGGCAAATGCACGGCAGCTGGAACAGGCACTGAACGAACAAACACAGCGGCGTGTGCACCTGCAAACCGCTCAGCACATCAGCCCATACATTCATGAAGAAGTCGGCAGAGGGAAAAGAAGAACACGGACGCGGGGCATTAGCCTTTGATAACATGTAACAGCTCGTGTAACGCGCGGTAAAGCAACTGTGCGTGCAGCAAAGGACATCAGCGAAAAGAAGCAAACAAAATAAAAAGAGCAACTGCAAAACGGTAGGGACAACACGTGAAAGCTATAAAAATGGGAAGGGGAAAAACCAGGAGGTCTGCGTATACGGCGCCGCGAGGCCGATGAAACGGAAACAGGGATAAGCCTGCGGCGATTGCGACCACGGGAAGCTTGGGGACGACGCGGCATAGGGCATCCAGAGAAAACGCAATGCACACTGAAGAGAAGCAGCAAAGGCAAGAAGCGAGGAAATGGAAGGACGAAGCGGAGAGGCAGATGGAAGTGCTAATGCAACCCATGAGATTACGGGAGGCGCATCGGCTAAGCACGTCGTAATCGATGGAACCATACAAATGGCATAGGGCGGTAATTCGGCGGAACAACAGGTGTATCTATGAAGAGCAAAAGGGCCTTTGTGCGGTACGGGACAAATACGGAGGGCTGGATTGCAAGTATGCACGTTCACAACAATGGCACCAAGGACCAAAACAAATAAGAGAAGGATAGCCATGCAAAACACAGGAAGCACAAGGGCCTTTTTGCAATACCACCAAGACCACCAGGCAGCAGCACGTGTTATCGGGAGGGCAAATGGCACATTAGGGCGTACAGGCCGACGTCCAAAATTAGGTTATCGGGAGGGCAAATGGCACATTAGGGCGTACAGGCCGACGTCCAAAATTAGGTGAAGCAAGCGTGCGTGGGCAGAGCAGGAGCGTTGATACGAAGCAGAGGACGGCGACGATAAGCATGTAACGTGGACATGCCGACAGCTACGCTTACAAAAGCGCTACGCGCTATATAGCATAGTGAAATGGAATTCATGGTTTAATCTCATTTGACAAGTCCATGAATCACCAATTCACCATTAGGCTTTAGCTGTAACAATCAATTTATCCCTAGTTAGAACAGAGGCTAAAAGTTTCTTCCATTATATATATATAAAAAAACTGTAACAATCAACCTAGTGAGATAGTCAGGTATATCCCTAACTTACCTTTCATCATCTTGATGTACCTATACTGTATTCCTCAATCATGTTGCATCTTGATTCCTCCTTTGGATAAGAAATGGCAACTCAATTCACAAACTGTGAGGGCTGACCGAGACGCGGAATACCACGACCCTCGCGTCGTCTGTGGGGCGACTCGGGGGCAACGCCCCTTCCTACACCGACCCTCCTAAAACCAGCGGCGGCGGCGGCCCCCCGCCTCCTCCCTCCTTTTTCCTTCTCCTCCTTCCCTCTCATCCCTCGTCCTGCAGCAGCTCTTGGCTAGCGTCGTGGGCGGAGTGGCGTGGGTCGCCGGCGTCATGGGCGAGTGGGCAGCGGCGTGGGCGGCACAAGCGGCGCTTGGCTTTGGCCGTGGCGTGGCCGATGACCCACGTGGCCATGGCCGGCCGTGGCGGGGCCGTTGCCGGCCGTGGTCGTGGCCGGTGGCCGTGGCCGGCCGTGGCGTCGGCGTCGCGGGCGGTTGCCGGCGTCGTGGGCGTGGGTCGCCGGTGCGTGGCCACGCCCGCTCATGGAAGCCCCTGTGCTCCCTTCCCCTCCTCCTCCTCCACCGTCCTCCTCCTCCCCGCCCAGATCCAGATCCGGCGGCCGACGGATCCCTCCTCCCCAGGTGTTCCCAGAACCGGCGGCCGGCGGCGGCGGCGGCCCCCTCCTCCCCAGGTGTTCCCCTTCCCCCTTCCTCCTCCACTTCCTCCTCCCTCCTCTCCTCGTTGGTGGCGGCGCCGCCGCCTAGATCCAGATCCACCGTGCGCCACTCCGGCCACGGCGGCCACCTACGCCTCGCGCCCTGCCATCTCTTCCTCTTCTTGCATTGGGGAGATCTCCGCGCCGGAAACCTCCTAGGCGGCGCCGCCACCCTAGATCCAGATCCGCCGTGCGCCACCCCGGCCACGAGGCCACCTTCGCCTCGCGCCTTGCCACTCCGGCAAGCGCGCACACCCAATGGCCCGCTGGTCCCCTCGTCCTCCCTCATCCTCCCCTGCTGCCCGGCTCGCCGAGCAAGGCTGGGCGGCCTGGGGCTGTTCTGCGTCGCCGTCTCCGGTGGTCTTTGCGGCCTTGGCGGCGGCCGCAGTGGCGGCCAGCGCGTCCGGCATCTGAGATGGCGGCGGCGTCTCTCCGCGCGCGCCGGCAACTTGGTGGCCGTCTTGGCGGTGTTCTTCCTCTCCACACCTCCGCTGATGGTGCATCGTTGGCCGGAAGTCAACTTCGGGGTTGTGGCGTCCGCTTTGCCTTCGGCAGTACTGAACCCACCATTCCCCTTTACTCTGGCGAGGTCCCGCCTACCGTCGTTCGCCTCCCTCCCCGTGAGGTGCACGTCATGGGCGGCCTCTTCCTGCTAGGTCTTGGGGTTCGGCTCTCCCTCCACCTGGCAAGGTCCCGCCTTCGTTGTCCTTCCCTCCCCTCTCTACGAGGTGCTAGATGGTGGTGGCGGCGTCTTCCTCGACGGGTGGCGGTGTCGGGTGGCCTACTTCTTCGGCTTCGTGGTGCCCTCGTTACCCCCGCTCATCGACTTTGGCTGACGTCCTCTCCGAGAGTGTCTGCGGTTCTTCGTTGCTTGGCTTTGTCCCGTCCTCGTCGTCTTGGACCTCCTTTTGCTACGGGGTGCTTGTTCGTGTGGGCGGCGTCTTCCGTGTTGAGTGGCGGCGCTTCGTGTACGCTCTTCGGCACTGCGGTTTCAGTCTGCGACTCGGTTGGTAGTCTTCTATGGCAGCCGCTTTGTGCATTGGTGGGGGAGGGGTTTGGGCGAAAGCCCTACCCATTACTAGGCGGATGGTGGCGTCACCTTTGGTGACGTTCCCCTCGTTGGAGGCATCATCTTACAGCCCCTTCCCTCCTTTCGAGTGAAAACCCTTGTAGTCGCACGATGACGATGGGTCTTACCCGTCGTTACCTTGTTGGAGGCGTTGTGTTTGTCACTGCTGCACTTTCTGGTTGTCTACTAGGTCTGCTAATTCGGAGTCGTCCGTCGTTGTGTGTGTTGGTAGTGCATCTGGCGTGGCCGGTGTTGTTTCCTTCCCCTTCCCTTCCAATTGTGTGTCTCCGCAAGGTCTCTTGGCCTTGCGCGTGTGGACGTGGCCGTTTGGCCGGGGTGTGCAGCAGGTTTGCTGTATTATAACTCTTGTAACTTTGGTGCGTCGCACCGTTCTTTTTCTATCAATGAATGGACGGGTAGCTCTCCTGCCTTTCCCTTCAAAAAAAATTCACAAACTGTATAGCGTCGTTATGTGCCTAGCTAAACTTCAATGGCCATATTTATAATCTTATATCTTAGTTAGAAGGTGACGTTTAATAAATTGGCTGGGTATTGACCATTGGTTGCTGCAGATTTGCTATCATGCAGTATAACATAATGCCTCTACGAGTGTATTGCAGAGCAGGTAGACAGCCACACCAGAGAATCTGTCTGACAAGATCTATAAATATGTAAAGAGAACTAGGCAGAAACATGAAAGAAGAAGAATCAAGACAAAACCAATGAGCTCCATCCAAGGCAGGTTAAGGTTACTACATGCTAATCAGTCTATGGTAATATGGTGCTTGATGTAACCTTAACCAAATAAGGTTAACTTATTTCTGATTCACATATGGATTCACCAACCCCTGCAGCCCCAGACCAAACACATTGGCGAGCTTTTCATGGCATGCAGGACAGCAGGATTGCAGGAGTTCTTTACAGCATCTACCTATAAAACATTGACATGTCACATAGAAAAAACAAATAAACAACCTCTCTAACGGTGATAGCTATAATACTATCTCTAAATTAATTTAGAGTAAATTTCAGAAAATCCTATGTTTAGAGGCCAATGTAACACATAACCACAAGTTTTATATTTTTTATCACATAACCACATGTCTCCAATCCAAACTAATGTAAAACCATAGGTTTAGAGCTGCTAGCGACACATCGGCCTTATGATATGGTAAAAGAGCTCTATATCAGTCTGCCGTTTCAGATGAAATTTAGGGCGCGCCCCGAGTTGATCCCGCACGCCTCCGCGTCGTTCTCATGTGCCGCCATGCGCACCTCCCAGGCGACGCTCCGTCTTCCTCTAGCAGGCGACGGTGACCCTGGAAACCACGATCGTGGAGGCAAAATGTTCTAGGGCAAAGACAACTATCGATGAAATTTGTAAATTCCCAAGTCACCCAAACCCTAGAAATAGATTATTCCCCAAATTATAACCAACCTGCACAACGGATGCACTAAAAAAGCTCGCCTCTAGGACTGCACGGCGAGCCGCCCTTCTGGTTATCGGCGTCACGGAGTCACGGGAGCAGCTAGGTGAAGACAAAGCGTAGGACGGAGGGAGGTAGTTGGGCACTGATGTGGAGCTCTTTTGCCATGTCATAAGGTCGATGTATCGCTAACAACTCTAAACATGTGGTTTTGCGTTAATTTGGATTGAAGACAAGTGGTACTGTGATAAAAATTATAAGACCTGTGATTATGTGTTATATTGACACCTAAACATGGGGTTTTCTAAAATTTACTTATTAATTTAAGCTCATATATAATAATGCACGTGTATCTTGTAAGCCGCTATAGATTGTTTTTATATAGTGCACGTGTATCTTGTAATCCGCTATACATTTGTCTTGTATTTAAGAACTACTCCCTCCGGTGTCAAAAAACTAGTCGTTTTAGACACAATTTAGAATACCAAGGCCCCTATAAAAGGCTAGTTGATTCGTTAATTGGTAGCAATGAATTTATAGAAACTTTTCCCATGGACCAATAGATGCACCTGCATGGCTTTCTTTTTTTGCTTCCCAAAGGTCTCATCTAATTACTACTCTAGATGAAAGGTTAAAACGACAAGTTTTTTGGCACTTTGGATAAAAGACTAAAACGACTAGTTTTTTTACACCGGAGGGAGTAGTATGTATCTCCCTTCCCTCTTTTCTTTCTCCACGTAAGAAAAAGATTAATTTGAAACCAACCGGCTAATTTGGCACTATCGGAGATGCCAGACTCTTACTCCAGCATATAGCGTCTAAGGGCATGTACAATGGTGTAGACGGCTACCGTCTGCAAGTGCTTTGAATATCGCACACAGACAGCAGAAGAGACAGCTCGTACAGTGGTTTGTCTAGTAGGCTGTCTGTGTACTATTTAATTCATGCAAGGCCTTTATTGCTCCATATTGATCAAGTATACATTTGATCTTTGTAGCTATTTTGTTGCATGTTTAAGAATACATGGTGGATACTCAAATAAGGCACATGAATTTCATATAGAAGCATAAATATAATTTATATTTATATAATTTGTTACTTGGAAGACATGGCATGGCATTGCACCAGGATTCTCATTCAAATCCAATGGAATTCTAATCAATTCTTTTCATCTTGGACTAAACTAGTGTGAACAAAACAATAGTCAATTTTTACAAAATTTCGGTAGCATGTCCCCTATAAATTGGGCATCCACTCAGCAGGCAAATAAACATAATTCAGCATAAGATCTCATATGGCAACCATAACAGTACGGCAAAATACAATGATAACCATATAACAGTACATAGCAACCATATAACAGTACTAGCAACCATAACAGTATGGCAAAATACAGTGACAACCATATAACAGTACATAGCAACCATATAATAGTACTAGCAACCATAACAGTATGGCAAAATTTAGTCCTCTGGAGAGGGCACATTCCAGCATGGCAACATTCCAGCAATGCATACTTTCTTCCCTGAGAAGGACGCCTGTTCAATATCCAAGGGTAAACAATCAATGACATTTTACATTAAAACAATAGTACTACCATTATATACAAGTGTTCAATTTATTTTCCCTTTCTTTAAAAAAGATGCACCTATACAACACAGTCTTTAACCATCAATTGGAAGAGCATGAAAACACTTATTTTCAGTAACACAAACCTCTATCCACAGCCTAATTTTCAGGAAAAAGCCTGAGCCTCCAACACCTAAGTGCAGCTACATGCTCTGCTTTCTCTTCAGCAGAGTACCCTGCAGTGTCTCTTGAGAGGAGACAATTATATGCCTCCATCATCTTTGCTTCCTTCTCTAGTATATTTGCTTCCTTCTCCAGTACTTTAGCTTCCTTGCTCTCAACTGCCGCAAGATGGGAGAGTCTTGATGCTTCAAGCTTCTCGGTTGATAATTTCTGTTGTACCTCCAGCACCTTTAAGTGATTTGCTTGAGCTTCAGCTTAGACTTGGCTATATTTTTCAAGCTGTTCAACATCTATTGCACTATCCTTTGATTTTCCATCCTTTTTAGCATCAAAGGCAGCTTTCTTTGCTTTCTTTTGCCCCATTGGTCGCGGGAGTTCATCAACATCTTCAACCTCTTTCTCACAGGTGCTTCCTTCAGTCTGATTGGCCTTCTTTTTCCGTGCTTTGTTCAGCTCATTGTTGTACGAAATGCACTTTGCCTCACCTCGAACATCATACCATACATGATACATCCATTAACACAAAAATGTCCCAAGTTCAGATGTTTGTTGTCGTCCTCATAGAACTTATGTGCCTTATCAATCCACATCTGATCCGAATGACCGCTAGTATAAATTCTGCGAGCCTTCAACCAAGCACTATGAAAAAGGCCAGTTCATTTATTGATGTTGTGCCAATGGTCCTTTGCTTGCTTCTGATTTCTAATTCTATGTTTTCGGGTCGTCATGTTGTATGTCTTAACTACATCACCCCAATATTGTTCGTTCCTCCTATCCGCTCCATTAATTGAATCCGTTCAATTCTTCAACCAAGCACTCATCTATAAACGTAAAGCAAAACATCATTTGGCTAAAAGTGAGTGACAACTACGTACGAAAATGAGTAACAATTAAGTAAGACTCACCAGCCTAACGTCTTCTTCCTGAGTCCAAAGGATTCGTTTCTCGGTTCGTGCAACTTCGTCCCCGCTGTCCACATGAATCGGATCTTGGTCCAGATGTGGGGTTGGAGTCACCACAAATGGAGGCGAAGAACATCCTGTGGCTCCAACAAAATGAAAGTTTTGTGGTGGGTTGCTCACTATCCTCATAAATCCACCAGGGGGATGTGGGCTATTGTCCCTGAAAGAATACTTAGGTGAGATGTTGCAAGATAGAGTATAATCGCTATCAAACTGTAATAAATTAAGTGTACATGTTGAAGGATGGATATCTACAATTTTTCTTAGTTCTACAGTCCCATACTCCCGTTCAAATATCAACATCCTGGCATTAGCAAGAATAGCATAAAGCATTAGCGATTAGCCTATGCTAACTTTCACCGTGGTTCATACACACATGGTCCCCCCTTCTGATACTGCATTGTAATTGACAACCAGGGATTGCAATACAAGTCGAAGAAAAACATATATTCTTCTTTCGCTGCACAAATATTATTTGTGCACTCTCATCAAATATTCTAGCTTGGTTTTCTCAACAAATATTCTAGCTTGGTTTTCGCATTTATTCAACGCACTGAATTAATAAAATGTGTACTGAATAATCAAATGCTGACAGCCTAAATCACCAGCTTATACACACCAAGTCAATCAATTCATCGGCACCAACTAATCTGCAAGCCAATCGTCTTTCCAATTGTAACAACCATATAACCAATTTTATCTAATAAGTAGTAATCTGACAATAAAAGGTGTGAAAAAGAAGGCTTGAGTGGTGCAGGCCTTGACAGATTCTAACTCTACAAAAGAGATAAGACTGAGACTGGATCAGAAACAATTCAGTTCCTGACCGCTGCAAATTGATTCTCTTATATAGGAAGGCCCATGAGCTGTGATTAATCAATCCGATCTTAGATTAATCAATCCAACAATGAACCACTTACCATGCTGCCGGATCCGATGCCTGACTCCGCATCCATGGAGGAGTTGTCGGTGAAGACACTGCATGTCCGCCCGTGAAGCTTGGAACGCCGGTGAAGCCGCGGCTCCAGTAGGTGGAAGAAACAGCGCTGGAGAAGGACGCGACGTCGTGAACGGGGGGCAACCTTGAAGGGAGCCACCGCCGCGGCGGCGGCATTTAGCTTCAATCCCAATGCCGTGCCCGTCCGCTGGCGGCCCTCCCCCGTGCCCGCCTCCATAGCATGTCGCTGGAGCGCCACCGCTGCCGCCTTCCCCATAGCCCCCACGCCAGTCGTCTTGGTCGCCGCCAGCGCCGCCTGGCCCGCCTGCTTCCGCGCCGCCGCCGCATCCAGCATAAATGGCGCCGCCGCCGCATCCTTCCTTCCCTGCGTAGCCAATGGATCCATAGCGAGTTTGGTTTGGAGAAGGCACTGGACTGGAGGGGATTTGTGAACGAGGGATTTGAGAAAATGGCGCGAAATTACAGCGCGGTGGGGAAACAATCGCGCCAAAAAATCACCCCGCGCCACACCAAACCACCTTGGGTCGTCGACGAGTCGCAGTCGTGTCGTACAATGAGACCTTTGCCGGCGACGAACCCTAGGAGCACGAGCCGTCATCGTCGCCTCGCTAGACGACGGGGGCAGGCTCTCCCTTCATTTAATCGTTCCCACATCGGATGATTTTGGTGAGGTGGCAGTATACAGACGGCAAAATAAATGCCGCTGTACATGCCCTAACTCGTCTGTCTTAAGTTTTTGTAACCTTGGGATCAGCGCTCGCTGTGAATCTATCTATCTATCTACTATCTATATAAAGCAGAGTTAAACGGAGCCACCACATTAATCCTAAAATTCTAGAAATTCTCACGTTAATCGAAAAATAGTATAAATTCTCACGTTAATCATAGAAAAAGAAAAAATCTACATCATTGAATATGGATATTATTATGTAAATATAACGGTCAATATTAACCTCTATAAGAAACCACTGAAGCTGATCTATATATTAGAGATAAATTCTAAATCTAATATGATATATTATATATATCTTAATACCCGCGCAAACGCGCGGGTCACCTTACTCGTTGACCAAGCTGAGGCGTTGGATCACCGCTACCGCGCCGATCCTACACACTGCGCGCTCCCGCGTCTCCCGCGTTGCGTTCCCAGGCAAGGGCAGCTAGCTAGTCGTCCTTTGATTAAAAATCCAATTAAACTTCTGATTTTTGTATAAAATTCAAACAGTGTTCAAAATGCGTGGAATAAATTTCATAATTCTTCTAAAATCGAGAACAACCCATTTTAAATGCTTTTTGAATTTTTTTAATTTTTTAATTTTTTTATGTGAACTAGGAGAAGGCACTTATGAAACTTACATCTATACTAGCGAAACGTGGCCGTGTGCTGATGAAACTTGGCCGTGTGCTGCTGAAATCTGATAAAACTTGGATGAAATTTCGATGTAACCTGATGAAACTTGGATGAAACCCGTTGAAACCTGATGAAACTTGAATTGACCTGATGAAACTTGATGAAACTTAAAAAAACTTGAATGAAACCTGATGAAACTTGACAGTTCGGCAAAGTTTTACGAGTATAAAATCCAAGTTTTACTAGGCGAAACCCAAGTTTCAGCAGGCGAACCCTTAGTTTCACCAGATAAGTTTGAAGAGTTATATGGTAACATATATCTTGTTTTGTTCGTAAAAATACGAGGAACACGTTGGTGCAAACGGTTTTTGGATTGGAGCATTTAGTCAAAAATTATGGCCATTCAAAAAAAATTTGATGTGGGACCCACTGCATGCGGCTGCACTGGCGCGTTTCTCGCGCGCGCACGCGAGGCCGGACGCGCCTGCCGTCCGGCCTCAAGCGCGCGTCCGGCCTCAAGCGTTTCCGATTAATGTTGCAGCAATCAATGACATGCCGCTGGTCCTCATCGATCCGCAAGAACCGCGTCCTTGACTGAGAGATCAGTAGATTACTCGCCGCCTGCTTGACTCCTCCTCCATGGCCATCTAGCTAGCCCTGCGGGATAAGAAAATTCAAGGTCGTGGCATGGAGGGCCAGGAGATCGCGCCTCTTCTTGGCGAGCGCCGCGGCGGCGGCGGCGGCGGCGGCGGCGGAAGCGAGGTCCCGGATGCGTCCCTCCTTCGCCGACTCTACACCGGCCACTTCCTTGCGAGATGGGGCGCGAGGTGCACGGATACTCCCGAGTTCTCTCTCCCCTAGCCCCCTTGCGGTTTTTCCTTTTCCGAAAAACTATTCGGTGCGTCTTTCAGAAGCAGCAGCAAAACGATGCAGCGCTCTGCTCTTTCTTGTGTCAGGAAAAGAATTGAATTCCTATTCGTATCATCGCCGACCAATCCATATGGACGATTGGATGGATGGATTGCTTTGCGATGGAAGAAAAAGAAAATTTTATTCCCACAAATTTGTGTTTCAGAAAGAAAAAAAAAAAGGCTTCTGTTTGTCTGGTGTGAAACTCTGAATCTGGCCATTTTTTGCGAGGTTTCTGCAGGATGTGGGAGTTCTCGGTGGGGCTGTACATGATCCACATCTGGCCGGACTCGCTGCTCTTCACGGCCATCTACGGCGTCGTCGAGTCCTCCTCCATCGCGTCTTCGGCCCCATGATCGGCACCCTCGTCGACAGGCTCGACTACCTCCAGGTAGGGGTGAAAATGGGTCGGTTACACTCAGGTAGTGACTCATATCGTATCCTATTCTAATTTATTTTTTCGGATATCGGTTCGGATACGGTAAGATTAAATCGGGTCAGATACGATTATGGTTATGGATTTTAACGGTTGGGTAGAAAACGGATATCGGATACTATACGGACGGGTACAAATCGATTATCGGATACTTAATCGGGTCATATATATATTAAGTCCAACTAACATAATTCAAAACAAAATCTCATATGTCATATAATCTCAACATAATAGTCTCACTATCTGAAACATCAACGGTATCCACGTCCATAGAGGAAAGCCGTACGATTCTTGTACGGTTTCGGGGGTAAGCGGCGTACTCCGGGGGGATATTAGGCTCTATCGAACAAACAAGGAATTGGAGGTAGCATTTTCCTTATGTTAAGTTATGGACTGGTTTCTTCAGCCCTTTTTCTATGTTTTGGTGTTCTATATGACCGACATAAGACTCGACTTGTTACATATTATTGAGGTTTAGTGAGCACCATGCCGAATTTCTCCCTTTTCAGTTGTTTTGTGGTTCGGACTATTGCAATCCGATCCTCCATCACCATCACATCATTTCTTTCCATCAACAAACTGTTGTGAATCAAATTTAAACATCTGCATATTGATGTATGTCCAAAAACAACAATATGACACAAGCAGTCCCTATATTGGTAGCCTTCTCAATGCAATTTCCCTTATATCAACATAATAAAATTTGGTATGCAACGACATCTTGCCATTTTTTAATCTTGTTAGATATGGAGGTATTACAACACTTGCATGCCTCCGTGAAAATTTGAGACCATCAAGAAGACAAGAACAGAGAGCGCACCGAGAAGATATGCTTGCTTACCGATCTGCAAACTTGGCGGAGAGTGCACCGAGAAAACGGCATTGGGAGGGCAGAGGGCGAAGCGGCCGCAACGGCGCTCGGGTGGACGGGCGGACGTGCGTCGTTGTGGCGCGGGCATTGTGGCGGCACTGGACGGCGGTGAGGCGCGCGGGCGTCGGAGCTTCGTCGGGCTGCGGCGGGGCGAGGCGAGGGGCAACACTGGGCGACCATGGGGCGGCGCCAGGCGGCGGCGAGGCGCCGCGCTGGGCGGCGCACGGGCGGCGCCGGGCGGTGTCGAGGTAGGTCGGGCCAGTGGGGTGTGGTGGCTGGGTGCTGGGCAGAGGGGTGTGGGGGCTAGCTCTAGGGTTTCTATTGGGCTGAATGTTTAATTGGCTGCCTACACTCTACAGACTAATATGTTATCTCGTACCCGAAAGTTTATAATACCCTGATACCCGAATCCGAATCAAATCCGTCGAATAGATCTTATATCATATCCAATCCGAACCCACTCAGAAAAATCCGGTATTACCCGAATCCGACCCGATACCCGACGGTTAAAAAATTTCCCAACCCGTTTTCTTATCGGCTTTAACCGGGTCGGGTACTACCCGACGGGTACCCGACCCTTTTTCACCCCTACCTCCAGGTGCGGCCGTCGGCCGTCGCTCGACGTCGATCATGTCGTTCCTATCACTCATACACTCATTCAGTGATATAAGTGCTTGTTGCTACTGTCGCTGCTGCTCAATGAATATGTGGGTGCACTGAGCTGCAGGTTCTTAGCCTCTGGCTGCTGGTCCAGAGCTTGTCCTTCATCGTTGCCGGGGTCTCCGTCACCTGCCTGCTCGCCTACGACAACCTGAAGGCCGAGAGCTTCGCTGCTTTTATGGCGCTACTCGTCGTGACCAACGCGTCGGGCGCGCTCGCGGCGCTCTCAACTCTTGCCGGCACCATACTGATCGAAAGGGAATGGTATCTATCTTCAGATCATTCAGATTAACCTAGATGATTTGTCAATTGTCCGGTTTCATTTCCTGAATAAATGGACAGCATATGGCTTCTTTATAAAAAAGAATCGATCGCTGCGTGCAGGGTGGTGGTGATCTTCGGCGGGCACCCGCCAGCGGCGCTGACGAGGATCAACTCGGTGGTCCGGAGGATCGACCTGAGCTGCAAGCTACTCGCCCCCGTGCTGTCGGGGTTCATCATCAGCTTCGTGTCGATGCAGGCCTCTGCGGTGGCGCTGGCGCTGTGGAACATCGTCTCGGTGTGGCTGCAGTACTGGCTCTTCATCTCCGTCTACAACGGCGTGCCTGCTCTCGCCGGCGAAGACAGCCGGCGGCTGAGGAGGGACGCGGACGCGGCGGCGCTGCCGTCGCCGGAGGCCGAACTACCGGCCGACGAGGAGGTGATGAAGCGGCTGGCGATCATACCCTGCTGGGAGTCTTGGGTCGTGTACATGAGGCAGGAGGTGATGCTCCCCGGCGTCGCTCTCGCCTTCCTCTACTTCACCGTTCTAAGGTGATGACCACGGCGAGCTCGGAGCTCAGAGCAGACATCCATGGAGCTCTGCTCGCCTCTCGATCTCATTTTCTTGGGTTGATCTCGCAGCTTTGGGACGCTGATGACGGCGGCGCTGGACTGGAAGGGCATCCCGGCGTACGTGATCAGCTTGGCCCGGGGGTTCAGCGCCGTCGTCGGCATCGCCGCGACGCTGGTGTACCCGGCCGTGCACTCGTGGGTGTCCACGCTGCGGACGGGGCTGTGGTCCATCTGGACGCAGTGGTGCTGCCTGCTGGTGTGCGTGGCATCCATCTGGGTCAGCGGCGGCGTCGCGTCGGCGTGGGTGCTGATGGCCGGCGTCGCCACGTCGCGCCTCGGGCTCTGGATGTTTGATCTGGCCGTCATGCAGCTCATGCAGGTACACTGTCACAACATTGAAACAGCATCTAATCCGAATTTATTAATATGATCTTCTTTTAAATTGTTTTTATTTAATTACTAACTTTTAATCTAATCCGTTATAACTCGGGTCCAAGACAATCAATAGTGTAGATCTTTTTTCTTCTCTTCGATTAATGTGGGACTTTCTTATATTTTGAAATTACACTTTTGCTAATCATCGGTTGATCAACGGTTCAGAATATCGACCGAGAGTTAAATATTTCTTAGTTATCCAATGTTAAGTCATTCTCTTAGAATTAACGTACTGACGTTGTGGATTCGTAATAATAATAATAGATAGGTAGATATATTGCTCATCTTTCTTCCTCGGTGTGCGATGCATATAATCCAGTACACATGGCATGCGATTGATCAAAAAGCATTATCCTTGTTACATGGTTGCTAATGCTGATCATGATCAATAACTGGGATCTGCATGTGCAGGACGAGGTTCCGGAGTCAGATCGGTGTGTGGTCGGAGGGGTGCAGAACTCGCTACAGTCCATGTTCGACCTGCTAACCTACATCATGGGCATCATCATTTCAGATCCCAGGGTGCGTCCGACATCTATATAATCACATATGGTGCCAGATCGACACATTAACAACTTTTTTAATTTCTAATTGTTTCATATATTCATGCATCAATTAATCGATCCAAACAGGATTTCAGCGAGCTAATCGTGCTGTCCTTCTTCCTGGTGACATGCGCGGCACTCATGTACACGCTGCATGTGTACCGGGTGCGGAAGCACCTGTTCCACCTGGACAAGATCTTCGCCAAGATGAACTGGTGAGCAAAGCTCTCGCTGCTTGAAGAGCATCAGTTCTAGCTCTCGCCCAGGTTCCATAACTTTCTTCCTTGTAACATCCCAAATTGGGAATTTTGCAAAATTTAGCGAAATTTGAAAAATTCACGTGAATTTGAGTTTGACCCTGACACATGGGCCCCACTGACAGTCTCTTTCTCTCCTTCTCTCTCTTTCTCTCTCTCTGTTCTTCTCTCTCTTCTCCCGTGCGCTTTCACTGTGCTTTGAGCCGCCGCTGCGCAGCCTTTCCCTGCAGCTCTCCTCTGTACAAGCACTGTTCCGCGCCGCACGCCGACCCCCATCATGGCCGCTCTGTGCGCGTCCCTGTGCAGCGCCGCGCCCCCCCATAATTGCCGCGCCGTGCCGCGCGTCCTGTCACTTCGCCATGAGCACCTCTCGACCAAAAGCACCACCAAGTGCCGCCGAAGTGGCTTGAGCCGTCGTATTGCCGGAATTTCTCGCCGACCGAAACCCTTGGCGAGCATCTCTCCGTCGATATCTTTGTCAGGGCTGATACCCTGACGAAGGGTGGCGACAAAGAACCAGAGATGTGAGTGGGCTTGTTGGGCCGAGTGGGTACTTCAAGTGAGCCGTTGGGCTGTGTAAGCGTGCATGGGCCGTGGCTGTGGAGAGCCGGCTGTGAGAGGGTTGTTAAAAAGGGGATTGCCGTAGCTGTCTCATTTTGTCGAAAAATGAAGTAACAATTGCCTTCCTCCCCAATTCTCTTATCTCTGTTTTCTGTTTGCATCGATGGCGATCGCAATGGATCGTGATGCTTGAACCTTAGGGTTCGGGTCATCACAATTGGTATCAGAGCCAAGCCGATCGGGAGAGCTTCCGTGCACTCGAGGTGTTGATCGGTAAATCCGAAGGGCGGGTTAGTGATTGCCTCCGGGTTTGATCGCTGTAAAATCCCCATACCGGAGGTTCGATCCACTCAGAGAGGGAGTCACCACGGCGCCGGCTAAACCGAGTGCTCAAGTGCGGCAGGTGGTAGCTGCGATGGGAGATATGGAGGATCGAGTTGGGGAAGTTTTGAAGAAGGAGATAGAAGCTCTCGGAAATAGGATGGAGATTCAGATGGCAATCATAGAAGACAAGATGGGGATGAAGCTTGTAGAAATGGAGCACAAATTGGTGGAGCAGCAGGAGAAAATTGAACAAGTGGGGGTAAAGATGGACCTAACGATGAGTTCAGTTGGGAAATTACAGGCAGAAAATCCGGTGGCTAGCAGAGCGATCAAGGGTTCTCCCCCTCCTCCTTTATCCATTCTTGCGCATGATATATCTGGGATACTGGGGTCCAGATCAAGGATTGCTCCGACAGTGGTGACTGGTTTGCATGGATTCGGCGAGGCGCAAAGACCTCAGGTAACTTTCCCTCCGCCGACCCCTGTCACCGTGGATGCGAGAGAGTCTAGTTCCAGGAAGTCATGGATGCCCAAGATAGATTTTCCCAAATTCGGTGGTAGTGATGTGAGGATTTGGGTGGATAAGTGTGAAACATTTTTTGCCATGTATTAGATTCCATCTGGGTTTAAAGTGGCTGCTGCAACTATTTATCTGATTGAGGGAGCTGCTCATTGGTATCAGTCTTACAAGCTAACGACCCCTGATCACAATTGGGATCAGTTTAAGGCGGCAGTGGTGCTGGAATTTGAAGGAAATGAGTATAGAAACAAGCTCTGGGAATTGTTGCACCTCAAACAAACAGGGACAGTGGAAGAGTATAAAAGGAAATTTGAACTATTGGTGTATCAGATTCGTCTCTATGACACATCAGTTGGGGGCATGATGCTTGTCACCAAGTTTATCATGGGGTTAAAGGAAGAGTTAAGGGCAGCTGTTGAAATGCAACTACCAGATACAGTTTGGAAGGCTGCTACCTTAGCTGTGGTTCAAGAACAAATTCTGGCCACAGCCAAAAAAACTGGGTACAGAGGGACATATTCCAAGCTTAGCACTACTGGAGAACATGCTGGGGATGCTAGCTCTAAAGGAGCAGTGTTTCAAAAACAAGACAAAGGGGGAGTTATGGAAGGCCCGACAGCTTAAGGACTATAGGAGAGCAAAGGGTTTATGTTTTAAATGTGGTGAGCCTTATAATCCTCAACACCAATGCTCAGGCAATCTGGTTGGTCAAGTGAGAGCAATGCAAGTGCAGGAAATTATACCGGATGAGGTTTTAGATACATTGGTGCAGGAAGAAGAACATGAAGAGCTGGAAGAAGCTCACTTATCCCTCAATGCATTAACTGGTGTGGATAACCCAAGCACTATCAGACTTCGAGCTTTGATTGGTCAGAAGGTCCTATTAATCCTGGTGGATTCAGGCAGTTCCCACAGCTTTGTGGATGCTCACTTAGTGGAAGCGTTGCAATTAACAACAAAAACCATACCAAGGATGCAGGTTAAGGTAGCCAATGGGGCAATGATGCAATGCTCTCAATGTGTTCCTGCTTTAAGTTGGTGGATACAAGGACATACCTTTTTTCATGACATGAAGTTTTTACCACTAGGTGGATATGATGCTATCCTTGGCATGGATTGGCTCAGCAAGTGGGGTGTTATGCAATGTAATTGGTTAGAAAAGTGGATTTCATTTTCCTATCAAGGGCTTCCAATTAAGCCACAAGGAGTTAAAGAAGAGACCACACCTCTATTATCTGAAATATCAGCAGACACATTATACAAGTGTCAGGTTGGAAATGATATTTGGGCCACTGTGGTTCTGCAGCCTGTTCCTGATCATCAAGGAGCAATCATTCCACCTGATATCCAAGCTGTATTGCACCAATTTGAGGATGTGTTTCAAGAATCAATGGGTTTACCTCCACACCGACAATATGACCACACAATTCCTTTATTACCAGGAGCAACACTTGTGAATGTTAAACCTTATAGGTATTCTCCAACTCAAAAGGATGAAATAGAAAGGCAAGTGAAGGAGATGTTAGCTGCTGGCATTATTACTCCTAGTATGAGCCCTTATGTTTCTCCGGTTTTATTAGTTAAAAAAAAGGATGGATCATGGAGATTCTGTGTTGATTATAGAAAACTTAATGCTTGCACTGTTAAAAGCAAATTTCCCATGCCTATAGTTGATGAGCTGTTGGATGAATTGGGAGGTGCCAAATTTTTTTCAGAATTGGATCTCAAATCTGGATACCATCAGATAAGAATGTGGGAAGGGGATGAAGAAAAGACAGCTTTTAAAGCGCATCATGGGCTGTTCCAATTTAAGGTAATGCCCTTTGGCCTTACAAATGCCCCGGCTACATTTCAGTGTGTCATGAACAACCTCTTTGCAGCTTACACTAGAAAATGTGTGCTCGTTTTTATGGATGACATTCTCATTTATAGTAGATCCATGGAAGAGCATGTCTCCCATTTAGCCAAAGTGTTGTCCATTTTAAGGGAAAATTCTTTATATGCCTAGAAAAGCAAGTGTGAGTTTGCTTCTTCTCATCTGGTTTATCTGGGGCATATCATTTCTGTTGAGGGTGTTGCCACTGACCCTGACAAAACTAAGGTAATGGTTGAGTGGCCGGTGCCTTCCAATATCACTGAACTCCGAGGTTTCTTAGGGTTGACTGGATATTACCGAAAGTTTGTTAAAAACTATGGATGGTTAGCAAAACCACTCACTATTCTTTTGCAAAAGAAACAATTCCAGTGGTCATCTGAGGCTCAACAAGCTTTTCAAGCCCTCAAGGAAGCAATGATATCTACTCCTGTTCTAGCGCTCCCTGATTTTTCTAAGCCTTTTGTTATTGAGACAGATGCTTGTGACACCGGTATTGGTGCTGTGCTATCCCAAGAGAGTCATCCAGTGGCATTTTATAGCAAATCCTTAGGAATTAAAAACAGGAGCTTATCTATATATGAAAAGGAGTTTCTTGCCATTATGATGGCTGTGGACAGATGGAGGCAACATTTGATTAGAGGACCCTTTGTCATTAGAACTGATCACAAAAGTTTGTGTCACTTGGAAAATCAAGTCCTCTCATCTGACTTGCAAAAAAAAGCTATGGCAAAGATGGTTGGACTACAGTTTCAGTTCCAGTATAAGAAAGGTCCGGAGAACAGGGCTGCTGATGCTCTGTACAAGCTGTCTCTGGTGGTCAACCAATTTGGGTACAGGAGCTTATCAACTCTTATGCAGTGGATACAAAAGCTCAAGAATTATTGCAAAAATTAGCGTTGGCTGGTGGTCAATGGGAAGATTTTTCGTTGCAACAGGGAATCATTTATGTTCATGGCAGGATTTGGGTGGGAGCCAATATTGGTTTGCAACACAAGATCATTCAAGCTTTTCATTCCACGCCTATTGGGGGCCATTCTGGCATGGCGGCCACTTATCAGAGACTCAAGAAGTTGTTTAGTTGGGAAGGCTTGAAATTAGCTGTCTAGGACTTTGTTAGGCAATGTGCCATATGCCAACAAGCTAAGCATGAACACTGTAAGTTGCCTGGTCTGCTTCAGCCTTTGCAAATTCCTGAAGGAGCTTGGCAGGACATTTCAATGGATTTTATAGAAGGGCTTCCTCTGTCTGAAAGCTATTCAGTAATTTTGGTCATTGTGGATCGGTTCACCAAATATGGCCATTTCCTTCCAGTAAAACATCCATTTACTGTTGTTTACATTGCCAAGTTGTTTTTCAATAACATAGTTAAATTACATGGGATGCCTAGAGCTATAGTGTCCGATAGAGACAAAGTATTCACTAGTATCTTTTGGAAAGAGCTGTTCAAATTGTTTGATGTCCATTGCATATGAGTCTCGCATACCATCCTCAATCGGATGGATGCATCCGAGAGGGTTAATCAATGTGTTGAGATGTACTTGCGGTGTTCCTGCTCCCAAACTCCTAAATATTGGGTCAAATGGCTTCCTATGGCTGAGTTTTGGTACAACACTTCTTATCACAGTGCTATTGAGATGTCTCCTTTCAAAGCTATTTATGGTTATGAACCGTCTTATGGCATCTTACCTGATTATATTTCTTCGCACAAGGATGTTACAGACATGGTTAGGGACAGGGAGACATTCTCTGCATTATTGAAGGCACATTTGGCTTGGGCTCAACAGCGTTTCAAGCATTATGCTGATGCTCACATATCTGATCAGTCGTTCCAAGTGGGAGAAAGAGTCTTGTTGAAGTTACAGCCTTCTATTCAGTCCTCTATAGCAGATAGACCTTGTCCAAAGTTGGCATTTAAATTCTTTGGTCCTTTTGAAGTACTTGAGAAAATTGGCTCAGCTGCTTACAAACTTAAATTACCGGCAACCAGTGCTGTGCACCCGGTTTTTCATGTGTCTCAGCTTAAGGCTTTTGTTCCTGACCATACTCCTGTCTCGAATGAACTTCCAGATACACTGATGCTCGATGTGCAAGATGTTGAGCCAGAGGAGATTTTGGATCGTCGTCTTATCAAGAAAGGTAATTCAGCGTATCTCCAGATTCTTGTGAAATGGACTGGTTTATCTGCAGATTTTGCATTGTGGGAAGATCATGAGGTTTTGAAGAAGGGATACCCGGATGCTCGCGCTTGGGGTCAAGCGTCGTCTCAAGGGGGAGGCACTGTCAGGGCTGATACCCTGGCGAAGGGTGGCGACAAAGAACCAGAGATGTGAGTGGGCTTGTTGGGCCGAGTGGGTACTTCAATTGAGCCGTTGGGCTGTGTAAGCGTGCGTGGGCCGTGGCTGTGGAGAGCCGGCTGTGAGAGGGTTGTTAAAAAGGGGATTGCTGTAGCTATCTCATTTTGTCGAAAAATGAAGTAACAATTGCCTTCCTCCCCAACTCTCTTCTCTCTGTTTTCTGTTTGCATCGATGGCGATCGCAATGGATCGTGATGCTTGAACCTTAGGGTTCGGGTCATCACAATCTTCTTCCTCGGTTCGCTATTTTTCAATTCCTTCCGTCCTGAGAATCCTTAAGGCCTCACGAGTTTTTCCCCTCATCTAATTTGGCTAGTGTGTGGCTGGAGATTATCGCCGCCGTTGGCCTATTTCGGTGCCGCCGTGGAGCTCGCGTTGACATGCCGTTTCGAGCCTTATTCGAGCTCTTGCGTCCCTCGGTAAGAACCCACTTCCCTCCCCGATGCTCTCCCACCGTCCAATTCGGTCGTAGCCTTACCGTAGCGCCGCCGCCGTGCACCCTACGTATCGCCGCTCCGTCGTGTCCGACCGCCGTTGACCATGTATTTGGCACCGTTAGAAGCGCGCCGTCGAGACGAACCCGTAGAGCCCAAGAACATCCAAAACGGTGGACCGTAGCTCCCGCAATCGCCGTTTCTCTCCACGGGCTGTGTGCTGGTCGGAGGTTGAAGACATGACGTCAGCATGACGCCAGCAGTTAAAGTGCAGTAATTTTCAGGTTTTGATTTATGGTTTCTATTATTAAAAATAGAAGGAGACTTCCAAAAATTAACAAAAATTATGTAAGATACTAGATGATGTATAGAGCCTAATAAAAATATAACTTTGCATAATTCACTAATACATTTTTATATAAAATTAATAACATAATTACTTTAGTATTTGTTAATTAAAATAGCAAAAAAGCTCCAAAATTCCTTAAAAAATTACATAAAATACTAGATTTAATATACATCATAGGAAAAAATATAATTGTGCCATTAACTTATAGGAATTTCTATAAACAAATTAAAGTAGGTATTTTAAGGCCTTATTTATTAATTTAAAATGTAAATAAAGGACATTTTAGGAAATATAAAATATAGCCTTTTAAAATACTAGGTAGAACATCCTCGCTGTAGATGTCTTGGTCAGAGCCATACGCTAGCAAAGTCATTGTTTGATGTCGAGTGTAGTTGTCGTTTGATGCCGAACCGTTTATAGCCTTTTCCAGCGATTAAATCCTTTATTAATTCTAGAATTCGGTTTAGATTTATTTAAAATAGCTAAGGGGCTTCCAAAAATTCTAGAAAAATGTAGATAAATATTAGACACCATTTGTGGTCTTATAAAAACAAGATCTTGGCCACTGTACAAGGGAATTTGGCGCTGCTAGTTGAAAATGTGAATTTTCATATATATATATATATATATATATATATATATATATAAATGACTAAGTTAATTCTAGGTTAATGGTTGGTTTTATTAACTAATGACCTAGACTCAAATATTCCTTAGAAAATATATTAGGAGAGTAAGTGCCTCAATAAATCTTGGAATATTTCAAATTGACATTTCCACTTATATATATAGATATACGTATATATGTTCATAGGAACACTTCATTTCGAAACACCAACCATTAACTAGCATGTTCCTTATTAATTTATTTAAGGAGCTGACTTTAGAAAATAGATTAATAATAAATATAACCTAGATTTATCTCTTTATTTAGGAAAACATGGTATAAATTCCACTCCGATAACCATTACCCTGCTCGTAGGATGAATTTTGGAAAGTCATCATTTCACCTTATCGTACGAAATCATATTTTGGGATTTTGTAGACTATTATATACTATTAATATTATTTATTAATGCACCGTGCCATGCATAGCATATCATGCGCAAAGTAGGTTCGCTAGTCGAGCTTGGTATATAGGCCGCGGGTTTAACCTAGATCGTGCATGCATCATGTTTTCCATCGCATTAGTAAGTAAATAGTTGTTTGTTGGTTTGATTAGACATAGGCGATCCCGAAGGGAGATTTGGGGATGCCGAGGAGGACCACCCACAAGATCAAAGCGAGTTAACACTTACTCTTTAGATGTGATCCGTATTAGGGAGAGACAGCGACTTTCCTTAGTGCGGATTAACATCGCTAATATCATGTCATTACCCAGTTTTCCTTAAACTATGTTGTTTAATTACTAAAGATGCATGCTTATTAGATTGCCTAATTGTTAATCATGTTATAATTATACATGCCTGCCATGAAATGTTTAGCCTTAATGACTGCCTTGATTGTCATTGCTCTTGTTAGCCTATGATTAGTCTGGTAACCACTTTAACCCTACCTAATGGGTAAAACTTGCTTAGACCAGCTTAGGCTTATCAAATCTTCTGGCTAATTGCCACGGAACGGTGAACCGATATTCACCGGTCATTCATTATTCTCATTTAATATGACATGACATACGACAGTTAGGGCTGGTAGTTGCATGTTGGGCTGCTTGTGTTTGTGGGTTGGATATGTGGGTGCTTGGTCGGTTTGGGGTCGGTCGGTTGGGAAAGTTCAAGTGTGTGGTGTGGTCGATGACCGTGGAAGTAAATGATTGGTGGGTTGCCCCTAGTTGGATTTGGACATCCTGAGGGATGATTAAGGCATAAGATGCCTAGTGCTGGGTTTAGCCCGGGGCTTACCTAGGAGAAGCGCGGATAGACACGCTAGCGGGGAATCGCTGCCATCTGCGGGATGGTTCCAACACAACGCGTGGCCATCGCGAGGAGCACGGGACGTGGATCGCCAGTTGTGAGCACTCTGTGGAGGCTCTCTGGGATCAGTCTCGATAGGGACTGGCATGGGTCTTCACCGAGGGTGAAAAAGGCCACACATCCCCAGGGTGACGGTCGGCTAGTGAGGGCCGGCAACCCTACTAGGCCGGGGTGATCATGCCATGGCATGTGTGGTCCGCAACAGGATTTGCCAAATCCTAGAATGATGGCAGAACTAGGATTGGTTGGGGGCAACCAGGAGAAAGTCTAGAAAGTATCGGCTGGTATGGTGATTGTGAAGTTGGTTGGGTTTATGGTTGTGGATTAGTCAATTTGTGCGTGGATTGTGCATAAGCTGGTATGGATTGAGGTGATTGTGTAAGCTGGTTGGGTTTATGGTTTAGAGTTGGTCGATTTGTGTGTTGATTGTCGTGTATGGCTGATAGAGGGGTTCGGGATGCATGATTATGATGGAAACATTTGATTTATTCATAACAATACAAGTGATAGTTAATTGCTAGATAGGTTGTCTCCAAAAGTGTTATAAACTTGGCTTTACGCAAATAAAATAACCCTCTCTTCCAAATAAAACCTTTTACACTAAATGCATTAAGGGAAGTGTTAACTAGCCAGCGTTTGGATGACGCTGACCTTGCCTACTTACCTTCTTTAGACAATGGAGTCGAAGATGACCCTTACGCGTGTCTCGAATACGACGGCCATGGTGGACCCGAGGAGTCTTAGGGGCCGCTCCAGTCGCTGAGGGACCGTAGTCGATAGGGAATTCTTTTGGGTAGATATTTTGGTGTCCGCTATACTCTGAACTATTCTTTTGTAATTTAAGGTGTGTATGGGCCGCCTTACTAAAGTTGCCTAAGGGCGCAACTCGGTGATGTAATTTTCAGGAATTTATTCTATCGATGTATGCTTGTATCGGCTACTTCGTCTTCCGCGCTAGCGTACTGATCCAGGGGCTAGTGCACGGGATCATCGACCCTCAAGGTAAGTTAAAATTGAGGGGTGACATTCCTACTGTTACAGGAGTAAAACTTCATGATCTGTTTTCCCGTTGATCACGAGTGACCTGCCAAGAAATTTGGGTTCAGTGTTCGCTTTTGTCAATTTCTTTTTGTTATCGAGTTGGATGCATCAATCAGTCAGTTCCTTCGAATGCCTCACCGGATGAGGTGGATGACATAATTTACAATATGCTGCTCTAAAGGATGCAAACTTTCTTTTTTACGTTTTTCAAATACATGATTACATCATCATCATTATGTCATTTATACCTCTTACATGTGAGCCGTATATGATCATGGATCTAGGTATAGTAAATAGCCTTCCTGGTCACATTGTTGCCATGTTTTTCATTATTCGGTTGTGAAATACGTCGATGTTTTTGTTATCATTCCCTAGCTAAAGTAGTGATCGTTGACTCTATTGAATTTTGTGGAGGCAGCCAAGTGAAGGAACGGATTGGGACTTTGGGAGAAAGAGAGGATTGAGGAGAGTCAGATGGGCTTCAGTACTAGTTGTCCTTAATGGGCTACTGTAGATTACCCCCACATGTTTTTACAACATTCTTCTTGGGGTGTTACTCTATTTCTCGGCCTAATGCAGGACACAACAACCCATGGATCGAACTAGATAATACATGCTAGTTGTGTGGCCCACATCACACACCCAACAACTTCCTTCGTTGCCAACACTGACGCTTGTGCACCCAAACCACTCGAATCCCCCAAGCCTACACTTTAGCGTCGTCTAAGCTCCCTTCCCCTCCATCTTAGTAATTTAGCTTGAGGCGATAGGGAGCGGATACCTACCCTTTGCCTCCATCTCTCTTCCTTCCCATCCCATCCATTTTTCTCCACCACCAAACATATGATCCATCCGTTCCAAAATATAAGGCGTATTTTGACTGCACAAAAGTCTTTAAAGGTATAGTTTGACTGTTAGATTCCTCTATTATATATTATGAATTGTTACAATATACAATATAATATTGTATCAAAAAGCATTTTTAAATATGAACAATTTGGTACAACTTTGGTATACTAGCAATGCATATTATTTGATTTATTTATGGTCAAAATTTGCTAAGTTTGACTTTTCTCCGGTCAAAATACGCCTTATATTTTGGAACGGAGGGAGTACCTTCTACTTAACAACCACACCAATGGTGAGAAGGAGGGGTCTTGGATTTTGGAGCACCGAAGTCCAAAGGAAGAGAGTTGGTCATGTGGGGGGTGAGAGTGGATCTAGTAGTGTTGGGTTAGGGTAGCTTTTAGGATGTCCTCGTTGTCGATGTTTGGCTAGCCCACAAGGCCTTTGTTCTTTGGTGGTCTCTTTAGCGGGGTTGTCGACATCGGTGATGCTGTGATGACTGCCGAGATGCGCGAGAGGAAGTTGCTTCACTCGCTGCGTCGCTAGGATGGGGTGCTTTTGGTCCTTACTTCCACTATGGCAAGGTGTTGGGGATTATGTTTTGCCTTCTCTAAACAGTGAAACATCTCCTGATGTTCCCTGGATATCCGTTTGCCTGTTACCCGTAGACGTGCATCAATCTGAAATGATAGGCGACATTCCAGGTTAGCATTGCCTGGTGGCGTGTTGATCAAGGCATTTGAAGGTTTGGCGGCTAAGTCTTCGTCTTTGAGGTGACCTGACCAGTAACGATGGAGCGCAGATAGAGTTTCAAGACGGTGCCAACGAGTCACATAATTCTAGGGATTTGCTATCATGTATGCTTATCTTTCCGGATTTGTATACATAGGGTTAATATAAATATCTCCCTCCTGTGCAAGGGTAGAGAGAGGACCACGATCATCACCATCACATTCTTAGCACACTTTCATCACTCAGAGAGGAGCCCTACCAGGGTCCTTCTCTCTCAAACTCTTGTATTGTGATCCCTTGATTATAGTAAAGGCATTGGACATCGGGCTATTATCCCTTCCCCTGTAGGCTTGAACCAGGATAGAATTCTCTTTGAATCTTATTTGTTGTCTCCTACACTAAGATCTATTGTTGCCCTTAATTGTCGAGCTGCCAAAGCTAGTCGTTGCCGAAATAAGGACTTTAGGATCTATCTATCATCTCCCTCCACCTCCTTGACATGTCTCCTAAATACGCTAGCGACTGGAACGCCGCCACCATCGCTTAATCACGCCTTCCAAGGTGAGGATGCTAGGAGGTTTCCTGTGTCGATCAGCTATCTTGCCAACGCTACTCCTCATGACCGAGCCACCGTAGCCCGTCATTGAGATGAGTATTTTCTTCCATATTCTCCCTCCACCTTTTCAAACTGTTGCTAGAGCATGTTGTCAGCCAAAATACCACTATTATCTATTTGTCGTGAGCTCTATGTTGAGGAGGAAATGGTGACTTGTTGTGGAGGAGAGGAGAGGGACAGGGAAAAGGTAAGAGGAAGAATGTGGCATGGATGCCACATTATTCTCATACGGAAACTTGGCTATCATCTTAAGGGCGTGTTTTGTTGTCTTCCAACCTCAACCTGCATCATACAAACCCAACCAGATTGGTTGGAGCTAGGATGAAGTCAAGCAGGCTTGCTTGTTTAGTTGTGTTGCATCTATGGAGCTTGGTCGAAGGCAATGTCTGTTTGGTTTGTTGCATGAACGTGCCCTCAGTAACATGCATGAGGGGGAATAAATGTTGCCATATTCTTTTGTGATACTGTCACATGCATGCTAAAGAAGATAGCTGGCTAGCTAGTGGCAAGGGGGGGAAAACTCTTCATTCTCTTGCTACGAACAAAAAAAAGTTTAATCTCACCTCTTGCTCCTATCTCTTCTCTATCTCTACTACTTTAAAACAGCTAATGGTCGTGGTGGTGGTGGTGGTGGTATGCCAACTTAGCATCCCAGCCGTCCAATTCAATCCAGCATCTCAGGTTCATTTGCCATCTCCGCGCGTACCCTGAGACCCAATAGCACAGGTCACTCGCCCGTAACCTTAACTCCACGCCTCCTCCAGTCCTCCCTGTTCAAGCCGCCGACCAGCACCTCCCCCTCCACCACTCCGCCCTGTGCGGCACGGCGGCGCCCGCCCTCCTCTACTCCGACAAGGACATCTCTCCCCCGACGTCGCGGTCCAATGCCACCCGTCGTCTTCTCCAACGCGCCATGCGGCCTCCTCCACGGCGACAAGGCGTGCGGGCTCGCCGGGACCTCCGCCGACCTACTCCTTCAACGGGACGGCGGTGCCCGCGCCTCTCCCCCAACCCAGCGCGGCGCCGGCGGCGACCCACTGTCCTCCTCGACCCGCGTGCCGCCGCCTCCATCTCTCTGCCTCCCTGCCGCCTACTCGCGCCTCCACCTCCCTCCTCCCCTCTGCATCTCCCGACACCCCGCGCTGCCACCTCCATCTCTCCGCCATGCCGCCGCAGATGCTTTAACCTCGCCGCTGCCAACTACCCTTCTGTGACCAAAACACCCCCTCACCTCCATGCTTCACAGGCGCTACTTCAATCTCGCAGCGGCTGTCGGCGCCGCCATCGCCGGAGATGCCTCCTCCTGCCCCCATCCTCCACAACCGCCGCCTCACCAACTACGCAGCCCTCCTCCGGACCTCCGTCCTCCATAACTACTGCTTCTCCTGCCCCTCCCCCACATCTCGAACTTGGCGGTTGCTGCGAGCTACATGGTTGCACTGCGACTTCCTCCCACGTTCAGCTGCTACATGTCCCTCACCCCCCAATTTCGCAAGTTCCTCTCCACAACTCCTCTCCAACTTTCCCCAAACTCCCCTTGCCTCTCCGACCTCCTCTTCGTCCTTCCTCTCCGCCTTGCTTCCTGCTTCTGTTCCTTGCACCATAGTACGTCTTTTGAGGATCGCTTTCATCCGGTGAGAAATTATCAAAACCTTTCTTGTGTTTTTTCGTTCGAAATTAGGTTTTTTATTTTGACTGATGTGTTCTTTCAATGTGCAGAGGGGCAATGAAGATAAAGGGAAGCATAAGCGCACCGCAGAAGTCCACCCCGGACATCTTCCCCAAGCCATCCAACCTATACAAGGTTAGAATTGTATTCTTTGGGTTTGGCTGGACAATAAGGGTTGCAAGTTGCAACCATCGTGTATCTGTCTGATAGGATGAGTGGAACAAATGAACAACACGGGAACTTCTGAGGTTAATCTGTTGAATTTGGATATTGGGACGGTTAATGTTGTCTCTTTCAATCGAGTTCAGTGATTTGTGCCTATTGAAATTGCTTTATATGATGTGATGCTAATTGCTGTTTCTTGGTGAACCCTATCATTATTTTTTGGTGATAATATGGCATTGATGTGGCTTTTATAGAGTGAGATTGGGTAACATGTCAGTTTATCTTATTTGACTTATCTACTGTTTTGACTTATCCCCTTCAGGTAGCCTCGAGGGTCCGATCCACTTCATGTGTTTAGAGTTTTTAGACAAGTCCTTGAGATAGAAAAAAAAGGGATTCGAAACATTATTTTTTTTAATTTGAACGGAGATAAGTAAATAGACAAATAAGTCAAATAAGTCATTTGTTTTTGTTTATATTTCCAGGCTTAACGTGCTCAAAATTTCCATCTTGGTTAATTTGCTTTTGTAAGAGGGATCTCTACAAAATATCAGTGCCAGAAGGTCTCTTTTTAATAAGAGGACTCAACGCCCGAAGGTTAGTGTTGCCCTCTTTTTCTTTTTCTTGTTCCACTAAAATATTTCTTGGCCTTTTAATCCTAGAATATTCAGTTCGGTTTTAGATTGTGAACACGTAACATGTGTTTATATGACCCTGATCTGGAAAGTCTTTCTTTCATGTATATTCTTTCAACGTAACCTTCCAAATGTGATCTAATTTCTATGGTCTTTGTGTTCTATGGCCAGAGTTGCTTGCTGTAATTTTGCACCGAAGATGCTTGCTGTGATCTATAATGGTGCACAGCTGATGTGTATCTAAATTAAGCACTCATCATTGTTGTATGACTTGCTTCACTTCTCTTTATAGTTCAGTTCTGAGCAATTCCATAGGGTTTTCCTGTGTAAAACCAAAGTTCAATTTTAGTTTTGAACGCTAAAACTCCATAGGGTTTTCCTGTGTTAAACCAAAGTCCAATTCTGAACACTAAAATTCCATAGGGGTTTCCTGCGCACTAAAATTCCATAAGGGCAGCAATGGCTACAGATTCAGAGTTGGCCCTCCATTTCAAACAACAAATGGCTACTAGCAGCCTAGCAAGCGAAAATTGTGTGCAGAGGTGCTCAAGTTTGCCTATTTTTCCATGGTGGCCGCATTTATTTAAATGGTATCTCATTAGTTCTTTATATATTTTTTTTTTGAACAAACGGGGCAGGCGCTCTGCCATTTTATTAAGAAGAAGAGAACTGTACACTGTACAAATACCTAGTCATGGCTAGGAAAACAAAAAAGAATTACATTGGGGCAACAAGGAGCCCCAAGCTTCATCCCCTCACTTCCTCCAAAATTCTATCAACCAGCGCCCTAGAAGAAAGATTTTTATGCTGAAAAATGCGTCTATTTCTTTCCTTCCAAAGATTCCAAATAATGTAGACTATGAGACCATTTAGAACCCTCTTGGCCGCTTTGTCGGCTGTCTAGGAAGAGGCCGCGATCCACCAGTCGCAGAAGCTCATGTTGTTTGTCCATTTAGACGTTTGAGGGTATTGATTGAGAATCTCATTCCAAACTTCTTCAGAATACGAACAATGGAGAGTCAGATGGTTAATGGTTTCCGGACTATTTTGACATAAAGAACAGATGGGCTGGTGTGGCCATCCTTTTCGAGCCAGAACTTCAGCCGTATGAATGCGTCCATGGGCGAGAGACCAGGCAAAAAAATTGCATTTGTTTTCTATCTGTGCCTTCCAGATGGTGTCTCCGAGGGACGAGCCTGTGCTGCCTAGAAATTAGAGATGATAGGCCGACTTAGTGGAGAACTGACCATCCGAGGTTGGAGTCCAAATGATCTCATCGGCTGCATCTGTGAGCGTTACACCACAAAGTTGGCTCCAAAGGTGTAGGTAGTCCTGAAGCTGCTCCACCGTGTTGAGGTGCCGCACCATGCCTATCCACTTATCATTAGGAAGCAAATCTGCAATGGAATGATCCTTTCCTCTTATGATGTTGAAGAGGTGGGGCGCAATGTTGCATGGTGCGGACCCCTGCAACCAGTTGTCCAGCCAAAAGTTAGCCTTCTTGCCATTTTGTACGGTGACGCGCGTCGCCACGCGAAAGAGCGCTCTGTCAAGATCACTGCAGGGTACTGGACAGCCATTCCAAGGCGTACTTGGGTCAGTCCACTCGAGCCATAACCATCGCAAACGAAGTGCTGTACCAAATTTTTGGAGATCCAGGGTGCCAAGCCCACCAATCTTCTTTGGTCCGCACACAGTTGGCCAATTGACAAGTGAGTGTCCACCACTGGATGAGTCCTCTCCCCGCCAGAGAAAGGCTCGACGTATTTTGTCCATTCTCTTTGAAACCCACTTGGGTATTGGGAAAGTCGATAGGAAGTACGTTCTTTTAAACTGATTTTGATTCTCACTAAATATCTTGCTTTGCAATGCTTGGAGCTGTGTTGTGCCTTGATGAATGCTGATGGGTGCTTACCATTCCATTTTTGTCTTATTATTTTGTCGTAGGTTCCATATGTTGGAGAAAGTTTTTTTTTTCATATTAGCTACAGAGAGCACGATTATTAATTCTTTGTTGAAAATACTCTAGACCTGAAATTAGTTCACATATAATGTCTTTCCAGTAAATCACCCTTGATGCATATATATTTTTCTACGAATTATGTTTTCCTTTCATCCATTTATGGTCCGTGGCAGAGCGCGGGTATTGTCCTAGGCCCTCAGACAGCAATCACCTTTGTGGTGTGAACGAAATTGCGTGAACTCGTAGGAGTGCATTCTAAGTCATTTGTTTTTGTTTATAATTCCAGGTTTAACGTGCTCACAATTTCCATCTTGGTTAATTTGCTTTTGTAAGAGGGATCTCTACAAAATATCACTGCCAGATGGTCACTTTTTAATAAGAGGAATCAACGCCCGAAGGTTAGTGTTGCCCTCTTTTTCTTTTTCTTGTTCCACTAAAATATTTCCTGGTTTTTTAAGCCTGGAACAATTCAGTTCAGTTTTAGATTGTGAACACGTAAAATGTGTTTATATGACTCTGATCTGGAAAGTTTGATCGTTAAGGTTAATAAAAGTCTTTCTTTCATGTATATATGGCTTTACATGACTTGTAGTTAATCAGTCGAATGCTATTCAGAAAAGAATAATCTGAGCTGTTAATCTGTTCTTAAGTGTTGAATAATTTTGACATATGCAACCTAATTAGCTATAGGCTTTGTTCTATTCAAAATTCATTTCTCGAAACATCATGTTATGTCAGATATTGGTTTTCTATAAAAAAAATGTTTTGCTTTTCATAGTGAAGTTAAATATAATGGGAGTTTTCATATTTACAGACATCTTTTACTAATTAATCCATCTTATGATTTTATTTTTTATTATTTTTGTTTGTTATGAAAGAAGATAATAAAGCTCCTATTTTTGTATGAATAGCGGGTTGAAATATGCATTACTGATTCGTACCATTGCATTTGTTAATAGCATAATTACTTTGTTAATAAGAAAGTTTCATATAATGTCTCAGCCTCTAAGCAACAAATCCACAAAAGGCAAAGAAAGTTGTCGGTGTAATAAATACCGGGGTATGAAGAGTCCTAAGAAGATCAAGCGGGCTCCACACGTCGGTGACGATCAGGCCCAGTGCGTGGCGAGCCCCTCGAGCCGGGCGAGGCCCCACACGCGACGACAACAGCACCCCAGCGTGTGGGCGAGCCCCTCGAAGACGGGCGAGGGCCCCACACGTCGGGCGGGCGACCGAGGCCCAGCGTGTAGGCGAGCCCGTCGGCGCGCATCGGGCGAGGGCCCCATACGTCAGGCGGGCGTGTGGGCGAGCCCCTCGGCGCACGTAAGGCCTCCCGCTGTCAGCGGGCCCACGTGGCGAGGCGTCGAAAAAGTCTTACAGGCGAAGGCTTCCCTGCTGCGAAGGGCGGCGTATTGTCGCGATATCACGCGGGATAAACGGTGAAGAAATGATTACATGACGATGACCCTGCTTGGTCTGGCGGTACATCCTTGTGTGGCGCCGCGGAATTGACCGGCAGAGAGAGGGTTTGCTTAAGATGGCCGCCCGCGTCAGGAGGAGCAGGCTTGGCCCCGCCCGCAGTCTCACCGGTGTGTCTGTGCGGGTCAGAGGCCACTTGCAAAGCACGCGAGGGTAGCGCCGCTCGGCGTGAGCAGCAGCACGTTTTCGTCTCTCCTGTCGTGTCTCGTCAGTGTACTGAGAGTACTGTACTGCCTACCCCCTCGGCTCTCTCGGCCAGTTCGAGGCTTGTATAAAAGGAGCGGAGAGAGAGGGGAGGGGGTACGTTTTGACATACGTTGACACACACAGTTCACAAGCATTCTGTAACCACATTCCATTCAACCACAGCAAGAAAAGAGCTAAGACTCAGCAGGAGTAGGATTTGTTACCGCGAGGGGTCCGAACACAGGTAAATCTCGTGAGTCGCTCCTTCTTGCGTCCCACTCCAAATCGAATCGAGCACGGTTGATCGACTAGCGGGATAAAATCGACTAGGGGTGTGATCCGCGGTGGTTGAGCGGAGAACACGCCGTCAGTGGCGCGCCAGGTAGGGGGGCGCTAGCATCAGTTCGTGCTCTTGACTTCATCAATGGCGGATCGGCGATCGCGATGGACGAGAGACGGCCGCTGAGCAGCGGCGCGGCGTCGGCCGCGGCAATGGCGGTGGATCAGCCGGGCGGCAGCCGTCCCAGTTTGGCTAGGCGGCGCCTGGCCTTGGAGGAGTGCACCCCAGCACAGAACCTCCATGCGGCCAGGGCCCTGCTGGACAACCCGCCGGTTCCGATGACTCCGGACTCTCCGGCGGCGCCATGGCTGGCCAGTTTGGCCCGCTACGTGGATGCCGCCGCGGCGGTGGTGCAAGTCGCGGGGGGCGCGGGAACCGGTGTTTTCGCTTCCTCCCGCTCTTTGGCCTCTCCGCTTCCCTCCCACGGATCTCCTGGTGCGAGAGAGCGGGGTCAGGATGACAGGAGCCAGGCGACTCCTACGTGGGTTCGGCCAGGCAGGCGTGCAGGTGGGCGGGATCTCCGGTCCCACTTGGAGGACCGCCATCTGCGACACGGAGAAGATCTGCGCCACAAGCTCCGCAGGCGGCACGACCGAAAGTCGCTCTGCGTCGCCGACGCTGCTGCCCGTGGGGACGGGAGGGTTCAGCGACGCTGCCTCCGCCGGGAAGGAGGTGCCTCTTGGCGCCGTCCGGACGGCGGGCACGCAGCGGACGGAGCGCGCATCCGAGGCGAGAGGCTCGAAGTCATTGTCGCGCCTTTTGAAGGAGTCGCGCGCGTCCGATGGCGGAGAGAGGTTTCGACCGGCCCCCATCGAGAAGTACGACGGCTCCACCAACCCCGACGAGTTCTTGCAGATTTACACTACGGTGATGCAGCCAACTGGAGGGTCGGGGAAGGTTCTGGCGAATTACTTCCCCGCAGTCCTCACCGGCAGAGCCCGCTCTTGGCTCATGAATCTACCCGCGGAGTCAGTGGGGTCATGGAAGGAGCTGTCTGAGCTCTTCATCACCAACTTTCGGGGCACCTTGAGCAGCCGGAGTTGAAGGCGACCTCCTAGCGTGGAAGCGGAAGAAGGAGAGTCGCCGCGGCGACTACATCCGGCGCTTGGTCAGTCCATAATACCATCCCGACATCTCCATCGGCGCCGTAGTCACGGCATTCAGCAGAGCGCCGAGACCCGTGGTCAAGGAGAAGATGGCCACCCGCAAGACCAAGGCAGCGGAGGAGCTCATCACCTGGCGCTTCGTCGCCCTTGATGAGAGGCTTCGCTTCCGCCCGGTTGTCTGGCGAGGGACAGGCTGGAGGGCGAGGCCGGACTTCAAAAATCCAGCGGCAAGGACAAGAAGAAGCGCAAAGGCGGCGAGGCCCAGGTAGGTCATGGCCGCCGAGGCCTTGACGACGACGACGACGACGACAATGACGGCCGCCGCGATGGGCGCGGCAGCGAAAGAAAGGAGGAGGTTACGACGCCGGAGGAGGCTCCCCCCGCGAAGGGCGTGGCGGCGGCCATGGCGATCGCCGTGGCGCGGCGGCCCTCGCGGCGCGACGACGGCGAGACCGCCCGTCCCGTGAGTGGAGTGGAGGGCTTCTTGTCCCATTCACCGCAGCAGCTCACGACTTGGCGGTGCCATGTCGTCGACAAGTTAGTGGACAAGCGCGTCCACGAGCAGCGGCGCGTCCGGCGATGGCAAGGGCAAGAAGCGGCCGCTTGGTTTCCGGCGGCGGAGCGCCGAAGTTGCCGTTATCCACGCGGATCGACCACCTATCCGTCCCGCGCTAGCTTTAAGCGTCGCGATGAGGGAGGTGTCGCCGCCGCCGTGCCGGCTTAAGGTCGACAAAGCGGCTAACATGGTCGGAGCGGCGATCGCGTTGATCGAGCCGATCACCCGCCCGATACCGCGGCCCAGGGACATCTCCCGATCGTGGTTGCGCCCACGGTCCGGAATGTAAAGCTAGGGCGTGTCTTTGGTAGACGGAGGAGTTCCCTCAACCTCTGTCCGCCCGGGTCGCCAAGGCGCTCGAGATCCAGCGGCGAGAGCTTCAACGGCGCTCCGTTCTTGACATCGCGCCGGCCGTGTCCGTCCCATTGAGGCGCGTCGACCTCCGGTGGCGTTGGAGCTCCGACAACTTCCGCACCGAGATGCTTGAGTTCGAGTGGCGGACTTCGACCTCCGTACAACACCATCTTGGGTCGGCCGGCGCTGACCAAGTTCATGGCGGCTTGCCACTATACGTACATGGTGGTGAAAATCCCATGGCCAGCTGGCCCCATCGTCTTGAAAGTGGACCGCCCGGAGGCGCTCCGCTGCGACAAAAACGCTCTCGCTTTGGCGGGGGCAATCGGCGCCCAGAAGACCGAAGCTTCGACTCTGGGAGCTCCACCGGCGAAGATCCGTGCCTCCCCCGGTTCGTCCGGGGAGGTTAAGGCGATCTCCCTGAGTGAGTCAGACTCGGCGAAGATCGTTCGGGTGGGCGCCTCTCGGCGCCAAATAGGAAGCGCGCTCGTCTCCTTCCTCGATCTAACGCAGAGCGTGTTTGCGTGCCAACCGTCCGACATGGTGGGGTCCCCGGGGAGGTGATTGAGCACAAGTTGTAGCGTTCCCGGTCTTGTGACCGGTCATGCAAAAGGTCCGGAAGCAATCGGTGGAAGCGCCGAAGTTATCCGCCGGAGGTGGACAAGCTTTTAAGGGCGAAGTCGTTCGCTGCCGCCCATCCTGTGGCTCGCGAACCCGTCCTCGTCGGAAATCAGCGGCGGTGGAGGATGTGCGTGGACTTCTCCGACCTTAACGGGTGTGCCGAAGGATCCGTACCAGCGCCCGCATTGATCTCATCGTCGATTCCACGGCGGGTGCGGCATTGTGCTACGGATGCGTACTCGGGTACCACCAGTTAGCATGGCGAAGAAGATGAAGACAAGACGCCGCCGTGGCGCCCATGGGCGTCTCTTGCTATCTGAGGATGGCATTCGATTGAAGAATGCAGGCCCGACCTACGAGAGGGCCATGCATATCGCTCACCGCCCTCAAATAGGCGGAACACGGAGGTGTATGTCGACGACACGGTGGTGAAGTCCAAGAAGGCGGAGGAGTTGATCGGCGACCTAGAGGAAACCTTCGCCAACTTGAGGAAATCTTGCATTAAGCTCAACCACGAGAAGTGTGTATTCGCCGTTCCGTCAGACAAGCTGCTAGGTTTCCTCGTCTCCCGAGAGGATTGAGGCGAACCACGACAAGATCGCGGCGATAGAGAACATGAAGCCCCGACGCGACTTTGGCGGATCACGGTGCTTGGTGGGTTGCTTGACCTCCTGGGCCACTTTATAGCTCGCTTTGAGGAAAAAAGTCTCCCACTACTCAAGCTCTGAAGAAGACCAACCAATTGAGTGGGCGGCGGAGGCGCAGGAGGCGTTCGGCGGGTGAAAGAAGTATCTCACTTCCCGCCCGTCTTGGTCGCCCGGACCGGGTGAGCCGCCGATCCTTTATGTCGCGGCGAACCCCTAGGTGGTCACACCTTGCCTTGGTGGTGGAAAGAGAAGGTGTTCAGCGCCCCATCTACTCGTCGACAAAGTCCTCCACGGCGCTTGAGATAAGGTACTCACAACACGAGAAGATGCTCTCGCGCGTTCGGCGGCGTCCGGGCTAACGTCACTACTTCCAGGGGCGAAATCACCGTCTTGACCAAGTACCCCTTGCGGGAGATCCTCTTCAACCGCGAGGCGACGGGCCGCATCGTCAAGTGGGCCATGGAGCTGGCAGAATTCGACCTCAAGTTCGCTCCCCGAACGGCCATCAAAGGGCAAGCTCTGGCGGAGTTAAATCGTGAGTGGACTCGGCGGACGCAGGTTGAAAACGTCGATACCCTCGCCGTGGAGTCGCTTCTTCGACGGTTCGTTCCGGCTTGAGGGGGTTGGGGCAGGTGTCGTTCTGGTGTCTCCCACCGGCGACATTGTCAGGCACCTGGTGGTGCTGGAGTTCCGCGCTACCAACAACGCCGCGGAGTATGAAGGATTACTCGCCGGGCTCGGGGTGGCCGACCCTCGGCATCCGTGGCCGCAAGTCAAAGCGACTCTCTCGGTCATCAACGGCGAGGAAGAATTCACTGCGTGGATCCGTCATGGCGGCCTACAGGCGGAGGTCGCCGCCGTTGGGCGGCACTTTGAGGGTTTGGGCTTAGCGCCGTCCCTCGCCGCGACAACTATATGGCGGATGAACTGTCCCGATTGCCTCGTCAAGGCGCTGTTCAGTGGGGTTTTGAAGAAAGACTCACGCGCCGTCTGTCGCAGCCCCAATTCGGTGGGGCGACACCTTTCTGGCGCACTCCCATTTACGGAGGAGGCGCCACCAATCACGCCACAGCTCTCGGTTTGGAGGGAGGAGGCGGAAGAAGCTGCGAGGCGGTTGGGCGAAACGCCGAGCCGGGCGAGTCGCTTCGGCGACAATGCTAACGTCGTCCGCTTCGTCCGGGAAGGTCGGTGGATGGATCGAGATCCTAGCCTACTGCGGGACGGAGTGATCCCAAGCGATGACGCGTCGGTGAAAAATAGCGCAAAGGCCAAGCGCTACGCCCTGGTAGGTGGGGACCGTATCGCCAGGGCGCAAACGGAGTTCTACTGAAGTGGGTCACTCGGGAAGCGGGGAGTGTAATTCTCTCTGAGATCCATGGAGGCATGTGCGGGAGCCATTCGGGGAGCCGGGAGCTGGTCGGGAAAGCTTTCCGCCACGGCTTCTATTGGCCTATTGCCCTCCAGAATGCCTTCGAGCTGGTGAGGAGATGCGAAGCGTGCCAATTTCATGCTAAGCAGATCCACCGACCGGCCCAGGCGCTACAAACCATTCCGCTCTCTGGCGTTCGCGATGCAGAAATTTGAACATCTAGGCCCGTTCTCATGAGCGGCGGAGGTTACACACATCTGTTCGTCGCCGTCAACAAGTTCACCAAGTGGGTTGAAGCCACACCAGTCCCGGCGATCACGTTCGCTGCAGCCATAAAATTCATGAAGAGTATCTTCGTCCGGTTCGGCGTCGCCAACAGGATCATCACCGACAACGGCGCTCAATTTAAGAGCGCCGATTTCCAAGACTGGTGCGAAGAGCTGGGTACCAAGCTGTGCTTCGCTTCCGTTGCACATCCGAAGAGCAATGGGCAAGTGGAGCTGGCAAACGCGGAAGTACTCAAAGGGCTCAAGACAAGGGCTTTCGACCGTCTGGAGAAGCGCGGCAAGCGCTGGGCGGAAGAAGTCCCCACCGTATTGTGGGCGCTGCGGATAACTCCCAACAGAGCCACCGGCGAGACCCCTTTCTTCCTGGTGTATGGCTCAGAAGCGGTGCTCCCATCAGAGCTCGTCTTTGGGTCCCCAAGGGTGGCGGCGTTCAGCGAAGACAGAGACCCTGACCGGCGTCAAGATGAAGTAAATCTCCTGGAGGAGATCAGAGACAGGGCGGCGATCCGGGCCGCCAGGTATCAGCAGGCACTGCGCCGTTATCAAGCAAGACGGGTGTGTGAGAGGACATCGGCGTGGGGCGACCTCGTTCTGCGCAAAGTTCAGCGCAGCGGGCGCAATAAATTGTCTCCCCACAATGGGAGGGCCCTTCAAGGTGGTCTCGATCTCCGCCCGAGCTCGGTCGGGCTCGCGCCGAGGATGGTCATGAATGGCGAACACTTGGAGCGTCGGCGGTGAGGAAGTTCTACCGTGGTAGCTGTTCCAAGAGCTTTTTGGCCTTCCTTTGGAGCCGGCGGCGAGGTCTTCCTCCTTCCCCGCTCGCCTCGGGGGTTGCATTGTACAAAGCCATCTGCAATAAAAAAAGATAAGTTCTGTCTCTCTGTGGGCATCTGTTCCTTTTTTGCCTAAAGTCTGTTAGAAAACATTATGTTGAAAGCTGGTAGTGAAAAAGTACTTAAGGCTGATGGCCCCTTAGTTGCAAGAAGCAAACGCTTAAGCTTATTTGGGCGAGGCGAGGCGACGACGGAGGCGGGTTCTAGCTTGGTGTGTCCGCTCGGTCTGGGCAATCATGCCAACGACGCACCAGCGTCTAGACCACTTCAAAAGCTAAGTGCTCGCCACGTAACGTTTAAGATCGGTTTGCCGAGAGGCCATAAGGGTTGAAGTAACACGATGCCTAAGGAAAAAGCGCTCACTTCCAATGTAGAGCGTTACGTCTAAAGCTTTTGCGATCGGTTCGTGTATAAAAAGTCTGTTAGAAAACATACATTTGAAAGTTTGGTAGCGAAAAAGTACTTAAGGTGATGGCCCTTAGTTGCAAAAGCAAGCGCTTAAGCTTCTTGGTGGCGAGGCGAGGCGACGGAAGCGGGTTCTAGCTGGTGTGTCCGCTCGGTCTAGGCAATCGCCAACAGCGGCACCGGCGTCTAGACCACTTCAGTGAGTGCTCGCCACGTAACGTTTAAGGTCGGTTTGCCGAGAGGCCATAAGGGTTGAAGTAACCTGATGCCTAAGGAAAAAGCACTCACTTCCAACAGAACGTTCTGTCTAAAGCTTTTGGCGGTCAGGTGCCTCAGTTCCTCTTTTCGCAAGTAAAGATTTGCGCGAAGTTTATCGAGACTCACGACAAAAAAGCAAAAGTTTGCATTAACAGGATTTGTACAGGGCAAAAACAAAAAAGGGAGTTCGTTTACTCCTCGTCTTCATCGCCCTCTGCCGGCGCAGCGCCGCCCATCATAGAGACGCGGTTGGCGGCGGTGTCAACCCGCGACTGCTCAATCCGGTCTAGCTGGCGCAAAGGTTCCCCGGTGGCGGCGTCGAGGTCAAGCAGCGTTTTGGGCAAAGCGATTGCCCAAGACGAACCATATTTGCTTCAAGCGCCGTGGCGACCATCTTCGATCGCCGCGCCCACATCACCATCGACAGATCGCGCGGGGCCTCGGCGCGCTTCTAAGGCCCCAAAGACATCTTTGCGGCGGTCTCCTCAATGGGAGTACAAGGTGGCGCCAACGGGTACAGGGGCGTCTGGAAGCTGTGGTAGGCTGCGCGCAGCATGTCGGCGAGACCGAAGGCCCTCGAGTGCTCCGCGCGAAGGTCGTCGACGTCTTTGGCGGCGGGCGGCGGCGGCTTGCGCTGCCCGACCCAGCAGCGCCTTGATTTCCTGCGGCGGTCTCCCGCTCAAGATCTGCCGCGGCTTCGCCGACGGCCCGTGGC
The DNA here is from genome assembly GCA_036346415.1 of Raddia guianensis. NCBI lineage: Eukaryota > Viridiplantae > Streptophyta > Magnoliopsida > Poales > Poaceae > Raddia > Raddia guianensis. Next base: position 11,555,640 of record CM070539.1, read on the forward strand.
GCTGGTTAGCGCCTTCCTGTGCCGCCCATGCATGGGCAAGGGCACGGAGCGTCTCGAAGGAGCGACCAACGTCGGCGGCAATGGCACCCACAGCGTTGGCGTCGGTGCGGCGGCAAGAATGGAGGTTCCTCGGCCTCGTCCCCGCGCGATCTCCGGCGGGAGGCCTCGTCTCCGTCGAAGGAGCAGCGGGCAAAATGAAATTTGGCGAATCGTCGCGGGATGGAGCTTGAGGCCCAGCGTCCGCTCTATCCCATAAAGATAAATGAGCGAGGTTCGGTATGCGAAAACATGCAGCATGCTAACCCTAACATAAAGTGTCGCGTAAGTCGAGCTACTTACCGAGCGCGCCCCAGCGATGAAGGAAGGGCAGCGCAACCGCTTAATCATGAGCGCGGCGGCGCCTTGATCATGATCAGCGCCGTCGGGCAGCGGCTTGCGAGTGGCGCCGGCGCGAGAAGCGCCAGTCGGCAATGAGGCCGACAGCAGCGTCGGCGAATCGCAGAAGCGCCGGAAGCGTCAGCGCAGAAGAAACGGCGCAGCGGCGCCAGCTTCCATAAATCGCCAGCGCTCTCGCTGGTGGCGGCGGGCGGCAGCAGCAGCGAGGCACCCACCGGGGGGCCGGAGGAGGCGGCAAAAGCTTCGGGACTTGAGGCGAGCTCTCTTTGGGCTCGCCTCTCCCTCCTCGTCGTCGCCATCTTGGCGAGGATGGTGGCGCTTCAAGAGCCGCGGTCGGTCGGCGGTCACGGCGAGAGCAGCGATGGCAGCAGGAGCTTTGGCGGTCGCCGGGCGGATCGCGGATTTGTAGTGGTCCCGGGCCACTTGGACCGAGACCGAGAGACCTCTATGGGGCGGCCTGACACGCAGAAATCTTGGTTGCGCTCCGTGGATCCTCCGGGATCGCAGAGGCGGATGGTCACCGGCAAAGAGATGTCACCGTGGGCGCGGTCGAGTCCCGCCGACCATTCTGCCGAACACGTTCTCGGCACATTCCTCGCGTTGGGAGCAAGAGAGAAGAAGAAGCCATAAGTCACAAGGAGTCAAAAGAAAAGACATTCCAAAAGACAAGAAACCCGAAGGCGAAGGAACATTTACCTCCGGGGCAATGCGGACTCCATCGTCATCGCCATAATCTTGCCAGGTAGGCGAACCCTCATCTTGAGGCGCAGCGGAGGCGCCAGAAAAATCCGCCGCAACGTGGGTTCCGGTGAGCCCGTTCGACGGAGCTCAAGAATGCGCCCAAGATCACCTCGGCTCCGCCGAAGTCGTCGGCGAGACCCCGGTGGCAAGGGATTCCGCAGGACCCTCGGGAGGTCAAGGTCGTCGCGCCCGCTGAGTCCTCCACATCTGACCATTAGGCGGTGCAGATCCTTCCAGTTGGACTTGGCCGTGACCGGGAGGAAAGCGGTGGCGTCGCGGGCGTAAAGTAGCGACTTCAATAGCCCGCTCGGGCGCGACCTCGCGTGCAGCGTGAAGAGCCGGCGCCAGAGCGGGAGGTTTGGCATTACCCCCACGAACATCTCGCATAGGTAGACGAAGATGGTCAGTGCCACGACAGAATTGGGAGGAAGGTGCGTCGCCTGGATCTCGTAGAAGGCAAGCACCCCCAAGAAGAACTCCGAGTATGGCGGGACAAGCCCTGCCAGCATCGCCCAGGTAAAGGTCACGATCTCCCCATCGCGGGGGCTTGGTACTATGGTGCCGGCGCGGAACCGGACGGAGGTGGGCGGCACGAACCCTTTGAGCCGCGTCATCACTTCCTCGTCGACAGCGGAGGCAGGCAAGGCTGGCCCAGACGATGGCGCATCCCCTCGGCGACCTTTGCTGCGTTTGGGCGCCATGGAAAACGGTGGAAGAGTTGGCGAAAAAAGAAGGTGGCAGCGGCAAAGAAGGCTCTGTGGCAGCGGCGAAGAAGGTGAAGGACAGTTTGAGGACTTAGCATGTGGAAGGATTAGTTGCGGCGCCAAGGGAAGTATTTATAAGCAAGGCGAGCGAGTGCGACGGTTTGGATTTCGTCCCCACGCGCGCGCGCCATCATTGCCCCGCGCGCTTCGGTTTTTCGCGAAAAGCGGCGCGGTTCCCCAAGGAAGATCGTGCGCAGGTGGAGAATCATGCGCAGGTGGAAAAAGAGTCTGCGCGACGGTTCACGTATCATGGCGGGCCCGGGGGCTACTATCGGTGTAATAAATACCGGGGTATGAAGAGTCCTAAGAAGATCAAGCGGGCCCCACACGTCGGTGAGCGTCGAGCCCAGCGTGGCGCGCGAAGCCCTCGAGCGCCGGGCGAGGCCCCACGTTAAGCGGGCGACTAGACCCTAGCGTGTGGCGAGCCCTCGGCGTGTCAAGCGGGCCCATCGTCGGTGGGCGACGAACCCCAAACATGCGTGGGCAAGCTCCTCGAAGACAAAGCGAGGCCCCACACGTTAAGCGAGCGTCGAGCCCAGCGTGTGGCGGAGCCCCTCGGCGCGGCGAAAGCCCCACACGTCGGCGGGCGACCAGATCCCAACGTGTGGCGAGCCCCTCGGCGTGTCAAGCGGGCCCCATCGTCGGTAGGCGACCAGCCCAGTAGCGTGGCGAGCCCTCGAAGACAAAGCGAGGCCCCCACACGTCGGTGAGCGGCGAGCCCCGTGTGGCGAAACCCTCGAGGCGCCGGCGAGGGCCCCACACGTCGAAGCGGACGACTGACCCAGCGTGTGGCGAGCCCCCTCGGCGTGTCAGCGGGCCCCATCGTCGGGTGGCGTCGAGCCCAGTGGCGTGGCGAGCCCCTCGAAGACCGGGCGAGGCTCCACACGTCAGTGAGCGACCGAGCCCTAAGCGTGTAAGCGAGCCCGTCGGCCACGGCAGAGAGGGCCCCATCGTCGGCGGGCGTGTGGGCGAAGCCCCTCGGCGCCGCGTAAGGCCTCCAGCTGTCAGCGGGGCCCACGTGGCGAGGCGTCGAAAAGGAGTCTTCGGGCGGCTTCCCTGCTGCGAAGGGCGAGCATATTTAATGCGACATCACGCGCGGATAAACGGTGAAGAAATGATTACCGCTTCTGATGACCCTGCGCAGTCTCGGCGGTATCCATCCTTTATGCGCAGCCAGAATTGACCGGCAGAGAGGGGTTTGCTTAAGATGGCGCCGCGTCGGGAGGAAGCGGTGGGCCCCGCCATGATCTCACCGGTGTGTCTGTGCGGGTCGAGGCCACTTGCAAAGCACGCGAGCGGCGCCGCTTCGGCGTGGCGGCGGACGTTTTCGTCTCTCTGTCGTGTCTCGTCGATTATCTTGAAATCTTGTCTTGCCTACCCCTCGCTCTCTCGGCGATTCGAGGCTTGTATAAAAGGAGCGGAGAGAGAGGGAGAATGCGTTTTGATGTACGTTGACACACAGTTCACAAGCATTCTCAGAACCACATTCCATTCAACCACAAAAAGAAAAGAGCTAAGGCTCGGCGCAGAGTAGGACTGTTACCCGAGAGTTCGAACTGGGTAAATCTCGTGAGTCGCTCCTTCTTTGCGTCCCACGCTCAAATCGAACTGAGCACGGTTGATCGACTAGCAGGATAGAAATCTGACTAGGGGTGTGATCCGCGGTGGTTGAGCGGAGAACACGCCGTCAAAGGTATCTATGGTGGTCTACTTTTGTATACATTTTCCATTTAGTTATGAATTTCTTAAATCATAATATATACTATCGGATGCATGATATTGCAGTGTTGGTTGATCGTAGTGTCCGAGGCATTGCCGCATTACACCTGGCACATTATGTATTCGCGAAAATTTGATTGCCAGGCTGGAATGTGACTCGGATGATGAAAATATACCATCTCCAATGAATTCACCTTTTGGCGTAAATAGCACGCTGACGTCGTATACTACAACTACACAAGCTGAATGTTCAAACGGTATGAACAATACATGATAGATTTACGTGTGTATTTTTATATAATAGCACTGATTTTAGGCATGATGAATCCTTATGTGTCTGCATTTGTTTGTCACATAGCAAGGAAATGACCGCTTCAGCCATCACAAAATACAAACATTATGTCTGCACAAACTATATCAACGATACACTGTCACGGCACAACAACTCCAAACTACACGCAGGAAAGTAGAGAGTTGCTACGGGATCGGGAACGGCTGCGTTGCCAAAGAATGACTGACCGGCAAAAGAGAAGAGTACAATGCCCGTCGTAGAGCAGCCACACAAAATCAGTCGTCTGAAGTTAGAGAAGGTATCAATGCCTCTCGGAGGAATGCAAGGGTGAACCAGCTGCTGATGTTAGGGAATAGACGTCTGCATCTCGGAGGGCTACAAGGCTAAACCAGCCGGCCGAGGTTAGGGCAGAAGCCAATGCCCCTCCGAGGGCAGCAAGGCTGAACCAGCCGGCCGAGGTTAGGGCAGAGGTCAATGCCACTCGGAGGGCTGCAAGGTGAAATCAACCGGCCGAGGTTAGGGAAGAGGTCAATGCCTCTCGGCGGGCTGCAAGGCGGAATCAACCAGCCGAGGTTAGGGAAGAGGTCAATGCGCGACGGCGAACTGCAAGACAGAATCAACCAGCTGAGGTTAGGGAAGAGGTCAATGCCTCTCATAGATCATCTTTGAGTAGTCTGGATCCTGAAGAATGACGAAGAGTACAAGATTGTCGAAATATAAATTATGCACACAGGCACAACATCCCGTGTGTCGATTCAATTGCGATGCAGTGTCTGGAAGTTGCTCAGCCTTTAATCGATACCCAATCGACCATTGTGCAATCTCCCCATGACCCAGATAACACAACACATGTTGTGCTGTCATCAGGTAACTTACACGTCGTTCAATTTGGGATATTGAAACTACATTGTTACTCTACTATCACTGAAAATGTGTTCCTACTGTTATATAGATAATAATGGATATCCGGATGCCGATGGTGTCCTCGATGAGGAGCAATTCATCATTTATGAAGCAGGTATTTTTTTTAGCCTCTACTTGAACAGTAATTGTGATGGTCCTAATGAACCAATATTCTAAGAGTGAGAATCTTTTTAAGCCGATGAGAGTGTTATTTCAAATGATGACCAAGAAATAGAAGGTTCTTCTGCAGCAGTACCTTCCCTCCCTGATCCCTATGACAAGGTGTACACCAACATCCCTGATATCACACACATTCTGAAGCCAGAGCCTAACTGTGCGAAGTGCAGTGCGAAGAGATTTCAGTACGAGACAAAAGGCTTCTGTTGTCGGGATGGAAAGGTCAGTCTGGTGAACTCGGGGGTCGAGGATGAGTTGGTGAGACTATGGACAAACTCAGATCCCGGCGTGGTTTATTTCCGCAGGAACAGTAGATTCTTCAATGGGCATTTCTCATTCACAACCCTTGGTGTGAGCTTAGATGAACGGTACGCCAATATGATAGGTGGGAATTACACGTTCCGTGCCTATGAAGGGATTTATCATAACGTACATTCTTTTGGCCCAAGGGAGTCTGGCCTGCATCACATCGAGCTTTATTTTTATGACAACGATCCCACCCTTGATCATCGATTTCGACATTCTCCTGACTTGGACTAGGAGGTCGTAAGGAATCTGGTCAACATTCTCAGTGGCAACCCATACTCGCAGACATTCAGGAATATTGGGCAGGCGGACAATCTCGATGAATATCGCATCACTCTAAACCTTGATCCTAGGTTGGACCAAAGGACCTACAATACACCTATCACTTCAGAGGTTGCCGCGATATGGGTCGAGGGAAATGAGCTACACCCGGGGTTCGATCGTAGCATCAACCTGTATGGCAACAACAACATGTGACATACCATCCAACCACACTTCGGATGTTACGACCCACTGTCGTATCCTCTATTTTTCCTGAAAGGTGAGCTTGGATGGCATCAGGTCATCCCGAAGGTTGGCATGTCTGCCACACAATCGACCGCTAATTCGTCGGATGATCATGATGATGAAGGTTAGTGACCATTTCAAAATACACAATATTCGTACTTGCAATATAAGTCTTATAACACGTTACCAAATCTTCTTTGTAGGAGGCGTTAACAGGATCACCGTTACTGCTAGGGAGTATTACAGCTACAAGTTTCAGATACGTCGTGGTATATTCAACCCTGTTCTATATGGGTCGCGTCTCTTGCAACAATACGCGGTTGATATGTACATCAAGATAGAGACGGCACGACTGAACTACATCAGGTATAACCAGAATAACATAAGGGCAGACCTTTATCACGGATTGCTTGATAGCCTCGGAGTGGGCGAGATTTGTGCCGGTGCCATTGGAAGAAGGATCGTCCTGCCTCCTTCCTTCATAGGGGGAGGTCGCGACATGAAGCGTCGGTTCCTGGATGCTATGGCTTTGGTGCAGCTGTACGGCAAGCCAGACGTGTTCCTCACGATGACATGCAACCCATATTGGCAGGAGATAATGGATGAGCTATTGCCCGGTCAGACCCCAAGTGATCGTCCTGACATTGTGGTCCGCGTGTTCAGGGCCAAGCTGGAGGAGCTCAAGAAGCAACTATTCAAGAAACATATTCTCGGGAAGGTTGTTGCCTATGTATATGTGGTCGAGTGTCAGAAGAGGGGCCTCCCGCACGCGCATTTTCTCCTAATAATGAACGGACGATATAAGTTGACGTCTCGGAGCAAAGATAAAGCGCATCATCTCGGCCCGAAACCGCCAAATAAGTTCAAGTATCCAGAGCTATACGGTATGGTTGTAAAGCACATGATGCATGGCCCTTGCGGTGTACTCGAACGGAACAACGTCTGCATGAATTAGAAGGGAGAGTGCAAGTGCCACTACCCTCGTCTATTTAACTCTAAAACCATCTAGGGCAAAGATTCCTACCCCTTGTATAGGAGACGTGATGATGGTAGTAAAGTTAAACTGAGAGGTGCAAGGCTAACAAACAGGTGGGTTGTGCCATACAATCCGTACCTCCTGAGGATGTTTAATTGCCACATAAATGTTGAGATGTGCTCTAGCATAAAGGCCGTCAAGTACCTTTTCAAATACATATACAAGGGGCATGACCGGGCTTCTGTTTCCATTGGTGAAGCTGGAAGCAACGAGGAAGTCGATGAGATTAAGCCGTATAGGGACACTAGGTGGGTCACCCCGCCAGAGGCCCTTTGAAGGATATACGGGTTCGATCTGAGCAAGATATCGCCGCCCGTTAAGCAGTTGCAACTCCATCTCCCAAACATGCACATGGTCTCGTTCCACGCGGGTCAGGATCTCCATCACGTTGTCGACCGTCAAGGCGTAGAGAGGACCATGTTGACCGCATATCTAGAAGCCAACAGAACACACGAGTCGGCTCGTTGCATCCTCTATAGGGATTTCTCGACAAGTTTTACCTGGCAGTCAAATGGCAAGGTTTGGCAGCCGAGAAAGAAAGGAACACAAATTGGGAGGGTTGTGTCAGCAAGTCCTGCTGAGGGGGAGCGATACTATTTGAGGATCCTCCTAAATCATGTCTGCGGCGCGACCTCGTTCGAACACCTGCGGACAGTGGTCGGTATGTTGTGTCCCTCTTTTCGGGAAGCTGCGAAAATGAGAGGTCTCATTGAGGCGGATAACACTATAGAAGATTGTCTTATAGAAGCCGAGGTGTTCCAGATGCCGTATGCCTTTCGCAGATTTTTGCGACCATATTGGTCTACTGTGAACCCAGTGATGTTCGCGGGCTATGGAACAAACATCTCGATGCAATGTCCGAAGACTATCAGCGCTCTCATACGTCTGCACATGCCATGGAGCAATTGGTCCTTATTGACATTAGACGCATCCTGCAGTCGATGGAAAGGAGATAAAAACGTTTCCCTTGCCTGCTATTGATGAGTCAAACGTCAGCATGGGAGTCAAGCCACAGGAAGTAATAGATGAGACTAGCATTGGAGTGGAGCAAGAGCACATCACTCTTTTCGAGTCTCTCAACCCAGAATAGAGATCCGCATATGATCGGATACTAGCTGCGGTCGAGAGTGGTAATGGATGTGTATTCTTCGACAGTGGTAACATTCACCACTGTGGATAAAATTCACAAGAGAGTCCTCTCTTGTCCATAAAATAGCCTTAAAAATGTTAATAACATTATCCCTCTTAAAAATGTTATCACTGTGGACAAGGACATATGCACCGTGGGCAAGATTTGGGGTGTGATATCTTGAAATTTTTAAGAGGATAAGATTTATAAAATAACTTAAAATATTTAAATAAAATTTTCTATTCCATTTTCAATTATCCTACAGTCAAGCCGGTCTCTGATACCATTTCTGTGAGGACCTCGAGACATCCCCAAAAATACAACTATCCAGGATTTTAGTTGCATTTCAAAATAGTACAAACAGCCAAACTTTATTTTATAACTAGAGTTAATTTACAAATGGCTTACATATTTTAATACACCTCCAAAATTTACACTTCAAGACCACAGGTATGGCTCGAATGTAGGATAACTAAAAATCTACACCAAACTCTTCTAAGTCTTCAAATGAAAAATCTTCTGCTGAAAAGAAAGGATCTACCCAAAAGAAGGGTACCTCGCAAAAAAAACGGGTAAGCACTTACGTCCTAACAGGTTTCCATATGCAAGCCTATTAACTACATGCAAGGGTTTAACAGAAATTGACGGGGATATTTAATAATAAACTTAATGCATAATTTAGAATATTTTTTTAAAAAATCCTATATTTTGTCAATTCTTTCCTAAAACATTTTTAAAAGAGATTTTAAAACATTTGCAAATACTATCTCCAAATACTCCATTCCTTAACACATCTTCTTTCAGATGTCTATTCTTTTTTAAAATCACGAGAATTATGAACAAAGCAGGCATCACCCAGTTGACACAACCTCGTATACCCGAGATAGGGTCCATCGATGTTTTTGTTATCAGCTTTGCAAAACCTATCCAACTTTAACCATACAACACTTCTTATATGGTTCGATGACATTTTTATTCAATAAAACTCAAGGTTTTGCAATATCTCGCACACCGTGCAGATATTGGGAAAATAACCTCAACGATGCTAAGCTCCGCACAATCACTACGGTAACCTTGCTAGTGATTCACTCGCTTAAAGCATTGCGGAAAACCGCGCAGGCATTAAAAAAAATAATAAAACAATGCCTCGCCTTTTTCAGTCATCACGGTAACCTTGCTAATGATTTAATTTTATAAATTTTCATTTTTATCCACTTTTCACTTCCATATCAATAAATGAATTTATCATATGGACAATGATTTTCTATCCTACTTTTCAAATATGTAGATATTATTAAATTTTTCCTATGCTAGGGTAATGTACAAGATAATTGTTTTAGGTGGGCTTTTGGCAGTGGATTTTTGGTATAATTACTCTACATAAATGATAAATTATTTAAATAAAATATGGGGAAATTTACATAATTAAATAACTAAAAAGTAATGCAATAATTAAATAGAAATATGACAATAGGAAATTCAATATGCATCAAAAGTAGAAGGAAAAAGAAAAATGCAAGGAGCATGAATGCATGAAATTATTTTTAAAAAGGATATTTTTAGGGAAAAGGTTAGGGTTGGCTAGGATGGTGATGGTTTGTATGATCTAGGAAATCTTCCGAAAATTTTATAAAAAGAAAAGGTGATGGGGAATTTTGGCATCATCTCGGATAGAATAAAGTGGAGAGTTGATTTTGACATTATTTTGATAGATCTCCGGATAGCAAGAATTTATGCATGTGTACGTGGGAAAAATATGTGGATCAACAAATTTTCAGAGATCGGGGTCGACGACAACAGAGATATCGGAGTTCCGAGATAGAAATTGTTGAAGATAAAAGGTGAAAATCTTGAAAATATATTTTTGAAAGAAATATTTGGATGAAATATTTTTATTTGATTTTTTGGGATTTTTGGAAAATGGAAATAAATTTTAAGAGCATTTTCTTTTAGATAGAGAGGGAAAAACATTTTATTTTCAAAATTTAAAACTAAAATGGGGGTATTTTATATTTTTATAAAATACTAGGCTGAATTCTAGATTTTTACGAATTTTGGCTGAATTTTTGGAGTGGATTTGATATTTCAGGCAAAATAGAAAACTTATATGGAATTTAAAATAAAAGGAAAAATGAAAAGATTAAATGGGCAGATGCTGGGCTGAGTTGGGCTGGAGCTGAGCCGGCCCAATAGCAAGGCAGAGCTGTGCGAGCTGAGCTGCGCGGGCGCTGATAGGTGGGGGCGCATGGCAGTGGGAGAGAGAGAGAGGGAAAAGGAGGGGCAGCGGAGGTGAAGCTCACCGGCGGTGAGGGCGGCCGGAGACGGCAAGGTGGTACTCTGTATGGGTGATTGGCTGTGGTGAAGAGCAACCCGAGGCGGCGATGGTGCTGGGTATGGCCGGAGATGGCGGCGCGGCGGACACAGCGTGGCGGCGGCGAGAAAGGTCGTCGACGGCGATGCTCCGGGGGTTGCAGATGTAAGGTGGTGGTGGAGGGGAGATCGCTTGGTGATGCTATCGCCGAGGACTGGTATTTATAGGCGCAAGAGCATGGCGGTGACCGGAGGAGAAAACCGTGGGTGGCGGTGAACTCCGACGAAAAATTTCGGTGGTGAGAGGGCAAACCGAGGGCGGTGACGTGGAGGATAGGATTGACGATGACGTGGCGAAGCCTTATAGGTGGTGGCGATGGCCTGGAAGGCTCGGGAACGACGGCGAAGCGCTATTCCGGCGAGCTCCGAGGTGGATACGGTGGCGCCGGCGGTTTCTGGGTGGCGGCGCAACCGGAGGAGGGAGAAAACAAAGGGCGCCGCTGGATTAGAAGGGGAAACGATGGGCGCCGTTGGATTTCTGAGACGAAGCAATACGGTTAAGCTGACGTGGCCAATTCTCAGCCGTTTGATCAAATCGAGAGATTTACATCCGTTGATGGCCACTTATCACACCGGGAGGAGAAAAAGAGGACACGCCGAAAGCGTAGTCCAAAAAGGGAAGGCGTAATCCGTGGATTTTCCAAAAAAGGAAAGGGGCTAAATGAATTTCCAGAAAATGAGTTTAGATTTTGGGAATTCATAGACAATTGTAGGGAGCTCAGAAAAATATGAGATTGGTCTCTAAAAATCTAGAAAAATGAGTAGAACCTAATGGTGGAATAAAAGTTGATATTTTATGGGATGAAAATCTTTGGATAAATAAAATAAGAAATTTCTTTAATGGAATAAAATAGGAATTGCTTTAGAAAATTCTTAGAAAATTAAGGGAGATTTCTAGGGCTCAAAAATGATTTTTGCGAAAAATTTTGTGCTAAACTTGGGTGAATTTTGGTATGTCACAGCCAACATGATGGGAATAGGATGTTCCTTCCTCGAATACCACTGTGCCCCTCCGACGCGGAGATGTTCCCATTTCGTTTCAAGAGGAAACAGTTCCCTGTAAGGCTCAGCTTTGCGATGACGATCAATAAAGCCCAAGGACAAACCATCCCTCACATTGGTGTCTATTTGCCGGACCTGATGTTCTCCCATGGGCAACTCTACGTCGCGTTGTCAAGAGCTACATTAAGAGGAAATATCACCGTGCTAGCTGTATCTGACAAGGCCAAATCGAAGCAACAGAGTTCAAGGAGCACCAGTCAGACGTTTAACAAAAACATTGTATGCAGAGAAGTACTTAAGTCTTAGTCTGAGGTGTCGGTTCAGTTGCATGTAATTTTTTTCTCTTTATTTTTTTGGGTACGCTATCCTAAAAAACCTAATATATTGATTCTCTCCATTTACCTCTGTGATTCCCTGTGTTCATTTTTTCAGATTTGTCTCTCACCAATTACCTCTTTGAACCCTGCCTGCATAGTGCATTTCTACTAATTGAATTATGCTTCTTTCTGTTGGGTTTTCTTCGGTGGTGACCTAACTACAGGCTACTCTATATATCATGTTTTAATAGTTTTACTAACTCATGGTGTTTTGAGCTTTTTGTGACTTTTAGCTTACATCTCTATGTATCATTATTCTTTTTGGAGGTGTAGCACTCATGTTTCTTTGGGTGACGGGCCTTCAAATCGATTTCTTTTAAAGACATCCTTGCTGCAGGTAGCCTTGGATTTTGCTAATTTATACTCTGAATCTTTGTTGTTCGAGAAACTGAAATTGCACTATGTTTTGAGTGTCCGTAGAGTGTACTACAGCAAGAATCTGAATGAAAAATTGTGCTATAGCATCGTTCTTGTCAGCGTTACATAGCAGTAGCCTTTTACTTTAACAAAGGATTGTGCTGCATCTTCTTTATTTCTCTTTTGGCTGACAATATTTGTAGTATATGCTATTCTTGGAAGTCAAGAATCAGCAACTAATGATCTATTTGTCTAAATGAATTGTACGTGCGTGGAGGGCTTGACAAAGCAGAGATTTACAGTATTGTACTATCACCTAATGCCAAGTGTCTGGCAGTGTACAGTGACAAAGGAACTATTCATATTTTGAGTCTAAGATTCAGACTTGCAAGAGAAAATACAAGCAATGAGCAGTGCAAACTTGAAGGAACTATTCATATTTTCAACTCTCTGTTTGTATTGTATACACTGTATCATAAGGCTGCGTTTAAGGGGGCGTTGTATATTGATTCAGCCCATTAATTTTAAAAAAGCGACAATGTGATACATGATTTAGTAATTTGTGTCTATCTAAACTATTTAGGCAAAGGTACTGGTATGCTTCGTCTAGGAAGCAACGATGAGCTTCCCTACATGAAGGTGGCAACTATGGCGATCCGGAGGAGCAGGAGGAGGTGATATTATTGGTTGCATATTTTCTACTTAATTTTTCTAACATGTCTAGATTTGCCATATACAGTGTGTGTTATGTTGCCAATTTTCAATTTTATAACCCTTTGTTGATGACTTCATGTGAGAATCTTTCTGTTTGTAAATATAACTAGCAAATGCACTGCATGCCTTGTTCTTACATTTCTGAAATAGATACTTGGGAAGTAGTTAGTGACAAACTTCAGAGTGAGGTCAAAAGTCAAAACCATCTATCCTTGTGGGTGTTGTGAAGGATACAGAGAGCCTTTTGACTTCTGTATGTGCAATCCTCCATGTCTTTGAGAGCATAGAGGAAGTGGTCTAAATCCAAATACTTCGTGTGACTTCTTTTCTCGTACATTTTCACGTCGTGCTACAGAGACTTTGTTTTTCGGAACGAATTGAAGGGAGTATCATGTATCAGAAAAAATGATCTTAATTATCATGATGTATTGAGTTTGAACATATGAGCGTTATGACATGGAAGCCACATATGTCATCGTTATTGTAAGGCTATGAGCTAATTTTTCACAAGTTGCCTTCGAATTCACTTTTTGTTCTAATTTATGCTTGCTTTCATCCTTTTGTAGTCCGTGGCAAAGCACGGGCAATGTACTAATGTATTTTTCTTTCTCCTCTCTTTTTTGGGACCTTTGCAAAAGAACCATGGCCAATACAAGAGCTGCTTAGCTTGCTCCCCCTGCATGCATGTGTTTTATTTAGATTCTGGCATCCTGTCAGGATCGAAGTTGCGAGAGAATTTTCGCATGTGTAGTGGACGAAAGAATATGAGCAGGCCAAAAGAATATGAGCAGGCCATGCATGCATGGTCCTGATTCTGCCTTTCTCAGATTCTTCCATGCTGTGATTCTCTGAAAACGCCCTCCATCCCCTTTGAACACTGGTACGATAGAACATGGTAATTAAAGCTGATGGGTTGTTGCGCATTAACGTCAGTTAATAATTCAGTTAATGATGTCGATCATGCTCATATATATGTGATGCATGTTAATTAAGCCAGGATGCGCCTCTCGTTGGGAATTAGTGTGTGTGTGTGTGTGTGTTTTTTTTGGGGGGGTGGGGGGGGGGGGGGTGCACGGTGCGCTCTCAAATGTGTACTTTGCTCTCAGGGGAAAAGGGCCAAATGTGTCTTGCATAAACTGTATAAGATCGATTTATTTTCCACACAGTAGAGGAATCAAATTTAATATTCAATGACAACACAATAAATATATATACTAATAAAAAGTGCCTTAAGGAGATGATGAGTCCTATTTAAATTTTAAAGTCCCCACCTTTCTTAGGAGTTGATGCTCGTCCACCCGCTCTTCTCAGGAAACAACTAATCCTTTGTATTTGCATCACCCTCACATAGCGTGAAACCTAATAACCTATTTGAAGGGACCTAAGCCCGAGAGGGGGGGTGAATCGGACTATTTTCAATTTTATTCGCTTGTTGAACTTTATCAATTAGTCAAATTAAGCACCCAACTAGCGAATGAGCCCTACACAAGTCTAGTAGCGGAAGTAATTACAAGTGCGAATAATAAAGGTGACAAGGGGGCAAACCGATCTTTTTACCGAGTTCGGTGCAAGCACCTACTCTCGTTGAGGGAGCTCGCCACAAAGAAAAGCCCTGGACCCTCTCGTCCCTAATCCTCAATCCACTAGAAGAAGTTTGTTCCCGAACACATCGGAAAGGAACTCCAACTCGTACAAGAATCGGCAGCCTTCACACACGAAGGACCCCGAAACACCCGACTTCACAGGCGAAGTCGACCCCCGACGCACTTGGAGGATTTAGTACATCTCCGACGCACTTGGAGAAGAGGATGCACCGGCTACACCTAGCCGATGACCACCACGCTGGTGGGTTTGTTTATGTACACTTGTCGATGACGATGAAGCTTGTGGTGGAGTTGAATCCCGGTGACAAGAAGCCTAAGAGCACAATGCCGGAAGCACAACTAGACCACCACCTCTCCCACCATCAAGCTAGGCCAAGAACTCATGGGGGAGGCACAAGGACTTCGGGGCTGACCGGAGGAGGCTTGGGTATGTGCTCTTCTCACTCCTCTCTCCTTTTTCCCTCACTCTCTCTCACTCAATCTCTCAAGCACATGGAACCCTAGATGGAGGTGGGAACCATGGGAGGAGCTCTCTTGGGTGACTAGGGCAAGGTGTGGCTGCTAAAAGTGGCTCTCCCTCGTTTCTCCTGTGCTGGTGGCTCCTATTTATAGGCACAAGGCGAAACCCTAAGGATGGACTGCTCAGAATTGATTTCCCGAGATTCAGATCGATCCGTCGGACCCGGTCCGATGACCGTCGGACCCGGTCCGATGAAGCTTAGACGCTGAGCTAAGGCTGGCGGCTAGGGTTTGACATGTCCATCGGACCCGGTCCGACGGTGGCCATACCCAGTCCGACAGGAGAATTGTTTTCGGGACTTAGTCGATTTTCAGCTTTTCCCCGTCCATCGGACCCAGTCCGAAGGTGGTCGGACCCAGTCTGACAGCAGGGTTGCATTTAGGACTTAGTCGATAGGAACCTACGGCCTAGTCGGACCCGGTCCGACGGTGGTCAGACCCGGTCTGACAGTAGGGTTGCATTTTGAGTGACTTAGCCGCTGACACGGGCATCCATCGGACCCGGTCCGACGGGCTAATTTTTGCAGCCCACTACGTTTTGGCTATCCCCTTTCTCCTTTCATGTCTTGCCTAGGATTTAGTGTCATGTTTGTTAACTTGTGAACTTTGGCGAAAATATTTGGACACTTAGGCGGAAAGTTTCGCGCCCATTGGAAATATCTGGCTTTAAGACTTGGCTGCTACGAAACCCCGGACAACTGGCTACCCCCTGGAGTCTCCGGGACTAGTGTGCTCGGGCACATGTGCTCGTTTGAGCCTTTGAAACTTGAGGTCGATGAAATAGGCTTGAACAAGACGGAAAACACACGCAAAGAGTATAAGAGAAACTATGAAACACAAGAGCCTTAACCTTAAAGTCCCTGTTGTTATCAATACCAAAACTTGATCTTACAATCTTCCCTTTTTTGGTAATTGATGACAACACCTGTAAATCTCCTGCATAGCTAACTCAACAGGCAAATGTGTGTCTCGTGCAGTGGGTTAGTTCCAACAAGTGTATATGAATATGAATTTTAGTCCCACTTGGATTATACTAATTGAGATTACTTCACTTGAAATAACAACTAGGCATAAGATCAATTGAAGTACAATACAATGCATACCTAACACCTAACTCCCCCTAGATCATAAGCATGAAAGCACAAAGCAGGCACAGATTTGCAATTTCTCCCCCAGGCACAGATTTGCAATTTCTCCCCCTTTTGTCACATTTCCTACTTTTCTACTCATTTTTCTCCCCCTTTGTCGTCAATAACCACAAAGGGCAAGCAACAAGCACATGAAAAGGAGACAATACTTAAGAGCTTTGTAGATTATACAAGTTCTAACATACCAAGTTATCCACCATATTACAAATTCAAAACTATTTCTAGATCAAATATCGCAAGACACAATAGATGCACATGTTTGAGTGATGTGTAAGTAGAATTAAGGCCTAGAGCCGGATTTAGAGGAATCAAAACCAATGAGTATCTAGTAAGTGCATGCATTAGAAGAAATCACTTGATGCAAGCTAGCAACTAGAACAAGCATGTTCAAATATGCACAAGTGCTACACCAAGCCAAAATTTGAGTCTAAACATATTCCTTTTTTTTTAAAGAATTTCATTTTATGTTTCTTTTTAAGTTCCATGTCTCAAGCCTTAGGCGACACTGCCCAGCATTACACTGAAGGATTCAGTGTCTTGATCATCCAAAACTTCCCCTAAGTTCATGCCTAGTGCAATGGCAAGCTGTCTCAGCTGGGAAGACATTGGTGAGAACAAGGATGGCATTTTGGCCTTATTTTTGCATTTTGCACATTTTTAGATTGCTCAACATTTCCATAACAAAGGTGCTCATATCTAGTCATGGTATTGAACAAGATACACAATGAATAGCAAGACCAGAATTTGAAGCACTAGGTCATTCACATAGAGATGAGCTAAAAAGATACACATGGCTTTAACACATCTAGCACACGCTCCAAGTGAAGAATTATTAGCATATGTTAATTAGAGCACATATTGAGCACGATGGCAGTCAATTTGAGATTTAGCTATCAAGTGCAAATGGAAATGCATTGAACAAAGTATGAATCAAGTAGAATTTGTAAAGCTCCAAGATTTATCTCAAGTTCATATGATTGTGCCAGGTTCACACACAACAGCCCCACGGCCAACTCAGGCGACATTTGACCTATCTAGTATGTTCAGTTCATTTCTTAATTTACAAAAGCGTGCCTCATCTAGTGGATTGGTGAAGATATCAGCAAGCTAGTCCTCCGTACGCACAGATCCAACCACGATGTCGCCCTTCATCACATGATCCCGAAGGAAGTGATGTCGGACGTCAATGTGTTTGGTGCGCAAGTGTTGAACCGGGTTGCTAACTATCTTCACGTCACTCTCATTATCACACAGAAGAGGCACGTGGTCAAGTTTTATGTCAAAGTCAACTAAGGATTGTGTTAGGAATACAATTTGCGCACAACTACTCCCTACCGCTATATACTCAGCCTCAGCAGTAGATAGCGCCACAGAGTTATGTTTCTTTGATACCCACGACACAAGACATCTACCAAGTAGGTGACAGGCCCCTGAAGTGCTCTTGCGATCAATCTTGCATTCGGCATAATCTGAGTCAGAGTAACCAAGGAGCTCAAACCGCGCATCCTTAGGGAACCAGAGACATATGCTAGGACTGAATTTTAGATATCTGAAAATTCTTTTGACAGCTTTCAAATGCATTTCTCTAGGAGAGGCCTGGTATCTAGCGCACATGCACATACTAAACATGATATCCAGCCTAGATGCTATCAAGTAGAGCAATGCACCGATCATGGAACGATAAAGCTTGGCATCCATAGGGTTACCTTCTATGTCGAGGTCGAGGTGGCCGCTTGTACCCAATGGAGTCCGGATTGGCTTGCATCTGTCCATGTCGAAGTGCTTCAGGAGATCCAGAGTGTACTTCTCTTGGTTATAAACACCCCAGTCTTGAGTTGCTTGATTTGAAAGCCCAAGAAGAAGTTCAACTCACCCATCATTGACATTTCAAACTTAGCTGCCATCATCTCACTGAAGTCTTGCACCATCTTGCTGCTTGAGCTCCCAAATATGATGTCGTCGACGTAGACTTGGCACAAGAATAAGTGCCCATCATCCACCTTGGTGAAGAGAGTAGAGTCTACTCGTCCAACACTGAAACCCTTATAGATGAGAAAGTCTCTAAGTCTTTCATACCAAGCCCAGGGAGCTTGCTTGAGCCCATACAAAGCCTTTGATAGCTTGAACACATGGTTGGAGTGCTTTGGATCCTCAAACCCTGAAGGTTGCTTAACATACACCAGCTCCTCGATGTAGCCATTTAAGAAGACACTCTTTACGTCCATCTGTTTAAGTGTGATGTTGTGACATGTAGAGAACGTCATAAGCAGCCTAATTGCATCATGTCTGGCCACAGGAGCATAAGTATCTCCACAGTCCACACCCTCAACCTGTGTGAAGCCTTGAGCCACAAGTTTTGCCTTATTCCTGACAATCACTCCAAACTCATCTGTCTTATTCTTGAAGATCCATTTTGTACCAATCACATTGCAATCCTTGGGTCGCTCCACAAGTGTCCAGACTTGATTCCTTTCAAAATTGTTCAGCTCTTCATGCATGGCATTTATCTAATCAGGATCAGTCAATGCCTTTTCCACCTTCTTTGGTTCCAAGTCAGATACAAAAGCATGATGCTCACAGAAGTTAGCCATGCCACTGACATCACTGAACCCAGCTGTTCTTGACCTTGTTTGCACACCTTGAGTCAAGTCCCCAATCACTTGATTTAACAAGCCTCATAAAACCGGGTCAAGACTCACATGATTCGAGCGAGGTAGCGGAGGCGATTTGGGGCGTTCGTCTCGCCTCCAGATCCAAATGAATCGCCGACTCAAATGCATTGTTCGGCGCCGGTGAGGTGGGATTTCTGGCGGGGATCGTGGAGGGGCGGGCTTCGGTCACCGCCATCTCGGTAGGTGTCCAGGGAGGAGGCTCGGCGCAAGTTCGCCGCCCAGATCTGATGTTCATCTTCTCCGGCGTTCGTCTGGCCTAGGCAGCAAAGGAGCGGATTTAGGCTGTGGTTGTTCAGGTACAGTAGTAGTGGTGGTGGTAGGAGTTTTATGTTTTTGCTTTTGGAGGTGTTTGTGGCATTCGGGTTTGTGAGATCGTTGGGGGCGGAGCTTCTTCTTGCCGGCTCTTCGTCGGCTTTGGAGTTTCCTCTGCTTCTTCGATCTTTGCAAGCGGCGCGACATATCTATCCGCGAATAAGGTGTCTGCTTGTAGATCTCGGCGGCGCTGGTTGGCTTTTGCTGAGATTGCGTCGTTAGTAGGAGGAGAGAATCCCCGTTTTGCGGTGGATACTTTTGTGGAGAAAGAGGTATGAAGGTTTCGATGCAGGAGACTCCGGCGTCGTTCTTGGTTCCGAAGATGACGGTGGTGGGTGGTAGCACGGGTTCATTTTCCTCGATCTTGGTCGTGTTGGATTTGAGTTCCTCCTCGTTCACTCTTGGTTTTGACCTGCGGATCCATAACCTTCTATGGTTTCGGCCGGAGGATTTGGGCCTCATGGTGCCACCGACTCCGCTAGCCTTCGCTCCCCAACGGCGTGGTGAGAAGGAAAAGTTTGGCGGTTTTCGTCGTCTCTCGACCCTCCGTGGACTTGGTTGTATTTTTTATTTTTAGAGGGGTGTGTTTGTAATTCGTCAGAAGCTTCGTGAATGAAAAGGTGGTTTCTTTCTAAAAAAAAATGGATGGTCACGAGCAATTGAATGATGGATTCTGATCAACCGAGAAGGTTGTCCACTTGATTGCTCCACTGACTCTCCATCTTGCTCATCAGCTGTCTCTGTCATTGAAGATGGCTCCTCACTTGAGCTGTCTTGAGACACAGCTTCCCTGAGTCTGGCTCAAGCTCAGGTGTGAGCGGTGGTGTAACTATTTCACTCACATTAGGAGCTTCCATTGGCCTCACATCTTCAGCTTCCATTTCTCCCATTGCTCTTGCCAATTGCTCTCCATCAACATCATCCAGATTGTCATGCTGACCTTGACTGCCATTTGATTCATCAAACTTCACATCACAAGATTCTTCAATCTGACCACTTCCTTCATTGAATACCCCGTAGAAAGTCCCACTGGAAGAGTATCCCAAGAGAATCCCTGTGTCCACCCTACTTTGGAATTTGCCCAAGTGCTCCCTCTTCTTCTTGATATAGACCTTGCATCCAAAGACCCTGAAGTAGGAGACATTGGGTCGTCTTCCCACAAGCAGCTCATAAGAAGTCTCCTTGAGAAGCTTGTGAGTATACAGCCTATTGATGCAATGACAGGCTATGCTGATTGCCTCAACCCAGAACACTTCAAAGGTTCCAAACTCATTGAGCATTGTTCTTGCCATCACGATGAGTGTCCTGTTTTTCCTCTTAACCACACCATTCTGCTCAGTTGTGTATGTGGCTGAGAACTGATGATCAACCCCTAGCTCATCACAAAACAACTCAACAAATGTGTTAGTGAATTCAGTTCCATTGTCACTTCTCACCTTTTTGAGGCTACAATCAAAAGTATTTTGGGCTTTCTTTACAAACTTTTTGAAAAAGTTCCCATTGGGGTTTTGTCAGATAGAAAGAAAACCCAAATGTATCGGAAGAAGTCATCAACAATGACCAAGCAATAGAGATTTTCTCCGATACTCACATATTTTGTTGGCCCGAAAAGATCCATATGTAAAAGCTCGAGAGGTCGAGATGTAGACATGACATTCTTGGTAGGATGTAAGCGACAGTTTGTTGAACATCATCACACAATCACAAATAACCAAGAGAAATTATATATTATGCAAAAGTAATTGTTACACAACTACTTATTACAATAGTTTAATTAAAGATAACATAATATTGTCCATAATATATCAGAGTGTGGAAATTCAAATATGCAGCGGAAAAAGTATGATGATGCTCCAATCCGACCTTTGAGCGCCAATTAATCCTCAACGAAGTCCGGAACAAGATCCTCCTGATCCTGAAGATAGACCGAACCTAATCCTTCTCCTGAAGACAAATTTATCCGTGGTTTTTATAATGAGTACACGGCTACCCAGTAAGAATCCTTATAATGATGCAAGAATATAAACAAGAATAGGGTGGCTATTTTGCATAAACACCTACACTAGTCAAATTATTTGAAGTGTTGTAAAACAAAGTTGTAGAACAATTAATATCGATACAATTCCCAAGAATAACTCGCAGAGCTCGGCTTCGAAAGCCCCTCTGTAGAACAAAACTTGCCTCGAACAACTCAAACAACACCAACCCTTCAGGTTAATTATTAACACATGAGACTACCATGTACGACCTTCCTCGCCTCACATGACCGTGGGAATGGCTATCATGATAGTTTTAACTTTGCAGAGTGTAGCACACTTTACCCATAAGCCGAGTGATACTTTAGCGTCCTAGCTCTTCCTTTGGAGCCTAGACCAAGTGACAATACAAGGCGATTCATTAGTCCTTCTGTTAACACCAATACCCCCTCTAACGTTTTGACACTACGGGTCCCCCTCTTGAGCCCACGGACTGCAGCACGATCTTTTCAAAGTAAAGTGTGTTAACAGTTTTTCCTAACTACTAAGCCAGGACTAACACATGCTGCGCAACATGTTAACGCTAGCACTTATGGTTGCGTTTGTATGGTTTGGTCGGATAAGCACATGTTAAAGATCCTTAGACCAAGGTGGCTACCTCTACCACAATTCTCAATCCACAAAACCCTTAGACCAAGGTGACTACCTCCACCACAATCCTCAATCCACAAAACCACCCGACTTGCCACCTTTAGTCAACACATGCTACGTAGGTTTTAGTTGATTAGGTTATTAAAGTAACTCAACACCTCCATTCATACCAAGTCACAAAAGTAATTAAATGATGAACCTAAACAACTACCAACCCACGAGCATTAGCAACTATGCATAAGGATAGGCTAGGAAAATGACTAAGGCAGCAATAAATAGGCTAAATTCACAGGGCAGATGACTCAGTGTGAATTTAATAGGCTTCTACCCGATCCCATCATTTCATGCATAAGGAAAATAGATAAAAACAATAAACAGGCGAGTTTTGCAAACTAGGGAACAAAATGCAAGCTATCTTGTTTTAGTAGTACTCCGGGTCTTGGGGATTCTCCTTCAAACGGCTCCTGGAATCCTCTCGAACAACGCGAACACGGACAATCTACGCGTAAAACGGAATGCAAACAAATAAACACTAGACAATATATTTTATAAAAATATTGAACATTTATGGCTGATGATGCCTCGGTCTTTCAATCATGCATCGGATTTTAGCAAACTCACTTCGGAATTTTTTCTCTTCGCTGGCGTCGCTAAACGCTCGCTTGGTGAAGTCGGCAACAACGTCACGCAAAACGAGGCGCTAGCAATTAGACAGCTGCAAAGGGAGTTCTGAAAAATACGAGATTAATACAGGAGGTAATAGGGATCAAACGAGGATCAACAAAATTGGTTCGGAGGGAATCCGACTTACGATCGAGGAGAAATAAAATGTTGAAATGGTATTGTTTATATGGGAATAGTGCTGCTGGGAAATGTGGTATTAAATAGGGGAAAATCCCCAATCTCATCCCCTCACGGCCACATACGCAAGAGAGAGAGAAAGAAGAGGGACAGGGAGAGAGAGAGAGGGGTCCACGAGGGGGAGAGAGGGAGATGGCGGCGGCCATGGCTCCAGCGTGGGCGGCGCTCCGGCGGCTCGACAAGGCGGCGCGGGGTGTTCCGACAAGGACGGCGCACCCGCGGCGCCTGGAGGCGACGCCATGGGGCGGGGGCGGCGGCATGATGGCCGGCGTCTGCGGCAAGGCGGCGGCACTGCGGCAGCTGGGCAGCAGCGGCAAGGGCAGGGCAGGGCCAGGGCGGTACGGCTCGCGTGTGCGCGGCGGGCGGCTGCTACGAGGCGGCGGCACAGATGGCGGCTTGGGCGGCGGCTCCCCGGTGGTGGCGGCTTGGCATCTGCTGCAGCGTAGGGCAGGGTTGCGGCTTGGCCTCCCACGGCGTGGCATGCTCCAGCGGAAAGGGGCGGCGGCGGCAGGGCAGGGGCGCGGTGGTGACGTGGCTCCATGGGGGCGGCGGCATCCCGGGCCCTGGAGAAGGGCCAGAGGCGGTGGCTCAGCAAGGGCGGCTGCTGGCGGCGGCCCAGCCTGGGCGGCGACGTCATGGCAGGGGCGGTGACACGGCTCCAGGGATGGGGCGGTGATACTCCATGGGAGCATGGCGGCGGCTGCACCTCCACAGGTCAGGGCGGCGACGACGGCTCGGTGAGGGATCAGGCCAAGGGCGGCAGTTGTGGATGGGTTTGGGGAAGTTGGAGAAATTGCTAGGGTTTTGCTGGGTTTATATGGGGTCGGGTTGTGAACATGGGATTGGGCTTAGGGCCCTATTTGGTTCGAGTTTAGGGACAGAGCTTGATTGGGCTTAATCGGCAAATTCGGTCCCTTTGGGGCAGATCCTGACTAAGCTTTCTCGTGAAGGATGTTGGCTCGGGTTTGCTGGTACTTTTGGGGGATTCGTACAATACGACGACATTTGGAAGACCGAGTCAAAAGGGAGTACGATAGAAATATCGGTTCGGCACAGAGGGGATGGATGGATGGCTCGACTAGGGTTGCGACTAACGGTCGGCCAAGGTGGCGAGAAACTGTAGCTCGACCGAGAGAAATAGAGATTTGGTGGACCAAAATAGCAAAAGAGGTCGATCGGGTTCGAGTTACAACGTACTGGAGTGGAGTCAGGATTCTGGACGAGAGAGAGAGGTGAGTCGACTAAGTCAGGGGTTGAGGGTCGATGTGATAAGATTGTTGTTGGTTTAAATAGAGAGGCCGGTGAGGTACGGCTCAGCTTAGAGAGAGAGAGAGAGAGAACGATTGATCGGGTTAGGGGTCAAGGTTAGGTGTAGGGTTTGACCAGGAGAAAGGGGAGGTAGGGTTTCAAGGTTTGTCGGCCGAGAGGGACAGACATTTGACCGGCGAGGGTTATGACAGAGGTCGACCGGAGTTAAAGATCTAGTCGAGAGAGTTTTCAAGGGAAGTCGGGTGGAATTAGGGTCTCTTAGGACATCGGTCGATTAGGGTTTGGTCAAGAGACGATGGACTGCTCCACCAGACGAATTAGGATTTTGATCAAGGAAGGGGATGGGCGATCGGCTCAACCAAAGGATTTTAGGGTTTCGGTTGAGCTAGGTTTCAATCGAGAGACAAAGTCAGAGTTCCGACCGAGGAACGAATAAAAGCGAGGAGTGAGCTTTTGCATTTAAATTTGTAATTTTGTAAATTGTAAATTATAATGAAAATAATTAGTAAGATAAATTCTTATATGTAAATAATTGTTTGAAAATTTAGGGATTTCCATATAGAAAAAATAATAGAAATTATTTTAACTAGTTTGTCTTTTTAAATGAAACTTGGGACATTCTAATATTTATTAGGATGTCACACAGTATAACATAATGCCTCTACGAGTGTATTGCAGAGCAGCTAGATAGCCACACCAGAGAATTTGTCTGACAAGATCTATAAATATGTAAGAGAACTGGGCAGAAACATGAAAGAAGAATCAAGACAACACCAATGAGCTCCATCCAAGGCAGGTTAAGGTTACTACATGCTAATCAGTCTATGGTAATATGGTGCTTGATGTAACCTTAACCTAAATAAGGTTAACTTATTTCTGATTCACATATGGATTTAGTATCCCCTGCAGCCCTAGACCAAACACATTGGCGAGCTCTTCGTGGCATGCAGGACAGCAGGATTGCAGGAGGAGTTCTTGACAGCATCTCTAGTAGTGCTACACTGCTACCTATAAAACATTGACATGTCACATAGAAAACCTCTGTAATGGTGATAGCTATAATACTATCTCTAAATTAATTTAGAGTAAATTTCAGAAAATCCGATGTTTAGAGGCCAATATAACACATAACCACAGGTTTTATATTTTTTATCACATAACCACATGCCTCCGATCCAAACTAATGTAAAACCAGAGGTTTAGAGCTGCTAGCGACTCATCGGCTATATGATATGGCAAAAGAGCTCCATATCAGTCTGCCGTTTCAGATGAAATTTAGGGCGCGCCCTGAGTTGATCCCGCACGCCTCCTCGTCGTTCTCATGTGCCGCCCTGCACACCTCCCAGGCGACGCTCTGTTTTCCTCTGGCAGGCGATGGCGACCTTGGAACTATCGATGAAATTTGTAAATTCCCCAAGTCACCCAAACCCTAGAAATAGATTGTTCCCCAAATTATAACCTACCTGCACAATGGATGCACTAGAAACGCTCGCCTCTAGGACTGCACGACGAGCCATCCTTTTGGTTATCGGCGCCATGGAATTCCGTCCCTTGTAGCCGGCGGTCACGGGAGTAGCTAGGTGAAGACAAAGCGTAGGACAGAGGGAGGTAGTTGGGCACTAATGTGGAACTCTTTTGCCATGTCATAAGGCCGATGTATCACTAACAACTCTAAACCCGTGGTTTTGCGTTAATTTGGATTGAAGACATATGGTTATGTGATAAAAAATATAAGACCTGTGATTATGTGCTACATTGACACCTAAACATGGGGTTTTCTAAAATCTATCTATTATACATATAAAGGAGGGGAAAAAGAAACCACCACGTTCGTCCACATCATCCAAACTATTTGAACCGTTCGATCAATGGTGGGATCAGATTTATGTAAATCTAGTGGTCAATATTAACCTTTATAACCAACTACTGAAGCTGATATATATATTAGAGATAAACTCTAAATCTAATCTGATATATTATCTATATCTTAACACAAATCTACTAATCCTAAAATTCTAGAAATTCCCACGTTAATAAAAAAGTAGAAATTCTCATGTTAATCATATAAAAAATAAAAAAATTACATTGTTGAATATGGATATTATTATATAAATCTAGCGGTCAATATTAACCTCTATAACAAACTATTGAAACTGATCTATATATTAGAGATAAACTCTAAATCTAATTTGATATATTATCTATATCTTAACACAAATCTAGCCGCGCAAACGCGCGAGTCACCTCGCTCGTTTACACATTAAATTAAGTTAATAAATGATAGTGCACGTGTATCTTGTAATCCGCTATAGATTGTCTTTTATATAGTGCACGTGTATCTTGTAATCCGCTATAGATTTGTCTTGTATTTAAGAACTAGTATGTATCTCTCTTCCCTCTTTTCTTTCTCCACATAAGAAAAAGATTAATTTAAAACCAACCGGCTAATTTGGCACAATTGAAGATGCCTAGTCTCTTACTTCAACATGGTAGCGTCTACCTCATCCGTCTTTAAGTTTTTGTAACCTTGGGATCAGCGCTTGCTGTGGATTAAGGTCTAGTTCTTTTCAGCTTAACGGCTTAACAGCTTAACGACTTATCTACATTTTGAAAACACATATGTTTTTAGTTTTTTGAGATTGATTTTTCGCTGTTTCGAAGATGGGTCCTAACACTTTAAAAAGCAAGTCAAACGAAATGTAACTGAATCTCGAGACTACCTCGAAAAGCTCTTGAAGTTCAGTCATTTTAGCCGTTTATCCGTTCAGCCGTTCAGATCAGCTCAAAAGAACATGGCCTAGATTAAAGTTTTTTTTTTTTGAAAGAGGAGCAGGAGAACTGTCGTCCTATTTCATTGATAAGCAGAAGAAAAAAATAAAAAGGCCGTGCAAGCACGGGTACAACCATGGCCTCATTGCAACCACAGCAAGAGCGACACACCTCCGACCACTGCCGGACACAACACCTACAGGGGAGAGAGAAAGGAAAGCAGGCCCACCGCTACCACCCAAGCCACAGGCCGAACAAAGAGAGAGATACAGAAGAGGGAGAAGGGGGAACACCAACACACTCACACAACAACAAACGACTCCTAGAGCAGCAGACCTAGTGAAAACCCAAAGCGTAAAACGGCAACCACGACGCCTCCAACGAGGTAGCAACGAGAACTCGCCGCCGTCGCAAAGCCGCTAGGGTTTTCACCCAGAGCAGAAAAAGGTCCAATAGGTGATGCCTCCAACGAGGTAACGACACCAAAGGTGACGCCAGCACTAGCCCCAAAAGGGCGAGGCTTTCGCCCAAGACCAGCCTACTAGCGCCGAAGGCAAAGGTCGCCGAAGGTCGAAAACACGAGTAGAACTGAGTCGCCGACCGAAGACGCAGAGCCGAAAAACGCGAACGAACGCCGCCACCCAACGCGGAGGACGCCGCCCACGCCACTAGACACCTCGGAGAAAGGGAGGGTCAAGACGACGAGGATGGGACTGGGTCAAGAGGCAGAGAACGAGGACGTTGCCGAAGAAAACGTCGTCAGCCAAAGTCACCGTAGAGAGGCCACCACTCCTGGTGGCCAGCGCACAGGAAGCGTAGGAGACCGGCCACCGCGCCACCCAGGCGACACAAGCCGAATCCTGCCATTAACCCAAAAGAGGCCAATCCACACCACCGAGCACCTCGCAGGGAGGGGAGGGCAAGGTGGACGAGGACGGGACCAAGCTAGAAAACAAGGGTCGACATGCCGTTGGGGACGGGCGACAGCCCGCCAAGCCACCACGTCCAGCACACGCCCCTGGAACCCACCTGCTCCGTCCGCTCCGGCCAACTACCGAAGCGAGCCCCCCCCTCCAAGCGGCCTCCACCGAGGCGGGCTACCACCTACGAATCCGGCATCACAGCGGTCCCTTCGGACGGCCTCCGTCAAGACAGGCCCACGAGGAGGGGAAGAAGGAAGAAGGGAGAAAGAAGTGGGAAAACTGACGTCAGGTTCCACTGCGCGCGAAGATGAGAACGAAGGCCTCGATTAAAGTTGCAGTCCTCGTCGATCCGCAAGAACCGTGTCCATGACTGCGAGATCAGTAGATCACTCGCCGCCTGCTTGACTCCTCCTCCATGGCCATCTAGCCCTGCGGGATAAGAAGATTCAAGGTCGTGTCATGGAGGGCCAGGAGATCGCGCCTCCTCTTGGCGAGCGCCGCGGCGGCGGCGGCGGAGGCGAGGCCCCGGATGCGTCCCTCCTTCGCCGCCTCTACGCCGGCCACTTCCTTGCGAGATGGGGCGCGAGGTGCACGGATCCTCCCGAGTTCTATCTCCCCTTGCGGTTTTTCCTTTTCCGAAGAACTATTCGGTGCGTCTTTCAGAAGCAGCAGCAAAACGATGCAGCACTCTGCTCTTTCTTGTGTCAGGAAAAGAATTGAATTCCTATTCGTATCATCGCCGACCAATCCATATGGATGATTGGATGGATGGATTGCTTTGCGATGGAAGAAAAAGAAAATTTTATTCCCACAAATTTGTGTTTCAGAAAGAAAAAAAAAGGCTTCTGTTTGTCTGGTCTGAAACTCTGAATTTGGCCTTTTTTTTTTTTTGCGAGGTTTCTGCAGGATGTGGGAGTTCTCGGTGGGGCTGTACATGATCCACATCTGGCCGGACTCGCTGCTCTTCACGGCCATCTACGGCGTCGTCGAGTCCACCTCCATCGCCGTCTTCGGCCCCATGGTCGGCACCCTCGTCGACAGGCTCTCCTACCTCCAGGTGCGGCCGTCGGCCGCCGCTCGACGTCGATCATGTGGTTCCTATCACTCACACGCTCATACATGGGAAATTTAGCTGTATGACATCTAATTGGCGACTTCGTAAAATTGACATCTAATTCGTTTCACTTTCGTTCAGTGATACCCGGACCATGAATTGCTTCGGCATATGACATCTTGGGACTTTTAACCATCTCAACACAGTGATCTTCCCATTTTGCCCCTGGGTTATCCCACATGCCACAGCTCGCTGCCTGTTTGTTGCCACTGGTTTCTGCCGCTGCTCATCTCACCTGTGCTGGTTACTGTTGCTGCCGCTGCTCATCTACTAGGATTGGGTTCTGCTCATCTACTGCTCATTCGAAGACAGTTCATGTATTGGGAAACCGAGCCCACCAAGTAGCCAGAAGAAGTAATCAAGATGCCCCCTTATTCAAGTTATCAAGGGTCCATCCAGGATTTCCTCATCTTGTTGTGAAATATGAAACCATTGTCATGATAAATGTGCTGAGATAATTCCCAAGTGCTGTGGTGAGGAGCTCCAGCGCACTGCACAGGCTTCTCATGGCATCCGGTGATTGATCATTGAAGAACTTGTGTGCCCCAATGAATGTGAATACCTCTGACAGCAAGCAGCAAGCAGCGGCAGAATGCTTCGGCAGCAAGCAGGCAACGAGCTGTGGTATGTGGGATGGCCCAAGGGCAAAATAGGAAGATCACTGTGCTGAGATGAATTAAAAGTCCTAAGATGTCATATGCCGAAGCAATTCGTGGTTCGGGACTCCGGGTGTCATTGAATGAAAGTGAAACTAATTGGGTGTCAATTTTACAAAGTCACCAATTGAGTGTCATACAGTTAAATTTCCCATGATATAGGCCTCATTTGTTT
Source organism: Raddia guianensis (assembly GCA_036346415.1). NCBI lineage: Eukaryota > Viridiplantae > Streptophyta > Magnoliopsida > Poales > Poaceae > Raddia > Raddia guianensis. The sequence continues at coordinate 11,585,079 of CM070539.1, forward strand.
CGGCGTTTTCACGCATTGCGTCGCGTTTTTGGCGGGAACAACGTATTTTGGCTGTGTTTCTTTGGGCGGTTAGATTATAATCTGAAAAGGTTGTAGTGTTTTTATAGAAAATTTAAAGAGCCAAAAAAATTATGAAAAATATTTTTGAGATTTTGAGACAAATTGTGCAAAGTTTCGAAAAAATAACTATAAAATATTTTAAAATATAACCGGTACAAAAATGATAAATTTTAAGCTGCAGCTTATAATCTGATTATAAGCTGAAAGAAGCCTTTGAACGGCTGCTGCGCGGTCGTTACGTGACGCACGCGACGCGACTCCGAAACAAACGAGGCAATAGTGATACAAGTGCTTGTTGCTACTGTCGCTGCTGCTCAATGAATATGTTGGTGCACTGAGCTGCAGGTTCTCAGCCTCTGGCTGCTGGTCCAGAGCTTATCCTTTATCGTTGCCGGGGTCTCCGTCACCTGCCTGCTCGCCTACGACAACCTGAAGGCCAAGAGCTTCGCTGCTTTCATGGCGCTACTCGTCGTGACCAACGCGTCGGGCGCGCTCGCGGCGCTCTCAACTCTTGCCGGCACCATACTGATCGAAAGGGAATGGTATCTATCTTCAGATCATTCAGATTAATCGAGATGATTTGTCAATTGTCCGGTTTCATTTCCTGAACAAATGGAAAGCATATGGCTTCTTTATAAAAAAGAATCGATCGCTGCGTGCAGGGTGGTGGTGATCTCCGGCGGGCACCCGCCGGCGGCGCTGACGAGGATCAACTCGGTGGTCCGGAGGATCGACCTGAGCTGCAAGCTACTCGCCCCCGTGCTGTCGGGGTTCATCATCAGCTTCGTGTCGATGCAGGCCTCTGCGGTGGCGCTGGCGCTGTGGAACATCGTCTCGGTGTGGCTGCAGTACTGGCTCTTCGTCTCCGTCTACAACGGCGTGCCTGCTCTCGCCGGCGAAGACAGCCGGCGGCGGAGGAGGGACGCGGACGCGGCAGCGGAGGAGGCCGAACTACCGGCCGACGAGCAGGTGATGAAGCGGCTGGCGATCATACGCTGCTGGGAGTCATGGGTTGTGTATATGAGACAGGAGGTGATGCTCCCCGGCGTCGCTCTCGCCTTCCTCTACTTCACCGTTCTAAGGTGATGACCACGGCGAGCTCGGAGCTCAGAGCAAACATCCATGGAGCTCTGCTCACCTCTCGATCTCATTTTCTTGGGTTGATCTCGCAGCTTTGGGACGCTGATGACGGCGGCGCTGGACTGGAAGGGCATCCCGGCGTACGTGATCAGTTTGGCCCGGGGGTTCAGCGCCGTCGTCGGCATCGCCGCGACGCTGGTGTACCCGGCCGTGCACTCGTGGGTGTCCACGCTGCGAACGGGGCTGTGGTCCATCTGGACGCAGTGGTGCTGCCTGCTGGTGTGCGTGGGATCCGTCTGGGTCAGAGGCGGCGCCGCGTCGGCGTGGATGCTGATGGCCGGCGTCGCCACGTCGCGCCTCGGGCTCTGGATGTTTGATCTGGCCGTCATGCAGCTCATGCAGGTACACTTTCACAACATTGAAACAGCATGGTGTTTGCGCGTTTAGATCATGTATTTATATTACTTATAACTCCTTTTCTAATCCATATTTATTTAAGCAACATATCCGGTGTCAAACTTATGGTGAAAACATCGTGCAACCGAAACTATAAAAAATTATTAAAAAAAATTTGAAAACAATTTTGTAGATGTACACTTCAACTTACTCTGCCTCTATATAAAATTTCAAGTTCAAATTCACCCTCTACTGAAAGTTGCAAAAAAGATAAAATTCTATCAATTTTGAACTCGTCAAAGTGTCAGTTTTTTTCTTTTTTTACAACTCTTAATATAAAATGAATTTTGCTTTGAAACTTCATATATAGGTAGAGTAAACAATGAAATACATTTATAAATTTTTTTCAAATTTTTTTATAACTTTGATAGTTCAGTTGCACGATAGTTGCATCGTAAGCTTGATTGCAAAGAATATGTTCCAATTTAATTAATATGATCTTTTAAATTGTTTTAATTTAATTACTATAACTTTTAATCTAAACCATTATAACTCGGGTCCACGACAATCGGCAGTTTAGATCTTCTTTCTTCTCTCTGATTAATGTGGGAATTTCTTATATTTTGAAATTACACTTTTGCTAATTACCATACGACTGATTTACGGTCCAAAAAATCGAATTAGAGTTAAATAATTCTTAGTCGCCTGATGTCTAGTGAGTCCCTTAGAATTAACGTGGCGCGCGATGCATATAATCCAGTACATGGTTGCTAATGCTGATCATGATCAGTAACTGGGATCTGCATGTGCAGGACGAGGTTCCGGAGTCAGATCGGTGTGTGGTCGGAGGGGTGCAGAACTCGCTACAGTCCATGTTCGACCTGCTAACCTACATCATGGGCATCATCATTTCAGATCCCAGGGTGCGTCCCACATCTATATAATCACATATGGTGCCAGGTCGACACATTAACAACTTTTTTAATTTCTAATTGTTTCATATATTCATGCATCAATTAATCGATCGAAACAGGATTTCAGCGAGCTAATCGTGCTGTCCTTCTGCCTGGTGACATGCGCGGCACTTATGTACACGCTGCATGTGTACCGGGTGCGGAAGCACCTGTTCCACCTGGACAAGATCTTCGCCAAGATGAACTGGTGAGCAAAGCTCTCGCTGCTTGAAGAGCATCAGTTCTAGCTCTCGCCCAGGTTCCATAACTTTCTTCCTACTGTTACAGGAGTGAAATTTCATGATCTGTTTTCCCGTTGATCACGAGTGACCTGCCAAGAAATTTGGGTTCAGTGTTCGCTTTTGTCAATTTTTTTTTGTTATCGAGTTGGATGCATCAATCAGTCAGTTCCTGCGAATGCCTCACCAGGTGAGGTGGATGACATAATTTACAATATGCTGCTGTAAAGAATGCAAACTTTTTTTTTACCTTTTTCAAATACATGATTACATCATCATCATTATGTCATTTATACCTCTTACATGTGAGACATATATGATCATGAATCTAGGTATAGTAAATAGCCTTCTTGGTCACATTGTTGCCATGTTTTTCATTATTAGGTTGTGAATCGATGTTATTGTTATCATTCCCTGGCTAAAGCAGTGATCGTCGACTCTATTGAGTTTTGTGCACGCAGCGTTACTCTATTTCTTGGCCTAATGCAGGACACAACAGCCCATGGATCGAACTGGATAATACATGCGAGTTGTGTGGCCCACATCACACACCCAACAACTTCCTTTGTTGCCAACACTGACGCTTGTGCACCCAAACCACTCGAATCCCCCAAGCCTAAACTCTAGCATCGTCTAAGCTCCCTCCCCCTCCATCTTAGTAATTTAGCTTAAGGCGATAGGGAGCGGACTCCTGCCCTTCGCCTCCATCTCTCTTCCTTCCCATCCCATCCATTTTCCTTCACCACGAAACATATACCTTCTACTCTAACAACCACACCAATGGTGAGAAGGAGTGGTCTTGGATTTTGGAGCACCGAAGGCCAAAGGAAGAGAGTTGGTTGTGTGGGGGTGAGAGTACGTGGATCTAGTAGTGTTGGGTTAGGGTAGCTTTTAGGATTTCCTCGTTGTCGATGTTTGGCTAGCCCACAAGGCCTTTTTTCTTGGGTGGTCTCTTTAGCGGGGTTGTCGACATCAGTGATGCTGTGATGACTGCCGAGATGCGCGAGAGGAAGGTGCTTCACTCGCTGCATCGCTAGCATGGGGTGCTTTTGGTCCTTACTTTCCATGGCAAGGTGTTGGGATTAAGTTTTGCCTTCTCTAAACAGTGAAACATCTCCTGATGTTCCTTGGATATCCCGTTGCCTGTTACCCGTAGACGTGCATCAATTTGAAATGATAGGTGACATTCCAAGTTAGCATTGCCTGGTGGCATGTTGATCAAGGCATTTGAAGGTTTGGCGGCTAAGTCTTCGTCTTTGCGATGACTCGACCCGTAACGATGGAGCGTAGATAGAGTTTCAAGATGGTGCCGACGAGTCACATAATTATAGGAATTTGTTATCATGTATGCTTATCTTTCCGGATTTGTATGCTAGGATGCTATCATGTATGCTTAGCCTTCCAAGATGAGGATGCTAGGAGGTTTCCCGTGTCGATCAACTATCTTGCCAACGCTACTACCCATGACCGAGCCACCGTAGCTCGTCATTGAGATGAGTATTCTCTCCCATATTGTCTCCCTCCACCTTCTCAAACTATTGCTAGAGCATGTTGTCAGCCAAAATACCACTATTATCGATTTGTCGTGAGCTCTATGTTGAGGAGGAGGAAATGGTGACTTGTTGTGGAGGAGAGGAGAGAGACAGGGAAAAGGTAAGAGGGAGAATGTGGCATGGATGCCACATTATTCTCATACGCAAACTTGGCTATCGTCCTAAGGGCGTGTTTTGTTGTCTTCCAACCTCATCCTGCATCATACAAACCCAACCAGATTGGTGGGATCTAGGATGAAGTCAAGCAGGCTTGCTTGTTTAGTTGTGTTGCATCTATGGAGTTTGGTCGAAGGCAATGTCTGTTTGGGTTGTTGCATGAACGGGCCGTCCTTGCACCCTAGACGCACTCTGGCCGTCGTCGCGCCTTTAGGCGCATTCAGCGCCACCATTACTGCTCCATCTAGCATTCGACGCCGCCACCGCCTCTCCTGTTTGGATCCGGCCCCACCACCACTCCCGCACACGTCCGACAAAGGTCGCCGCCTTTCCCACCCGCGTTCAGTGTCTCTGTGCCAGACCATGGCCATGCATCACGGTCGATGCCATAGACAGAGCTCTTGCCGCGCGTCGCTGCTAGTCTGGGCCACCACCCTAGCCGGCACTCTCGCAGCACGGCGAGGCTGCCTCCATGTCCCGCATGGTGCCGCGATCCTAGCCACACGCGTTGGCCTTCCAGTGAGAAACTGCACCACCTCAGCCTAACTCCATAGAGTATAGATGGCCAAATGGGTCGGGCTAAATTGGGTTGCACGAGGCACGATATTTTGGCCCGGCCCAAAGCAAGGCATGAGACGATATAGATAGGGCTCGGACTGGCACGATCCGGTCGGGCATGCCGTGCTTGGGCCGAAGGCTAGGCCCGTGGGCCGGCACGGGTGCGACACGATTAGTTTGTTTTGTTTTCATTTAATAGTATGTATATTAGAACAAACTGTAATGGAATATACACAAAGGAACAAACGTCCTACTGCCTAGCAGAGGTGGGAACAAGTCTTAGATCTTTGTTGAAAGCATGGTGGCCTCATTTTTGTTTATTTTGAGCATATTTTCTCAGCCATTTGTTAAATGGGCCGACGTGGCCCATCTGGCCTGTTGTGCCTCGGGCTGGCCCGGCACGACTTGGCAAGCTATCTATAACACCCCTTAAACAAGACCCAGGATGCTACCAAGACTCACATTCACTAGAAATTTTGGCAACATAACATATAAAATCTAGTCATCAAAACATTGTAATTCAATGACAGAAACACAATATATAACATCTCATATAACAAGTACATAGCATCCAAAAGTTCCAGGATATCAAAAGGAACTGAGATCCCAACATAAACACAAGTTCTTACGGAGACGTAGGACATGCCAGCACAATAGTAACACCTCAGTCCAAGGCTAGGTTTATTTCACATGCAGCTAACTAGTTCATTAGGTCACTAAAGCAAGTTGGGCTTTAGTGGTGTGAGAAAAAGTGTGCTACTCCCATTCCCAAACAGGTTTCACCAGTGATCACCTAAAAACATAAAGACACAAGCGTGAGTCGAAACTCAGCAAGTACACAATAACAATGTCATACAACAGAGACATATGAAATCATCTACCATTCAGCTCATTATCCAAATGCCCATCAATGCAGTGCAATGCAATGCAATGAAATGTCTCAACATAGCGCACACCGGTATCAGAGTGTACACCAGTCGATGTCACACTCATTTCCCCGCCAACCCGTGGTAGGGTGCCTACCTCTGTAGGACTTATCAAGAGCACGCCGGATTAGCCACATAGCTTTCTCACCTACCTGACACATGGCACACCGGATTAGCCATACGGCTTTCTCACCGACCTGGCGCATGGCACTCCGGACTAGCTATATGACTTTCTCACCATCCTGGCTCGTATACATGCTTCCATAATATGCATGAATCATAAAACATATAACTGTCATTACCATCATCAAACCATCATCATCAATCATCCATGCATCAGCATCATGTCAAGAGTATTAGAGCAACATATAAAGAACACACGTCGCCATATACCGACATCCATATCATCACACATATTACCATAAGCAATGCATCATGTACTTGCCTCTATTACCAAGTGAAGCAGGGGTGAGATGATGACGACACTGACCCCTGAAGCGGCTCCACCTACAGGGCAAACATCACATTCATTACCATATATAAACCACTACTAAGCAAACGCTAGCACTAACCCTCTTTTATCTATGCTTACTATTCTCAAAGCCAAGGTGCCTAGCCATCTAATTAGTCCACCACCAGTCTAGTTATCGAAAACCAAACCAACATCTCACCACAGTCCAAGTCTGGATAGCAGCACTGTTAAGGTCGTATCTCCCAAACTGATAAACCAAATCTTGCGTTCTTGGAACCTATGGAAAGCTAAGAGCGTTTCCCACGTTCTTGGTTATAAGACTGAGCTCCAAATCCCGACGGATTTGACCCAAAACCTCCCTGAAGCTCGATGCATAGGCTCTCCCAAGTACACACCTATCACACCACCATATACATAGCTAGCCCCCAAAGATCGGGGCCTAATCAATGCAAGGAACAACAAAATCACAGCAATGAAGTTTAAGGAACCGTTACCCCCAACCGTGGCACATGAAACCCTAGCTCCCTCCTTCTTGCTAGCCCGGCCGCCCGTCCCTTCTCCTTCCAACTTCACTGCTGGCCCCTCTCCTCTTCTCCCTCGCCTCAATCCACCCCATCCCCCTGCTTCCCTTTGATCAGCCGCACAACAGGGTGGCACGCCGAGAGGGTGAGAGGCAGAGAGAGAGAGAGAGAGAGCTGCATAGAGGAGGTTTGACGATGCTCCGACAACGGACGGCGGAGCACAAAGGGTGGCAGCAAGCACGAAGGGCGACGGCGAAAAGCAGCAGCAGAGGCGGCGCTTGGGTGGGAACGGGAGGGCGGCAGGGATATGAGAGGCAACTGGGGATCGATCCCCTTGCCCCTGCCATGCTCCCCCTTTAGTGAGGCAAGGTGGGCTGGGTTGGCCAGCCCAGCTTAGCCCACTTCTCTTTTTTTTATATTTTTTTAGTATTACACTATCGTGGTCGGCACAGCACGGCCAGTTTCTCGGTCTTGCCTAAACTGACCCATGCCCTTTTGGCCATCTATACCATAGATACGATTTAGTACGAGTTGGGCCTACCCAGTACAATGTTTTTGCGTGGTGTGAGTCAGGCCCAAGAGCTCATGCAGGCATTCAAACAACCAACTTGTTGCATCTCTTGGTCAAGAATGAGGTTGATGCTAACAACCAAACAGCTTCTTAGTAAATGACAAATGTCCTAACAGATCATTGTGGTGGTAACGATAACATCTTTTAACCGACAAATGTAAACAATGTTAATATTAATACGACAAGTTTTACTACTCCCTCCGTTCCAAATTATAGGTCGTGTGACTTTTTTGACACGTACTTTGACCATTCGTCTTATTCAAAAAAATTTATAATTATAATTTATTTTTGTTATGATTTAGTCTATCATGAAAGGTACTTTAATAATGACTTGAGTTTTTTCATATTTTCACTAATTATTTGAATAAGACGAGTGGTCAAAGTACGTGTGAAAAAAGTCAAACGACCTATAATTTGGAACGGAGGGAGTATTTTAGATAAGTTTTACGATTTTTCTTTCTTCTACTATTTTCCTTTTTTTTAAGCCCACGTCTTTGTACATAACTTTTGGGTATTACTGTGCGAAACTTTTAGAGTTCTTTCCTAAGAAAACATTAATAGAACAAGAAAGTAATTTTAAAGAGACAAAGCAAAGCAAGTCTTCTGGGTGACGGCGCGTACCATAGTGGCATGTCTACCATAATTCCAGGAAAAAATTGATGATTCTTGCTCCCAACATTGGTCTTTCATTAAAATGTCACCCTCATGTGATTATACGTGACCGCCAAATCACAGTGTATTACGTGTGGGTCAGTGGCGTTTAATGGCGTCAATGTTGAGAGTGGCAAATAATAATTCCGGACAATCTGCATACTGACGCCGTGACGGCACTGTCACAGCACGGAGGTCGGAGGACCCGGTGGAAATTCTGCGGGTAGCAACTCGTGGGCAGCCGTTAGCCGACACTGACAGGTATGCCCGTTATCACCGCGGGGCCCGCAGTCAGTGACAAGAGTCCCCTCTCATGCCTATCTGGTCCCACAAACAACAGTGACCAGCCGCCTTCGTGTCCTGTACTGCGGCGGCGCGATCGGAAGGGATCATGGGAATCTCGCCGTGCGGCCCACCCCTCCCCGACCGCTCCGGCTCCGGGAGCCGCCGGATCCAGTGAAACATCCGTCGCCGACGGCGAGGCCACTCAACGCGGACGGCGATGCGCCGGCGACTCCTCCTCGCCCTCGCGTTCCTTCTCGCGGCGGCGGCGGCGGTGGCGGCGGCGTCCGAGACCGTGATCCGGACCGTGCCGGAGGTCCCCGCCACCGAGATCTCCTCCGGCGGCGACGCGGACGAGCTCTTCTGCGACAGCTGGCGGCTGTCGGCAGAGACGGGCAACGCGGGGCCCTGGAGCGCCGTGCCGGGCCGCTGCGGGGCGCTCGTGCGTGGGTACATGGAGGGCGAGCGCTACGCGTCCGACTCCGCCGTCGTCGCCGCCGACTCCCTCGCCTTCGCCACCCAGGCCTTCGCTTCCGGCGAGGGGGGCGCCAGGCCGGCGTGGGTGTTCGACGTCGACGAGACGCTGCTCTCCAACGCGCCCTACTACGCCGTCAGCGGATGGGGGTAATTGATCGATCCCAACCCGGCCCTGTTTTTTCCCCCTCATTGATTGTTCTTGCGCAACTCAAGCAGCGACTCTTCTTGGTTCTTGCGTTTGCGATAGGTAATCCATTGGATTCTATGCGAATTCTCGTGGAGGGCGACACTTTGATCCAGTGAAAAATGTTGCATATGTTTTCCATAAGTTAAGGTCCTTTTAGACATGTATACTACTGTATGATCGAGAGAGTGGGATCCAGATACATGTACGGTGCCAACACAAAGGGCATATTCTCCTCACATCCTATTCTCACACAGTAATAATAGATGGGGTTTCCTGGTTTACTACGGCCTGCTCTTAAAATATGCTTTTAGAAAAGCTTTATTTGCAAATATATTGCATTTTTCAGATTTGTAAGTAAGTACCTGACTTTGAAAAAAATTTGGTCTGCAAATATGTTCCAATGTAAAAGAATACTACGTGCAAGGGCTGGTAATTTATGCATGCAACTTTGGTGGTCAGCTATAGATCTTTCCTCTAAAATATTTTGAGGCATGGTTTTTTTGAAAAACATACCTTGATTGTACAATGAGCTTCAAGGACTGCATACTTGGTTGTATCCAAACGACTGCATGATTATTTTTAGCTCTGTTGAAGAAGGCATTTATTTTGTTTTTTCACACTTCCCCTGATTTTGTAGATCGAAGAAATTTAACGAGACCTCGTTTGATGAATGGGTAAATGTAGCTAAGGCGCCTGCATTACCTTCAAGCCTGAAACTGTATAATGAGATTCAGGGACTTGGTTTCCATATCATCCTCTTGACTGGCCGAAGTGAATTCCAGCGTAATGCTACGGAAGAAAATCTTTTGTTTGCTGGCTACCATTCATGGGAAAAACTCATACTGAGGTATTTCCTGCAACCCTTCATCAATGGAGTTGTACTTTTTATTATTTACTTTGCGTAGTCATGTTAATTGCATCAAGCCAGTTTATACAAGAGGTACATTCTAAAATGATATCTTTAGAAGGCAATTGGTGTATATGGGGTTTCTCCTTGGAAATATCATGTGAAATGTTTTTTTTGGTTAGATGAATAGGACATCACTATGGAACCCTATGAAATCCTTGATAGTTACTACTATGTATGTGAGTCCAATATAATTATTAGTAGAAAATCTTTCTGACAGAATTACTTAAAAAGTATGTGGAGTTTTTTATGTAAGGTTTAATTGCATCCATGCCATTATTAACTTGCAAAATTGCATGGCATGTACAAAAAATGGTGTAACTTAATAGTGGCATGGATGCAAATCGCCCTTTTATTAAAGTGCTCGTTTTCACTAAAAATGCTCATGCTACAGGCAAGCGAATGATATTGGGAAGACTGCCGTGCAGTACAAATCAGAGAGACGGGCAGCAATGGAAGATGAAGGATTTAAGATACTTGGAAACTCTGGGAATCAGTGGAGTGATTTGATAGGGTTGCCAATGGCGATGAGATCCTTCAAGCTTCGAAACCCAATGTACTTTATCAGTTGATTTTATAAGGTGAAAACATAGGAGGAAAGAGGAAATGCTATTCTCCGCAAAGAGTCTTCCTACCATTTTTATGGTCCCACTATGGAACTTCTGATTTGTTGGATCTAATCTGTAAAGAATTCATGAATCACAATTCACAATATTGGACTTAAATGATGTACCTATCACCAGACATGTTGAAGTCCCACTGGGATTAGGGACCATTGGAAATTCATTGATGGTTTTGCAATGGATGTTTTGGCCAGAAAAAATGTATCTTTACCGATACTATTGGAGAACATTTTTTAAAGATAATTATGAATACTATTTGCGGTATAGAAATTGTAAGGATGGTGTCAATCAGTGTCTCGATTTGAGGATGTCAACTATACATGGTGCAGTGGTGGTTCTTGAAGTGAATTCACATGTTAAAAGTTTCTTGTGTGAATTTTCTAAAAGCATTCAGCCATTATGTGAAACCTCCTGCCCGTTAGCTCAAAAAAAAATTATGTGAAACCTAATGGATCATTGCGTTCTCTGCTTTGCTATTACCTCACCCTTCCAACTGCGACCTTAGCATCATCCAGATTAAACCAAGCACACAGAAACAAGACTTGTCACAGAAGAAAAAAAAAAAAAAACAAAACTTGCTTCTGAAAGATTTTCAATTGCAAGAAAACAACATTAACAAACTGCACATATTCTAGATCCAGCTCTCGACTCTCAAGTGCTCATCCATGGTAAATGCCATCTCAGCTTATTTCACTTTTGCAACGCCCTGGGGGCTTGCATTGGATTGGAGCTAGAACCTGTAAGCATCTCTCTTGCTCTTGTACGCAGGCGGTTTGATCCTTGCCCTCGACAGCCGGCCATTGGACGAACGCCATGGCGGCTTCTTGTCTATCCCCTTGCTGCACGGCCCTGGGCCTGGGCCGTGCCGGGGATTCCGCGTCCGGCTCGAGCCTTGCCTTGCAGCACTGTAGCCTCTGCTCGCCTTCATCCTTCTGGCGTAAGGGGTCGTCTTCTTCGCGAGGTCCTCCACGCATTTGGCGTCAGATAGCGATGTGAAGGACTGGGACCTCCCTTGGTAGAACTTGGACAGCCCTGTCCTGTGGTGAGTACGTGAACTGAACCTGTCAGAGATCTCTGTGCATTTGGCTTCTATGCATTGAACTTGCATGGGTATTAGATAAGGTCGTAAGGAGTTTTAGCAGTTAGCAGCTGTTCGATCATTTTTTTTATCGTTTAGTTTGCTAGCGCTTTGCTGTTGTGTAGTACTGTACCATCACGGTAAGTGCTGAAACGTATAGATGAATGAACCCAAAAAAAAAATGATGTTGATTCTCTTCAAAATTCTTTTATGTGAAACTTCTTTCACAGCCATCGTATTCCTCCAGCACGATCTGGAGCAGAAAGTAGTCCGATTCCGCATCATGTCTCACAAAATTCTCTCTCTCTCTCTCTCTTATTTTCTAGCAAGCACACTACCTGATTCATTTCCTAAAACTATTGCATCCCGGAACACAGATGCTGAATTATCAGGAGATCTAGGGGCCGCTCATCGCTAAGCTAATCAGTTTCAAGAATGATCATATATGACAGGCGCGGCCGGATACTATCAACACGGATCATAAAAAAAAACAACTTTTGAGTTGTGTCATCGATCCATCCACACGTACCTGACAGGAAGATGCGCGAGCAGCGGCGACAGCTCGTAGAGCGGCCCGCCGTCGCCATCGCCGCAGTCCAGCAGCATCGACTCCGACGACGACGACGAGCGCGACTTGCGGCCACCCTCCGGCGGCGACGTCACCTCGCCGTCGCCCTCCTCGTCGTCGTCGGTCAGGCTGGACCTCGATGAGAAGAGCGAATCCCCGGACACCCCATCGTCATGATCTCCTCCGCCGGCGGCGGCGAAGACGTCGTCTCCCTCCCAAAGAAACGGCGGGCGCGCGTTCTCGTGAGGCTCTCCTCCCCCCATCACGGCGCGGATCGATCAAGAAAGCAGCAGCGCGGCGCCCCCATCTATATCTATATCTATATATACTCCTGTGCGAAGGATGGTGAGTGGGTGGATAATCGAGCGGAAAATGTAGATAGGAAAGCGCACGGGGGAGAAGGAGACGTTTCCGTGGGCGGGAGGGGAGGCGAGGCTGCGGGCTGCCTGATTGTTCGGCTCCCTCGAGATAGGATGGAAGACGGAGGTGGAAAAGGAAGCTGTCATCGTCCGTCACCCTGTTGCCGATTCAGCTCGATCTCCTCCTGGATGGATGAATATCCATTCCCTCCAAGCTTTTCTTGTTTTACCGTTTAAATTAGTCCACATCCATTTGTTACTTTTGTGAATCGAATGGTTAGGTGCTTTGTAACTATTTTGCAACAGATTTTGGGACTTTTTTTTCATGCATACTACTACAACGTGGTCCTTTTAACGTTTTTGCCATTACAATATTGGTATTATGATTTTAAATTTATTGCGTGTATGCCATTTTTCGGCTAAAATGATCCAAATACCCCTTTGACCCCTTTAGATTTACAGTGAAATTGTCACTCCCTCACCTTCCTCCTCTTTTCTCTGTGCCGCTTCCGTCTCTCCCAACTCCGGCAACTCCACCACCCCCCAACCCGTCACCGCTCCTCGCCTCCACCAATCCCCGACCTGTTGCCGCTCCCCGCCGCCTCCTCCCTGACCAGACTCGCCGGGTCAGCTCCCACCAGTATCATCACCTCCATGGACGCCGCTTCCTATTCCTTCGTTAGCGGCGTCACAGGCCTCATAGTTGGCCCTTCCCTTCTTCTTTACCGGTGGAGGAGGCAGCGTCGCATGCCTCGCAACTGAGACTCTCCTTCTTCCCTGCCAGTGGAAGCCGGTAGCCGGCACGATGGTGGCCGGGAAGAAGGCGGTGGCGGGCTACCGATGTCGCTACGATGCTCGTCCTTGGCTCTGCCACCGTGATCCTGTGTCCAAAGGCCTTGTTTGTTTCGGCTTAAATTAAATTAAACTAAATTAAATTAAATTAAATTTTGTTATTTTTTTATAACCCAAACGATGAAATATTTTGTAGTCATTTTTATGAGGTTTTAAATAGCTCTTCTTAAAATTCATAAAATAAAATTTTCATAAACTTTTGAATTCTTTAAAACGTATATCGAGTGAGTTATAAATTTACTATAGTAAAACTCAACTCAGCTTTAAACCGAAACAAAACAAGGCCTAAATTAAATATACGCCCATATATAATATATATCGGTGGATTTTTCCCGTCTTCATGTCTGTATGTATGGAAGTATTGGCCGGCCACAGGTCACTCATGGACAACGCACGGCAGGGGAGTAATTAAACACGAGCGTTAATTTCTAATTAGGGCACATGCAAACGCGTGTCCAAGACTAGTGTAATTTGGCGCATAATCTTAGCTAGTGTAAAGCGCGTGTCGAAGACTAGTCCAGACCGAGGAGGTAAAATTTGGTTATTTGCCACTCTCAATATGTGTAGTTCGCTATGACAGTGGGGTAGAGTGGCAAATTTGCGAAGCCACTTGTTGAAAGTGGCAAATAACCAGATCTCTCGTCAAGACTGCATGTGCATGCATGAGGCTGCATGCGCGGAGATGATTAATGCGTGCGCGCGTCTATCACCGTGTCCGTCTGTTAATGCTTATCTCCATGGATTACATTTACAGGATTAGCTTTGCATGGCTGCCAAAGATAAGGACGGCATGGGTTAATCGTGACGACAGCCAGCGTCCAAAATGGTCATACATCCTCGCCGTTAGCTAGCTAGCTGGAGCCTACACAAGTGTACGTAACTGATAGGACGTCGGAGCGAGCTTACTCAGGTTCCTGTTCGTAATTTTGAAACGAACTTATCAAGTGACTAGGTAGTAACCACCAGGTCCACCACCAAAATAAACTCCACACTATCTGAAACTAACAAGGAGCAAAAAACTTTTTGTTTTTAAATCAGGAGAAAATTGCACTGTTACCCGAAAGTTGCGCACTACATGAGACTGCAACACTCTCGATGGTTTAAGCCGTCGAGAAAATTAGCAAACCGTCGAGATACATTAGTGTCGACGGCCAACCGTCGAGAAAGAGCTGTCGAGGCAACGTTGTCGAGAGAGAGTAGTAGTCTCGACGGCTTGACCGTTGAGACAAGTAGTGTCGACGGCTAACACTACAGCAGTCGATACAAGTAGCCAAGACGGCGTTTACCGTGAGGGCGACCTAGTGTCGACGGCCACAGCTAGCCGTTGATACTAAGTAAGTGGGTCCCACCAGTGGGCAGGTACCTGGTGACGTGGCACGGGCGAGCAGTGTCGACGGCTAATGGGAGGTCGTCGATACTGTCATCAGTGCGTTAGTATCGACGGCCGTCGACATTGTCATCGGGGGGACCGTTTCGACGGCCCAAATATGGCCGTCGAGACAACACCAGAACAGAAAAAAAAATTAAAAGCAAAAGAACACAAATTTTTGCGGCTGCAGCAGCCGCAGCCGCACCTGCAAACCCAAATACCCCGATATTCACATATACCCTCTCGTCGCATAAAAGCGACCACAATTCATCAAAAACACATATATCACACATCCAAATTCATCTGCACACATATATCACACATCCAAATTCATCAGCACATATAAAACACATCCAAATTCATCACATAACACATCCAAGTTCCAGTTTCAAACTAAATGCAATAAACTTAGCAATCTATTGATCCGGATCGCTCGGCCGCGGTTCGCTAGACGGGGGTGGATTGGTCGGCTGGGTAAACATCGGCGGGGCACTCGCGAAGAGGTCGGTAATCCAAGTGGGACCCTCCTGACTCACTGATGTGTCTCCTCCCTCCGTGCCGTGAAGTTCACTGATAGCCGCTAAACCGGAACCCTGCATAAGTCACATACGGCAAGTCATCATGTGGGTGAGGTGGGCCTACGTAGTCATCTGGTGGAGCAGTGTGCGCGCCGTAGGTCATATAGGGAGCCGGTGTCCCGTATCCACCTCGATACGGTGGCGGACCCCCATAGAAAACCGGACCACCAGCGGTACCACTCGAGCCAGCCTAAAATTTTATTTATGACTTACTTATGCATTTAATTGCAATAAACGACATGTGAATGGATAGTAGAGGTTTAAGAACATTATCCCGCCCAGTCGAGAGAGAGACTCCAAATAGGCGAACCTCTGCTCGAACTCCGCTCGCTGCCTCGCCATCTCCGCCTCCTACCTCTGCCTTGCTTCCTAGTGGCTCCTCAGGCTCTCCCTCATCGCTTGCATCAGCTGCCTATTCTCCTCTTTCTCCCGGTCCCTCTCCTCCCTCTCTCGCTGCCTCTCCCTCTCCATCCGGGCCTCGAAGGCGCGTCGGCTCTCCGTTTGCAAGTGCTAAACTCGCACCTCTGGCATGTAATTCTCCGACCTGCAAAAAACGGTGTCACTAGTTACAAAATATCACCTGAGCTAACTCGTACATAAATAAGACAGTATGCTACCTGAGGTGGTCCTGTCCGAGCGCTAGTCTCCCATGGGCCTTCCCACCCATAGCCTGGTGTATGACTACTGGGTCAAGTGGCTCCTCCTCTGGATCCTTATCTTGCCCAGGCTTCTCAGCGTACGCCTCTTTGTAGCATGCCTGCATTGAATTGAAGATGAATTAGATTGTATTAATGTGTAAGAACTTGAAGTTGATGATTTAGTATGTACCTCTCGCTGCGCAGCTACCTGATCCACGAACCCAAATGAGCCATCATTGTTCTAGGAGGTGTGCCCCCTCCGGAACACTGACAACCAAGACGGAAGCTGGCCGATCGTGGCGCCCTGCATCATACAAGGAGTGTTGATATATTTGTGATCACGAAAAGTGAAGTTCAAAATAGTAAAGGGTGCATTACCATCCTTTTCCTCATCTGTGCGAACGACGACTTCCCTGTCGTAGTCTTGCTCATCAAAGCTGCCCGGTTCTTCTTGGCCTTCATGGACTTTTCCATGAAAGCCTCGCTGGCCCAGTGCTGCGGGGCCTCCCAGGCATCCAAGGCGTTCGACACCCAGTCCGGTCGAACCTGCGAGTACTCTTGAGCATTTAGGTATAGCTTGCGCGCGTCGGACATAGTAATCTTCTCGCCTTTGACAATCCTGACCAGACAAAACAAAAA
Source organism: Raddia guianensis (assembly GCA_036346415.1). Classification (NCBI taxonomy): domain Eukaryota; kingdom Viridiplantae; phylum Streptophyta; class Magnoliopsida; order Poales; family Poaceae; genus Raddia; species Raddia guianensis. The sequence continues at coordinate 11,601,772 of CM070539.1, forward strand.
TAAATCAAATGTTAGTACAAATTTGCATCGAAAACCTCATATGGAATTAGTGTATACCTATGAAAATCTTGCACAGCGGTGACCCGTGCACTGGACATCAGATCCTACACCTTTTGCTTGGCGTTCCTGTCCATGACAGAGTCGATGTCAGCCTCCTCCAAGCCCGGACTAGGGCGGTACCTAAGCTGAAAACAAATGAAAACAAGAGTAAGCGGCGACGGTGCTGACACAGATGGAAAACAGAAAAGTTATCACGCATCCAGAACTCCCGTCTTATCTGCTCGGCGGCGGAGCTATCACCGTGCGGCGCCACCTTGTAGTCATCCCAAGAATAAGCGGGATGCTGTGCCGCCTCCTCACCGACCATACCAGGGTAGTACTGGCGGACTAGGATACATAGTGCGTTACCTGGCTGGGTATCGTACTTATTGTGGTGGACATTGGAAAAGTTGCTATAAAGAACAAAAGAGAGTTAGTTAATTTAATTGACAGTGAATTAAAGAATTACAATAAGATCTTTGAAATTACCTATCGCCATTCGGCTCAATAACAATACGCTGATGCGCATGTTTCGCCGCCTTGGGAAACTTGTTGTGCCCCCTTCTACCGCCCTGGGAGCTCCCAGCCTGACTAGAGCCCTCTCCGGCCCCAGACTCCTGTGTAAGTGCCAGATCATCCTGATCTGGCGTACCTTCCTATCCAGACTCTGGAGTGCCCTCCTGGGCCCCCTCGAGATCATGGTCGTCCTCCTCGTCCTGCGAGGCGCTCCTCCTGAACTGTCGTCGTGGCATACTGCATATAAAAGTAAATGTTAGTCCACATATTATTAAAAATAAAAAATAAATTTAAAAGAAAAATATTAACCATTAGGAATACCATTGAATTAGAAGTATGTATCATCTATATCGAGAGGATCATCGATAAGCCCTTCTTGTTGTGCTTGCGGTGCTTGTTGTGCTTGCTAATTAGGTGGATTTATTTCTTCATTCACATCGTCATCTATTGTGGCTACTAGGTTATCTAGTCCATTCTCAACATCAATCACGACATTCCCATTCAAACGTTGCTCTTGTGTTGGTTGATGGTAATCATCGAACGTCGGTGTAGCCAACCTTCCAGGTCTTCGAACTTTGTACACAACCCACCATGACCAAAGATCTTCCTCGTGGCGTTTAGTACTACCTTTCATAGCTTTGCGACATAGATAAGATAGATAGTACACTTGTTCCGCCTGGTTGGGTAGTATGAACGGATCATACCCTTGTAATCTTGACGTGTGATTAACCTCCACCAAACCTAACTCAGGTTGACGTCTAACCCCTTTGAAAGGATCGAACCAAATGCAACGAAAGAGAACAACCGATAGTTCGTTACTTCCTTCGAATACTAGTTCAATTATTTCCTCTATAATACCGTAGTACTCCATACCATCTTCTCGTAACACAGTATACAACTGTTGATTGATTTTAAATTAGGTTTTGTTCTTTCGTGAGATGCCGATCTGAAACGAAATTCATTGACACCATAAGTTCCGTGCACCTTTACGCTTGATCTGGGTCCACGTGATAAAATACGTAGATCGTTGTGTACACTTGAATGAGTCGTGCACTGTTTTATACAAAAAAAAAAGTTAAACACTGATGTGATACAAAGGTTATGAAGTTTTGAAAATAATCAAACTTACATATTTGGACAACAGTGTATCTTCTCATATGGCATTCCGAGACCACCTATCAGTTTCTTACACTCGTACCAATTAGGAGGCAACTTGTGACCTTGACGAAGGACATCGGACCACAAGGATATGAGCCCGTCGAAACAGTTGATAGAAAAATTATATTTGCACTTAACTGCTAACATACGGGTCACAACAGACAAGAGAACCACTGTTGTGCTATTGTGCAGAGGTTGTTTTGCAGACTCGAGAAGTTTCATGAACTCAGACATAGCTGTGGATGGTTCTGCGTCGAGGAAATTATGACCGAAGTCATCCATCATATCGTTCACCCGATCAATTCTCATGTAACCCCTGAACTTGAATTTTACTTTCTCGCCCCCTTAACTTGTCTCTGTTTACACGGTTGCCCCAAAACCGTTAGTACAACCGTTAAGTGCTGATATGCCAATTACGTTGTCGTTAATCACTGATGTGGCTGCCACATGGTAGGTGAAGGCTGACATGGCAACCCATATGGCTAGCTGTTGGTGAAAAAATTCATAAAAAATTTAAAAATAAAAAGTAAAAAACATAAAACTGAAAAAAGGAAAAATAGGAAAAACATTAAAAAGAAAAAAAGGAAAATTCAGAAAAACCTAAAAAGAAAAAAAGAAAATTTCAAAAAAATTAAAAAATGGATGAAGAAGAAATTTGACAAGCATATAGATTCAAATGTCATGATGAGCTCCACAGCCCTCGATGATTTTTTATGATTTTTCAAATTCATTCTAGTTTTGATGATTTTCCTTTTTTGATTTTTTATTTTTTAACAGATTTTAATGATTTTTCCTGAATTTTTTAGTTATTTTTATTTTATTTTTATTTTTTCTGGATTTTTCCCTTTTTCCAAATTTTTATGAATCTTTTCTAATTTTTTATTTATTATTTTTTATGAATTTTTCAACAACAGTTTGCCATGTGGGTTGCCATGTCAGCCTTCAGCTGCCATGTGGCAGCCATATCAGCTCTTAACGGCCACGAAATTGCCATGTCAGCACTTAACGGTTGCCCTAACGGTTTTACGGCAATCGTGCAAACAAAGACAAGTTTAGGGGGGAGAGAAATTAAAACTCAAGTTCATGTGGCTACGTGAGAATCACTGCAAGTTCAAAGGACAACAGTGCAATTTTCTCAAATCAATCTTTCATCTAGTTCATTCTATGAAATACGTTGTTGTTTCTGCGCGCAGCAATCACAACAATATATTTATTATTAATTTCAACATGAAAAAAATGAAGCACTTTAATTTTTAACGAAACATACAAGATTTGGCATGCCTTTGAAAGGCACCATCTATACACACTACTCTCTCTATGTTCCCTTCCCATCCCCTACGCCATATTATTTTCATTCATTTTCCACCATCTCTAAAAGCATTCTTTCAAAAAATGATATAGAAAAAGGAGAGTGTATCTCTTTCTAAAGAGAATGGAAAAAAATCTTTCGAAATTGAATTGTGAAGGAATCCATTTAAGCATTAAAGGGAAAGATTCCCTCCGCTAGATGGAAATGGGAAAAAAGTTGTTGCTAATGGTCAAGAGCACTCCCAGTTAGGGATGAAATGGTTCTTATATAGATCATATGCCACTCATATTGTTTTTACATTCATATGTTTTGTTAGATAGGGATTCAAACATGGATAGTGTTGAATACATATTCGAACACAGATAGTATAAAATATAAATAAGGATAATATTCAGACGAAACAGATAACATATGAGCAAATAGCGATCGAATTGAATATATATCCTCATATAAAATGTGCAAACAAAAACCAACTCTATAGATTAAGCGATAGGCTATATTGAATAATGTGTGATTAAATTTGTAATTAAAAATAGGATGCAAGACGTTTAAATTATTTTCTGGTAAGCCAAATATGGACCTTAATGTCCACATGATATCTATAATCTATTACATTAAACCATAGTGTCAATGCTAATATACAAAAGAAATAAAAGTAAAAGAGTAAACTGAAAAGTGTGCAACAACATAAGAGAATGGAAATGGTCAAATGGGCCTATTGCCCCGATGGGTTGATCATCACTAACTCACTATATGGGATTGTCTAAAAGTATGGTATTGATAATTATCCAAATAAATACCCAAATAATATCTGAGATATTAATATATTTATACATGTTCGTATCTGATTCACTTTATTTGTGTACAAATCATTATCCCAGGTGTTCTGGTGAAAAAAAATCCATGCCATTTTTATGTCTATTCTCAATGGATTGGTTGATATGAGTTGCTTCTAAGATATCACATCATATATAAATGATTATAGATGCATATCTTTCAACCCATTGTATCTAATAAAAAATTATTCTTTTTCTTCATTTACTAGCCTAGTAGAAATGGTCTTGCTCTCAATGAAGATTTTTCTTGTTTTCTTTCTTGGTCTCTACTACACTCTCTCCTTATTACTATCATTCATCTTATCAATATATTTTTCTAGATAGTGAAAATAAATTACAACCACTACATCATAGATTTATATAGGGTTTTTTTCATCCATGCCATTATTAAGTTGCATATATTCGGAACTGCCATTATAAAGTGCCTATTGTTATGGATGCCATTCTCTCAGCAACAAACCTCAGCACTGCCATTCTTTGCAATTTCGGAGGATTTACAAACTAAAATACAACCAAAATACACATATGACATGTGGGCCCTTAATGTCATCCTCACACCTTCTTCTTCTTCCTCCTCATCTTCTTCTTCCTCTCTCCAGCGCTACTCTCTCCTCCATCGTCGCCGGAGCTCCACCGCGCCGTTGTAGGGAGCCCTCGCCGAAGCACCCCCAAGGAGGAGCCGAGCGGAGGAGGAGGCAGGCGGCTGGGAGCTCGTCTCCTTCCCTAAATCCGGCGGCGGCGGCTGGGAAATTTGGGGAAGAAGAGGAAGGATGCGCCGCCGGTGAACGCTGGAGAGGAAGGATGCGCCGCCGGTCGTGCCCCGCCGTCGGCCTCGAGCTCCTCCGCCGCTGCCCTGCTCGAGCCCTGCCGCCGCCGATGACAACCTCGAGCCTCCTCCGTCGCTGCCCTGCTTGTGCCCCCCGCCCCCTCCTCCGCCGTCGGAAGCCTCGAGCTCCTCCGCTCCCATTGCTGCTCGCGCCCATCGCCCGCTGCCGCCGCCTCGAGCCTCCTCTGCTGCCAGCCTCATGCAGCACGTCTGGAGAGAGACGGCGGCGGCGCGAGCTCGACGGCAGCCGCGGCGGGGGAGCTCGAGATGGACGGCGACGAGCTCCTCCTTCGTGGCGGCGACAGCGGCGTTAGCTCGAGATGGACAGCGGCGAGCTCCTCCTTCGCCGCCGCAGCTTGAAGAGAGAGGGGGAAGAATAGGAGGAGGAAGAAGAAGAGATAGAGGATGACATGTAGACCCAGGCTGTCAGGTGTGTATTTCGCTGTATTTCACATGTAATTCGATTTTGTATACTTCGTAAATCTCTTAAAATGCTCAAGAATGGCAGTGCTGAGGTTTGTTGCTAAGAGAATGGCATCCATAACAATAGGCACTTTATAATGGCAGTTCCGAATATATGCAACTTAATAATGGCATGGATGAAAAAAACCCTTACAACCACACAAAGCTACACTCGAAGACTTACATCAAAAGGACATGAAAAGAATAAAATTTTCAAACATCACTAGTGCAATTATTAAATTGCCATCCATACTTGTTGAAAAATATACCACCACCATCTCAGCGAAAAACAAGCAACAATATCGTTTCGACAAAGCCAAATATCCCAACATAAAGTTATTGCGCCCACAAGAATTTGCTTTTGTTGGTTTGACATCAACACCTCAAAGCCAACCCCCTATTAATGGAAAATTATTATCCGAGGATTTCAAAATTGGTCTAGCTAATTGACATTGGAAAAAGAGATGTTGAATAGTTTTATTACTTTTAAAATACACATTTCTGTCATCCTTGCCGGTTTCATTTGTTAAAATAATTCCTTTAATCAGGTACCTTATCAATCTATCCTAGGTACCTATATAGAAGGTGGTGTCATTGGAAAAAATTGGTTGAATAATATACATTTAATTAGAAATTAAAAAAGTATGCGATATGCGCTGGGAATGGGGGAAATATAACTGGCTTCCGCCACAGGGACGGCAAAATGCCGCTCAGCCACCCTGTGGCTTCCGCCAGTCTTGAGGCGGCAAAACCATCGGCTTCACCACCATGATGGCGGCGAAACCGTCACAGGCCGCCACGTCGCATAGCTGCTCCCTCACACCGGCCAGCGTTGCTCACATTGCAAGCACTCATCTGCGAGGCAAAGACCGCTCACTCCGAGACAAAGATTTTTATTATCCCGCCCAAAACTCATTTAATAGGAAAAATTGGTTGAATAATACATATTAAAATATAAATTAGGAATTAAGTACAAAAAATTGCTATTATTTGATTTATTTGTTCACTCAGTTGAATTAAGTACAAAAATTAAAAAAAAGTAAGCAATTCTAAAATTAGAAACGGTGATTAGTTCGTTGTGTCGGAGCAAATAAACAGTTTATGGTTATAGAGAACCGGAGATTAAATGGTAAAATTTCGGATTAATCATACAAGCAATGGCACGCGTGATGCATAAAACAATCTACCATAGTAAAGTATCAATAGACATTTAATACTTTGGCAATCTACCATAGTAATGTATCTCGCCTCGGGAAGAAAATAGACATTTAATACTTTCGCAATTTTCATCTAAATGTGTCTCGAATACTGCGTGGCGAGGAGCATGAAAAAAGACAGTGCGTGATAGACAACGAATGACCGGACACTAGGTGCGTCTTTTGCAGCTCACGGCACTCATGAATGATTTGCGGCGAGCCGAATCGGGCAATCAGAACACGGTTCAATGATGCACGATCTGCAGTGTACGCAATCCAACGCAGCGACAGCGGGAATCCAATGTAGTTAGCACGGTTTTGTCCACGTCGTATGGCGGAAGCCGGCGGGCACGGCTTAAGCCATTCCAGACGGCGGAAGCATGATTCATTTAACTTGTTAATGTAGAGAACCGAAGATTAAATAATAAAAATTCAGATTACAACATACAAGCAATGGCACGCGTGATGCATAAGACAATCTACCGTGGTAGTGCATCATATCTAAACCTACATGCCTTAGGAGATTTAAAAACATAGTTGTCATAAACGATAACCATACTACTGGGTGCGGCGGGGTATTTCCCTTCGCGAACGCTTAGGTCTGCATCCTCGGCTCTAGCGACCCTCTCGCTTTACGCACGGTCTGCCTCACGCTCATTGAACTGGCGCTGTCGGTCAGCCTCGCGCTATGCCTGAAACTCTTCTCTCGCACGCTTGTTTCTTTCTTCCCTCAGGGCGTCTTGCCACCGTTCCTCGGCCCTGGCCCTGCGCTCGGCCGCCTCCTCACAGATCTGCCGCTCCATTTCGGGAGTCTGCTCCGCGTCCAAAAATTGCACAAACTCGTATAATGGAGGCTAAAAAGATTGAGGTTAGCATGTGCGTGTATATGTTCTTTAGGGAAGAAATAAGTAAGAAGTGACTTACAGGTACTTTGCCCTCCTCTCCATCTCGGCGATTCGATTAAATGCGCATAGTTAGCGCACTTCCAATACCTTCTCCGTAACTATAGCCCATGGCTTGGGACACCTCAAACGCAAAGATCGCCAGATAGACACATGGGCGGTGAACACCTTGTGGGACGGATTCGTGGAGAGACTCCTTGGTGGCGATGGGAACTCCATATGACCTGTCTTGATCCCGAGAGATTTGCGAAGTGAAGTGCTTAGAATGCTCTTGTTGGTGGTGCTGTTTGTAGTGAGAACGCATGGGTTTAAATAGGTGATATTGTGTAACGTGGTCGAATTGAATAAGACATACGCAACACACAGTTCGAGATGATTTAATGTGTCATGGCAGCACTTTGCAGTGATAGGTCACTTCAACAGGGACCGCTGGACCGCACAGTTCAAGATGATTTAATGTGTCACTGCAGACCTTTGCAGTGATAGATCATTTCAACAGGGCCAGCTGGACCACATAGTTCTGCATGATGTGATGTGTCACCGCAGAACTTTTCAGTGATAGATCACTTCAACATTGTGGTCAGAGATTAGCAGCGATCGGTCATGTCGTGCACAGAGTACGACACTTTACCAAATGATGAGTCCGTCGCACGCATCAGAAGACACTTTGGCAGTGCGGGTTGAAGTCGCACAGACGATAGGGCACTTTGGCAGACGTGTTGCTGGCAACATATTACATGGTAAAAACACAGAGTCCGATGCTCTGCATGTCTACATTACCAGTACGAAAAAACACACCAGACAATAGCATGACATACATAAACAGTGGCATGCATGATTTAGCGGAATATAAAAGTACGTAACATGTGGGTGCCAGCGGTTTACACACGACGCCTCCGACATGCAGGGCACAAGCGTTCCATGCGGACTTGCATCTCTAGTGTACGGCTTGTCATTTCGAGACGTTGTTCGAGATCTGCGATCCTTGCGTGGAGAACCGTGATGTATGCATCTACTGCCATTGGAAAAGGATCATCCATCCATAATGTCATACGACAATCGTTTATCTGTTTTGCAAAGGATAAAAGGTTAGGTTACCTACAAAAATCATTTCGTTATATATGAATGTAAGTAAACTCACTGCGTATAGAGGACTAAAGTAAACTCACGAGGTACCAACACCTGCGCATTCAAACACATGAAATAATGAATAAAAGTTTACAAACTATGTCTTCATCTATATATTACATTATCTTCATACTTATACAAAGTAAAAAAAGATCACCTTGATGAAGACAAGGAGAAAACGCTACCGGACAAGCGAATGTAAATATTATGCGCAGAGAAGATGAGCACCGAAGCAGCAGATCTTAGCACCGAAAGCAAAGAGAAGTCGAGCAACGAGCGAAGAAGTCGAGCACAAGGCAGCAGAAATGCTTTGCGGAGGACTTAGCACCGGGCAGCACAAAATGTGCTAAGAACCGAGGACCACCCTGCTTATATAGCCGAGCGTACGTGATTAAATCATCATAAGCATGCAATTTATTAATGACTAATCACTTTTTAATTAAATTAAACACAGGTTTAACATATAATTGGGAGACATGAAATGACGTCTCACCCGCTGATTCTGTTCTCTCACATGCAGCTGCTGGCACTGGCACGCACTTCAACACGGCACACACTTTAACGCTAGCGAATCCGAGGCGCGGTCGGCGGCGGCGAGCGAAGGGTCATGAGGAATCCGACGAATGCAGGAGGAGCCGCCGCTTCGGCCGTGGCGCGCGTGAGCTGCCACAGCGTGTCCCAGCCGGGTGGCTTCGGCGTCTGGCGTGGCGGAAGCCGGCTTAATCGCCAGCGTGGCGGAAGCCGACTGCTGACGCCCGGCGTGGCGGGCGAGCCTAGATCGCTAATAAATAAAATATGCCGCATAGTTTCCCAATTTCCAATTATATGTATATTATTTAATCAATTTTTCCGGTGTCATTGTATTGGGAGGGTCCTAGTGCTCTTTTTAGTTTTGTTTTTTTTCCGTCGAAACCAGTGTTAGAATATAACCTGAAAAATGTGTACCCTCGATGGTTTTGAAAGTTTTAAGAAAAACCACTCCAAACCTTATAAAAAATGGTTATAAAGTGTTACATTGTTTGACTTGTAAAACATACTCTCTTTGGTCATAAAAACAAGTAGCCATTGACTTTTTAACACGCATTTGACCATTCGTTTTATTAAAAAAACTATGTAAGTTATTATTTATTTTGTTGTGATTTGTTTTATCATTAAAAGTACTTTAAGCATGATTTATATTTTCGCATTTTTACACTAAATTTTGAATAGGACGAATGGTCAAAGACATGTTCAAAAATTAACGGCGACTTTTTTATGACCGAAGGTAGTAATAAATTTTCCACCGTAACTTTAATTGGAGCAGGCAATTACCCGAAATTTCCATGGAAAAATATGATCTCTTTATCGATGATCTCTTGGGCCAGGTGAACCCGGTATCAGGCCCACAAAAGCCACAAAGATCTATTGGTTGATAGGCCGAATTTTCCCTTATTCGGTCTCATGGGTAGAGCGCTAGGGTCTTGCCATTTTTGTGCTTGCCGGTACGAATTTAAAATGGAAAGGGCGGACATGGCTTTCATAGTACTGGCTCTGTTTTCTTGTTTGACGCCTTGGGGGCGCTCCGTCCGGACCTGCCTGCGCCGTCGGATGAAAGCCACCGCGCCAATCCTATGCGAAGCCATGTGCTCACGTCTCAGCTTCCAGCGACTAGATAAAGCAGTGCAGCGACTAGATAAAGTAGTGCATTAGATCAAATTTCTAATTAAACTTCTGAATTTTGTACAAAATTCAGACAGTGTTCAAAATTTGTGGAATAAATTTCATAATTCTTCTAAAATCGAGAGCAACCAATTTTAAATACTTTTAAATTTTTTGATTTTTTTTTCACTTTTTCACTTTTTTTTATGTGAAACTAGAAGAAGGCACTTATGAAACTTACACCTATACTAGCGAAACTTGGTCTTGTGCTGATGAAACTTGACCGTGTGCTGATGAAATCTGATGAAACTTTGATGAAACTTTGATGTAACCTGATGAAACTTGGATGAAACATGTTGAAACTTGATGAAACTTGGATTAGCCTGATGAAACTTGAAGAAACTTGAATGAAACATGTTAAAACTTGATGAAACTTGCATTAAACCTGATGAAACTTGACAGTTCGGCGAGTTTTACGAATATGAAAATCCAAGTTTCAGTAGGCGAAACCTAAGTTTCAGTAGGCAAACCCCAAGTTTCGTCAGGTAAGTTTGAAGATTTATATGGCAACAAACATCTTGTTTTCTCCGTAAAAATACGAGGAACACGTTGGTGCAAACGGTTTTTGGATTAGAGCACCCAGTCAAAAATTATGGTCGCCGAAAGAAGAATACAAAAACGGAATCTGCTGACGTCAGCTTGCGTCATCGTTTTTTATTGCCCCTGCGCAGCTGATTTTCCCGTGAGTCGCATGCATGGGCCGGCCTTGGGCTAAAGGCCCACTGCCTTGGGCACGTCCGGACGGCCGGACGGCCTAACACAAGTGTTCCGTTTAACTTTTAGACATGTCTTTTGGTCTTATTTAAAAATTCAGAGCAAAGATGGAAAAAATAAGTCATGTTAAAGTACCTTTATTGATAAAACAAATCACAACAAAATAAATGATATTTACAGGAAAAAATTTGAATAAGACGAATGGTAAAAGGCGTCACCAAAAGTAAAAGGCGTCAGACAAAAAAGTATGGGGGAGTAACACTGTAGTAATTGTACGGCGTAAGCCTAGTTGGACATGGTTATTGTAAAAGTACTGTGAACGAAACCGAATCGGGAATAAATATGGAATTGTTTCTTGATATTTTTTGTGGTAAAAAAACTCTGCACTATAAATATAAGACACCCTTTTGTAATCGACTCAGTATAAGATTAATAAAAAATTTCCACCTCGTGTGCTCACTCTACATTTATGTTCGTATATTGTGTGATTAAATCTTGTAATTGATAGTCTACGATGTATTACGATTCGTTATTTCACAACATGTTATTCACACGATTCACTCTTCTTCCTGCTAATCAGTATGTCGTTCTTGTATCAATCTATTATTTAATCTATCGTTTGTAGGTGTTGCATAGTAGATCAATTTTTCCCTCGCACCTAAACTCTAACCCTAATTGGTTGAGGGGGGGGACAAAAACCCTAGCATGGGCTGGCCGGGCGTGTGGTTTGGTGTTGTCTCGACGGCAATCACAACCTCGGTTTGTCAAATTGCGTCTCATAAAAAAAAGGGGAGTATTTAACGCAAAACCACTTTTAGCTAGCCAAAGGACTGTGAGCCCTGTTTTTTTGCAAATGAGACCTGGTTATGACCATATTTAAAAAAAAAAGTTAGGAGAAAAGGATTATGGACCAAGAGCAAATCCCCGGCTTCTTGGAACTCTTGAAGATGGATGTTCTGTAGCGCATGTTTGACCAACATAACGTGGAATTTTTGGGTAATTCAGCACGAAAATTTTAAGAATAACTTTTCCTTATTTGACAAAAATGTCCTTCCCAATTTAAATGCAATCATCTCTCAATCATGCTTATATTTTCTTTTTTTTTCAGATGATCTTATGGGAGATCACCGGCTACACTATTAGTTATTGCTATAAAAGGACTGAGAGAAGAAATGGTGCGGCATGCCGTTTGCTTGGTTTTTTTGCCATGATACTCTACTACGATAATGGCTAGATATAATGAATAATAGGATCGTCGTTTCTTTGACTTGTCTTTTTTTAAGAGACAATTTTTTGCAAGTTGATACTCTCTCCGTTTCACTATATTTGTCCATGCCTCTATGGTTTTAGAAAAATATGTTTCACAATGTTTGTCCATTTAAATTATTAAGAGTGTACTTATTATGATGTTTTCACTCTTTGCTTCCTAATTAAATGCCTAGCAGAAGAAAAGTACATGTGACATATTATATTAAATAGAAATATGATGGTCATTGCATGCTATTTTTAGAATTACTCTTTTTTTATCGCGTGCCATGACCATCATAGCTAAACAAAGGATGTTATTAGCCATACGATAGGTAGACACCTGGATTTGTTATTAGAAACACTGATTTCGAGAGAGATCCTAGCCTAGTCCTAGGTGGAGTGGATTATTATAAGCACTTTCTAGTCTTCTCTGCTGCTTCGACGCTTCTCTCCCGGCCTACTGGGGCTTCTAGAACAACCCAGGATCTGCTTCACTAAAATTTAAAAGGGTGACGCTTTGACTTTTCTTTTTCGTTTTATATGGACGTCTGTTTTTTCATTTTGGTGGAGTAGGACTTGCCATTGCAGCATACTCTTCCGAGGATGTTGTCGGCTTCACATCTTAATGATGCAAACGAACGTGTCGATCGACCAACCAATGAGCTTATGCTTTAGAGTGATTCCTAATCCTAATCTCCTTTTCCCTTCCCACGGAATTAAGCACTGTACATCATCCACGACAGCTACTTTGAGCCATTTACAATGCAGGGAAACTGTCAATTTTGCTAACACCTCCAGTATCTCCCTGAAGTTCATATGCTGCAAATTACTCTAACAGTAACATCGAGACGATGAACAGTTGAACACTTGCCGCACGAGCAGCGGGAATGATAATTAACCACCAAGATTGGAGCAAGAAATTAAGGTCATGATCTCTTTAGCTTAATTATCTAACCTATCTACTCATCTAGCATATCTTCTACGCTTTGAGAGCTTCATGAGGTGGTTTTGGGAGATGGATCCTCTTTGTTTGACTTAATTTATAGAGCTTTTAGACATGCCTTATAGATAGAAAAAATCAGATTAAAAAACCAACTTGTTTGTATTTTAAACAAAGATAAACAAATACAAAGATAAATTAGATAAGTCATACAAGCTGTAAAGAACAGAGCCTAAATATCTACACATGAGCATGCACATATATCCGTTCATTCTACTCCTACCGATCATTTGATGGCTACAAGCATGTGGCTAAAAAATAGCCTTGGGGCCGTCAAAACGTCGCAGTCTCGTAAACGCTGCCTGCCTGCCTGCCAATCTAGAACCAAATAGTAACATTTTCTTTCTGTTCATGCCGATGCTCGCAGAAATGAAAGCTACCACACGTACGATGGCGCAGGGCAACCCATGCATATCTGCCAAGGCTAAGAATTATACTGTAAAAGAATCGATAATCCGACAATTATCAGATGGATTGTAATAGGAATGGAGTACAAAACATGTAGTCGGATGAACTTTTATATCTTAGGCCTTGTTATTCTCACATTAACAGCTTAACGGCTTGTTTAACGACTTATTTAACGACTTATCTATGTTTTGAAAAGACATGATTTGGATTTTTTTTAAGTCCGTCTTTTCGTTGTCTTGAAGGTGATTCCTAACGCTTTAAAAAGCAATTTAAACGAAATGTATCTGAATCTTGAGACTATCCCGAGAAGCTCCAAAATTCAATCATCTTAGTTGTTCGGTTGTCCAGATCAACCCAAAAAACATAACCTTAGTCATTGATTTACAAAACATTTTGGAAGATGTAACCACAAGTGGCATGCATGCAGTGCAAAAGTGCCACATAAGTGCGCTTCTCCAACAATCACCTCATTTTCTGCCACCTTATCACAATCCATCTCCCTGTTCTCAGTACTGTTCACCTACCTATTATTCTCACTATTCACTTACTAACAGCATCCACTACATGATTATTCACTTAACTAACAACATCCAATTTTTTACTCCTTAAATCCCACCTTTTATATTTACTAAACTTCCTGTCTCTCAAAAAAAAAAACTTCTTCTACCCATAGTTTTTCATGCCTTCATTATTCACCTCTTGAACAACAATCCTCATATTCGCTATTCCATCATGGACACCCAAAATAGGGTGCGGCCATTCAAGATGCCTTATAGCCTAAGCTTAACAATGTCACATTAGATAAATTGGTCTGCAGCGGGTCTATGCACATCATGCCAACCCGAAAATAATCCACCAATGGCCCCTTGTCATACATGCATTATAAAATCTGACCTTGCTCTCATGCTGCTTCTAAGTTAATTCTCATAGATATGCCTTCTTCCCTTCTCTATTTCCTTTTCTCTCTGGCCAATTTCGGCGACGATTTCTCATGGCGTCAAACACTCGATCTCCTGCCTAACTCCAACGACCATCTCCTATAGGCTAGGCCCGACCTCTCAAGAGCTCGAGATGCTTCCCTTGCCCTTACCCTGCCTCCGCCTTCAACGAGCCTACGCCACCGCCATGCCGTGCAGGAGGTCGTCGGTGAAAAAGATGTTTGTGCTGTGGTCGAGCTTTAGCCGCAATGACGATGGCGCATGGAGATGCGACCAATGGCATGGCGCTCCATGGCAGCCTCGGTGGAGGCCTGTAACGACACCTAGGGCTTTGTCTTGGGGCAGCACGACGGCATGCGGTGGCCATATGTTAGACTTTATAACGATGCAATCTACCGTTGCACTAATTAATTAGGACGATAATGGTTTTCTAAGCATAAAATAAAGTTTAAAATAATAGTCGAAAATTCGTTATTTTATACGAATAAAACGCTGGACCCCTTTATTATAACGCCGCGTGTCTGCGTATGGTAAAGATCTCGCCGTCGGCGTCGGCGTCCACACCGCCACGCCGCACCGCTTTCCCGCCGCGCCAACAGATTCGGCACCAGCAGTAGCACGACGCGAAAGGAGGTCAGCAACCGCCTCCGTCAATTATCCCCACCGAACCCGCCAATTAGCTCAAGAGATTAGCGCTGATACCCCGCAAATATCCATTTAAACCCCCCCGCGAAAAAAAAAATCTCCCACCCCGAGCCCGGAAAATAGAGGCGGATATCACATATCTTACATCCCCACGCGCTCCCTTTCTCTCTCCACCATCTCCCCACCTTCTCGCCCCCCCTCCTCCGCCGCGTCGCTAGGGTTCCGTCCCCCCCTCCCGGACGGACGGGCTGCAGCGGCGGCGGATCCGCCCGGCGCCGCCTCCGATCCGGAGCCGCGTCCGCCCTCCCCTCCCGCCGATCCGGCCGCGTCGGCCTGATCTGGGCCCGCGGCGCGATCCGATCGGTTCCGTGGGTGGATTCATGGGGATGAGGGTTTCCCTGTTGGGGCGGTTCGGATCCGTGTATCAGGTGGAGGCTCCCTCGGGGGAATCGTACTAGGACTCGTGCTTCGTCTTTTGGAAGGTGGATTTTAGCCGGGCCGGATCGCGGCTCGCTCGATTTTGTGAGGAAAGGTTGGATTTTGCGGGGGTTCGGCAGAATTTTTGGGGCCAAAACATCGGGCTTTGAGGCGCCGATCCGTGCTAGTTAGGGTCTCTCTTGCTTGAGAGCTTGGCTCACAGGAGGCCGTACGGGAGGGAGGATTATCTGGTTGTGTGTGATATCTTCCGAGGTTTTTGAGTTTTTTTTTTTGGTGAGGATCGATTCGATGGCGAGCTCTAATGTGAGCGCTGCCCCGAAGCAGTACGGGATTACGAAGCCGATTTCATTGTCTGGGCCGATAGAGGCTGATCTCCACAAGACGGCGGAGCTAAAGGAGGTTCGAGGCGATAATTCGGCTGGTGCTTGTTTAACATTTTTATTTCATGTTAAGATTTGTCTCATGTTAATATTTGTTGCTGCTTGTTCATCTTAATTGCAGTTCTTGGCTGAGGTGGGGTTGTACGAGAGTGCGGACGAGTCTGCTAGGCGAGAGGAGGTGCTGGGGGAGCTTGACAAGGTAACTTTTTCTCTTGCCACCTGTGAGACTGGGATTGCATTGTGAAGCTTATGTGATGTTTATTGAGATGAGACCATGGTTTCAATTCTTTCCGTGTCACCCTTCAAAACAAATATTTCTTTTCATTTTTTGTTATCTTTGGTAGATTTTTCATTTTTTAAACTCCATCCTTGTTTGAATTTGCAGATCGTGAAAGATTGGGTGAAACAATTAACTAGTCAGAGAGGATATACTGATCAGATGGTTGAGGAGGCAAATGCTGTTCTTTTCACCTTTGGGTCATACCGTCTAGGGGTAAGTACCTTTGGATGCTTGGTCTATTTTCTCTTATTAATGTTCATACCTTTTAACCCATCTGGCCATGAAATAGCACAGCTTTGTTGGTCATCATGTTTTTTGACTTGAATGGATTCTTTAGTCAGTTTGCCTCAGTAGTTTGTAGTATCATTCGCTTTTGCATCATCTCCTTCCATTTCGATAGTGGAATTTTGGTAGTTGGGGCTAAATCTCATTTGAACTCATTGAAATATAGTGAATGACAGACAGATAGAGTAATACAAGTTTCTGGTATTCGAAGATTAATTGGCATTTGATTTGACATGGCAATGATCTCCTGGCTGATGAAAAAGTGACAAAATGTTGGACAATCATCAGAATAAGCAGCAGCAGCAATCACATCGAGTTTTGCATTGGGTAGGCATGCAAGACAATAAATGTGGGGAGATGCATTTCCTGCTATGCTACATCTTTATTGATATTTTTTCATGCACACATTACACTGAAAGTCTGATTTTTTTAATTTGACGATGAAGGTGATTCCTTATCAAATAGATAGATTAGAACATATCTCTATTATGCTCCACTACCAACCAGCTCTTGTTACCACGTAATATCACATCAGTTAGCAGAACATAAGGCTTGTTCGGCATTCCTGTGCTGTGGAATTAGACATCTTGTAGAGAATCCTTGCCTTTTTTTGTGCTAAACAGTGCCATGCCATTCTGTTAGTAGCCTAATGTAACAAAAAAAATTAGGTCCAAGGTGTTATTTAAAAAGACAAGTACACAACACAAGGCAGGAAACGCCAGTCACAGCGTTATTATGGTGGTTAGCAATTTAATCACCTCACTCCATGTCCTGTCGAGTGATAAGTTAGTAACGAGTCAACCACCTCACTCCATGTTCTGTCTAGTGATACAGTAGCAATTATTCACAGTGCACAGTTCAATACATGTTCACAAGTTATTTGGTTACTTTGCACCCAGTTCAAGTCAATTTCAGGCAAATGTAAACTTGATTATCATTATTTTGAACATCATGTTTACTTGCCCCCACCTTTAACTCTTTAAGGCTTTCATTATGCTGTACCTTATACCATTGTTTCACATTGTGTATAAGTTCTGAGCTACCTCACCTAAGGCTTTCATTATGCTGTACCTTATGCCATTGTTCCACATTTTCTACAAGTTCTGAGCTCGTAAATTAACATTGTAGAGAGCGGTCTACATGCACATGTTCTTAGGCTTTCATTTCCTATATTCTGTGCATAATTTGATTTCTGCTTTGATAGGTTCATGGAACTGGCGCTGACCTTGATACTTTATGTGTTGGACCTTCATATGTTAATCGCGAGGTGATGCATTGTTTCTATTTTGATGTGCTGCAAGTATGTTTTATTGGTTAGATATAGCATTGATGCTTTCTAACATATTCTTATCTGCAGGAAGATTTCTTTATTGTGCTGCATGACATATTAGCCCAAACTGAGGAAGTTACTGAACTGCAACCTGTTCCCGATGCACATGTACCTGTTATGAAATTTAAGTTTCATGGAATATCAATTGATCTTCTTTATGCCAGTGTTTCCCTCTTAGTAGTACCACCAGTAAGTTTATATTCTATAAAATGTTTTCAAGTCCTGACTTCTTATGTGCACTTAATAGTTTTATTTTGTTCATAGAACATGTTATTTGTGGTATTTTAGCTTTCTATATATCCCAAACGTATTTTTTGATGTATTCTGGGAGTTATTTTCTGATAGATAGTATCCTGTTACCAAGGCTCCTCTAGCTTAGTTTTTTTTTTTTTGCAGTTGTGCTGCCTTTGTAGTATTTCGAATATGAAATGTGTCGGGAGATATCACAGGCTTTTATTTTTGTGCTGCCTTTTATGAGGTTTATATTCTACTCCCTCTGTTCCAAATTATAGGACGTTTGACTTTTTTGACACATACTTTGACCACTTATCTTATTCAAAAAATTAGTGAAAATATGAAAAAACTCAAGTCATTATTAAAGTTCCTTTCATGATAGACTAAATCATAACAAAAATAATTATAATTATAAATTTTTTTGAATAAGGCGAGTGGTCAAAGTACGTGTCAAAAAAGTCAAACGACCTATAATTTGGAACGGAGGGAGTATATTTCATTGATATTCCTGGAATATCCTTTTATAACTATCTTTGTGACGTAAGATGCACGCATGTAACTGACAGTTCTTTACTAACAGCCGTGAGGTGATAAAGAGGACATTTGCAACAATTAATGCTACACTTCTGCTGTTGATTTTGCAAGCTCTTTAGTTTCTTTTGCTGTCATGCCTTTTCTTAGAATATGAAAGGTTTACTTGGAAGTTTGCTTCCTGCCTTGTGCCTCTTTATGTTTTTTCTTTCAAAAGATGCATTGTGCTTTAAACATATTGCTGCAGGATTTGGATATCTCTCAAGGATCAGTACTTTATGATGTTGATGAAGCAACAGTTCGTAGTCTTAATGGCTGCAGAGTGGCAGACCAAATTCTTAGACTTGTTCCAAATATTGAGGTTGAGTACATAAACTGTCATATTTCTTGTCGTCTACCCCACCATTCCTATATGTCTTCTAGGAAAGCAGTCCTAACAATATATACACTTTATTGTAGAACTTTCGAACAACACTAAGGTGTTTGAAGTATTGGGCAAAACGAAGAGGTGTCTACTCTAATGTAAGTATCGTTTTATTATCATTATCGGTAACTGCTCTTTTGAATTGCAATAATTAATTTTCTGCTTTGCTAGGTTACTGGTTTTCTTGGGGGTGTCAACTGGGCTTTACTGGTTGCGCGTGTCTGCCAACTGTATCCAAATGCTGTTCCAAGCATGTTGGTTTCAAGATTTTTTAGAGTTTTCACCCAGTGGTGCTGGCCAAATCCAGTGATGCTTTGTGCCATTGAGGAGGATGATCATGGTTTTCCTGTGTGGGATCCACGGAGAAATCATCGTGACAGATCTCATCATATGCCCATTATCACCCCAGCATACCCATGCATGAACTCGAGCTATAATGTTTCAACAAGCACTTTGAGGGTTATGATGGAGCAATTCCAGTTTGGCAATAAAATTTGTCAGGTAGTATTATTTGCCACCCCTGAAGTTATTATTGTAGTAAGTGCTTACTGTTTTGCGATGTTTTCATTGCTCTTTTTCAATGCAGGACATCGATCTGAATAAAGCTAATTGGTCTGCTCTTTTTGAGCCTTTCCAATTTTTTGAAGCGTACAAGAACTATCTACAGGTTGACATCATTGCTGAGGATGACGAAGATCTTAGACTTTGGAAGGGATGGGTTGAATCCCGTTTGAGGCAACTGACTTTAAAGGTATTTTGCTGCTCAAGTTCTTTGTTATTGTGTTACACTGCCTTTTGGGACTTGTCATATGGGAGTAGTGGGACTTATTGGTTACGGAATGGGGGGGTAGTCACTGTTGAAATGTCCTGATTGTGGGGAGTCATTTATTGGGTAAAGGAAGTGAAATCCCTCTTATGCGCATCAACATATTCCATGGGGAAGATCTGTGGACTGCTTCTTAAAGGTTGACTTAGGAATTAGTGGGGTGACAATTCTTGTGCCTGTTATTAGCTCCAAACAGCCCTTTGTTATTCAATTTTTACAAGAGCGTTATCATTGTTAATTTGTCATGTGCATGACTGCAGAGCATTTGTTTTATTGTTGTTGCCACTTGCAGATTGAGCGGGACACATATGGAATGTTACAATGCCATCCTTACCCACATGAGTATGCAGATCCTTCTAGACAGTGTGCCCATTGTGCCTTCTTCATGGGCTTATCTAGGAAAGAAGGTGTGAAAATACAAGAAGGTCAACAGTTTGATATTCGTGGAACAGTAGATGAGTTTAGGCATGAAATCAACATGTATATGTTCTGGAAGCCTGGGATGGAGTTAGCTGTTTCTCATGTTCGCAGGAAGCAGATTCCGTCTTATGTGTTTCCAGAGGGTTACAAGAGACCTCGTCCTTCGAGACATTTGAATCATCAACAGCAATTGGATAAAAATGAGACTGAAAATGGCTCAATGACTGGATCTCCGGATAGTCAGCTCAAAAGAAAGCTTAGTTCTCCTGGGCCTGATGATAATGAACCTTGGAGATCTGTTAAGAGGGCGTCAATTAGCCCAGGTCATCCAAAGGCTTCATCACCGCAATCTGGGAGAGTTAATGATGAGACCAACCAAGTGAAAATCTCTTCTAATATGAGTGGTGGGAGTCAGACTTCACCTGGTGGTGACAATCAAGAACAAGCAAATTGCTTGAGTTCACCACAGACATCTGAGAAAAGTTTGGATGCTGCTGCATCAGGCTCGAAGCACGTAACTGGGGTTGCAGTTTGTTCTGTTGATGTTATTAGCAAGCATGATAACTGTATCTCTCATGTGAAGAACTGCACCACTTCAACCGTAGCAGTATCCACAACTTTAAAGCGTGTTGCTGAGAAGGTTGTATCAGAGCTCGTTGGGAGTGAAAGCTTGGGAAAAGGCAATAATGCAGAATTACTGGAGAGAGCGGAAAAGGATATGGGAAATGCCCTTGTTGAGAATGTGCATTTCAGTGGGAATGGAGTTGCTCCGAGTGGTCTTCCGGAAGAGCTGGAGGTCTGGCTTCTAACTCTCATTCTTTCCTTTTTTTGAAAATATATTTCCCTTAGATATGATCTGAATCTTTTTTTATTTGTTTAATTTTGACCTATAAAGCTAAACAATGGGATTGAAGTGGTTTCTAAAGCTCATGCAGGTGTGACCTCGGATGCACCCCAGAAGTCGTCCCTGAGGCATGATCTTGAACTTAATCCTTGTGCGTTCTTGTATTTCAGTTGCTCTGTTTTCTTTATACTCTGCTGTTTGGTACTCGTTTGTTGCTTTATGGCAGGGTTAGTCTGACATCAACCGCCTGAGATTGAAAATGGTGTAAAAAAAAGGATCAAGTACTGCTGCTGCTGGAGCGAATGGAGGATATTGTGTCTATTTGGTAAGTTGCTCAACTCACAAAGTTTCCTTTCCGACACAGATCTGCAAGCATCGGGTGCTCTTGAAGGATTGCGGTGGTAAAATGTAGTGCAATGACATGGCAAAAGCAACCAAGGAAAATTTCTTTCGTGGAAGGACATGTGTGACTGAAACTCTAGATGTATGGCATGTTTGATTGTTCCGCGTCTTTGGCGGTTGTTTTTTCCGAAGTCGTGGAGCAGCATGCTCAACTCTATGAACTGAACTCAAGATGACATCCGTGCGTTGACTGTGAGATGCCTTATCCTCCTGTAGGTCTAGATTAGAGATAGGCGTGGTACTGTTTAACAGGGGCCCTTTGTAATATTTCCTTGTAATATAGTAAGAATTTGCAAGGCTGTTACGTTCTCGTGTCATTCATTTTTCGTGCTGACTCGAGTCTCTGGTTTTTCGAGCATGTTACATACATACCCACGATTATATGATACATGCTGCAGACTGAAATGGGAATGTGCAAATGGTTATGCATGACTCAGGAAAAGGAGATGGTTATGCATGAAATGCGTGCGATACAAGGAATCCGAAGCTGTCTGACGTGCACGCCTTGCGAGCGGGTAGATATTGCCCTTGCATCCTGCATGCGCTTGTTTGAGTTTGGTCGCAACTTTCGCTACGACCTGATCAGAGAGCTGAAAGAGATCGATGCTTCATGTCTAGCGATGCTTTCGGCGGCTGGAGGAAGTAGCAGCATCTGATCTGAGTGATTGGGTGTATGTATCATCTCTTGGCGTCCTAGAAAGGTTAAAAACGTGCATTGCACCACGTGCACCAACCGGCAACGGGCCTCGCTGCCCCTACGTACCTTTTTTTAATTGGTCGAAGGGCAAACGTCTACCATCAATGATAAGATTCGTCTTATATTTGTGGTGCAGAGTTTTTTTATCACCAAGAAACCTTTAAGGGAATAATTTCATATTTGTCCCGATTTGGTTTGGGTATAATTTCATCTATCCTGATTTAGTTTTTGTCCACAATACCTTACAAAAAATCTTGCTGGGCTTATTTCCCTTTCGAGGAAACTGCGGTATGCCAATGCCCGTTAAAACTCATCTAAAAATCTAATGGAAAAAAAGATCGGAGAAAAGAGTACACTGCGCACATATACTATATTGCAATATTGTTTCGTCAAAACCTTACTATGAGAAACCATAAAGAAAAGAACTCATATAAGAAAACAAAAGTATAATATATTGATTCTAAGGATCAAGGTAGCCTTACTATGAGAAACCATATAGAAAAGAACTCATATAAGAAAACAAAAGTATAATATATTGATTCTAAGGATCAAGAGGTAGTCTTCTAAATCTATTGCATATAGATCTTTCAGATCTATATGGTGATGTCGTAAACATTCTAAAATTCATTGTCATTTTAGCACCTTTGGAATTTGACCAACTATGAAAGCATCATGATCTTCATGTGCCCAATCAATATTTAGCACATACTCTCCATGAAGACGACATCACTGATGCCTTCTTACTTCAATGTATGCAGACATTGATCATACTATGCTTCAAAAAAGTGTTGAGTATAACATAAATGGGAAGAGTTAACCATAATCTCAAAATATCGCTATCCACACTTATGCAATACAAGGAAAATTATTCCACAACATGGGGTGGGGTTAGATTAATTGTAACATCAAGTAAGTATCTACATATCAAACCTTTTGGTGCCGGTTGTGTGCTGCACTGGACCTTGTCCGTGCCGACCACACGCGGCGCCAGACTGCGTGCCACGTTGGTCCACGCCTGCGCTAGTTGCACCACGCTGAACCGTTGCAATTTTCAGCAAGTGGTTACACTTACAACATAGTAGCCTCTCTAGCAGTACTTATACACATGATTATACCACTCTCATCAGTCTTATGGCACTCAGAGGATTCAACAATTTGTCATTGATACCAATGTATAACATACCTTTGAGGGTACAAGAGAATACCACCAACCACCTAACCCCTGGTGGGAGATGCACATAACAAGTGCTCTTGTGACGCACTCTAGGGTCTCAATGGGTCGTCCGCCACTTAGAGGAACAACTATTGGTAACCACCTGCAACGATAGATTGATACAAGAACAACATACCAATTTTCCAGTAAGAAGAGCGATTCGTGTACGATAACGTGTTATGAAATAACGAATCGCAGCACGTCGTAGACTACGAATATTGCATTTAGTCACATAGTTTATGGACTCAGATGCAGAAAAGACATACAAGGTGGAAAATCTTCTCATATGTCAGTAGTCGATTACAAATATCTGCATCTCATATTTATAGTGGAGTGTTTTTTTATCGTAACAAATTTTAAGGAATAACTCCATGTCTATCCCGTCTGACATGGTTATTCGTCCGGCCTACTAAGCATAGGTCTCTGAGCTTTTCCTCATTGGTCGCACCAGATGGAGCTACGAGCTCACTCCAGCATGCATTTCTGCGAAACCAACAATGGTGGCCATTCCAACCTGAAATGGATGTCACTAGCTGCAGCCTGCATGCGACGGGCTACGACTAGGACATCTCCCTTTTGCTCATTCAAAACTTGATATTCTGGGCGTTCCCTCGGCCTTTTAGATGAATTTATTTTCAAGTGTCTAACGTAATCAGTTAAAGATTCTCATACTCTAAAACTTTGACTCAACTACGTCATTATTTTCGAGAACCAGGGGATGCTGCTAGCAGGGTGAACAAATCAATGCTAGCTAATAACTTAGGAAAAATACGATGCATGACACTAAATTCATATGCCTTGACGTATTTGTGTATAATATGTATGACCATCTGAGTCTATGATGGTGAACCAGTATGTCATACGTGAAATCATGAATTTTAAAGAGTGACATACATTGTAATCTCCAAATAACGTACGTATGACAAATGACAAGGCCTCCACAATCCATGTGCATGCATGCGTGTTGTGAACTATTAAAAGTATGTACAATGGTCGAGACAACTATTAAATCTAACGTGCCATATTTTAGAGACGTCTCTGTCACCACACCAGTTTCAGTGCTACAGGTGCGCTTTAATAATTTACATCGAACATACATCACACACACACTAGCGATGTACCAACAATGCCATATGGACCCTAAGTCCTAAGAGCATGTACAATGGTTGAGATAGCAGTTGTCTCTAACTATTGTTATATCAGTTAGAGACAATACTAGAGATAACATATACAATGATAGAAATGGCTGCACGTTTTTATAGGTAATTTTCTCACACACAAAATTTCTTAATTCTCGTGTAAATTAAGTTAACTCTTTAGGCTCAAATATTTATTCATGCTCTCTCTCCTGCACATCATCATATATCCTATGACAATCTTTGAGATGTTTTAAAGACCACTGAGCTTTACTGTTGTACATGCACTTGCTTTAATAGTTCCATGCATGCATGGCAATGCGAGGCAAAGCAATGTCCCTTCAGAAACCAAAGGTATTGCTGGCAGGCATGCATGCATGGCTGCGGTAGCTGAGATCCCCGAGGTGGCCATCGACGCCGACGAGCGACACGTCAGGTCGCCGGCAACCACGGCAGCCAAAGTACCCATGCCTGTCCCTGGCACCGGACAAATCATCGATTGGTCGCACAGGGAAACCTCTATGCGAATCGATCGTACCGACAGGGGCGCATTATCGGGGGGGGCCGATAAGCAACTGTGGGCGTTCTCTGTCGCCGCGAGCCTAGCTCCGTGCCTGCTCCAGTGCTCCGGCCGTCGATCACTACGTACTGACCGAACTGACGCTGCATGCAGCGACGACACAGCAGGTGGGCGATCGATGGAGAATTAATCGGAGGTGTTCATCGGATGATTGTTCGATCACATGCAGTCACCTGATCAGTTCGCCTGCAGGCTGCAGGCAACGACGGATCGATGCTCACTGCAGGAAAAGATGCATGTGTTCTTCGATGGCAAAACCGATGGTTGATTGACGGACAGAGAGAACCGGTCGACCGTGTAAAATTAATACGACCGATATAGCTATAAAACAGTACGCCATTGTACCATAAGTCATAAGATCAGCACGTACTTACCAGTGCACGCCAAAGATATTTTCGAAATATTAGCCCGCAATACAAACATCACAGTTTGATAGAAAACCGTACGTCTACCCTACACTTACGAACGAAACAGAACTTGTGTCCGATCGCATGGACGGCCTTGGGCATCAAAACTGATGGATTTGGCTACGCACAAGTGCAATTGTGCTGCTATGAGCTATGTTATCGTCAGTTCAATCACTGGCCATGCATAGCCAGCAATTTCCTTACGGAACTTGTAAAAAGAAAACATTCAAAATCTAGCATGCAGATCGTAGTGATCTGCGCAAAGTTTAGCTAATGACTCCACATATGCATGATCATTGATTGATCACACCCATTGGCACTTTCGATCCGTACGTAGCACGTAGACCCTGCACTAGCCACCAATCTCGGTGCGTGTTGCTAGCCTAATACAGTAATACTAGCTCACCACCAACAACTCACTTCAGGTTTTGTTAATTAGGATTGGTCGTAATCATTTTAATTAGGAGCTCGAGGGGGACACGGGCACTGGCTATATACGTTTGTTCCCAGGTGCTGTAGACTCGGACCACATGCATCCAGCCATCTGCTGCACTGGACCAATGGAAATCCCACACCGGGGCATGGCTTTTCATCACATATTCTGAACATTCTTTTCGAGGGTTTTTATCATCAGGTCTAGTGTCTAGCCAGGAACCATGCTTCCCAGATTCCATCTCCTAATTACTCCCTCCGGTCACAAAAAAAAGTCGCCGTTGACTTATGGACACGCCTTTGACCATTCGTCTTATTCAAAAAAGTTATATAAATATTATTTATTTTGTTATGATTTGGTTTATTATTAAATGTATTTTAAGTATGACTTATATTTTTACATATTTGAACTAAATTTTTGAATAAGACGAATGGTCAAAGACGTGTGCAAAAGTTAACGGCGACTTCTTTTTATGACCAGGGGTAGTACGTAGGATCGATTATGGAACGGTAGTCCATGGATGTCGATCGAACGCAGTAGTTTTGGTGTGCCGTAAAGGTTCCTCGTCTCGATCGATATACATAGCCCATTACTAAATCCTACATCGCTAAGAGGAAAAAAAGAAAAGTTATACACCATTAATTAAATTTAGTCAAACTATAACAATGTCCTCCCTCCATTCCAAAATATAAGGCATATGAGTTTTCGACATGATCTTTAACATAAAAATTTGACAATTAATTTCTTCGCAATATATTTTCAATAAAATTAACGTCGTATAAAAAAATTTTCAAATACGAATCCAACTATATTACATGCGTAACACTAATAAACATATAATTTTTTAGCTCAATTATTAGTCGAACATTGACTTATATTTTAGAATAGAGGGAATAGTTCTAGGAGATGTGACCAAATCTAACTATAAACTAATAAATCTAGACGCAAGTGCATGATATTGTAATTGATTAGATCTTAGTTTGTGACTTTAGCTGATAATCTTCGTAATCAATTATAGTGGCTCCATGCTATAATGGTGTAGACATTAAATATGTTTAAATTGAGCTGATAATCTAATTATATTGATTTAGGTTATAGTAGCAAATCTAG
Organism: Raddia guianensis; assembly: GCA_036346415.1. NCBI lineage: Eukaryota > Viridiplantae > Streptophyta > Magnoliopsida > Poales > Poaceae > Raddia > Raddia guianensis. Next base: position 11,628,765 of record CM070539.1, read on the forward strand.
CTATGCAAATACGTAAACCATCATGCTTGTTCTAATTAGCTTTATGATTAATTGAAGTCCGTCTATTGAACTTCATTACATGCAGACACTTGCTCCCTCCGGCCACAAAAAGAAGTCACCGTTGACTTTTGCACACGTGTTTGACCATTCGTCTTATTTTAAAAAGTTATATAACTATTATTTATATTGTTATGATTTGGCTTATTATTAAATTTATTTTAAGTATGACTTATATTTTTACATATTTGAACTAAATTTTTGAATAAGACGAACAGTCAAAGGCGTGTTCAAAAGTCAACGGCGACTTCTTTTTGTGACCGGAGGTAGTATTATATAATTAAAGCAGGGTCCAACGAAGTCAGCACATTAATTTTAAAATCAAGAAAATTCCTATAATAATCGAAAAGAAAAAGAAAGATCTACACCATTTATTGTTGTGGGCCTAGATTATAACGGATTATATTACAAAAAGATTTCATATGAACTATAGCGAAAGAATATAAATTTGGAATAAAAATAGTTGAAATTAGGGTCCATCTTAGATAAAAAGAGTTTATATTCACTAAAAAAAAAGCATAGATTTAAAATAGAAATGAGAGTTTATATCAAATTAAAGGGTTAAGACGAATTGAGTCGTGCAAAAACGAGGGGCACCATGCTCGTTATATATTAAAACAGAGTCCAACTGAGCCACTACATTAATCCTGAAAATACAATAAATTCCCACATTAACCAAAAAGAAAAAGAAAATCTACACCACCGATTGTTGTGGGCCTAGATTAACAAATTAGATTAAAAGAAAGATATTTATACGAACTACAATATAAAAAATGAAATTCAAAATAAAATAATTGAAATAAAAGTCCATGCCAGATAAAAGAGAGTTCGTATTATTTATAACAAAACAATAACAGAAATTAACAATAAAAATAATATAAATAAGTGTATACGTTGGATTAAAGGATAGAGTTCATATCGAAAACTGTAAAAAAAATTGTATAAATATAGAATAAAATAAAAATAGGAGTTCATATCAATTAAAGAATCGAGACAAATCTATCCGCGCAAACACATGAAACATCACGTGTGTTCCATATGATTTGCCGGAAGATGTTAACACATCTTCTCTTGCAAAAACTGCATGCATATCTATTAAACTAGGGAACATATGATGTGCAATCAAGCTTACGGTGCAATCACCGTACAGTCGAACTACCAAAAGTTGTAAAAAAATTCTAAAAAATTTGTAGATGTGCTCTTCAACTTACTCTATCTCTGTATAAAATTTGAAGTTCAAATCCATTCTATATTGAAAGTTATAAAAAAAATAAAATTCTATAAATTTTGAACTTATCAAAACTGTCTGTTTTTTCTTTTTTTTTATAACTCTTAATATAAAATAAATTTTGCTTTGAAATTTCATACATAGGTAGAGTAAACAATGAAGTACATCTATAAATTTTTTCAGAATTTTTTACAACCTTTGATATTTCGATTGCACAATGATTGCATCGTAAGCGTGATTGCACAGCATATGTTACCATTAAACTATGGGTTTAATTTATATGCTATTGCACAAGTACTTTAATTGAGCTACCTATTTACATGGTGCTTTTCTTGCTCTGGCTTGGGTGAGAACGCAAGTAACCGAAATCGATCCCTGTTCTTTCCCGGTCTTTTTGTTGCTACTTGGCCGACACTCTAGAACTTCACAGTCAAAAAGAAATTTCGGCTACGAATTCAAGATCAAGTCGAAAACCATTAACTAAGACACATCATTAGATTACGATAATAGTAGTAGTCTATTTGCATGCGTACGTCAAGCCCCACCACCATGGCACAGCTGCGTGCTTAATTTGTTCCCCGTGCATAAAGCAACGTGGCTAGCTAGCTACACCTGAAAACATTCTTTGTTTCTTTTGCATATTTAGCCAGCCACATCAAACATTTACGTGCGCTTTCTATAAAGTTCGGCACACACCATGATTGCTGTTAGGATTTAGAGCCCACTGCAAACAGCCCACGTATGGGGCCCAAACGCAGAGAAAGGGCTTCCCAGGTCTTCACGGACCTAAAGGCCCAACTAGAGCAACGACTAAGACGGGACGGCTCCACCTTTTAAGTCGTGCTCCCCCATCATCAATTGATGTGAGACTAAACCCAACAATCTTCCCCATCACACATCGGAGCACTTCGTCACAACGGACAACTTTGTCCAGTGAATGTGTGGAATTAACGGAGATGTGGGTCAATGCCTGGCTCTGATACCACTTGTTAGGATTTAGAGCCCACTGCAAACAGCCCACGTATGGGGCCCAAACGCAGAGAAAGGGCTCCCCAGGTCTTAACGGACCTAAAGGCCCAACTAGAGCAACGACTAAGGCCATGGGCCCACTCAACCCAAAAGACTAGCCTTGTAGGTGAGGGATGGCTCCACCTTTTAAGTCGTGCTCCCCCATCATCTATTAGCGATGTGGGACTAAACCCAACAATCTTCCCCATCACACATCGGACCACTTCGTCACAACGGACAACTTTGTCCAGTGAATGTGTGGAATTAACGGAGATGTGGGTTGCTCTGATACCACTTGTTAAGATTTAGAGCCCACTGCAAACGGCCCACACATGGGCCCAAACGCAGAGAAAGGGCTCCCTAGGTCTTAACGGGCCTAAAGGCCCAACTGGAGCAACAACTAAGGCAATGGGCCCACTCAACCCAAAAGACTAGCCTGTTAGAAGAGGGACGGCTCCACCTTTTAAGTTGTGCTCCCCCATCATCAATTAGCGATGTGGGACTAAACCCAACAATCTCCCCCATCACACATCGGACCACTTCGTCCAGCGAATGTGTGGAATTAACGGAGATGTGGGTCAATGCCTGGCTCGTCACAACGGACAACTTCGTCCAGCGAATGTGTGGAATTAACGGAGATGTGGGTCAATGCCTGGCTCTGATACCACTTGTTAGGATTTAGAGCCCACTGCAAACGGCCCACACAAGGGCCCAAACGCAGAGAAAGGGCTCCCCAGGTCTTAACGGGCCTAAAGGCCCAACTAGAGTAACGACTAAGGCCATGGGCCCACTCAACCCAAAAGACTAGCCTTGTAGGTGAGGGATGGCTCCACCTTTTAAGTCGTGCTCCCCCATCATCTATTAGCGCGAACTAAACCCAACAATTGCGATAGTGAAAATTAATCAGTTTTAATTTGCAATGTTACTCTCACTGTTTTGATATAGTACTAGTATTATAGTGTGTGTATAATTAATATATGAACCCAGTCTATATTCTTTCTCCAAGATGCAGAAACAGTGACACTTGTCCCTATATTTATATTAAGAGGGGGTTATCTCTCGCGTGCTATGATCGATATATGATGATGAAACTGAAGTTTGCACTACAGGAAACCATAGTGGTGAAATGTATTGTTTTAGCAATAACTTAGGTTATGGAGTTATATATCCCTGATCTATATATCTCTAGATGTTTATGGCGTCATATGCAGTACTCCCTCCGTTTTTTTTATTTGACGTCTTTGACTTTTTGGTACATCTTTGACCATTCGTCTTATTCAAAAATTTTGTGCAAAGATGTAAAAAAAAAAGATATATTTAAAGTACCTCTATTGATAAAACAAATCACAACAAAATAAATGATATTTACAAAAATAATTTGAATAAGAAGAATGGTCAAAGACGTGTCAAAAAGTCAAAGACGTCAAACAAAAAAAAAACGGAGGTAGTACTTTCTAATTTGTTGTTCCTAAACTTAATTGAACTTAGTAATCTCTATATATGGGTTAATTTAGTTATGCAAGTGATCGATGAAATTAAGTTGTTTGTAGGACAGTCAAGTATATAGTGGCGAACGCATTACGATCGTAAGAACTGTACGTGGTTAATTGAGCCCACAATCTTTTGAAAACACACTGATGCTATAGCCTCTTAGTACTAATTTAAGCTAAATTATTTTAAATTTTGCCCACATGCATGGCTGCACTAATGCTATACAAAAGTTAAAATTCACCGAAAGGCCGGGTGCAAACCTCTCGTTCTGCCATCAAAGCACGGGTAGCAATTCACGATCGATCTTCGGAAAGTATATGCAGGGACGGAGCCAGGAATTTTATTCACCGGGGGCCAACACAAAAACTAATCTATGTAAACAAAAATTTCTAAAGGATAATTTAGGCATTTAGTCATTCATTGGTGCCCAAAATTACATGTAAAATATATGATATGTTGTGCTGAGCCTATGAGCTAGCTAGGGTGAAACATTTACAAGAAATAGATAAAAATATATATAACAAGACTATAAGAAAAACTAACCTATTTGATGTTTACTTAAGTCGTGCTCGTCGACGCTTCATTGCATTAAAATCATCTATAAGTGCATCGGTTTTAAACTCTTGAGCTATCTCTTGAAAAATGAATAGATTGTTTTATTTGTTGCCATGATCACATTCACAAATTCCCTAGCAAAGATAGTAAACGAATAAATAATTGAAAATGTTAACAAAACTGAAAATCTGAAATTAATATGCAGCATCAACAATAGAAAAAAGAACTAAATTATTTTGGCAATTGACACCATACCTAGCTCAGCAGCAGTACGTTGTGTGTTGGAAGTAATATGATTAATTAAAGGTGTATTAGAGGAGGATTAGAAGGCCAAAAGCTGAAGCCTAAATCCTAAAGGGGCTTTGGACGGCAGCTCGACTTCACAGGGAGGGGCAAAAATTGCCAAAACAACCATGCATCACAGGGAGGTTGCAACACAAGGATAAATGATTGATCAACTGCTCAAGGAGACAAGGACTAGAACCTGGTCTTTGGAGAGGCAGCAGCGCGTAGAGATGATCGGCGATCGTGGATCGGCGGCCGTCGGCGGATCGGCCGTGTGAGTCGCGTGCGTATGTACGAGTCGTTTGACGTTCTGTCTTCTGAATTCTGATCAGCGCTGGGCTGCCGATGTGGGCTGGGCTGCTGTGCATAGGGGGGTTTAGAAAAATTTTGGCCCACGGGGGAGGCCGTGGCCCCTGCTGGCCCCTCCCTGTCTCCGTCTCTGAGTATATGTAGGGATCAATGTGATCATGTGCAAAGAAGACAATGCATGAGATAACTACAGTTTGGTGGTAGTTGAAAGAAGGCCTATGAATATGGTGGTCTAAAGAAGGGGCGAATGATGATCAGCTGGAGAGTCTGATCTGGAGCTGATACTTCACTGTGGAATTGGCAGCATTTTAAGCCGTTGGATTAAGCAATCAACGGATTTGGATGTAGGTATCACTCATGCACCGAACGGATCATTGTAGGACCGCACATCAGATCGATCATCAGCGCTAAAGATTTCAAACCCACCTAATTATTTTAATGAGGATTTGTGACCGGAGAGAGTACGTTGTGTGTCAATGAACTTATCAGTCTAATCCGTTCCATTACCTAGCGACTTCTCTTTTCCACGACATCCCAACTCCTCGATTATTATCTTTGTGCACTATTGGCAAAAAGCTTATTTTTTTGTTTAAGCTATATTAAACTCCTCAAAATCATAGAATTATCAAATATACATCAATTTAAATGTACATAATTGTTGTAATTTCAATATTAATCTTTGCTTATGTATAAATTGAATATAAATACTTCCATAAAATTATCAAAAAAATATAGTGAAATCATGCATATTTGATAACACTATGTTTATTTTTTTAATGATTATATATAGATGAATTGTAAAGGGTAAAATTTTTTTAATGGCTGATTGGAAATAATAGAATAATTGTGTTGTCAAATAGAGAAAGAGGTCACTAAGCGGTGGAACACATAGGTGAGAATCAGACTTTACAGTGGCATATAATTGTGAACACCAAAATTTGGTTGCAGTCGATGTTTCTAGAATGTTCTAGAATCAGCTTGATGTTTTGCGAAATGACTAGAAGAAAGAGGAATTACATGCCGAGTCGGCTAAGAAAAGAAAGGATTTAAGTCGGTTAGAGATATACGAGGAAACTATAAAGAGATTGGCTTGGATAAGGAAAGGCAGGGAGTTTGGATTGGATTCGTGATACATATAGAAAGAGTTTTGTATGAGTTTGATTCAAATAGTATATGTGGAAAACACGTTACTCCCTATATAAATAGTAGGGCGCCTTTGGCTATGTAATATGAATCAATAAACATCAATCAGTACAAATCTATTTTTTGCTGCAATATTTTCTACTTTCATCGCTTTAGGTCTAGTTTAGATTAATATTACCGACCTAGATTTCAATAGACTTGTTGCGCATCGCCTTTCGATCGAGTTCCAGGTACATTTTGGGTAAGTGATGTCTTGATTTAGTTTGATCCTCTCATTTGGTCTCGTCTTTTATTGGCTAGTTGCGGTTGGACCGACCAACGATAAATCGTTTATCTTCTCGTTTTACTTACTAGTTGATTTTATTGGCTAGCTAGTTTGTTGTTTGTTTACCCTCTTTTTGCTGCTCTGTTTATTTCATCAGCTTAGTAGTAGATTGTTTATCCTTATTCTATTATCTTGTTTATATCGTCGACTTGATAGTAGATTCACCTTTTGAATATATTGGTTTAGATCTCTTCCAAACCGATAGTTTCATTATCATTTATTTTTGCTTGGATCTGTTTCTTAATTAGTGTTTCAGGTTCGATCTTTTATGGATCGAATCGGCTATCTAAAGCTGATTACGTCTTTTGGTGTCCACTGATGGGGCTCTGAACCCTAAGCTTCATAGTGTGAGTGGCCTTCATAGTGTGAGTGGCTGATCCATGAACAATAATAATCTCCCTTTTTCTTAAATATGATTGCTGATATAATATGAAAAGTATCACACCATGACATTGGTACATAATGTCAAAGAATCTACCTTATGGCTTTCATGATTTTTGTGTGTGATCAGTATCCCATCCTTGCTATATTTTCATGCGAATATGTTTATCTAGAGGGAGCACGTACACCTTTCTGTCCTGCTTTGAAAGTTTCTTAATTTATAGTGGGATATATCCACCATGCATGCATTTAGATGCGCAAGCGAGCTTCACAAAGGGGAACAAGTAGATATAACTTATGTGGTGAGGAAGTCGAACAAGATGGGTTATGTGATGGATCATTCTTCTCTTTTCTTTGGAGCAAAACAAGCATATGCATCAAAGGAGAAGATGCATCGTTAATTAATAAATTAGCTAATGAATGGTATACTTGCTGGCTTCATTGCCTTTGAAGGTTTTTGAATTAGACTTGTCAAGTGCGCGCGCAAGCATATGCACCAGTGAGCTGATTAATCATATTTAACCGTCACACTTTAGTTAGTGCTGGAGTTCAGTACACGGTTGACTGTCCAACTAAATGCATATCCGACGTGTTGTTTACGTATATGTGAAAAGCAGCCCGCACGTACAAATTAATTAAAGGAACACCGGAAACACTTCCATACGTGAATATATTTAGAGTAAAATACACGGTCGGTCCCTAAACTATTAGTCGATTCTCATCTAGATCCACATTCTTTAAAACTGCAGTTTTGGGCCCTAATCTATTTAAGTGGGTCCGCCACGGTCAAAACTTGCCACATGACAGCTCTAGAGCTGACGTGGCGCTGACATGCACTAAATTAGTTTTAAAAAGAGGAAAATCATTAAAAAAAACATAAAAATAGGGGGAAATCATTTAAAAAATCATTAAACAAATAAAAAATCATTAAAATATGGGATAATTATTTAAAAAATACAAATGAAAAACATAAAAAAGGAATATCATTAAAACATATAGAAAATATCAGAAGAATCATAAAAACATGGGAAAATCATTAAAAATGGGGAAATCAATAAAAAAATCATGGAAAATCATTAAAAAAGCATAACCATATGAAAAAAATAAAATTATTAAAAGAAATATGAAGACAGTGTGGTCGCCTTTAATCCCTCTATAGTTTTAAGCGCAAGGCCTCTAGCATCGTGGCATATGGGAGCTCTAAAGTGCTATGTTTTCCTAATTTGTTTTGAATTTTCCTAATTGTTATGATTTCCCGTATTTTTTTATTATTTCTAAAATTTTTCAGGATTTTTTATGAATTTTTTAAGTAATTATGTGACATGGATGGCTATGTCAGCGCCATGTCAGCTCCAGGGCCGTCACATGGCAGGTTTGGACCGGGACGAACCCACTTAAAAAGATTATGAACCCAAAACTGTAATTTCAAATAATAGGAACCTGGATGAGAATCGACTTATAGCTTAGAGACCGCCCGTGCATTTTACTCATATATTTATCTAAATAGTAGAATTAGACCTCTATGTTCAGAGATATACATAACTCGTCAATGCATGTCTATATGATATGGATATATAGTGCATGCATGAAAACACCGTAAAATGTCAAAAATAGATGTTCCATTATAAAGTTGCAACTCTCACAAATATACCATATAATATATTAAAACAAACTACATGGCAAAATCTAGAGTGGCGTAGTTTCCATCATGGCCACCACCTTGACGATTTTGTAATTCCCCAGTTCTCTTTGACCTCACCAACCTTGTTGGTGCTGCCACTGTGCCTCTTCCTCACTCTTAACGGTGAGCCGTCCAAACTGTTAGACGCCGTCACGCCACGCAGCCTCTCCGTGGGGCTTTCCCAAGCAAACTCGACGGCTGTTTTGTGGGCCGTCGATACTGACCCCCTGGTTTGCGTTGTATCGACGGCTGATTTATGGCCGTCGAGACTACGTTACATGTATCGACTGCTAATGTTTGGCTGTCGAATCAGTACTTGGCAGTCGAATCTATTTTCGTTTCCTATAATGATTCCTCCCTATCAATTCCTCTCTCTTTCTCGAGTCCCATGTATGTTGCGTTCTAAGCTTTAGATTCCATGATCTACATTTCAACAAGTTGGATCTAGTCGTCTCCCAAAGTCCTAATGAGAACATTATGGATGAAGACGCCTATGGTATGGAGAAGAGTGATGGTGAGGAGGCTCGAGAGTAGCACACTATTGAGAGCGCCTAATCGATTAGAAGCGTGTTGAGGAGGATAAGCATTTTTTAGTAAAGGGAAGGAGAACTGACTTATATTTAAAACATGAGGTTTACAAAGGGAAGAAGAACGGGAAAGGGGAAATTTATATCCTCGGGAAAAAAGAACCACCAAGCCTATATTACACCAATAATCTTAGCACTAGCCGACCACCAAAGGCGGAAATTGTCCTTTACAAAGGTAATGAACACGCACTACTATGGAAACACCCATCCGCGTCTCCTCATCACTGACGGAGGCAAAAACCATCGGGGATAAACCCGACCCGCCCCACCTCGTGCCCGACCCCTGAAAAACGGTTTTGATGACAACCGTCAATAGTATGAGTATTGATGTTAGTTCTATGAACGAACTGTTGTCGCTACTACCACCGCTAGACACAGGATCGGGTTAAGATTGGGGTTGTGGTGTTTTGTGCTCCGCGAGGCTTAGAGTAGCTTCGAGGTGGTGACGAATCGAAGAAGAAAAAAGGCAAGATGCTACCGCGGGTCCGCAGGTTTAGTTGAAGACGGTTGAGCGGCAGCGGCAGGGGCAACGGAGCATAACAACACGCACGGCTGCACGCCATGTGACCCCAGCCTTCCAGTAGGGGTGAATTCGAGTCGATCCTGAGCGAGCTTAGGCTGTCAAAGCTCGAGCTCGGTTAGGCTCGAGCTCGACTCGGGCTCGGCTCGAATCAGCATTGAGCTTAGGGTCAAGCTCAAGATCGAGCTCGATAAAAGCTCGACTAGGCTCAAGATCGGCTCGGTTGAGCTCGAATGAAGGGATTTGTGCTGTTTTAAGGGGAAAATGTGACTTTATGAGCTCGGTTGGACTCGATTTCAAGCTCGAGCTCGGCTCGAATTGGTTCAAGAATTAGATTCAGAGAGACAAATATGCTATGCAATGATAATTATTTAAGCTCGGTTGGGCTCGATGAATCCTCGGGATCGAGCTCGAGCTCGGCTCGAATAAACTCGAGCTCGGGACCAGGCTCGAGATCAGCTCGTTTAGCATCCGAGCTCGATCCGAGCTCAAGTAGCTCGTTGAACCTGAGCTTTTGGTTCAGCCCTACCTTCCAGCCCATCTGGGGGTCCCGCTCCGCAGAGAGAGAACCACAGCCCCACCGTTTCTGGCCACGCGTACCCGAGCATTTTTACTATTTCGGGGAAATTGTGCTGGCTGCTGCTACCTCGGCCGCACGTGCCTGCATTGGGATCGGGTGGCCTCCTGCCTCCGGATGCGTCCAGCCTGGAGCCTGCCTGCCTGCCTGCCACTGCCAAGTGCCAACACTCTCGGCCTCGTGCTTCCCTTCGTGTGTACAGTATCAGGTATCAACCAGCAGCTGCAGGATGCAGGGGGTTATTTTACCTGCGTGCAGGAATGTTGAGGATTTCCATCGCCGAAGCTGTGAATCGGTGACCACGTACACATTGGTCACTGTGGTATCAATTATAACCCTTATTTTCCATACAATGAAAGGAACATGCATAGACGAGACCTGCTACTGCTAGCGATAGTTATAAAATTTCTTTAAGAAACACTTTTAAGGCCTATCACAACTTCCCGCGAATCAAACGTGAGCCCAAAGTGTAACTAAAATAACAGCTCTATCAAACATCTATCAACTAATAGAGGAGTATTTCAGTTGATTCGTACATGATTTGCACATTTAACATTGTCTACTTTAGCATGCATCTACAATGTAAACCTTCAGCAGTTACCAAAAGGTTAGTCATCTAGGATTCACCATGTTCCTCGGCTTAGAGGGAGGCCAAGATAACATAGTGCAATGCCCCAAAATTTCTTCTAATTGGAAATTCAAATTTGAACTCAAATTTGCAATGGTTGTCCTCTCTATCTCTCTCCTTATCTTTGCTCCCTCTCCCGCTCATTCCTGCGCTTGGGCGCACTCTAGCCATGGGTTCCACGTGTCGCACTGCCTACTGGTCCACCACCGCCATTAACTGTTAATCCGCTGTCCGTTGGGTCATCGCCAAAGTCGCACGCCCATGCCCTGCGAAGCCAACACTAGCCCACCGCGGGGCCACTGAAGTCAAAAGGCTAACCCTAGCTGGCCGTCATGCCATGATCGCTCTATAGTAGGCGTGCACGTCCCGTCCCATCACCCCAAGCCCATCTAGCAACGTCTAGTGATCACCCGCAGCTCCCCCGTCGCCTCTTATGCCGAGCCATGCCCTTCACCTATCCGCCATTATGTTTTTCCCCAATTCCCCTTCTGTACAACGAATCAGCTACCACGGTGACGTCGCCCAGGTGAGCAATCGAGCCTCCCAACCATGCCAGTCGTCCCCTCTTCTAGTCCCTCTGCCTCTTACCAAACTAATTGCCTTCTTGTGCCTTGTACAGCTCCGACGATCATCTTCATCGCTGTCGGCTAAAACTCGCTCCTTTTGCTTCACCATAGCATCGGTACGTAACTCTTCAATTGCTTTTGCCTCAAGCCTCTCCATTGGGTCCCTTCACGCTACTGTGGAACAAATTTTGGCCAGGATGCCACAGAGGCCGCAGGCGTCGTTTTCCCTATTCCAGATTTCCAGCTGCCATCTCCGTTTTCATCGCCGACCACCTCCACTCCGCCTCAACCTTCATCATTACCTAAGGTAGCTTCTGCGTAATCCCTAGATGCTTCCAATGCCTCGCACTAGGTGGTAGTTGGGTATCAGCCACCTAACACTCGACGCCATTCCACCACATGTCAGCATCGTCACACCGCCATTACTGTACTCTAGGTGTTGTGCCGTTGGTGCCATGGGGTGCGGGATGATGCGGTAGTTCAGGCCTCGCGTGATCATCGCTCCGGCGTGGCCCGTAACACCGTCGTGCCATGCTCAAGCGAACTCCCAACGCGGGGCCGGAGGTAGAAGAAGACCCTATAGCAGACTCGATGTGAGCCCACATTGACGGTATAACAGGATGGCAACCAAGATGTATGATAAGTGAGCCCGGTTGAATTAAAACGTGATCAGAGAAAGTAATCACCCGATGAAATGTGGGCCACTGGTAGAACACATGGTTTTTTGTGGTAATCGTGTAAAGAGGCTAATGGGTGGGTCTGACTCCATATGTCCATAAGTGGATGTGTGTCCAGCACCGACGCCTCCCTAGTACGAAGGCGTATTCTAAAATGACGCCTTCTGCGTAGCATGCACGAGTCTGCGAGAAGTTAGGTCGGCCCGTTAATCTGCATGAGAGTTTCAACCTTTCTAGTCAATAAAATAATCGAAAAAAATAATAATGAACTATTAAAAATATCTAGCTACTCCGTAAAATCCTAGAAAAAAATTAGGGTAAATACTAGATTACCGGTTGGACCTTGTAAAATGTATTGCTATGAACAAATAGTACTGATATAAGCTTTGAAATAAATTGCAAAGGTTATTTTAAGGTATTTATTGGCAGAAATAATTTGTAATTTAAAATTAATAAATAAATTAGAAAAATTCTGGGAAAATTATATAAAATGTAAATTACTCCTCTAGACTTGAGAAAAATATTAAGTCCCTAGAACGGTAAGATATCACCATACATACTATTATTAGTCTAGTTAAATTAATATATATAGAACTAATAATATTTTCATTTCTCCTACAATTAGGTTAGATCCATTCATGAACCTTTGTGATTATATCAAAGTAGTTTATATTAGGTTCCTGGAACCTCCTGGATAAGGAGGAGAAAGGAATCAGGCATCTTAAATAACAACGATGAGCAACACAATAGTTAGCAACAATTTAACCAATGCACTCATGCATCATATCTAACTACATTTGGTTGTTCATTTGGTTTTAAATTTTGTGAATAGACGTAAATAACCCGAAAGGCAAGTTTAGATATGCTAGGAGCGTTGGCCTGCGTGGGCAAGTCTGGTGGGTTTCTCCCATTGACTTCTTGTAAGTTGACGAGACAACATGCACCCTAGCTACCATGCTAGGGTGGGCCCATTATTATCTCTCTTGGTGGCCTCTAGTGGGTCGTTGAGACAGACGGTGCTCCCCGCTAACATTGTGGGTGGGCACACCATTGTTGTTCTTGATGGCTACCGTCGAGTGAATGTCGTCGAGCTAGCCCCAAACGATGTCATCGCGTAAGGTCTCAATCGTGCTACTATTGACCGTCGAGAGTACATGTCTCGATGACCGAATTGTCGAGAAAGCCGAGTTCTACCTACTGTTTTGTCCCGACGGCCTTGTCTTGATAGCCGGCAGTCAAGATAGACCTCTCTCAATGTTTTTTTTCCCTGATTTTTTGACTGTTCTAGCTAGTGCCATTTAATTTTTTTATAGTGATAGCTATAGGATCAGAAAATTTCCATATTCTCTTTTTCTAATGCAGTAACTATATGGATGATTATTCTCTGCTAAGCGATGGCCCGTGCATGATTACAGACGAAAAATTATAAACCACACAGCTAGCCTACAAAGGATGCCCACAGTTTTCCAAGTTGCGCCACGAGGCTTAAAACTAATTGAGAGTCCATGGACATGATCTGAAGATAATTACTTGGTCTCAATAATCACATCCCCTGTAGCTAAGCTATATAGATACTCCTGTTTAATTTGCAGTAGTATTAAATTACCACCCAAGAAAAGAAAGTGCACCCACTTAATACCGTAATCTCATGACCAGGAACTGAACACGTCACTGAGAGCATCCCCAGCAGGGCCTTCAAATTTCCCTCTATCGCTACAATGGCTACACGATGGCTACTTCTGATCTAAACTCATCCTCACATGGACCAAGTTCCCTCCTATTGCATTTGAAAAATTTTGAAATAGAGGCCATTTTAGGGGGTGTGATGGGGATGCTCTGACAATGCTAGAGACCTAGAGTTAAACCCCACAGCATCGATTGATCCATTTAAATTGGATAAGGGAGACGGCCGAGATAACTGGAATATGTGCGTGTGTGTGTGTGCTGTAGCACCACTTGTTCCCCAAACAAAGGCAATAGTGGGATTCATGGTACCGATTCCCTGTATACCCAACTAACTTAAAGAGGCCTAATTGGTATATATCTTAATTATAGATCTGCAAACCCGTGACAGGCAGGGATTGACAGAGACAGGCTTATCTATATATAATGCTTAGTTACTACTTCACCCCGATTGGAACACTGTTACTTTGAATATCGACAGGATAAATAACGAAGCTCTAATTAATAATCAGTTCCACTATAAAATTGGCGCTTTGTCATGACACCAAGTTTAAGACATAACAGTCCTATATATGCCACCTATACAAAAATGAACATATAAAAATAAAAAATGTGAGGTGAAAAGTACAACTTTATTCAACTCCTAAAATTGTAAACTCCACAAATTAGCATTTCAAGTGGCAAAGTTAAAAAAATTCATAAAATTCAACACAAAAAATTTAAAATCTTGGGTTATCAAACACACTTGTGTTTAATCCATTAAACTCTAACCAACAATTCAACATTCCAATTATTGGTTCAAACAAATTTCATTAATTTCACATTTTGTTTGAATTTCTAATTTCAAATGACAAACTATGGAGTTCAAAATTTGATGTGATTCATTCAAGTGTATTTGACAACTCAACATTTTCTAATTTTTAATTGTTAATATTTGAATTTAATAAATTAATTTAATTTTCACATCTCATATTTTGTGGTGTGGGGCTTCACAATTTGAGGAGTTAAATACACTTATATTTTCCTTTTCATTTTTTTTGGGTTTGTATTTAAAGTTTTTTTTTATCTGTGGTTGTATGTATTAAGTGACATTTTACAGACATAAGAACCTCTTTGGCCATGCCCTCAGCCCAATTTTCCCTAATGTTCATGTGATATATTCCTAGTTCTTTTAATTCATTTTCCCTGTATGTCACACTATGTTCTAAACCACTTTTGCAAAAAGAAATGTGGGGTCCAATGACAACATGACAATACACCATGAGATTAGAGAAATGATGATCCAAAGGAACATTTTGCAAGGGAAAACAAAACTATCCCCCTACTTTTATATTTATTAACGTTGATTACCAAGATCCCTAGTAGAAGTCTTGTTGAAAATAATGCAACTTCCATGCTTTGGCCCTGTTCTTTTGAGCTGATCTGAATAGCTGAACAGCTTAATGGCTGAAATGACTGAATTTCGAGAGCTTCTTAAGATAGTATTGAGATTCGGATCCATTTCGTTTGACTTGCTTTTTAAAGCATTAGGACCCACCTTCAAAAGAGCGAAAGACAGACTAAAAAAACTCAAATCATTTGTTTTTTCAAAACGTAGATAAGCCGTCAAGCTGTTAAGCTGATAAGCTGAAAAGAACGGGGCCTAATAGAATAGGATTTCCCATTACTGTCCTGATTATCAATTGTCCTTCAAAATATGTGCCACATAGTCACCATACTTTTTTTTCAAAAAAATATTTCGCGTGGTTCTCTCTCTCCTCTCCTCTCGCACTACTTTGGCAAACCTCTACCTGCTGACCACTGCCACCTCGACTGCCAACCACTACCCATGTTCCCCTCATGTCTAATCTCCTAGCCCCCCAGTATGGCCACATCTCTTCTTCTTCTTCGTTGTCGTAATCATCGTTGTCCTCCTAACACGCTCGCTCACCTCCTTCTTCCTTGCATGCCCTCTGTCGTTTGACCTCGTCAGTGCGGCCCCTACCCTCTTGATTTGGGAATGGGTTTCCGGTTTCTTCCTTGCATGCCCTCTGTCGTTTGACCTCGTCAGTGCGGCCCCTACCCTCTTGATTTGGGAATGGGCCCAGGCACGGCCGGAAGGGAGGCTGTCCCTATACTAAATAGAGAAAATATGTGCTAAAACTGGTGACTCCAGGCTTTGAACTAGGGACATCTTATATCTAAAGCCTTGTTGCCACACCTACTAGCCACTAGAACTTGATTTCACTTGTGTTGGTTGTGTCATGTTACATTATAATATATATTGATGAATAAAAAATCAGAAAATATTAATCGTCTTGCCGCCGGCCGGCGGTTCGGCCTTCGGCCAAGCACGCCCACCGACCGGCAGTGTTGGCTGGGCCCGTCATGCCATGCCGTGCCATGCTTCGGGCCGGACCAAAATGTCGTGCCTCGTTCCGGCCCATTTGGCCATCTATAGGTCGGACAGCAGCTCAAAAAAAAAAAAACTTGAAACTCTTAGCGTACAGTCGTTATAAAACCCCATGCACTCACTCTCCACTCTCCACAGGATGTCCCAAGACAAAGTATTCCTTCAGCTCTGCTCTGCTCTGCTCTTACCAGCTTCCAGCTCATCTGGTGCGTAGTGCGCGGCGCAGCCGATCGATGTGCACCACCACCCCCGTGCCGTCGGTGGCCGGCGGCAAGGGAGGCCGCCACGTGTACGTGACGCTGCCACAGTGCGCGGGCGTCCAAGAAGGCGGCGCGGCTGGCGCCCATTGCCGGCAGCACCAGAAGTACCACGGGGACGACGACGTCCCCCTGCCGGCGGCGGGGGAGACCGTCCGCGAGGCGGCGGCGCTGTGCCGGCTGGCGTGCCCGATCGCGCTCACGGCGCTGCTCCTCTACTCCCGGTCGGCGCTGTCGATGCTCTTCCTCGGCTCCCTCGGCGACCTCCCGCTCGCCGCCGGCTCCCTCGCCGTCGCCTTCGCCAACATCACCGGCTACTCGGTGCTCTCCGGCCTATCCCTGGGCATGGACCCGCTCTGCTCGCAGGCGTTCGGTGCCAACCAGCCGCGGCTCATGGGCCTCACGCTGTACCGCGCCGTACTCTTCTTGCTCTGCTGCTCGCTGCCGCTGTCCGCGCTCTGGCTCAACATGTCTAAGATCCTCGTTTTCCTCGGCCAGGACGCCGAGATCACGGCGCTGGCGCAGGAGTACCTCCTCTTCTCCCTCCCCGACCTCTTCTCCTTCTCCCTCATCCACCCGCTCCGCGTGTACCTCCGCTCGCAGGGGATCACGCAACCGCTCGCTGCCGCCGCGGGCGCCGCCGTGCTGTTCCACGTGCCGGCGAACTACGTGCTGGTAGAGCGCCTCCGCCTCGGCGCCCCCGGCGTCGCCGCCGCCGCGTCGGCGTCCAACTTCGTGCTCCTCGGCGTGCTGCTGGCGCACGTCGGCCGGCGGGACGCCGGGCTGCGCGCGGCGGGCGGTGGGCCGACGGCGGAGTGGCTCGCCGGGTGGGCACCGCTCGCGCGGCTGGCGGCGCCGAGCTGCGTGTCGGTGTGCCTGGAGTGGTGGTGGTACGAGGTGATGATCCTGCTGTGCGGGCTCCTGCCGGAGCCGAAGTCGGCGGTGGCGTCCATGGGCGTGCTCATGCAGACGACGGCGCTGGTGTACGTGTTCCCGTCGTCGCTGGGGTTCGGGGTGTCGACACGGGTGGGGAACGAGCTGGGCGCAAACCGCCCGAGCCGCGCGCGCGCGGCGGCGCACGTGGCCGTGGCCGGCGCCGCCGCGATGGGGCTCGCCGCCATGTCGTTCGCGGCGGGGATGCGCCACGCGTGGGGCCGCCTCTTCACCGCCGACGCCGACATCCTCCGCCTCACCGGCGCCGCGCTGCCGGTGGTGGGGCTCTGCGAGCTCGGCAACTGCCCGCAGACCGTCGGCTGCGGCGTGCTCCGCGGCAGCGCCCGACCGGCGCGCGCCGCCCACGTGAACCTCGGCGCCTTCTACCTCGTGGGCATGCCCGTCGCCGTCGTGCTCGCCTTCGGCCTCGGCCTCGGCTTCGTCGGGCTCTGGGTGGGCCTCCTCGCCGCGCAGGTGTGCTGCGCCGGGCTCATGCTCTGCGTCGTGGGCTCCACCGACTGGGAGGCGCAGGCGCGGCGGGCCCAGGCGCTGACGTCGGCCTCCAACTCCGACGTGGAGAAGCGGGGGGCCCACGCGTCGGCGACGGCCGCGGCAGGGGGAGCCAGGCCGGAGAAGGGGGAGCAGCACGAGGTGGACGCGGGGGAGAAGAGGCGCTACGAGCTGTTGATCTCGAACGAGGAGGCCGAGCCCGGGACAGTACAGGTGCTTTAAGATTGGTGAAAAGCGCCAAGCCACTGTAATTCCCGATTTCTTACCGCTGATTAATTGGACTACTGGTAAACTACCAAGTACTTGTGGTAACTAATTAATGTGTATGTTGTTTTTCTTTGGTGGTACGCGCGTACGAGTACGAACATGGTGTTATGGAACCCTGAATGTGTTGTTAGCTCAATGGAGAATATTTTAATTTTCTCACTGTCCTTTGAGATCGTATGGAGTGTTTAATCTAGCCATGTTTGTTTCTTTACCACAGTAAATTACTAACATTAATTGATACTTCTATACATTATATACACATCTATGCATGGTATGTATATATATGCATGTACTACTTTCAAATTAACATACACAAAAACCATTTACACTGCCTACAGTTCAGATAGATTCCTTGAAAAATATCAAATTCTTCCGAGATAGACATTCTTAAATCTTTCTTCGATTATTAGTTTTGATTTTTTTAAGCCAGTAGTCCATACAATGGATATCTAGATAATTCCAGCGCTGCAGAACATGTTGAAGCCTCGAGAGTATCTGTTTCAAATTATTTTTCCATGGCCTCGAGAGTATCTGTTTTAAATTATTTATTCACGATGGTAATCAAGGATGTTTTATGATCCATTTTAATGTTATACCCTAGTAAAGCTGATGAAATTGTTGTTTCTAAAGAATTTTAAATGTATGCGGCCAATCAAATTCATGCATGCATCTAACTAAATCCATTAACTAGAGGTAGCACGGTCATCTCAATGTACATTTTCACCTGAATTTGTGTTTTATCGATCCATACGCAATGGTGGGCGTGAAAAATAATGCCGTAGAACTTGTTGAAGCCTAATGTTTGAATCACGAGTCAGAGCAACTCTAGGTGGCCTACCCTCAAACATTGCAGCACTGAACAGTGGAGCCGCCGAAAGGAACAAACATCTTAGAAGTAATGCAAATTGTGAAAGAAATTTAGAGAGGTCGATAGTGGAGATGATGATAGTGTTTTAAAAAAAGAGAGGCTAGAGAGAGAGGTCGATAGAGGAGACATCGATAGTGTTTTGAAAGAGATCAGACCAGAGAGGAGACGTCGAAGACGCTCTTTATCGGTCGGAACATCCAAGGCCAGCTAGGATTGCATCGACACAGGGCAATTAAGAGAGCACTCCTCGGCTCCTTTCACACCGGACTTAATTAATTAGACGGGAGAGGAGGGAGCCGTGCCTCCCAGTGGGGAAGCAGGCCGGGCCTAAGGAAGGCAACCTAGCTAGCTGGCTAGCTAGATGCGCCATCTCAATCCAGAGCTCACGCCCAGCGCGCGCGCGCGTTAAAAGCCACAGCTTTTCCATCGGTTTTACCATGCACTGATGCACACGTACACCACCCCGGCCTCCTAATCGCTCCATCTGTACGTACGCAGCTCCCATCCATGGATCGATCGACCCACGCACCCCACGACGATGATACCACTTTAAGACGATGGAGACAAGGGAAAAAACAAAACGGAAACTGTTCTCAGGGACCAGGGTTTTTTCTTTCTTTCTTTTTTCTCTCCGATTTCTTCTTGGGCTTGATCTGTAAGGGAGCCCACTGTATGCTACACATGCTTGCAAGTTGTATGCATGCTCTTCCGATGTTAGAGCATGCTTATTAGAGAAAATAGTGTTTTAGAGGGGATATAGTGGGGTTATTGGAGATACTCTTACTACTTGCATGAAGGGGGCAACTACAGTAAGGGATCTCGTCGGGAGCCCACCCCGACGGGATCCCTCCCCTCCCCTCGCCTCGCGCCCCTCCGCCTCTTGCTCAAGACACCCCGCCGCCCCCGCCTCCTTCTCCGCCTGCGGTTTGCAGCACCCTCGCCAGCCACCACTCGCCCTCCTGCCCGCATTGCCGCCATGCCGCCGCCACCCTAATGGACGAGGACGCACCGTCCCCGCCGTCGCCGCCGCCCACTGTCTTCGCCCCTCGGCTCGGCTCGCCGCCTCCACCGATCCCGACCAACCGCCGGTCCGCCGCCTCCCCGACCTTTCTCTAAACCCCGAGGAACCCAAACCCTAACCCGAATGGCAACGGCGAGGTCGACGGCGGCTATGGCGAGGTCAGCTCCTCCTTCCTTCTTCCTCCTCTGCTGGGCGCAGGGACGGATCCCGTCCAGATCCCGCCCGGACGGGATCCCGTAGAGAAGAATTTCCCTGCATAAATCATCATACTCTAGGATTTCTCAACATAACGAATGTAGCTCTATGATGGCCCTATTATTTTATATATCACTCTTGCATTTTGTTCGTGTTCGACCTAACTACACCGGCCTAGTACCGTAGTAAATAAAAGATAAGAGAGGAAGGTGTAGGTAGATATGCATTAAATAATAGTAAAAAAGAGATACAGTATAAATAATGATTAAATAGTGTCTGAATCGATCTAAACTAGGCTTAAGAATGGCATATAACCCATTTTAGTATTCATAGCCTAAAATCTACGGTGCATGCCCCAGGAATGGGGCGGCTGACAATAAATTAACATGCTTTTACCTCGTAATTTTCTCTCTGCCCTACGTACTGGCTTGCATGTGTGTAATTTTAACGATGATGAACTGGCGGCTGTTTTCGATCTGTCGCCTACTGGCTTACGGTTACGGGCATGTGTTCATCTGGAGCTGTACTGACTTTTGCATTTAATGAGGCACCATTAGCTTGGCCCATGCTGTACGGGGATCAATATATGGAGTTTGCAATTCACGTGGTAAATATATATATAGGCTGTTTTGAGAGAGGCTCTTTATTTTCTTACTGGGCCAGATCGATGAGGAACTCAAAATCTTCGAAATGAATTGCATGCTTCGTTGTACATTTGCCATTCTTAAGGTTTCAGTTATCTACGTTTTTAAAACTATTATTTAACTAGTGCAAGCAGGTTTACTCTCGGAAAGTAACTTGTTGATAAGGGTAGTGTTGACACAAAAAGTTGACTTCTCGTGAACACACGTGCCGAAGCGTCAATTCTGTGATTGCGTCGCAACGAGAAACCAAACGTGCCAGTCAATTTGACCTGTAAATTGACAAGGAGAAGATCGTCAGCAATATAACCCTAATCGGCTTTTCAGTATAGCCAGATCAGGTTTTTCGTAATCGGTTTTAACAAACTCGATTACAAGATCTATCGGCTTAATGCCTGATAGAGCAAAACAAATGTAAATAAGCATTTAACTTTAAATCCTTTATTTCTTTTTGGTATTTTTTATATGACATTAGCAATAAACCTTCGCATCAATGCATTAGATTAAACTAGGAAACAGATTGAATAGATTAGTCACGCCAAGACAGTATTCAGACCTAATTCTAGATATAAACCAATAAACCGATTTAAAGGTCTAAAACCAATAGATGCAGTGCTGATCGGCAAACACTTATATATGCAAAAATCCTAAACGAGGCATACGCAAGATCGATTAAACGAGACAGTCGCATATATCAGATTCAGGAAAAAACATACAAAGTACGTGATAATCGGTATTGCAGGATAAACACACATTACAGATCGATTCAATCGAGACAGTGCAATATGCGAGAACATGTCAAAGATTGATAAATCCCGAGACAGTTTAACATGGTTTGTATACATGAGATCAAGATGATGCAGCCATGCATACGGGTTACAAGGAGAGAACCGATTATCCCATCGAGATAGCTCTACCTGCGAGTTGAAGCCTTTCGACGAGGTCGATCGGATTCGAGAAAAGTGTTTTGTGTTTGATGTATTAGATGTCTTTTCTGGTCTAAGGTCCTATTTATACTATTACAAAGTCGATACCGATACGACCTATTTTATCGTCTTGTATTTCCGACTAAATCGTATCTCTTCCGAAGTCTTGTGGTCATCGGTTTTCTTCAATATATTTTTCTTCTTTCCGCCGAAGCCCATTTTCTGATTTGGCCCAATAATTCCAATTCATTCAACCACTATACCATATCCGATTTTCCTGCCAAATTTGGGTGTCAACATGTAGTACTAGGTGTCCGCGACAGTTATGACGACCCATAGTGTATAGCATATTGTTGTCTAGGGCATCAATCGTTTGTCATTTCGCCATTGAGGCTTCTCCCATATGATTAGGGATGATCTCTGCAGAAGCTTAGCGATGCTACTTTGTTTTTGTGAAGCTACATATATATACTCCACCATCTTGAACGTTAAGTGGAATCTTGAACCTCAAGTGTGTGATCCTTCCTTTAGGCATGATGGAGGCAGCGACACCCAATGCTGCAATTGCTAGGGCTATCTTTCCCTGGGAATGGGCAGTGGCAAACAATGGTTGTAAAGAAAAGTTTTCGCTTGGCCTCTCGGGGCATCCATGAAAAAGATGCCTCCCCGATCGTCATCGATGGAAACTAAAATCCGACTGTACGATAATCTTTGTTCATAGTCGAAGGAGTCTAAAATAGCTATATGCTCTTGTTCCACCACAATGTTGAATTCTTCGATGATCTCTCAGGGTTCATGTCCTATCTAGTCCTACATCTCGTCGATTTTAGGTAGATGAAATGACGTTCTCCTTACCCATCGAATGGAGCAAGTTTTTTTATATCTAGGAGGATCCATTGTTCTATTGCATGAGGACATGAATGAGCGTTAATAATCCTTTGACATTCCCTCTAGATGATTGTTCCAAAGACCACGCTCATCGCTAGACTCACAGAAGATCAATGTCATCACGAAAAGCCTTTGAAGTGATGATGTCATCTATAACAACTCTGCTTCGGCTAGACACTTACCAAGGTTATTGTCGGCTTCAATTAAGCCCTTCTTTGTGCAGCTCCACAAAAGGATAGACAAAGTATGCCATCCATTGTCCTAAAATCTTTGAATGATGTTTTGCTGGTAACATAACTCAACAGGACCTGCAAGTAGTATCGCCCTCCTTCAGCTTGGTTGGCTGATACAATTCTACCTATTTGTGTGCTTCTCTCCCTTTGCTTTTAGTATTTTCTACCCCCTTAATTCCTAGGTAAAACTCATAGGAAAGATCTTATATAGGATGCTTTGGGCCATCTCATGTTCCCTATCCGCTTCAAAGTAAGAGGTCAACATGATCCTCTTGGCGCTTTGCCGAACTATGACGTTACAAAGATTCTGTAATCTTCACTAATAGATGAAATATTATTATGGATTGCCTCACGCTCCCTGTAAGAAAAAGCCACTATTATCACATGCACATAGTTAGATCATTCACAATTAAGACATTGATACCACAATTAACTGATAAATCATAAAACTTCGTTAACAACTTTAGTACAAATATATTTACAACTTCATTCATATTGACCTCATTCACAATAACATCATTTACGGTGCATATTAATTAATAATAAAATATATATATGATCGAGAGTATTTGAAGTATACAATTCAAAAAAAATTAATTATTTCATTATTTTTGTTTATCTTTTCCGTGCATTGCTCTTGGTAGTCATAGATGGGATCGTCAGTTCACTGGTCCTTGTCAAAGTGTACGATCTCCATCCTAATTCGTGAAACTCACCTTTTATATTTATGACCTCGTCAACTAGAAAACCGACGAGTTGTTTTTTGATTACTTTGACTCAGTGTGACGAGAGTGTGGCACCTTCCTCCAAATTGTGGAGTTGTCATACATTATATTAATTAATCAATCATTGAATTTGTACAAGATGTGAGGAGTAGACATCATTTAGTATTAATTATATTTAATCACCCTATGTTACCTTTTAACACGTTACTAGCTCTAGTGTAGGCGTGCATAAACTTACATAGAAGCCGCATAAATTGTTGTCCGACTTCTATCTCATACAATGTGGTGAAAAAAGTTAGAAAGCTTGAAATGGATGCAAAGTTAAAAGTTAATATTATGTTGTATGTACTCAAGAATTGAATGTAATATCAAATTCCCCCTTAAATTTGCCACGTTTTTTTCGCGTAACCATGCAAATGCACTACACATGATTATGAATTTTAATGATTAGTGTTCGATTCAATCAAAGGAAATAGAACTAGAACAAGACTAAAAGGAACAAAAATACCACTTGAGGAAGTCTATAATGTTTTGATAGCTTTCTATTTGGTCTCCTTTGTAAGTCTATGACTGTGATGCTGCTATAATCTAGCTAGATAATAAGTAGGATCCGGTATATGTTAGCGTAGCAAATTAATTCTAACACCATGTTACAAAAAGTAGAATGAGTTGGTATGAAAACACGTACTTAAAGTTGTATGGTAAAAGTATATTTTTCTTAAAGTTTTGTCTGACTAGTGCATTGAATATGTTGATCTCTATTTCCCCTGATTGTCTGTTGCGACACTTTTGTTGACAACTATGGGTCAATGAGCCTAATTGATTGACTTCTAGATCCAAAATTCTTCATTAATCATGGAACCGTAACCTAAATTTGAGCTATATGCACGTCTTCAATGGGAGCTACATCTTAATCTAAACAAACTCCATACATATGCAACAAGTATTTTGCAACCTATTTCAAAAAATGATTAAGCTAGATTTACATTCAAAATCCTTCGTCGATTATACAAACACTCTTTCTTTAAATTTAAAATAAAGAGACAAATTTTACTACAAGCGACGCTACTAACCTTGAAGCACTTGGTTTGAAATAAAATCACCAAATTTTAAAGAAACTGAGCAGCACCTCCCTACCGCCTCGTGCTTGGGCGCCGGCGACTCCTATCTGTTTTTAGCCGTGGCAGTGTGAGGAGGAGGAAGACTGTGTAATAGTGTCTGAGGATATTAATTTACTACCGGGCGTCTACAAATTTGATCTTTTATAAGCCTGACACTTTGTGGCCGGCTTTTATTTGTACGTACCCTCTTTCTTTTGAATATTTTAGGGTTTCTTCTCGAGTGGTGTTTTCCAACGTTTCCTCTCATGCAGACTCGTGGTAGAACAATTAATTGCAAGCAACATATATGGGTTTTCATACAAACGTACACGAAATTTGTAATGCTAATTGGAGTAATTAGTACTATTTAAGCTAGCAAGGCGTCTGCACATGTCAAGAGTTACAAACCTTTAATTTTACGTTATCTGTTAATCGTCATGGCCCTTGTCTCGAATTATTTGACTTCAATTCAAATATAATTAGTTGAGCTAGCTTTTGAACAAAGGTTGCGCGAGATCTCAGTGGCGAAGATGGTCGACCTACCTAGGAAAGGACGATAGCGAAAACTGCATGCATGCTAACCCACGGATTCGGTTGACATTTTGCACCAAGCATACAAGTCTTTTTTAAGGGTAAATTACGAACATACCACTTGATGTAAGACATAAATGTCATCGTAAAGTTCGTATCTCCCTAGATTTCAGTATAAAATATGTTTACTTCTATACCATCAGGTTTTTCTCTGACCAAATACCCCCACCTCCTCTTCATCCTCCTCCGTCCCTCCTCTCTCTCCCTCGTCCTCTCTCCTCTCTCGGCTAGGCCGTGCTATGCGCATTGCCTCCCCTCTGCTCGCAGCCGCCACCGCCACCCGCAGCCGGAGTCCGCTGCCACTGTCGTCACCGGAGTCAGCCACCAGCCCACCACTATCATCGTCGGAATCCGTTGCTCTGTTGACAAGGATGGCATGACCCCGAGCTTTGCGCACTACCGTTGTCGATGGCCAAGACCTGAGCTCCATGTGTCACCTCCCTCTCCTTTCTCCTCTCACGCTGCCTCTCCTTTCTCCTCTCACGTATTATGGGACAGGGGAGGCGGAGCTCTAGCTAGAATTTCAACGGGAAGTGGCGGTGCACGCGGTGGTCCAAAGAGGAAGAAAAATGGAAAAAGGAAAGCGGCAGTTTGAAGGTAAACTTGATGAAAGAGGAAGGGTAAAAAAGTCTACAGTGGCGCGTATGCACACACACATATATAGGAAAACGGAATGGGACTCCATGAAGTCAGTGCTCCATTCCTTATTGTCGTTGGATTTCATCAAGATTCGTACACATAAAGTAAATATATGCACGACAACACTATCATTTGTCATACAAATGTGTGAATGCAATAACTACATCATTAATTGTTTACAAAGAAGATACAGAGCACAGGCTCCATGGAGTCCCAAGTATTTTTACTATATGTATGTGTGTGTGTGTGTGGAAACACACAGATTTTTTAGTGGCGTCTAGAGAGTTACAGACTTTCTAGTGACATTTACGTCGTAGAGCAACTTTCTAGCTAGTGGCATATATGCAATTTACTTCTTTTTTTTCCTCCGGACTATCAAGGAAAAAATGCTATAGGTCAAACGATTTGAATGTTTGGAACTGAATGTATAGTACTTATTAATTTGTAATGGCTGATGACGAAAAAGGAAAACAAAACAACGGGGACGATCGGCTGGTAAACAAAGGTTAAATAAACGAGCAGTAAAGGGTTGCATTGCATGTTGTAGTAAGAAACAACGAGAAAAATATGTAGCTAGGACATGCTCCAGGGGTTAATTAAGTGCTTAACAGCTGACACGTGAACGTTGATTCATGTTTAACCTTTACCAAACCATGCGATATTTTTTCCCCTCCTTAAATGTGCTCACGAGCAATGCGGGATCGAGAACGACCAAACTTAATTACTTTCCAGAAAGTAAAATTAATTAAGATAGACGCCCTAACGAATTTTAAAAAAATGCAATTGTTATTTCTAGCTTGTTTGTTGAAACAATAAGTTAACAAGGCACTTCTAATTTTAGGGATAAATACATTTAGTTAGTTAGTACTCCACTAATGAGCATTCTGCGTGTTTTTTATTATCTAGACAACCACCTAATTGAACCACGGACATCTAGCTTTGATCAAAATGCGCGTTAGCTAGTATATAAATGAACTAAGATGATGAGATCGAGCTGCGGACAGATACATGATTATTCAAACGTTAATATCATCGGTCGGATTCAGTGCTGGTGATGGAACGCTAACGAACTGGACCAGCTAATTAAGCAAATAATTGCACCCATGCTATAGCTAGCTAGTTGAAGATAGATATAGAAATAATTATTGGATCGAGCTGAGCTGATCTAGTACATATGCATGGGATGCGAGCAAGTGAGACTGCACTTTCACAACCCGGCCTCACCATGTGCTGATGGAACCACGAAACTGACTCCGTGTTTGGATCCTAGCATCCAAACATGACCATTTTGGACACCATTTTGGACCGCCTGGTACTTGACCCAGCGTTTGGGGGGATTTGTATTTGGAACATATAAATTGTTGTGGAATTGGAATTAAAATTTACCTGGTACAGTCCTGTTGCAGGCTTCTAACTGCCTAGAACTAAATCTACACTTCTAGATATATATGTATATATAGAACCATGACAACATGCATGCGGCCGTACATTGGGATTCTTGACATTGATAGGTTTTCTATTACAGTGCCGTATTGATCTGGATGTTGACTCCCCTAAATTATTTGTCATATGTTGTTTGCCCTAAATTGGTTAATTAGGCATGCTTCGATAATTGTTAGCTTGGATACATATCACTCAACATGTGGAATTTCTTGATTTCCGTACATGCCTCAAATCTCTCCAATCTTCCCTTCGTTCCAACAACATAGCCACCGCCATAACGAAATTGAGTGAGACCTTTGTGTTCGTGAATGTCTCACTTCAACATATTCAGCAACCTCGCGCACACACGTTTCTATATATGCACCTTCTCCAACACCGTATACTTCTATTGCATGAAATAGGACAGCAGTTCTCCTGCCCTTTTTTAAAAACTCTTTCTTTTAACTAAAAATACAAGATGCGTAAATAGAGGACCGGAAGGACGAGAATAATTAGAACGTACAATGACGCGGTGACAAACAACAGAAGTTGAGGCCGCACAAGGTGGATCGATTCACAGTCCACCTTGACCCATTGGGCTAGCTACATTGCGCCCCTAATTAATTATCCAGCTAATTAAAAGGATAATTGATAGGTTAGTTTAATCTCTAGCTCTTTCTACGCACGTATCACTCGCCCGTGCGATGGCAATCTGCCTTTTGACAAACGCGCGACTGGCAGGTACTTTTCACACGTGCAGACCTACCTACGGGCTACGGCTCGATTTATATATGAACAAGGCAACCGATACATCTAGTAGAAATGTTAATAAATGATATATCGTTCCAACAGTATATGGATTTCATATAGTGGTTCATATGTTTCATTCGACATTTCATAGTGTATTTTATATGCGTTGTGTTTTATAAGTGTTCCATCTGGCATTCCATGAGTTCTTCATTCGGTTTTCTACTTTTCTAAATGTTTCATGTGTTTTACGGGATATTTCACATAATGTTTCATGTAAAATATCTATACTGTATCAACGGTATACCATTTGCTAGTATCTGTCGGTATCTTATACTAGGAGGCTAGCTAAGACGTCCATTTCGGGAAAAGAGCTAGGAGGGGTGGGTAAGGGCGACGGGTGCATGTGATGGCTTCCCCTCCTACCGGGCAAAGCCCCACAAATGGGACATCCACCTTGCTAATTAAGCGGGTCACCTCCTACCCTACTAGCCCGATCTATATATCTACCTGCATGCAGGCAGCACCAGCTAGCACATCACCGAGGCACAACACAACGGTGTCATCCCCCACCCAAATTAACCATTTCATTGCGCGTGCTCACGTTCTGGCTAGTAAATTTTAGTTGAGCTTAGTTTGTTAATTTGCTTCGATCGTCACATGAGACCAATCTCGGTAACTAGCTCTTAGTCATTGGCTAATAAACATAAACATATGTGCAAAAGTGAGGAGAAGAACCGAAGAGAGAAAAGCGCACCGCGACAGAGTACACCATGACATAATTAAACCTCATTGTCCCTAATTTTAGAAATCTCACTGGAGTTGGATAGATAATAGGGATGGTAAAGTCTTCCTCAAGCTAGCTAGATTTCAATCACCTTCATGACGATACGATCCGTGTTGAGATCCATGCTTCAGCTCTACCAAGCCTCAAATGCCATTTTTGCATAAACACCCCTACAAGTTTCTAAAAAAACAATCAGCTTCTTCTTCCTCCTCTCACATGAGTCGGCCGGCATCCAGCTGCGCCGGCATTGGCAACCACCTCCCTGGTCAGCCGGCGACCACGCCGGTTCGCGCCCCGCGCCCCGAGCACCATGCCCACGCCCAAGCCACACCGTCGTGGTCGCGTGTCAAGCGAATGGGTGGTCGCCGACGGTGGCGTGGCTAGGTGTCAACCAGCTCGGGTGTGAAGAGGAGGGAGAGATGAGAAAAATGGATCCAAGCAATTTTTTAGAAAATTGTGGAGGGTGTTTATGCAAAAATACTTTTTGCAGCTATGTGGACTGAAGCATGGATCTCAACACGGATCGTGTGGTCGTGAAGGTGACCAGGACCCTAGCAAATTTGGGTAAATCCATTCTCGTGATAGGGATCATTTTGTCATCTTGAAGCTTTAGGTTTTTAGCCAAATATAGTTTTCTAATGTTAAGGTTTGTTGTTCGTCCCATCAATTTGATATATTTTTTTTCCTACATGGCAATATCGATGACGGGCAAGTTTAGTGTGGTAATAAGTTTTCTTCTAAGATTCTTTATTATAATGTTTGCCTTTGACAACCTTTTTGATGACGTCACTACCCATGGTGTCTATTCTGTTCATGGGTTATTGGAATTCGTCTCACCGGTGGTGGGTGTTTTTGTTCTGCATTATTGTGTAGAGTCTCTCTTGACAACGATGTTGGTTGCTTTTGGTGATATTCAAATATGGTCGATAGAGGAATATCGGAGAAGAATAGTATATCGAGAAGCTAGATTAGGTTATATGCGCATTATCACTGGCAAAAAAAATGCATGCCTTTCAAAACGTGCATAGAATTTCTAGTACATGGCTTATTACTAGTACAAGTACTATACCATAAATAGTACAAATGCTTGATCTAGATAAAAAGAATGTAAATTGATCTCTGTTCTTTTTAGTTTATGTTAATTGCTCATCTTCTTATTTTATTGTATAGTGAAATTGAAGAGCTCGCCAAGGTGGGTTGGAAATGCAATCTTCATTTGACTTGCTTTTAACCCGAGAGCCATTGCACATTGGAGGCGTGGATGCAGCGGGAGAGAGAGCAAGGGAAGGAAGGGTAACGACAACCGATACGGGCGATGTAGGAGATCCTAAGGCCGACAGAGGAGGCACGCAAGAGGAAGGATGAGGAGCTCGCTAGGCAGCGAGCGGAGTCTGAGACCAGATTCACCTACTTGGAGAACTTATCTCAACTGGCTGGTATAGTGTCTTACAAATTTAAAAAATGCATCCCTTTTAACACTAAACATGTCCACATCTAATAAATGTTTAGGCTAGCCCGAGCGATACCAGTGGACATCAAGGCGTCTATGGGGTCAGCCACCGCATTGAGGTGGATATGGGGAACCGCCTCCCAATCCGGGCTTCTACGGGGGCTCGCCTCCCCCACCGAGCGTCTACAGGGGCACGCTGCCCCCATCGGGCATCTACGTGGGCCCGCCTCTCCCACATGGTGTCTTCGGGACCGTTATGGACTAGGTAAGTCATTCCAGATGAATCATATACTAATCCATGTTTTCAACGATGGATTCTAATAAGCTTGTGTTTACATACATGGTTAGGTTCAGCGGCTTCAGCTGCAGTTCAAAGATAGGAGGGCGACACATCAGGGAGCCATAAAGCCAACTTCGTCGACAATCTCTTCGACAACACCCCACTGGTCTTTACCCGGTTGGACTTCCCCCGCCGAGCCAGCCATAGGACCGAGGTGACAAATGTGTCGAACGATTTCATCATGGTCATCTTGGACGTTATCGAACTTGATTGTGCATATTTGTGTGATTATGCAAGTGAACTATGTTTCTACATGTCAATGTGGATGAATTATTTTTGTGCTATTTTGGATGTGAATGTGGATGATATATGTTGAAATGTGATGGAATGTCAAACTGTGGATAAATGTGTGTGAACATGGGGAATATTTATATAATTGTGGGCATTTTGGGTTTGGTTGGTGTAGTTGTTGTTGCTTGTGGTGCTGCTACTGCAATTCTTTTTTTTTTAACTATTTTTTTCCTAGAAATCAAGTATTCTTGATGGCTTAGGGCAAGTCGTCAAGAAAGGTTCACCCCGAGTTACCATCCTACAGTGTTGGGGTGGAATACTTTCTCGGTGGCAACCGTGCGTTGGGCAGTTGAGAGATGATGTGCTCCCCGCACTATGTTTGGCAGACTCTACTGGCTTTTCTCTTGACCGGCTCCAGCGAGCCATCAAGAGGTCTGGTTCTTTTCTCTTGACGACCTCCAGGTGGTCGTCTAGAGAGCGGCGTCCAATCCTAAATAGTGTCAACACTTCCTTTATCGACTGTCTTCTCTCTGGCCGTGGAGATATGATGTCTGCCTGTCTCAACAATCAGACCGTTAAGACAGAGTTTCTCTCGACACAACTATCTAGACGGTCTTGTCTTGATGGCTGGTCACCGAGACTAAGTTCTCTCGATGATTTTCTTTTAGTCTCGACGACTCAAGCCGTTGATAATGTTATCGTTTCCTATGGTGATGCATATGCCGATGAATTGGCGACTGCATGCAGCTACGTATACACACTCTAATCTATAAATAGTACAAAGCCGAGAGGCTCGCAGCCGCTGCCCCGCGCGGGCCACGTGGCTCACCTGGCCGGTCGGCGTCGCGGCAGTCGTTGGATCGTGCGGGCCGACGAGATCCAGCCCGTTGATTTCGTTTCAACGTATAAAAGATTTTCTTCCGCACGGCTTGCAGACACACGGCGGCTTCGGCCGGTTGGTTAGTGCGGGCGAATTTCGCGTGTGAGACGCAGGTTCGAGTCCCGCGTCCCCTGATTTTTCTCACCTTTTTTCCCTTGCATGCGCTGGGCTCCGCACGCGTGTCGCCAGGCCGCGCGCCGCGCTGCGGCGTTTTGCCAGCCTCGCGCGCGCCATGGGCATGTTTTCGCGTCACCTGTACGGGCATGACGCTTATACGCGCCTTTACGCATGTGCGCTCGCGCATGCATGCTGCTTATACGCGTCGCAATTAGCAACCATGACCAACCATGCTGCTTATACGTTGTCATGCTGCTTATTAGCGCAGGCCGGCGAGCTAGCCGGCATGCATGCTGCTTATACGCGAGCATGTATGCGTGAGCATGTGCTGCTTATACGCATGTACACTCGCATCGCAATTAGCAACCATGTACGCGACCGTGCCGCCGGCCTGTACGCGAGCATGTCCACTCGACTAGCTTCGCTGTCAGTCTGCTGCGGCGCACAACTAACTAGCTCGCCTATCTGCAGCGTCTGGCAGCCTCAAAATTCAAGATTAAATGATTTTTATTTTAGAATTTGTTCTATTCACTTTTAGTTTATTTGAATTTTGAAGAAAACCAAAATTTAGTTTTCATGGTTTTTGGTATTGTATAATTTGCTTGCTTTTTTTTGTGTGGATCTTACAGTTTTTCAAATTCTTTTTTTTTAATTTCCAAACTATCAACCCGGATTCAAATGGAAATTTTGATATTCTGCCAAATCCCTTAAATTTATTTCCAAATTTTAAATTTCTTCACATTCAATTTTAAAATTTTAAACCCACTGAAACATGGATTTTAGAAAGAATTGAGAGAGAGGAGATCAAGTGGACGAAATTTGGTCAAGCAACGTAAACAAATCCGGAATTTTACACGTTTTGAAAATGAAATTAAAATTTTATAGTGAGCATCCATAAATGTATTTAAGCATTGCAAAGGCTTGATTTCCTGATGTCAATTAGTAAATAATAGAAATAAAATGCCTTAGAAGTGCTGCACACACGTTTTTTTCCTTTCTTTTTTTCTCTTTGTCTTTGTCTTTTTCTTCTTTTCTTTTCCTTTTTCTTTTTCCTTTCTTCTTCCTGCAAAATCTATCTATAAATAGGGCAAAGCCGAAAATTCGGTGTTATGGCTGGACACATGGATAGTTTGCTTGGTTGTTTTGCGTCGAAACCTGCCCACGTTGGCCCGTCGGTGCGCAACCGTCCGATCGCGAGCGACGGTTACATTTGAACGTCCATTACAACTTTATACATAAAAAAATTCTTTTATATTTTGTAACTTGCTATAAAAAAACACCATGGTTTCATGGTGAGAGTTCGTACAAACGTATATTCTTTTTAAAAAATGAAATAACCATAAAAAATTCGATAAAAATGGGAAAAGGTATATTTTGTATCCTGCTATAAAAAATTAGAACATGGTTTCATGGGTTCGTACAAACGTATATTCTTTTAAAAAAATTAAAACAACCATAGAAAATCCAAATGATAACCAATTCTTTTCTTTCATTCTAATTTTTTCTTACAGAGTTAAAATAACAAAAAAAAATTAAAACTACAAAAAATGCAATCAGAATTTTATGGTGAGGGTGCATGAATGAACCTAAACATTAAAAATTCTATATTTCCCGATATTAATTACTAAATAGAGTAAATTACACTGTTGCCCCTTAAAGTTGAACGAAAATCTCACTTAGCCCCTTAAACTTTATTTTGTCCGCTGCGGCCCCTTAAAGTTGTTATTTTGTGTCACGCAGGCTAATTTTTTCAACCTCCAAAGCCAACTTCCGGGGGTTGTGGTGCAACAAAATCCAACTTCCGGGGGCTTTGTGGCATCCGGAAACAACTTTAAGGGGCCGCAGCGGACAAAATAAAGTTTAAGGGGCTAAGTGAGATTTTCGTTCAACTTTAAGGGGCAACAGTGTAATTTACTCTACTAAATAATAGAAATTAAAATTTTCTTTCATTCTAATATTTCCGTACAAAGCTAAAATAACAAAAAATTTAGAACTACAAAAAATGCAATTAGAATTTTATGGTGAGGGTGCATGAATGAATTTAAACATTAAAATGCTATATTTGCTTATATTAATTACTATATAATAGAAATTAAAAACTTCCAAATATATAACTACAGTTTAAAATCATATATTCATGACGATGTACCCAAAACTATCTACTTATTTTAAACCATTTAGCATTATTTTATGGTGACGGTGCATAAATGAATTTAAACATTAAAAATGCTATATCTTTTGTGCGTAGCATAATGATTTTGAATTCAACATATTGAGCTATTCATATATTTTCCTGTTTGCTAGACTCAGCCATATCGACTTCATACCTTTGTTCATTGGTTGAAATAATCTGGCTTCACAGATTTTACTGTTCGCATAAATTGTATCGATGGTTGTAAACATTTTCTACGTTTTGCTCTTCACTAAATTGGGCGTAGTCGACGTCGACGGGGCATAGGTCCGTCTACTCAACTAGTTATATATACACTTGGTGGCGTGGCTGTTAATCTTTTGCCTGCAAGCTGTTGGTGGCGTTAGTACTACCTAGCTGTTAATTTAACTTGCTTCTGCAGGGTGCAGCAATAATTTGGAGAAGGCACGTGTGCGTAAGTGCGTACGTGCCCTAGCTAGGAAGGGCAGTACTGCAGTGTCGGTGCCCAAGCTAGCAACAAGTGCGTGCATGGTCCGCGGCTAGCTGCATGCAGCATGCATGTGTATTTGTGGTCACTACATCTTGTGTGCATATATAGATCCCGCGACCGATCGATCCAGCGTCTGCCTGCTGCATGCTGGTAGCTAGCCCATCGCTCGCTATATAATTGTGTTTGTGTGTACACTCTACACTAGTCTACAACTCTTCATGGAGCTCCCCTAGGATAGCTCGCTCATGCATGGTTTTTCCCTTCGTAAATATATGATCAATGTCGACCGTGCACGTGTAATATTAAGTTGCCACGTACGATACAGTACGGCACATTGCAATTGGCACGTACAAATTGTGCCTGAAAAGTCCAAGTTGTCATGAACGGGGATGCATGCCGGCCTGTGCGGTATAGCTAGTGCAGATAGCAAGCTAGCTAGCTCATCTCATCTCATCATATGCATGCATGGCCAACAATCATATGCACAGTTACACTGCTGCATTCACTTATCGGAACACACAGTGAGCAGACTGGTCGATCGATGATTGAGTTGCAGCTTTTACATGTCACTGGGCCAGCTCGATGCATGCATGGGTGTGGTCGATCGACTCGATCGATCGAGCGATGATGCTCTATATGCATGTCGCATGGTAATTCGATCAGCTATGGAGTAATATATATCCAGCCAAAACAATGCATGGAGGACGCGTGCATGCGATCGTGGGCCGTGGCCAATATTGGATGGATCGATCGATCATCGGATGACCGATCGGCCGGTGGCTGTCCCCGACGTCGACGTCGCTACACGTGCACACGTGTCGACCCACCGGCACTTGGATGACTCCATGGCCCAACACGCACGCTTCTGCTGCTGCAGGCCTGCAAATATCCCGTGAACAAAGTACGGTGCCTATATGCATGATTAGTATATGTAGGTTACACGGGGGCGTACGGACGTACGGAGCTACGTGCATGCATGCAGGCATATGATATATATGTACCTCTAACCAGTTGTTAGTACGTGCGCCCGGCCGTACATGCAGTGGCAGCGTGTAACTATGCATGCATGCACGCACGCATGCTCTGCGAGCTCGCGCGTGCCGTGACATTATCAGGTATACTGTACAACTTCAATTGTGCATGCAGCGTCGCGACTCGCGACACGGCGGCCATGGATCACTGCAGCCGCCATGCATGCGTACGTACGCGCGTGCCTTGACGTGAGTGACGTGATCCACGACCTAGCGCGCGCCCCATGCATGCACGCAGGCGTCCGTCCAAGAGGGTGCGTTAATTGGTGCGTACGTGTGCGCGATGAGCTGATAATTGGTGCCACCGGAAAGAGCGCGCGTGACATGGCATGGCTGCCGTGGCATGCGCGCGCATGCTACTGCTCTTGCATTGCGACTCGCGAGAAGCGCAGGGAATTGGTCCGTGCCAGACCGGTCTGGACTGAGCCATCGGGCTCGTCCACTCGTGCAAAAACAGGCTAGCTTGATTCGGTTATCACTTCAAACCGTGCCGGGCTAGTCTGAACAGGCAAAAGGCAAGGTTTAGTTCGGCCAAAAGGCACATCAAGCCGCTGTCATGTCGGGTTGGCCTGAGCCTGGCACCTAGGAAAAGCAACAAATTTAATATTTTTATAAATTCATACGATATTCAAATGAAAAGTTCTCTACATAGAAAGGATATGTTTTAAAATTATCTACAACTTTGATGCAGAATGAAGAAACATATGAGCACGTTGAAAAATTCAAATTATCGCGAGAGATGGTGTTAGCCCAAAAATAGGCCACGCGCTAAATTTTCTTTTTGTAAATTCATATGTTTGCTCAAAAAAATTTGTTTTTAGGTCTAGCTCATTCGGGCCAGACTAACCTGACCCATATTTAGGGATGCAAATGGCCCGACCCTAGGGTCAACTTTGACCCTCTCTAGTTCATTTGTTTGTACTAAAAACTTGATTTCTAATCTATTTAGTACAAATAAGTGAACTAGGGAGGGTCAAAGGTGGTCCTAGGACCAACCCATTTGCATCCCTGCCCATATTAATTTCTTCTTGTTGTGGCGTTCCGTGCTTAGGTCAGCCCGAAAAAGCCCGGCCAAACTTTTAGCTCTACTTGTCAGTGCAAACGATGAATGGATCCCCCACGTAGAGTCGCAGAAACATTACTTTTTCTCTCATATATGCTTTTATCATTAACAGTTCTCACATGATATATCATCTGTTATATTTTTAAAATATTTATAACATTGATAACATCTGTCATTTTCTCTTAATTTCCAACTTTCTTATATTTATGTGTCAATTCAAAATATGCCTTATATATAAAAAACAAGAGGGAGTAGTGAACTTTTGAATGTTGTGGGACTTTCTTAATCTATAATGCATATTCATTATACGCTGTGGTCATTTAAGTACAGCTGTTGAGATGCTGGCGACGTCAAGTTGGACCAAGCGCATGCCTTATCGAAAAAGATGTGGCAAATTAATCTGATATCTATAATAAAAATATATACTCTCTGCTTTTCATTCTATAAGGCGTATTTTGACTTGAAAAGGTCTTCGGGAAGAGACTTTGACCGCTAGTTTTTTTATTATATATTATTGATTGCTATAATATTACATTATAGTCAAAGCAATTTGAAATGCAAACATGTTGATATAACTTTCATTCACTAAAGATGCATATTTCAAGTAATTGCTAGTCAAAATTGATAACGTTTGACTTTAGGATGGAAAGGAGGGAGTATATATTTTTATTATATATATCATGATTAATTTGCCACATCTTTTTCTGATAAGGCATGCGCTTGGGACCCATGTATATATCCATGTCACCAAGTTGGCCACGACGGAATAGATCTCCAGATAGCTGCCTCTCTGCATACGCAGTACCAAGCATATATGCAATCGTTGGCAGGCAAAGATTGTCTCCATTAATATTCTTGCATGTTTGGAAGGGTGCATGATTTCCATCGGGGAGTATATAATTAAACATTAGACAATATTATCCCCTATCAATGTCGTCTACCTAATTCATCATTCATGAATGCATGCACGGCATTTGCGGACTGTTAATTCATGTCCCTCAAATGCAAACCTGCGTGCCATACCTCGTAAACTATCATTTTCCTACAATTATTGAACAAGCTAGATCGATAGATTCCAATTAACGTCACTAGTGACATATATAAAACAGGGTGCAGACAAAAAAATCCAGATTATATAGCACCAATGTGTGTGCTAGAGAGAAAATCACATAGCTTTTCACATGGAAAAAGGTACGTATATATGAGATCTGCGGTACAAAAGCACATGCATGTACTTCCTCTTGTCTGAAATAATCTTCGAAAGGATCGAACGACAGTACGTATCAGTTTCTTCGAAAAAAAGATCATGTTTATGCCTCCAAAACTTAACAAAAGTGAGCACATATTACTTATTTTCTAATTGGTTGAGTGATAATAATTTTTTGTTTGGCTAAGTTTGGAAAATTACGACTTACAAGTTGCACAAATTAATGAGAGGGAAACATTAGAGCTTTTTAAATTTCCTTGAAGACCCGAAGCATGATATATATCTGCCCAACCCCGAAGAAACAAGCAGTTGGCTAGCTATATCTATGTTATCTGTGATTCAGTGATTTCGTATCAACTCGTTTCAGCAACTACGATCTGTTCTACTATATATAGTTTATGTATGCTTCTGAGTTCTGACATGTATCAACTTAATTATAGGCATTAATTTAGCATAATTATGTAGTGAGGCTACAAGAAAGAATGGGCAAAAAAGATGCTTAATTATGTAGTGTGGCTGGCCATTGCCAGTTTGACCGAGATAGCTGGAAATTTCTGGAACATAGCATATACATAACTACATGCATTATATTTTGTGCAGTTATATCGCTCTACAGTTCAACATCTTTTCTTTAATTTGACCTTTTTGACCGAATATCATGCATGCTCACTTTCAATGTTCATGACTGAAATGAAAGAAGAGTGTATATATATTAGCAATCTTCCAGATAATGAGCAGGACCGCATTATCTTCGAATATGAAAGATAGTATCGATCATTTGGCACATCGAGCTTGGACAAATATATCAGCATAATCACAGGGGTGCATTGCATAAGGGCGCAAGAGGAGACTTGCATATTTGTTTATGTGTTAGATCGATCAGGATCGATTCAGGGGAATGTGGGGAGGCGCGCGTGCGCATGAATGATGCATGTCTGAAATTTCAGGCTTCCATGTGCAAGGCACTAAAAACAGTAACGATTATTTAGGCACTGTTCTTGATGCCTCATGTGTGATACTCTCTGCAGTACGCTCACAGAAACTTGTCCGAAATGCAACTTTGAACATTAATTATCATTACAAATTCTGTTAATAAAATTAAATAACATTATAATATTATGGAATTGTGTTTCGGTCTATGAATCTATATATGATTTTCACAAGTCAAATATATATATACTCTTTTTTTTTAAGCAAAGGGGCAGGAGAGCTGCCTTGCATTGATTCAAAGATAAAAGAGTTTACAGAGCGGGGGGAGACAACGGCCCCTCCCCCAGGGGCCTTGAACAAAAAGTTAATCTATTACAAAATTGGCGCCCGCAGCCCCCTAAAGGCGCAGGTCATCTAGTAGGTGGTCGAAGAAGAGAGCTCTAGGTCGCTCGATCTGGCGAAAAATCCGGTTGTTTCGCTCAAGCCAGAGGTGCGGATGGTTGCCGGGACTGCTGAAAGCATACCGGGAGGACCCAACTCAGTAGGATGTCATTTGCCCACCACGACTTGAAGTCGTGGGCGTAATTCCAGCCCTCCGGGTTCAATTGTGGTGTTTCTAGCGAGGCGATGAGGCCCCCAAATGTAGCAACTGAAAGCGCATTGAAGGAGAAGATGTTCCGGGGTTTCTAGGTTGCGAGTACAAAGGGGGCAAAAATAGTTGTTTGGTAGTTGTCTCCGGAGTAAGGCGTCCGCTGTGAAGACCCGTTTGTGAAGCAGCAACCAGAGGAAAAACTTGCATTTAGAAGGTGCCCAAAGCTTCCAGACCTTATGGAGAGTTGGTGTGGCGACCCGGCCCACAAATTGAAGTAAATAAGCCGACTTGACTGAGAATTGCTCATTTGCAGTGAAGTGCCAAAACAGCTGATCGGGCTCATTTGGGGACAGGGTGGTTTGAGCAATCCGTCTGAGAAGATCGACCAGCTGCGGGATCATGTCCGGGGAAAGGTTGCGCCTTAGGTCCATTATCTAGTTGTTGTTTGTCACGGCATCAAGTACTGATCTGTTCTTTTTGGATGCTGCAATGAAAAGTGTTGGGGCTATCTGATTTGGTGCGCAGCCGGAGAGCCATTTATCTTCCCAAAAGGAGAGTGAGGCGCCATTGCGCAGGATCGCTGAGCATCCTGCCCGTAGCAGGGCTGCATCGATGTCAGAACGGCGACCATCCCGAGGGCGCTTGAGAGGACTTGTTGAGCGAGCCATCGCGACTGAGGCCCGAGCGAAGCGGGAAGGTTTAAACGCCGAGGCCCCAAGTGAGGTCGGGAGCGCATCGTGGTCGATTAACCTGCCCCACCGATGGTTGAATCCGTCCCTTTCCACAACCAAGAACGGCGGATGGAGTCGATTTTCTTCGAAGCAGACGGAGGCGGTTGAATAGCCGACAGGGCGTAAGTTGGCGGCAGAATGGGGACGCCTTGAGAAGGGTGAGGCAACCCCCTTTTGACATTAGCGGTCCTCGCCAGCCAGCCAACCTGGAGGCGATCTTGTCTATGAGTGGCTGAAAGTGGACGTGGCGTAGTCTCCTGGTGGATAGAGGGATCCCTAGGTATTTGATAGGGAAGGTGGTTTTTTCGGCGGGGAAGTCATGCAGGATGGTATCGAGGTCAAACTCGTCACATCTGATCGGCACGACCTGGCTTTTAGAGAAGTTTGTGCGGAGGCCTGTGATAGCTCCGAATTCCTAGAGGATGACGGTGAGTGTGGAGACATCTTCCTTGGAAGGGTGCAAGAAAATTGCCGCGTCGTCGAAAAGCGAGATTCGGAGATCTTTTTGTTGTTGGATCCCGGATTTGGGATAGGGCTCCAGCCTCAGTAGCTCGATGGAGCAGGGCGATGAGCGGTTCAATGGCAATATTGAAGAGCAGGGGGGAGAGAGAGTCTCCCTGGCGCAGACCCCTGCCGTGGTAGATTGTGTCAATGGTCCGGCCATTTAGGAGCACCCTAGATGAAGCGGTGGAGAGGGATAGGGAGATCCAATCACGCCAGCGGGGTCCAAAGCCGCGGGCGAGGAGGTTGTCTAGGAGGTACAGCCAGGAAACTGAGTCGAACGCCTTTTCAAGGTCAAGTTTAAAGAGGAGCGCAGGGGTCCGAGCTCTGTGTAAGGTTTTTGTCACGTTTTGGACGAGGAGGAAGTTGTCTTGTATGTGCCTTTTCTTAATGAAAGCGCTTTGGCAGGACGAGATGAGCTCGTTCATGAAAGGGGCCAGGCGGGAGGACAGAATTTTGGTGAACAGTTTACCGACGCTATGGATGAGACTGATGGGTCGGTAGTCGGATGCGGAGACTGGGCTTTCTTTTTTAGGGAGCAAAATGATGTGGACATTGTTGGTTGCTGTCAAGCCGGTCCCATCGAGATTAAAGATGCATCGGACTCCTAATCTAAATTTTAACTTTGTTTTCGTGATTAATTAGTCCAGTATTTACCCAAACTATCGATAAGACCCTAGTATCTAGATGCGGAAGTGATGGCACGATAAATCAACAGAAATAGTGGCTCGATGGCTCACACAAGCAATGCACAATTTAAAGTAATGCAAGAGACAAGGAGACGCAAACCGAGTTGTTTACCGAAGTTCGGTGTTCAACACATGAACACCTACGTCTCCGTTGAGGAAACCTCTCACACAGAGAAGTCGGGACTCTCTCGTCCCTAGCCCTCAATCCACTCGTGGTAGCTCTTCACCGACACATGGTAGGTGAGCTCCAAACCTTCACACGGAAGAGAGTTCTCTCACACGCGAGAGCTCTCACACTCCACCGGCACCGACACACTGCACCGACCACCGACACACGGTGGATTTCACCTCAACACATGAGGTACCTTCAACTCAAGGAGGATTTGGTTCCGACACACGGACACCTTGGCACCCCCGACACACGGAGGTGGCCGCCGACACACGGCGGACTTGTGGCTTCAACGGATGAAGAGGATGCACCCCTACACAAGGCGGTGACCACCAACGGATGGTGGGTTTGCGGCACGGTTGATGTAGTTGTTCGGTTGATGAAGCTCGTGGCGTGACGACGATCTCTCCGGCGGCGAAGTCCCAAGAGCACAAGATCGAGATCGTCTCTCACCACTACCCCTTCTCTCTCCCCCTGAAAACTAGGGCAAGAACACCATGGGCGATGGGGCAAACCTTGTGATGATGGGAGAAGGTAGGGATCACCTTCTTCTTCCCCTTCCTCTCTTCTTCTCCCTCTCAATCTCTCAAGCATATGAAACCCTAGGTGGAGGTGGGTGCCATGGGAGGAGCTCTCTTGGTAGGCAAGTGCAAGGGGTGGCTGCTAATGGTGGCTCTCTCAAATTTCTCCCGTACACCAAGCCCCTATTTATAGGCACTAAGCGAAACCCTAAAGATGGACGGCTCAGATTTAATCCCGAGTTTCAGATCGATCCATCGGACGCCGTCCGATTCCTATCGGACGCCGTCCGACAGAGGATGAGGCTAGATTTTGTGCTTCGTCGGACGCAGTCCGGTGGCTTACCAGACGCGTCCGGTGGGGTGCCAGCGCATGCGCACGAAGTGCCCGCCAGGTGTTCAGTCGCTTGCCCAGCCGTCGTCGGACGCTGTCCGGTCCCGGTCGGACGTCGTCCGACAGTGACGGTGTCGTTTAGGACTTAGTCGTTTTTAAGCTCACCTCCGGGAAATCAGCGCTGTCGGACAGACAGGGACGTTATTTTAGGGACTTAGCCAAAATTTGGCTTGGGTTCACCAGACGCCGTCCGATGGTGATCGGACGTCGTCCGATGGGCTTTAATCTTCACGCCCTTCGGACTTAGCCCCTCTCGTCCCCTCTCGTCATCACGTCTCGGGTCTTGGGACACTTTTGTCGATTTGGACACTTAAGCGGGAATTTTCGCGCCCATAGAAAAATATCTGGCTTTGAGACTTGGCGGCTACGAAAACCCTAGACAGCTGAACTCCGAACCTTCTCGACTCTAGGACAGGTGTACTCGCTCTAGATTATTCGCTCAAGACTAACACCTGGCACTCTCTCGAACTCACGGCTGATGTTTCTGAACCTGCGTTCAATGGGACCCTGCAACCAGAGAGATGTAATCGAGCCAAAGACGCACACAAGAAAATCAGAAGAACTATAAAACAAAGGTCCTTATCCTTGGCGTTCCAGCTGTACGGCCTAGTTGCCATCAATTACGAAAATCAATCAGCCCATGGGGAGGCTTGATCTTACAGAGGGCTGCTAGGAGATCCCCGCAAATGAAGTCCCAGCAGGATTTGAAGAAGTCCCAGGTGAATCCGTCCGGCCCTGGAGCTTTGTCGTTTGGGAGAGACATAACGACTAGCTTGAGTTCTTCCAAGGTCAACGGTTCTTCGAGGGAGGATAGGTCGACGATAGGGAGGCCTAGGTAGTCCCAGTTGAAACATCTATTGCCGTCAAGCCTATATATATACTCTCCATTCTAGAATAGTAGTTGCTTTTTCAAAATGCTTGAAAACTTGACCTTTTGTTCCATATGGAGTATCAGTTAATGTTGTTTAGCGTCTTTTACAATTTTTGGAACTATAGATAGCATATTAGTCAGGTTGGTGGTAAAACTAGTAGGTGCCACGTAAAAAAAATGAGTGCGCCAAGTGAAAAAAACAGGAATCAAACCATACACCTCATGAGGAAAGACTCTTACTACTACCCAGCCAACACAATTTTACAGTTTTTGTTTAAAGTCAGAAATTAAAAAGGGTAGAAATGTAAAGGAAACTTGTCCTCGTTGCTCTCTAATTTTTTTTTTTGGAAGCAAGGCAGGAGGACTGCCGTGTATTCAAAAGAAGAAAGGAAGTTACAGGGTGGGGGGAGAAAACGGCCCCTCCCCCCGTAGGTCGAGAAGTAGCGCTAGCTAATTACAAAAGGCGCGCCTGCAGCCTCCCAAAGGCGCAGGGTGTCCAAAAGCTGATTGAAAAAACAACGACGCCGCTGTCGGAGGTCCGAAAAATCCGGTTGTTTCGCTCGAGCCATAGGCTCCATAGTAAGGCGGCGGAGACGGAGAGTACGCTTCGGGGAGCCGACCCGTCCTGGAGTATGTCTGAGGACCACCAATCGGTTAAGCTGTTCGCGTGTAGCCAGCTTAGCGGGTCTAGACACGAGGCGTTTAGCAGCATGACGGCTTTAGACCGCACTGCTTTGTGACAAGGTGCACTGAAGGAAAAGGTGCTCTGGTGTCTCGAGGTTCCTCCTGCAGAGAGGACAGAAGTAGTCGTTTGGCAGCTGACGACGGAGCAGGGCATCTGCAGTGAAAACTCGGCGGTGAAGTAGCGTCCAGAGGAAGAATTTGCACTTCGAAGGTGCCCACAACTTCCAAGATTGTTGCAGGGCCGGTCGTTGCACCCGCCCCGAGAATTGAAGCATGTAGGCCGACCGCACTGAGAAAGCCTGGTTGGTGGTGAACCGCCAAGGAAAGCGATCAGGCTCGGCTGGGTTAAGCTGCAAGGTAGCCACACGTTGGAGGAGCAGAACGAGCTCAGGGATTAGCGCAGGAGTTAGGTTACGCCTCAGATCCTCGATCCAAGCGAAGTTGGAGGTTGCTTGAAGCACTGATCTATTCTTTCTGGAGGAAGCCTTGAAGAGTCCGGGTGCGAGCATACGTGGGGCGAAACCGGAGAGCCAGTGGTCGTCCCAGAAGGAGGCGGAAGCGCCGTTCCCAAGGATGACGGCAGAGCCTGCTCTAAGAAGTTCGTTGTCTGAGGTCGAGGCAGGTAGCGAAAGGGGGGCCCGGGCGGGCGAAGGATGCTGCCGGCAAAGCCAGAGCCACCTAAGTCTTAAGGCTCTGGAGAAGCGGTGGAGGTCAAGGACGCCAAGGCCGCCGAGGGAAGTGGGTGAACAGACCACGCTCCAGCC
Source organism: Raddia guianensis (assembly GCA_036346415.1). Classification (NCBI taxonomy): domain Eukaryota; kingdom Viridiplantae; phylum Streptophyta; class Magnoliopsida; order Poales; family Poaceae; genus Raddia; species Raddia guianensis. The sequence goes on from CM070539.1 coordinate 11,673,412, forward strand.
GATCCTGCCAGCCCTGTTGAGATTGTCAGAACCGTTCCAAAGCCAGCCCCTTCGGAAAGCATCAATCTTCTTGATGACCGAGTTGGGGAGTTTGATGACCGAGAGCACAAAAGTGGGAAGTGCAATTAGCACGGCTTTGAGGAGTGTTAGTCGGCCTCCCTTGGACATGAATGGTCCCCGCCAGCCGGCCAACCTGGAGGCCACCTTATCAATAAGAGGCTGGAAGTGAATATGGCGCAGTTTGCGAATAGAAAGCGGCATCCCCAGGTAGCTGATGTGGAAGTGATTTTTTTTAATAAGACGAATGATCAAACATATGTCAAAAGTCAACAACGATTTATTTTTGCGAATGGAGGGAGTATAAGATCCTTATTCAAGGATCAAGATTTGAGCCCTTTTGGAGGGTGTGAACTGTGAACCGCCCAAATTGAGCTCAACAACCTGAGCAAGAGTGCATGCCAAGTTATCGTGCCAATGGAAAGAGTAGCACGTAGCTATACAATGCATTCAGTACCAAAAGGGAGTAAAGATCGACTACCCACCCTGCAGGACTGCTCACTCTCAGCATGATTGGATTATCATTAATTATCATTAATATGTTAGTTAAGAGAGGGAGCAGGCTAGCTAACTTTCTCCTCATGCAGTGGCATGCATGAACTTTGGTAGCTAAGCCTAAGCTGGCATGCAATGCAGCTGCATGCACAGTTGGGTGAAGTGCAGAGCCTCAAACTGTCAAACATGCCAACCAACCCCCAAAGCAGGGTTGGTTGCTCCCACAGAACCAGGTAGATGATGCCAACGGGACTGTGTCTGTACAATTAGTTAAACAATTAAGCTGTTCTTTTCTTTCGTTTTATTAGATTTTTTTCAAAATAACGTAGGCCATATGTTCCTGCAAACATATATGGGGGTCACATCTTGGATTCAGGCCCAGCTGCGAACGGTGGTGCTGAGGGATTCATAGGCGAAGCGCACTCGTGGGCTTTGAAAGTGCGCCGGAGAAATATAGCCCAACTCGGGTTCATTTTGGGCTGAAATATTTGTGAGAGGCTACGCTCATCGTACAAAAGCAAGGCCCGCAATTTCGAAGAGAGCATGAGAATTGAGAGCAGCAACTAGCAGGCCACGTACAGGCCGGGCCGTGGCCCGTGGGCGTGGTCCCGGCGCGGCGGCGCGGCCTCCGGCGGCGAGGCGAGCGTCGAGCCGGAGACGGTCTCTCGTCCGCTCAGGTCGCCCTCTTGATTCCGAGGCGGGGCTCTCCGTCTCGGATCGGCTCCCTTCTTGGATGACAGTGGTATCCCGGCCACCGGATCGCCGGGGCAACTCCACCAGCTTCGCCGTCGCTGAAGAAGAACGACACATCGAGCGTTAAGGTACATGTTTGGTGGGATTCGGTTCCATTTGAGTTTGTAGCGTTAATTTCAGTGTGGGTTGAACTAGGGAATATTTAATGGGGATGACTAATTTGGTGGCCGTGAGTTCCTCGGATTGAGTAAACTTCCCATTGTAATGAGGGTTTAAGACAGTACATCTGATAGTGCCTTCATGCTCAATTAGGATCAGGGTTTTTTTTCCTAGGTATATACTACATGTGGTACATACTGTAGCACTGCAATTAACGCTGATAGGCTTTCATATGGTTTCAGATGTACTACATTGCGGTGATTCATATATGGTGTCCCTGCATTTGATTTTTTTTAAATAAACATAAACTTCTGCTGTAAGATATGTTTAAGGAAATTGCGATATGTGTTTGAAAAGGAAAAGGAAAAGGAATGCATTTCTATGATCTGATCACTAGAGTTTGAGTGAGGAAACGAATGTAAAAAAAAAAAAAATGATCCATGTAGAGAAGGATGGAGGGTGTTGGTCCACTTGGTACAAATTTTCAGTGATAAATTTGGTACAACTTCATTAGGGGACAAAAGCACACAAACTGTTCAAATATTGATGAGAATTTATGTAGCAATAATTTTATAACGATAGCTTTCACTATGCAGTATCCATTGTTTACTATGGGACAACCAGCTGACAAGTATTTATCTTGCGGCATTGGTTCAATTGGGTTCACTAAAATAGAACACTTTGATCACGTTTTTCTGTTTCATTTACACCTTGTATGTATTCACTTTGACTGGTTCAATGGGGTATGATCTGGTTCATCACAAGTATGATAAGGTTAGATATGCCAGTTCTGTCTGTCAACTGCTTTTTTTTCTTTTTGAAACGGCACATAGTTCAGGCCTCTACGTCGCAATGTGAGGTGAACACAGCCTAAAATATGCAACACACGGAACCTCATTTCCAGCGCTAGGCTACATCAGGCCCCCCGATTAATTGGAATGTGTAGCAATTATATGTTTGAAGAATTTCAAAACATGTTCTCATGAATTCGATGGCTCAGATCTAATGTTAGCATGTTGGCACCTAATGGGCATTAGCACTGAATACGTTTCCTCCTTTATATATATCTTTTCTATCCGGCATTGGACAACCTTCTAATTCAGATGACATGTGAGTTCCATGATGCCTTTTTCAACGTTGTAGGATCTGCAATATCTGTTTCATTGATGGCCTTCCTAATGATTTTGATCGTGTGCAAATTAACCCTAGCTTGAATACCAGTTCAACCTCATGTAAATGCGATGGGTCACGTATAACTTCAAAAGTTACATCAACTAACTGGAAGCTGTCATCTTCAAATTCCCACCATGCTCATTGCTCTAAATTCTCATATCCACACCCACCATTTGTGTGTCTCCCCTTTGTCAGCTCCAGGAGAACAACACCGAAGCTGTATACATCAACTTTCACATTGATTTTTCTCAAGCTTGTGAACTCTAACAAAACAATCATTCGTCAAATATCTGTACTATTGAATTTAAGATAAATGAAACATAGTAAGTTGTACCTGGAGCCATATATCCAAAGATCCAACCACAGCTGAGACCGACTCTAGGTCACCAGCTTTAGCAAGTGTACGGGCCAGACTGATGTTTGCAATCCTTGCATTGAAATCAAAGTCCGATAGGATGTTGCTGGACTTGACTCACAATGAGCTATTGATGGAGAACAATGATGGTGCATGTAACATAGTCCTCGTGTTGCATCTATTGCAATTGACATTCTCCTTGCTCAACTTAACCATTTGTTTCTGCCAGGGACATCTTTATGATGCAACCATTGGTGTAAGCTTACATTTTTCATAAGCACTTTTGATTTTAGTAGTTGACATCCAGCCAAGTAACTTGACAATATTGTCATGCCGGATGGACCCAAGAATATCAGTTTTGCTTGAAACTGCTTTTCCATATTATACCGCCTCTGGTCATTGCATATATCCTTTGCAGCAACAACCTTGTCGATTTTATCAAGACATGTCTTGTATACCTTACCCCAGCCACCGCTGCCAATGAGATTACTCTCAATGAGGCCATGGAGAATGTCTTGAACATCGCAATTAATCTGCTGGAAGGTTGTCATCTTCCCCTGAGAGTGTATTGTATTTTTGTTTAGCTTTTTGAGGATTACTCTGATCCTAAAGAAAACAATAGGCCCTATGAATATAACAAGGGTTAATATCAATGTTGCCATTTTGAAACACCCACTTACCATGCCATTTTTCATTCGGGTTTCCCACCGATGCCATTTTGAAACAAGATTCCTCTCAAATATGCCACTCTAGACCTAGATGCCCCTTTGACCGATTAGTATTTACAGTCAAATGCCATGGGTCCTGCATGTCATATAGTGTGAGTGTCTTCTTCTACCTCCCATCTCTCTCTCTCTCTCTCTCTCTCTCTCTCTCTCTCTCTCTCTCTCTCTCTCTCTTTTCAGTCTCTCCGCTCTCTCTCGCCGCACCTTCGCCGCTCCTTGCCGCTGCTCCGTGCGCTGCCGTCGCCACCGCTCGCCAGAGAAGGAGGAGAAGAGGATGGAGAAGGGGAGGAAGAAAAGAGATTGAGGGCAATTGTGTCTTTTCAGGAGGACAATGGCATTGGTGAAACAAAAGTCTGTTTGTAATGGCATGAGTGGCAAATCGAGTTTAAAAATGGTAGTTGTGAGAAACGGAGATCCTGCAATGGCAAGGTGAACTTAACCCATATAACAATGGTCAAACGAGGACAAGGAAAATTACCAGAAGCATTTTCATGATTTGGCCATGGCACATAGGAACTCCTGCAAACTGGTTGGAACAACACAGCTCAGGGTCGAAGAGGAAACTCTGTTCAAATCTATCTATCCGTAAAAGAGGTGGGATCTGTCCATGCAGATGGTTATTAGAAAGATTTAGGAATTTTATCTCGTCAGTTCATAAACTTTTGGAGAATTGGACCTGAGAATTTGTTCCCAGGGAGGTCTAGTGAATCCAGGTAACATAGAAACTGAAAACCAACTGTACTTGGGAGTCTGCCCAGAATCTGTTATCGCTGAGGTCAATTGACACTAGATTTGATACCCAGCTGAGGGCTAGTGAGACAGAAAATTAAGTTTTTTTGGACCTGGGGTTGTGTTATGTCAGCTACAAACCCGCCTAAGATGTTGTTATTGGATAGTTTGAGATATTGCAAGCTGGTATAAATAATTGTATCTCACCAGAAAAGGTGTTGTTTGACAAATTAATATTAGCAAGAACCCCAGCAGAACAAAGACACTCAGGTAGCTTTTCAGATAAATTTCATTGCCGGTTAAAATGTTAACAAAAAATGTTTCGTTAGTACTTCGACGTTCCTGACATTTCCACACGGTTTTTCTTTTCACATATGCCGCTCCTGGCAATGATCGGGAGGTCGTAAAAGATTTAAAGGCAAGAGGTACACAACAAAATTAGAGACTAGGTCGATTTTTTGGGACCGACATAGTGGTAGGTGGTTGCTTTTTAAATTTTTGACAGTTACTTATCCTATTCTAGTCAACACATAATAAAAGACAATAAAAACTTACATACTAGGTTTTATTAAAAGTTACAGAATATATCGATCTGGTTAGCCCAAAAACCCTTAAAAATTTTACAAACCAGATTTGTAGTAAAATAAACAACAAACCAGTCGATCAATGAAAAGTTTTAAAAATTGATATCAACTTATATACATAAATATTTTTTAATACAAAATAACCAGATTTTCATTATTGGACTAAATTGAAAATTATAGACAAACTGAAAAAATAGCTGACTATTAAAAAACGAAAAAACAGGTAAATGCTATTTTACAAATCTGTAATTTTTTTAGCTTTAGATTCTTATATAGAGTAAGCATCCAAATATTTTAAATGGGCTGAAGCGTTTCAAGAGGGGGACAACTGCGGTCGATTTCTCAAATCTCTCTAGTCATCGTGATTATTTTGCATGATTCGTCTACATTTTTTCTTCGCATATGATCTGTGAACAGCTGCGTGCAAGAAGGGTTATTTACAATATATCAGACAATTTTCTGGTCAGTCTCACCAAGTTTCTGCGTGATATCCTTTTGGCAGATGCCATTCCAGCTATTTGATTGACATATCCTTTTCGCCGCTGCCATTTAGGTACGGTCTTTTCAGCTGGCAATATCCTGTCAGTCTGATTTGGGTGCACTTGTCTTCGCAATTCTCACAAGCATCAGCAACCATAAACCCATCTCTTAAAAAAAAATTGGAAACCCTTCATTTTTCTATCTAGGGGGTGATTCTAAGCTTGAAAGTTTGAAAAATGATGTGTTTACGCTAAATTCTAAGAACCAAAAAGAGTTCAGATAGATCAAATCAAAAGTATTTGCTATACTGACATGTCACCTTGATAAAATATTGCTTCAGTTGAGTTAAAAACGGCTCTTGGAGAACTTCTTTGTTTCAACATTATCGTCATGGTTTGCATGCACGCGCTTGGCGCATCCCGGCTCCAACTTGCATTGCAAACGAAAAATAAAAATTACTCATCACAAACAAATAGTGAACATTGCAATCAGGCAGGGGCGTTTTTGGGCCCGTGCGGGCTGTGCGACCGCACAGGGCCCCCAAAATCAAGAGGCCCCCAATTTTAAATAGGGTCCATATATATATACATACATAAGAGATTTTATTTAGGGTCAAACTTCTTAAAGGCCTGCTGCAACTTGTCTAGCGTCCACTGCCCAGCCCAAAAAAAAGCGCTCCGCCTCCCATCGGGATCGGCCATCACGGCATCACGTACGCGCGCGGCATACGGCGACGGTTTGGTTTTTTCCCAAATCCCAATCGGCCAATCGCTTCGGCCTTCGGTGATCACTGACGCTGGCCGACCCTAGACACCGCATCGACCGTGAGTCCGCGTCTCCGGCTTTCCGCGAGGTGGCACCGTGCCAGCCACCGTGCGACACTGCGACTCAGCGATTGCGAGGAGCGCGCCTGCTGGTCTGCGCAGTGCATGTATGTATGTATGTTTATTTATTCGTCTTTTGCGTATCAGCGTAATAGCGTATGTATGTTTATTGAATTATTGTTTAATTTATCCATTGTTTAATTGTTGAATCATCTTGAGGCTGCATTTAAACGAGATGGACAATCCGATATTGATGCAAATGACCTATACGTGGAGTTGAGTTTTCTCCAAGATTTTATTCCACCAGAAAATATGGGTCCTATTGAAATTCTGAATTTTTTGAAGCGGCATGATTATTTTCCTAATGCAATAATTGCATATAGAGTTCTCTTGACCATTACTGTGACTGTTGCATCGGCAGAGCGGAGCTTTTCTAAATTGAAGCTATTAAAGTCCTACTTGCGTTTTACAATGACACAAGGAAAACTTAATGCATTGGCTATAATAGCACTTGAGAGTGGCATGCTAGAGAAGATTGATTACGAGTACGTCATTGAAGATTTCATTTCAAAGAACACTAAGAGAATGACGATTTTCAAGTGAAGCTAATGTAGCAGGTACAATACTTAGTCCATACCGCTATAATTTATAATGTAATACATTAATAATTTAATATATATATATATAGCTGTTTTATATTTTAGTACATTAAGTTAGGTCCCTGTTTATTGTTTCGCACATGGCCTCTAAATTCCCCGGGACGCCCCTGCAATCAGGCCACGCTTTCTACACATTTTTTTTTCTATGCAAGTTTGGCCGCTGGACGGGTGCCGAGTGCCGACACGAGATAGATCCAAAGTTGATAGACGACATGCTGAAAAAAAGAAAAAGAAAAACTCCAACAGTCGCCGCTGCAATTCTCCAGCCCATGGAACTGTTTCTTCAGTTCAGGCCACCAGATCTGTCCCTTGTGCATGCCAACCTTCCACACTTTGGAAAAACTGCGTCATGTCAGGGTCACCAGCCATCAAGAATGACAGCACAAATTTGCTTCCTGTGTCACGCACGATCATCATGGAGCATGCTTGCTGCTGTAGCACTCGTCCAAGCTGCCCATTTTACTGGCCTTTTCCAAGGACTGGAGCTACTGGAGTTCCCCTGGTTTTTCTGAAACTACTTCCAAAAGGTGCCCAAAGTTTCAGACATCTCGATTGCAACTCAGGATGTCGTGTCGACCAGCCCATGCTTCCTAACAGTGTTAGCTTGGAGAATAGCTACTTTGGCTGCTTTCAGTTTGCTGCTTTGGAACCAGGTGATCGGTTCACTGTCAAAGCTGCTGAAAGTAGATCACATGGCATTACAGGCTCACCGCCAGCCAAAAAAATACAGAAAGTGGAGTTGTTTGGCAACTGAAGACAACTGTGGGCGCGAGCCAAGCATGCGCTCGTTGAGATTATCCAATAGCTTGCATCGTCGCCTTCCCATGGATCTGATCACGATACAGTTGCAGGCTTAAAGTTTCAGGCTCATCTTGTTACTTGCGTTTTACAAGGTGCATGTTTACTGTATTAGGGCCAGCTCCAGACCTGAAGAGCTACAGATCTCTGAGGGATGAAGATTATCTGCGAAGCCAGGAAGAACATCGTGTTCTTTTAAGATAATGGAAGAAACCTTTGGCCTCTCCTTCAATTAAGGATTAGGATGCATACGGCCACACAGGAGAGCACTGTGCTGAATTTGCATGTTTTCTGTCCAGAAGGGCCACACTCTTCCGTGGCAATGACGAAATTCTGTCATCATTTGGACAATGCTCTGTAAAAAATTTGCTCTTCCCCATCTTGGATTTGGTAACCCGTGTCTTCGATTCACCATGGGAGAGGATCTAATTCCCTTGTCCCTTGAGCAGGTAGTTTCAGCCTTTCAGGTACAAGGTAGGGTCCTCCGCAAATTCCTCCATGGATAATGGACAAGCTCTATAGTGCCATGGCTAAACTGCGTGCACCACAAAGTTGCCGCTGTCGTCGTCGTCGGCGTCGTCCCACCGGCCGGAGCCCGACATGCTCCTCCGCCGGCTGCCCTTATTGGCGGCGAGGAGCGGCGCGCCGCCGTCGTAGTCGAGCCGGCACGCGTCCTCCGCCTCGGCGGCCATCCGGTCGCACCGGGTGAGGTGGTACAGCACCTCCTTCATGGACGGCCGCGCCGGCGGGTTTTCGCCGGTGCAGATCACGCCGAGCGTGAACACGGACAGGACGTCGGGCAGGTACGCCGGGTCCCGGATCTCCTCGTCGACGACGTCGGTGAACGGCGGGCCCTTCTGGTACCGCCCCCACGCCCACTCCGCCAGGCACACGTCGGCGCCGCTGTCGTTCGCCACCTTGCCGGTCGTCAGCTCCAGCAAGACGACGCCGAAGCTGTACACGTCCACCTTCTCGTTCACCCTCCGCCTGTACCCATACTCTGCAAAAGATTTGCCCCCAATTCGTCACTCAAGTTGCAAAATTTCACATTTTGATTTGGGAATTGAATTCGAGATTCTCACCTGGTGCCATGTACCCGAAGGTGCCGCCGACGGCGGAGACGGACTCGGGCTCGCCGGACTTGATGAGCATGCGGGCGAGGCCGAAGTCGGCGATCTTGGCCTGGAAGTCCGGGTCGAGCAGGATGTTGCTGGACTTGACGTCGCGGTGGACGATGGGCTGGGCGCAGTCGTGGTGCATATAGCTGAGTCCCCGGGCGGCGTCGACGGCAATGGCCAACCTCGTCGGCCAGTCGAGCGCCGCCGGCGCGCCGGCGCGCTCCCGGCGGTGCAGCCACCGGTCGAGGCTGCCGTTCTCCATGTACTCGTACACGAGCAGCTTGGCGTCCTGGCTGGAGATGCAGCACAGCAGCTTCACGATGTTGTTGTGCCGGATGCTGCCCAGCACCTTCACCTCTGCCTCGAACTCCTTGTCCAGCTTCGCGTCCAGCTTCCTCACGTTCCATATCTTCTTCACGGCCACCATCCTGCCGCCGCCGCCGCTGTCGCCGCCGCCGCCGAGGGCGGGGAGGTGTATGCGGTACACCTTGCCGGAGCCGCCGCTGCCGATCACGTTCTCCTCGCGGATGTTGCTGAGCACGTCGGACTCGGTGAAGTCCAGCGGGGTGAACTGCGTCATCTTCCAGTCAGTCACGTCACGGCCGTCCTTCCGGCGCCGGAAGAGCAGCCACGCGATGCCGGCACTGCCGACGAGGACAATGCCGGCGAGAATCGAGAAGAGGATGATCAGGCCTTTCGAGAGCTCGTCGCGCGCGCCGCCGCCGCCGCGGCACGCCGGGAGGTTGACCCCCGAGCCCGGCGCGGCGCAGAGCCCCGGGTTGCCCAGGAAGCTGCGGTCGTACGCCGATATCTGCAGCGACGGTGGCACCTCGCCAGTTAGCCGGTTCGACGACACGTTGAGGGAGTTGATGGTGTTTCGGAAGTCAGGCGGTATGCCGCCGGTGAGCTCGTTGCCGGACAAGTCAAGCATCGTCAGCGTCGGGAGCACGCCGATGCTCCCCACCGGGATTGCGCCGGCTAGCCGGTTGTCGCTAAGGTCGAGCGAGTTGAGCTTTTGCAGCAATTTGATCGACATTGGTATGGACCCGGTGATCTGGTTGCCGGAGAGGGACAGATCAGTGAGGTTGGCAAGCCACCTCATGTCGGTCGGCAGTTCCCCGGCGAGCTGGTTGTTCTCTGCCTTGAGCACGGTCAGCCTGGTCGCCGTGGTCGGGACGGCGCCGGTGAACCTGTTGTTCCCCATCTCAATCCGTGAGATGTTGGAAGATATGTCGGCCGGCAGAGCGCCGGTGAAGGCGTTGTCCTGAATCATCACCGTGGTCAGCATCTTGAACGACCATATCTTCTCCGGGAACTCGCCGGAGAAGCGGTTGTTGTAGAGCATGAGGTTGTTCAGCTGGCTGCAGTTGCCGAGGTTCGCCGGGAGCTCGCCGGAGAAGTTGTTGCTGAAGACAACGATGTCGAACAGCTTCCCGTGAGCGCAGAGCATCTCCGGCAGTGGGCCGGAGAGGTTGTTGTTGGACACCTCGAGGTTGCCGAGCGGCGAGTGCTTCCCGAGCTCTGGCGGGAGCTCGCCGGAGAGGTTGTTGCTAAAAATCCGTATGTCTTTGAGCTTGGGGAGGAGCCCAATGCTCGCCGGGATCGTGCCGGTGAGACGATTGAAGTACAGGAACATCAAAGTTAGGTTCTTCAGGTTACCAAAATCCTCCGGTATCGCTCCGCTGAGCTGGTTGTTCGACACGTCGATCTCCACCAAATTCACCGCCGTGACGTTGCGCCCCAGCTCGCCGGTGAGGTTGTTGGCGAACAGGTACAGCTGCTCGAGCTTCTGGAGCTGCCAGACCCACGCCGGAATCGCGCCGGCGAGCTTGTTTTTATTAAGGGCGAGAATCGTGAGCTCCTTGAGGCTCGAGAAGGCCTCCGGGATCTCGCCGGTGACGTTCATGTCGGCCATCCAGAGGTAGGTTAGGTTGGTCAGCTTGGAGAACTCCGGCGGAAAGGGCGCCGGCGCGAATGCGTTGGAGGCCAGCGTGAGCTGCTCGAGCGCCGCTAGCTTGCTTATCTCGGCCGCCGGGTAGGCGCCGGTGAACTGGTTGGTGTCGAGAATCAGGGACTTGAGCGCCGGGAGCCCCGCCACCGCCGGCGGCACGGCGCCGGCGAACTGGTTGGTGGAGAGGTTCAGGCGCTCCATCGCCGGCGAGAGCCGGCCGATGTCGTCCGGCAGGGCGCCGGCGAAGGCGTTGTTGGAGAGATCGAGGAACCGGAGGCTGGAGCAGGCGTAGAGCGCGGCGCCGGGAAAGGCGCCGGTGAGGTTGTTGTAGGAGAGGTCGAGCCAGGTCAGGTTCTTGAGGTCGCACACCGTCGCCGGAACCGTGCCCGAAAGGTTAAGCCGCGGTAAGACGAGCGCCGTGACCACGCCGCCGCCGCCGGCGCAGCTGACTCCGGTCCAGCCGCAGTGGCCGCCGCCGGCGGGGTCCCACGACGCGAGCGGACGGGGGTTGCTCCAGCCCTTCTTGATAGCCAGTAGGGTGTCGCGGTCGCGGTCGCCGGAGGCGGCCTGGGAGCTGGATTGGTCGGCGAGCAAGAGGAAGAGGGAGAGGAGCAGATAAGTGCTCGCCATTATTATTTTTCTTGGGCGGCGAGGTGTTGCCGGGGCGAAGTCACGAGGTGAGGACGTCGACGAGTGGAGCGCGGCTGACGCCTTGGCTCATACTACAGATATACTTGTGAAAAGGGCATCTGCGAGTCAGAGTCAATAAGTCAACGGTCATCGCTTGGCTCATAGACTGGCTACTATTCTGTGGCGAGGATGCAATGATTAGGGAGCGACCAGTACTCCAGCAGTGGGCACTGGTCACTCTCATAGCATCCCCAGCAGGACCTTTAAATTTTCCTGCATCGCTACAGTAACTGCTACAGTGCAAACTGCTACTCATATGGATCAAATTTCCTCCTAATGTATTTGAAAAATTTTGAAGTAGAGGTCATTTTAGGGGGTGTGATGGGGATGCTCTCAGAGCGAGAAAATGAGTACAAGTACGAATTTGAGTGGGAAAATTTGCTCTGCATGTCAACTTGATTACGAAAATTTGCTACAAAATATTTTGTCCATTGTTCTTAAAAGTATCTCGGCTTGCTCAAACCCAGTCGCTTGGGCTGCGCCGCGCACTCGCCGACGATAGGGTCCGAGCGACGCGCGAGACCCAGGTGACTTGGCTTGAGCCGCTTCCAAAGTATTTTGTGTTTCCTCGTACGAAGTTACGAAGCAAAATTTTTGTGAAATCTCTATATCACAACTTCGTACATATGTAATAGCGTTGTGTACAAAAACAAAAGAAAAACAGCCTTAACTTAGGGACTACTTGTTTCTTTAGATTTTTCTCATGGTTAGATGATGAATCTATTGAGACTCGAGAAAGAGACTCAACGACGGCGGTGGTGCATGACTGTACAGAGTAGAGATTGTGGCTAAGGTTGTGCACGATATAGGCGAAAAATATCCGATCTCGATAGTAAAGGTGGCAGTGCGACCATGGACGCTGGCGCTACCACCTAGGAAGGTGACTCTGCGACGACCTAGTTCTTGGTGTCGTGACTATTCATGCTCATGGATGATGGGGATGACGATAAGGCTATTCCCAGTGCAAAGTATCATATTTCAATATCTAAGAATGCCACATAGAATAAAAAGTACGATACTGTTAGAAAGAAACACCCCCTACAATGCATGATACCATACTCATATTTTTAAAACAATTAATTTGTGTGATGTTGTGTCTATGAGAGTGGACCCATGGTATTGGATTTTATGATATGATCTAAGATATCGTGCCAAAGCAGTATCTTGCTCAAGATACAGCTTTCTTCTCCCTCCTATTAGATGTTGTGCTACATCAGCAAAAATTCCTATGTGGCATCTTATTAATGAGTATGATACTACCCATTGGGAATAGCCTAAGGGTGATGGTTAGGGTGCATGGGATGTCTAGCGCAGTGACAATGACTGCACAGAGCCGTTCAGACGTCTAACACAGTGGCAGTCGGCTACACAAAGATGTCCAGTGGAGTATTGACCATCCGTGACAATGAAGGGAGGAGGCGCCGAAGGATTCAACATCGAACTAGTGAAATCCGAAGCCAAGTAGTCTTCAACTGGTCGATGCAAACTGGTCTATGATCAAGAAAATTGATCTTACAATCATAGAGAAAATCCGATTTAAAGATAACCGATAAAAACTCTAATAGGAACCATGAAGATGAGATCATTTTCTGATGGCAGGGTGGTGGAAGATTTGTGGGCCGTAATTCAAAAACGGTGCCACTCTAATAACATGTAAGAGGATGAATATACTGCAATGGATTATTGTATTAAGCCTTGAGGGCAAATTATATAGAGTATGTGACTTTGCTGGAGAAAAAGTTTTGACTTTGTAGGCAAAAACTTTCTCTTAGGGTATGTGCAATGCTCCACCTCAATTATCTATAAGCTGTTTATTAGAAGTGCCACATCACACTTTTCATCCGTACAATAATTGACGAAGAGAGAGCTGGTTGCCGTCGCTTAGCTATGCCCACGGCCATTACAGCACGCAGCAGCGCACACAGGCAGGACAGCATACATGCAGCGCAGAGGCATGTACTGCAGCATGCCCATTTTATATTTTCTTTTTTCTATATCTTTTAAGTAGTGTCTCCGATTAACAAAACGATTTTAAAAATGGGTTTCTGATATTTTTTTCGAACAATACTAGACCACACTTGCCATATAAAAATTAAATTTTGTTTTTAAATTTTTTATAATCTATTGTTTGTTTTAAATTTTTAAATTTTCATTTCAAATTTACAGCTACTTGATCACCATAGTTTTTAAACTCCATTAAACTATTCTAAATGACCATGTAGACAGTTGCTAGAGACAGCCCACTGTATACACTGTCAATAGAGTTGTCTATAGATGACATATCAATGTTTTAGAGACAACAATTGTCTCTAGCATTGTACCTGCCTTTAGAGATATAAGAAATGATCTCTACGGATAAGATAGCGTCGACTTCCATTTATCATTCAAGCAATTCCTCCATCGAAAGACTACTTATGCGTTATTTAAACTTTTAAGATCCGGTGCAATCGGGGTTCCCGTGCAACCCAACTAGCAAAAGTCATGAAAAATTCTGAAAAAAATCATATACGTACTTCAAGTCATACTCCACCTATATATAAAATTTTAAGTTCAAACTCGTTATATTTTAGCAGTAACAAAAAAGAGAAAATTCTGACAGATTTATACTAAAAAATATGTCAGAATTTTCTGTTTTTTGCTGTGCTTTAAATATAATGACTTTGAACATAAAATTTTATATATAGGTGGAGTATGACTTGAAATATATGTATGATTTTTTTCAGAATTTTTTATGATATTTGCTAGTTGGGTTGTACGGAGATTGCACGGAAACCCCGATTGCACTTGATACATTCTCTTTAAAATTCATGTTATTGGTCCTTTTTTTGTTTCTTCAGTTCTGGACAGCGTGGTGGTAAATACTTAAACAACTACATGACCATGATCTGCACCATTTAACTAATCGATCTCTTTGCAAATCTCGTTGCCCGTCATCCGGTCTTGAAAGGGAAGCATTTCTCAGCACCTCATCCATCTATCCCACTACGTCAGCAATCAAACAACAGCTCATGTCATCATCTTTAACGAACAACGAAACGGAAAAAAATTGTGGGTACGTCTGGCTGCAGAATTTAGCTAGCAAGTTGCAAACGATGCATAAAAAGCATCGTATGCTTGTCATAGTGTAAGGAATACGGAGTATACTAGAAGCTGGCGCACGTATGACGTCTTGCAAGACGTGCGAGCGTACCCCACTACACCCAGCAAACTAATCAAGGTTTAGTCATAGACCTGGCAATAGTGTTCACTTATAATTAGTGAAAAAATAGTCATAAGAAATGGATGTAATAGAAAATCGAAAACGCTACTGTCCGGTCTCCCGGACGCGTCGGACTCACGCTGCATGGCTCGCGCGCCTCGCGTATGCAGCACGCATGCAGCGCACGAGCAACAGCAGTGCGGGCACTATAGCATAATTTTTTCTTTTGGCAACCATAACTTTTGACTGGATACTCCAATCCACAAACCGTTTGTACCAACGTGTTTCTCGTATTTTTACGAACAAAACAAGATATATGTTGCCATATAACCCTTCAAACTTATCTGGTGAAACTTGGGGTTCGTCTACTGAAACTTGAGTTTCGCCTAGTAAAACTTGGGTTTCATACTCGTAAAACTTTGCCGAACTGTCAAGTTTCATCGGATTTCATCCAAGTTTTTTCAAGTTTCATCAGTCAGTTCAAGTTTCATCAAGTTTCAACAGGTTTTACCCAAGTGTCATCAGGTTACATCGAAGTTTCATCGAAGTTTCATCACGTTTCATCAGCACACGGCCAAATTTCATCAGCATACAGCCAATTTTCGCTAGTATAGGTGTAAGTTTCATAAGTGTCTTCTCCTAGTTCACATCAAAAAAAAATTGAAAAAGTGAAAAAATCAAAAAAATTAAAAGTATTTAAAATGGTTTGCTCTCGATTTTAGAAGAATTATGAAATTTATTCCACGCATTTTGAACACTGTTTGAATTTTATACAAAAATCAGAAGTTTAATCGGATTTTTAATCAACCGACGACTAGCTAGCTTCCTGGAACGCACACTGCACGTGTGCGCTTGGATTGGTTTGGTGGTCGCTGATCCTACGGCCGGGACGCGCGCTGCATGCGTTCGATCCACGCGGTGGCAGTCGATCCTATGACTGGGGCGGGTCCGGCGCGCCAGCGTCCGGACGGACGTCTGAACGCTGGCGCTCGCCATAGAAAATATAGGAGGGGCTGAAAGATATCGGAGAAAGAATGTAAGGGATAAGGAAAAAAAATTAGGGATTGGAGATGGACAGATGGTTTTGATACAGGGAGCTCTGCTCAATACGATAGTGACTGATGCAGTGGTGCATGGATGTAGGGGCTGAAAAATGAGGATGCTAGTACAAGTGATAGATAGGTTGGCTTATATACCTGGTTGCGTAATGAGTTTTAGATATTGACTATTTCATACACCTCTAGAGTAAAATTAAAAAAGGAACAGGAAAAACTGAAAATAAACTCATAAATGCATAGAAAACATAAAGAAAAAAATTATAATGGTGGTTGAAAAGTTTGACGAATATAACGAGCATGACTGGGCCCTAATTTTTACAAAACCGAGCTGAACCAAGAAACCGCAACCAACTATTAACGAAAATGTTAGGTTTGGTGTCGAATATATGTACAAGTAGGTTACATGGACTCTATGTTGTAATAGGCATAATTGATTTAGAGTTGTAGTCGGATTCTAGCCAGGCCTCCACTATATAAAGCGAGATAGCCCTGGTGTAATCTAGACAACGACTTCATAATAGTAGTATAGTTAAGAGAAGGTCAGTGGCTAATATGTGGTCGTGACCAGGTCAGCCGGTGTGCTGCGGTATTATGATTTGGGAAGAAGCGTCCATAATCAGAGCCCCGCAGATGTAGGCAGCAATGCCGAACTGCGTTACCAAACATCATGTCTCCTAATGCCGTTTGTGATCTTACATCGGCGTAAATTCTTAGCAAGTGGTATCAGAGCTTGGTTGGTGAGGTTGGCCATGCGAAAGATCTAGTGGAAGACACAAGGTTTATACATACACGGGTGCCGCGGAAAACGTTCTATCGGTGTAAGGTGGAGCAAGGCGGCGGTCGACTATTCGATTGGTTGTGTCCAGGCAGAAGGCTCGAACCGTTCGATGGGCTACCGTTGGCAGGGATTGACCAGACATGGTAATCGGGTCGATAAAGTAGCCGACAAGGTCGGCAGGCGACGGCGACGACCTCGGCGTTCGTGAGTTCGTGCATCGGCGTAAATTCTAACAGGAAAAAAAAACAGGACGGTGCAATGCTTCAGATATAATGAGTGGGGGCACATAAAGAGGGACTATCCAGAACCATCAAAGGAAGCATGCGCTAATGTGACAATAAGCTCATATGATTCAGGAGACGACAATGCTAAGGTTTTTCTATTAGAAGGGACTTCTGTTGCAAGTGCAGATACTAAGCGTGTTTTTGCAGTGTTAGCGTCATCTGTTTCAAAAGGCGATGAGTTCAAGGAGGAATCGTCGGGCGGCCCACTGTAGGCTGCAAAAGAAGAAAGCAACCAGCGTCCGAATGCACAGGTTCACATAAAATGCTGAAACGACTTTAAGGTGGAGAAGAGCATATTCTACAAGATGGAGTTTATTAGGTTTTGTGTCGAATATGTGTACAAGTAGGTTATTTGGACTCTGTGTTGTAATAGGTAGGGTTGGTTTAGAGTTGTAGCTGAACTCTAGTTAGGCCTTCACTATATAACAGCCCTGGTGTAACCAAGTGAACGACTTCATAATATTAACATAGGCAAAAGGAGGTCAGCGACCGGCATGTGGTCGTGACTAGATAAGCCGGTGTACTGCGATATTATGGTTTGGAAAGGAGCGTCCATAATCAGAGCTCCGCAGATGTAGACGAAAGCTGAATTGCGTTACCAAACATCTTGTCTCCTGTTGTCGTTCGTGATCTTGCATCGGCGTAAATCCTAACAAAAAACTATGGTTAACATCAATAGTTTGATTACACAAATATTACTTTAGAAATTTGTTTTTGTGGATTTAAAATTCATGGTAGAATTTAAAATTTGAGCGGTTTAAAATCACGGTTCTCCAAACTAGATCACGTCGGTTTGATGGCTAACCACGATTTTATTTCAGCTGTTGATCACAGTTCTGTGAGCCCTATCCCTGATGGGATGGCGTCGTCGACGTAAATGAAGCCGAACCCAAACGATCGAAGCCAATTTCTGACCGCTTGAGGCCTTGAGCAAGCCTACCGCTTTTCTCACGTTTAAATACTCAAATAAGAATCTCTCAACTCCAGCAGGAATCCCTAAATTTGATCCCCTATAGCCTCATATACAGAATTTCTTTAAAAAAATCTCTCCCTATATTTCTTCCATCTACAACAGCGTTCCCTATATAGAAAATTGATAGGGAAAGGAAAGAAAACCCTACATATAAGAGAAAGGAGAAAAAATCTCTATTTTAAGAAACGTAATAGAGAATGCTATTGAAGCATACAGAGAAAGAATTTATCTCCTATTTTAAGGTAGAGGATGATTTAGGGGATACTGTTGAAGACAGCCTGGTGGCCATTACTCGATCGATACTCAATTAATTAGTGCAGGTTGTTTTCGCCATGTTGAGTGCACGGGTCACCAATCGCCATGTTGATGTCGATCGATCGATCGATTCGCGCATGCTGAAATTCTTCGCAGAATGCTCCGAACCTACCCAGTAGTACCCACCCGCGCGTCGTTCGCTCGCGTAAAGCAGGACAGCACGCAAACGTTGTGATCAGCACTCACAGGTCACAGAGCAACAGTAGCGCTGCGTATGTGAGCAGCCACGGCCCGTGATTCTTTGCCATCCAATACGGCAAGAACAATACTGATCATGTGCTATCTTCCCCTGCCCCGTGTTTACACATTGTTGTTTCACGTGGACGTCTGGAATTTGTTGTCGCGAAGATTACCGTCCGAGGAAGAAAGTATCATGCTCAAAGTTTCATATGTTATTGGTGATTTGTTGGCCCTCTATTTTTTCATCTTATAAGCCAACTAAAAGCAAACCCAAAATTTTGTCATTTTTATACAAACCATTTGGTCTAATATTTTGTATTATTTTCTTTGATACTTTGCGGGGTTTTTTCAAAGATTTTTTTGGTTTGATTACCTATGTAATGCTCTCTAGCTAGGAGCATACTTCTTAAAACAAAACTGATTCGACCTGTTCAGAAAGGGAGAGGGAAAACAATGCGGTGTTAGAGTCGAGAGAGGGAGCACGACAACACGGGCATAGTAGGAAGGCACCTGATGTATAGTTGCATAGAGAGGTGTAGCACCACAAAGGACGGTGGCGTGAACGTTGGGATAAGACGCTAGAGTCAAGTGAATGTGTGTGGGTTGGTGATGCGGATTCGGGGAAACAGAGAAGGAGAAGGATGGTGATGGACTAGTGTGGGGAGGTCAGCAGCGAGAAGTTGCTCAGGGAGCAACAGGGCTAGGGGTGGCGCTCCCTAGATTAGGGTTATAGCTGGGATGTTTGTGAATGGGCTGTCTAGCTTTGCATTTTCGGCCGTGAGGAAAGGAAGAAAGGGGCGGCCCAAGTGCCTTAGGCCTTGTACATCTCAACTTAACATAGTGTAGCGTAGCGTTTCAGTAAAATTTGAGTCTTTAAAGAGAGGTTTAAATATTATAAAAAATAATTAAAAATAGTTTTAGAATCTGTAAGAGAAATACTAAAAAACCGAAAAGAATCATTACAAATTACTACACCAAATAGTCTATATAAAAAAGATAAATTTTACTGAAACGCAACGCTACGCTACATCAAACTGAAATGTACAAGGCCTTAGTGACTCGGTAGACTTGGAGGAAAGTGGCTCACGTGTGGATTGAACATTGGACTGTCGTGAAGGGAGAAAATATGAAATGGATTGAACACCTGGTTGAACCGCTGGTGAATCGGGAACTGGAGACTGAACCGGTTTGATGACCGGTATGGTTTTAACCACTACAACTAGAGTCGATTGTGCGCTCGCAGATTGCTCACAGTTGTTTTTCAACTCTTTGTAGACGAGAATGCGATGGAATGTAGATCAGAATGAGATTGATTGGGCAGTCAGGTCCTCCGGACGACGAAGATAGTTCAATGAACCAAAGATCAGGTTTTGACTGATTAGCCCACCAAACCTAATGGTAATTGTGCTTCGCCCACCGATGCTATCATTTCCAAATAGATGCTGCCGCGGTATGCGCGGTGTCGTCAAGTTTCTACGAAATACGCAGTGAACAAACAGGCAAATCTGATTTGCAGAGTCAGATGCAGTAGATGCAGGGGGCAAATTCTTAATCACGGGTTTAGATTGCATAGATAAAAAATATTATACCCACGGTATTCTTGAAATGTTTTCTCAACTTTTTTTTTTGGTAATTTCTGCCAGATGAGTACACCTTTTTTACATTTTTCCTTTTTAATTAAAAGTACCTGGAACTAGCAATAGAATTGCTGTACCACGGGTTAATAAGGATGGTTGAAACCATATCTAGATATTCTCGAAAATGAACGCTCAACGATCAGACGCAAAGAGATTCATTTTTGGAACGACTATATTGGTTTTAAGAGCTACTGGCAACGTTATATATACTGTTCAAACATATAGGTGTTTCACATGAAACACCGTATTCAATAACGTGTGAAACATATGAAACGCTCCATCCGAAACACTGATGAAATACAATACACATGAAATGCTCACAAAACGTTACATAAAACGCGTAAAACACTATCTAAAATATCTATATCATTCAGACGTTATACCATTCATTAGTATTTTTTTTATGGGAGGCACATGCCTTGTAAAATTGCAGGCATATGCCGTGTACATGCGTGTAGACCTCGTACAAAAAAAATTTTACTATCGCAAAACATTTTTTCCCAATATTGAAAATATGGAAAAACAGTAGAAAATTAGTGGAATTTTTTGCATCTGCACGATTTCGCAAATTATACGAGCAAAAAATCTCTCGACGTGAAAAACAGAAAATAAAATAAATTTTATAATATACAGAAAATAAAAGAAATCTATAATAAACTAAAACAAAATAAATCTATAATAAACAGAAAACAAAATATATCTATACAAAAATCGACCTAGCTCAAAAAATTTCCAATATCGCGAAGCGTTTCTTCCATAAATACAAATGTGGAAAAACAATAGAAAGAAAGTGAAATTTTTTGCGCCTGTACGTTTTGGCTAATTGCAGGCGCCTGCAAAATAGCAATTGCGTTTTTTTTATTAGCTTTACCTTTAAATCGAACAAAAATATTGTTGTCTCCATGCCATCGTCAAAACGAGTGCTTAGAGCATCTCTAGCAGGTTCCCTAAACCATTCTCTAAAACGCTATTGCGGACAATTTCAGCCTCTATACCCATCGAGCAGGTCTCTATCCCAATCTCTAAATTTAGAGACTCCCTCCAGAGTCTCTATATATTTAGACTCTCAAAAGAATCTCTATATATTTTCGGAGGTAGGTACTTTGCTAGAGATGATGAAAATATAGGAAACGGATAGTGATTTAGAGAAAGGATATAGAGAATAAAAAATAGAGATGTTACTAGCAATGCTCGAAATTTTATAGCAAAAGGACGATAAGTTGGCTGAATTTTCAAATCGTGTTTGTTCTTCTCAGTGAGACTCACCAAACATCTCCATCGAGTCCAATTTGAGCTAAAAACTAGACCCAAAGGTACAGCTCCACGATCGGCCGGGCCTGCCAGATTAGCTTTGACCCTCCCTCGGTTGATGAATAGATGCCCTGCGTCGATCCTAATCTTCCACTGCTTTTTCGAGCTCTGCGCTTCCCTGATGCCAATTAGCACTAACCAAAGCGATTAATGGGCTTTGATTAGTAAATTACCAAGTAATACCAACCCATTTGCGTGATATGCATCGATACTTTCTACGGGGGTGCAGGTAATAGAGTAGCTGCTAGTTGCGATTAATTTGACTAAATGCGGTCAAGGTTCGTTGGCGACCCAGGGCCTCAGCTTTATTTTTCTTTCTTTTCTGGAATAACAAAAGTTGTTCAAATAATATTCACTGCATTTTATTATGTTTGTTCATATTATATCATGCGCACCGACAAATGAAGTAGTAGTTCTAAGAAAAAAACAACGTGCAAAGACCATCACACTCCTATTTAATACTCCCTCCGATCATAAAAGAAGTCGTCGTTGACTTTTGCACACAACTTTGACCATTTGTCTTATTCAATTTTTAAAAAATATATATATAAAAATATGAGTTATACTTAAAATATATGTAAATAATAAACTAAATCACAACAAAATAAATGATATTTACATAAATTTTTTGAATAAAACGAATGGTCAAAATTGTGTGCAAAAGTTAACGGCAACTTCTTTTTGTGACCGGAGGTAGTACTCCTTCCGTCCACAAATGACCTTCATATAAGCTTTTTTGGTTTGTCCAGAAAAGATCTACGTATTGGCCTGGTTTTAATTGCATGAGGTTGTTTTCGAGGCGAGAGTTATGGCTGCTGTGGACCTGCTACAAGCATGCAGTCCTTGGATTGGTGGGAGGACACAACTTTTGAGGTGAGAGGTTAGGAGTAAATGATGGCACTACTTTCGCAGCAATATTTTTAAGATTAAATGGGTAGTTGATCCGTTAATTGCTTTTCTTGGTCTTTGTGATTTTCCTTAAACATAGATCATTTGTGGACGGAGAGAGTAATATGTTAAGACATGTACAATAGAGAGTCCAAAGATGTCTCTTGGCACATTCATCCAAGCAAAGAGATAAGTCATGTACAAAGAACATATGCACAAGAACCTCTATGCTATTTAATGTTGCTCATCTCTAATTCTGCCTAAGAGCTTGTGAAGAGTCAATCTCTTCATCAAGAGTCGACTCTAGTAATTTTTACATTTTACCCTATGCCACATCAGCGAAACTATTAAATAGTGTTGCTAAGTAAATGCCTTTGTACATGCCCTTATAACTAGTTTCCTCTTTGCCAAGCATTTAATTAGGGGTAAAAAATGAAAACATCACAATACATATACTCTTAATATTATAAATGGATAAACATTGTGAAACATATTTTTCTAAGGTTATGGACAAATATAGTGAAACGGAGGGAGTAGCAAGTTAACAACAAAGCGTTAATAAATTCCATTGTTTTATCTTTTGGACATTATTAATGGCAATACGTATGTTCTGGAAGAAACCGTCGAGACAGACAGACTCGACTAGTACTAATTCTCGTCAAGCGTGAACTCTCTATGCGGTTATCATTGACAAAAGTTGATACAGAGCGTCTCTTGACGGCTTTAGTCAGAAGATACTTCTCTTGAGGGTTTTCACCTTGAGGCCAGGTTGTCGGTCAACTCCACCTCTTTTATATTTACTAGTACAATGCCCGTGCTCTGCCACGGACCATAAAAGGATCAAAGGAAAACATAGTTCGTAGAAAAATATATAAACATGAAGGGTGATTTATAGAAAAGACATTATACATGAACTCATTTTAGATCGAGTGTATGGCACGTAAGGTAATGTCATAAAACAATTTTACACTAAAAATTGAAAAAAAAAAATACTAATGTCTCAAAGTTCAAGTTTTCTAATAGAGATGTGTTTAAGTCTAACAATAAAAAAAAAGTTCAATAAACCACAAGATACATATTCTGAGATTCAGTTTCCCACAAATCAATTTTGCTAGTTGCTATAATGAAGATTTTTTGACAGAAAAAAAAATAAAGAAAAAAGTAAAACTCCATAGCTAATTTCTCTTAACCAACTTTAGAGATAACAATTCCCACTATACTGATGAATGTACTGGAAACTCTACAGCTATTGATTCAAATGCAAGTGATTACTAAAACTCATAACCATGTTGCCATGCCGCAATAGGCCAACGTGCCCTTAGCAGATAGAAAGACTCCCGATGTGGCATTTGCATAACAATGAAACAAGTGATTTCATAATATATGAACAATGAAACAAGTGATTTCATAATATATGAGCAAGGACCATGTTATTAGTTATGTCACATTCTGAATGAACTAACGATCCCATATGAAATTTGCAGGTTGAGTAGCATGCATGAAATTTACAAAGTAAATAAAATAAGCACATGAGGGATAAGCCCAACCTTTCATTCCTGATTAGTGATTAGTATTTGTTTGCAGGTTGAGCCTGGTAACCAACATCTAATTTACAAAAAAAAAATTTGGCAAAGATAAAAACTTCAAATCCAGATTTTTTTTAAAATAAAAAATTGGACACCAGATAAACTACTCGATCTGCAATCCCTTACATCGTTATGAACACCTGTTGCAGCTTGTAGTATAGTTGTCCGTAGCAATCCAACTGAAATCCTACAAGACAATTAATATTTGTGAATTGTGAAAATGTAAAAGCAACACATGCTCATCCTGTAAGAATCGGGGCTCTTACATTTGTCATTGAAAGAAGTTAGTTGTTGGGGATTGAAGAACACGTATCCAACAGAAATCCTACAAAACAAATGAATATTTGTAAAATCAATGCAGCTTTACTAAAAGAATCAAGGCTCTTACATTTTTCACTCCAAGAAGCATGCAAAATAAGTCCATCACAAAGCGATTAGTGTCAGTGCAACGCAAAACACTTAGGTTGGGGAAAATCAAAAGTTTACTAACCCTAGAACCGGAATTGGGCATTGGAGGTGTGAGGGATAACCTAGCAGACGCCGGCGGCATCCCAGATGGTGGAGGACGCGACACCTGGAGGGGAACGGCAGCCGCGGCACCTCAGTTGGTGGACAGCAGCGGCGTCATAGAGAGGTGGAGGGCGCCGGTTGCACCTTGGGTGGTGGAGGGCGGTGAAGGCACCTCAGGTGGTGCAGGGCGACAGCATCACAGGCAGTGGTGGGTGCCGGCGACATCTCAGGTGGTGGAGGCACCTCAATACACAAATTTTGGACTGCACTTAAAAAATTAGTCCATGGATTGACCACTCTTAACATCTTAAGTTAACCTGTTGCACTCCTTGTATTTCTACTACTAATTGATAATATTGATGATACAAACTCACCAAATGCTATTAAATTGCTTGGAAAGAAATAAGCTTTTCTAACTAAAATAAATCAGTGTGACACTAAAGTAAAATAGTCCATTTGTAGACTCCGGAACCAAAACTGCAGCAATAAACCTCAAGGGAATCGATGTTGCTAATTTCAGAAGTTGGATGTTGTTAATTATGGAACATAAATGGAAGAAGAGGAAAACGTAATAGATCAATGAATCAATCATCATTCGTCTTGGCCGGTTCTCAAAAGACAAGAAAATTTAAATATAACAAGGCCGATTGATTTACATTCTTGGGTATTAAACTTGAAGCAGGCAAATACACAGGCTCACCTCAATTCCATTGTCATGAGCCTGCAAGCCTCCATCCTGGATGGCCACCAAGGATGTTGCGGTCGACACAAAAATTGGTTAGGCCCAACACTACATGAATGTGTGAGATCACCATACAAACATCATTCCTGAAAAATTCCAATAGTCGATGCAAAGGTGAATTTTGTATTACACGACCTAAAGAAAATTTTTTTAAAAATATGAAACCTGCAGTGTCAACACACCAGAGGCCAAAGGGGAATCACAAGATGTTTGTCCCCATGGCAAGTCGGGATCTCCCAGCGGCTGCGCTCCTCCCGCCGATGGATCTGGGAAGTGGTGCTCCTCTTGCGGCTAGGGTTCACAGAGACATGATTTGAGGAGAGGGCATGGGATGGGGGAGCTGCTAGGAGGTTGCAAAACAATAAATATAATAAGTTAACCAATTGTATTTTTCAAAGAATCATGCTTAATCAAAACATGAATGGATTATGTAAACCTTTGAAACACAAGCTAATTCCATGTGCTCCCAGACTCAATTGAAAGCTAAGAGCATAAGCTACAAATTCTACAGCCTCACCTTGCTCTAAAACTTGTCTTAACTACCCAAATTATCCCTACAACCTGACGCGTTCACAGCCCAAAACTGCAACGACCCAATTGAGATAGTTCTCCATGCTGGTTTGAAAACTTAAGCCAAGAAAATAAACATATTTCAAGTATGAACAAAGTGTGGACTGCTGTACCGGCTTCATCTTCTTCATCGGCAATGGCACCTTGCCACTCTGCTTCCAGGCCTTGCTATTGGCGATGCAAACTATCAGCATACTCCAAGTCCCAAGATTGGAATCATAACCTATGTAAAGAGGTGTAGGCACACATCATCTCGGATAAAAGAGAATCAAAATCATCACCTAAGCTACCAATGTACAGCTCTGTATGTCTGTAAATAGTACAAAGAAATGTATATGTACATAAAAATAAAACATTCAAGATAAAACATAAATAAAAGTAACTTCACAAACCTTGAAGAATTTGCTAGCCAAGTACCGACATCCTGAATTAAATCAAGAAGGTAGAATGGCCTCTCTTTGACATTGAATAGGGAGATAATGTTAGTAAAAGAATCCGTATGCTTTGAGAGTCCATCAATCTGGTGCAGAAACACAACAATATCATGGATTTGGTCATTTCATGCAGATGGAGCAGGGTTCGAATATAAATTCTCAATTTGAGGAATTGAAAATTTTTGCCCTGTGAAACAAAGAAGAAAGGTGAAAACCAGCATATGTAGAACTTAAAGTTGACCAAATCTACAAATTGGCTTTCCAGACCACTTACCTTTCAGATTCAAGCTTATATTTTCAGAATCTGACAGGGCGAGTCCAATACCAGCCATCTCAGCTGCAGATAGTTCAAGTTCATTTGATAATGTTTGAAGAAATCCATCACTGGCAGGAATTGTCCTCAGTGCTTCACAAAAACTGGTGCTGAAGTATGATTTATGCAGGAAATACCTGAAAATGCTTAAATAAGAGATCGTGTTTGGATTTGGAGTTCTTTGAATTGTAAACGAGCTTATATATTTTATCATATAGGAAATGCCATATAGTGCATTAGACGATTATTGGATCAACACAGATAGGAAATTGGATTGTAAAAAAAAGAAGACATGTATATTGCTACAGATGCATTTCATTAAGAAAATGTGTAAAATAATTACATAGAACGAACTGTATTTTTTTAAAAAATGAAACCATAAAAACCAAATATGTGCGTGTGCACCGACATAGAAAAGAGACTATTGCCTTATTCTGATTGATCAAAGGCTTATTTGTATCCTGAAGGTACATTTTGGAAACTTATGACGACGATGAAGAACTCGAATGTAAATAAAGCTTCTAGAAAGAAACAGCCGGTTGATCTCATATAGTTCAAACAAATGCTGCAGATCACTTTCATACAAGCACAACTTTTCAATATGGAGTATGGATGTAAATAATAAAATCTACACACCTCATAACCAATCCAGGCAACTGAAGCGATCACAGAAATTGCTAGCACATTTGTAAACATTCTGTATATATCCAACTTCACAGAGCTTCTCCTCGCCTGATGAATGAGAAAAGCTGAAAGTTGAAGTAGACAGAAATATTGTACTCTTTCAAGATTCAACAGAGTTGCTAATAAAACTCTAACCACCTCCAAAGCATTTTCTAGTTTCTCTCTTTGCGAGCACACAGAACACCCATGTACAATCTGCTATCGTATTGGGGGTTTCTAGCAAACTAAATGGTAATCATTCCACCGTATCAAAATCAGCAATGTTTCTGAAAGAACTGGTGGTGTTTTACACTTTTACTTACATTCACACTAAGACGGCTAACAATGGCAGCGCTAAGAGTTACAATAAATTAAACTGCAGCTATTAGATACTAATATACTTAACAAATGAAAATCAGCAATCCTTCAGGAAAAACAGTAATAGTTGAGAATTTAAATTAAATGTAGATTACCTGTAGCTTCTCAAGGGTGCGGGGAAGAGATGTGAAAATCCAGAGTATGAGAAAAGCACCCAAAAATGCATCATGAAGGACAAGGAAAAGCCTTGCTTTGCCTGAAATGTCATTGATCGTTCCAACATTTTCTGTGAAAAATGACAGCCTACGAAAAAGGAATAAAATTTAATAAAATAGAAAGATAGAGGTGTGCATCAGAGGTAGAGGAGAGTGGAGTTTCAGGCGGTGGTACTCTCCGGAGGGAGGCGGCGCGGCGGCGCCATAGGTGGCGACGGATCCAGCGATCCAGTGAAGGCGTGAGGACAGGGGTGGGGTAAGCTAGGGTTTCGGGGGTAGGAGACATAGGGGCCGATGGCTAAGCCGAGGAGGAGGAGAACTCACCTAGTGTAGCTGCGTAGGGGCCGATTGCCGGGGGAGCCTCCCGAAGTAGCCGACCACGCTGGAGCAGTGGAGGAGGTTGAGGTCACCATGCCTTTTCCCTTGACCTCCCATGAGCAAAACTTTATTCGTTGAGGGAAGAAGAAGAGAGGAGACGGCACACAGTGAGGATGAGGTGGAGGCGGCGGGATCTTCGGCGTGAGGCGGCGGCGAGAGCGGCGGCCCCTGTGAGGAGGAGACGGCACCGAGCAGCGAAGGAGGAGCAGGAGGACGGTGATGGGAAGAGGGGTGTGGCGCTGGAGAGGACGGGAGAGGAGGGGAGGGAGGAGGCGGAGCGAGGGGGAGGCGAGGCAAAGAGGGAGGAGGCGCGGGGGCAGGCGGCGGAAGGCTAGGGTTTCGGGGGGTGCGGTGCGGGCAGCTGGAGACGTTGGATCCAGTTAGCGGAGCGATCGGACGGGTCGGGAAGCCCTTTGACGGAGAGGTAGATCGGATGGAGCAGAGCAGATTAGGCTGCGCGAGATGGATGATCCAGATTGTAAGTTGGCAGTACCACCATGACCACAAGGTGTTTTAAGATAGTAAAGATAAATATTTTCAATGAGAACAAGAACATGGCATCAATGCAACTTTTCTACAATGATGATGTAAAACACTCATAATTTTTAAAAAATTTCTAATCAATATTTGACATTTTCTTTGTAAGTGACACTTTCTCCTTCACGTTCATGGTATATACTATTGGGAAGAACTCTAGTCATATGGTCTTGCTGCACTACCCTTTTCACCATGTTTGAAATATGCTAATAGATCATTTAAGAGAGAACATGTTGTATGCCATCTTTTTTTAAAAAAAATAAATATATTTTGCAAGCATTTTTTATTATTTAAGTGATGCATACACATAGGCCTTGTTTGTTTCGGCTTAAATTAAATTAAATGAAAATTTATTATTTTTTATAAGACAAACTTTGTAATACTTTATAGTCATTTTTTTTGGGATTTTAAATAGTTACTCATAGATTTCGTAAACTATTTTTTAATATTTTTTTGAACTTTATAAGACATGTTTTGAGGAGTCGCAACTTTTTTAGATTATAGTTATCAGCAACTTTCAACTGAAACAAACAAGGCCATAGTTAAGTCTTAATTGGATTTGTTAAATGCAAATATTTCATGAAATTATAAAAAGAGAAAAATTGCACTGTAACCCCGGAAGTTGGCACATTGTTTCACTTAACCCCCGAAACTTGTATTTTACTTTAGCGCCTCTGGAAGTTGGCACCGTTTGCACGGAGCACCCTGAAAGTTGGCACCGTTTGAATGGAACCCCCTGAGCCGTTATATCTACCATTAGATGATGACGTTGGCTTTGATGTGGCGCTGATATGCATGTAAAAAATAGAAAAAATTTAAGAATAAACATAAAAATCATAAAAAATTTCTAATAATAAAAAACCATATAAAAATCAGAATAACCATAAAAAATTCCAAAACCAAATAAATTCAAAAATATAAAACTCAAAAAATTCAAAAAATATTTAAAAAAACATGAAAAAATTCTACCTGACCTGATGCGCATGTCTACATCACCTTCACTAGCAGTAGTTGTCTACCTGAATTTTTCTGGTTGTTTGATTTTTTATGTTTACTTTTTTATTTTTTAATATTTTTTTATAATATTTTAGATTTTATATGATTTTCTAAATTGTTATATTTTATATCTTTTTCTAAATTTCTATGAATTTTTATGTTTTTATTTTTTTTCATTTTTTAAATGTTTTTATTTTTTAAAATTTTTATGAACTTTTAGTTTTTGATTTTTCTAGTTTTTATGAATTTTAGGGGGCGCTAAAGTAAAATACAAATTCCGAGGGCTAAGTGAAAGAAGGTGCCAGCTTCCGAGAGCTACAATGCAATTTACTCTTATAAAAATACAATGTCATTATATTTTTATTAGTGATTTCATAATTTATTACAAGTTTTAGTTTATAAAATAGTAGTAGTAATGCATGAAATCAAGAGAAAAGTAATATGAAAATTACTAATCTCGACGATTCAACTTGGGTCGTCCAGACAGTCTTTCTAAACCACCAACAATGGGCTTGGAGGAACGTGGCCTACTGCATCACTCTTGACGGCCGGCTTGAAGCCATCGAGAGCAACCAGGAAACCAAAACACAAAAGGGCATCATCCAATTGCTTAGTGATGATATAAAAAAGGTGAGGTGGCTTGCGGCGCTAGTGCTTGCTCGTGAGGTCGCGATTTCGAGCATGCGCCCACGCCTCCCTTTTTCCATTTTTAGTTCTCCCAGCAAATGGACCAAAGTCACTGAGAGAGATCTAACCCTATGTGTGGCATTTCAGAAATTTTCGGAGCCCTCGTCTAGGTGCATGGAACGCTACTCGCGTATTAAAGACAGGGAAAGATAATGGTCAGTATGTTTGTAGTATGTTATAAGGCTATTCCCAATGGGTAGTATCATACTCATTAATGAGATGCCACATAGGATTTTTTGCTGATGTGGCATAACATTTAATAGGAGGGAGAAGAAAACTGTATCTTGAGTAAAATACTGCTTTGACAAGATATCTTAGGCCATATCACAAAATCCAATGCTATGGGTCCACTCTCATAGACACAACATCACAGAAATTAATTGTTTTAAAAATATGAGTATGATATCATGCATTGTAGAGGGTGTTTCTTTCTAATAGTATCGTACTTTTTATCCTATATGGCATTTTTGGATATTGAAATATGATACTTTGCACTGGGAATAGCCTAAGAGCTGTAGTTTTAAAGAGTAACTGATTGAGAAAATAAATCTTTTATACTCCCTCCGTTCCATAATATAAGGCCTAACTACTTTTCTCTCTAGTCCCAGAATATAAGGCGTCAACCAATAGACATGCATGCATTAGTGTCCTATTCTCTCTCTAGTGTGGGTGCATGGCTGCATGCAAGAAATAGAATTAATTGTTTTCTTGGTCTCTGCGTATGAGTGAGTTGCGCCTTATATTTAGGAACGGAGGGAGTAGCACAGTGCAATTAAGAAAGAAATATTAGAGGAGGGGAAGACAGAGAGAAAGGATGCATGTAAGGATCCACATGATCTCGGTACGCACGTACTTATATTGAGTTTCAACAAAAAAAATTTTTGTTGAAGCTGGTATACATAGGATCGATATGCTAACGATCGAGAGAAACGACGAAACAGCTTTCAGACACACGATAGTAATGGATGACCAACGAGCGGCGCCTGCGTGGATCTGTGGATATCGCCATGATTTTTACTACCGCTAGCGCAGTAGCGCTGTTGCCACTTGCCAGTCATCAGTCAACAATGGCGGCCCGTCGCATGGCATGCCGTCGACAGCCGCACGTGCAATATGTAAGTACGTAGGCCTTGTACATGTTAGCTTAGTGTAGGCAGCGTAGGGTTTCAGTAAAATTTATCTTTTTTATATAGCTTATTTGATGTAATAATTTGTAATGATTTCTCTAAGATTTTTAGTAGTTCTCATGAAGATCTAAAACTATTTTCAAATTATTTTTATAATATTTAAACCACTTTTTAAATACTACTCCCTCCGTCCCAAAATAAGTGCTCTTCTAGGATTCAAATTTGTCCCAAAATCATTGCTCTTCTAGCTGCACAGTACCCTAAATTCACCTCCCTCCACTATAAAGTACCCCTAGATTTCCAGCGCTTGCGGGCTTTTTCTTTTGTTTTCTTCTGCTTAAATGGAAAAGGTCGACAGTCTTCCTGCCCCTTCTTAAAAAAAAAAGTATCCCTATATTCTCCTCCACCACTATAAAATACCCTTAAATTCTCTTCCCACCACTATAAATACTATAGATTCCCACCTACATACACTTCTTCTTAGTTTCTCCAAAACAACCTTAACGGACACTTATTTTGGGACGGAGGTAGTATCATATTTTGTCCAAACGTTACGCAACGCTACGTTAAGCTGAAATGTATAAGACCGTAGCCTCATGCACAACAGTACAGCACATGCGTCGACCCTGTTCTTTTGAATTTATCTTATTTAATTCGACGTCGCTATTTCATGAGCGCTTGCCTTGCCGCCAAGCGCAAATGCCGAGGTCGACCGTTGGATCTTGGGTGCTTGTGATCGGCCGTTGGATCGTGGGTGCGTCTGGATTAATCCAATAGTTAGAACTCAATTAGTGAAAATTCCAATAAATTTCTACTGTTTTTCCACATTTTCATTTACTGGAAAAAAATGTTTTGCGATAGTGGAATTTTTTACGCGAGGTCTGATCTATGATAGATTTATTTTGTTTTTTGTTTATTATAGATTTCTTTTGTTTCTATTTATTATAATTTTTGTTTTGTTTTCTATTTTTCATGTCGAGAGAATTTTTTCTCGTATAATTTGCGAAATCGTGCGGACGCCAAAAATTCCACTAAATTTAAACTGTTTTTCCACATTTCCATTTATTGGAAAAAATGTTTTGCGATAGTGGAATTTTTTTTTGCGCGAGGTGTGCATGCATGTACATGGCATATGCCTGCACAAATGCTGAAATTGCAGGCGCCAACCTAATAGTGCCTCCCTATTTAATTTATCTGTTTACCTAGCTTATTTTCTAATTTGAAGGATAGTCTTAAGAGTTGGATCCACTTCATTCGTCATATAAATTAGATAAACTGACAAGAATAACTGCAAGCACAGGATGGCAGACGAGGAGACCAGCAAGCGATCGTGTAGTCTCTCATTTATATGGACCATGAAAATATGGAGCTCACAATATCAATGATTTCAAACTGTTTTATATATATTGAATTTGTTTAGGATTTTAATCGTCACGCAAGATTTAAACAACACCGGAGACATGATATTTGGTAACTTAGGTTGACATGACTGCCTATATATGCAGAGCTCTGACTATAGTCACTCTTTCTCAATCAGCACAACCACACTGGACCACTCGAGTCGTGGCCATAAGCCGCCGCTGACCCTTGCGCATCGCACGTTACAGTTAGGTTGTCATAATCGATTTACTCCAGGAGTGCCTCTCTATTTATAGCGGAGTGCGGAGATCAAGATACGAGTCCAACTCTGACACCACCCTCCCTTGCATGTTACAACTCATAGTCCACGTAATCAACTTATATTATACATGTATTCGACACGAACTCTAACGAACTCCCCCTTGGCGAATACGATTTCACCACTAGAAGCTTGAAAATGCCTCGTGCGAACACCCGTGTACTCAGACTTGAGTTGATATTTCATAGTTTACTTTGAGCCGTCCGATAAGTCTAACTTGACATGCCGCCCTTCAAGAACAAACATTGCTTCCTTTTGAACTATGGTTTCACCATGACTCCACCTGCAATAGTATTCCCTGCACTAGTTCATTCTATTTGTCAGTCTAATCCTACCAACCACGGTTTGCATTGCCCCGATCTAATTGCTATCCAGAATAGATCTTTGGTCTCATTGTCAAATCTGTTCTCCACCTTGAACAACTTTCTGGCCTAATTGTTTGATCCGCTCCCCTCCTAGCACAAATTGTTGTTGACTTTGCTATTTAGCTAGCCAGTTTAACATTCACTTGTCAGACCACCTTGCAACCTTCTTGAGCACATTTTCTTCGAAACCTACATCCCATACTTTGCTCTAAGACCATGCTCAAAACTGGTGTTTCTTAAGTTACAATCTGAGTTCTTGTCGTCATTCTAAAAAATTCTTTAGTTTGCCTCCTAACTCCTTATGGATCTAGTTTTATCGTGGTGATGAGACTCTAATCCGTCTTGAAACTCGAGTCCCAAAAGACTACATTCATCTCGGCCTCGGGTTCCTCAAATTTTTCCCCGAAATTCGGATTGTGCACCGTGCAAGTTGGCCTCCATGCCAAAGCCTCTGCTCCTTTCTCCCGCTTCCGCCGCTGCCTTCTGCTCCGCCTCTGCAGTTGCCACAACGGCGCCTCGGTGCTGGACCCGGCGAGGCCGGATCCAGCGATGGCGGCCCCGGCCAGGCCAGGATCTGGCTGTCGCGGTCCTCGGGAGGGTCGTTAGTTCTAACCGCGGCGCGCTCCAGCCGTGGACGCCTCCTTGTG
Source organism: Raddia guianensis (assembly GCA_036346415.1). Classification (NCBI taxonomy): domain Eukaryota; kingdom Viridiplantae; phylum Streptophyta; class Magnoliopsida; order Poales; family Poaceae; genus Raddia; species Raddia guianensis. The sequence continues at coordinate 11,707,291 of CM070539.1, forward strand.
GATGCATTGCTACGCACTGTGCCTCTGCTTTGCCTCCCCGCCGTCCATCTCCTCCTCCTCCGCCGCCGCTTCCCCTTTTCACAACCATTTTTTTGGCTTTTTTGTGTACGATGCGAGGATTCAATATCGTGTACTGTTTTTTTATGGTAAGCTTGCTTTTAAACCGTTAAGCATGACGGTTATTGATGAAATTGCGTTTGTTTTTTCTTGATTCAGGCAAATGTATTTTCCGATCAAACCAAATTCAAAGGAGGTACTCTCTTAAATCATCTCAACTCCAGCATATATATCTTTGCCCATATACCTTCTTTTTGATAACACATGATCCATTTCGTAGATGTTGGTACAAATAACTACTTATCCTCTAATTAAGGAGTAATTAACGTTTGTTTGAGTTGCCACTAGATAAAACTTAAGTCACCAATTCCTTGCTGAAACATGTCCTTTAAAATTGTGCGTATTTATTTTCCCTTCATGTAATTGTTAATTTTTGCTTGCTAAATAAAACCTCTTAAGATTGTACATGTAAACCAAGTAAGAACTCTATCCACTAGGTGCCTTAGGCTACTCCCCCTTCTGCAATTGTTGCATAGCAATACATAAAGTACTCTCATAGTGTAACAACTTACCTTTACTGCTAGCCGTCTTACATGTTCAGCCTTGCTCTGTTTATAAACTTCTCCCTGCATTTTCTTCGATTGATATATATCAAAATTGTTTTATAGTTTAGATGGAAATCATTCATCAGTGCTTAAAGTGTAACAATTTACCTTTACTGCTAGCCGTCTTACATGTTTAGCCTTGCCCTGTTTATAAACTTCTCGCTGCATTTGCTTCCATTCATATATCAAAATTGTTTTATAGTTTAGATGGAAATCACATTGCAATATATTTATTGCCGCCTTTGTTCTATATGTTGTTTTCCACCTCTAATAGTCTTATGTTGATTCATGGTTGTATTTTTATTTAGCTGCCTTTGAAGTTATCTATACCGTTGTCAATTCCATTAAGCCAATGGATCATGGTCTCTGTAACAATGATTATTAAGTACATATGCTGGTCGTTTACATGTCCTGAGTGTTTTTTAAAAAAAAGTTATGCTCATTTTAGACATGAGCTCCTCACTGCAGCACGCAAATCTTTACAGTAAAAGACTAAACCTATAGTTTACATAATTGGCTTTTCAGATTAATATAGATATAGCTATTACCATGAGCCATGGCCTATGGATGGTTACATCGGCTAAGAAAGCAGTTAATTGATTCCAAATAATATTAGGAACAAAATACACATAAGAGGATTGAATTATTAAAGAAGCCTAGCGCACGGATTTTGGTTCTTTTTTGCACTTCTTATGCACTCTTTGGACTCTTGAGGCATAACAGCTGCATGCTTTATTTTTTTAGGCCTGCTTGCATATATTCACGTTCGACTTTCTAAGGTAGCAAACTGACTCGAAAATGGTGCTGTGCGAATGTTCTGCATCCTATTGGAATTCTAAAGAAACATCACATCCTATGTGCTAACTATTTTTCCTAAAGAATGCTCTGTTGTCGATGCTATTACCATTTCGTACATGGTCTGAGAAGCTCAGGCTTTATTTACCATTTCAGGATGCTTTGTTTCTTGCTGTTGATAGCATACTAATGAAGTGTGAAAGGTGGATTAGTGCAATGTGCTCTCAAGGTTCCTCCCTATCGGTCCCATTAGATTTCATTATTGAGTCTGTGTACATGCAGAGTGATGGGTAAATTTATGGTGATGATTTGTCTTAGGATTTTTAATTGCAAATCCAAAACAAAAACTGAAGAGTCCCTTATTATTGAATTGTATATGTATTGACATATTATAATGTTAATGTTTGAGAGCATATGTACCATACCATAAAACAATGTCATTTCTTTTTAATTGCAAATCCAAAACAAAGACTTGAGAGTCTCTTATTGTTGCATTGTATATATATTTACACATTATAATGTTAATATTTCTGTGCATATGTATCACAGCACAAAACTATGCCTTTTGTACGAACAAGGCGACGCAGCGAAGCGCGTGTATCCTCTAGTATTGCATGTGTGTCGACGCGCCTGCAGCGAGCCAATGCCACGATGAGAGCCGGGGCCTCCGTGCCCGCCTTTAGTCGTCGACTGGGCCAGGACTCCACGCCGTCGAACCTTTGGGGGCAACGTTGCAACTCGCAACGAGGCTGGGTTGCCTTGCCTTCCCAACGCCCGCCGCACTAGGGGTCTTCAAGGATGTTGTGCTCACGGCGGAGCGCAACATCCTTTTTTTTTTGGGCTGCAGGTCGAGACGTATTTACCCTTTTTTTTTGGTTTCCACCGAAAGTTGCTGAAAATCTTAATATGAAAAGGTTACAATTTTTTGAAAGATATTTTAAAGAGTTTAAAATTATAAAAAAATATTTTATAAAATCTAAGAAGAACTATTTAAAATCCCACAAAAAATAAATACAAAGTATTACATCGATTGCTTATATAAAAATGACAAATTTTCATTTAATTTAATGTAATTTTAGCTCTGCTTATATAAAAATGACAATTTTTATTTACTTTAATTTAATTTTAGCTGAAACAAACATTCCTGATGTATTGCCGTTGTTCCCCATGAAGATTAGATTAATGTATTCATCGGTTAATCAAGAGACATTCATACAAATAATAAATCAATCTGCTTAGTACTCTCTTTGGTTTCATAATACTTGTTTATCCTAAGTAAAAATTTTAAAACTTTATCTATAAAAATATTTTAAACTATTTGGATTGCGTACATAAAAACCACATATATAAATTCGTCTTGAAAAATACTTTCACAATATCATATTTTTGTGGATTTCGTAAATAAATTTCATTAGTAATTGATGGTCAAAGTTGCATTTTGAAGACCATATCGATGTCTAAAAATGAAAAGTATTATGAAACCGGAGGGAGTATGATAATTGATTTACACAACATATACAAACTCATTTTTTTTTCCAGCAGACAAGAATGTGCTATTAAGAATAGTTACACGCATCGAGCTTTGAGAGAGAATTGTTAAAAGCTGATAGACGAGCAATATTACTGCTGCATGATCATACAAGTTCTGAAAATTAAAATCAAAACAAAATATACAGAGAGTCTTGCTATTATATATACAATATTGAAGCTCTTTTTATTTTCTTTTTAATTCTCATTTTCCCCCTCTCCATTCGATTGGGCTGACTCAAACCCAACTGAGCAAAGCCCAGCCAGCTTTTCGTTGCTCGCTCTCCCTCTGTGACAGTGGGACCCGCATGTCATTTGTTTCTTCTACCTTACCTCCTTCCCCCTCCTTCCTCTCTGTGCCGCTGCCATGGATGCCGCCTGCTCTCCTCTCTCACCCTCTCTCCGCGCTCACCCCGACCCCTCCCCTTCCATCTCCGCTGCGCACTCCCGAACCAGAAACGACGCCGTCGCCTCCAAGATCCCCTCTCTCCGCGCTCACCCCGACCCCTCCCCTTCCATCTCCGCTGCGCACTCCCGAACCAGAAACGACGCCGTCGCCTCCAAGATCCAAATGCCACAACCCTTGTACATGTAATTGTCAATCTGGTGCTATGAGACCTCGAATTTGCCCCTCCTATAGCTTCCACATGTCTTCATCTTCCTCCCCAGGCCCCCGCCGCCCCGTTCCCTTCACCGAAGAATCGCAGCCACCATGAACCGAGGCTTGGAGCCGCTGCTGCCCAATTGCCCAGGCTGCCTACCCAAGCCGACCTCACCGGAGCATATCGCGACGGCCGACGGCGCAGCGCGCCACGGACCTGCCCCACGCAGTGTGCTTCCAGCGCCCGGCGCGCCGCCTCCACCTCACCTCCGGCATCCGCGCCTCTCGGGTTCTGCACAGCGAGCCCATCCGTTTTGCACCAGACGGGGAGCTGCCAGCTGCGGGCTTGTTTTGGGCCGGCCCAAATACTTTTGCTACACAGGTTCTAGGAGATTGTGAGTTTGTGACGAGGCGTAACTAATAATCCCACCTCGCCGAAATTAACTCGTAACAAGGCCGAACCGGCTCGTACCGCAGCAAAGCAGGCTGCTGCCATACTGTTCGATAGACCAAGGCCGAAGCCCAGCTACGGTTCACTTGCAAAAATCGGGCACTACGAACGAGCCGGGTCGTTCTCATCTTTATCTTTATCTTTATCTTTACCTAATAATAAAGAGAATAGAGTTTTCGTCTTCCGTTTTCTTCGTCCGTCGCGCCCCCGTCCGCTGTGCCCTGCACCGTTGATTCCAGCTCTGCCTAGTGCCCACCGACGGATCCCTTTCTCGCCCAGCTGTTCGCACCCAGCATCCCGAAAACCCTAATCCCCTTCCCACGTCTCTCCCTCCCCATCTGCATGTCGTGGCCTCCCCCAAGCCGGCGGCTCGCCTCGGCGTCGCCCCCACCCACCTCGCCGGCCGCCGCCCTCGACGCGGCCTTCCCCAAGCGGGCGGCTAGCCTCAGCGTCGCCCTCACCCACTTGAGCTCCGGTGGACGGCGGAGATAGAGGCGCAGCCAGCTCGCTCCATGGTGCGCATTCGTGCTCAAGACCCCCACGATCTAGAGCTAAATATTTGCCCCCAAGATAAAGAGGTAAAGATAAAGATAAAGATTGTTCTTGCGGCGGCGGCTACTTCTTTCCGATTTGCTCGAAGGTTTGGGTTCGAAGCAGCTTCTAGATCTTTTGTGAGGGAGTCGCCATGAGCCGATCGGGGCAGCCGCTGGATCTGAAGAAGTAATCTCGCGATTCTTTCCTTCTCTATCTCGATATATTTTGCTTGCCTTTACTACAATTTGTTGGGGTTTTAATCCGAGTTTTTTTCGGTGAATTGCAGGTACATGGACAAGAAGCTCCAAAGTAAGTGAATTTACTTTGATCCTGGTGATCCCAGGTTTTCTAGCTCATGTTAGTTGTGTACTGCTATAAGATGCGAGTATTTGTTTTTTTTGAAAGGATTCTTTTATGTTATTATAGGAACGAAGATTAGCTGATGGGCTGGATAACCCAGCCTATTTTTAAGTTATTAAAAGGAAGATTAGCTAACGGGCTTGATAACCCAGCCTGGGTTTAGCAATTAGTACCTGAAATATTGGACTTGATACATTTATTTGGAGAAATTATGGACTATTTTATTGCTTTGCACTTTGCAGTGTTGTACTGGTCTAACGAGGTAGTGTTAGCAATGATATTGAAAAGACTTTGGCTGAAGAACAGCTCTTTCTGTTAGTTATGTTTTTTGCCATTTTAGAAAAATTGAAGATCTCTTGAACCAATTCCGTTTTTCTGAGCACAGTTAAGTTCTCTATGTGTATGAATACAGTGTAATTATTTTTTTTATTAAGGTATATGGTGTAACTTTGGAGGGATGTGTTATGTTGACCAGCTTTGCCATTGTTGACATTGGTAATTTACATGACCTAAATGGTGATATTTTATCGTCCAAGTGAAACTTCGTGGTCATAGTTACTCTGATAGGGAAATTACTGTTATGGTCTATTTGTTGTATAATTTTTACCAAGTTATGTGTTCAAATATTTCTCATTGTGTCATTTGCACTCCCGTGTATTATTTGAAAATTATTGTGTTGTTTTAGGTCAAAATTTTGCTCTCATGAGATCCATTTACTTGGATGAGTTTCTCTATGTCAAGCATCTTTACTCTTGTTTGTCTCAGATATTTAACCTGAAGTTTTGTCCAGTATTTCATCCATCTTGTGTCATTTGTGGGAGCCCTAATATTGTTTCGGTTGATACTTGTGATCACAAATTAGATGATACGTGAATTGAAAATTCAGTACGAAGCCATCTTCAAGTCTAATGAAGAAGAAATTCGTGCAATAGGCTGAACTCAAAGCGACGTCGACTGGGATTCAGGAATGCCCATATAATCAAATGGTCGGTTTATATGTCAAAACACTACTACATAATAATGGCAAACCTAAAAGTTTTTTAATAGCTGGAGGATGCATTACCCAGATTTGCTGCCGTCTTAATTTTTCAAGAAACGTCAGCATTTAACATTTTCGCAATTCATTTGTATTTCCAACAAGTACTGGTAGGATTGCAACACTGGAAGGTGGTCGGGATTGTTAAATTGTTTCCTCAAATATAGAAAACACCATAGAAAAGAAAATTCTTTCAACAAAGAAGTGATCTAGATTTTCAGTAGTGAAACAGATGCTCAGATTTACTTGTAAATTTAATTCAATTGTGTAATGGTCTAAGGGGCGGAGCTAGACCAAGAATGATGGGGGTTCACTTGTATACTAGCATGTTGGATTGTTCCACCGGATGCACAATTATTATGTTTGGGTGGTGTCCTTGTTAGAACAAATGATCTAATCTCTACTAATTTTTATCTTGGACCCGGGTGCCTGTGCACCACCCTAGATGTACCTAGCTCCGCCCCTGACCGTCTAATGTTTTATTTTTTTTAAAAAAATTGGTTCTGCCATTGCTAAGGAACTTTGCAGCCTTGCATCTATTGTCCATGTGTTAAAACTAAGCCCATTTGCATACCATAGTATGGCTCGGAGCTTAACTGAGAACAAGACCAGAACCACTGTATTTGTAGTAGTGGTATTCGGCTTATGCTCCTTCTACCTCCTGGGTGTGTGGCAAAGAAGCGGTTTTGGAAGAGGCGACCTCATAGCAGCTGTGGTGAATGAGCAGACCAAATGTGTGGTTCTGCCAAATCTGGATTTTGAGATCCATCATGGTGCATCTGGTCGCCCTAATGGTACTGTCACTTCTGAAATTAAAACTTTCGAGCCATGTGATGCACAATACACTGATTACACTCCTTGCGAGTTGCAAAAGCGTGCAATGAACTCCTGATATTTGGTTCGAGCTCTGTTCCATGCTGGAATCAAATAACAGTAGAAATTTAGGAATACTATACTAATTCCATCTATCAAGTTTAACTAATTTTTATAGCCTTTTCATCATTGTAGACTTCAGGTGATCACTATATCTCATCAGGATGTTGAAAAAAAATACTCCTCACAACATAAAATCAATGCATTTTGATAGGTTCAAAAATAATGCAGTACTGACTTCCATCTTTCCTACTGGTAGTTTGTTGATCCGAGGGGGCATATTAAAGTGTTTTTTATTTCTCCCGTTGCAACGCACGGGTATTTTTGCTAGTCAACAGTAAAGGATTGCTCGTTTCGGCCTCGCTGGTTCGGCCCATTTAGCCACCTCTAATTCGGCCCACACTGAGCACCGTTCGTTGGTCACCTCTGTCCTATTTCTATCCTATTTCGATCAAGTTTGGTCATTAATCAATTTGTTTATTCATAGTTTATGATTGGAAATTTTCATCAGTGCCATTACAAAGTAGTCAATTCTTCGATTTTGCCGTTACCAAACGCATATTATTTTACATGCCATTCTTTTTGCAACAATTCTTCGCCCATGCCCGCACGTCAGAAGCATATTTTGATCGTATTTTAGTTTTGTATACTTCGTAAATCCTCCGAAAAACTTCACAATGACATCTGTGATAGATATTCACAAAAATATTGGCATTTATAACAATATGCGTTTTGTAATGGTAAATCTGAAAAAACCGAACTTTATAATAGCACGTACAAAAAAACGGTTTTGTTGCTTCTCAGGTAACTAATTTTAAATAAATCCCAGTCGATTTTCACGTAGCTAAATGCTACCATTACATCTTTTATATGTCCTGTAGAGACGTTTGATCAACGGTGTAGAAAATCGATTAATAGGTTGTTTGGTTGTCTTCTCAATTGAACTAGGCTGTATGAGCCGAGCTAGGCTAGTTGGAGTCAGGCTGAGATGATGTAAATGGTTGTTGTTTGGTTAGGTGTATGAGATTGTACAGGCTGCGTAGAGATATTGTTTGGTTGACTGCACTAAAGAGAGAATGGTCTGGAGAAATTCAAAAGAGGGATGAAACATATTTTTAAAAAAAACTAGAAAATCAAAATAACAAAAATCAATTACAAAAATAAAAAAAATCAAAAAAAGTCTCGTACATAAATAAATAAATTCAAAAATGAAAATTTGAAATTTTTAAAATTTATATGGCAAGTGTGGTCTTGTTTTGTTCAAAAAATATCAATAACCCATTTTTGAAATCGGTTCGGTAATCGAAAATACTAATAAAAAGATATAGCAAATAAATGAATTAAATGTGTCGCGCACGTGGTTGTTGCTGCATCCGTGGAGTCTGGCTTTGGAGAAACATCCAATTTGGTCGCATCTTCAGAGCTTGGCCCAAAAGGGATAATTGCATCTGGAGAGCCTGGTTCAGATGGGTGAGAAGACAACCAAACACCCTAATTTTGCATCTCTAGATGCAAAATTTCTTGGATGTAGGAAACCAAACAGACTATAAGAGATAAATAACTCTCAGATGTCTGATGTGAAGCCAATCCCGCGGGAAAAAAAAAACGTTTATGATTCTCTCAATTTTCTAACACGTATTCGTTTTTATACGGTGCTTCTTGTTCGGTCAAAATACGGTGCCCAATTACATGCATGCCAGTGAGCCATCGCAACCGGTTCAAGGTCCACAGGACCTTGTCCCGATTACTCGCCTCGTCCCCTCCGAACCTGCCCGAGGCGGTGGTACTTGGGAGCGGCGTTGTTGGCGCCGGCGCCGCCCTCACGTACTCTCGCCCTCCGCCGCCGCCGCCGCCGTCTTCCCCCCGCTCCCGGCCTCCGCCGCCGCCGCCCTGCAAGGCTGTCGCCGCCTGCATCTAGCCGCCCGGCCGCCAGCGTCCCCTCCTCCTCCTCGGCGCGCTCGTCCCCGCAGGCCCTCCCGCTCCCGGAGGCCGGCGACGAACCGGAGCCCCGGTAGGCCCCGCGAAGCTCGCCGTTGGATTTTTTTTTTTTCTGCTGGTAGAAAGCCCTAACCTGCTTCGGACTGTTCTAGACGGTTCCTGTCCCCGTCCTGTGTTCGCTGTGTGTGATCTGATCGAAATCCTTCCTCAGGTTCCAATCCACCCAGTTTGCTGCCGATTCGCCTGCTTCTCTGGTGGATTCTATTCTAATAGCAGAAAATTGATTTTTAAAAATTCCCTGAGGGCTCCTGATGCGAGAATAGCCGAGTGTTGTTGCTGATCCAATGGGGGAGGACGACGATGACCAGCGCTTGTTGCATAGCCTTGGTGTGACATCTGCAAACATCGAGGACATTGAGAGGAAAATCCTGTCAGAGGCAAGCTGTCTTTGCTCTTGCCACTCTCATGCTATGCAAAAGATGGCTAGTTTCAGTGAACCATCATCATATCGTGTTTTCTTTGCAGGCAAAAACTGACCCGAAACATGACACTGAATCGGGGCCAAGCATAAGCATTGGTGATCAGGAGAGCAGTGTGGTGCTGGAAGCTGATGGCCAGGCCAAACTACATCAGAAACTGCGCTCCGTGCAGCTTGAAATTGATGCTGTGGCTTCCACCATTAAAGGAGCGAAAAACCTGGTTGAAAATAAAAGTGACCGGTCAAATAGCGCTGCTGCAGAGGACAAGAAGAAGAAGAAGAAGAAGCAGCAGCATGCTGATGGCACTCCTCCAGATGCCCCTCATGGAGGTGCCCTCCAGCAAGCGCTCGCTGTTGAGCGGCTTAAAAGCCTCAAGAAAGCTAAAGCACAGATTCAGAAAGAGATATTGCAGTCCAATCCTTGCTCATCCGACTTGGACAACCAAAAGGATAAAATGCTGGCCATGCTGGTTGAAGAAGAACCAAGGCAGAAGAAGCCACTAAAACCACCTGGGAGGCCTAAAGAGAACTTGACACGTCGGTTGAAAACTATTTCCTATAATGACGACAACGACTTTGATGCAGTACTTGATGGAGCTTCTGCGGGATTTATGGAAACTGTGAGCTGCTAGCCTAACCCTTCAGGTTTTTCATTTCCTATATTGTTGTTATGTTTCGCTGCCTTATGATGTTATATTCTATTGTGTGTAGAAAAGGGAAGAGATGATTAGGAAGGGTTTGCTGACACCATTTCACAAGTTGAGGGGCTTTGAAAAGCGTGTTGAACAACCTGGACCTTCTCATGGGCAAAATGATTATGCTGAACAAACCAAAGAAACCATGGAAGCTTCCAGCATTGCTAAAGTTTCTCAGTCAATGCAGCAAATTGCACAGAACCGCCCAACAACCAAATTGCTTGATGCAGAATCCTTGCCTAGTCTGGATGCACCTACTGCTCCATTTCAAAGGCTCGGAACACCTCTTAAACGTCCTGTTTCTCCAAGTTCAGATAAGCAGGAAAGGAAAAGACGAAGGAATAAGACTAAGAGGCCATTACCTGACAAGAAATGGATGAAAGATAGCATGAAGGAGGAGTCACTATTGGATGGTATGTAAAGGCATTTAAGCTTTACTATTATTTTACATACATGGAAAATGCAGACAGATTTTATTATTTGCTAGTATTTGTATAGATTCTCTGCAATGAATTTATAATGTCTGCTTTCTACAGTTACAGATGACGATGTTGGAGATGCAGCCGCATCAGTTTTAGAGGATGAAGATCAAACAATAGAAGGTTCTGATGGACTACCTCCTGTCATCCTTGAAGGTGGTTTGAGAATTCCAGGCACAATTTATGCACAGCTATTTGACTACCAGAAGGTGGGAGTGCAATGGCTATGGGAATTGCATTGTCAAAGGGCAGGTGGAATAATTGGCGATGAAATGGGCCTAGGAAAGACAGTGCAAGTATTATCATTTCTTGGTGCTTTGCATAACAGTGGAATTTACAGGCCTAGTATTGTTGTTTGTCCTGTGACCCTTTTGCAACAGTGGCGAAGGGAGGCCAGTAGGTGGTATCCAAAGTTCAAGGTTGAGATCCTACATGATTCTGCAAATGGTTCAAACAAAACAAGCAAAAGGTACGGTGATTCTGACAGTGAAGGTTCTTGGGATAGTGATCAGGAAGAGTTTACACATGCAAAGGCTGCAAAAAAGTGGGATGACTTAATTTCACGTGTTGTCAATTCAGGGTCAGGTTTGCTTCTGACCTCATATGAGCAGCTAAGAATCCAGGGGGAGAAATTGCTTGATATAGAATGGGGATACGCTGTATTGGATGAGGGCCACCGCATAAGGAATCCCAATGCCGAGGTAACTCTGGTGTGCAAGCAATTGCAGACTGTGCACCGCTTAATTATGACAGGCGCGCCTATTCAAAATAAGCTTTCAGAGTTGTGGTCTCTCTTTGATTTCGTGTTCCCTGGAAAATTAGGTGTCCTGCCTGTGTTTGAGACCGAGTTTTCTGTTCCAATTACTGTCGGTGGATATGCTAATGCAACACCTTTGCAAGTGTCCACAGCATATAGATGTGCTGTCGTATTGCGTGACTTGATCATGCCGTACCTTCTTAGGAGAATGAAAGCTGATGTTGATGCACAACTTACCAAAAAAACCGAGCATGTTCTATTCTGTAGTCTAACTCCAGAGCAACGTGCTACCTATCGTGCATTTCTTGCTAGTTCAGAGGTGGAACAGATATTTGATGGTAACAGAAATTCCCTTTATGGAATAGATGTCCTAAGGAAGATATGCAATCACCCTGATCTACTTGAGAGAGAACATGCCACTCAGAATCCTGACTATGGGAATCTTGAAAGAAGTGGGAAGATGAAAGTGGTTGAACAAGTCCTTAAAGTCTGGAAAGACCAAGGCCATCGTGTTCTTCTTTTCACCCAGACACAACAGATGCTTGATATTATGGAAAACTTCTTGACAGCTTGTGAGTACCAATATCGGAGAATGGATGGACTTACACCTCCAAAGCAAAGAATGGCACTCATTGATGAGTTCAATAACACAGATGAAATTTTCATTTTCATTCTGACCACAAAAGTTGGTGGATTGGGCACAAATTTGACTGGTGCAAACAGGGTTATTATATATGATCCTGACTGGAATCCTTCAACAGACATGCAGGTATAGCTTTGCTTAGTTATTTGTGCCCTGTCTATTTTTATTTTCTTTTGAAGTTTGTACATGTCATCTTTAGCACTTTATAATTCTTGCTACATGCATTGGCAAAATTGCATTGCATAGAATCTTGTCCAACATCGGTTGAGATGGTTTGCACACGTTCAACAAAGGCTTTTAGAAACACTGGTGCATAGTAGAATTTTTAGGCGTAGTGATAATGCAGGGAGAGGTTGAGACGGACCAAACCTGTTGTGGGAGGAGGCAATAAAAGGAGACTTGAAAGATTGAAGCATACCTAGGGACTTGATAGGGGCTCATGGAAATTAGCAATCCATGTGCCTCAAACATGACCTAACTTTTCTCCCTCTTTGGCTCTTATATACGTGTATATATGTATACACACACGCACATGTACATATACATATAGACACACACACACACACGTATATAAATACATATATGTGTGTGCACACACATATATATACGGTGACTTCTATTGGGTTTCATTTCTAGCTTACCGCAATTTGTCTGGGATCTAAAGACTTTGTTGTTGTTATTGTTGTACAATTTTACTGGCTTAGTGGACTTTAAATCGTGGTAAAAATATACTTGAAAAAGGATGTTGTGGCAGTTACTGATAAAATGATAGATGAGTAATTTTAAATTGTGCTTTGTGATACAATTGCAAGTGTGATCTCCTACGGTTCTATTTCCTGTTTTTCTACCTTTTGACCAAGTGGTCATGCTAACCTTATTAAACTTTGCATGGACTAGGCCAGGGAACGGGCATGGCGAATTGGGCAAACTAGAGATGTTACTGTATACAGATTGGTCACACGTGGGACAATAGAGGAGAAGGTCTACCATCGACAGATATACAAGCATTTCCTTACAAACAAAGTATTGAAAAACCCTCAGCAAAGGAGATTCTTTAAAGCCAGAGACATGAAGGATCTGTTCACATTGCAAGATGATGATAGGAATGGTTCAACTGAAACATCAAACATTTTCAATCAATTGTCTGAAGATGTGAATATTAGTGTTCCAAATGACGAGCAACAGGAAGCTCTACCAACCACCACTGATCCTGAAACATCCAGTACTGGAACATGGAAAGCGGATGAGGAATCCAACATTTTGAAGAGTCTTTTTGATGCTCAGGGCATTCATGTAAGTAATATTTGCAATATTTTTTTAAACCGTAGGAAGTTTGTAGCACAAAAGTTTCATTTTTCTCAAATAACACCCTTTTTTTGAACTTGCTCAGAGTGCAATCAATCATGATGCCATAATCAGTGCTAACGATGATCAGAAGTTGCGCCTAGAAGCAGAAGCTTCACAGGTGGCACAAAGGGCAGCTGAGGCTTTACGGCAATCACGAATGCTCAGAAGTCGTGACAATTTTGCTGTTCCCACATGGACTGGAAGATCTGGTACTGCTGGGGCTCCCTCTGTTTGCAGGAAGTTTGGTTCAACGCTCAATAACCAGTTAGTTAGTTCCTCACAGCCATCAGAATCTTCAAACAGCAGAGCTCAAAATATTCAGGTTGGTGCTCTAAATGGCAAAGCCTTATCGTCTGCTGAACTTCTGGCTAGGATTCGTGGAACCCGAGAGGGAGCAGCTTCAGATGCACTGGAACATCAGCTTAACCTGGGATCAGTTTCCAACCCAATATCAAGGTCATCAGAGAATGGTCGCACGTCTAACTCTTCTAGTAGGAACATGATTGTGCAACCTGAAGTCTTGATCCGCCATTTGTGCACCTTCATGCAACAGAATGGTGGTTCTGCCAACTCGACGAGCATTACTGAGCATTTTAAGAAGCGTATACAGCCTGAGGATATGCTTCTGTTTAAGAATCTTCTGAAGGAAATAGCGACATTGCAAAGAGATGCAAACGGTGCTATGTGGGTGCTAAAACCTGATTACGAGTAATTTTATCTGTAGTTGACCGGAGGAAAAATTTTGATTAGGAGTAGCGGCTTGCATAAATTCATCTAGTTAGGTCGTAACTTCAAATTCTTATGTATATGGATTTTTTTCCTTAGACCTTTTGATGTGATTGACCGGTACTTTTCTGTATGGAAAGAGATGACATATTAGGTAACTATACACATGAAACAAATCTTTAGCAACAGTCCCGGGGGCCTCATGGTGTTATTACTTTGTTCATGCATAGAGAAGCTGTGCTTTTGTCGAGCTATATGTCAGTGGACTATTGATGTGTTTGACTGCGTATGCCAAACATGGCTACCATTATCACCTGTTTCTGAAACAGTCGTGTATGTGACAACGTAGTAACGCACTCATACCTTTCTAGTTTTCCATCTTGCGATTTTCTGCGCAGTTTTTCTTTTCTTTCTTTTTTTTGCAGTTTTTTTGTAGTTTCTTTTATTATCCTTCTTTTTGAGACATGTCTGTTGCAGATTCCTATTCAGGATAATTTTTAATCCACCGCCACTTGGAGGGGGCTTTCCAAGCCCCCCCAACCCCCAAAAAATAAATAAATAAATAAAATAATAATAGTAATAATAATCCCCAAAATAATAGTAATAATAATAATAGTAGTAGTAGTAGTAGTAGTAGTAGTAGTAGTAATAATAATAATAAAATAAGGGACGGTTTATTCAACAGTCGACTTGCTTTTTTAATACCCATCAGTCGATTTTTTGTACCGTTGGATCTCAATCCAACGGCCCAGATCAACCCTACGTCCTCCACTCTCTCTTACTTTTCCCTTTTTCCCTCCCCTCCACCGCCCCCAACCTCGACGCTCCCCCTGCTCCGCGCTCCTCCTCCTCCTCCTCCTCGCCTTTCACTGTCGCGCTGCAGTCTTGCTCTCACGAGCCTAGCCGCCTTACCGACCTCCTCCGCCGACGCCGCTTGCCTAACCTAACCCGGCCGTCGCCTTCACCCCGCCACCGCCGCCCCAACCACCTTCCCCACGTCCCCGACTCCGGCGCCGCCGCCGCCTCAGCAGTCGCCCTCTCTCCATCCCCAACCAACCGCCGATTTACGAGATCAGATTTCACCTACGCAAAGACGTACTAGTCCCAAGGATCATGGCTAGTACACACAGTTAAACAGAAACGGTACATTACCATCGTTCTGATTATTACATAGAGGGGAACTTAGTCCAATACATTACACAAGCAATGGCTCGCAGGACGCAATATAGAGTACACAACGATACAGGCCTAAAACAACATCTACCAATATATTTATTCCACAGGCACGAGGGCTATAGGAACACGCAACCCTACTCTTCATAGCCATCATCGGAGAGCGATTCTTCATCCTAGTCAGAGTCCTCATCCTCGGATGGCGAGCCGAAGTCGGACAGACCAGCTGTTGAAATTTTGAAAAGGGAGAGGGGAAAAACGAGGGTGAGTACAAATCGTACTCGCAAGTCGAAATTTATGCAAATGAGGCTTAGTAAAAGAAGAGCTTAGGCTATTTTAGCGGGAAAGTATTTATTGGCCTAATTTTGGCAAAGCATTTTGGAAACATTAAACCATAGCATTTTCTTTGGGGCTCTTCTCAAATTACTCTCGCCACTTGGCCTCAGTGCCATAGCGAGGTAAAACCATTTTTCATTTCTTTTCTCAAAACGGTTAGGTCCAATCCGCGCGAACAATTTCCGGTAGGCCGACCTCCAATCCAAGATGTAGCCGGTGGCACCTAACTCAAATGAAAACCTCCTCAACAGCTTTACTCATCACAAACCCTTTTCTTAAAATACCTTTCTTAAAACGGGTTTTTAGAAAAGAATTTCTACCATATGAACAGTCCCTTCGCGCGTTCGTAACCGTGAGCACGGCTATCATGATAGTTTTAACTCTGCAGAGTGGGTACGCTTTACCCTCGAGAGGCTACGCACCAGAAGTGTTTCGCCACAGGATCGCTAGACTCAGGGACTAATGACCAGGCACGTCCCACAACGGGACTCAAGGTCGTACTGTTATGGCTCAGGTCGTAGGATCATAGGACGAACAGTCTATCGGGGATTAGATCACGGCCCATTGCCATGGCCCACTCCCTGACGGCCCACTCGAACAGCCTACCAGGGCCCAGCTCCCTGTAAGGTTCTATCAGGCCCATGTGCATCCTGCCGAACAGCCTCTCGGGTGGCACGGTCGCGAACGGTTTAGGATTCGTGTTCGAGTCCTACTCGAACAGGAGTTCTGCACGGCTACGTGAAGACCCGGACGTGGTTTCCCGGATTGGATTAGGAGTCGTGATCCCCAAGACTATGGAGCATACCTTATCTACCTTAGGATGTATTTGGCATGTAATTGAGTTCACATGCATCTGTAGTTAGCCCTACCCGATATTCCTTCTAGAGGTCGGTTTGCTCAGACTATATAAATAGGGCCCCTACGGCATGTAGAGGGCATGAGGCCCTTGCATATTGCTTCCTGTACATCCATAATCTCACCGAGACTTGTTCGTCTCGCCGAGCCACCTCTTGTATTCATCTCTGATATATAAGAAAGGCTGGACGTAGGGCTATTATCTCTCTCGAGAGGCCTGAACCAGGATAAAAACCCCTGTCTCCTGTTCGTTGCTGTTCGTGGTTGTTCGGCATGTCTCCTATCTCACTTCTAAAGAACCTTAGCGACTTGGGTCAATATCCCAACCGTCGACAGTTGGCGCCGTCCGTGGGGATACGCAGATCGAGCATGTCGAACTCTATCAGCGACCAGGAGATTCTCCCTGAGGACTACGACTCGGCGGCGGATGTCTCTTCCTGCCGATCGGATCGATCCCTTCGATCTTGATCGCCTTCCAGATCTGGTTCCCAGCTCCGTGCTTGGGGGCTGGATCAACTTCGCGCCGGGCAGCTCTCCGCCCGGGGCGCACGTCTGGTCCCCTCGACGAGCTCCGTGCTCGGGGACTGGATCACTTCGCGCCGGGCAGCTCTTCGCTCGGGGAGCGCGTCTGGTCCCCGCGACGAGCTCCGTGCTCGGGGGCTGGATCAACTTCGCGCCGGGCAGCTCTTCGTCCGGAGCGCGCGTCTGGTCTCCGCGATGAGCTTCGGGCTCGGGGACTAGATCAAAACTCCTTCCGGATCCCGGGGCTGTTCGCCTGGCAGTAGGTGACGGGAGAGAGCTGACCAGCACTTGGAACATCGACCAGCGTCGTAAGTTCCTCGTGTAGGTCTTTCGTTTCCTAGCTTCACGCTTTTTCTTAAATTTCGCGCCTTAGTTCGTCCAAGTCTCTCGGGCTGCCATGTAAAGTTCAACCCATTGAGCGGTGAATGCTTGCGGTCCTCTGCGGTCCTCCTCACCACTCGTCTTCTCAGACCACTCTTTCTCTCTGGTAACACTTGATGGCTGCCCGGTCTTGCGAACTCTTGGCTCCGCAATCTTAAGGATTTCCTTGCCCGTATCCAGTTTCGACTAGTTCCTAAACTCAGAGTTGCGTAACACGGCATCCAGCCTTGCGGTTAAGCCTGCTCTCGTAAGCTCTCCGCGGCAGA
This sequence comes from Raddia guianensis, assembly GCA_036346415.1. Lineage (NCBI taxonomy): Eukaryota > Viridiplantae > Streptophyta > Magnoliopsida > Poales > Poaceae > Raddia > Raddia guianensis. Next base: position 11,724,726 of record CM070539.1, read on the forward strand.
GGCACTTACCGCTCACGGCACAACCACTTGGCAAAGCCTGCTCTCGTAAGCCCTCCGCGGCAGAGGCACTTTTCTTGTTCGGTTACCTTCGAATCGCCTAACTTACGTTAACGAGCGCCTCGAACGAGTCGATCAGATACGGTGTCGCTTAACTCTCTACGCACGTGCTTGAAGTCGCAAGTTCAGTCTTCATGCATCGTCTGCACGGAGGCTAGGGCGCCGCTCTTTCTCTTGTGCACTGCTCGAGTTCGCAAACTCAGTCCTCGAGCAGTACTAACGGGATCGGAGTTAGGCTAAGCGTTCTACCGGTTTTCCTAAAACTTTCTAGCTGTTGTCGCCTTGCTCTTGGTTTCTGTTCGTCCCTCGTTTTTGCTGCTTTTTTACAGAAAACCTCGCTTTCGGTCGACTCGCTCGATTCAAGCGCCGCTTCGGCGGTCCTAAGTCGCTGCCGCTCCTCTGAGGATCGCTCTCCTCGGTCGATTGGGACTTGAGCTGAATTTCGCGACCGATGACGTTTTCAGTTTTCCAGCCTTTCCTTAGCGTTGGTTTTCCAAAACCTCGTTGGTCTTTCGCTCCGTAGAGCGCCCCAGCAGACGAGCATGTCTTTTATCCGGCGACGACCAGACGGCTCGGTTAACCGCGGTGCACCACCGATGGAGTTCTCGCCACCGTAAGCCGATTCTCATCGCAATGGGCACTCTCGCGCCGCTCCGCACTCCGCCGAGGCGACACCAACGCCGCACAGTCCATGCCCGGATAAGATTTCGCCTCGACGCTTTTGCTCGCGGCTAAGGTCCCGTCGCCTTCCCCGGTTAGCGGTCTTAGCCACAATGGGCTGACTTGCCCGCACATCGCCTTCTTTATCCATGCTACGCCCTTCCCAGCACGGTAATCCGGAGCAATGCACCACCAACGAGTCCTCGCCCATCGTAGTCGATTCTCATCGCAACGGGCACTCCTTGCGTCGGTTCCGCGATTCGCCGAGGTGATACTAACGCTATCGGGACGTACACGGAAAAATTGTGTCTTGTGCGGGTAGGTCGCCTTTTGTGTGTTTTCCAAAACTCGCTTTGCTCTTCTTAGAGCCTGTTTTGCTCTCTTTTTTCTCTTGTCGGGTGGTTTCTTGTTTGTCTTTTGCGAAATACAGGAGCGGGAACGCCGACTCGGTGATGGTCGTGGCGAGGTTCCGTGCTTCCCACCAAAACCGATGTTTGCATCCTCTCTTCCGGGTTTGTTCACGCATGCCTGTGGACGATTCACTTCACCACGTATGATTTCGCGCTTTGCCCGGACCGACCTTCACAGTTCGGCTAAGTTAAGGTAATGCTCCACCAACGAGTCCCGCCCACCGTAGTCGATTCTCATCGCGAACGGGCATGCCCACCGTAGTCGATTCTCATCGCAACGGGCACTCCAAGCGCCGGTTCGCAGATTTGCCAAGACAACGCCTACACCGCCGCAAGGAATACGCCATGGGTAAAGCGTTGATTTCACACGCTCTCTTGCGGCTCGATCGCATCGGGTTGTGATTCACCTCGACCGGCGCTTCTTCGCCCGAGCGCGATTCCGTCCCCGCGACGAGCTCCGTGCTTTCGGGTGGATCACCTCGCACCGACAGCTCTTCGTCCGGAGCGCGGCTCCTACCGGGTACGTCTTCGCCTGGTCGCACTTTCTGGTTCCTTTAACGAGCTCCGTGCTCGGGGACTAGATCTCCTTACTTGGTTTCTTTGGCGAGCTCTACGCTCGAGGACTGGGTCACCTTCCCCCTCGTATGCATTGTCTGCTCCTAGCACACGATCTACGTCTGGGGGCACATCACCTTCGCTCCTGAGCGCGACATTCGCTCGAGAGCGCAATCTATATTTCCTCGGGCAAGCTCTAGCCCGAGAGATGATTCCTCTATTTTCGTTTATGTTTTCCTAGGCATCTGAATGCCTGGATGCAGCAGCACGATGCTATGTTCATTCTCCCAGAAGATCTGATCTTACCGGATGCGGTGGTACACTCTTCACTACTAAGAATCCAATCCCTCCTTGATGACGTTCAGCCTCAAGGAGATGATTCACCTCACTTCTTCCGATTTCAGACGAGGGTCGGGTACTCGCTTCGGACAGATGTCGTTCCCTGTTCGACGCAACAGAGTTGCTCGGCGCCGGGCGGGTTTGTTCGGTCCCAAACAAGTTTTGTTCGGTTGAACCCTAACCTATTCGGTCGATTGTTACATGTCTTTGTAGCAGCAAAATTTCCCTCTTCGTGACTTGGAGTCTCAAGAAGAATACCCCACTCTAGTGAATCCTTCCACTTGAGTCTCGGGGGCTAGCTGTCGGGGATTAGATCACGGCCCATTGCCATGGCCCACTCCCTGACGGCCCACTCGAACAGCCTACCAGGGCCCAGCTCCCTGTAAGATTCTATCAGGCCCATGTGCATCCTGCCGAACAGCCTCCTGGCTGGCACGGTGCGTAACGGCCTAGGATTCGTGTTCGAGTCCTACTCGAACAGGAGTTCTGCACGGCTACGTGAAGACCCGGACGTGGTTTCCCGGATTGGATTAGGAGTCGTGATCCCCAAGACTATGGAGCATACCTTATCTATCTTAGGATGTATTTGGCATGTACTGAGTTCGTTACGTACTCGTAGTTAGCTCGGCCCGATATTCCTTCGGTAGGTCGGTTTGCTCTGCACTATATAAATAGGGCCCCTACGGCATGTAGAGGGCACGAGGCCCTTGCATATTGCTTCCTGTACATCCATAATCTCACCGAGACTTGTTCGTCTCGCCGAGCCACCTCTTGTATTCATCTCTGATATATAAGAAAGGCTAGACGTAGGGCTATTATCTCTCTCGAGAGGCCTGAACCAGGATAAAAACCCCTGTCTCCTGTTTGTTGCTGTTCGTGGTTGTTCGGCGTGTCTCCTATCTCACTTTTAAAGAACCTTAGCGACTTGGGTCAATATCCCAACCGTCGACACAGTCCTTAGACTAGGGAGAAACGATATTTTTAGCCCAGTTTTCTCAAACGGTGTCATACCACACCAACCGATAAAAATTTCTCCCTAGACGGAGGATTTTTGGGGAAAGAGGGAAAAACATTTTCCTACTAGGCATCACCCTTGATGTGCTACCTTAAATCAACTTTTCTCCAAAGTTTTCTCAACACATCATTATTTTCACACAAATGATATCATTTCGCCTAAAAGATTTTAAGCATTTATCCTACCACAATGGAGTAACTAATATAAACATTTATCTTTTAGCCTTAGATTTTAATCCTACCATATTTCTTACCTCTTCTATTTGGCATGATATCTAAGTCTAGTAAATACGGTATTTGTCATTTTAAAGTAGCATGCATGTTTTCAATCCTAACAAATATTTTCCAAACAAACGAAAATGGCTTCACGATATGTTCAAAGGGGACTTGCCTTGATCGGATCCCGGGAAGGCGAAGGGAGCATCGTCGATCGGGTCTTCGGAGCCTTGGCCTCCTAAACGTGCAAACACACATGCATAGCAATACAACACCCATCAATAAAATATTTTGATGCATTTTTATTTGAAGGAAAACTGTGAAAATTGTTTTATGTTCACATGAAATGATGCACCCTAAGTTATTTATTTAACCACAAAGTGAATGTTACAAGGATGACATGCCAACCTATATTTTTCTCGGGTCCAGAAACATTTAAGGTATTTTTAAAATTTTTCGTAGCAATTTTACAACACAATAGCTATTTTTAACAACTGCTTTTTAGATACCAAATAATGACTAAAAACAGAAATCGTAAAAAGGAAGGAAAAGAAAAGAAGAGGGCCACCCGGCGCTGGGCCGACTCGGCCGAGCGGCCCAAACCGCGGCGCGGCTAAGCACCAAGCGAGCGAGAGCGCCCCGGGGAAAATGGCGTCCGCTGATAGGTGGGGCCTACGGTCCCACCAGTCAACGTCACCCGCACTGGATGCAAGGGGAAAGATAAACAGGGGAGCACCCGACAGCGGCGACGAAGCACACGGCGATGACGACTCCGGCCACCGGGGGCCAATCGAACTTGCGGGGAGAAAAAGGTACTCGAGGAGAACGCAATGGTAGCTTGACGTCCCAAGAGGCGATCGGAGTAAGCGGAACGGCGGACCGCGGCGGCAGCGACTCGCGGGGACCGCGGCACCGGCGAGGTGATTGACTGAAGTCCAATTCCAATGGTCGGGAGAACAAGAATAGACAATGGAAGCTACCTTGAGTTCGCCGGGCCGAGGGAGACAGCAAGGCGGTAGAACCACGGCGGCGACAACGACGTGGGCTCCGGGAATGCGTACGGACCACACGGCTCCACTCCTCCTGGCGCGAGCTCCTCCGCGACGACCTGCGGACCGTGCCCGAGGTGAGGATTGGAATAGGGAAACCGAGACGGGGTAGAGGAGGAAACAGGGAGGTCGCGGCGGAATAGGGAACGACGGCGCACCGGCTCGGGCAATCCACAAAGCGGCGGCGCGAAGCAGAGAACACGGAGGAGCAGTACCCCTTTAAATAGGCGTGTGGCAAGTGGCGGGGAGTTAAAGCTTGGCGCGGGGTCGGTCGGCAACGCCGGCGCCAAACCCGGACCGATGGCGTGTAGGAGGATGCGGGATGCGACGGCATCGCGTCAGACTTGGCCGGCAACAAGACAAGAAGGCAGTGAGAGGGGAGGGTACGGAGGAAGACGATAGAGACGAACAATCGCGTGGAGGGAAAGGAAAAATGAGCTTTCTGGAGAGGGGAAAACAAAGGAGGCGACCGGCGCACAGGAGGAGGAAGAAGACGACGCTAGCGGCTGACCTCTCGGGCCCACCTGTCAGCGGAACCAGGAGGCCACGGTGCACGCGGCGGCGGCCGACGACCCGGTCCCACTGACCAGCGACTGCGCACACGCTTGCGCTTGCGCAGGCGCTGCTCGGGCCGAATCCAAGAGGCGCTGGGAGAATGGGCCGAAGACGCCAATGGCCCAGGCAGACAATCGGGGGAAAAGAAGTCCATTTTACCCCCTTGAACTATCGCACAAGTTCAGTTTTTCCCCCTCAACTTCAAAACCGGACAAAACACCCCCCTCAACTATCAAAACCGGTACAAAATACCCCCCTCACCCAAAACCATAGTGATTTTGGATGACATGGCATCCTAATCAACATTTTTTCTAGAAAATAAATTCAAAAAATTTCTAGAAAATCATAGGAAGCTCAAAAAAATAAAATAAAAATACCAAAAGTACAAAATAGGTAGAATCCAAATATTCATTGAAAATACTTTTCTATGTATATATTTATACGTAAAAATAGTACATAATGTATTTCATTGAATAAATAAATCAAGTATTTAAGAAAACTTAATTTGGCTTGTAGGAAAAATGAGAGAAACCCATGTAAATAGAGGATGCTAATTTTGCCATTCAATTTATATTTTCAAATTCTAATTCTAATTTATTTTGACCTTTCAATTGTATTTTTTAAAAAAATCAAATTCAACGGTCAAAATAGCATCTTTATGTTTTATTAATTTCTACATCATTCTCAAAACTAAAATATTTTTCACCATTTTTATAGAGAACAAACAAAATTTTCTTGAATACTTTTTTAATAAATAAAACACCTTATATAAAAATAATAATTTTGTAAATAACTATGCACATAAACTTTACGCTTTTATTGCATATTTGGATTCTATGTATTTTTTCTATTGTTATGCATATTTTTATTATATTTTTGAGCTTCCTATAATTTTCTAGATTTTTTTAAAATTATTTTCTAGAAAAAATGATGACCAGATGTTATGTCATCCAAAACCACCATGGTTTTTGTGAGTGATTTTTGCTTGGCTTTGATAATGAGAGCTGTTATCCGGTTTTGAAGTTGAGGGGGGGAAAACTGAACTTGTGCGATAGTTCAGGGGTAAAATGGACTTCTTCGCCGAAAGGCCGATGCCGCACGAGAGGGTTCTGCGCCGAGGTCAAGCGGAGACGTCGCACCGCTGCATCACCCGCCAGAGCTCGTCACGCCGGCGGGAGTCGCCGGGCGACGCCGTCGAGGGCACCAACTGCCAGATCGGCCCGCCGACCGCCTGATCCAGCCGCCAACGACTGGATCGGACAGCCCAAGCCGGGAGATGCCGCAGCTCTGCTGAGAAGTCGCAACTCAGCCTGATCCAGCTAGGAAGGAAGCAGAGGAAGGGAAGGAGAAGCCGCCGGCGGCAGTGGAGAAGTCGTGAGAAAAAGAATGTGTTTTGTTTGGTGAAATAGTCGGGAGATGATCTCTATTCTGAACATAGGTTTGGTCCTTCACCAGGACGACATATGTGTAATTATTTTCTGTTTTCGTCGCAATGGCGATTTGTAAATTGTAAACATTGAGTTTGATGGATTTTGATGTGTGTAAATTATTGATTCTTGGTGGGATTTGTTTCAATTTCAGATTGTGATCCATACTTAACTACTTGGCGATCTTGTGTCTGCCCAAATTTTGTCCTCAACATAGGCGATATGTAGGAATAACCCTTGTAGCCATTATCAACGGAAAGTAGGAATATAGCATGACAACAACGAGGTTCACCAAATGAGCTTCAGGCTGGAACTCCACCAAATCTACTTTCGGCCACCTTTCAGTTCTCCATACAAGTATACAACAGTTCTTTATGTCTCGCATTCTTAAGAAATATTGCTGCTGTGAAAGCTTTGCTATCCTAAAACCTGAGACGAGAAAATGCTCTAGGTATGTAAAGTCGAGAAGGAAAAGCTTGTCGAAGGCTTTCTCTATTACATCATCTGTTCGACGCTTTCAACCTCATCTCATCTATTTGCAAGAAAATCTAGTTTGTCAGATGAAGCTTCTTACCTGAAACTAAACTTATGTTTGCACTTTGCAGGAAGCAGTAGTGCTACCACCATTTGTCGCGTTCGCTGTCAAAATGAATCCTGGTATCTGGGAGTACGTCAGGGTCCACTCCGAAGATTTGTCGGTGGAATGAATCACGCCATCGGAGTACCTCAAGTACAAAGAGACCTTATATGACAAGAGATGGTATGCACCCACCAATCTCCATGTATTATAGATTCTAAAGTAGCATAATGCCATATATCGGTAAAAGTATGAAATTAAAACAAAAAAAAAAGGTCTGTTCTTGTGAATTTCAGGGCCAAGGATGACAACTCACTGGAAGTTGATTTCGGTGCTCTTGATCTCTCAACACATCATCTGACGCTACCCACATCCATATGGAACGGGCTGCAGTTTGTATCCAAATTCATGTCTTCCAAACTGAGCGACAAACCTGAAAGCATGAACCCATTGCTAGACTATTTGCTCACGCTGAATTACCGTGGTGAGGTAAGGAGATCTCCCAGTCATGATCATCATGAGGCGTTCACCAGAAGATTAAAAGAGACTCACTCAGTAAGCTTATATCCTTATGAACATGCAGAAGCTGATGATCAATGACACCATCGTCCATCGACACGGTGAACAAGCTTCTGACAGCACTTCTCCTTGCAGAGGTTTTTGTTGGAAAAATTGCCCAAATGACACTGAATTCGTGTGCCAATTCCCATGTGAGTATGGCATGTGGGACCATCTGAGTCACTGAAAGTGGCCCCAAGTGTTATTTCAGCAAATGCGAATTTTATAGAGTGTCATTTGAGCAATTCCCCTGTTTTTGTTAACGGGCTGCCAAAGCACACGCAGTACATGAAGTTTGAACAAAGGTGATCTTCAGTCATAGTAGGTAGATAAAACTGGTGGCAACAAAATAACCAACTGTGACTGAGGTTTCTTTCTTTATATAACGGTCCTGCAGATTTCAGGAGTAGGGATTAGAGAAAGGATGGGGTGACACCGCTGAAAGGTGCAAGGAAACACTGAATTGCCTATCTGAAGTGCTCCAGGCACGGAGAATAAATGTCGCTTTTTTGCCTGGACTCTTGTTCATGGGAAGATAAACACGGCTGAGGTGCTGGCCAAAAAGGGTTGGCCCCACAATCCCATTTGTTGCCTATGTCAGGCAAGTCCAGAGACAACCGATCATCTTACCTCGTCGTGCTCTCTCTCTATCAGTATCTGGGCCCAGGTGCTCTCAGACCGCTTCGTATTCATTCGGCCTCCGGATGGAAATCTTTCTGCGTGGTGGCTTCAGAATCACCAAGGTCTTCGTACCTCGGATCGTAAGGCTTTTGGTGGTTTGGTGACAACAACCATCTGGAACATCTGGAAAGAGCGCAACCGTCGCATTTTCGATGGAAAATCTTTGTCCATCCCTTTGGTGGTGTCCCGTGTGAGGGATGACATTCGTAGCTGGGGCCTTTCGGCCAACATTGTAAATATGGAGTAGTCCTTTGGAGTTGTTCCTTGTAAATATTTCTCCCTCTTAATGAAATGGCAGAGCGCTTGCCCCTTTTCGATCAAAAAAAAAAGTGCTCCAGGCACCAGATCCTATCAATATGGAGAAGTTCTTCCGCAGGGTTCCATCCATATTCAATATTGTCATCTTATCCATCCATGGTTACTTTGGCCAAGAGAAGGTTCTTGGCTTGCCTGATACCGGTGGGCAGGTATGGATGTCATATTGTCATCACATTGTAGGAGGCAGCTACAACTCACCAATTATCAATCTGAAAACATGTTTTCCCAAAAAAGAATCTGAAAACATGTTTTCCCAAAAAGAATCAGAAAACATGGTTTCTCTGTAAGTGGTTGTCTACATCCTGGACCAGGTTAGGGCCATGGAAGAGGAGCTGCTGCAAAGAATCAAGCTGCAGTGTTTGCATGTACAACCAAAGATTCTTGTGGTAACGTTCATCACACCATGAAGCTAATTATCAATACCATCTTGTTTGCAAAGTTATCTAAACAGACGGATAAAGTTACTGATTAGACCCGACTCTCTGAGAATACTCCAGGAAGCTCTCAAGTTTAGAAGAAAAAAAAAGTAAATAAAGAGATAAGATATAAGCTGTGCAAAGTACTATAAAAGTTTCAAAGGTAGGAATAATTTGTCTTAAACCTCACACTCCACATTTTATACATATAGAAAGTCCATATAACATGTGTTTTGCAGGAATTAATCAAAGTTTAGTTGTCAACCTTCTTAGAGGCCGTTCTAAGCTATGCTAATCAACTGCCCCCTAATAAAACAAGTTAAGCAACTACTCTAATCAAGTGTGTACTTTTAAAAGACAGGTTAAGCAACTACACGAGCCAACTATGGATTTAAAATATATTCCCTCTGTTCATGAACACATGCCATTCTATCTTTGACATTTTGTTCCCGAAGACACTGCCGAGTTCTGAACAAATGAACAAAAATAAAAAATCTAGCAACCAAAGCCACATGAGTCAGGCAACTTGACAGAACATACAATTCGAAATAGTCTTCAAGGGCATGGTAACATACTGTGCACAATTGGCACAGATGTACATATGCAATAGAACTAAAGACAATAAGAAATTGACCTCAATCAGAACTATGTGCAATAGCTCCTATTCATGTCCATGAAGAAATCCTCATAGTAAACAATGTTCATATCCACTTAGTCCTATCTATCACTGGGCTTCAGTTTTACCAGTTTGTTCAGGGCCGTTGACATTCGACCCATTGGACCCAGAATTGTCACCACCACCTTGAGATCCATTGTGCTCCTCATTGGTGAATGTGCCCATTTCAATCTTTTGCTCGCCATTGTTGGACGTTTCTGTAGCTCCTTCACTCCAGTTCTCACGTTTTGTCTCTTCTGAAGAACCATGTGCTACTTCAGCAGTAGACACTCCTTGGGAGTTCTCCATCTCAGTATTTGCAGCCTTTTCACTGAAAACTTCTCTAGCAGTATTGCCTTCCTCAGAGTTTTCGCCTTTAGAGTTTGACACTTCATTGGCCATAACTGTTTCTGTGTGCTTCTCATCATCATCAGATGCAGCACCAGATGATGCTGTACCTTCATGTTCATATCCAGCCTTGATATGACTAGTTCCATTGGCATTATGTTCAGAAGCATCAGATATGGTGGAACCAGCATCCTCTTGGTTTTCGCTGGCATCGTTTTGTGGATTCTCATTATGAAATAGTGGTAAATTGTCAGTTTCATCTGGAAGAGTTTCAGTGCCACGGCCACCACCTGTAGTCTTGGTATCATCAGAAAGGGATCCAGAGGCGGTTTGAGAATCAACATCCTCCTTCTTCTCTTCCTCTCCATCTGATCCATTACTACTCGCATTGGTCTGATCAGAATTGGATTCATCACCTTGTACCACTTCTTCGTGGGATGTTCCATTTGTTTCACCAGTGCTCTCCTCTTGGGAATGGTTGTTTTCAGTCTCATCACCTCCATTTGAATGGATCTCACTTTTACTCTCAGCACCGGATGAGTTGGATTCCGCATCATGCTTGTATCCTGAGTGACCAGATGTTTCATCGTTATCATTAGGATGATCTTCTACATTACCATCTGCACCACTGGCTTGAACTTCTTCAGCTTCTGACCTCTCTGTGTTTCTTGCAGCATCTTCATGTGAGTCATTACTCTCTTTCTCAAACACAGTTTCTCCACTCTTCTCTTCCTCTGGTTTGCTTAGTACATCAGAATTCTCTCCAGCCTTTTCCACATTACCATTTCCAAAACTACCTACCCGTTCTTTCCTACCCTGGAACATGCTTCTATCATTTTGAGCAAGCTGGTCCGCAGTATCATCCAAGTATTCATTTTTCTTATCATAGGAATGCTTCACTTGATACACAAGCCAAACAACGACACCAACAAGCAAGGTAACCTGGAGTAGTGTTTTGATTCTTGATCCTCTGTTCCTTTGGTGCCGGCTGCCTGAGTGATGAAGCATGTTTACGACTGCTGACAAAGAACACGCAATCAAAAACAGGTTTTTAAGTTAATTACTTCCATTTATCAGTACAATAACATAATTACCCAGTAAACTATTAAAAATTAAGATATATAGTCGTAGGAACGTTTACGTATAGTTATTGGATATAGAGGACAGAGTGTTCTGTCGATAACTTTTAAAAAATATGGATGCACAACAGTTGCCACAAGTGCTTTAATACTTGACCTCTAGAGTAGATTGCAAATATTAAAGCTAATTGAGGAAATGTGTGCTCTGATGGAAAAATAGAAGATCAGACATGCTTGTGAAAACCAACTATATCCTTGTCCAAACTATTCTGTATATAACTCAATGTACTTACACATTATGATCTAAATATAAAGGAAGGTACATCTATTTTGTTCATCGCAGCTATTCGCACACCTGCTGAAAACCTTTCCTGAGATGGTCCATTCTGAAAATAAAAGTTTAAACTAACCAGACCACCCACAACCTGTGTCACACTGACACCAATGCACGCCATCTCCTAAACTATTTTGACAAGCGACACCACTGAAATATATAATCTAACAAGTGTCATGCATGGCGGCATCAGTGATTAATGCTTCTTGATATAAACAAGAAGAAAAGAGAGAGCGAAAAATATGTGAGCTAGGAATGAAGAACATGTTTCTATACCAGAAATGTTTTCTGGTTTCCATCCATATGCTAAAGAAGTAGTGGCATCCTTGAAGTTTGGTATGAGGACTAAAGACAACAAAAATTGGAAAGATGGACTCCTTAGGAGAAAGTACATGTTTGGGCCTAACTGATTGGGCCAAGTGCTCCGATCAGTAAATTGGTCACATATGTATCTCTACTTGAAAAGATGACTCTAATAGCTTATTGTATTGATAATTGTTATGTATATATTCCCCCACTGGTATGCTTTAAAATTAAAAAACTTTTCTAGAAGTGGAGACAGAGCAAAGAAAGCACTTATTGTTGTGTATATATTCCCCCACTGGTCTTTAAGATTTAAAAATTTTTCTAGAAGTGGAGGCAGAGCAAAGAAAGCACTATATTACACCCTCACAACAGCACCTTAGTTATGTTTTGCAACAGGTTATTCAAATGATATAAATCCAAATACAAGAAAAGCAACACCATGAAGGCCATAGAACAATTTCGTCACCTAAAATACAAGGCCAAATTTGTTGTCTGCAAAAAAAAAAAAGGATTCAAGTCCAATAAGCAGGCAGAAAAATATTAAATGCAGTTCTCCAGTTCCCATATCCCCTCTTTTCAAGCAACAAGCATGTACAAAGTAAAGAGCACACAGCAGTTAATACTTGTATACTCTTGAGAGCTCCAAAAGGACATGCTCAATGGTATGGAAATATCATGCTAAAGTAGATGTAAATCAGTAGAACGAACATGCTAGAAGGTCCAAGAATCTTGAGGCCGTCTCCCGTCAAAACCGAACTATGACATTGCTAGCAGTGCAACATCCAGAGTCTTCACTTTCAGCAGTCACAAGACAGCCATCAAAGTCTTGGATATGCCCAAAACAGGAAGGTGCTACCTTGACGCATCAACTCAATCCATCAACGCTCATGCTCTCTTTGTCACCATGCCTTCCCGGTTCTGGCTGGATTTAGAAGCCGCAAACTGCAAGATCCATCCATCCATCCATCTGGGCTTCGTAATCGTTCGTGAAACCCTCGAACCAGCATTTCGATTGAAGCAAATCTGTCGTAGCAGCGACGAATTCGCAGCGCCACGCGCACCCGTAGACTACGCAGAAGCTCGTAATCCGATCCAGCGCTAACCACGAACAACCCAACATAGTAGGAGAAATTCCCATGGAAGAAGAAAGGGAGAAGAAAACCGCGCGCAAACTACCCGCGCCGCATCACGCTGCCAGTCGCACAGCCTGGCGCAGGCATTGCCAACAGGAAGCAAGGAAACGCGCGCCGATCCCTCGCGGGAGGTACGGCGTTGGAGCGCGGAGACGGAGGAGGAGGAGGCGGCGGCGGCGGCGGGGTCCGACCTGAGAGGGGTGGGTGGCGGAGCAGAAGCCGCCGGTCGCGGCGACTCCGGCGGCTCGGGCTCCGGAGCGGACAGCGGATGAGCGGAGGCGGGTAAGATCTGGGAATCAGTGGAATGCGATGTGATTGTGCTGCTGCGGCCTGCGGGTGGTTGGGTTTGCGGGCAGATCAGCAGATGCTCGTTGCTCGATGGGGTTGGTCGGTCGGGTTGATGCTCGTGACGGCGGGGGTCCACCGGGTCAGCGGAGCGCAGTCTCCGTCCGTTCGTTGGCACGTCAAGATGCTTGAAGAGAATTTCTTCAGGACGGTATCCCGTCCCGGCGATACCTCCCCGCCGTCTGATACGAGGCCGAAGCCTGCATGCGCTGTGTGTGTTCGCACTCCTAGGTGACTACGTGAGCACTGCATACTAGCGAATACTAGCATAATGCAATACTTTTTTTTCATATTAATTTTATAAATTTATTTCTATTTCTTGTGATCTCCATTTTGCACAAAATAAAATTCATATTCCATCCAAAACCGATATATACCTTTCCCATAATTTTTCTGATTTTCATTTTTAAAAAAATTGGTTAGCTTTTCCTTTTAGAATATTTTTGATACTCCACGGAATTTTTTTTGTGTGTCTAATTAACTTTCATTAGTGTTATTTCTAGATGAGAACTTTTGGTCAAAGTTTTTAAAATTCTACAATTTTATGATTTTTTTTCTTATTTTCATTATTTTTTGACCCGATGCTTTTGATCCGATACCCTTTTTTTTTTACCTGATACTCGATGATGCCACCGATACTCGACGATACCATCAACCCAATACCACCTATACTCGACACCATCCCCGATACTTTGTGATAGTGAAATTCTCAGCAACAGGATCCTGCCCGAGGACAGGGCAGGAAAACGACAAAACGACACACTTTTCATCTCGCGTGAGCGTCTTGTGTCCCACGATCACAGGGATGGGTCTATCCTAGCCGTCGGATGCCGATCTTGCCAGCGCACGGGGACACGGAAGAGTTTCCTTACTACTCCGTATGTGCAGTTCGTTTTATTTGTATTTAAATTTTTTATTTTTATATCTTTTTGTATGAAGTCCAAATAGCGTAGAACAAATTTCATAATTCATCTAAAATAAGGTTCACATTTTTCCTTGTCCTAGCTTTTATTTTAGAAGTATATCTAATATTTAACTAGATTTTTATACTTGTTTGTGATGTATGATACCTTTTCTTTGATACCTTAATAATACCATAAAACTCGGCAATACCACCAACCTGATACCATCCAATACCCAATACTTTTTGTTTGTGATATGTGATACCCTCATGATCCCTTTTTTCGATACTGAAACTCGACGATAGCACTGATACTTCTGATCCGATACCTGATTTTTTGACCTGATAATCCATGATATTTTGTGATCCGATACTTTTTTTAATCCGATACTTGTTTTTTTTATCCGATACTCGATGATACTTATGATCTGGTACCTAATTTTTTGACTTGATACTCGATGATACTTCTTATCCGATACTTGATTTTTTGACTCGATACTCGATGATACTTTTGATCCGATACCTGTTTTTTGACCAGATAACCTATGATACTTTTGATCCGATACTTGGTTATTTTGAATACGATACTTGTTTTTATTGACCTAATACTCGATGATACTTTTGATCCGATACCTGTTTTTTGACCTGATACTTGATGATACTTCTGATCTGATACTTGATTTTTTTACTCGATAATTGATTAAACTTCTGATCCGATACCCAATCTTTTGACCATATAATCGATGATACTTCTGATCCGATACTTGTTTTTTTTGAATCCGATACTTGTTTTTTGACTCGATACTAGATGATACTTCTGATCCGATACTTAATTATTTGACCTGATAATCAATGATACTTCTGATATGATACTTGTTTTTTTAATCCGATACTTGATTTTTTTTGTAGAGAATAGGACATGCGTTGATACTACAAATTTGATACATGATACTATATACCTGATACACCAACTTTGATACTGCATACATTACACTTCAACTTTGATACATGATACATACCTAATACTACAACTTTGATACCGCATACATGACATTTCAACTTTGATACTACAACTTTGATACATGATACTAAATACCTGATACTACAACTTTGATACTAGTGATCTGATACCTGTTTTTTTGACCTGATAATCGATGATATTTCTGATCTGATACTTGATTTTTTTGACCCGATACTTGATGATACTTATGATCAGATACCTGGTTTTTGGACCCGATAATCAATGATACTTCTGATCCGATACCTTTTTTTTTTACCCGATACTCGATGATACCTATGATCCGATACCTGATTTTTTGACCCGATACTCGATGATCCTTCTGATCCGATACCTGATTTTTTGACATAATGATCGATGATACTTTTGATCCGATACTTAATTTGTGATATATGATACCCTTCCCATAATACCTTTTTTTCGATACCTCAATGTTACTAAAAAAAACTTAAAATTTGATTCACCTAAGAAAGTAAAAAAAAAAAGATGCTAAATCCACATAGAAGCAAACGACGGAAGCATGCATACAGAATAGGCAAAGAAAAAAACCAGTAAATAATGACGGTTTGCTTTTTTTGTTGGACAACGGTGTAGATTAGCAACACATGCATGTAGATTTATTTTGTTGGACATAGGGTACGTGCTATGCGAATTTTTTTGAGTGTGGAGATGTACTTCGTTTTTTTTAGTGCGAAGACGTACGGGGAAAATCTTGTGGAAGAAAACTCGCAGGTGAAAACGCGGGGTGAGATTTTTGTCTACATGGTAGTCTGTATTTTTAATCCTGCAGCAGTATTGAGTGCATGCAACATGCAGCCAGTGGTGTAGTCGTGCTCGTGCAGATCCTACGTGCGAGTAGTGGGCGAGCGGCGCGAGGGGCTGCGCTTATTTTTTTGTCGGCTAGCATTCCCGTCCCACGCGGAAGGAACGGGATGCCGTACGCTAGTTGCCCCCTGCTTGAATATTAGTTTCAAAAAAAAAAAGATGCTTGAATATTCCGTCTCATCTCAGTCTTTGATTGTTGTAACTTGTAACAAAAAAATTTGGGAGGCACTATTAGACAGGCGCCTGTAATTTCAGCATTTGTGCAGGCACATGCCACGTACATGTATGCACACCTCGCGCAAAAAAATTCCACTATCGCAAAACATTTTTTCCAATAAATGGAAATGTGAAAAAACAGTAGAAATTTAGTGAAATTTTTGCGCCTGCACTATTTCGCAAATTATATGAGCAAAAAATCTCTCGACGTGAAAAATAGAAAACAAAATAAAATTTATAATAAATAGAAAACAAAAGAAATCTATAATAAACAGAAAACAAAATAAATCTATAATAGATCAGACCTCGCGCAAATAATTCCACTATCGCAAAAGATTTTTTTCAGTAAATGAAAATGTGGAAAAACAGTAGAAATTTAGTGGAATTTTCACTAATTGAGTGCTAACTATTGGATTAATCCAAACGCACCCACGATCCAACGGCCGACCGCGCGCGCACCCAAAATCCAACGGCTAACCGTGGCGCCTGCGCGTTTGGCCGGTACGCAGGCGCCTGCGAAATAGCGAGGCCGAAAAAATTTATACTGATAGAATAAAATATATTTACATTATAAAAAAGTTTTACTCGAATGCAACATCTTGTAGTTGTGCTGGCAGTGAAAAAAATCAACTAAAGCAAAAAAGAAAACATGTCGAAAACTTCTTCAAAATATCTGTAGTTAAGACTACTAGTAAGCGTAGTTAACACCTTTTTTTAGATCAAAGAAAGAAAGAAGCGAGTCGTTGGTGCGGGTTCGTCTGGCCTTCTTGTTCTCTTTCATCATTGGGTCGTTGACGTGGGAGGTCAGATATGAATCCACGTTGGGTTTAATTACAACAGTAGCTCTAATCTAGTAGGACTAGTTTTGTAGGGTTTCTCCGCAAATAAATTTAGCAGATCTTTTACACCTCGTTGGTGGCACGGCAGGTGACGATGACGATGGCGTCTACTCTTGCATTGACAATGGAAGGTTGGAGTCTTTCTAGTTAGCCAATAAAGGCCTCTCCATCTTGTAACGGAGGAGAATTTGTCATAGCATTGTTGCGGTTATAGATCAGCGTAGCACCACGCCATGCTGCTCCGAGCTCCGGCCTAAAGGCGGGCCATCATCAATTTCAGGATTTTGGATCTGTTCGAGGGCTTCAACATGAGCTCATGAAGGCGCGGCCACATGCCCCTTGCAACTTTGCCACGATGGCTGGCCTTCAATTTGGGGTCTTCAGATCTAACCAAGGTTAGTCTGTTGGATTGGGAAAGGGGGAGATTTTCCTAGTCTGGGTAATCTGGTTGTTTTCTTCAGCACGATCTTCTTCATCAATCTCAAGTCGGATCTAATATTGCCATGATTACTTCATGAATTTGATCGTTTCAATCAACACCCCTATGTGGACAAGACTACAAAAGACACAAATGATGCGACCAAGGATTCTATTTACTCTGTTGTGGCGATAGCGACAACAAGAGAAGGAACTTGGATTGCCTGTACCTCTTCCTTCACCACCACCTAGATATAAAAATAGAAAAGCTTATGTTCCGGGAACAAGAGTTTTCTATGAAAGGTACGCAGATGATATGGTATTTTGAATTGCCAAAGGAAAATGATCAAAAGAAGCAGTAGGCAGAACAGAAGAAATGAGAAGAATAAAAACAGGGGATGTGATGTTTATGATGAGGACATCACTATCTTCGATATAGCCACACCGACAACTCAACGACAAGATGGAATGATGAAAGGACCAGTTACGCGATCTTGTGCACGTCAGCAAATGGTCAACATGGTGCTATGGAATTATGGAGAAGCACCATCTCGTGAAGCAGGCATCATACGCCACATGCAAAGAAGATGAAGACTCCTCATACAGATGGGCCGGCCCATAAGGAGGCGCCATGGCCAGGTTGGGCCTAGCTCACGGCTGGCCCAAGGTGGCTAGGCGCCCACCCCCCTCCTAGCCCACATAGCCCAAGGTGGAACAATGTATCTAGACGCGTGTACTGTAGCAAACCGACTTACTGTAGCACGTCGGTTACTGTAGCAAACCGACCTAAAGTGGCTATAAATAGATAGCCACCCCCTCATTTGTAACTTGGGTTTTGTTAGGAATCACTTTAGCTTCTTTGCTACTGTCCGTGCAAGCACGTGTTGATTAGACCATCTGCGCACGTGTAAGACTCCAAATTTCAGATTGCTTGTTATCTTGTTCTTGCTCGTTCTCGATTGCGTGCAGGATCGTTGTTCGTGCTCCGGCAGGATCAACAAATCAGGAGATTGGTGTACCGGTTGCTAAGGCGCAAGCGTCGTGGACGGTTGTAGTCGGGCCGCTAACGTCAAACTCCGAATCAGATCGAGAGTTTCCTCGTCTCTCATCGAAAGATCAGGCCACATTTTCCTATCAGTTTAGCATTCAGGCCCTTTTCTAATTGAAATGATACTCTCACTATGGTTTAGAGATCCATACATGAAAGGGGATATCATAATTTCATTAATACATTTGTCCCTTTTTTAAAGAAAGACAAGCAATAAAAATGATGAGCTACTGTAACAATTCAGAAAATACGACGGAACATTTAACTGAAGAGTAGCAACATTCAAAATCAATGATTACAACAAAACAAAACATTTGTCACGACAAACAAAGATACTAACTACAAAAAAAAAAAGAGGACCCCCCTTTTTTTTTGCAAAAATCAAATCAATTATAACAATTTTAAACTTTCTTGCAACAAAAAAATACGCCGACTACAACAAAATCGAACCAAGGGTACAAGGTCAACGTAGGGCCAGACGGTACACAATGTTACACGTTTGTGCCACCATAAAAAGCTTGACGATATTTGGGAAAGGTTGTGTGGTGTGGCCCTACATGGAAGGTTGGACATGGGTGGAGCTCAGCGATGTCGAGGAAGACCGGTAGGCCAAACAAGCAGAGCCATTAGTGTGATCAAGGAAGATCACCGATGCAACTGTGCAAGGTAGAGGAAGACCGGTAGGCCAACAGTTGTGGCATCGTGGTCGAACCAGGGGTTTGTTTTTCGGTCTGAAAAACCTGAAATTCGGTTATCTCGGGCTTGCCTGGGACTTTATGGGCTTTGGCAAAAAAATTCTGCCTTTTTTGAATTTTCAAACGGCCCATCCAACCCAGACTGTAATCTATTCTCAGGCATGCCATCTAACACGTACATCTTGTGCATGGGCCTAATATTGTAGGCCTATTCTACACTGGGCTGGGCTTTCACACAATCATGACTACGTACTAGTATTATCAGGAGTACTAACCCACCATCTACACATAGCAGGAAGGGCTCATTATGAGCAGTAGTATACTACCGATGGACACCCTGGGCAAATAGAGAAATTTTGTAGTACACAAAATGAATATGAGTACCAATTTTCTCGGTCTAAACTCTAACGGCTCGAGTGAAATTTAGGCCCCGTTCTTTTCAGCTTAACGGCTTAACAGCTTAACAACTTATCTACGTTTTGAAAACACATATGATTTGAGTTTTTGAGTCTGTTTTTCCGCAGTTTTGAAGATGGGTCCTAATGCTTTAAAAAGCAAGTCAAACGAAATGTATCCGAATCTCGAGACTATCTCGAGTAGTTCTCAAGCTCACTATTTCATCTTTCAAATTGCTCATTGTTCGGATCACCAAAAGAAAAACGCGCTTTAAATTTTATATACTACAGTTGTAGAATATGTTTCTCAAGTATACTTTGAAAACAATTTTTCTTATAATAATGATTCTTCGAAAACACTTCGATCATGATTATGCTACCACCATGTTATATTTACTATTGTGTGTACCGTAAAAGTGAGGTTTTGAAGGTGACATGGAAACCACTAGCATAATGGTCCGAGAGTGGGATCTCATGGTGAGCCTGAGATGTCCAGAGCCACCGGTCGCTCGACGGCTCATCGCCCGGCGGCGATTGCATGGCGGCCATCAAATATCTGCCAAATCATTGAGACCATGAGGTGAGAGAGCATGAGCTTGCATGCCTCCGTGGAAAAGAATGCCCGGCAAGTCGAGCTCCAAGAATTATTATCACTAATTCATGAGAGCTAGGGTTTAAGGTTTGGGTTCCACACAAGCAAAGCAATCAACGGGAGCCTAGCTAAGAGTCGGGGAGTACTGGTAGCAATAATTTGTTGGTTTGTGGTGATCCAGTGATCCTCTATCACAATTATTTGGGCCCTAATTGAGGTCTCTCTCACACGCTTCTTTTTCTTTGGTGATGGGTGTTGCAGCTACTTTTTTTTTTTGCCCTCGCCTGTATATATTTGGTACCAGCTTTAAAAGTTTAATCGATCGATTGGTCGCTGCACACCTTTATATCTGCACACATAATGCTTCGTTGATCATCATTAAGCCTAAAAGTGCACGTACATGTGTACATTAATCAATTGGAGTCACTACAGGAAAATCATTCATTGTCGACGGCCAAATATAGTATATAGACAGCCAAGTCGCTGCTGTCCACCATAAACATAATTGTCGACGGTGGGAAACACGGCTGTCTACCATAACCCTGGAACACGGTCACCCATCGATCCGTCACGCAGAATGGTCGACAGCTAACGGAAAACCCGTCTACCATATGGGCACAAAGAATAATGCCGCTTAACGACGCTGCTACCGTGCACCACAACGTGCGGTGAAGGCGACTGACATACGGGACCCACATATAGTCGTCGGCCGAAGGTTCAGCCGTCGACCATACGTTGCCGCTTCTCAAGGTCAAAAAGCCTCGGCGCCTTTAGTGTTTGAACTAAAACTTCCTCCTCCTCGTTACCAACATGGGCGCGGCGCTGCACACACCGAGGTCCCGGTTCGAGCCGCCGCGCTTCGGCCTTTTTAATTATGGTCGACGGCATCGATTAGCTGTCGACCATAGCTAATATTTCAGGTGATTTTCCATGTGCTGGATAGCACCCGCGGGCGAATGACATACGGGACCCACATATGGTCGTCGGCCGACAGTCGGGCCGTCGACCATACGTTGCCGTGGCTCAAGGTCAAAAAGACGCGGTGCCCTCATAGTTTGAACAAAAATCTTTCCCCCCACCTAGCTACCAATGAAGGCGCGGCATCAAGGCGCAGCACACCCGAGGTCTCGGTTCGAAGTCAAGGCCATACCGGGCCAATTTTTTCTTATGGTCGACGGCATTTATTAGCTGTCGACCATAGCTTCAATTTAATATTTCATGTGATTTTCCATGTGCTGGATCATGTGTGTATTTTGTAGATATTAGTAATATTATTTGTAAATTGGTTGGTTGTGGCATTTAGTATTTTATGACATGTAGTATTTTATGTTGCAAGGTAAATTTAAAAATTTTAAAAGGCTAACTTTTTTTATATGATAGCTAGCTTTTGGGTAAATTTGGAATGTAGTAATTAATTAAAATTTTGCAAAGGCTATTTTTGTCATGAGTGTCATATGGGTATTTAGGATGGCAATTAGGGTATTTTAGGATGGCAATTAGGGCATTTTAGGATGACAATTAGGGCATTAGAGGGTTTTTGTCGATTATCTTTACGCTAACCCTACCATTTTGCTGCAATAGCCATATGCTATATGTTTGCCGTATATAAAAATGTGTCTTACTAGGATTTTGTTTTCTTTTTTCCTTTTTATGATCTACTTTAATGTGGTAACTATTTTTGATGCATTGGAGTATGTAAATTTGTGAAAATATTGGATATTTAGATTTGAAATTCTAATTTTTCAGTTTATGGTCGACCAATTTTCGCCCTCACCGTGGATGAAATTTACTGTTTTTCCGTCCCACCATAAGAGGGTACGATGCGTGTTTGACCAGGTCAAGCTTATGGTCGACGGCATTAAATCCGGCCGTCGACCATACTTGTGTAGACGGCTTTAGGCCGTCGACCATAGCGTGTCCTTATCCCCATCATTGGCGCGCGCTGCTTTTAGCTAGGTTTTTACCCGCGCCTCCTCGCCGCTGCCGCCGCCAGCCGCCGCCGCTCGCGGAGGTTGCCCACCGCCCGATCGGCCACCGCCGCCTTTAGCTCGCCCCACGCCACCGCCGCCCACTCCGCCACCGCCGCCGTTGCTTCGCCCCACGCCACCGCCAAGCACTCTCGCCTCCGCCGCCTTTAGCTAGCTTCGCTTTAGCGCTTTTGACCCGCCAAGCCCCAATCCGGCGGGTTCGTGAAGAAAGTAAGGTACATCTCGCCGTAATATTTATACGCTCGCTATGTGATGTTATAATGGTAGTGTCGACGGTTTTTGTTGAAATAGTTAAACCGTCGACCTAAGTTAATTATTGTGTTGTTATATGGTAGTGTCGACGGTTTTTGTTGAAATAGTTGAACCGTCGGCTTTGGTTAATGCACGTTTGTCATGTACAACCGTACGTCATCCGTTCGGGAGTGCACGATTCGTAAGGGTTCCGGACGGTGATTCGCTGGAACCTATTACGAGGAGTGATCACGCCCCGAATTGTCCACGCTTTTGGACAGCCGATTAACGGGCCCATTAAGCGCGATCGTTGTGGTGCACGTGGATTTGAGGAGGAATTTTGGTGGCGTAACCCGTTGATCTCTGCGGCACAACATAAGTGCTAGGCTAGGCCTAGCCGCACGCGTGCACGTGGGGTTCAGCGGGGTTACGCCGCTGAAATTCCTCCTCAAATCCACGCACCACAACGACGCCTAAACGGGCCCGTTCGTTTGCGGATTTAGGACCTATCCCGACCTATAAACACTAGACCTCATACATGCATTGTTCATGGAGCTTAGGCAATGGAATCGCCCGGAGTTGGATGTACGACGGTTGGCGTAAGAATGGTAGACATTCGCGGAGTGGGTCTGTGAACACTAAGGAATTTGTGAGGAATGCTTTCCATTCAAGATCGAACCCCGATATCAGCAGAGTGAGATGCCCATGTGCCATGTGTGGTAACCTGAAGTGGAGGACTCGGGAGGAGATTGAGAATCACCGTGCAAGCGTGGTTTCAAGCCAAATTATTTCGTGGGATCGATCATGGGGAGGCAAGCGGACACGATCGGTTAGAGATGTGGGTGTACCGCTTGATGTCGATGAAGGGTTTGATGAAGTGGATAGGATGAATGAGATGCTTGATGATTTCGCCAACATCATGAAATGCCGAGCCAAGATCGGGAGGAGTCTGCCCCACCACAAGACCAGTTCTTCGGTCTTTTATCGCCGCCAGAGCCGCTGCATGAGAAAACCGAGGTGTCTGCCTCGCCGCAGCGGGCGCGTCTCATCTCAATAAAGTCAAGGCACAACTTCTCAATTGACTGTTGCGAGGACATCATCAAGCTAATTTGTGACCTTCTTCCTGAAGGCCACAAGATGCCACTAAGTTGGTACGAGTCTTCGAAACTTCTCAGAGGTCTAGGAATACCGTACGTTAAGATAGATTATTGTCATCGCAACTGCATGTTATTCTGGAAAGGTGACGCCGACAAGACCCATTGTGACCGCTGTGGAGATTCTCGATATTTTGAAGTGGAGAATGAGGATGGTACGATGCGATAGACCAAGACTGCGAGGAAAACCTTACGGTATTTCCCAGTTACGCAACGGATACAAAGGTCAGACATGTCCGAGAAAATCAAGAAGCATATGAGATGGCATAAGGTGGGCACTCGTAAGAGGCCGAGCTTATGGTCCATCCTTCGATGCGAAGCTTGGAAGAGCTTCGATAGGAAGTATCCTGATTTTGCTCGAGATCCAAGGAATGTCCGTATTGGTCTTATGACGGACGGGTTCACGCCATTCAACACAAGTGCACAACGCACTTTTGCGGCCGATTTTCAGATCCCGCATAATCTTCCCCACACTTTGCATGAAACAAGAGTACATGTTTCTATCTCTAATTGTTCTCGGTTCTAGTAGTCCCGTAAGAAATCGGACTTGTTCATGAAGCCGCCGTTGAGGAGTTGAAGGATCTGTGGGAAAATGGGGTCGACACATATGATAGAGCAACAAATACGACTTTTAAGATGCGCGTCGCCTATCTGTGGTCGATCCATGACTTTCCGGCGTATGGCATGTTCTCAGGATGGAGCACACACGGTCGCATGGCCTGCCCATATTGCTTGGATGACACACATGCTTTCCAGCTTCAACACGGTGGTAAGCCATGCTGGTTTGACTGCCATCGTCGATTTCTTCCACGTGGCCACCGCTTCAGAAAACAATCGAATGCATTTCGAAAAGGTAAAGTGGTTAGGGATGATCCACCTGTGCGTCGAGGGGTTGCAGACATTGTGGCTTGGCATGACAGATTAAAAGATACAAATGACGGCTCACGAGGGTTTGGTGTGGAGCATAATCGACCCATAAGTGTTCCATCTACGCCATCAGACGCAAAGGATTTGAAGCAACCTCACAATGTTGATGTCATGCATCGTGAAAGGAACATGGGCGAGTCTATATGTAGCACAAGTTTTGATATCACGATGTGACGAAGAGAACGTGAAAGCACATTTAGATTGTGCTATGCTATGCGATAGGCCTGAAATGGAGATGAACAATACATCTCAGCGGAGACCAAGGGCGAGGTATTGCTTAACACCAGGACAACGAAGGCAGGTACTTCAATGGTTTCAGACCAATCTTAAATTTCCGATGGGTATGCAAAGAAACATCCGAAGAGGAGTCAATCTTACTCAAGGAAAGATAAACGGTATGAAAAGTCATGACTACCACATATTCATGGAGCGTCTCATTCCCGTGGTGTTTCGTGGATATGTAGATGATGAGATATGGAGAACATTGGCTGAGCTGAGCTTCTTCTATCGACAGATCTGTGCGAAGGAGGTGAGTGAGTCGGAAATGGCTAAGTTGGAGACGGATATAGTTGTGATAATAACTAAGTTGGAGAAGATCTATGTCCTGTGGTTTTTCAACCCTATGCAAAGACCTTCTCGCATCTACCATATGAAGCGAAGATTGGAGGCCCATGCAATATCGGTGGATGTATCCTGTGGAACGATGTTGAAGACAAGTGAGAGCAAAGGTGAAGAACAAGGCGCGTGTCGAAGGAAGTATTGCAGAGGCTTTTTGCTTCAAGAGATATCACATTTTACATCGAAATACTTCACGAGAAGAACAATGTCAAGGCCCATGCTCCAAGATATAAAAAAGTTCGTCACAGAGTCGCAACGAGCCTCAAGGTCTTTGGTGGTCAAGGCATACCTGTGGGGAAAAGTACTTCACGTGAGTTAACACCCGACGAGAAGATTGTTGCACAAATATATATTTATGATCAAATGGAGGAAATGGAAGGATATGTCGAGTAAGTGCACTTAATTCTTTTTATTCTCATCCCTAGACACATTCTTATTTCTATGTACATGTTCGACACATCCGACGCATAATTCATACAAGAGGAGTGAAACGACCGGTTCACCTAATCCCACCAGATTAAGCATTTGAAACGTCATGGGCGCAAGGAGGCCGGAATTTCTTAACCTGGTTTTTTACAACGTAAGCAATATTATTTCCAACTTCAGACGTGTCAGTAAAATCATAGAGATATTGTTCAACCTATCAATTTTTTTGCGTTGGTCGAAAACATCCTAGCATACATAACGATCTCCGCCGATGTCTCAAGGATGTCGGTGTTCCATAAGATCATATGGTACCTATGATGTTAGTGGGTACCGATTTCGCTCTAGAATGTACCGAGGCGGCCAAAGCCAATTTAACGATCAGAATACGGGTGTGGTAAGTTATGCTGTGGGGGAAAACGGAGATGTGATGGAATATTACGGATAATTGAGGAAATCATAGAGATATCTTATGACGGTCGCAATGATCTATCTCTAGTCTTGTTTCGCTGCCATTGGTTTCATCCAGCTTTAAGGTCGAGCGCATTCCGAACTTGGTCTTGTTGAGGTCGTGCACAATTCATCGAATGTTGGCTTCGACCCATTCGCTTCTTCCTAACCAAGTCGAGCAAGTGTACTATTTCACCTATCCAAACCCAAATACGCTTCTAAGTGGGTTGTATTCAAAACCAATCCTCCGGATAAATTACTTGCATTGACAGATGAGGATATTCCATGTGTCACGATAGTAGATGTGCCGTTTCAAGAGGATGGCTTGCCAGGAGAGATTCATGTGGATATTGGGATAGGACTTGACAACCTACCGAACCAACCTTTGATTGAGGACGAAGAAATTGAACCTTTGAACGAGGCGGAAGCAATTAAACCCGTCGAAGAGGAGGAGAGGGAGGAGGATGACACTTCGGATGACGATGATGATATTGAACCTGAAATAGTCAGCACAGACCCGAATGATATCCAAGATGATGCTTACTTCTGATTGTAGGTGCCATTTGCGCTAACTATTTATTACCATTCTGCTTTTTATTTCAACGCTTATTTTCTATTAACGCACTATTTATTACTATGCGTGATGGCCCCTGTGAAGAAGAAAGGTGTGGCGTACCCTTGCTATTTAAAATCGCGAAAACCGTTGCACGACGCCTCTTCACCCGTCGACAGGAGGAGGAGGAGGATGAGGAGGAGGTGGTGGTGGGCGAGGAGGGAGGTGAGGATGGCGAGGAGGGAGATCTGCAGGGCGAGGAGGGAGAGGAGGATGGCGAGGAGGAGACTGCAGGCGAGGAGGAGGTGAGGATGGCGGAGGGAGGTGAGGAGGGGCTCGGGAGGCCGAGTCTGGGGCTTTGACGAGGAGATGAGGAGTCACGGAGGATCCGTTAGGAGGCCGTCAACACAACGAAAAGGCCGAGGGATAAATAAGCTTCCTGCAGCCCCTGTCAATCCTAACGACGGAATTTACTTTAAATACTCCGGTGACAAGTACGTTCAACAATTGCATCATCATCAATCTTACTAACACTTAAATGATCAATTCACGCTGTTATTGTGTTCTTCTAGCAATTTGGTGGCAATCAGCACTGGAGTGAAAGAGCCAGGTCCTGCTCTGGGGGCGATTCTACGGGTTTGCTACCCTAGGATGATGGAGGCTGGGAATGAGCACAGCGCAGCGCTTAGTTGGGAGGACTACAAACTTGCTAAGGATACCGAGATGGATTCCGTCACGAAAGCGTGTACTTGACGAGTTAGTTCGTAAGATAACAATCTTTTCATTCATTAAACTCGATGTATTTTGCTAATGCACACCAATTGTCTTTTCACCTTCTATACAAAGCTAGGTATCAATTGCCTCTTGATTTTACTCAATGACAATAAACATTACTAATCAAGTTATTGAAAGAAAGGCCGCGAAGTTGGTGCGAGAGTTGATTTCACTCGTCAAGGTGAAGGCCGCCGAGCGACACTTCAAGAGGAAAGGATTGATACAAGGAAGGATGGCACTTCTCGAGACCATTTTCTCACGCCAGATGAGTACTTTGCTTGTCGACCGAGTGGTGCGACAAGTGCCCCGATGCTTGAGGTACCTTTCGACATGTATGACAATCCGAGTGGAGAGAGAAATCGAAAGGAACAAGGCAAATCGTATTGCCTCCGGAGATGCTTGTGTGACCCATCTCGGTAGCTTGGCCGATGGCTCACCTTGCCAAAGTGATGGTAAGATGACTCTACTTTAACGCTTTCTAGTTAGCTAAATTGACTTTGTATACAACATCGCAGAGAGAACAAACCGCCAGATCCAAGCTACATAGATGTTCACACCAAGGCACACTCGGCGAGAAACACCGATGGCACACACGTGCACCTTTGGACGCCCAAATTTGCATTTAGATTGGTAAGTTCTAAGTTTTGGCGTTCGCATGTACGTAGGATTAATTTGACCATTATTAATGAAGAGGCTTTGACCGCAGGATCGCTACGTGGACGCAATGACCGAGGTGCACGGGCCGAGTGCACTCTCTTGAGGCACCCTTGGACGCAGCCCATCATTCACTCCCGTATGGGGAGGGATCACGGTCGGTTGGCGTTGGGGAACGACGCCTCTGCTTCTTCCGAGTACATGCCCGAGGTGAGGGCAGCTCGAAGGGCTTCGGCCCGCCTACTTCCTTGAGGCAACAGGCGTTGGAGGACCGTAACCGCATGTTGCAACAATGATTCAGAGCTAACTAGGAAGCGAGAGGAGGACGCGAGAACAAACCAAGCTGCCCTATCTGCACTTGCGCTCATCGAGCGTTGGATACCGAGAGGATTTTGCTTTTCCGACATGCCATGTTTTTAATTTCCATATTTGGTTTAACACGCGCTAATTGTGCTTTACCTTGCAGTCCTACCTCCGCCACAAGGAGCTTCAGACATTAATCCTCCGACGGGTAAGTCGATGTAAATGCTTTAATTGTCTAGCCATGAAGTGCGACATACCACAATCGATAATGCTCCTTGCGTGCTTCAAAGATCGCTACTCCAACTCAAGCCCCGCCAAGGATCCTTCTCGCCCACCGATGCCATGCTTCGCCGCTTATCCCTACTCCCGCCACGACGGGTAAAATTTCTTAACTCCCATGCAAGGATCCATTTTAGGCAATATCGCATATATTACATTTCAATTTGTTTGCTTGCAGCGCCAGATCTGCTCTCGCAGACAGTTCCAATGCCAAATCCCTACATGTGGCAATATGGACCTCCTGGACCTTCTCAACCACACCATATGCCGATGCCAAGCCCCTACATGTGGCCAATTCCACCTCAAGGCTACACTCAAAGAAGTCGGGTCCTTCACACCTCCGTGATGTAATTCATCTAATTTTAGAATCTCAAATGGCAAAGTGAATCTTACTTGATCAATTCCATCTCTTTCATTAAAATTGCTACTTAGGGATCCGGATCACCGCCTCAAAGACAAGAGGTGCAGCATGGTGATGATGCAACCGGTGGCTCTGTGCCCGCCTTCGACGATAACTTTGTGGATGATATGCTTGTGCAACCACCCACCTTTCCCCCCTCCTCTTAAGTAAACGGACTCGTGATGATGAATGTATGTTGTTACATGTCTACTATTGCATATGTGTGGAATGTGACAATGTGTGTATTTTGTGATGCATAATTGTGTTGGAATGTGCATGTATATGTGAAATTTGTGGCTATATATGTGTCTAATGTGCATTTGTGTGAAAATATGGCTATATGTGGGCATATGGCCATATTTGGGAAATATTTGGAGATTGTGGGGAATTTTCAGGTATGAAAGACCACCAGATTTCATGGCGGACGGCGGCAATGGTGTGTTTTTCTGGAATTTTTAACAATTATTTTAATTTTTTTTTTGCTGTAGCCAATTTATGGTGGACGGCTTTATAACGGCCGTCGACCATAACCGAAGGCCTGCACATTATGGTAGATGGCAATTATAAGGCCGTCCACCATAATATTATGGTAGACGGCCGAACAGAGGCCGTCCACCATAAACCACGTGGCAGTAAATCCCTCTCCCTCGTTATGGTAGACGGCTTTCTCCAGGCCGTCGACCATAAGTTGACGGACGGATTTGGCCGTTACCGCAGATATGGTCGACGGTCGTTATAGATGCCGTCGACCATAGTATGGTCGACGGCCTTGCTGTCGAGCATATTTTTATGGTCGACGGAGCAGTGTCGTCGGCGTATGGTCGACGGTCGGCCGTCGAGTATACTTTGGGTGGACGGTTTCCCTTCTATGGTAGACGGCTCAGGCCGTCTAAAATGATCAACTTTCCTGTAGTGAGTGTGTTAGCTACGCTCATCAAACGAAGCGAGAGCTGAGACCATTTACTGTTTCCTCTAGACACTTATCTTTCTCATGTTTAGAAGCAATCTCTTAACTACTCCCTCCGTTATGAAATAGTTGTCGTGTTGGACATTGACACGGTCTCCAAAATACAACTTTGACCATTAAAAACTATTGTAATTTAATATTAACATGCATTAAAATTATACTTTTATGAAAGTTCTATTCGAAACGAATTCATTTATATGAATTTTATGCTTCAAATCTAAATGGTTTAGAAGTATTTTATAGATAAAATTTGAAAACATTGACTTAGGACATGTCTAAAACGACAACTATTTTAGGATGGAGGGAGTATTATTTTAGTCCTTAAGAACCTCTAAACTAGAGCCATCCTCCAAGCTTAAGTAAGCGTCCTCCAAGCACTCAAGTCTCTACTAGATTTGTTATTTTTAATAATTCATTTCTTTATGTCGGGCTTGTCTAATAGATCCTCTCCGATTTTGGTATGTAAACAGAGAGAATCTATTAGACAAGCCCAACATAGTTACTCGGACGTGTACTTTCAATTTACGCTACCCTTATACTGAAGCACCTTTCAATGGTGCGTGTCCACTTATTGACACGTGGGGCTAGACCCACCTGTCAGCCCCCCTTATCACAATGCCTATGATAATTCACGAGTTTAGTTGCTAGCTAGGCCCACATGTCATATACTATATCTTCTGGCTAATCTAATTTTAATTCAAACAGGCCCACCTGTCATACATCTCGGTTGCCACCCATTACACAACCGACGTGGGCCCACCTATTATTGAATCCGCTATAGGGTATCTTTCTACTTCTCGCTTCCGTTTCAGGAGCTCGTTGGAGTACAGCACGGCGGCGCCCTAGCCCACGCCGATAGAGCTGCTCCGGCCATTCAGGTCTACATGGCCTTCCACACCGCCTTGCGTCACCGGCGTGCTCGATGGGGCCATGAGGTGGTGGCACGGCTGTGCTAGCCGCGTGGCAGTGCGCCAGTGAACGCACGGTGCGCAACACCTATCCTTGGCCTAGCACAAGGACATGGAGAGCATTTAGGGCCTGTAGGGTCTACATATGGTGGTGGCGGCAACTGATTTTTGCTGGAGCTAGCCAGCGATGAGGACGATGGTGGCTGCCAAACAGAGGACTCAGGGCCTGTTTGGTTCCCGGTCACATTTGGCCACGCCTAAACTTAGTCAGGCCACAAGGGCTTAGGCACATGTTTGGTTCCAAGCTAAACTGAGGCACGCCACAGCCCTTGAGGCAGCCTTCGGCTCGTTCTCTTCATCATTTTCACCACAGACTGTGGCGCTCGAATCGAGCGCCACACCGCGCCGCAGCTCTCTCTCTCTCTCTCTCTCTCTCTCTCTCTCTCTCTCTCTAGGTGGAGATGGCAGCACGAGGCGGCGCCGCCAGGTTCCTCCCTCCCCGCCGCCTTGCCTCCTCCCAGCAGCCGCTGGGTTCCTCCCGCCCGTCGGGTTCCTCCCCGCTGGCTATTGATGGGGGAACTGTGGATTTGTGCTTGATTGTGTGATTTGTTGATTAATCGGGATGGGGAATGTGGATTTGTTGATTAATCGGGATAGGGAATGTGGATTTGTGCTTGATTGTGGCTATAAACCAAACACTTGCCAATATTTTTTTGCCTAGCCTATGGTTAGTCATGGCTGCGAACCAAACACCCGCTAAGGTTAGCCAAGTTAGTCGTGCCACACCCTTAGCACCCTGCTAAGGTTAGGCGTGGCTTTTATAGTCACGAACCAAACAGACCCTATCAGTGTCCGAGGCCTCCACGGCTTCCTAGGCAAAATTTGTTCCACGACGGTGTAATTAAGGGACACATTTGGGAGGCTTGAGGTGAAAGCAATTGGAGAACTACCTACCAAGGTGCCAGAGAAGCAAAAATGGGGTGAATTTTGGTTGGCCGCGGTGGAGATGGTCAACGGAGCTCTACAGGGCAAGGGAACACAATCAAATTGACGGAGAAGGGAAGAGAGAGAGAGAGAGAGAGAGAGAGTAGCACAACGCGGTGGTGGTGAATTGGTGATGCCATAGTGGCAGGGCTCGGGGTGTAAGGCAGAGAAAATTGGTGAGAAGTCATGATCGTCGTTGGGCTTCGCAAAAATGCCATCCCGCTCGTGGGATTCTTTAAAATGCCACCCCCATCATCGCGCCACCAATTTTCATGCCATTTCTTCGATTCCAGCTTGTTTTACCGTGCGAAAAGACACAAATGCCCCTGTTGCTAGCTGCGCCCTTCGGCTTATGTCCTCGGTAATTCACTATTTTCGAGGTCTTATGTTGCTCGGATGAATTTGTGTTGAACACGAAAGTTGTAGATAACTTCAAGACGCATTTTTTTCATGTATACAAGTTTTTCATTTGAGCAATGTAGGAATTTATAAAAAATATTTTTATCGCTGCCTGCTTTTCGGCCGACGGCACCGTACGCGGTAATTTGCCATTTTCGTGGTCTTATGTTGCTCGTATGAATTTGGGTTGAACACGAAAGTTGTAGATAATTTTGATTCTCATCTTTTCATGTAGACAATTTTTTCATTTGAGCAATGTATGAATTTATAAAAAATATTTTTGTCGCTTCCTGCTTTCGGGCCGGCCGACGGCACCGTCCTTGGTAATTCGCCATTTTCGAGGTCTTATGTTGTCGGATGAATTTGTGTTGAACACGAAAGTTGTAGATAACTTCGAGACGCATCTTTTTCATGTAGATAAGGTTTTCATTTGAGCAATGTATGAATTTATAAAAATGGCGAATTACCGAGGACATAAGCCGAAGGGCGCAGCTAGCAACAGGGGCATTTGTGTCTTTTCGCGCAGTAAAACGGGCCGGAATCGAAGAAATGGCATGGAAATTGGCGGCGCGACGATGGGGGTGGCATTTTAAAGAATCCCACTAGCGGGATGGTATTTTTGTGAAACGCAACGACGATTGTGGCTTCTCACCAATTTTCTCACGTAAGGCAACGGCGAAGGTCTAGTGGGTGAACGGTGATGGACCGATGGGCAACCATGGCGGTAGACCAGTCCGATGCAAAGGCATCCAATGCCAGGGCGTGTGCGCACGCGCGGGGTGAGGGAGGGAGAGAGCAGAGAAAAAGCATGGTCATAGCTAATTTGAATTCAAATTCGAGTTTCAAATCTGCAGCAAATTTTAGGGCGTTGCATCTGGCTCATTCCTAGAACCATGGGCAACGTCGACCAACGTGTTCTATTCTTGCGGCAACCATGTCGTGCTGTACATACATGCATACATACAGTTAAGTATATAACCAATTGCGCGCAAGTTGCACGAGTGCCGGACACACGGCGGAATGTTGTGCTTGCCGTGGCCAGTTCCAGATGCATCTACAGATGAATCATGATCATGATGTGCATGATCATTTGGATCACTCATAAACTAGCCAAGTGGGGTGAAGAGACTCGATCGCGACAGCATGCATGAATGCATACCACAGCCCTGGAAATTGCTGCATTAAAATCCCTGACGCATACATATATACATGCATGCATGTAACCTATTCGATATATTTATCATCTATGGAAGAAGCAGGGCATGCATATACATGCAGCACCGACACCGTATCTTTGAAGGAATAGCGCCTAGCTATTAGCTGCACTTATACATACATGCACGTATATATACTCGCCATAATTTTCATCAATACAACAAAAAACTAAGTTCAATTCGGTGATCAGCTCGGACCTGTAAATATCCATGCATGTATGCATGTTTGGGTGGTATGGAAGGCCTTAATTTGTGATTTGAGGCTTCCAATTGTTCCTATAAACCGTTTTTGATTGCCGTGAAGGTTCATAGCCTTTTTCAACTAGTTAGGGTGCTAGGGAATTTTAGCTATTCTCAGTCCAAAAGAAGATAAATTTTTTATATTTTTCTTGAGCTTCCTTAGCGCGACAATTCTTTGTGTATCTCTTTTGGTTTCATGGTCTTTTGATAGTAATAAGTGTTTTACTTAATTTGGTTGTGTGTATTCTAATTGATAAAGAAATCAAAAACTTCTTCCATTATTAAAAATTTAAAAGGCGAAATTTCTAAATGTCATTACACAGTCTGGCGGTCTCTTATGTGCCATCGATTAGCCATCGCTTTTTTTATTTGTGATCATAATTATTCTATTATTATTTCATTGTTAAAAATTTATCTTTTTTCATTTTTTTTGTGTGAACTACACAAACATACCAAAAAAATCATGCGATAGAATATGTGCAATAATTTCAATCAATATGTTTTTGATATTTTTATAAAAGTTTATAACGTTAAATTTACACAAAAACAATTTAAACATAAAAAGTATATCCAAATATATATTTATATTGCTGTATACTATATAATTTCATATTTTTTGAGAATTTTTGAAATTTTTACAAAGTTTGAACAAAAAAGAAAAATTTTTGTCCAGAGAATGGGCCATCACTACCGGTTTCAAACCGGATACACTACCGGTTCCACCTAACTGGGAGTGATCTCTTAGGATATCACTACTGGGTTGTGGAACCGGCTGGTAGTGCTGGTAGTGATAGTAGGCATCACTCCCGGGTTGTGGAACAGGTATCACCAATGTCTAAAAATATGATGGGAATATATTAAGAGAACCAAGACTCGAACTCAAAACATCGCTACTCTTGCCTCACCCTTGTAGCCAACCAATCCAACGTCATGTAGTGATATATCTAGGATATATGTACAGTCCTTTTAACTTTTACTTTCCATGAGGCATTACCACCGGTTCATGGCTAAAACCGGTGGTGATACTCAGCAACAATACCGGTTCGTGATCCAAACTGGTAGTGACAGTATCCCGAGGCTTTGGTGTTTAATTAGGACATATCTAATAAATTTTAAATTAAGACGTTTAATACCTTAGCGAATAAAGTATTGCAGAGAAATATATACGGACAGTAGAGAAGGGTGTACATTTTAACTTCAAAAGGTGCTTTTAGGGTACCGGTGACCGGTCCCAGTCCAAGATCCATGAAACACAGAGACAGCAGCCGACGGCGATGGCCACGCACGCGAGACTACTGCGCGAGTGCAACGCAAAGCCTAGACCAGTGCTCCCTCACTAGTGGAACTGCGAGTCTCACAGAAGGACACGTCTAGCTAAGCTGCACCCTAGCTAGAAGAAGATCAGGATCGGGCTGCGAGCCTTACTCACTAAGCAATTCTCTCTCTGTGAACACTGTGCTGGCTTGGCTTGCAGTTAAGCTGTTGCTGTTGCGACATGATTGGCATGGCAGCGTGTGTGCACCATCCGACACGCACGGATTTTAAGCAACAAAAATAACGAGAAAAGTAATGAAAAGAAGCTCGCACTCCGGGAGTCCGAGTTCGTTTTTGTTCTCAATTTCTCATCCCATCCCATCGCTCCTTTTTATGGTACAGTAGTAGTACACTAGTACATTAGTAGTACTATAGTTTTTTTTCTTTTACAAAATGACGCTTGTCGTAGCTTATAAATAATTAAAAGCACCTTGATATGTATGTATAAGTACATGCTTGTATTTTTTTTGTTTATTGCTTATTCATGTAAGAGTGATCCATTCATTTAATCAATTGTTAGATTAGTTTATATTCTTTTGTACTGCATATACGTGTGTACTATGATTATGTAGATACTGACAAAATGATCGGTTCAATCTAAAACTAATATACTACCACCAACTGCCGGTTATTGTTTTCTCTAAAAAAATACCAGTTATTGTCTACCATAAAAAAAATGCTCATTTTTAGCAATATAATAGGAACACCACCACTCTATTAGAGAAAGAAAAAAAAAACATAAAACACACTACACTGACTCAGCCTATAAAAGAATACACCCTGTCTGGTCTGCCCTACCTTGTCATCACTAACCCTCTCAGGTCAAACTAGTTGTCCTTACCTGTCGGACCAACGATGTCATACATATGGCCTCTTCATTTTTGCTTTGGAACAGATCTCTCACATCTTCACCTCTCACCATCTCCTGCATGGTTCATCGCCCATTTGTGATGGTCTTGTACAAAGTACTAGCACATTTGTCGCTCACATCAGCCCTCCCGGACTAGCACCACATCCTTTGGCCTGCGCTCGCATTGGCACTTCTCGACGAGCGCCACATCCTTAATCGGTCCTTGCTTGGACCCCTTCCACCAGCTTACATCTTTGTCAATGCATGTAAGCATCTTCAGCGATCAACCACCGTCGGCCAAATCCCCTTATTGTTGTCATTGGCAGACCTTAGGCTACACCCACCTCAGGAACACAAAAACAGAAAGGGGATGGAGAATGTCTTTGCCACCTGCATAGGTCGCCATATGCTTCCACACTACCCGATTTGACCTTCATACAGCGGATCCGGCCATCCTCGAGCTCTAGTCACCACTGTGAAACTTGGGATAGGGGAGGAAAAGGGAGGAAGGGCTTCAACCCCTGGGATTTTGCATCCCTGTGCTATGCTAGCCTCTGTGCCGAATCCGGCAACCCCCTATCATTCGCAACCAACCTTGCACCAAGGTCAACACTCACCAAAACAAATGGTAAAGCGGTCCAGCCAAATCCATTGTGCTTGCCGAGGAAGAGAAAATTAAGAAAAGGAGAAGGGGGAGAGAATGGACTTAGCATCTCATGGCCCACCGCCGCCAGCAAATCAGTGACATCAAAGACAAGGAGGGGGGAGGGTGGGAGGGGCTTTTGTGGTGTGATTGAGTCGTCCCTAAATTGCTTGTAGGACTGCCCCAAGAGGTCGGCTCGTGGCTCCAATTGTTATAAAGTTAAATTTTCTCTAATATTAGTGCGATTTTTATGCCAATACACAAGTGCCAAATCCCATAACTACCATTACTTAAACGTCGATCTCTATATGCCATCGCATTTTGCCAGCTGTTTGTAACCACAGAAAATGTTGCACATCTAAATCAACTGCATCACTTGCAAGGTAGCTTGGAACTGGCACAAGGATTTGCTTTGCTGTGCATGTAAACACTGATACCAATTAGGGAAAAAAAAAGCTGGGGACCTCCGTTTGACATATTAATCTACTTAATCACCATGCTTATGTTGTCGATCAATGAATGTTGTAATAACTAAACTCAACCAACTCCAACGCTAAGGGCTCGTTTGGAAACCTCTTTCCCGGCCTGATCCCGGGGACGGAATCCCACGCGGGAAATTTCCGCGGGGGCAATCGCGGGAGCATTTGGCAACGCCGTCACCCGAGGAATTTTGGCCCTCCCCGTCGAAACCCCGGGGAAATCCCCCGCAGCTGCGGAGACGCTGATTTTTCCCCCGTCTCTCTCGCGACTCGCTCGCTCCCCCTCCCTACCGACTCGCTCGCCCTGCCTCCCTCCATCCCCCTCCGCCGCCTCCTCCGCCTATCTCTCCACCTTCGCCTCCAGCACCCTCCGCCTCCAGCCCCCTCCGCCCCTGCCTTCGGTGAGCTCCAGATCTGTGGGGCCTCGACCCTCTGCCGCCCCTGCCTCCGACCGCCGCACCGGAGCCGCCCTGGAGCTGCCGCGCTCGCTCATCGGAGCCGCCTTGAGCTGCCAGCTCGCTCACCAGAGCCACCGAGCCAGCTGCGTCCCCTCCGCCCGTCCGCCCGCCTCCGGTCGCTGCCCGTCGCTGCGTCGTCGTCGCCGCGGAGAAGGAAGCCGCCGCCTCATCCTCCGTCATTCGCCCCGCCTCGACCCCCCCGCCCTTGATCGCCGCCCCATCTGCAAGCAGCCGCGACGCCGCCCACCCCCCGACGCGCCTCTTCTTCCAGTCCACCGGCGCGTGCCCGACCCAAGCGAGCTCATTCTCGCCGGGCGCCGATCCGGAGGCGCTCACCACCGAGATCGTCATGCTGGAGCAGAAGGAGGCATCCCTCTGCCGGGTGCTCGAGGAGCAACGCGATGGCATCCAGATGCTCAACACCGAGGCCAGTGCTGCTGCTGCGCTTCACATTGGGAGGCCTCTTGTGCTGGGGAATATTGGGCAGGGAAGACCGGGCGGGGAGGGGATCCACCCTGGGATTGTGAAATGCCCATAAAAACCCCTCCATGGATTTCCATC
Organism: Raddia guianensis; assembly: GCA_036346415.1. NCBI lineage: Eukaryota > Viridiplantae > Streptophyta > Magnoliopsida > Poales > Poaceae > Raddia > Raddia guianensis. Next base: position 11,762,475 of record CM070539.1, read on the forward strand.
CCTGGTTTTTTTTCTCTGCGTTGCCAAATGAGCCCTAAGAGAGAAGCCGACTCCTAGTGGAGAGACAACGCTATCCGAAAACCAAGGTGGAGCGACATAAAAAAAAAAACTGCTGTACGAGAGCCGACTACAGTACAGAGGCACGTAAATAGTGACCTAGTATAGCAGAAGATCTGGAGGTGCGCGCACACAGATCGCTGGAGAAGGAAGGAGCGCAGATGCAGGATGTTGTATATCAGGGATCGAAGACACTGGCTACAAGCTAGACTACAGCTAACTCAATTTGTGCCATCAATTTGGGGATGATTTTTTTCTTTGAGCAAGTTATGGCCAGGGCTGCAGCTACTTTGGGGTTTTTTGCACAAGCGGTAGAGCCTAGAGCTCACCGGCTTATCACCGCGTGGCAAAGCAAACTTTCTTTTGAGCCCTTGCAGCAAAGAATTTTTTCATTTAAACCCTTGAAGTTTGAGTAGTTATGATAAAAACACTACTTACCACAGAAAATCGACAAAAAGTTGGAGAAAAAAAATCGTGTTCGTTGGCATCCATATTTTTCTTTAGAATTGGGTTGGTAAGAACTTAGAAGTGATGTGTAGTTTGCAGATAAAATGCACAATTGATGGCAAGCTTCATGTAAGTATTAAATGGTGGTACAGTTTACAGGAGAAAACTATATAGACAACTCGTTGTATTTGTTGTCTCTAAGGGCAGTCTATGGATGATATGACATATGCTAAAGGCAACAACTGTCTTAGCCATTGTAAATGCTCACTCTATCTTACTCCACTACACCAAAACTCTTATATATGTCGATTTATTTGCGTTGGTTCATTACGAACCGGCGCAAATGACCTCATTTGTACAGATTCGTAAAGGGTGCGGGGTGGGACAAGCACATCTGCGCAGATTATAGCCAAAAATCGACACAATGAGTGAGTATTTATGTCGGTTCGTTGCTAAAACCGCCACAAATACTCACTCATCTGTATCGGTTCTATCCATAAACCGTCATAGATGTGTATTTTTAGAAATTGTAGATTTTTAAATTTTATATATTTTTTATATGAGCTCATGTGAAAACAAACTTTATATGTAAATTGTTGATATCGAGGAGATCTACAACTTTGTAGTTGACATCGTTTTCATTTAAAGCAATATATATACCTAAGGAAAAAGTCTATATTACACTCTGAACTATGGCCCTTTGTCTACGTGCCTCTTTGAACTATGAAATCAGGTATTCTACCCCTCCCCCCAAAAAACGTGAAAAAGGTGCAGACAACCCCCCTGTTGTGGTTTTTCAGGTGATTTTGCCCACGTGGTAGCTGAGGTGGATGCTTAATCAGCAAAAAGAACAAAATAATCCGTGGGACCCACTTGGAAGCGTCTAATTCATTTTCCTCCTTTTTTTCTCTCCCCTTCCTGACTCTCTCGCTACTTCCACTACAGGAAACGTGATTTCTGTGGGTGGCCAAAAATCCAATGTGGACGGTAAGAAAGACCGGACGACACTGTGAACTCTATGTCGGCGGCCTTAGGTATACCGCCGACATAGGTCCCTCCCCCCCGAATCGCCCCAGACGCAAATTTGAACTTTCCTACCTCGCGCCAACACACTCTATGTGGGTGGCAATAAAAATACCGTCGACATAACTGTCTGCCGTGACCCCTGCCGTTAGGCTTAACAACAACGAAGCGAAAAGGACCCACAAGGCAGACGCTGTAAGTCTATGACATGTGGGACCACACTGTGTTGGGAAGAAAGCTTCCTAGAGCATCAGTGTCGGCGACAATTTAAATACCGCCGAGATAGCTCAGTAAAAATAAAAACAGGGGGCGCGGGGGCTCGAACCCACGACCTGTGGGTGAGCCGCGCCGCGCCGCGCGCTGTAAACCAGTGGGGAAATGAAGTCTTTATCAATCCTCGTAGATGTTGAGTTTTTTTATAGTGTTCTGTACAACCTTTCTCGGCGGTTAGCGGTAAACCGTCGACATAGACAACCCTATGTCGGCGGGATTATTTATGCCGCCCACACTGATCCCCCCCCCTCCAAAACACCCCTTCTTCTCCGAGCTATATATGTCGAGCGGATCTTTCGGCAAAACGAAGGTTCTACGCCATGCACCACATCTCATAATTCGCTGCCAGCATCCATTTGGACGTAGCGATTACAGGAGGTAAAATCGAAACTGTTTCATCTTATACTTCACCTCCGTCCTGATGTAGGTGACAGATACATTGAACCCGGGTAGGTAGTCTTTGAAGCAACATGTTGGAAAACTGCGAATGAGGTCGATATAACGTCATGGAAAGTTTGAGGAGTTGTAGGGCAATCTATAGAACCTTGTTTTGGGCAATAGACCACTCCGCGGAGGCGACGGTGGCTCGGGAAAGGCGGGAGGTGGATGGTCAATGTCGGCGTCCGGACTGATCGGCCGCCGAGATAGGTGTTGTAAGGGAGGTTATCTCGGCGGCACACTTTTGACCGCCGACATAGATGGAACTATGTGGGCGGCGTACATTTGGCCGTCGACACAGGTACGTGTCAATGGCCTGTGGGCCCAAATCTTCACGAGCACGGTTGATGTAAGTGCTGTTGGTTGAAGGGGCTATGTCGGCGGCATAAGTTTATTGCGGCCGACACAGAGAGTAGTCACTGGCCTGCGGGCCCGTGTCTTCACGAGCACGGTTGAGATCAAAACAGTATCGTGGGGGACTATGTGGGCGGCTATTATTGAGCCGCCGACATAGAGATGTGTGACTGCCCTGCGGGCCCTTGTCTCCATGTGCACGTGGGTTGGGCTATGTCGGCGGCATTTGGCCGCCGACACTGATGTCGAAATAAATATCTGGCCCGTGGCCCTAAGTCTATACTCGGTCCACTCGGTCTCTCGGTCTCTCCACGCCGCCACCGCCCCGCCGTCTCCCCGGCCGCTCGCGCCGCCGGCCGCCCGCCACCGCCCATCGCCTCGCCGCCACCGCTTCGCCAGCGCCGCCGCCCGGCCGCTTCGCGCCCATAAGCCCGCCGCCGCCGTTCTGCCCGTCGCGCGCCGCCCGCCGGCCAGCCACCGCCGCCGCCGCCCCTCTCCCGTCGGCGCCACCACCTCCCGGCGCCACCATCTCCCGCCGCCCTCCTCCATCGCCGGCCGGCGCCACCACTCCTCTCCTCCACTGCCGGCCCGGCGCCGCCACTCTTCTGCCCCACTACCCGGTGCAGGTAGTACTTTGACATCTTTTTTAAAATGTGATATCTATGTCGTCGGCACTTTCTGTACCGACGACATTAGTAATCGTGATTAATTAGTGTAACGTAGTTAATTAGATGTGCATGTCTATTTAGTTGTTACTTAACTAATGCGTTGCAACTACGTGAACGGAGCCTGAGTCAAACACGTTCGGGCGCGTGGCACATTTTTGTAAGGAACACGGACGGTGATTCGTTGTGTTCCATTACGAGAGGTGTCGTGCTCCCGAACTGTCCACGTTTTGGACAGCCCACGGATGTTGGTTTGGGTATGAGGGTCGTGGCCACGGGAGGTGCACGGGTCGAAATTTCGGTCGCATAACCCCGTTGTTCTCCTTGTGCATAACATAAGCGATACGCAGCTGTACCGTCGTTGCCTTTGGGGGATGGGGGTTATCTTCGCCGAATTTCGACTGTGGACCTCCTGTGGCTTAAGACCCCATACCCAAACCAACATCCGTGGATGGGTAAGCCCTCCTATTTAGTTAGACATAGACCGTAAATATCGTGCGGTAGAGTCATGTCTAAAATGTACCTTTCTTTTATGACATACCAGAGGAGTTTTGATAAATTGTTTTACTTGTTGATGTGGTGACTAGTTTAGAATGTAAATCCATTATTAAATGTACATATGTGGTAGTTAAGCGATGGAAGATCGATGGTGGATGTACGATGGTTGGAAGAAGTCTGGGCAGCACACGAACGAGTGGTTCGAAAGAGCTGAAAAATTCGTCGAAGATGCTTTTCGAGGATTCCGCAACCCTACCGTCGCAAAAGTGACTTGTCCATGTGCTAACTGCTCGAACACGGAGAAGAGGTTGAAGAGGGATATGACCGAGCATCTCTGTAGGCATGGCTTCAAACAAAACTATTTTGTATGGGTCTTTCATGGCAAGAGGAAGCGTCCGACGCCCGTGTCTAGCCCTGTGGATTTTGGGGAGGGCTACGACGAAGTCGAGCCCGACAGATTTAACGAGCTAACGGATGATGTGGGTAGAGCTTTTGATCTATCTCCCGAGGAAGAGGCCGAGCCACTTGCCTAGAAATTCAAGAAGCTCCTTGATTCTGCCAAGGAGCCACTCCATGGGCATACCGATGTGACCGTCCTCTCGGCGGTTTCGCGTCTGGTGGCGGTGAAGACCAAATACAATCTTTCCGCCAATTGTTTTAATGACGTGTGCAAGCTTCTGGATAGCCTACTTCCAGCTGGGCACAAGATGACTCGAAATCTGTATAAGTCGAAAAAGCTTTTGAGCGTGTTAGGCATGCCATACGAGAGGATAGACTACTGCCCAAAATTATGCATGCTTTACCGAAAGACCGATTCTGGGCTGACTCATTGCAAGCATTGCGGTGAGAGTCGGTACGTGCTAGTTATTGGACGAGACGGCATAGAGAGACAGACGACGGTTGCTCAGAAAACCTTCCGTTTCTTTCCGATCACTCAACGGCTGCAACGTCTATATATGTCGAAAACCACGGCCAGACATATGAGGTGGCATAAAGAGGGCATACGTAGGAAGGAGGGCGTGATGACTCATCCATCAGATGCAGAAGCCTGGAGGCATTTTGATCAGAAGCACCCCGAATTTGCAACTGAGCCCAGAAATGTGCGTATCGGGCTATCCACTGACGGATTCACCCCATTCAATATGACCTCGCACCCGTACTCGTGCTGGCCTGTATTTGCCATCCCATACAACCTGCCGCCTCAACTTTGCATGAAGGAAGAGTACATGTTCCTTTCTGTTATCATACCCGGTCCTAAGTCTCCTGGAAAAAACTTGGACCTATTCATGCAACCACTTGTGGAAGAGCTGAGCGACCTTTGGACCAACGGGGTATTGACACATGATAGTTATAAGGGCCAGAACTTCAAGATGAGGGCTGCCTATCTGTGGTCGATACATGATTTTTCGGCGTATGGCATGTTTTCGGGTTGGAGCACCCATGGAATGTTGTCGTACCCTAAATGCTTGAGAGACACAGATGCATTCAAACTAAAAAAAGGGGGCAAGGCCTGTTGGTTCGACTGTCACCGTCGTTTCTTGCCGCCAAATCACCCATTTAGGAAGGAAAGAAATACGTTTCGTAAAGGTAAGACAGTGAGGAAGGAACAGCCACCAGAACGGCTTGAAGTGGATGATATCATCAAATGGCAAGAACATTTGGCAAAGAATGGCAATAAAGACGTATATGGGAAAGACCACCATTGGACTTATAAATGCAGCATCTATAATCTTCCTTACGCAACGGATCTGAAGCAGCCTCACAATCTCGACCTGATGCACCAGGAGAAGAATATGTGTGAGGCAATCATCAACACAAACTGGGACATCCAATATAAAACTAGAGATAACACAAAAGCTCGGTTGGACTGTGTTTTGATATGTGATCGTCCGGAGTTGAATCTTGATGAAAACGGGATGAAACCTAGGGCGAAGTATTGCCTCACACGTGCACAAATAAGGCATATCTTAGTCTGGATTAAGGAAAAGGTGAAATTTCCTGATGGTTATGCGACGAGTCTTTGACATGCCGTTAGTACATAGCAATGCAAGTTAAATGGAATGAAGGCTCACGACTACAAAGTATTCATAGAGCGTTTGTTTCCTGCCGTATGGCGTGGATATGTCGACGACGCTATTTGGAGAACACTATCAGAGTTGAGCTTCTTCTATCGAGAGTTGTGCGCAAAAGAGATATCCACGTCGAGGATGGGGGAATTGGAGAAGGAGATTGTTGTGGTCGTTACAAAGCTCGAGAAGTTGTATGTCCCTGGTTTTTTCAATTGCATGCAATATCTATTGGTGCACTTGCCGTACGAAGCAAAAGTTGGGGGTCCGGCACAGTTCAGGTGGATGTATCCTGTTGAACGGATGATGAAAATCTTAGATTGAAGGTAAAGAACAAAGCACGAGTCGAAGGTAGTATTGCCGAAGCTTGGCTCACTCAGGAGATCGCTCATTTCACGGACAAATACTTTGCGACAAGGAATAAGGTACATGTGTCACAACCGAGGTATAAGAAGGCACGACGCAGATGTACTTCCAACCTTGAGGTGTTTCATGACCAAGCCGGACGCAGCGTTGGTAAAAGCACAACACGTGATTTGGATGAAGCAGAAAAAATTAACATCCAGCGTAGGTAGAATTGTTTTATTTACTTTTATTTTCATTTATCTCATATCGACCTAATTGTATCATTTACTTTATTTTTTGCAGGATGACTGGGTTTCGGCGCAGGTTAGCTGGAGCGACGAAAAAGCTCTTTGGGATTAAGTACAAGAAGAGAGGACAACACATAGGGGAGGGAGCGGGAGAAGAGAGCGGGAGTGGGCAGGAGGGGGAGACGGCAGAGGAGCAGCAGCCAGCCTTACAGGTCGTGTCAGGAGAGGAAGGGGGAGGGGGGAAGGGAGCGGGGAGGAGGATGAGAGGGACTGGGAGGCGGCGGACCCGACAGGGGGTGTGCAACAGGGCTATAAGGAGAAGTGGGTGCTAGACGGGAGTGGCGAGGAAAGTACAGGGGAGGATGATGATGAGAGTGATGATGAGGATGAGGTGGAGGATGAGGTGGAGGATGAGACAGACGCTCAGGCTTGGTTGGAGGAGATGGAGGATGAGGACGAGGACGAGGATGAGGACGAGGACTACGTGCCCTTTGAGGCTGGCGAGGGCTCGAGCTCCAAGAGACACCGGGGACGGAACAAACTGATAAAAACAGCCGAAAATCCAAATGAGAGGATACGGGTACGTGTTTCCGCTGGGAAGAGGTATGTGTACTGATCACTTCAAAAGCTCATTTTCGATGTATTTTAGTCATGAACACAATATCGCTAATTAAACATTTGTTCTGAATTGTACATGCAGTACGCTGGTTTGCGTCAACAAAGGGGCGGGGACGGAACCGGGAAAGCAGATAGGGGTACTCTGCAGACACTACTACCCCGAGGTGTTGGGCATTGGCAGGGATAAGCGCTCGACGATGACTTGGAGCGATTACGACCTCGTGGGGTACGAGGAGGGAGGAACAGTCGCCGATGCCGTCGTCGACGAGTTCTGGGTAACATGTTCACTGTTTTAACCATTAGTGTTTTTTGTACATGTTATTATTTTAACGATTTGTTTCTTCCTTCATGCAGGCGCGCTACCGGTTGAACCCTCCCGACGACTCCGCCGAGCACTACGAGGCTGCTCGTCGTGTGATCGACAAGATGGCATCCAAAAAGGTTAGAGACTCCCTCAGGCTAGCTCGCTTGGATGCGGTGATCAAGCACTATCGATCGGAGGGCACGAGGATCACGAGAGACCAGGCTGGTCAGGAGTACCTGGACGCGGAGCAATATCTTCCCTGGCGTCCAGACTGGTTGGACATGGAGCCAAGGGGTTGGAGGTACCTTTGCCTCACTTGGGAGACGCCAGAGTGGATCGCCATGTCCAAGAGGAACAGGAAAACAGGGAAGTCGGGGCTGAAATGTGCACCACCTACATAGGCGGCCTCGGCATGGGTCACGTGGCACGAGACTTGGTGAGCACATTCATCTTTTATACCTATAATTTACTAAATTTGGAAAAGATTAATATGCCACTATTTGATTTCACAAAGGAGGCTGCATCCGGGGTTGAGCCCTCAGGATTCGCCGTGTGGAGGGTTGCACACACGCCACGTGTGCTCCCAGACGGGAGACAACCACCGATGCCGCCAGCTGCTCAGGAGAAGGATGTAAGTAACCAACTCGTTTCGCTTATTTACACTTACTCGACAGTTTCTAACTATTCCGCATCATCTCATTTGTTCGCAGGATGCATATCTGCGCCATGCGGCGGCTGCGGTGAGGAGTGTGACCCCGCCAATATGCCAGCCGACCCTGTGGTTCTCTACGACAAGTTTGGTAGGAGGGCTCACGGCAAGTATGGCATGATGGACTTCGTCGTCGATCCCACCGCGCATCGCCACAAAGTCGAGGCACGTCGACAGCAGGAGCCGCCGCCACCACCAGTGGAGCGCAGGCCAAGCTAATCGAGGAATTGACACAAAAAACTGCGGTGACGAACAACGACGGCAGAGGCGGATCGGCAACGCAGAAAGGAGGCGGCGAACAAGAAGAGGATGGACTTCCTCGAGAGTCAGAATATGTACATGATGCAATACTTGCAAAGGGTAATTGAAATATCATATCCGTATCTATATCTTTGTCGTTATTCTTCCTTTAGATGCTAACATAAACATATTTATATATTCGCAGGCATTCCCGGGCGCGGGGTCGTCCAGTCAAGGCCTAGTACCTCCTTCACAGTTCGCCAACACGCCGTCAGAGGCCACCACCGACCTGACTGCCGCTTTCCCGCCTTCGCGCCTCCTCCTGGATGTTTCGAGCCTCCCTTGTGTCGGTGCCTTCCCGAGGGTATGTATTTACGCCTAACATTGTCTTAAGAGCACACAAATGGATAAAGATTGTGACATACATAGTTCCTCCGTTTTTGCAGGTGTCCGGCTCAAGAACGCTGCTCATGCATGTAATGTGCAGCAGGGGGCGACCACAGCGCCACGGCCTCCCCGGCCGATCGGTTCGTGGACACACTCTTCGCGCCGGATCACAACCTCTACGACGGTTCGCAGAACTATTAGTCTTTTTCTATTCTGCACTTGTCGATGATCTATGTTATATTCATATGACATGTTGTTTGTCTTTTGGGAACTATATGACATCGATATGGACTTATATATGTGTTGGCGTTTCATTATGTACAAATATGGAGGCTATATGCTGTTTCGTTATGTATGTGGAGATTAGACGCCATTTGGTCATCTATGTCGAGGCATTGTGCCATTTGTTTCATATATCGGGTTAATTTTTGTTTTGTATGGATATGCTTGTGGTGTGCTCGAAAAGATGTGAATTCGAGCACGGAAGTATGTGTTGTTGATGTGTGCCAAATTTGATAATGAAATTCTGTTGGGAAATGTCTTTTTTTGCAGGTTAAAACTGAGTTTTATAATAAATTACAGCAGAAATTTTTTTTGCTGCTCTAATACCTATGTCGGCGGCATCTATAAGTCCGCCGACATAGGTCTGCTTCAGGGCAGCCGCGAGCGTGCCGTGCGACTCCACCTATGTCGGCGGCCATAAATATGCCGCCGACATAGGACTTGATCGACGTCGTCGGTAGTACGAAGCCCGTCGATATAGGCCTTGATCAACGTCGGCGGTCTTACTCAGGCCTCCGATATTGACCTGCCACGTGCCCTCTCCTCAATGCTGGTGTGGACCCCACCTGTTAGGATGCCGTTTGACGGCGCGGGCCGTCATGGCTAAGCTATGTCGACGGCCTTGATATGCTGCCCACATAGGTGGCCGCTGGGGCTGGCTGCCCTGGATACACTATTGTCGGCGGACTTGTCGACGTAGGGTAGCTATGTCGACCACGGGATGTCGTCGGCGCAGCTAGCCGCCGACATAGATCTATGTCGACGGTGTTATGGCCTATGTGGTCGGCTTTTGCCGACCACACTGACCCTGATTCCTGTAGTGTTCACTCTCGGTGTCTCCTTCTCCTCACCATGGCCAACCGCCGCACCTCCTTCTCCACTATCCTCTGCACTTGAGGCGGTCGATGGAGGGCGAATGCGGCCGGCCGCGCGAGGCGAGGAGGCGATCAGCGTCTTGAGGCGAGGCGCTGGCGGGCGAGAGGCGGCCAGACGGCGGCGGCATCCGCGCGGGGGGCGAGCGACCGCACAAAACAAGGAGGCGGCGTATGATGATGGCGACCGCCGCAGGCAAGGAGCGGCGGCGAGACGGCAACAGCGGCGGCATCCAACGGGGCGAGGCGTGGCGTCCAGCGCGCGGCGAGGAGGCGGCTAGGGCGGTGGTAGCGTTCGATGCGGGGTGAGGCGAGGCGTGGCGGTCGGCACGGGGCGAGCCCCTCCATGTCCATGGACAATGGCAGCGGCGGACGATGTTGCCGAGGGTGGAGAGTCATCGCAGTCGCCATCACAGCCATTGCTCCCGGGATTGCCACTGCCGTCGGCCGTCTCGTCCTCGTTGTCGGCTCCACAAGCTCGCCGCGTGCGCTATCCTAGCCGTGCACCTCATCGTGGCTGTGCCGCCACCTCATCCAGGCTCCCGCACGCCTCCTCACCGTTGTCGTGCACCTCCTCGCCCTACCTACACCGCCGCCTTGCCCTGGTCGGCGCCGACGCCTTGTCCTGGAGCGAGCACACCGCGTGCCACCTGCTTCTTGCTCCTCTGGTCGCTGGGATGCGTCGCCGAGGCGGCGATGGGGAGGAGTGTGCCACCTGCCCGCCTCTATGAGCAGAGAGAGGGAGACGTGAGAGAGAGAGAGAGGTTTGGGGAAAGGTTAGGGCGAGAGAGGATGGTGGGCACCATTTTTTCTTTCTTTTTATTCATTTTTACTGACCGGACTGCCACGTTGCTTCCACCTGTGCAAAACAACCTTCCAAAATGTCGCGAGGTGTTATTTGTACCTGCTTTTTGGTTTCGGGGGATAGAATACCTGGTTTCATAGTTCAGGAGATATGTCGACGAAGGGCCATAGTTCAGGATGTAATATACACTTTTTCCTATACCTAAATAATCATTACAATGATAATTTATCTATAATTTATTCAAATAAAGTAGAATTCAAAATAAATTAACTTGAAAAATGTAGGCTTCAGCGAGATTTACAACTTCATAGTTGAAAAATTTGTCATTTGCACATATAAAAAGTTGTTTTGAGATAGGGTGGGAATTCCATACTAATCAGAACATTACATGGGGTACCCGAATGGGGTGAGGTTGATGTGAGATCTTCAATTTGATTCCTGAGCAAGCCAACATTTAAATTTCAAGTGAAATAGTGTGCTAAATGTTCATAAGTGATTGGTAAGTGGTAGGGATCTAGGGATGGACATGATACTGGGTTGAGGGAAAAAAATTGCCATTTTTTCACTAATTTTTATGTCGAAAATCACGTTTTAAGAGAACCTTATTTGTGATGGTTCTAACCATGAACTGGCACAAATAACTGAGTTAATGGATAGAACAAGCACAAAAAACCTTTTTGCGCGAATTAAAAAATCAGCACAGTGGCTCTTCATTTGTGCTGGTTAAAAAACCGATGCAGACAACTGATTTTGAACCGACACAAATATGTTTTTTTATAGTGCTCCATAGAGTAGCTAGCTATGTTGTGCATCAGTGCATGTGTGTAGAAGTTGTGGACACTCATACTGTCTATAACGATTAGTACGTACATGTATAATTGTGAAATCGACTTCCAGTCATAACGATCGCAAACAATCTTTTGTTGGGTGAGAAACTGAGAATTAGCTTGGAATGTACCAATCGGGAGAATCCGTTCAGAGGTAAAATGAATCACAAGTTTTATATGGAAAGTTATAAAATCGAAAAAAAAATTAATAATGGATCTTGAGGTGCAATGGGCAGCGACGTCCGACGCCTGGCGCTCCGTCCAGACATGCGTGCGCCGTCGGATGACCGCCACCGCGCCAATCCAACGCGAAGCCGAGCGCCCACATCCCAGCGACTAGATAACGCAGCGACTAGATAACGCAGAGCGGTAGATCAAATTTTCAATTAAAACTTCCGATTTTTGTGCAAAATTCAAACAATGTTCAAAATGCGTGAAATAAATTTCATAATTCTTCTAAAATCAAGAGCAACCCATTTTAAATACTTTTTGAATTTTTTGAATTTTTCACTTTTTGAATTTTTTTTTTATGTGAACTAGAAGAAGGCACTTATGAAACTTATATTTACACTAGCGAAACTTGGCCGTGTTCTGATGAAACCTGATGAAACTTCGATATAATTTGGATGAAACCTGTTGAAACTTGATGAAACTTGAATTGACCTGATGAAACTTGAAGAAACCTGAAAAAACTTGGATGAAACCTGATGAAACTTGACAGTTCGCCAAAGTTTTACGAATATGAAACCCAAATTTTACTAGGCGAAACCCAAGTTTCAGTAGACGAGCCCCAAGTTTCACCAGATAAGTTTGAAGGGTTATATGGCAAAATATATCTTGTTTTATTCGTAAAAATACGAGGAATACGTTGGCGCAAACGGTTTGTGGATTGGAGTACCAAGTCAAAAATTATGGTCGTCGAAAGAATATAATGCCCGTGGGCCCCATCCGCATGTGCACTATGCCGCTGCAGCCCGGATTACGCGCGCCGCGTCAGGGAGGCCGGAGGCCGGATGCGCCGGCCTTCCGATACCAAGTGTTTCCGATATGCTATTGATACATGAAGCTTCTTTTCTGAAGATACTCTGACAATTCGATCGATTGATCCCAAGAGTCCAAGATAGAGCAAACCGACCAAAGATCTACATGAAAATTACACAATACGTATAAAAGCTAGCCTGATCTTGTGGTCAAGACAAGATGGAAACATGCATCACAAGAAGCTAGAGACAAAACAAGAGATCTTGACAGCAAAATTAGCACTGGTATTCCAGCTGAATCATTGAGCCTTACAGATATAGCTTCCTTTTCAATTCAACCAACTACAAGCTCAGCATACAGCATGGTTACAAGCTAGGTGAGGTGTGTACAGCCTTTGACCTACTAGTATATATATTGTGATAATATATATAGTAGTGTGTTGTATCATATTTATAGGGCATATATGTATACACACATGCATGGATATAAGCATGCAAAATCTGAAAGCTCCAAGAAAATTATTAGAGTAGTAGCTCTCTACAAACATGCTTGATTCATGGAGAAACATATATGTACTATAACACGTACACACTTCACGCTTGGAACAAAAAGCTGCCGATCGACATGCATGCAGCAAGTAGCTAACACCTATGGACATCTCGGCGCGCACGCCGCTGCTAGTAGGCGACGCCGGCCGCCGGCCGCGCATACCCATAGTCCGGCGTGGCGGCGGCGAGGCTCTGCTGCGTGCGCAGCTGCTCGTAGAACTTCTTGATGAACTCCTCCGCCTCCCGGTCCACCTGCCCGCCATCCTCCGGCACCGCGCCGTCATCCCTCACCGGGAACGGCGAGTCGGTGATCCGCAGCTGCTTCACCGGCGCCGGGCTGCGGCCGAAGCTCGGCCACAGCGCCGGGGACGGCGTCGCCGCCACGGCGAGGGGCGACGGCGCGGCGCCATTGTCCCCGCCCAGTAGCTGCTCGTTGTTGAGGATCTCGAAGACCCTGGCAATGTCGGCGGCGTCGTAGTTGTACCACCCGGGCTCCGCGCCGTTGGCGCCGCGGTGGCTACGGCGGTTGCCCCGGCGGCGGCGCTTGCCGCCGGTGGGGACGATGTGGAGGGACGGGTAGGAGGGGGTGTTACTGCAGTTGAACTCCACCTCGCGGCCGCACGGGTCGTAGACGGCGAGGGCGGGGTCGAGGGCGCGGCAAGAGAAGGACGACGGCCGCGGCGCGTCGGCCGCCGCTGCGCAGGCGGCGTGGTCGTGGTGGCCGTGGGCGGCCACGAGCTTTCCCAGCGCCTTGCCGGCGATCTTGCCGCGGTGGAGGAGGAGGTGGATGTCCATGGCCAGCTTCCGCTTGGACATGCCCTTTCGGAGCATGAACAGCACGGCGCGCACCACGTGCCAGAGCCGCCGCGCCACGCTCGACTCCACCGCCATCGCTCTCCCTTCAATTGCTTCCAGCTCTGGCTCCGTAAATCTTTCTTCGATCCCTCTGATTTTGCAGGGGCGAGCGAGAGAGTTCTTAGTGGTGATGCTGATGCACTGATGCTTCGCTGCTTTGGGGTCTCAAGCACGAGTAGGAGGGTGGAGGTGAGGGGGTATTTAAAGGGTGTGAGGAGGTAGCAAAGCTGCAATTATAATGTTTTCCTTTAGGAAAAGTGATGGCCATAGGGAGGTTTTCCTTGGGGTTATTCAGGGTTTGGGGTTGCTGTTTGGCTTAATTAGATGCGAAATAATATATGGTTCACTTAATGTTGAAGTTTGGTATGGTAAAATACTTCCTGATTTTTTTCCTTCCATAAATATTGTGAATATTAGTTCACCGTTGTTCTCAAAATATATCCAGATTTTTTTCCAAAAAAATGTTGGTCACGATTTTCCGGAAAAAGAATCTGAACATTTTGCATTGGTTATCATAGCTAAAATTAGGCTTTTCTCGAAATAATATCAGTAGCATCTTACTCATTTTCCCTCTAATTATCCGACGTACGATGTGTTGTTATTAAAAGGAAATTATTTCTGCTAAATACAACATGAATTGTAAGCTGAACCTAGTCCTCTTTATATATGTGCACGAATTCATCAGTTCTTGAGCTTTCCGTAGGCAAAATAAGAGGGTTCCTATCATGTTTTTAACCTTTTTTCCAGGATTATATGCTACGTGGCCTAACCCCCACAACAACCATGCAAATAAAGCAAAACTACTTAGGAGTGCAATTATTGGTCATTTCCGTTTAGATCACAAGTGAGGTTCTGGAAGATACTTGGCTAGGTGGTTCAGCTCTAAAAGACCAGTACCCTGAGCTGTATAGCATTGCGAGAAGGAAATTTGCATCTATTGCTGAAGTGCTAAACACTTCCGATCTAAACCTTTCTTGGCGACGCTCTCTGATTGGCTCAAAACTATTAGCTTGGAATGATCTACGCATGCGGTTGACTAACATAGTGCTCACACATGATAAGGATGTTTTTGGCTGGAACCTGCACCAAAATGGACAGTTCTAGGTGAAGTCCCATTATCAGGCTTTAATTAGAAGTGATGTTCCTAATTTAAACAGAAAGTTATGGATATTAAAGGCCCCGTTAAAACTCAAGATTTTTCTGTGGTACCTTCGAAGAGGAGTTATTCTCACCAAAGACAGCCTAACCAAACGGAATTGGAAAGGGAGTGAAGCCTGCTGCTTTTGTCTTGAGGACGAGACAATTAGGCACTTATTCTTCGATTGCCGTTTTGCTCGCATGGTCTGGAGCTTAATTCACATGTCTTTGGGTATCTCTAAACCGTCTAGCGTTTCTAACATGTTTGGGAACTGGCTAATGGGTTTTGATAAGGATTATAGAAGCCGAGCCCTACTAGGAGCAGCAACCACTTGTTGGTCTCTCTGGTTGAGTAGGAATGATTTAGTCTTTTAAAAGAAACTTAATTTATCTCCTCTGCAGATTATTTTTACTACTACCCACTGGCTGCAGTCTTGGGTTGTGCTACAGAAAGCAGGAGCTGGAAGCTTCATCTGTGGAGGCTACGCATCGTTTGGTGCAGGTGGCCAAGGGCTTCTTTTCTTAGGCTCATGGATGGCGTTCTAGTCGAATGATTGTCACTGAGAGTGTGTTTGTCCTTCTTCTTGGCTGTGTGTATCTTGTATGCAGAGGCTGGGAGATATTTTCAAGACTTTGTATCAACTCGATGTTTGGTTCTTGAAAGTAATTTTATCTTCCATTTCAAAAAAAAAAAAACTCGGAGAGGAGTCCACTCAGAGGACACTTGCTGCAAAATGCTGCAAACATGCATGATATAACTATCATCATCGCCATTACAGCTTTCAAATTTAAAACCTTCATAGTAAAATCCATTTTTTACTTTATCCTTGTCAATCTTTGTAGGATATGTAATGGTTTATCCTTGTCCATCTAAGCCTTTGCGTTGCTCCGTTCGCTCCGATGCCCCCACCTAAAAAACCTAGCCGCCCCCGACGCCGGCGGCGGTGCTCACCACCGACCGGTCTACCGTTGCCAGTGGGCTTCCCAGTGTGCTCCTTCTCCCACCGACGCCATCCCCACAAGGGTGGAGGATAGAGGTGGGAGTTTCCCCCTTTTCCCCTTTTTTGTTCTTCTTCTTTGAGGCCGGGCTACTACCGCGGTCAGTGGCAACAGGTGGTGGCGAGGTCGACAGTGGCCTGTGGAGCTCGTCTCCTCTTAGGCTTGCCGGTTTTGGTGGCCAAATCTGTTAGGTTGCGGCCTCAATCGACCAGATCGGGCCGTGGAGGCGGCTGGGCATGACGACGAGGTGGTGTGGTGTCTAGCATGGATGGTTGTGACCAACGTGGAGCCCCTCTTGGTGTGGATCCGATTTGGTCATCTTCGTGCGGCGACCAACGACGTCTCGAATGGTCTTCTTCGTCTAGTCGGAGCATCCGGCCATACCCGTGCAACGATTCGTGGCCCGTCTAGCGGCCAGATCTGCGAGGTAGGAGGCTAGGGTGAAAACCCTGCCCGTTTGGGACGACGATGGTGACACTCAATGGCACCACTCCCCTTCTTGAAGGCATCATCGTAGCACCACTATGATCCTTGGGGTGAAAACTCAGTCCGTGGACAGGCGACGGCGACGTTTTAATGTCGCTACGGTTGGTTTTCTACCTACAGCAACGGACGACTCTTCCTCGGCCTTGCCACATTGTCCTCCTAATGTCTCTAGTTGGAAGAACATATGAGGTTGCCGGATTAATCTACCATCGTCATCAGCTATTGCCGGCACCATCGAAGGAAAAGTTGATGTGTGTTTTAGGTAGCCCGAGTATCACCGAATTTCTTTCGGCCGCTATTATGGGAATGGTTCCACCGGTTGCCATTTTATTTCTTTTAACTTTTTTTTAGACTCTTTTCGCGATGTTTATGGCATTGTAATAAGTATTTGTATTGCCCTATGCATTCCTAGTTGATGCAGAGGCCGGAAGTTCTCTTCCATTATCTAAAAAAAATACTGGACTATTATTATCAATATTTTTTGGAAAACATTTGGGCACGGCCGTCCGGAATCGTGCGCGCGGACGACGCGTCTTTTCCAAGCTCACGCGGCGTGCAGTTGGGGCGGGGTCCACATGGTGCACAACGCTCGCTCCCGCATGGTTTTTTTGGGACGATGCGTGCTCACGCGAGTCAGCAAAAGGGAGCACATCGCCTAATTTTTTACTGCGTTGGTTGCATATAGAGGAATCCTTTTGCATAACGCAGGGCCCACGCATGGGGCAGGTGTGGATGGCAAAGAACAATACCGATTTTTTCTGCGCATTGCCTATGTGGTTGGACGTATGGAAGACTTTTTTTAGTTTTGCACTATTGTAACATCAAAATCCGTCCAATGAATCTTCAATCTCTTCTAAAGAAACTTGTATTTAGCCAAGTTTCATTGTTTTTAGCCAAGTTTCGCTAGTACTTTCTTCAAGTTACATCGGTACTAGCCAATTTTTGTGTTATCTTCTTCAAGTTTCAACAGTAACTTAGCAAGTTTCGTTAGGTTTTCCTCAAGTTTCAACAGTAACCTAGCAAGTTTCGTTGTTTTCCTCAAGTTTCATCTTTTTTAGCCAAGTTTCGCCAGTACTTTCTTTAAGTTACATCGGTACTAGCCAAGTTTCGTTGTATCTTCTTCAAGTTTCAACAGTAAGTTAGCATGTTTTGTTGGGTTTTCTCAAGTTTTCTTATTATATTATCAAGTTTCATTAGTACATTCTCAAGTTTCGTTAGTTATTAATTTAAATTTTAGTATACATTTTCTAAGTTTCATTAGGTATTCCATACGTTTCATCAATTTTTTTGATTGGGCCACACACTAGGGGGCATGCAAAGTGGGCCCCATGCTTTTTTCTGTTGGACGCGCAGCGCGGGGTGGCATTTTTTCGCACGGGGGAGGCGGGAAGCGCAGCACATGCGCATGCATGCGGGGGCCCACAAAAGGGGGCATATAGCATAGCGTGGCTTTTTTTTTCTAAGCGGTTGGATGCGTGTCTCACCGAAGTTCCGACGATCAAGGCTGGTCCGATCCGGACGCTCGCGCCGGACGTCCGAACGCTGGCATCCGCCATATTTTTTTAACCAGAGATATATCTCTGCTTGCTTTCACCATTTGTTTCGCATATATATATATATGTAGATATTATATATAGGTGGCTAGAGACAAAATGGTAGAGACATAAACTTTTTATCTAAATATCCAAAATGGTAGATTTGTTTTTAGAAGGCCCCATCTAGTTCAATTGAAAACTACAATTATTTTTTGTTGTATATTGATTAGAATATACAGTATGTTGTATTACCGTCCACACAAAAGGTCCTCAGGACAACTCCAATACATACTAGCCAACTGTTTATTAAAAAATTTGGATATTCAGATGAAGGATGATTAATGAGGAGAGAGTATGGTCGTTTCTTATGCAAGAAACAGTCTCTAAGAGTTAAACAATGCTATAAGGAAAAAACACTAAGAGTAATATCAAGACCACATATAGAAATAGAAATTAATTGCTATATATATGTAAACAATGTGTTGAGATATATTTTTGTATATATGGTTGTTTCTATGGCATGTTATTTTAAGAAATGACTCGTGTAAATGAAGCACTATAGGATTGCCCTTTTATATATATGGAACATGGCAATTTCTTAATTCTCTTAAAAGTTGAACTATTTCTCATGAAATTCAAGCATTCCAAGCATAGACCAAATATTTAACATTACCACAATTACTTTATCCTTGTAAAATTTACTGGTTAATGAATCAAGGAAATTTTAGTTTATGTTTTTCGTGTCCACATGTACAACCACAGGTGATGGAATCACACTTACAGTTAAGATTTTATATCAAAACAGCCATATCATTACTTTTATGTGATAAAAAGGCGGAAATGGGTATTCTTAACATGATAATATTCTTATATAGTACTACAGGGCATGAGAACCACGAGATTTGCACGACAAATTTTTCTATTACCTGCCTCTTTCGTTCTGCCTTCGGTTGCCCTTTTTTTTCTGTGTGAAATGCATGCCTTCGGTTGCTTTTCATACAGAGTATATTGTTAAATGGTTTCAAGCCTCAAAAACCGCTCTCATAGTGTCATAGCTTTATTGGACCAAGCTCTTTTCCGGTAAAGCTAGCTAGAAGGAGCCACTTTCCCTTTTGGTTGGCCGTCCCACTCCACGTACCAAAACGGGCAGAAATAGTGGGGCTATTCCATGGTCAATTTTGTTTACCATTAATTTTACTACTTTCAAGTCAGCTTTCTCTTATAGTAATATTTTAGGGGAATACAACCACCCCTGAGACATAATGAGTGAGGACTGATCAGTGAAAAAACCCTTGAAAGGAACTTACTTCGTCGAAGAATTGCAAGGAGGTGAGGTAAGGACAACCTCGAGGCTACAAGCCGAGACAAGCTCAGTGAGGTAACCTCCCTCGAGCGAAGGTATTTGCTTCGCTGAGAGCCTTATTCGCTTGGCAAGGCAAAGGTCATCTGAGAGGTAGCAAAATGAAACGATGTCGCAGGGCCATAGGCGCCAAGGAAGATAAGGGACAAGAAGTATAGTAGAGCCCGCCACATGTCAAAAGAAGCATCATTGGATGTTTCTCTCGAGAAATTAACTTTGGTATGTTATAACCGCCTACCCTATGTAACAGCTTGCAATAGTATGATGGTGGGAGGGTTGTAACCCAAAATGACCAGCTTGCCCTACGGTTGATGCGAAAGGTTGACATGGATCACAACGCACACAAATGCCAAGGACATGTCTCCTAGATGGTACAAAAAATAGGGTTCTAGGCGTGCTAGTCAATCTAACCTAAAAATTGACAAGGAAATGGTAAAATACCTAATTGGTTTATTGCTAGATTAGTTCACTACCGGCTTATATGCTGATACGCAACACTAGTGCTTGCTAAAGAAAATCAGTAATGAATAAATCTCCTGGCTATTCAATAATTAAGTGGATAGAGCAAGATAAATTAAAGATCTAAAACCTACTGAACAGTAAACACTATCCAACAAGTTTAGATCGGTAAATGCGAATAAAAATCAGATGAATCCGATTGCTATGCATACGTAAAAACACAAGTTTCAGATCGAACTAAATCGAGACAGTGATACTTGCGAAGGGGGTAGATACAAACTATAGGTTGAACCAAATCAAGACAATATAGTTTGCAACGTAACCACAAGTAAATGATCAGCTTACATCGAGACAACTCCACTTGAGGGTTGAATCTTTTTGGTGAAACCCATTGGATTCGAGATATTACGACAAAACTAGGAGAAGACTAAAAGTAAGTTTTGTTGTATGAAGTGTTAGTCCTTTTACAAGACTTAAAGGGGGGCCTTTTAAAGCATGGGAGTCCTAAATGACACGAATTCAACTTACAAACTTAGAAAGGTAGAACAAAGAAATAAATATACACGACATGAGGGTCACGAACTCGGGCTTCTACCGGTTTATAGTATGTCAGCTTCTTGGACCGTATCAGCTTTGTCCTATATCGGTTTTTGGCCTTCATTGGTTTTTTGGGTTTGATTGTTTTTTAACCTTTGTTAGCTCCTAGTTTTAATAAATAACCCTGTGGGCCATTTTCCGGTATCAACATCTACCGAACATATTAAAGTTAGGGGCACATGGTCATTGCATGTGGGAATGACCTTAGAGCCCTTGGATTTTAGTCTTTTGGAGGTATTAACATCTGACTAAGACTGTATGTGGCACTTTCCTATAAAAGGGAGCTCGAACATCTGTCCCTATGGGAGCAAATTTTTTGAAGAAAAACTACTCCATAATGTATACATAAACAAAAAAATATATCTCTAGAATCGTCTCTCTCATATAGGGCTCACTTCCTCACCCTTTGCTTGCAAGGCTTCCGAGATTTGCCATGCGGTGCGAACAAATTGGTTTGTCCGACTTGGGCAGACGACAAGTAAATTACACTCTCTTATCATAAATATATTTTGGTTTAGATATCCTTGCGATCTAAAAAATAAACCTTGCCATTAATTATTATTGTTTTTTATAAAACTCATTAAATTTACATTATTATTTGAGTGCTTTAATTTGAACCTAATCTATATATTTTAAAATAATATAGCTAAAATTTAAAACCATTGGCTATTTCATTTATCTGTAATGTTAAATATTGTTGTGGACAGAGGGAGTACAAACATAGAGTAAAAAATGGCTGGGAAGAATTAGTGTACAAGTTCCGACGTTCAGTTGCGTTGCTGATCGGGCAAGCAGTATATATGCATTTAATTTCCTCCAAATTAAGCTTGTGTATAGATTAAATTGATTGGAAATGGAGGAGAAAAGCGAAATATGTGTGTGCAAACGTTTCTTTAACATAAACCAATTTGTAACATTAATTGACTAATTAGCCAATGAATCTAAACAGGAAGTGATATCGTGACAGCATCACTCTCATTGTCAAAAGAGAAATATTCAGAAGGAAACATAAATAAGTGATTGGTGCTAGGTGGGATAGGGTTATCAAAACAAGAAAATTTTGAAACACTAACAATATTACACTATCATTTACTTCTTTTCTTCCGTCGACAATGACAACGGCCACTCGATCAAGGCTCAATACTATTTCTCATTGGTTGGATAGTGAGATGTGATGGAGGTCGAGAGAAAATTAAAACATACCGCCTTCGCGTCATAAAACTTGATGTAAAAAAAATGCCGAAGTGGTCAAGACTTCCTAAAAGGTGCAAGTTAAGAGCAAGCATACTTTGGGACCCCCAGACAAGAGAAGTGCACCTATAATGACGATCGGCTTACGAGTACGAAGTTCTCGAGGGATGACAGTTGACGGATAAATTGGTTGAATAATATATAGTTAAATGGAAATTGCGAAAGTATGCGACATTGTGTGGGATTGCGGGTTTTGCGCTTGGCTTCCGCCACGTGGGACGACTACACGCCGTTTCCGCCACCCCGGATGGCTTCCGCCGTGGGAGATGGCTGAAACCACTGGTTTCGGCCACTCCGGATGGCGGAAACAGCCTCGTGCCGCCACGTAGCCGTGCTGATCCCTTGCGCACGCCGGCGCGCTGCCCTGCCGTCGCACTCACTCCGAGACAACGTTTAATAAATTTCCCCCGCAAAACATATATTCATTTAATTAAATTGAGTAATATAGTTGGGTAAGTTGATAATGTAACATTTTATGTAAATTATAAAGATATATGTGCACCAATATAATTAGAAATATTATATTAATATTAATTGTCAGGGGAAAATATAATATTGGGACAGAATTAGAGAAACTAGATTAACGTGATTGACAAAATTTTTCAAAAATTTGAACAAGTTGTGCACGGCTCTGGTGTTCAGTACATAATATAGTTTGACTTATTTATTCACTCTGTTGAATTTAGTTGAAAACTAAAAATAATATAACAATGGTAAAATTAGAAACGGTAATTAGTTCGTTGTGTCTGAGCAAGTAAACGGTTTATGCTTTTAGAGAACCAGAGATTAAATAATAAAAATTTGGATTACATGATACAAGCAATGGCACGCGTGATGCATAAGACAATCTACCATAGTAGTGCATCATAACTAAACCTACATGCCTTAGGAGATTTAAAAAGGTAGTTGTCATACACGATAACCACACTACTGGGTGCAGCGGGGGTATTTCCCCTTCGCAAACGCGCTAGGTCCTGCATCCCTGGCTCTACCAGCCCTCTCGCGCTTTCTGGCACGGTCTGCCTCACGCTCATTGAATTGGCGCTGTCGGTCAGCCTCGCGCTGTGCCTGAAACTCTTCTCTCACACGCTTGTTTCTTTCTTCCCTGAGGGCATCTTGCCACCGTTCCTCGGCCCTAGCCCTGCGCCCCGCCGCCTCCCGCTGCATCTGCCGCTCCATTTCGGAAGTCTGCTCCGCGTCCAAATATTGCACAAACTCGCATAATGGAGGCTAAAAAGATTGAGGTTAGCATGTGCGTGTATATGTTTGTTAGGGAAGAAATAAGTAAGAAGTGACTTACAGGGTACTTTGCCCTCCTCTCCATCTCGGCAGTTCGGTCGTACGCATAGTTTGCGCACTTCCAATACCTTCTCCCGTAAGTATAGCCCATGTCTTGGGACAGCCTCAAAACGCAAAGACTGACGCATAGACACATGGGCGGCTGAACACCTTGTGGGACGAATTCGTGGACAGACTCTCTTGGTGGCGATGAGAACTCCATATGACTGTCTTGATGGGTAACGCGCAGGCTACGCTAGCCGAAAAACAAAATTTTCGCGCACACCCAGGATCAACATGTAAGTAGGGGACCATGGATCGTTACCCTCGACGCGCGGATGCAGCAGAAGAAGACTCGCGCACGTAGAGGAAGTAGTCGAACACGCCCCGATCAGTACGCCGGCTGCTCGCCGAGGGGTCGCCGGTCCTCGCCGAGGGGTCGCCCGCGCTTGGGGTGAGGTCGCCCGGCTCGCCGAGGGGTCGCCCGCGCTTGGGGTGAGGTCGCCGGCTCGCCGAGGGTCGCCCGTGCTCGGGTGAGGTCGCCGATCAGCAAGCACGTCCGCCGAAGGCGGCAAGGCCTCTAAGGTATCCACACGTCCGGTGGAACGTCACACGGCGTGCTAGCACCACGTCGCGCGGCTAGGGTTTCCTCAGGAGCGGGAGGGGCGCGGCGGCTAGGGTTTTTGGTGGAGTGCGTCTAACTCATGCACCGCGCCGCCCCTGGTCTCCAACTTATATAGACGTGCTAACGGGCTTCTACACTAGAAGGCCCGTTAGGACTCTATCTCCTACGTGGATCCATATCCACGCGCCGAAACCCATTAACAGAAGTGAATCCGTTAAGCATGTTCCAACCCGTTAAGTGTGTGACCCGTTAGGTTCATATGCAAGTCGGCCGCGGACCCGGAAACCCGTTTCCAGTCCACAGATCAATAGCGGTATCTAGCAACACATATTGACCCCCGAATGCACAGAATGATCTCATCGGCTGAACCTTGATACACGCGTACATACCGATCCCTTTGCCACGCGACACCAGTCAAGCTCAAGGCAAGATACGTGCCACCCTTGTGATAGCTCGACCCATTCACTCGTTCCGTGTAATGGATATAAGATGTGACTAACAATTAGTCACCTTGGCACGGCCACGCACTTTCCTTATCCATCCACACCGAGGGGCCCAGAGGTATCTCTCCCGTTATCGAGGAGGGGCAAATTCCATCTTGATCTATCACACCCCTACGCCATGTTTCGCGGCATACCCGTAAGTTACCTTTATAACTACCCAGTTACGGAGTAGCGTTTGATAACCCCAAAGTATACAACTACGCATGCTGGGACTCTATGATGATCTCAGGTCTAAGGACCATATAGGTGTACCACTCGAGACAACAATCTGATGGCACTATTAAGATAACAATCTCAGCAGTGTCTCGGAGTAGGTCAATCCAACCATCCGTGTTCTCTAACACGTGTCCACATTATTGATTCGATATCCACAATATCTATGGTATGTGAAACAGTACCATCAATCAATACATGTGCCGATCAATCATTACTGCTCCTCATAATGATTCTGGATCAGGGATCAGTTTAAAATAATGTCATACAAACAATGTGTCTCACAACCAAGTCATACTTGATGAACAAAGTTATGACCATTATTCATGGAACCTGATAAGCTAGTTATCGAAAAGTACATGAACAAAGACGTATTACATAATCATCTCATGATTGATCTAGGGCATATTCCCTTCATGTCTTGATTCTGAGAGATTTGCGAAGTGAAGTGCTTAGAATGCTCTTGTTGGTGGTGCTGTTCGTAGTGAGACCGCATGGGTTTAAATAGGTGATATTGCGCAACATGGTCGAATTGAATAAGACATACGCAACGTACAGTTCGAGATGATTTAATGTGTCACGGCAGCACTTTGCAGTGATAGGTCACTTCAACAGGGACCGCTGGACCGCACAGTTGAATATGACTTAATGTGTCACTACAGACCTTTGCAATGATAGATCACTTCAACAGGGCCAGCTGGACCACGCAGTTCTGCATGATTTGATGTGTCACCGCAGAACTTTTCAGTGATAGATCACTTCAACAGTGTAGTCAGAGATTAGCAGTGATCGGGACGTAACGGGGCCGAACCGCCTGTAGGCGCACTTTGAAGTTTCGCCGATCTATACCAAGCGTTCTGGCAACCACCCCTATTAAGTCTTTAGGTCCTATAGAAAGATCTATTGCAGTTTGTGTGTGCATGCAACTGTGCATGGTAATAAAATTACCCTGCAATTCTGTTGGAGCATCCCCATAGAAAATATGCAACGTTGTTGCCATAAAGATCTGTGCCTGTAGACTTTCACCTACAATTATTGTGGAAGGCGTCTGCATTTGCCTGTAGACTTTCTATTATTTTTTAGGATTTTAAATTCAATATATCTTTATTTATATTTATACGCTAAGCATTGGCCTAAAAGATTTAAATAATCTTTTTTTTTCTCAAATGTCATAAGTACCGTTATTTACTAAATAACTTTAATGAACTAAATAATTACATAACAATTTATTAATGATAACAAATTAATTAACTAACTTTTGTAATTACGTACGCATGCAACGTAACAAATATTGATGTTACCAATTAATATCACATGTGAACCTTTGGCCTTAACACTATCTTATCTCTACTGTAATTAGTATATAATTAGTCATTATTCCATACAATTCTACATGTCTGGTCATGACAATATTACTATTTCAATTATTTCTAACATGAAATTAAAACTGTAGTTATATAATATGTGTTGTACGAGTTAATAAAACATTAACGTTAATTAATCAATACTTGCTTGTACTACATTATATAACTCTACTGGCAATGGTTTATTAAAATGCATAGCTTCTAATAATGTCTTCAATGGATAGTATACTCATGAGGTACCAACGCCGTGCATGAAATAATGCCTTGTCTCTTAACAACTATTTTTTACTTACGCTAAATAACTACCGACTATGTTAAACATAAAGCATAACATACTTTGAGTTGCTACGAGTTAATATCACATGCATATTTGATCTTAATAGTTTCTTACCTCTAGTACAAACTATTTGATAATTACTCATGAATCTATACAGATTTTATATGTCTGGTCATTTACCATTTAATTTAGCTAGTGCCTAAAATTCTAAACATTGTTACATGCACGGTCTGCGTTATTGTTTTCTTACAACCTTTAGAAATTAGTCAGTACTATAGTCATTACATCTACGACATAATGCTACATTTCACTGCTTATAAAATCTACATTAATCTGCATTATACAAGTCCACGAACGAGAGTTTATTAAAATGCATACCTAGTAATAATATGTCGAATAAACAGCAGGCTTAGCACCGAGCACCGAGCAGCAAGATGAGCACCGAGCAGCAGGCTTAGCACCGAGCGGCAGAAGTCGAGCAACGACAACAAAGTGAGCACCGAGCGTAAATGGTTTGCGGAGGACTTAGCACCAGGCAGCACAAGATGTGCAGAGAACCGAGGACCACCCCTGCTTATATAGCCGAGCGTGCGTGATTAAATCATCATAAGCATGCAATTTATTAATGGCTAATTACTTTTTAATTAAATAAAACACAGGTTTAACATATAATCGGGAGACATGAAATGACGTCTCATCCGCTGATTCTGTTCTCCCACATGCAGCTGCTGGCACGGGCATGCACTTCAACACGGCACGCACTTTCAATCAAGGGAATCCGAGGCACGCGCTGGAGGAGCCGAGGCGGCGCAGGGCGAGCAGGGGCCGACAGCCAGGGCAGAGCCACCACGTGGCCCACCGGAGCTCGCTTCCGCCGCTCAGCGTGGCTTCCTCCGCCTGGCGTGGCGAAAGCCAGCTTTCCGTCGCCCGGCGTGGTGGAAGCCAGCCTAGATCACTAATAAATAAAATATGCCGTATAGTTTCCCAATTTCCAATTATATGTATATTATTTAATCAATTTTTCCGACAGTTGACATTAAGTACAATCCACTATTGGTATTGTACGAACCAGAGAACGGACAAGTGACTGAGCTGAGTGAGGAGACAGGTACAGAGAAATAGCTCAAAAAAGACGTTCACAATACCAGGTTGAACAAATCTGTCCGGAAACCGGATTTTATGCGAGAAGAGTGAAAGACTAGAAAAACGAAAAGCTAGCAGTTTATACATGGAACTTATAATGTTGGTCGATGTTCTAGTCCTCTATAGCTGGGCGAACATAAATAACTGTTGTTTTGTGTTAATTTTTATGTCATGTTCTGTGACAGTGTTTATAGTAATTTTTAAGGGCGTAAAATAACTAGGTACAATAGTGCTATCGTTGGTCGATCGTACGTAATATGTATCAAGATTTAAGGGTGGTGCCAACCGTGCCATTGGCCATACATTATTAGAGGGTGCCATACTGTTGTATTAAGCATACTTAGGTGGGATTACTGGTTAGATAAAATTTATAATCTTCATCATCTGTTACCTCAAGACCTTTTAAGTCTAGGTCATCCATCCGATCAGGTCTATCGGCATGCGTTACTGCAACCAAGCGTCTTTCCAAACTTGTTGACTTGTTGCCCCAAAAATCACATTACTGTCGTCACACGTCTCTAGCCAAATTTTAGACGGAGATTTGAGATTGAGAAAACTATTATTTTTCAAAAAAGTTATGACTAAATCTCACTTAATTCCGAAACATTGGAAATTTTTTTTTGGCCTTCCAAAGTTGCTCCAAATCCGTTAGTGTTACCGTTAAATGTTAATGTGGATGTAGGTGACTATTAAATGCTGATATATAATGGGTTGGGTCAAGTTTGGGTCCGAAAAAAATTGCAAAATCAGCTGTTCGGGTTTGGTTTTCAGGTTTCTGGTCGAATTCGCGTCTGGATTTGTGGCCCGGTGCATCGGGTCAGGTCAGGCTCGGTCCGACTGATTTTTGGTCGGGTTTTGATAAACCTAGTCCGAACCCGCTCGAACCCGACAAATGATAAGGTCAGCTACCAGAATATTAGGTCATTAGGTGTATGGTTTAAAACATAATGAGATGAGTTTGATCATCATTTCAGTCCCTACTTAATTAATTATATCTATCCAGCCTGATCTAATCTAGCGTGACCAAATTTAAAGAACATGCAGTGATGCAAGACTTTACGAAATAACAAGTATCGATCTTTGATTGAACCTTTTGCAATACGCCATGCAAAAAGAAATTAAGTTGGAAAGAATATCATCTTGGTTCAATGAACTATACCCTCGATCCACTTTGATCTCTAAACTATAAAATCCAGCTCGGTGCACGAATTATTAAAACCGAGTTTAAATGGTCGCTTGATCGAGCGGACATTGGTTTTGACTTAATAAAGGTGGTTTGATCAAAGCGTTTTATACAATTTTATATAAAAATATATTGTAGGACAAAAAGTAAACTATATATTTGAGCTCCCCGTGACGGCTAAAACTCAAATAAAATTTCCACATAATTTTCACAACTTAACATCGTTGCTTAGCATTTTATCATATTTTTAAGACCACTAGAAAATGTTAGAAAAAAGTGAAAAATAATAATATGTCAGCTTTTTGTGTTCCTGTAAAATAATTATAAAGTCGAATATTAAATTTGTTTTAAAATTAGCGATGAATTTTCATATAAAATATATTTAGCGCTTCCGATAAAATCACCTTTGATCAGTCAAACTCATCTTTGCATAAACAGGGGATCATTTGCATCCATAACTCGACGACCGATTTAATCTGGTTTTGAAGTCACACGACCACGTGAAATGGCTCCGATGATCAAAGTTAAGGGATCAAAACGATACATTCTTTCCCCTCTCTCCGGATTAAGTTTCTTATGGTTAAAGGGATGCATCCACAAACATGAATGGAATCCAAAAAAACATCGGGCATGCATTAATCGGCTAAAATAATCCCGAATCACTGGAAACGAACAAGCTCGTGTGTTGCTGCGGTATTCACCAGAAAGCGACCGCCTTCGAAAGACCGGAGCAATGCATGCATGTTTGAGGCTGCAAACTGCATGATTGACACACACAAAGTCACAGCAGCGAGTCGCTTTTCTTCAGTGAAGACGAAAGCTAACCCATCGACGTAGTACGCGGCCAATTACAATCCATCGAAACGCCGATATATATTTCACACGCCAAAACACGCCGCGTCGCCCAACGTGCTCCACGCGTACAGGGTTTACGCGAATAAAATTCAGCAATTAATCTAGATGGCTCACTGTCACCGCGAGCTAGCTGGAACTCGTGCCTGATACATGTGATAGTGAAGTTCTTCGGTTCTTAACGCGATTGGTGCCGTTCGATGCCAGATCGCAGCATAGCCAGCTGCCGATCGAGATCAACTACTGTACGTATATATATACGTGTGCATGATTCTTAATTAATTATTGCACCCCTTGAATATTTACAGTGGCAATAATACAGACTTGCGTGCATATATCATTCATATGGAGATTGTTATGTTGTTGTTGTTGTTGTTGTTGTTGTTGTTATCATCTCACGATGATTTGCCAACGTGTCAACGCTGAAACGACCCAAAACGCGCGCTACCTCTCCCTGTTCGTCTTAAAAAGGACTTTCTAAACCCAAAACACTACTACAAGGTATGGTAGCCCTACGTCGCCATGGCCTGACAGCCTTGGTGCGTTTTGGTCTCTGAATTATTTGCATCTATACTTCCTCCGATGACATTAACATGGTCTTCAAATATACACCTTGATTGTTAGAGGCCGCTGTCATCCAGCCCATCTTATGGCCCACACCAATTCGGTTCCCCCCGAGACCAACATCTGGTCTCGGGCCTAGGTCCTCACATCTATTCGCTCAACTGGAAGCACAACTTATGTTCTGGCCCAACTCAGCCTAAAAGACTAGATTGGTGGGGAGAGGGGTGCCTCCACCTTTTAATTTAATGCTCCCCATCACCAATATTCGATGTGGAACTAAACCCAACAATCTCTCCCATCACACATCGGGTCATCTGTCCTATAACGTGCGATCTTCTGGAGACGTTCCGGATTACCGACCATGGCGGCATGTTTTATCGTGCACGGACGACTTGTTGCTCGATGACGGGCTAGAAAGCCTGCTTGAGTGCAACCAGAGTTTGGGTACAGGGTTCGCGTAACACGCTGGAACGATTTCAAAGTAAAGAAGACCATATCTCAAAGGTGGAGTTTGTTAGGTTTTGTATCAAATATGTGTAAAAGTAGGTTACATGGACTCTGTGTTGTAATAGACAGGGTTGGTTTAGATTTGTTGT
Source organism: Raddia guianensis (assembly GCA_036346415.1). Classification (NCBI taxonomy): domain Eukaryota; kingdom Viridiplantae; phylum Streptophyta; class Magnoliopsida; order Poales; family Poaceae; genus Raddia; species Raddia guianensis. The sequence continues at coordinate 11,792,739 of CM070539.1, forward strand.
CGTACTATAGCCAGGCCTCCACAATATAAAGGAAGACAACCCTGTTGTAACCATGACAACGACTGCTTAATAGTAGCATAGTTCTGAGAAGGTCAGCGGCCGACATGTGGCCGTGACCAGGTCCAACCGGCATGTTGTGGTATTATGGATTAGGGAGGATCGCCCATAGTCAGAGCTCCGCAGAGGTAGGCGTAAGCCTGCGTTACCAAACATCGTGTCTTCTAGTGTTGTTTGTGATCTTGCATTGGCGTAAATCCTAACAGGTGGTATCAAAGCTTTGTTGGTGAGGTTGGTCATGCGGAAGATATAGGGGGAGACAAGGTTCATGCATACACGGGCGCTGTGAAAAACGCCTCATCGGCGCAAGGTTGAGCGTGGTGGCGATCGACGATTCAATCGGTTGTATCGGACACTTCGGACAGGAGTCTCGAACCGTTCAATGGGCTACCGACCTACCATTAACAAGGATTGACTAGACATGGTGATTAGGCTGACAAAGTAGCCGGCGAGGTCGACAGGAGACGCGACGACCTCGACGTTCGCGATCAGACCGGCAGGCACGGAAGGATGTCTGATAGATCGAAACGGCGGGAGCAGTGATGCGACCGAATGTTGCACGGAAGGCGCTGCATCACGATACTAGAGGCGAAACTGTGTCGTGGATGCGGATGGCCAGGGTACGGCATGTTTTATCGTGCACGAACGACGTGTTGAGTGGTGGCGGGTTGGGAAGCCTGCTTGATGGTAACCAGGGTTCAGGTATAGGGTTCGCACAAAACGCTGGAATGCCTTCAAAGTGAAGAAAACCATATTCTCCATGGTGGAGTTTGTTATGTTTTGTATCGAATATGTGTAAAAGTAGATTACATGGACTCTGTGTTGTAATAGGCAGGGTTAGTTTAGAGTTGTAGTCAGACTTTAGCAAGGCTTCCACAATATAAAGGGAGTCAACCCTGTTGTAATCATGACAACGACTGCATAATAGTAGCATAGTTCTGAGGAGATCAGCGGCCGGTATGTGGCCGTGATCAGGTCAGCCGGTATGTTGTATTATGGATTGGGGAGGAGCGCCCATAGTCAAGAGCCTCGCAAAGGTAGGCATAAGCCGAACTGCGTTACCACTTACCAAACATCGTGTCTTCTGTTGTTGTTCGTAATCTTGCATTGGCGTAAATCCTAACATTGACAATTAATTATCATTGCTATTATTTGTAAAATCAGTAAAAATTATGATATTAGCATACCGCTTTTCAAAACAAATTGAATTTAAAATATATGACTTTTACGCCCCAATCTAAATACATTGAAATATTTAGATAAAGTTCTTAAATTTGAATTATAACATGTCTAAAACGTCATTTTTTTTGAAATTGGAGGGAGTATGTTCGACCCCTCCTCATCGCATTGCAATTCAAATTACTCTCTCATATCCTCGAAAACATGACGTTGAACATATGTCCTAATCAAATTTTTAAATCTTTATCTATGAAAATCATTTGAACCATTTGAATTTGGCACGTCAAAATCATACAAATGTATTTGTCTTAAAAAAACACTCGCTACTAGAGGAGTGGGCTTTACTACTTGGCACATCTCTACTGGTTATCCGCAAACCGATAGTGATGAGACATCACTATCGGTTTGAGCTGCGAGCCGGTACCGATGCCTCAGTTACTATCACTACTAGTTTGAACCACAAACCGGTAGTAATGTCTACTATTACTACCGGTTTAAGCCACGAACTGGTAGTGATGTCTTGTGCAAAGCAAAAGTTAAAAGGAACACATATCATAGCTTTAATACAATGTGTGGGTTGGCTAGAAAGGTGAGGCATGAGTCACAACGTTCTAGATTTGATGTCTCATTCTCCCATATATCGTTATCGAGAGTGATACCTTAGCTTTTTATGGATTTTAAAATAAACTTCAATGGTGACTAATGATCAAAATTTCATTCCAAAGACCATGCCAATGTTTACCAATATTAAGTTTTTAACGACGGGAGACATATATATGTTCCGATGCAATTATTACTTGTGGACCAAATCCCTAGCTTTTCTGCTTTCTTCTTTTCCATTTTTTTCCATGAGTCGATCGATGCGTACACGTGGCGTTCCAGTTCCTCAGTTAGTGTTGTTGCTTTGTTCTGAAGCCGTGGAATGCAAGGCCGCATTATGTCGATCTGATATGGACTTGGCTGCGAAAAAAGAACCGAGCTTGGGCCCTTTTGTTGTGTCGATAAGAGTTTTTTGTTGCTTAGACGGGCATCCTTACCTTGAGGAAGAAAATGCAGCGATCGATCGAATGCTCTAGAAAAAGAGGATCGATGATCGAACGGAGAAGCAATGACTGGGGACTGGGGAGTACATATTACGGATCCGGATCCTCTGTAGTTACTGCACTCTACTGTGGTCACTGACATGTGGGTTCGGGTCCACATATCAGTGACTCAACTGCAGAGGATCTGCTTCCACATACACAATCATGAGCACCTCTTCTCTTTAGAGAAAAAATAAAATAAAAAACTAGAGAACCTCAATCATGAGCACGCTGAGTAAAATTGAGTTTTATTATAGCAAAAATCTAAAGTGCTCGAAAAGGGGTCTAAAGAGGTTGAAAAATAATTAAAAAAATAGTTTTAAGATATTTCATAGATCACTAAAAGTTTTGATAAAATGGTTACAAATTATTACAACATATAGGCTATATAAAAATAACAAATTTTGCTACAGTAAAACTCAACTTAACTTTACACTTAAAAAAAAAGACCATGAGCAAGTTGTACAAATCATCTGTTTCTTTTGGGGGAAAAAACGATTCTGGTTTTAATCTAAAAAGTTGGAACCTCAAAAAAATTCAGAAAATATGACAACTATTTTTAAATTTTGTTAAAATAATTTTTAAAAACCCACATAAAGTCTTGAAGAAATAGCTACAAAGTGTTACAATATATATTCGTATAAAATTGAAATTTTTATATTATAATCATAATCAAATTATATGTCCAAAGCGAGGAAGCATTATTGCAGAGAATCCCGATTATTTACATTATTGCTGTTTATATTGTTTATTACTCCGTAACTACATACTAGCGCACATTGAATAAGCCATTGGGAGATTTCAGCCACTGAAACTTTTTAACACTCACATTTTAGCAAATGACACCGTAGTGCTCTAGCCCACTATCAGTGATTTGGATGGTCTCATATGTCAAGCGGTTGAACGATCTCATATGTCATAAACACATTTTTAATCTCATCTTAATTTGAATAATTTTAAAAAGATATTTGTTTGATGTACAAAGTTCATAGTAAATTTGTAGGAAAGCAGCAAATTCTTGTAAAATTAGAAAAGACAACATAATTGCTTAGCTCCGGGCATCCCTTCCATTCACTCACGTTCCCTCTCTCACTCCCGTTCACTCCTGTTCCTCACCCGCCCACGCCCTAACTTAGCAACTTGCAGGGTGGCGACAATGACCCTCTTCTCGACACAAGCTAGCATCGATGGGCTCCTCCGTTGATCTTTTATTAGAAAAATTGACTCTTTGCGTTGGTTTTTGGAGCGTTTTGGGAAGTTCAAATTGATTCCCCCCTCCCCCGCAAGCGTGTCATAGATGGTCCATTCAAAATCCAATAAATTTTCTGGAAATCAAGCTGCTCTGTCACTATATCCCACCATTAAACTTCATGTCCTTCAAGATTCAGTAAAAAAAATTAAGTACTAATCAGCCACGACAAACCTTCATATTTGTCGAGTAGTTTCACAGGGACGAGATCCTGTTCCTGAATGATCAGTCAGTTCCCAAAAGGCAGCCACATTAGGTACATGTCTGAAAGTCTAAACCTTTGCAAATCTCACGATCACGCAATTGCCATCCCCACTGACTATGCTGCTAATATCGCACGATTTCTCCTCTTCTGCAGCCTAAATTAACTGAAATTGCAAAGGTGAAAGCGCACACAAACACTAACTAATCCTACCACTAAGCTTTAATGATCGACGCACCAAGCACGAACCTGTGATCCATGAGTAGGAGATAGGTTAATTAAGCTCATTAATCCACCCTTTCTAACTAGGTCAAGGTCCACAAGGGACACAAAGTATTGAGACCCGGTGTGGTTTCCGCTGGTTTTGAGACAAGTAGGCAGGCAAGTATTGCATTTCGGGTGATATATTTAACAATTAGGGTTCTTTTGACCTGTGAATCTTGGTATATCTTGCATTAGCTTTAAAAAGAGCATGCTTGTTGGGCTTAAGGCCTTGTTGATTGGGATAGGTTTGGTTGCAGGTTTCACACTCTTTGTAACTGATGTCCTTGTCATTAAATTGCTTCGTTTTTTTTTTCCTTCCTTCGTGTTAATTTTAAGATGCAAGTTGATGAACCAAGTGACTGAACATTGGCTATGAACGGGTGAGTATATCTTGGCCAGCTTTTACACCGAAATATATCTGATATCTGTGCACTTTGTGCAAAACTGCAAAGTTTACGAGGTATTTTGTTGCTTTGCATCATTGCGGTGCTTAGCAAGCTGGAGTAGTTTACAGTTTACGCTGGACGAAGTTGCATCGCCAATGAGAAACAAAGCTAAAAGAGTAGGCAAGCACATTATTTACTGACATGCATGCAGATATTTCTGATCACTGAGGGACTGAGCAAAGGTGTTCAGACAAATGAACGAGCCGCCTCTAGTTTACCTACCACGTATATGTACAAATTATTAAGTACACACGATGCATCTGCTGATGATGCATTGGATTGAGATTATTAAGTGGACTGAGGTCTGAGGGAGAACACAAGCATGCAATAAAGAACTATTAGTACGAGAGATTTCGTGTTCTTGATTAGTGTTTATAGTGTTCGACTAGCGTATTCAAACTGAGTTTCTCAACACCCCCCACCCCCCAGTGATCCCTATAAAGAGGAGCCACACAAAAAGGATTGGAAATTCATCGATGTCTCATAGCAGAAGTTGGAATTCTACAAATTTTGAACTTAAAAATTTCAGTTTTTAATTTTTTTTGTTTTTGAATTTCAATTTTGGATCAAATCATTCAAAATTTGAATTTGATGATCTCTCTTATCGAAGATTATGATTCTTCAAATTTTAAATTTGAAAATTTTGGTTTCAACATTCGGTGTTCAGTTTTTTAATTTGAATTTTGAACCGAACCATTCAAAATTTGAATTAAAAAAATTCGATTGCTAATTTGATTTGATTGTAATGTGATTGTTGTCTCGAACTCCCCAAATGGGACTTCTTTCGTCGGCCAGTTCATGTGCTTGGGCTGATGTTTAAGAATACTAATTACATACAGGCCTGTTTAGTTTGCTGGGCTACTGGCCCGTCAAGGGTAAACAAACGAAACCCGGACATACTTGCATGTTCCCTACTTCGCATGCTACTGTTGTCATCAGATCTTTAAAATTGTAATATCTTGCTTTACTTGCTTGCTAATCCAAATTATATACTACCTCCGTCCCAAAATAAGTGATGTTTTAGCCTTGTCCTAAGTCAAATTTTTCTATCTTTGACCATCAATTCCTACAAATTCATATAGTTTAATACCATATAAATTATACATTATGAAAGCATTTCTCATGGTGAATCTAAAAACATAAATTTTATGGTGTTAAACTACATAATTTTTTTAGAAATTAATGGTCAAAGATAAAAATATTTGACTTAGGAAAAAGCTAAAACATCACTTATTTTGGGACGGAGGGAGTATAGCTTTAGTTTATGTTTGGGAGAGGGGAACAACCGTAGTGGATCCTTTTGAAGCCAGGTGCTAGTGTCCATTGCATGATGGAATTTGTATCTACTTCGTTAATTAAATATATACTTTTGCAATAACTTCGCTGTGAATGGCAGTGCTGCCAAACGAACTCGATGTCTCAATGCACCCCGCCTACCTTAACTAAGACGGACAAAGAAACTAAGCTTTTGCTCGGAAAGAGTTCAGAGGTATGTTTGGCTCATATAGTCTTGGGTGACGATGCCAATCCATTGGTCATGTCCTAAATTCATTAATAAAAATTGGTCATTTGGATTGTAGCCAATTCAACATGCCAAAATTTGGTAAGGTGTATTGGTAGTTTTTTAATTCTGTTGGATTTAAATGATTTTTTAAAATCAAATGATTTTTAAAAAATAAAATACCAAAAAATAACTTTTAAAAATATTATGTACATTTTAATTTTATAGGAATTTACAATTTTGTTTCATGCGATTTGGACCACAAATGAAATAGAAAATATAACAAACTTAGAAAAAATTGAAACGTCATATTATTTTAGATGGATTTGTTTCATATAATTTGGTCCATTTATATGAGGTAGATATAATTTGGACCATCTATAAGGTAGATATAATTTGGATCATTGCCGGCTCAAGCAAATGTTGGGCAAAGCTTTTTGCCTATGATCCATTATCCCAAAGCCACACTGTAGATGAACCCAAAGCAAAGATGTAAAGAACTAAGCTACCAACCAAGTCGCTTGAGCGCCACACGAAGGCCCAAGCCCGTGGTTGAACCCTTGATCCACACCATCAAAGCTTGAACAACGAGAAATCACCGAGAGAGCCACGAAAACAGGGAAGTCGCCTATAGGGCCCAGCCACCACCATCACTGAACCATTGCAAGATGCCAAGGTGACAACACAGTTGGCACGCTATAAATGACTTAGGTTTGGCTTGGAGTCCAGACCAAGGACACAACCAGGAGGCCTGCTACGCCGTGAAGCTGCAGTAAACACAAGAGTGAAGAGTCACCAATAGCCCTGCGCACCAACGCCCGCAACCCGAACCATCTACCAATACCAAGGGCCAATTCCCATGCATAAGCAGGATTCCTCAACAGCCACTATGGAAAGGTCATATCAGACCATCGCCTCTTCGACCAAAGGGAGAGTGCGAGAGGGGAGTGGGGGTGCTAGAACGAATGTCGCCTCTCCAGTAGAGAGGGGCACGAGAGGCGACAAAGAGGAGGAAGAGGGGGGGCGTCCCAACACGACCGACACTCTGTTCATCAGCAAGAAAGGACCGGGAGAAGAGGAAGGGGTACATGGCCCTAGCTCCAGCCTCTTTGGGAGAGAGACAAAAGAGGCAAGTGGACTAGCGGAGCAACACCAATCGGAAAGTCACCAGCGACCGAGCTAGGGGCGCCGCGAGAGCAGAGAAACGTCCAAATCTTGTACTAGAAAAGGGTTGAATTTTAGTTTTTATCACTCTTTATCATTTGTGTTTCGGTTTTTTCCACTCTGGTCCCACGTGTCATACCAAAAAACGAAACGCGAATTTAGGAAGATGCAAAAAGTAAACACTCCCGGAAAAGGGGCCTCCTGGCCGACGGCGCCGGCGACGAAGACGAAGAAACAGATAGCGGAGGGCGGCGAGGCCCACAACAGGGTGGGGCCAAGCCACCACCGACCCGGGCCGCCCGCCACCAGGACTCATCGCCGGCCCGCACCTCCACCCAGGCCGACGCCGCACAAGAGGGTTCTACGCCGAGCTCAAGCCGCCGTCGAAGACGTCGCACCGCTGCATCACCCGTCAGAGCGCGCCACGCCGGCGCGACGCGGGCGGGAGTCGCCGGGCGACGCCGCCGAGGGCACCAACTGCCGGATCGGTCCGCCGACCACCTGATCCAGCCACCAACGACCGGATCGGACAGCCAAATGCCGGATCAGGTGAAATAGTCGGGAGATGTTTTTTTTTTTTTTTTTTTGCATCCTGTTCTCTATTCTGAACATAGGTTTGGCCCTTCACAGGACTACGTATGTGTAATTATTTTCTGTTTCGTCGCAATGGCGATTTGTAAATTGTAAACATTGAGTTTGATGGATTTTGATGTGTGTAAATTATTGATTCTTGGTGGGATTTGTTTCTATTTCAGATTGTGATCTATACTTAACTACTTGGCGATCTTGTGTCTGCCCAAATTTGCTGAGCTATATATAGCTCACCAAATTGGCCTCAACATAGCAGATATGTAGGAATAACTCTCGTAGCCATAATCAACAGAAAGTAGGAATATTCCTTGATCTATAGCATGGCAACAACGAGGTTCGCCAAATGAGCCTCAGGCTAGAACTCCACCAAATCTACTTTTGGCCACCTTTCGGTTCTCAATACAAGTATACAACAGTTTAACCTACATTTGGATGTCAAACCTTTCCACTGCGGGCAGGTTAACTATGCTTTGGTTTGCTTGGTTCTAATTAACCTGACAAAGGGAGAAGAGGTGTTATTAAATCTGTCCAAGGAATCTTACAGCGGTATGATGGTTTTCATGCCTTTCTTGCCTTGTGTGTTTCTTGGGCATAACTTCTCCCAAGCAATGTGCTTTCTCTCTCTTTTCTTCCATTTCCAGCCATGCCCACGACAAGAAATCTTTGCCCAAGGAGGGAGGTTTTATGCCTCTTCTATAAATTGCTGTTCATCAGCACCTAGCAATCACACAGCTGCACAGCATTCTTTCGTTAGTTTCATTTCTCCGGCCACTTTCGAAGCCTCCCCACCATGGCCTCCAAGCTCAGCTTCAAGCGAACAGACAGCATCGCTGACACCATGCCCGAGGCGCTGCGGCAGAGCCGGTACCAGATGAAGAGATGCTTCCAAAGGTATTGCGCCCGAAACCGAAAACCATCATTTTATGGATTATAGATGGAACTATATAAGCATTTGCAATGTGTGTGAGAGAGTTTATTGTTATATTGATATGCGTAATAGCTAGGTTGCATGCGTTTTTTATGTCTCGCATTCTTAAGAAATATTACTGCTGTGAAAGCTTTGCCATCCTAAAACCTGAGACGAAAAAATGCTCCAGGTATGTATCGAAGGGCAGGAGGCTCTTGAAAAACCAGCAGCTCATGGAGGAACTTGAAAAATCACTGGATGATAAAGTCGAGAAGGAAAAGCTTGTCGAAGGCTTTCTCGGTTACATCATCTGTTCGACGCAGGTTATTTCTCTTTCAACCTCATCTCATCTATTTGCAGCAAAATATAGTTTGTCAGACGAATCTTCTTATCTGAAACTAAACTTAATGTTTGCAGGAAGCAGTAGTGCTACCGCCATTTGTCGCTTTCGCTGTCAGAATGAATCCTGGTATCTGGGAGTACGTCAGAGTTCACTCTGACAGTTTGTCGGTGGAAGGAATCACGCCATCGGAGTACCTCAAGTACAAAGAGACCTTATACGACGAGAGATGGTATGCACCCACCAATCTCCATGTATTATAGAAAGTAAAATACCATGATGCCACTTCGGTAATAGTATGAAACTAAAACAAAAAAAACGGTCTGTTCTTGTGAATTTCAGGGCCAAGGATGACAACTCATTGGAAGTTGATTTCGGTGCTCTTGATCTCTCAACACCTCATCTGACGCTGCCCACATCCATAGGGAACGGGCTGCAGTTTGTATCCAAATTCATGTCTTCCAAGCTGAGCGACAAACCTGAAAGCATGAAGCCATTGCTAGACTATTTGCTCACGCTGAATTACCGTGGTGAGGTAAGGAGATCGCCCAGTCACGATGATCCTGCAGTGTTCACCAGAAGATTGAAAGAGACTTACTCAGTAAGCTTATATCCTTATGAACATGCAGAAGCTGATGATCAATGACACCATCGACACGGTGAACAAGCTTCAGACAGCACTGCTACTTGCAGAGGTTTTCGTTAGCGGGCTGCCAAAGTACACGCAATACATGAAGTTTGAACAAAGGTGATCTTCAGTCATAGTTGGTAGATAAAACTGGTGGCACAAAAATAACCAACTGTGACTGAGGTTTCTTTCTTTTTATAATGGTCCTGCAGATTTCAGGAGTGGGGATTAGAGAAAGGATGGGGTGACACCGCTGAAAGGTGCAAGGAAACACTGAATTGCCTATCTGAAGTGCTCCAGGCACCTGATCCTATCAATATGGAGAAGTTCTTCAGCAGGGTTCCTTCCATATTCAATATTGTCATCTTATCCATCCATGGTTACTTTGGCCAAGAGAAGGTTCTTGGCTTGCCTGATACTGGTGGACAGGTATGGATGTCATACTGTCATCACATTGTAGGAGGTAGCCACAACTCAGCAATTATAAATCTGAAAACATGTTTTCCCAAATAGAATCTGAAAACATGGTTTCCCTGTAACAGGTTGTCTACATCCTGGACCAAGTTAGGGCCATGGAAGAGGAGCTGCTGCAAAGAATCAAGCTGCAGGGTTTGCATGTACAACCAAAGATCCTTGTGGTAACGTTCATCACACCATGAAGCTAATCATCAATATCATCTTGTTTGCAGAGTTATCTAAACAGATGGATAATTTTGTCCTGTAGTTAACAAGACTGATACCAGATTCCAAAGGCACAAAATGTAATGTGGAGCTTGAACCAGTTGAAAATACTAAATATTCTAACATACTTCGGGTGCCATTCAAGAACGAAGATGGGAAGGATTTGCGCCAGTGGGTGTCCCGGTTTGACATCTACCCTTACCTAGAGAGATATGCCCAGGTTTGCCAGCTAGTCATTCTTGACACCAGTCAGTCTGTCAGTACACTTTGTGCCTTTGTGGGGTTTTGATCTTGAGCAAATTTTATCCTCAACGTAATTTCAGGATGCTACTGCCAAAATTCTTGACATTTTGGAGGGAAAACCTGACTTGATCATTGGAAACTACACTGATGGCAACTTGGTCGCATCCCTCATGTCTAGCAAACTAGGGGTCACTCAGGTGAAAAACTGGCATCAATTATGGCCCTGCAAATATTATTTTTGCATCAAGCGAAATCTGGTATGACAAACCCAAATGATCTTTCTGACAGGGGACAATTGCACACGCTCTGGAAAAGACCAAGTATGAGGACTCAGATGTCAAGTGGAAGGAGCTGGACCAGAAGTACCACTTCTCCTGCCAATTCACTGCTGATATGATTGCCATGAACACTAGTGACTTTATCATCACTAGCACATACCAAGAAATTGCGGGGAGGTCAGTAGACTGAATCTTTACCACAGATTCAGTGCTCTAATAAGCACAAGTAATTCGCTGATGAAAATAAGTACTAGTAAGAATGCTTAGATACTCATTCCTAGAGAACTCAAAATTGCAGCAAAGAGAAGCCAGGTCAATATGAACACCACTACGCATTCACAATGCCGGGTCTCTGTCGCTACGCCACGGGCATCAATGTATTCGACCCCAAGTTTAACATTGCTGCGCCCGGTGCCGATCAGTCCGTCTACTTCCCCTTCACACAGAGGCAGAGGCGCCTGACGGATTTGCATCCCCAGATTGAGGAGCTGCTCTTCAGCAAGGAGGACACTGATGAACACATGTAAGTGCCTTGGGAAGTGGAACACACATTATCCTTTTTTTCTTTGATTAGGCAAAGTTGCTAACCCGGCCATGAATACGATGCCAGAGGGTATCTGGCTGACAGAAACAAGCCGATCATCTTCTCGATGGCAAGGCTGGACAAGGTGAAGAACATAACTGGACTGGTCGAGTGGTATGGCCAAAACAAGAAGGTCAGGGACCTTGTGAACCTCGCCGTCGTTGCCGGCCTGCTCGATGCTTCACAGTCCAAAGACCGAGAAGAGATAGAAGAGATCAACAAGATGCACAATTTGATGGACAAGTACCAGCTGAAAGGGCAGATCCGCTGGATCAAGGCACAAACCGACCGTGTACGCAACGGAGAGCTGTACCGTTGCATTGCAGATACGAGGGGTGCATTTGTTCAGGTATGCAGCGTTCTGCACAGCTTGAGTGACAGCAAGGTCATGAACACTATCGTATGCCCCCATCTTCTCAAATCTGACGATTTGCTGTTGCAAATGTGGTTTCAGCCTGCGCTCTACGAAGCATTTGGGCTGACGGTGATCGAGGCGATGAACTGTGGGCTGCCGACCTTCGCAACCAATCAGGGAGGGCCAGCAGAGATCATTGTTGATGGGGTCTCAGGTTTCCACATAAACCCAACCAACGGCAGGGAGGCAAGCAGCAAGATTGAAGATTTCTTCCAGAAGTGCAAGGAGGACCCCAGCTACTGGAACAAGGTGTCCACTGCTGGGCTCCAACGCATTTATGAATGGTAGGCACCCTCTCGCTCTTGATTCATCCTGCCTTCAACTTCAGATAACCATCTGATCGATGTGTTAACACACGTACATGCATGGTGGCCGGCTGGCAGCTACACATGGAAGATCTATGCCACTAAAGTGCTGAACATGGGATCAATGTATGGCTTCTGGAAAACTCTGAACAAGGAAGAGAGACATGCCAAACAGCGCTACCTGCAGATGTTCTACAATCTTCAGTTTAGGAACCTGGTAAGCTTAGGGTCTCAACATCTGATGCGCTTGGCGTTTTTGTTTTTTTTCACCATGCGTATAACATGTGAGATCTGAGTCACTGACAATGGCTAGAGTGACAAAAAACCAAAACACAAATTATAAAGAATGGAATAAACTGAAAATTTCCTCTGTTTAAAGCTCAGTGTGACCAAGATGGTAGTACTGGGAGGCCTGATCAATGAACACGATCATTTTTTTTGCAGGCAAAGACCGTGCCAAGAGGTGGGGAGCCAGCTCCGAAAACCACGACAGGCGTGGAATCTAACGAGATCGTAGTGAGGCCGAAAGAAAGGCAAGTGTGCCCACTCTTACGAAATTTACTGAAGAAAGACCGGGGAAGCAGCTGACTGACCCGTTTCTTGTTTGGAATTTGGGTGCTGCAGAAAGACAAAAAACCGGATTCAAAGGTGAGCGTTATTCTATTGAGGCCAATCAATATGGCAGAAAGTAATTAGTGTAATGCCTAATCCTTGGACCATCCTTCTGTGCTCAGGATCATGACCAGCTTAATGGGGCCCAAGCCTTCGACCTCTTGATTAAAACAGCTTCAGATGGTGATGATGGTATTCACAAGGCAACAGCAAACTCGTGGTTGAATTCATTCAAGTGACACTAAAGTGATTGGTGTGAGATTTGTATACATGGTGTTTGTTATTATTTGTTCATTGTTTGTTAGAAAGATGTAGCGAGGTCAAAGACTGTGCATGTTTACTAGTCATGAAAAAAAAAACACGGATTGAAGATTGTTCGAAGAAACTGTTCGATTCGAATTTCTTCATTTTTTTTTTAAAAAATCACCGTTTGGTTCAAGTTTCATGTTGTAACAACTTAAAGAACTTACATATGAGATCTACGAGTCTTGCACCCACATTCATCCATGCCTATGCATGATTAGATGAACTGGTTCCAAGCAATCACCAACTTTAGGAAATAATTCTAGAGCTATTTTACACTAAACTTTGACAAATATATTAGGATGATAGTATAATCCATATATAACTAGTAACGTGCCCGTGCATTGCAACGGGATTGAAAAAAATTCACGAAGTAAAAAAATCTGTAAATTTACCACACAAAGTTACGACCCAAAAGCCAAATCCACATCGAGCACAAGCCATCAGCGCAAGAAGAACCTCAGAGCAAGGAAACCAAGAACAATGCTGCCCAAAATTCATCATCGCCGAAGAATTTTCAGAACCAGGGATAGCCAAAGTTGAGCCACCGAGCCTTGCTCTTCCACGTCATGTGCTTTCTAGTGCCGCCACAGCCCTAGCTGTGCGGCCATGGCTTCATTCTGCACAGTATCACGACCTAAGTGGAATGGATTCTTTGTTTTCTTTATTAGTTTATTCACCAAAAAAATCAGAGAATGTTAAAATGGTAAAGCACCTTCTTCTCTTTTCCATCTATATGTTGTGATAATTTGCTTCATTGTTCCTATCATCTTCATCTCTGCCCATGTAATTTTCAGAATCATAGCTGCACAAGAAAAACAAATACAAATTCTCAGTGAAAACACCTAAATTTCTAACAAACTTTACCTAGTCTAAAGCTCCAAGCCATAGTACTTTATTATTGTCCCACCTTACAGAACCTTGCAAGAGAAGCATTACTCAAGAAATTACAAAGGTTATTGTGAAACTTCAAACAAAAATTCCAATTCAATTGAAGCATGTAGTTTACAATTTTAAAAGAAAGCCATATCCCAAAGGTCGATTAGTATGTAGTAGGCCAACAAACATTATGATCTCTAAATGAACATAAAAGATAAACAACTAAATGTCTAGCTAACAAACATTATGAACAAGCTTGACAGGATTACATATGCTCACAAAAAGCTTAATGTATATAACCAGAAAGCCCCACTTGTTACTAAATAATCTCGACAATAAATCGAGGGGCAATAAGGTCAGATAGTATTACATTAGTTCCTTGAGTGTCATTCCCCAAAAGTTGGGGTGCTCTAACATTTGCAACTCTTTTTTAGTGCAATACATTTCATGCCCCTACCTTCATTGGATAGTCAATAAAATACCGCTTTTCCAAAATTTTGAATAAGTTTGAGCAAACTGGGACATCAAATGTCCTTTTTACCCCTCCCTACTTCTGTCTTAAATCTCTCGCATCCAGTTCATGAGATTGCTCCACCTGGCCATCTTGGCCGCACATCCTAGCTTCGCCAAATTTCACCGTCGTGGAGCCACCCACCAGTTGCTACATACACTTGCTCACCACCACCATCACCATGCCTAAACCCCGCCATCACCTCACGCCACCCAAGAATGGCCTCGCCACCGTGGTGGCACCCTAGGACCGACACGATGCCTAACTACGCCGCCACTTTGGGCCAACGCTTGGTCGCCATGTGCCCGCTTCACTGCATCTTGCGCAAGCCATTGTCGCCGTTGAGTTGTTTGAAGCGGTGTGCCCTCTTGACTTAGCTAAATCTCGGCGTCACCAGTATAAACCGTGACGCTCGAACGTCGTCTAGGCTAGGTGACCATGCCGCCACCAGTGCTTCCCTATCATGTGCCATCGCCATCGTTGCCTGAGCTCATCCCGGAGCCAATGCACACCGCCTCGCACCTCATCACATCGCTGTGCCCAACCACATGCCTAGCCACTATTGTGTAAATCGCCAACGTCCCTTGCCCTTGGTCAAGATCGCTTGCATCAAGAATGCCATAGATGTCGACCTCCTTCTCTCTCACTATCTCTATCTTGTTGGCCGAATAGGAAATGAGAAAAGATGGGGAATGTTTGGGGTTTTAGGGGTAGAATGGACATTTCATATTCCGATTTGCACAAATTCACTCTAAATTTAAAAACGTGGCATTTTATGGACTATCCATGAAGAAGAGTAGCATATTATTTATTACATTGTAAATGGTGGGAAATGTTAGAACACAATCCAACTTTAGGGCACTTAATTGATTATCCCAGCCTTTTTTTAAGGTATAACAATCAACTTTTCTATCAAGGCCTGAATACCAAGGGACAACTATTAGAAGAGAGCATAATAAGTAAATGCCGATGCCATCTTCTACTTTTAGGATGGTCGGCGGCGCCAAAAACTCGATAACCAGCACCGCGAAGTCAATAAGTTTAGAAAAAACAAATCTCTCAAAATTTCCAGCACAAGCAATTAGGGCCCTCTTTGATTCGCCTTTTTTTTTGTTGTTTTAGTTGTAGTTGAAAAAGTTAAGAACCTTTAAAAAGAGGTATGGAAAGGCTAAAAAAAATTTAAAAAAATTGAGATCAATGAGAAAAACCCAACCAAGCCTTGAAAAAATTATATCAAAATGTTACATTGACTGATCTGTACAAAATAACAAAACTTTCCAACCAAACAAAAACTGTGAATCAAAGAGGGCCTAGATATCATATAGAATCTTTAAAAAATGTTTGCCCAAAATGATAAAAGAAAAAACGGGTCTCATAAGTTTTTTATGCTCCAGTAGTGTGAATGTAGTTGTGCTACCCAGATACTTGAGGAAAGAATTTCTATACAAATAACACTGCTGGATGTAAATCCTTGCTTGACGTTTTGCAATTCAAGGAAGAAGGGCATTCATAGCCTCCTGTTCTATAACAAATAACTTTTATAGGATAATTTATAATCGTGAGAAACCAACATACCATGTGATACTCATATATGCAATAGCTTCCCAAGCTGCCAGAAGGTAAATCAAGGGGTATCCAGTTTGGATAAATATCTCAGATGCGAGAAGCACATCCTTTTAGGAAAGAGAAGGATTGAGGGTAATGGTAGAGTAAGGGTGGAAAAGCAGACCTCGGGATTCTTCTCCATTTCTTTTGTGAAAGCTCCAATTGTCCCAGGATGTAGTCTGACATCATCATCCAGAAACAAAACATATTTACTGTCCATGTGCATCTTTTCAACACCGATCTGTTTCAACGCAAGAGCAAAAATCCATCACCCTCTCACCTCGTTAGTGGATTATGAAACATGAGCTGAATCGAAAATTCAATTATGCCAAATGTGCAATGGCAATAGAATACATATAAAAGGTAGGAATGGAGTCCTTTACGTACTAACTGATTATGGATTTTCTGGCTACATGTCGTTGAGAACCCAGCTACAATCACCTTTGCCTCCAATTTGTCCTGAAAAAATGCCATTGAGATATGAGGGATTGATGACTGAAGCTTCAGCCGATTTTGTAATCTCATGAAGCCTCTATCGCAGCTTGAACAAATTACTGCAGAGGAAAAGTAATTTTTTAGTGAACATTGTCCATAATTACAGGAATTATATCCTAATTGGGCAGCCATCCTTACTATAAATTTTAAATTTGAGTAGGCTAAATATATGATGGAAAAATATGTATGTTTAGTTTTCTCACACAACCTAGCGGTGAACCTTGAACCAAAGCTTTATTTAGATGCTGGGAGAGAGATGTGAGAGATGGTGGGTGAGGGACTGAGTGAGAGAGAGGGGGAGAGCGAGAGGGGGGAAGAGAGAGGAGGGGAGCGGCACGGGGCAGCTAGGGCCTCCACCGTTGAGCCGACCCGGAGAGACCGAGAGTGGGCGAGAGAGAGAGAGAGAGAGAGAGAGAGAGAGAGAGAGAGGGAGGGGCTTACCAGTAGAAGGTGGCGACCGGTGACCGGCTGGCGGCGGACGGATCACGGGACGGGGACGGCGGTGCGCCACGTAGGACAGAGATGGCGCGGGACGGCGGCGCATGACGGAGACGGTGCGGAACGGGGGCGGAGGACAGCGGCGCGAGGATGGCCGGCACCACGGGCGAGCGGGCGGCGACGGTGGAAGAGCAGAGGTAGCGGGGAAGGGAAGAGGGCAGCAGGGGCGACAGTTGGGTGTGTGGCGGTGGGGTTGGATGGCGGAGGGCGGCAATGGAGGAGCAGAGGTCGCGGGGGAAGGGGAGAGGGCATCGGGGGCGGCGGCTAGGTGTGTGGCGAAGGGCGTAAGGGGAGGAGGACGCGAGGCAAGCAGGCAGCTGGTGAGGTTATGTTGATGGGAGACGTTGATCCTTGATCAAACGACCGAGAATGCTAGTCGGTGAAATCACCACCACCACCACCACAAGCTGCTTTATAATAGTAGAGATTGTCCATTCGGTGAGTCTTCTGCATAACAATATGCTATCATAATAGTATAAATACTGCTATGGTAGTATAAAAAATCTCAAAAATCAATCTAAGCCATTAGATCGAAAAGAATGAACAATTTATATTCATTTTTATGTACCATTAAACCGGCTAGTATGAGTACGGGTGCACCGTCATATTGAATGGCGTGAATCTGTCGGTGGAGAGCCCGATGCGTACATCTCTAGGCTCGGCAGCGAATTCAGGATGTTGCTGATCAAAGTGTCTCCAAGCTTCTGCATCTGATGGATGAATCATCACACCCTTTTTTCTACGTTTGTCTTCTTTGTGCCACCTCATGTGTCTCGTCGTGGACTTGGACATGTACAGACGTTGCAGGCGTTGAGTGATCGGAAAGTAACGGAATGTTTTCTGAGCCACTGTCGTCTGTCTTAATGCACCGTCTCGTCCTTTAACAACCATGTACCGACTCTCATCACAAAGCTTGTAACGAGTCAGCCCTGCATCGTCCTTCCAGTATATCATGCACAAGTTTGGACAACAGTCTATCCTCTCGCACAACATACCTAACACGCTCAGAAGCTTTTTCGAGTTCAAGAGTTTGCAAAGGTCGTTGAAACAATTGCCCGATAGGTTGTATTTGGTTTTCACTGTCACTAAACACGACACTACCGACAACACGGTGACATCGGTATACTTATGCAGCGGCAACTTGGCAGAATCGCGAAGATTCTCGAATTGCTGGGCAAGTGACTCGGACTCTTCCTCGAGAGAGATCGTACGCCCGAGCCACATCATCCGTGAGCTCCTCCATTTTGTAGACTTCGACTTTGTCGTAGCCTTCCTCAAAATCCAAAGGGCTATACAGCGGCGCCGGACGCTTCTTCTCACCATGATAAACCCAGACAAAGTAGTTTGGCTTGAAGCCTTACTTACAAAGGTGCTCGCTAAGATCCCACTTTGTCCTCTTCTCTCTGGTCGAGCATGTTGCGCAGGGACATGGCACGACCGCTGTCTTATTGTTAGGGAACCTACGGAAAGCATATTCCACGAAAGTTTCGGTTTTGTCGAACCACTCAGTCGTGTGCAGCCCAGACTTCCTCCATCCTTCGTACATCCACCGTCGATCTTCCATCCTCAATATCCCAGATTATAATATGAATAGAAACCTTTTGCACAATGTATCTTAGACCAAAAGCCCAGTTTAGTTTTACACGTTACATCTCTAACTACATAGGAGGGCTAACCCACCCACGAATGTTCATTTGGATACGGCGGCCATGGCCACGGGTGTCTGGTCGAATTCGGCGAAGATAACCCGCATTCCCCGATTAAAGGTAACGACGGTGCGGCGCGCATCGCTTATGTTATGCATTAGGAGAACGACAAGGTTATGTCATCAGTATTCCGATCCATACACCCCCATGGCCACGACCGCCGTATCCAAATGAACATTCGTGAGCTGTCCAAAATGTGGACAGCTCAGAAGCACGACATCTTTCGTAATGGAACACAACGAATCACCGTCCGAGTTCCTTACGAAAATGTGTCGCGCCTCCGAACGGGTTTTGACTCTGGCTTCGTTCACGTTTTGAAAGACAAATTACGTCGCGGAACTAATTAATCATCACTGCTAATGTCGTCGGCTCACAAACCACCCACGACACAGGTACTACATACAAAAAAGTGGCTAGTTTAAGAGAATTACCTCCGGTGACGACGACGGCGTAACGGAAGAAGTGGCGGCTCCTGCTAGGTGGCAGTGGCGACGCCGGCTCGAGGGCAGGGCGACGCCGGCGCTAGAGCAGTAGCAGCGTCGGCTCGGTGGCAGGGGGCCGGTCCGAACGAAGCCCCTTCGCCGGCCCGGTGACGGAGGGAAGCCGACGCCGGCTCAGAGGCAGCGGAGAGGGCGGCGGCTCGGGGCCATGGGAGGCGGCGGAGGAGGGGATGGGGCGCGGCGGTGGCAGCGCGACTGAGGAGGAGGGGACGCGGCGGCGCGGGGGAGTAGAGGAAGGGGCGCGGCGCTGGAGATAGGGGAGCGCAGCGGTGGCGGGACGGTGGTGACGGCACGGTGGAGCAGGCGAAACCACAGGTGGCGGGCGGCGGGCGGAGAGGAGAACACGGCGGTGGAGAGGGAGAGCGGCGGTGGTGGCGGCGCGGCGGAGGAGGGGCGGCGGCGCAGCGGAGGAGGGCCGGTGGCGGTGGCGGTGACGACGGGTCTAAGGACTAGGAGGCCCGTGCGCTAGGTCTAAGGACTTAGCGCACCGGACCCCCATTTTAAAAAAAAATTAGGTCTGTCAGCGAAACAATCTATGTCGGCCGCCGACATAGACCATAAGACCGACGACATACTATGCGTCAGCAGCAGAAAGAAACCGCACGGGCCACATGTCAGCGAAACAATCTGTGTCGGCGGCATGCCAATAAACCGCCGACACTGATGGTGCTGTCAGCACCATATTCATCAGGCCTGCACGTCATTCACACCGGCTGGTTCTGCGGAGGCGCGCCAGCCACATAACCTGTGTTGGCGGGATAGACTATACCGCCAACATAGATTTCTCTGTGTCGGCAGTATCAACCGAGACCGCCGACATTGAATCCTCCCACCTTCATGGCCCGCCGCCTTTTTGGTCCCCCCACGGCCCAGCATCAATATCCTTTGTGCAATGTCAGCATATAGGGCATGCACTAGACATATGGACTCATTCCACCTGGGAGTATCCACCTTGCTCGTAACTCTAGTCCAAATTCCTTTGAAAACTAACGTCGTTGCGGTCCGAAGAGAATACGCCGTTACGTTTTCAATGGAACTTGCACTAGAGTTCAAACCTGTCGGGGATAAAATAACGGCCCATTGCCATGGCCCACTCCCTGACGGCCCAACCGAATAGCCTCATA
Organism: Raddia guianensis; assembly: GCA_036346415.1. Lineage (NCBI taxonomy): Eukaryota > Viridiplantae > Streptophyta > Magnoliopsida > Poales > Poaceae > Raddia > Raddia guianensis. Next base: position 11,813,087 of record CM070539.1, read on the forward strand.
GGGCCTGGCTCCCTAGAGGGCTCTATCAGACCCATGTACATCCTGCCGAACAGTCTCATGGTTGGTATGGTGCGTGGCGGCCTAGAATTCCTGTTTGAGTCCGACTCGAACAGAGTTACGCATGGCTATAGGAAGACACAGACGCAGGTTTCCCGGATTGGAGCAGACGTCGTGATCCTCAAGAATTGGAGTGTGAGCATCGTTGAGCCCTAATTCGTTTAGTGGCATTGATGACGTATGCTTTTGCGCTAGGGTGTTCTTGGATGTTTCATGGAATCCTAGCGAGGCCTCGGCGACCAATTGAGCTGCTTCAAGACAATCTAAGCATGACCGGGCGAGCGAAGAGGTCATGGATAAGGTTAGGAGTAGCTAGGTCTTTATTTTGTCGCCCTTACTTCAAGAGGGGTCTAAACGTTTCGATCGTGCCAAGCTTATCCTTGTCCTAGCCCTCAAGACATCCACAAAGAGTTAAAGATCCAAACCCGTTGAAATTCCCCTGAATTGAGCCTGTTCTGTGCTCTTCGGACCGGGTCCGGCCACCATCGGACTGGGTCTGGCCATCCAAACCCTAGAACTCCTTTTCTGCTGCCTGTCGGACTGAGTCCGGTGCCGTCGGACCGGGTCCAGTCGCGTCGGACCGAAGTCGGCAAAGGATCGTGCTCTCAAGATTAAAGTCCGTCGGACTGGTCCGACCACCGTCGGACCGGGTCCGACAGTGTATGTGTCAGCCGTGTTTGAGGCCTGGTTGCAGCCATCGGACCGGGTCCGGCGACCATCGGACCGGGTTCGACGGTACTGTAACGGCTAGTTTTTGGAGTCCTCCCGAGCTCCAACGGCTAGCTCCTCTCCTAGGGGTATTTATTGTCGTGGGTAGGCTGCCATAACTGAGATTTGTTGCTCCACTTCACTTATAGCCATCATCTACTCATCCTAGGGGTGTTTTAGAACCATTCCTCCACCAATCAGTCCACCACCTACCTTTCCCCAAAACCGAGCTTCATGGAAGTCCTTCGATTTGGCATGATCGAGGCGTTTCGAGCTTATTACTCATGAAGACAGTGTTCTTCTCGGAGGTGTGGGCTTGGGAGTAGGCCTTGGCGTGTGGCTACTCTCAAGTCGGTGTGAAGGTGACGGAGTCCACCTCGTCGGAGTGGCGGAACGACTACCGGGAAGTAAGCGAGGCGTGTGGCTCAAGATGGAGCCGGTCCTTGTGCTCAAGGGCTAGCCGCAACGGAGAGTAGGAGTGGTGACTCCGAACTTCGGTGAAACAAATACCGTGTCTCCTCTCTTGTCTCATTTACTATCGCATTTACTTCTCGTTTCAATTGCTTAAATTGCTTGCTCATTTTGGTGAGATGAAAATAGATTACTAGTGGGTGCCGTTTAATTTGCTTCCGCTTAATAGGGCACTAGAATCTAGAATTGGGTCACTCTTAATCTTGTTGCTTAATCAAGTATAACCCAAAGAAATTAAAAATTGCCTATTCACCCCCCTCTAGGCCGTAAAGTTCCTTTCAAGTGGTATCAGAGCATAGGATCTCCCGTTGTACCTTAACCGCTCGGAGATGGCCACTGAGGAGGGTGCTAAGATTGACATAGGAAAAGCTCCCACTTTCGATGGCACTAATTACTCTCATTGGAAAATTAGGATGCAATGTTACTTGGAAGCCCTTAGCTATGATGTTTGGATTGCTTGTGAATCTGGTTATCCGACACCCATCAATCCTTTGGCTCTCACTCCCGCCGAGATAGAGTATCGGCGATACAACGCCATAGCTAGAAATGCTTTACTTTCCAATGTGAGTGTCAATGTGTTTAATCGCATTAGCAATCTCACAAAAGAGTGTCCTTGATCTCAAGATCAAAATTTGGATTTGAATGTTGATGTTGTTTAGATTTTACCTTTTATATATCTCATCCCTTCAAAACTAAGTCTTTCAAAATTGCTCCGAAAATTGCTCCAAAATTTGAATTTTCTTGGTTCTTAAGCAAAATAGGAGTAAAATCCCTTCAAAAGCATTAAGATTCAAATTCTATATGGGTCAAGCCCGTCCGGCCTCTCGGATAAAGTCCGGCGTTGATTGGCTAGGTTTCGACGGATTTTTCAATCCGTCGGACCCAGTCCGACCACTACCGGACCCAGTCCGATGGGCTGGCTGGCCAGATGGTTGTTAGCCTCTCTGTCGGACCCGGTCCGGAGGTCATCGGACCTGGTCCGATGGACTCATCCTGTTTTGGCTAAGTACCCGCCTGCAACGCTACTGTCGGACCCAGTCCGACGACCTTCGGACCCAGTCCGATGGAGTGTACTGTTCGCTTTTCTGCGCGTAGTGGCTCTGTCGGACCTGGTCCGACCACGTCTGACCCGGTCCGATGGCTGGATCGCGAACCTATCTTCTAAACCCGTACCTCTCTGTCTTCCTCTCTCTCTTCATTTGCTCTTTGCCTCTTTCCCTCAACCAAGGCCGTCGCCCCTCCGCTATTCGACGGCGCTGCTCCTCCGGCGACCCCCTCTCCATCTTCGGCCTCCCCTCGTCTTCCTCTTCGATTCCCACCGCAGGGATCCTCGAGGAGCGACTCGATCTGTGCGTGGCGTCTCTCAAGCTCCTCTCCTCTTCCCTACCGAAAGAGGCCTTGAGGACTCATCTGCCATCACGGCGGGGTTGGCTTCGGTCTAGGATCGGTAAGATGCGCTGTAAGGCCCTCGATTCACTCCTTCTCTTCCCTTTTCTTAGTGTTAGGTTTTGAATTGTGCTTTTCCCGCGCTCGTGTATTAGGCTTTGTGGAGTGGTTGGAGAACCCGAGTCGTTAAGTTCAACGGAGCGGAACCATGTCTCGGCGTCTCAGGAAATTAGGAAAGTCAATTGCAAGAGCAATGGGAACTGGGGGCAGTGGCAGTCAGGGAGGCAGAGGTGATCGTGATGATACTGCTTCTGTGGGCAGCTTTGCACCTCCTCGCACTAGGAGGGGCACCCAGCAGCAGCGACAGCAACGGCGTGATGCCGTGGATTGGACTCAGCGGCTTGCGGGGGAGTCCTTTGTGACAATAGATGATGACAGTGATGAAGATTATGTCAATGAGGCTGAACAAGAGGAGACCACCGCATCTGAAACTTTAGTTCCTGAAGATGAGCCCGTGGATGACAATGTACTTCTCCTGAGCATGGAGGTATTGAGAAGAAAGCGGGCAGTCACACAAGATAGGTGGTTCTCGGAAAATAGAGAGGACACCAATGATTTTCGGTTCCACACTAAATTTCAAAAGCAGCTCTTCCTATGTTTCTCAAGACCACAAAAGAGCCCACGGGACCCACATTACATTGATTGGTATGAGATCACCACTTTCATGGGGCCCAGTATTTACAACTTTTTCAATACTACTCCCGGTCTGGCAGATCTTCTTTCCAACACTCAGCTGACTTGGGGAGAGGAGAGGCACTGTGAGTTCTTTGCTCTTGCTCGCCGCGACTAATGATCGATCGAGTTCGAGTTATTACCATTCCATCGACGGCAGGGTTCAAGGTCTATCTTTTAATGAGATGAACTATGCTCTTGGGACTCCTGACAATGGAGCTGATTTGCACGGTTTAACATCTGACACTGGTATGTGGTCTGCTCGGTATCCACTAGAGGAGGACATCCGCTTTATGTATCTGGACCCAGAGGCAGATGATTACAGCATTGAGAAATCAAATCAACTGAGGGCAGAGCCAGCGTTGATGAATGTTATACTGAGGCGCACACTTTTTGTGCGAGGGGGAAACAGAGATCGGGTTCTCCCTATTATCAGCTGGTTTATGTTATATCTGTATCGGGGCAGTTTAATCAACATTGGAGCCACCCTGTTTGGAGAGTTTGATGATGCTATTTACAGGGAAGTTAAAAGGGCATTGCCACTTGGACCTTACATTGGACTTCTGCTTTCGAAGACTGGCAGAGTGCCTGAGGAGGAAATAGGTCAGTGGGATAAGAAGATTAGAAAACATCAGATGAAGCAGTTCTTATCCGCTCTTGTCAGAAGGCCAAAGGTTGGTGGGCCTGTTCCTCCGGATTCTCCTCCGGCACCGGCCCCTACTTATGCACCTCCGCCTGCTCCTGCTCCTGCTGCTTCAGATATCCCTATGGGCGATGCTCCTGCTGCTTCAGGTGCCCACATGGGAGGATATGGCTACCCTGCAGCTCCTCCACCTTGGTTCGATCTGAGTCCTCTACTGCATGAAGTACAAGCTCTTCGCACTGATCAAAGCAATTATCAGCGGGAAATGAGAGTGGATATGACTGCGTTCAGAACCTACATCTCAGCAGAGATAGCCGCTACTCGACAACAGATGGACACTATAGTTGGTCAGCAGACCCATCTGCAGGAAGAGCTCGATGTAATGAAGTCTGCAATGATGCACATGGGCACTCACTTTATGCCATATAATTCAGGAACAGCCAATCCCTATACATGATATGACCAAGCTCAGAGCAACTATCATGAGTATCTTCGAGAGTCTGGGCAGGTTCCTCAGCCGGGTTTTGTTCCAGCCTCAGCTTCAGCTCCTCCTCCTGTTGATGGTTCTCCATCCCGCTCCGCTAGATCAAAATCCAAGAGAGCGCGCTCTTCTCCATCTAGCAGTCTGGGTGGGCGTAGTGGTCAAGGCGGCGAGCGTGAAGATTAGAGAGCTTTTCCCTATGTGTCACTTGTTGACAAAGGGGGAGAAGAATAGATTTGGGCTTGTTGAACTTGTTGGCTTGCTGCGGTTTGCTGAACTATTTTGTGTTGGCTTGTGTCTTTTGCTGCATGGACTTAGGGGGAGTTTCCTTTCTGTTTCACGCTACCTTGTCGAGCGGTGGATCTTAAAATTGTTATTGTGCTTTTCTGTTCATCTATGTGCTGTGTATGTCTTCTTTTGCCCGTTTGCACTAACCCTTTTGCAGCTCAAAATATAAGATATGTATTGAGTTGTCATCAAGTGCCACAAAGGGGGAGATTGTGAGCATCGTTAACCCTTTTGCGCTAGGGGGTTCTTGGATGTTTCACGGAATCCTAGCGAGGCCTCAGCGACCAATTGAGCTGCTTGAAGACAATCTAAGCATGACCGGGCGAGCGAAGAGGTCATGGATTGGGTTAGGAGTAGCTAGGTCTTTATTTTGTCCCCCTTACTTCAAGAGGGGTCTAAACGTTTCGATCGTGCCAAGCTTATCCTTGTCCTAGCCCTCAAGACATCCACAAAGAGTTAAAGATCCAAACCCGTTGAAATTCCCCTTAACCGAGTCTGTTCTGTGCTCTTCGAACGGGGTCCGGCCGCCATCGGATTGGGTCTTGCGATCCAAACCCTAGAACTCCTTTTCTGCTGCCTGTCGGACTGAGTCTGGTGCCGTCGGACCGGGTCCGGTCGCGCCGGACCGAGTCCGACAGTGACTGTGCTCCTGCACTAAAGCTCCGTCGGACCGGGTCCGACAGTGTATGTGTCAGCCGTGTTTGAGGCCTGGTTGCAGCCATCGTACCGGGTCCGGCGACCATCGGACCGGGTCGGACGGTACTGTAACGGCTTGTTTTAGTCCTACCGAGCTCCAACGTCTAGCTCCTCTTCTAGGGGGTATTTATTGTCGTGGGTAGGCTGCCATAACTGAGGTTTGTTGCTCCACTTCACCTATAGCCATCATCTACTCATCCTAGGTGTGTTCTAGAGCCATTCCTCCACCAATCAATCCCCCACCTACCTTTCCCCAAAACCGAGCTTCATGGAAGTCCTTCGATTTGGCATGATCGAGGCGTTTCGGGCTTATTACTCTTGAAGACGATGTTCTTCTCGGAGGTGTGGGCTTGGGAGCAGGCCTTGGCGTGTGGCTACTCTCAAGTCGGTGTGAAGGTGACGGAGTCTACCTCGTCGGAGTGGCGAAACGACTACCGGGAAGTAAGCGAGGCGTGTGGCTCAAGAGGGAGCCGGTCCTTGTGCGCAAGGGCTAGCCTTAACGGAGAGTAGGAGTGGTGACTCCGAACTTCGGTGAAACAAATACCGTGTCTCCTCTCTTGTTGTCGGTGTAATAAATACCGGGGTACAAAGAGTCCTGAGAAGATCAAGCGGGCCCCACGCGTCAGGCGGGCGATCAGGCCCCAGCGCGTGGGCGAGCCCCTCAGCGCTCAAGGCGGGCCCCACGCGGCAAAGCGGTCGATCAGCCCAGTGGCGTGGCGAGCCCTCAGCTCAGGCGGGCCCCACGCGTCGAGACGGGTGATCGAGCCCTAGCGTGGCGAGCCCTCGCTCAAAGAGGGCCCCACGCGTCAAAGTGGGCGACTGACCCAGCCCAGCGTGGGCGAGCTCCTCGAAGACCAGGCGAGGGCCCCACACGTCGGTGGGGCGACCAGGTCCCAGCGTGTGGCGAGCCCATCGATCTTGCCGGGCGGGGCCCCATCGTCGGCGGGCGTGTGGGCGAGCCCCTCGGCGCGACGAGGGTCTCCCATCGCAAGTGGGGCCCGCGTGGCGAGGCGTTCGAAAGGAGTCTTCATGGCGAAGCTCCCCTGCTGCGAAGGCGGCGATTTAATGCGACATCACGCGCGGATAGACGGTGAAGAAATGATTACCGCTTCTGATGACCCTGCAGTCTCGAAAGGCCACACTGTGGGCGCAGCGGAATTGACCGCAGAGAGAAGGTTTGCTTGAGATGGCCGCCCGCGTCGGGAGGAGGCGGTGGCCCCGCCTCAGATCTCACCGGTGTTCATGCGGGCGAGGCCACTTGCGAAGCGCGAGGCGGCGCCGCTTAGCGTGGCAGCAAAGACGTTTTGTCTCTCTGTCGTGTCTCGTTAGTGTCTTGAAATACTTGTACTACCTACCCCCTCGGCTCTCTCCGCCGGTTCGAGGCTTGTATAAAAGGAGAGGAGAGAGAGAGAAGGGGGTACGCTTTGGACACACGCTTTGGATACACAGTTCACAAGCATTCTGTAAACTACATTCCATTCAACCACAACAAGAAAAGAGCTAAGGCTCAGCAGGAGTAGGACTATTACCCGCAGGGGGGTCCGAACCTGGGTAATCTCTGTGAGTCGCTCCTTGCTGCGTCCCACGCTCAAATCGAACCGAGCACGGTTGATCGGCTAGCAGGTTAGAAATCTAACTAGGGGTGTGATCCGCGGTGGTTGTGCGGAGAACACGCCGTCACTTGTCTCATTTATTATCGCATTTACTTCTCGTTTCAATTGCTTAAATTGCTTGCTCGTTTTGGTGAGATGAAAATAGATTACTAGTGCGTGCCGTTTAATTTGCTTCCTCTTAATAGGGCACTAGAATCTAGAATTGGGTCACTCTTAATCTTGTTGCTTAATCAAGTATAACCCAAAGAAATTAAAAATTGCCTATTCACCCTCCTCTAGGCCGTAAAGTTCCTTTCAAGTGGTATCAGAGCATAGGATCTTCCGTTGTAACTTAACCGCTCGGAGATGACTACTAAGGAGGATGCTAAGATTGACATAGGAAAAGCTCCCACTTTCAATGGCACTAATTATTCTCATTGGAAAATTAGGATGCAATGTTACTTGGAAGCCCTTAGCTATGATGTTTGGATTGCTTGTGAATCCGGTTATCCAACACCTATCAATCCTTTGGCTCTCACTCCCGCCGAGATAGAGTATCGGCGATACAGCGCCATAGCTAGAAATGCTTTACTTTCCAATGTGAGTGTCAATGTGTTTAATCGCATTAGCAATCTCACAAAAGCTAATGAAATTTGAAAAACTTTGAAAGAAATTCATGTTGGTAGCTCGGAGTTAGTAGAGGAGAAGTTAGCTCTTGCTAGGAGACAATTTGATCATTTCAAGATGCTATCTAATGAGAGTGTGAATGATATGTTCTCTAGGTTGAACCCGATCACCAACGACATCGGCACATGTGGCAAGCCCATAGAGGATATTGATGTATGCCGAAAGATTCTCGATATCGTTCCATTCGAGTTCAACCCACTTGTCACTATGCTCCAAAATAGCAAGAAGTTGAAGACTCTCACTCCTACTAAGCTCCTCGGAAAGCTTGATTCATATGAAATGAGGATCAATGGTTATGAAGATTCTCCTCATGCCAAGAAGACCATTGCTCTTCCCTCTCAAGCTAAAGCAAAGAAGAAGAAGATTGAAGAAAGTGATATTGATTCCACCGATCATGGGATTCCGAAAATAGAAGAGTTAGCTCTTCTAGTCAAACGCTCAAGGAAGCTAATCAAGAGGATGACATTTAGGAATGGAGGTTCATCTTCAAGGCGAAAACCTATCTCGGAAATGAGATGCTATGAGTGTGGAGAGAAAGGGCACTTGGCGGCGGATTGTCCAATGAACAAGAAGAACAAAAGCAAGTTTAGAGATCAAGAGGGAGATGAAGATGGCAAGAAGAAGTAGAGATACTATCGCAAGAGTGAGAGCAAATTTAAGGATAAGAAGAAGGCACTTGTGGTTGAAAAGTCAAAAAAGGAGTGCTCAAGCTCCTCATCGTCATCCTCCTCATCCGACGAAGAAGAAGACACAAGATCTCATGGTTTAGCCGGACTCACTATTAAGGAGAATGATCCACTGGCTATCCCTAAACAAAGACTTTGTTTAATGGCCGACATGCAAAATGAGATTATTGGGGAGTGGATCACCGATGATGAAGACTCTTGGGCGGACACCTCCGAGGATGAATCTCAAATCGCCAAAGTCTCCGAAGTCGCCATCAACAAACCCTCACCCTCAATGTGTCTTATGGCTTTGGAGGATAAAGTAACAAATGATAAACTCTCTCTAATTGATCTTACGTTTGATTGATGATTTGAACAATGCTCTAGAGAAGGAAAAATCTAAATGCAAGAAATTGATGAAAGTGCACAAAGAGCTTGCTAATGAGTTTGAAACTTTACTTGAAAAACATGAATCTCTAGAAGATGATTACGAAGCTCTTAGGCCCTGTTTGGAAGTGCAGTTATTTTGTAGTTTCTATGCAAAACCATGGTTTTCTTAAAAACCATGGTTTCTGAGACCATGAGGTGTTTGGAAGCAACCCCAAAAACTCTGTTTTGAAAACCATGGTTTTAGCAAAACCATGGCTTTTTTGGAGTTTTGTAGACTTCACTCCATACCAAAGTTTTCTAACTTGTGCTAGCAAACAATGGTTTTCAAAACCATGGTTTTTCATGGTCATAGCAAAACACAAACCATGGTTTTACAAAACCATGGTTTTAAAAAACTCCACTTCCAAACAGGGCCTTAGTTGTCAACTTGAAATTATAGAAAATGATCAAGCTTCGGTTAAGTGTAATCATAACAATGCCATTAATGGCTGCTCAATTATTAGATGTGATGTTGGTGTAACTTGTGATTTGATTGACACTATTAATGGGCCCGTTAGCGTCTCTTGACACATCTTTGGTCTTGTCACCCACCATCATCCCTAATACTAGCTCTTCATCATCCACTAGTACCACACCTTTATTTGAAAAAAATGTGCAATTTGGGTACTTGTGGCTGTGCTTCTTGTTCCAATGAGTTAGTTAAAGAAAACTTGATTTTAAAGGATAAGATTGAACAATTAGACACTAAATTGGCTAAATTAATTGTTGGGAGTTCTAACCTTGACAAGGTGCTTCGGGAGCAAAGGTATACCTTGGGCAAGCATGGTTTGGGATTTATCCCCGGGGATTTGCCCAAGGGCGGTTGGGGTAAGTTCAAGCTCACTTTTGTCAAGGCTAGCACACTTGCCATTTATGTAAGGGTAAAGACCATAGAGCCGTTGCTTGCACTCTAGCTAGATCATCAAAATTTATGTCTCAAATTCAAGTTTTAAATGCTAACTTTATGTTGTTGAAAAGAAATGGCTCCACTTTTGCTAACTACATTGGTGCTTCCAAAGATGATAAAAATGTAAAAGCTATTTGGGTGCCCAAGTGTTTGATGACTAACCCCAAAGGACCCAAGAAGAAGTCTTGGGTACCTAAATCCCAAACTTAATTTCATGTGTGTAGGTGAACTACAAGAGCGGCGGTAGACATTGGATCTTCGATAGTGGTTGCACTCAACATATGACCGGCTCCTCTCGTATGTTCACCTCACTAGAAGAGGAGAAAGCCCCGACTAAAAGATCACATTTGGGGACAACTCCAAGCGAAAGGTAATTGGTATAGGTAAAATCGACATATCCAACGATCTATCCATCTCAAATGTTCTTTTGGTTGAAACTTGCAATTTCAATCTTCTATCCATTGATCAAGTGTGTGATTTGGGTTTTAATTGCCATTTCTCTAGTAGCGGAGTTCGTGTGGTTTCTTCGGTTGATCAAAGTGTTGCTTTCGAAGGCAAACATTTTTCAAATTTGTATTTGGTCGATTTCACTAAACGTGATTTTTTGCAAAACAAAACTTATCTTATCGTTAAATCCTCACTTGGTTGGTTATGGCATAGACGTCTTGGACATGTTGAAATGGGCACTTTGAAAAAGGTTTTTAAACACTAACTAGTTGTTGGAGTGAAGGATGTGAAGTTTGAGAAAAATAGGTTGTGTAGCGCTTGTCAAGCCGCAAAACAAGTGGCTAATCCTCATCCTTCGAAGGCGTTTATGTCAACATCCTGACCACTTGAACTTTTCATATGGATTTGTTTGGCCCAACCACCTATGCTAGCATAGGAGGTAATTCCTATTGTCTTGTGGTTGTAGATGATTTCTCCCGCTTCACTTGGGTGTTTTTCATTGCAAATAAAACTTTTACCGGTGATGTCTTCAAACGTTTTGCTTTAAAAGCTCAAAAGGAGTTCGACTCCTATATAAAGAAGGTGAGGAGTGATAACGGCACCGAGTTCACTAATTCAAATATTGAAGATTTTTGTGATGAGTTAGGTATTAAACACGAGTTCTCGGCGGCCTATACTCCTCAACAAAACGGAGTAGTGGAGAGGAAGAACCGGACGTTAATCGAAATGGCGAGAACGATGCATGACGAGTACGGCACGCCGCATGCCTTTTGGGCGGATGCCATCAACACGGCGTGTCACGCAATCAACCGCCTCTACCTCCATCGACTCCTTCACAAGATCTCATATGAACTCCTAGTGGGACGAAAGCCCAACATCTCATATTTTCGAGTCTTCGGGTGTAAGGTATACATTTATAGGAAGATGACTCATTTGGGAAAGTTACAAAAGAGGTGTGATACCGGTATAATGCTATGCTACTCTTCTCACTCTAAAGCTTTTCGTGTCTACAATTATTTCTCCGGTCCTATTGAAGAGGCCTATGATGTGAAATTTGATGAATTTAAAGGCTAACAAGATGAGCGAGATGTTTTGAGCAATGTAGGTGATGAGCCACTTCACGACGTCATGGATTTGATGGAGGTGGGTGAAGTTCGACCCTCGCCGGAGCTAAAGAATGAAAACGAAGACGAACCCACCATCTCCATCGATCCTCCATCACAAACTCAACGCACCTCTTGGCTATTCCGACTCGGATTACGCCGGTTGCAAAATTGATTGCAAAAGCACATCGGGGGGTTGTTGTCGACTGGTGACTAACTGGGGGTCACCACCGGCAATGATTATATATGGGGCGATGCACAAGATCCAAACTCGATGGTAGCACAAGACAAGGATTTATCTGAGTTCGAGCCCTCATGGTGGAGGTAATACCCTCGTCACCCCGCTGCTCGGGATTATATGGGGTATATGTGTACAAGATGATGATCAACACAGGAGATGATCAAGTCAGTGATCAAGATGTCGAACCAGGGCTCCTGCCCGCCTTATATAGTGGGGGGCAGGGTTACAAGATAGAGTCCTGATCGGTTACGAGGTAGGAGTCCTATCTCTATCCTTATCAGGGATTACAAGTATATCTTCCCTATTAATTAGGAATAGACTTCTTTCATTGCCGGGCAAGCCTTCTATAATCCGAGTGGTACCCGTCCTCATCCACCCGACTTGGTCCATCCCTTATCGGATGGTCTTTTAGGCCCGTCGTGTGGATATCTGGGGTTTATGTTATCCACAGTAGCCCCCGAGTGCTTCATAGTCGAGTTGCTGCTCTTCTTTGTCGCACCTTGGATGAGTCATGCTTCATGCCGAGTGCTTGTAGATTGATTCTGCTCCTTTCCGACTAGCTTCTACCTGTAATCTGCGAGGAGACTGTGAAGGACTCATAGAGAGTTGTTAGTGATACCCAGCTAGAGATTGCCGGAGTTCTGGCGATCCGCCCGTTGTAAGGCACATCACTTTGATTTTGATGAAGAGGTACTGTGCCGCCTTGAGATGTCAACAAGCGACCCAACTCAGGCGCGTACCATTGGTTTTAAATTGAAAAGCCGAGTGATACCTGTTGTAACATCCCAAATTTTCAAAACCAAATTTGGCACGTTAATAATTTCATTAAAATGCATAATTAAAATATTAAACTATTTACGTGTTGAAAAACATCATGGCATCATCATTGCATGTAACCGTTTTGAAAATGGGTTGGGTCATTAATTTTAAAGGTATAAATATTTTTCAATGGGTGCATTTAGAAGCTTTCAAACCCATGTGAATTTGTCAAAATCTATTTAATATTTGACCTTTGAATAATTATTTAGAAAGAAGAAAAGAAAAACAAAATTGGAAAAATTAGAAAACTTTTCTCTCTCTCACCTTTTCTCTCTCGCTCTCTTCTCTCCCTCTCAGACCGCAAGTTTATCGCTCAGAACTCAAATTGCCGCTATGAAGTTACTCTCTCAACCCAGCGTGGCGTCGTCGGTAAGATCTAGACCACGCCACGACCTTCTCTCGCTGCCACGCCAAGCGCCACGACCTCGCAGATCTTGTCGCCACGCTAGTGTGCAATAGCACTGTCTTCGTTGCCTCATGCACAGTGCCATCCGTCGGAGTAAAGTCCGACGCCGCCGTGCCCTCCTCGGCTATAAAGTGGAGCTCAGTGCTCCTACCTCTCCTTGCTCGATGCCTTGCCGTGCCCGTGCTTCTTCTCGTGTCGAAGGAACCCAAGCATCACCAAGTCAAGAAGGAAGTCGCCGCCAGTGGCGCTCATTTCGCCGTCTCTGGGTAAGCTTCGCCATCTCTAGGTGCGCAAGAGCTTGGGAAGATGATCCCGAGAGGTCGTAGTCTTCCTGCGTGTGCCATGTCAAGTTAGAGCTCCCATGGAAGCCATGCGAGCTAGTTTAGAGCATGCATCGTAGCTATGTATAAAAATACGTCGTCGTCTTGTGATCGGCGGATCAGCGACTATAGGGTCCTTTGGGCGCCGAGTCGAGAGCAATCCATTGTTGCGATCGGTTTGGCGAATCTGAGGTCGCCATACGCCGCCAGCCGAAACTCGATTAGCTCTAATGGCGTGTGTCTTTGTCGTCTTTGTGCATGCTTGGCTTGAGGTTGAAGAAGACCCATGCTTTGAGATTAGTGCTAGCTTTGTGTAGTGTGTGTGGCTCGATAAATGGAAGCGTATTCGATCAGATACGCTTTCCGAGTTCAAAGTGCACACATAAATATAATCCAAAAATTTAATAACTCTCTATTTATATTAATACCTATAACAATAAAAATTAAACTAATCATTTTGCATTAACTAGCAAATAACGAATGATTTTCAAAACCTTAGAAAAATGGGCCTTTTCTTTGGGTGGTGTGCGCCATCGTTTTTTCTTGAGTCCACCGCCTACTGTGGACCGTTCCGCTACTCGCTAATCGCGTCAACCGCTCGAGACGCCATCCAAGACGTGTCGGACTTGCTTTACATCGACTCATGATGCATTCACGCGTGGTACATGTCTCCCCGCTTCGCTACTTTCCGTCTCGCCCGCTTAACGAGCTGTTCAGCCATGCTCAGTGCGGCCGAGGGAGAAGCGACCAGACGGTGTACCACCTTGCCGAGCTCGTCCAATCCACGGACGACGCCACACCATCGCCTTGCGGGAGTTGAACTCATCTATGACACCAACCGCCACCGGAGCAAGCCAAGAAGGAGAGCGCGAACTTAAAAAGCGTGACTCTTTCCACTTGGTGGAGAAGGTCCAGCTTCGCAAAAGAATCCGTCAGTTGGTTCGCGAGAACCAGCGTCTCCGTGGGAATGCCGATTCTTCCTCCGGGACTCCTGCTACTGCTGCTTCGACCTCGCGCCCGCAGAAGAAGGAGGTCGGGACAAGTCCCGCGTCCCCGCCTAAGGATCCTGCTGATCTTCCCTTGTGTTCCTTCGAGCTCACCCCTAAGGATCTCAAGTTGGATCTGGGTCCTTCCGGAGTGAGAGCTCCGCCTCCCACTCTTGTCGAGCTCCAAGGCATACCGTTGATGGTTCGATCACCACCGTCTAGTTGGCACCCCGCTGTGGATGCCGACGATGATGATGATGATGACGGGGAAGACCCCGTGGAGTTGGTCTCTGAGTCCGATTGCGACCAGGACTAGCTTGTAGCCCCTGTATCCTTTGTTTGGGTCGTTGTCACCCTTTTCTTTTCTTTTTCTTTTGCTTTGGGTCTTGTCCGCCGCTTTGCCGCCGGTCCCCCCTTCAAATATTCGCCGCCTCTTTAAGAGGGCGTCCCGCCAGAGCCTTCGCCAGCGCCATGAGCGCTTTGCCGCTGCGTTGCCGCTGCTGCTTTGCTTTGCCGCCCAGCGTCGGTGCTGCCGCCTACTGTCTTTGCCGCCCACCGTGCCCCGCTGCTTCTCCAGCCGCGATGAGGAGAAGGTCGGAGATTCGCTCCGCGAGTCCTCCTCCTCGCCGTTCTGCGAGCCCTCGCCGCTCGGTGAGTCCTCGCCGTTCTCCGAGTCCTCCTCGCCGCGCTCCAAGTCCTCGTCGTTCCCCGAGTCCTCGTCCTCGGCCCGAGCCGAGCGAGTTCCGTCTCTTCCTCGAGGAGATGAGGCATTTTCCTCTCTGGATCACCGTGGTAGCCATCCTACTCTGGTTGGTGCTTACCTGGTGGGCCTTGTGGATCCAATCCTATTAGCCATCCCGACGTATGTCCGTGTAACCCGTAGGTAGTTAGCTCGTGATTTGGGCTGACGTACCAGTTTGTGGTATTGCGCCCCTGTTTGTACCCTAAAAATTATTATGTGATGCATGTGAATGTGCATTGTGCCAAATTGCATATTTAAAACCATGTTTTGGATGAAAAACGTAATTCCTCCTTATGCTTATCTCGTTCCTCTCCTACCTATCAGATGGTGATTGCTCGAGTGGCTGGAAGAAGGGATGTTGCCCGGGGCCGAGGTCATGGAAGTGCCCCGAGCCGAGCAAGTGCTTCGCACCAACCTCGTGAGCAAGATCGCTCAGTTCGCATGGATCAACATTCTGTTGGAGGACCTCCTCCTGTTCCTGTCCCTCCGCCAGCTCCTCTGCCAAATCCTCCACAAAATTCCCAACCAAGATCCCAATCATCCCACCACGAAAATTCTCCCGAACATCAAGCCGATTCCAACCACCATCTTCCACCACCACCTCCTGAAGAACCCACCACCCGAGAAATCATGCAAATGCAACACCAGATGATCCGCGACTTGATTCAAGAGCGGAATCATCCTCCTGTCCCAGCTCCCTCTCCTGCTCATACACCAGCTCCACCTCCCTATCGTTCCCGTATCAATGACTTCCTTAGGGCCAATCCCCCTAAGTATGCTGGCTCTGCCGACTCTCTGGAAGCAGCGGATTGGTTAAAGGAGATCGAGAAAAAGCTCATCATGTTCCAATGTGGTGAGGTTGAGAGTGTTCAGCTCGCAACACATCAGCTCATTGGGGTTGCTGCTGCTTGGTGGGACACGTTCTGTGAAGCCCATGATAACCCTGATGCTATTGAGTGGGCTGAGTTCGTTGAGGCATTTGAAGAGAACTATGTTCCTGATAGTGTTAAAGAGGCTAAAAGAATTGAATTCCACTCCCTCGTGCAAGGAAGCATGACCCTGCAGGAGTACCTCACCAAATTCACACTCTTGGCTCGATATGTTCCAAGGGACGTGAGGAGCGATGCTGATAAGATATATTTCTTTAAGAAAGGCATGGACCCTGAGATACGTGCCTTGATTGACTCCTCTGAATTCCCCACTTTTAAGCAAATGTTTGCCCGAGCGGTTAAACAAGAGGAAAACCGTCGCCAGTGCCTAGTCGCCGAAAGAAGAAGAGGGCCCATGAGGATAGCCATTCCTCTGGAAGTTCTCGCTTCAAGATCAAGCGCCTCGTGATCGTGTGCATGTTATCCTCCTCGCCCTCGACTTTCGAGTGGGTCGATCGCGACCGCTCCTCTGCCACCTCCACCGATTCGCACCCAAGTCTCCACTCCTCAAAAGAAAGATATCTCCACCATAAAGTGCTTTGCTTGCCGCGGCTGGGTCACTATGCCACTCGTGTCCCAATAAGAATCTCGAGCCTCAAGGGAAGTCTGCTGCTCGCGACTCGCCTTCGGATGGGTCGCGGAACTTCCAACCCGCAAGATCTGCTCCTGCCGTTGGGCGGGGCGTGTGAACCACGTCCATCACGAGGACGCCCACGCCGATCCTAATGTGGTGATGGGTAAGTTTTTCATAAGTGCGATGCACTCTCTCGCTCTTTTTCGATTCAGTGCGACGATTCATTCATCTCAAAGATCTTTTGTCAAAAATCATGAGTTGAAAACTGATGCAATCAAGAATCCAATGCTAATTAAATCCTCGAAAAGTCATGAGGTCCACTTTGATGTGCCCCGGTTAAGCTAAAATTCAAGACACCGAAGTTCTTGGCGAGACTTGGTGGTTATAAACTCAAGAGGAATTGAAGTGATTACGGGTATGGATTGGTTAACCAAAAATAAAGGTCAAATAGACATGCCACCAAAACAGTAAAATTAATTAATAGTGTTGGACAGAGGTCCAATTCATCGCAAATCCTTTCCCTCCGATCTAATCACCCTTAATAAGTTGGAGGCCTCTTCCCGAAAACCATAGTCGTGGTAAAGGATTTCCCGATGTGTTCCTTGACGAGTCCGCTCGAATGCCCCCGATCGGAAATTGAATTTGTGATAACCGGTCCCCGCATTTGGTCCTATCTCCCAAAGACCTTATCGCTTTTCTCGCCAATCTAATGGCTGAATTGAAGAAACAAATTGAAGAATTGCAAGAAAAGGATTTATCCGACCAAGTGTTTCCCTTGGGGAGCACACTGTGATCTTCGCAAAAGAAAGACGGATCTCTCCGCATGTGCATAGATTATCGATCTCTAAATGAAGTAACAATTAAGAATAAATACCCTCTTCCCAGAATTGATGATCTGTTTGATCAAATGAAAGGAGCTTGTATCTTCTCAAAAATCGACCTGAGGTCTGGTTATCACCAAATAAAAATTAAAGATACCGACATTCCGAAAACAGCTTTCACCACAAGATATGGCCTCTATGAGTTCACAAAGTGATGTCGTTTGGTCCGACTAACGCTCCGCCATATTTCATGAATCTAATGAATAAAGTGTTCATGGATTTTCTGGACAAGTTTGTGGTGGTATTCATCGATGACATTCTAATCTTTTCTAAATCGGAAGAGGAGCATGAAATTCATCTTAGAAAGGTTCTGGAGAGGTTAAGAGAAAATCGCTTGTATGCCAAAATTTGAGCAAGTGCGAAGTTCGGATGAAGGAAGTGATTTTCCTTGGTCATGTGATATTAGCCGAGGTGTTGCGAAGGACCGGAAAAAGTCACCGCGGTTGTTGAGTGGAAACAACCAAAATCTGTGAAGCAAGTGAGAAGTTTTCTTGGATTGGCGGGATATTACCGTCGGTTTATTGAAAATTTTTCAAAAATCTCCCGTCCTTTGACAAATCTTCTTAAAAAGGAAAATAAATTTGAGTGGAATGATAAGTGTGAAGCTAGTTTTCAAGAGTTGAAAAGGCTATTAACTTCCGCTCCGGTGTTAATCTTGCCTGATGTCCATAAGGATTTTGAGGTATTTTACGATGCATCTAGGCAAGGCCTAGGTTGCGTGCTGATGCAAGAAAGGAGAGTTGTTGCTTACGCATCAAGACAACTCAAACCTCATGAGCAGAATTATCCCACTCATGATCTTGAGCTAGCCGTGGTTCACGCCTCAAAATCTGAGACACTATCTAATTGGCAATAGAACCAAATATTCACCGATCATAAAAGTCTCAAATATATATTCACTCAACCCGATCTCAATCTAAGACAAAGAAGATGGTTGGAATTAATCAAGGACTATGATGTGGAATCCATTATCATCTGGCAAGGCCAATGTGGTGGCCGATGCCTTAAGCCGGCGCTCGAGTTGCAATCATCTCATGCTTAAAGAAGATCAACCTGAATTATACAAAGAATTATCTGACCTCAACTTGGAAATGGTTGAGGTAGGCCAAATAAATATGCTTGAATTACAACCCACCTTAATGAATCAAATTAAAGAAGCGCAGAAAGGTGATGATGAAGTTCTTGAAATTAAAGAGAAGCTTAAAAAGAATAAGGCACCAGATTTTTCCATGGATGAAGAAGGAATACTCTGGTTTAAAAAGAGAATCTTCGTACCAAACAATAAATCTCTTAAAGAAGTCATCCTAAAAGAAGCCCATGAAAGCCCAATTTCTATCCATCCTAGAAGTACCAAGATGTATGCTGATCTGAAAACCACTTACTGGTGGACTGGAATGAAAAGAGATATTGCCGAGTATGTCGCTCTCTGCGACATCTGCCAAAGAGTGAAGGCCGAGCATCAAAGGCCTGCTGGGCTGTTGCAACCGCTCAAGATTCCTGAATGGAAGTGGGAAGAAGTGGGGATGGACTTCATTGTCGGGTTACCTAAAACTCAATCCGGCTATGACTCCATCTGGGTAATCGTCGATCGCCTCAAATCCGGCTATGACTCCATCTGGGTAATCGTCGATCGCCTCACTAAAGTTGCACACTTCATCCCTGTCCGAACCACCTACACCGGAGGCAAGTTGGCCGAGCTGTACATGAGCAAGATAGTCTGTCTACATGGGGTGCCAAAGAAGATTGTCTCTGACCGAGGTACCCAATTCACCTCCAAATTCTGGGACAAGCTCCATGAGTCGCTTGGTACCCATCTGAATTTCAGTACTGCCTTTCACCCTCAGACCGATGGCCAGACTGAAAGAGTTAACCAAATCCTTGAGGATATGTTGAGGGCAAGTGCCCTAGCCAACCCCACAAGCTGGGATAAGCAATTGCCATATGCTGAGTTTTCTTACAATAACAGTCACCAATCAAGCATCCAAATGACACCCTATGAAGCATTGTATGGAAGAAAGTGCCGTACACCTCTGTACTGGCAAGAAACTGGTGAGACAAAGGTATTTGGTTTGGATATCTTGCAAGAGGCCGAAAAACAAGTGAAGTTAATCCAAGAAAGGCTGAAGGCAGCCCAGTCTAGGCAGAAAGTTCGCCGACAATCGCCGGCGTGATCTAAAATTTGCCAAGGGTGATTTAGGTGTATCTGCGGGTGTCCCTCTCGAAAGGCATGCACAGATTCCGTGTGAGTGGAAAGCTAGCTCCGAGATATATTGGTCCTTTCCAAATTTTAGCCCGAAGGGTGAGGTGGCATACCATTTGAATCGCCTGATGTCATCCGATGTGCACAATGTGTTCCATGTCTCTCAATTAAAGAAATGTCTCCGTGTGCCCGAGGAGCAGTTGCCATTAGACAAAGCAGACCTACAACCTGATTTGACACTTAAAGAATATCCGGTCAAGATTTTGGATGTGGCTATGCGCAAAACCCGGAGAAAAATGTTTGGTTTTGCCGTGTTCGATCGAGTAACCACTCGAGGCGAAGCCACTTGGGGCGTGAAGAGGATCTTGGCGAGTTCCCGGAGTTATTTCCCGAAGAATCCGAATCTCGGGGACGAGATTCTCCTTAAGGGGGGAAGGTTTGTAACATCCCAAATTTTCAAAACCAAATTTGGCACGTTAATAATTTCATTAAAATGCATAATTAAAATATTAAACTATTTACGTGTTGAAAAACATCATGGCATCATCATTGCATGTAACCGTTTTGAAAATGGGTTGGGTCATTAATTTTTAAAGGTATAAATATTTTTCAATGGGTGCATTTAGAAGCTTTCAAACCCATGTGAATTTGTCAAAATCTATTTAATATTTGACCTTTGAATAATTATTTAGAAAGAAGAAAAGAGAAAAACAAAATTGGAAAAATTAGAAAACTTTTCTCTCTCTCTCACCTTTTCTCTCTGCTCTCTTCTCTCCCTCTGCACTGCAAGCTTATCGCTCAGAATAACTTGCCGCTATAAACTTGCGAGTTACTCTCTGCAACCCAGCGTCGTCGTCGGCGCATCTAGACCACGCCACGACCTTCTCTCGCTGCCACGCCAAGCGCCCGACCTCATGATCTTATCGCCACGCTAGTGTGCAATAGCACTGTCTTTCGTTGCCTCCTTGCTGCCAGTGCCATCCGTCGGAGTAAAGTCCGGCGCTTCGCCGTGCCCTCCTCGGCTATAAAGTGGAGCTCAGGCTCCTACCTCTCCTTGCTCGATGCCTTGCCGTGCCGTGCTTCTTCTCGTGTCGAAGGAACCCAAGCATCACCAAGTCAAGAAGGAAGTCGCCGCCGTAGTGCTCAACTCACCGTCTCTGGGTAAGCTTCGCTCATCTCTAGGTGCGCAAGAGCTTGGAAAGATGATCCGGAGAGGTCGTAGTCTTCCTGCGTGTGCCATGTCAAGTTAGAGCTCCCATGGAAGCCATGCGAGCTAGTTTAGAGCATGCATTTGTAGCTATGTATAAAAATCGTCGTCGTCTTGTGATCGGCGGATCGCCACTATAGGGTCCTTTGGAGGCGCTGAGTCGAGAGCAATCCATTATTGCGATCGGTTTGGCGAGCGGAGGTCGCCACGGTAAACTAGCCGAGCTCGATTAGCTCAATGGCGTGTGTCTTTGTGCGTCTTTGTGCATGCTTGGCTTGAGGTTGAAGAAGACCCATGCTTTGAGATTAGTGCTAGCTTTGTGTAGTGTGTGTGGCTCGATAAATGGAAGCGTATTCGATCGGATCGCTTTCCGAGTTCAAAGTGCACACATAAATATAATCCAAAAATTTAATAACTCTCTATTTATATTAATACCTATAACAATAAAAATTAAACTAATCATTTTGCATTAACTAGCAAATAACGAATGATTTTCAAAACCTTAGAAAAATGATGAAAATATTATTTTGATGCATACACTTGATTTAATAAAAATGTAAAAATATAAAATAGTTGTGCATGCATCACATTTCCATGCATATTTATTTAGTGCATGATTTTTTAAAACAAAAATCATATATAAATGTTTCCTGTTTGATGGATGTTTATATTATGTTGTATGTGTTGTCCGCGTGGTTAGACCCGCCCATCGTCGCCGGTTGCTCCTACCCGTCATCTGACCAAGGCAAGTCCCCCTTTGATCATGTTGTGAAGCCATTTTCAGTTATTTAGAAAATGTTTATTAGACTTGAAAATATGCATGCTAGTTTAAAAGATAAATGCCGTATTTGCTAGAATTAGTTATTATGCCAATTAGAAAGGTAAGAAATATGGTAGGATTAAACCTAAGGCTAAACTACGAATTGCTCATATTTATATACTTGTTGAGGTAGGATAAATGCTTAAAATTATTTATGCGGAATGATTCAATCATTTATGTGAAATGAGAATATTGTTGAGAAATGTTTGGGAAATGATGATTTAAATATAGCGCATCAAGGGTGATGCTTAATAGGAAATGATTTTCCTCTTATCCCAAAATCTTTCCGACTAGGGAGATATTTTGTCAGTTGGTGCAGTGGTACACCGGGTTTTGTAAACTGGGCCAAAATCTCTACTCTCCTAGTCTAAGGACTGCTCATCCTATAATCCTATGAATCGAGCCATTCTGATCGACCTCGAGCGGTATGGGGCGGGCCCGATCGTCGGTCCTTGTGGTTGACGGTCTTGTGGCGAAACATCGTGCAGGTGCGTAGCCTCTCGAGGTAAAGCGTACTTCTCTGCAGAGTTAAAAGCTGTCATGATAGCCGTGCTTTCATGTTATGAGCGCTTGAAGGACTGATTATATGGTAGCTCCTTCATTTTAAAACCAATTTAGAAAAAGGGTTTTGAACAAATGATTTGAGATGAGTAAGGTTTGAGAAGGATTTCGTTTGAGCTAGGGGCCACCGGTGATATTCCGAAATGGGTAAAGGCCTATCGGAAAGTGTCGCGCGGAATGGACCTAGCCGGTTTTGAGAAAAGAAAAGAAGAAAGGATTTTGTTCTTGCTATGGCACCGAGGCCAAGTGGCGAGAACCGCTTCTAAAAGCCCAAAAAAATATGGAGATATAATGTTTCTAAATCGCTTTGCCAAAACTAGGCTAATAATCGCAATTTCAAAACCGCCCAAGCCATCCATTTGTACTAAACCCCATCAAGATATATCCTCGACTTGCTGAGTACCTTTGTACTCACCCCTATTTCTCCTTCCCCTCTTCCAAAATTTTCAACATCGAGGAGGTTTCCTCGACTCGCCATCCGAGGAGGACCCGGACTTCGAGGAGGAGGAGGACTTCGAGGACTAAGAGTAGGGTTGTGTCTGCCTGCCGCCGCCTGTGGAATAGTCTAGTCGCTAGAATAAATCGTGCCATGTTAGGCTCCTGCGTTACCGTATGTAACGCCAGATCTTGGCTGCGTGCCGTGCTTGATGTATTAAATCTGTGACTTCTGTGGGACGCTTAGTCCCCTATGTTGTAATAATGTGACTCAAGGCAATGTACCATTATTGTTAAATTGTGTGTGCTAGCCATGATCTTACGGGACTAGTATCAGATGCACAATTAGGATTCGTCAATTAGACCAAGTCCTAACACTGCATTGCCTTGCGATGTACAAATTGGCGACCAACGTATGCATTTCACCAGTGTTGGTGAAAAGCCGAGTGATACTGTGCTTGCCTTATGGCATACCGGTGGCGACTCCAACATAGGGCGTACCACGGTGTTGGTCAAGAGCCGAGCGGCACTGCATCCGACGGAGTGGGATACAACTGGTGGCCCCAGAGGGCATATCGTGGTTTTTATCCATCTAGTACCTGTACTCGTAGAGTAAAGCTTGGCCCAATATGGAGCATACCATCTGGATAGGGTTTGGCCCAATGATACCAGATCCGATCGCGCGGTAACACGCCTAGTGTCCCAACATGGGGCATACTATTGTTGTCACCAGCGGTACTGTGATCCCATCAGAAGGGAATACAGCTAGCGACCCCACCATGTATGCACCTTAAGAAAAGAGTTTAGCCGTATGGTATCCATACTCGGGTAGCGGTGTACAGCATAGGCCCCAACTGGAGCGTACCATCTAAACTCAATCCCGACATTACTGCTATCTGATCCTGACATGCAGCGACCAACTAGTGACCCAACGTGGGGTATACCAAGAGATGGGTAATTTTTTGTAGCTCTGCCGATGATATGCCCTCAAAGGGGTGCACCGAGGCTGAATTTGGCTTAGCCCGCCGCGCTTAGTAGCCATCGGGTTGTGACGCTGCACCGAATGCCGAGTTAGCGCTGTATGCGCAGGATGGCTCATGGCCGAGGCGAAGCGTATAGCCGCACTAAAGTTGGTGTAGACGATAGCCATACCGGTTGGTGTGGACGATAGTCGTGCCAACTTGATGAGGTAAAAATCCATGAACTCCTGTAGCATTGTTGACACCCAAATTTGGTAGAAAATCAGATGTTCAGAAAGGGCCGAATATGTTGGAATTATTGGGCCAAATCGAAAATGGGCTTTATCGGCAAAGAAGAAAAGAAGAATACCGATACTTGTAAGACTTCGGAAGAAATACGATGAGATCAGAAGCGTGTTGCGGTAAATTAGGTCGTATCGATATCGACTTTGTAACACTATAAATAGGACTTTAGGTCTCGATAGAAAAAAATCAATACTCAATACACAAAATACTTTCTCGAATCCGATCGACCTCGTCGAAGGGTTTCAACTCGCAGGTAGAGCTATCTCGATGGGATAATCGATTCTCTTCTTGTAACCCGTGTGCATAGCTGCATCTTATTGATCTCATGTATATAAACCATGTTAGACTGTCTCAGGATTTACCGATCTTTAGCATGTTTTTGCATATTGCACTGTCTCGATTTAATCGATCTGTAACGTGTGTTTACCCCGTAATGCCGACTGTTAAATATTTCATATGCTTTCTCCTGAATCCGATATATGCAACTGGCTCGTTTAATCAATCTTGTGTATACCTTGTTTAGGACCTTGCATATGCAAGTGTTTACCGATCTGTATTACATCCCTTATTAGCTTCAGACCTTTGCATTGGTTTATTGGTTTATTGAGATTTAGATCTGGATACTGTCTTGGCTTGACCAATCTGTTCAATCTATTTCTTGGTTTAATCTAATATATTGATATTAAGGTTTATTGCTAATGTTATAATAAAAATACTAAAAAGAACTAAGGATTTAAGCTTGAATGTTCATTTAAATTTATTCGCTCTATTAGGCTTGAAGCCGATAGATCCGGTAATCGGGATTTAGCAAACCGATTACAAATAACCTGATCTGGCTATTTAAAAGCCGATTAGGCTTATATTACTAATGATTTTCTCCTTGTCGATTTACAGGTCAAATCGACTGGCACGTTTCGTTTGAGTTGCGACGCAATCACTGGATTGACGCTTCTGCACGTGTGTTCACAGAAACTCTCGTTTTTGTGTCAACAAGCATGTACATGTAGAGTTTAGGTAGTATCTGGAAGCATTCAGATAATTTTTACACTTTTGCTACTTTTCTTTTTTGACATTAAATTCCTCCAAGTAATCTTCCTTTTGTTAAACACTCTGCCCGACTAGTCTTGACGGCGTGTTCTCCGCTCAACCACTGCGGATCACACCCCTGGTCAGATTTTTAGTCTGCTAGCCAACTCGATCAAGCTCGGTTCGATTTGAGCGTCGGGCACAACAAGTAGCGACTCGCAGATTTACCCAGGTTCGGACCCCCTCGCGGGTAATAGTCCTACTCCTGCTGAGCCTTAGCTCTTTTCTGATTGTGGTTGAATGGGAATGTGTTTACTGTGGTGCTTGTGAACCTGCGTGTGTTCAAACCTATGCTTGTGCAATGCCCGCACCTTATGCTCTCCTCTCCTCCCCTCTCTCTCCTCCCCTTTTATACAAGCTTTGGGCTGGCGGAGAGAGCCGAGGGGGTAGGTAGTACAAGACTTCAAGATAATCGACAAGACACGACAGAAGAGACGCAAACGTGCGCTGCCCACGCCAAGCCGGCGCCGCCTCGCGTGCCGCAGTGGCCTCGACCAAGACAAATACACCGGTGAGCTCGGGTGGGGCCCCGCCGCTCCTCCCGACGCGGCGGCCTCCTCAAGCAAACCTTCTCTCTGCGGTCAATTCTTCATACCACAAAGGATGTGGCCCGCCGAGACCAGCAGGGTCATCAGAAGCGTAATCATTTCTTCACCGTATCCGCTGCGTGATGTCTCATTAAATGCGCTCGTCCTTCGCAGCAGGGGGAGCCTTCGTCCCAAGACTCCTTCACGACGCCTCCTGCAAGGGCCCCACCCGACTCGCTGGTCTTCAGAGGGGCTCGCCACGCGCTCGCTCGGGCGTGGGGCCCTCGCCTGGTCTTGAGAGGGGCTCGCCGACGCACCCGCCTCGGGCGCGGGGCCCTCGCCTGGTCTTCGAGAGGGCTCGCCCAGCCACTGGGCCTTGCTCGCCCGCTGCCGCGTGGGGCCCTCTTGGCCTCCCCGAGGGGCTCGCCCACGCCAGGGGCCTGCTTTCGCCCGCCGACGCGTGGGGCCTCTTTGAGTGCCGAGGGCTCGCCCACGCCATGGGCCTTGCTCGCCGGCCGACGCGCGTGGGGCCCTCTTGGCCTTCTCGGGACTCTTTGTACCCGGTATTTATTACAATCGACAAGAGTCCCGGTCCACCATGATACGCGAACCGTCAGCGCAGACACTTTTCCGTTTCTTGTGCGGCGGGAGAAGAATCGTGGGGGGCCCACCACCTGCGGCGGCCGTACGCCTGATTCTCCACCTGCACACGATTTTCCTTGGGGAACTACGCCGCTTTTCGCGGGATACCAAAACGCTGGGCAATGATGGCGCGCCGCTGCGTGAAGCGGAATCAAACCGTCGTGCTCGCGCTTCCACGCCTATAACATTTCCTCGGTAGCGCGATAATCCTTCCGCGACGCTAAGTCTTCACAAACCGCCAATTGCCTCCTTCGCGCCACCACAGAGCCTTCTTTCTGTTCGCCAACTTCTCCACTGCTTTCCAATGGCGCCCAAACGCAGCAAGGATCGCCGTGGTGGCGCACCGTCGTCTGGGCCAGGTTTTCCTACCTCCGCCGCCGACGAAGACTCAGTGAGGCGGCTTCAAGTGTTTGTGCCGCCAACCGCTGCCCGGTTCCGCCCCGGCACCATGGCGCCGAGCCCTCGCGACGGGGAGATTGTCACCTTCGTGCAGGCGGCATCAAGGGGCTCATCCCGCCGTACTCGAATTTTTCTTGGGGTGCTCGCCTTCTACGAGATCCAGCGGTGCACCTTCCCCAACTCCATCATTGCGCTGGCCATCTTCGCCCACCTCTGCGAGATGTTCGCGGGGCGATGCCAAACCTCCCGCTGGCGCCGGCTCTTCGTCTTTGACGCGAGGCCGCGCCGCGCGGGCCTTCGAGCTGCTACTTCACGCCATAAACCACCGCCTTCATCCTCGCCGCATCCAAGTCCAACTGGAAGGACTGGTACCGATAATGGTCAGACGTGGAGGACTCCAAATGCCGCGACGATCTTTCTTCTTCGAGAGGTCCTTGAGCCCACCGCTAACCGGGGCTTCGCCGACGATTCAGCCGGGCCGGGGTTGATGCTGGCGCGCGATCGCCGATCTTAGCCGCCGCTGGCTCACCGGAACCTCGTCAAGGCGGATTTTTTGCGGCGCCGACTCTGCCCGCTCCGATGAGACTCGCCCTACCGATGTACTACGGCGACAACGATGGAGTCCGCGTCGCCCTCGGCGGTGAGTGCTCTTTAGTCTTTTGGGTCTCTTGTCTTTCTTGGAATCTTTTTGCTTGCCGCCTTATGGCTTTTTTTCTTGCTCGCCAAATAAGTAGGAACGTGGCGACGACGTGTTCGAGATCAAGCTAAGCGGGCTATCGCCCCACCACCACGACACTTCGCTCATGGGCATCCTCCCCTCTCATGATCGGGATCCACGGAGCGTAACCAACACTTGCGCGCGCCCCCCATGGAGGTTTCTCGGTCCTGCGGTCCAAGTGGCACGGGCCACTACAGATCCGCGATCGGCCTCCCGCGACCGCCCAAGCTTCATGCGCCACCGCTACTGCTGTGGCGGCCGATTCTACCAAGGCTTCCGGAAGCGCCGCCTCATCTCGCCGTGGACGATGATTTAAGAGGAGGAGAGACGAGCCCAAAGAGGGCTCGCCCCGATCCTGAAGCTTCGCCGCCACCGCCGCCTCCAGCGACCCTGCTGCTACCGCCGCCGCTCACCACGAACTAGAGCGCTGGCGATTTCAGAACTGGCGCCGCTGCGCGCTTTCTTCCGCTCCTTCAACGCCGACGCTCTGCGCGGCGTCCATTGTGTTGGTGCTTCTGCACGGCACCACTTCGCGCGCCGGCGCTGCTGGACGGCGGTGACCGCGATCACAGCGCCACCACCGCCTCCGCATCAAGCAACTTGAGCTCCCCTTCAGCTTTCGCCTTGGCGCACCGCCAGTTGGCTTTCCTGCGCTACGCACATTTCGCATTAGGGTTAGCATGCTACACGCTTTTGCATACCTGAACCCTGTTTGTCCTTCTTGGAACAGGCGGACGCTGGGCATCGAGCTCCGCCCACGCGACTTCGCCACCCCCGCCGCCGCGCCGCCTTCGACGGAGGTCGCTCATGGCGGCGGAGAGTTCGCCGGCGCCATGCCGGAGAACCTTCGCCACCGCGTCCACTGGCGCCGCCGCCATATCGGCCGTGATCGCCGACGAGGGCGCCTTCGAGGCGGGTTCGCACCTCTCCCGCACTGGGCAACGCGGAGGAAGCCCTGCTTTGGCGGAGCGATCCGCCGGCGAAGCCGCGGGCGGGCCTTGGCCAAGAAACCGCCGAGAAGGAGGCGATGACCCGCGAGGTCTGCGGCAGCCTGCCGCCACGCCGCCGCCAAGCAGATCAAGACCTCCGCCGAGCACTTCGAAGCGCCCGAACCTCGCCGACATGTCGCGCGACCGCCATCACGCGGTTTCCGGACGCCTCGCATCCATCAAGGCATTTTGCATCCTCGCTGAGGAGACGGCTGCGCAGACGCGGGCGCCAGTGGACGAGCCGCCAAAGCCTCGCGCGATTTCCGTGGCGCTAGGACGCGGCGATCAAGACGGTCGCCAAGGCGCTCGGCAGCGCGGTTCATCTTGGGCAATCGTTTTGCACGAGACGCCGCTTGATCTCGGCGCCGCCACCGGGAGCCTTTCGCGCCACCGGACCGGTTTGAGCAGGCGGGTTGACACCGCCGCCGCCACGATCCATGATGGGCGGCGCCGCTCCAATGGAAGATTTAAGACGAAGAGGAGAAGCGAGACTTCGTTTTTTTGCCTTGTAAACGCGGTTTATCAATGCAAACAAACTTTTGCTCTTTTGTTGTGAGTCTCACTTGAACTTCGCACAATTTTAACTTGCGGAATTGAACTGGGGCACCTGACCGCCAAAGGCTTTAGACTGAACGTTCTGCCGCAAGTGAGCGCTGTTTCCTTAGGCATCTAGTTACTTCAACCCTTATGGCCTCTCGCAACCCGACTTAAACATTACGTGGCGAGCGCTTAGCTTCCGGAAGTGGTCTAGTCGCCGGTGCCGCTGTTGGCGCATTGCCTAGACCGAGCCGACACAAAGAGTTAGAACCCGCTTTTCCGTCAACCGCCACGCCCAATCATGAAGTCGAGGCGTCGTCTCAGAACTAAGGGGCCATCTGCCTTAAGTACTTTTTCGCTACCAGCTTTCAACAGAATGCTTTCTAACAGACTTGAGGCGAAAAAAGAAACAGATGCCCACAAGGAGACAGAACTTATCTCTTATTGAAGATGGCTTTGTACAACGCAGCCCCCGAGGCGAGCGGTGAAGGAAGAAGACCTCGCCGCTCGGCTCCAAAGGAAGGCCAAAAAAAAGCTTCTGGAACTGCTACCTACGGGTAGAACTTCCTCAGCTGCTCGACGTTCCAAGTGTTCGCCAATTCGCGACCATCCTCGAATGCGAGCCTGACTGAGCCTGGGCGGGAGACTGAGACCACCTTGAAGGGGCCCTCCCACAGGGGAGACAGTTTGTTGCGCCCCGCCTGCGCTTGGATTTTGCGCAGAACGAGGTCGCCCACTGCCAGTGTTCTCAAACACACCCGCCTTGCTTGATAACGGCGCAATACCGCTGGTACTTGGCAGCCCGGATCGCCGCCCTGTCTCGGATCTCCTCCAGAATATTCACTTCGTCCCCGATGCCGGCCGTGGTCTTTGTCTTCTGAACGCCGCCACCCTTGGGAGTCAAGGCGAGCTCGATGGGAGCACCGCCTCGAGCCATACACCGTGAAGAAGGGGTGTCGCCTGGCTCACTGAAGTTGTCCGCAATACCACAACACAATGGGACTTCTTCACCCGTAACACCACGCTTCTCCAGCGACGAGCCCTTTGAGTACTTCCGCTTGTTCGCTTCCACTTGCCCATTGCTCTTCGGATGCGAACGGAGGCGGCACGCTTGGTACCCAACTCTTCGCACTGGCCTTAAAAATCAGCGCTTTTGAACCGAGCGCCGTTGTCGATGATGATTCATTGGCGACACCGAACCGGACGAAGATGCTCTTCATAAACTTGATAGCCAGCCATGATGTGATTGTTGGGACCGCAAGGCTTCAACCCACTTAGTGAACTTGTCGATGGCGGCGAACAGATGAGTGTAATCTCCGGCCGCCCATGGAACGGGCCTGAATGTCCAAATTTCTGCATCGCGAACGCCAGAGAGCGGAATGGTCTCGCAGCGCCGAGCCGGTCGGTGGATCTGCTTAGCATGAAATTGGCACGCTTCGCATCTCCTCACCAGCTCAAGGCATCCTAGAGGCGAGGCCAATAAAGCCGTATGGAAAGCTTTCCCAACCAACGCCTGGCCCCTCAATGGCTCCCCGACATGCCTCCATGGATCTCGAGAGAATTTCACTCCCGCTTCCGAGGACGACTTCAAGAACTCCGCTTATGCTCGGGCGATATGTGTCCCCACCTACCGTATGTGGCGCTTGGCCTTGCGCTATTATCTTCTCAACGACGCGTCATCGCTGGGATCACTCCATCCCGCAGTAGGCTAGGATCGGATCCATCCACCGACCTTCCCGGACGAGTGTGACGATGTTTCAGACATTGTCGCCGACGACTCCGCCTCGGCTCGGCGCTTCCGCCAACCGCCTCGGCAGAGTTTCTTCCCTCCTCCTCCAACCGGGAGCCGCAGCAGGATCGGTGATGTCTCCTCCGTAAGTGGGAGCTGCGTCGAAAGCGCTGCCCCGCCAGATTGGGCTGCGACGGACGGCAGCGTAAGTCTTTCTTCAAAGACCCTAGCGAACAGTGCCTCGACGAGGCAATCAGGGACAGCTTCATCCGCCATGTAGTTGTCGCGCGAGGGACGTGCACGCGAAGCCCAAACCTCGGCGTGCCGCTCCAACCGGCGCACCTCGCCAGTAGGCCGCCATGACGGATCCGAGCAGAGAAATCCTTCCTCGCCGGTTGATGACCGGAGAGAGTCGCTTTACTTGTAGCCGCGGATGCCAAGGGTCGAAGACACCCCGAGCCCGGCGAAAGCGTCCTTCTTATTCCGCGACGTTGTTGGTGGCGCGAAGTCCAGACTATCAGTGCCGGACGACATCGCCGGTGGAGACACCAGACGACGCCATTTCAAATTTCACCCACCGGAATGAGCCGTCAAGAAGAGAGTCCACGGCGAGGGTGCCGGGGTGTCTTCACTTCGTCCGCTTGAGTCCATTCACGACGAACTCCGCCAGAGCTTGCCCTTTGATGGCCGCTCGGGAGCGAACTTGAGATCGAATTCGCCACCCATGGCCCACTTGGCGATGACCCGTTGCCGCCACGCGGTTGAAGAGGATCTCCGCAAGGGATACTTGGTCAACACCGTGACTTCGCCTCGAAGTAGTGGCGAGCTTTCGCGCCGCGGCCAGGCGTGGAGCATCTTCCCGTGCTGTGAATACCTTGTTTCAAGGCCGTGAGGACCTTGCGACGTAGTAAATAGGGCGCTGAACGCCTTCTCTTTCCGCCACCAAAGACCGCTGGCCGACCGCTCGGGGTTCGCCACATAGAGGATCAGCGGCTCGCCCGGTCTGGGGCGCACCATTACGGG
Organism: Raddia guianensis; assembly: GCA_036346415.1. Classification (NCBI taxonomy): domain Eukaryota; kingdom Viridiplantae; phylum Streptophyta; class Magnoliopsida; order Poales; family Poaceae; genus Raddia; species Raddia guianensis. The sequence continues at coordinate 11,844,415 of CM070539.1, forward strand.
CGGGAGGTGAGATATTTCTTCAGACTGTCGAACGCCTCCTGCGCCCGCCGCCCACTCGAACTGGTTGGTCTTCTTTAGGAGCTTGAGCAAAGGAAGACTTTTATCCCCAAAGTAGCTATAAAGCGCCCAGGGAGGTCAAGCAGCCCACCAAGCACCGCAGATCCGCCAAGTCGCGTCGGGGCTTCATGTTCTCGATCACGCGATCTTGTCGTGGTTCGCCTCAATCCTCTCGAGACGAGGAATCCAGCGGCTTACCATCTGACGGAACGGCGAACACGCACTTCTCTGGATTAAGCTTGATGCGATTTCCTCGTTGGTGAAGGTTTCTTCCAGTCGCCGATCAACTCATCCGCCTTCTTAGACTTCGCCACCGGATCATCGACATACACCTCCGTGTTTCGCCTCTATTTGGGGCGGTGCGATATGCATGGCCCGGCGATAGGTTGGGCCTGCATTCTTCATCCAACGCCATCCTTAGAGTAGCGATGGACGCCCATGGGCGCCACGAAGGCGCCTTTGTCTTCATCTTCTTCGCCATACTAACTGGTGGTACCCGGAGTACGCGTCAAAAGCACAGCTTGCTCGCACTCGCAGCTGAGTCGATGATGAGATCGATGCGGGCGCTGGATACGGATCCTTCGGCACGCTTTGTTGAGGTCGGTGAAGTCCACGCACATCCTCCACCGCCTGCTGATTTCTTGGACGAGGACGGGTTCGCGAGCCACCCGATGGGCGACATCGCGGACGACCCCGCCCTTAAGAGCTTGTCCACCTCTCGGCGGATAACTTCTCCGGCGCCCACCGACCGCTTTGACCTTCAGATGACCGGTCGCGCGCCGGGAACGCCGCCAATTTGTGCTCAATCACCTCCCCGGGACCCCAGCCATGTCGGACGGTTGCCACGCAAACACGCTTCACGTTAGATCGGAGGAAGGAGACAAGCGCTTCTTCCTATTTGGCGCCGAGAGGCGCCCACCGAACGGTCTTCGCCGGTTCCGACTCGCCAGGAGACCGCTTTAACCTCCGCGACGAACCGGGAGGCACGGGTTCGCCGGAGGAGCTCCCGAGTCGGCTCGCCTTCGGCACCGATCGCTTCGCCAAAGCGAGAGCGTCCTTGTCGCAGCGGAGCGCCCCCGGGCGGTCCACTTTCAAGACGATGGGGCCAGCTGGCCCCGGGAACTTCACCACCATGTACGCATAGTGGCAAACCGCCATGAACTTGGTCAGCGCCGCCGACCTAGTATGGCGCTAGGAGGTCAAGTCCGCCACCTCGAACTCGAGCATCTTCGCGCGGAAGTTGTCGAGCCCAAACGCCACCGAGATCGACGCGCTTTCGGCCGACGGACTCAGCCCCCGGCGCGATGCCGAAGAACGGGAGTGTTGGACGAAGCTCCCGCTGCTGGATCTGGAGCGCCGTGGCGACCCGGGCGGACAGGAGGTAGAGGGAACTCCCTCCGTCTACCAGCACCCGCCCTAGCTTTACATTCTGGACCGTGGGCGCAACCACGATCAGGAGATGTCCAGGGCCGGCGGTACTGGCTGGGTGATCGGCTCGATCAACGTGATCGGCTGCTCCGACCACGCCACCGCCTCATCGACCCAAAGCTGCACGGCGGCGCACACTTCCTCATCGCACGCCGAAAGCTAGCGGGACGGATAGGTGGTCGAACCGCCGGGATGACGGTAACTTCGCCCCGCCGCTGAAAACCAAGCGGCCGCCTCCTTGCCCTTGCCATCGCCGGACGCTCGCTGCCGCTGCTGCTCGTGGACTCGCTTGTCCACCATCTTGCTAACGACATGGCAATCCGCCAAGTCGAGGAGTTGTTGCGTGAATGGGACAAGAAGGCCTTCCGCCCCACTCACGGGCCACGGTCTCGCCTTCGTCGCGGCCGCTGCGGCCGCCGCGCCACGGTGATCGCCATAGCCGCCGCGGCCACCCTTTACGGGACCGTATCCGGGCGCCGCGACCTCCTCCTTTTTTTCGCCCATCACGCCCATTGCGCTGGCCGTCGCGTCGCCGCCGCCGCCGCTGCCGTTATCGTTGTCGTTCTTTCGCGGCCATGACCTGTCCGGTCTCGCCGCTTTGCGCTTCTTCTTGTCCTTGCCGCCGGGTTCCTCGATGTCCCGCCTCGCCGCCTCAGCTGTCCACGCCAGCGGCCGGGCGGATGCGAGCTCCACTGGCGGCGCATTTCAGCGCCAAGGTGAAGAGCTCCTCCGCTGCTTTGATCTTGCGGGTGGCCATCTTCTCCTTGACCTTGGGGTCTCGGCGCCTCTCCGAATGCCGTGACCACGGCGCCGATGGAGATGTCGTGGGATGGTGTTGCGGACTGACCGAAGCGCCGAATATAGTCGCCAGCGCGGACTCTCCTTTCTTCGGCTCCCACGCTGTGGAGGTCGTCTTCTACCCCGGCTGCTCAAGGTGCCCTGGAAGTTGGTGACGAAGAGCTCCGAGAGCTCCTTCCATGACCCCACGGACCCCGGGGGCAGGTTCATGAGCCACGAGCGGGCTCCGCCGGTGAGGACCGCGGGGAAGTAGTTCGCCAGAACCTTCCCCGACCCTCCCGTCTTACCGCATCACCGCCGTAGATCTCGCAAAAACTCATCGGGTTGGTGGAGCCGCCATACTTTTCGATGGGGGCCGGACGAAACCGCCCGCCACCGGACGCGGCGCAGCCTCCTTAGAAAAGGCGCGCACCCGACGCCGGAGCCTCTCGCCTCGGATGCGGTCTCGCCTCCGCCCCTGCCGCCTAGGCGGCGCCAAGAAGCGCCACCTCCGGCCGGGCAGCTCTGGAGCCTCTTGCTGGTCCTCGCGGCGGCAAGGATGGCTGGTCGCAAGGCCGTCGCGCGCCCGCGGAGCTTGTCACGCAGTCTTCTCCATGCAGCAAGTGGCGGTCCTCCGATGGGACAGAGATCACGGCCACCACGCCGCCTCGGCCGAGCCCCGTAGGGTCGCCGCTTTTGTCGTTTTGTTCCCGCCTCACCAAGAGATTCTGCGAGAGGAGGCGAGGGCAACAAAGAACGGAGAAAGCGGAAACACCGTTCCCACGCTCGAATCTTGCACCACGCCGCAAGGCGGCATCGACGAAGCGGCTGTTGGCCAACCACGGCGCCGCCGGGAGTCCGGAGTCACCGGAACCGTGGGTTCTCCAGCAAGGCCCCGCCGCATGGAGGTTTTGTATCGAGTGCACTCCTCCAAGGCCAAGCGCCGCTTAGCTTGGCCGGGTGGCTGCTTTCCGCCAGGTTCCACTTAGGCGGGCGGCTACCGCTGGTGATTCATCGCCATCGCCGCTGCCTACCTCCGGGCCGCGTTCTAGCGCCGCTTCGCGCCCATCGCGATCGCTGCCCGCCATCGCCGCTCAAGAAGCGCCAAGAGCTTGAATCGATGCTAGCGCACCTCACCGGGCGCCACCGACGGCGCTTTCTCCGCCAACCATCGCGGATCACACCTCGGGTCAGATTTTTAGTCTCTAGCTAACTCGATCAAGCTCGGTTCGATTTGAGCGCCAAGCACAACAAGGAGCGACTCAGAGATTTACCTGTGTTCGACTCGCTGGTAATAGTCCTGCTCCCCGCCGAGCCTTAGCTCTTTTCTCGATTGTGGTTGAATGGGAATGTGTTTACAGTGGTGCTTGTGAACTGCGTGGTGTTCAAACCTATGCTTGTGCAATGCCCGCACCTTGCGCCTCCTCCTCCTCCCTCTCTCTCCTCCCCTTTATACAAGCTTTGGGTCATGGAGAGAGCCGAGGGCGGTAGGCAAGACAAGATTTCAAGACAATCGACAAGACACGACAGAAGAGACGAAAACGTGTGCCTGCCCACGCCAAGACGGCGCCGCCTCACAGTGCTTTGCAGTGGCCTCGACCAAGACAAATACACCGTGAGCTCATGGGTGGGGCCTCGCCTGCTTCCTCCCGACGCAAGGCGGCCTCCTCAAGCAAACCTTCTCTCTCACGGTCAATTCTTCACACATAAAGGATGTACCTGCCAGACCAAGTAGGGTCATCAGAAGCGGTAATCATTTCTTCAAATTGCCTATCCGCTGCAGGATGTCTCATTAAATGCGCTTCGCCCTTCGCAGCAGGGGAGCCTACGTCCCCAAGACTCCTTCGCGACGCCTCGCCACTGGCCCCACCTCGACTCGCCTGGTGGGGCCTTGCTCGCCTGGCCTCGACGCGGTGGGGCCCTCTTGGCCTCCTCGAGGCTCGCCCACGCTGGGCCTGCTCGCCTCGGCCGACGCTGGGGGCCTCTTTGAGCCGAGGCTCTCGCCTCACTGACGCGGGGGGCCCTCTTGGCCTTCTCAGACTCTTGTACCCCGTATTTATTACACCGCAAGTCTAGCCCCAAGGCCGGAATTGGCTCATGGCTCTTTTCCTCAGTGCATCGCCAGACGAGTGACTAGAGTTCGCCGTCCGTGGGTCGAGCTTCACTACTCGGAAAAGCCACTCGGATTCATTTGCAATCATAAATAAAAAACAACAAAAGAGTGCACGCAAGTGTACCTATTAGGTGTAGCCCCCGACTTACTGCTTAGTTGGAGACCAACTAAGTAGCAAGTCAAGAAACAACTTAGATTAATATGAAAAGATTATGGTAATGAGAACTTAGCTCTGATGTAGGCGTAGGCATGTAGCCGAGCCGTAGACTTGGATGCTCGTGACGCTAGCGTAGGCGTGTAGCCGATTGGCTTGTCGCCGAGCCGCAGATTTGAAGCTACAGCGCAGCAAACAGCACGGGCGCTGTGGCGCGCTGGCGCATAACCGAAGCCGAATACTTGGGCGCCATGGCGCGCTGGCGGATACAACCGAAGCTGAATACTTGGGCGCTATGGCGCGGCGTAGGCGTGTCGCTAAGCAGCGGTCGCCGAGCCATAGATTTGGAGCTGCTGTGACGTAGCCGCACTGGCGCCATGGCGCGATGGCGTACAACCGAGCTGAATATTTGGGTGCTCGTGACGCAGGCGTAGGCATGTAGCCGAGTGACTTGTCGCCGAGCCGTAGATTTGAAGTCAGAGGCGCATAGCCGCACGGGCGCTGTGGGCGCGATGGCGCATACCGCATCAATACTTGGGCGCCGTGGCGCGGGCGAGGCGTGTCGCTGAAGGCGGTCGCCAACTCAGAAACTTGACGCTGTGGCGCAGCGTAGGGCGTGTCGCCGAGTAGCGGTCGCCGAGCCATAGAGTTGTGCGCCGTGGCGCCGGGCGTAGGCGCGTAGCCGAGTGGCTTATCGCCGAGCCAGATTTGAAGCCGCAGCGATAGCCGCACCGGGCGCTGTGGCGCGCGATGGCATACAGCCGAAGCTAAATACTTGGGCGCCATGGCACAAAGCGTAGGCGCAGCCGCCGAGTAGCGGTCGCCGAAGCCGCAGATTTCAGTGCGCTGCGCGCCGGGCGAGGCGCAGTAGCCGAGTGGCTTATCGCCGAGCCAGATTTGAAGCCGCAGCGCATACCGCACGGGCGCCGTGGCGCTGCTGGCGGCATACAACCGAGCTGAATACTTGGGCCTCATGGCGCTGGCGAGGCGCAGTCGCCGAGTAGCGGTCGCCAAGTCAGAGACTTCAGCGCTGCGGCGCTGGCGTAGGCGTAGCCGAGTGGCTTATCGCCGAGCCGTAGATTTGAAGCCGCAGCGCATACCGCACGGGCGCCGTGGCGATGGCGCATGACCGAGTTGAATACTTGGGCGCCATGGCGCTGGCGTAGGCGGTCGCCGAGTAGCGTGTTTCGAAAGTCAGACTTGTGCGCCGTGGCGCTGGCATAGGCGTAGCCGAGTGGCTTGTCGCCGAGCCGTAGATTTGAAGCTGCAGCGCGTAATCGCATCGGTGCTCGTGGGCGCGCGAGCAGCGCATACCGAGCTATAGACTTGGGCACTGTGGCGCCGGGCGAGGCGTAGCCGAGTGGCTTGTCGCCGAGCCGTAGATTTGAAGTTACGTGCATGCAGCCGCACGGGCGCCGCGGGCGCCGCAATGGCGCATAAACCGAGCTATAGACCTTGGAGGCGAGGCGCCAGAGTCGAGCACGTGAAGTAGTCGCTCAGATCTTGATCAACACCGAGTGGATCGCCGGGTCGGGCGCATTTAACAGCACGCGGTCCGCCGAGGTCTCGCCGTTGTCGACGGAGTTGGCCGAGTCGCATATGATCTCCATGCGGTTGGTGTAGCTTGACGGTTCGGCGAACGCCCTCGCTGGTCTTCAACGCCCACGATGTGGCACACCAATCTCACGCCAGAAGCCGGCATCGACGAGCTTTACAGCTCGCTGAATTCGCGACCTTCTCGCAGCATCGCCTTTGACAAAGGCATCACGGTCGCATCCGAAGTCCGAATTAGGTGTTCTTGCATCCGTATCGTGGCATATCCGCATGCCGCATCCTCCGCAGATGGGTTTTACGAGTTGTTGAGATTCGCAATCTTCCCGCAGCCTGCCTTCAACGGATGTCCCGACACATCCGGACTCTGTTTGGGCGTTTTGGCTTCACGGAAAGATGACGAAATTATCTTTCCAACGATCCAGTCTCATCCTGAAATTCTTTCTGGATCAACGGAAATTGAAGAAACAAGATGACGTCTAGAATCTGTCTTCGAGCCATCGCCGTATCCGAGTCGGGAATTGAGCCGTTGGCGTACTACTCATGAGTAGATGGCCGTGGCGATCCCCAACCCGAGCGGGAGGCGTTGTTGTAGTTCCTCATAGATTGGATCTGATCCAAATCCGAGAGGTGTAGTCGCCGAAGTCGTTGATGACGCAGTTGGCTCCGGGGCCGGAGACGACGGCGACACCGTTGATCGATGCCATCGAGCTTGACGAAGATGATCTTGACGCTGCTCCTACCTGGCGTGCCAACTGTCGACTGTTGACTAACTGGGGGGTCACCACCGGCAATGATTATATATGGGGCAATGCACAAGATCCAAACTCGATGGTAGCACAAGGCAAGGATTTATACAGGTTCAGGCCCTCATGGTGGAGGTAATACCCTACGCCCCGTGCTCGAGATTATATGGGTATATGTGTACAAGATGATGATCAACCCGAGATGATCAAGTCAGATCAAGATGTCGAATCAGGGCTCCTCGCCTCGCCTTTATATAGTGGGGGCAGGGTTACAAGATAGAGTCCTGATCGGTTACGAGGTACGAGTCCTATCTCTATCCTTATCCGGCATTACAAGTATATCTTCCTATTAATTAGAATAGACTTTTTCATTGCCGGGCAAGCCTTCTAGAATCCGAGTGGTACTCGTCCTCATCCACCGACTTTGGTCCATCTCTCGTCGGTGGATACCGGGTCTATGTTATCCATGCTTGTCACTTACTAGACGCCACTGTGTCATGGGCTTCGAGGAAGCAAAACTCCGTGGCGCCATCTATCGCGAAGCGGAATATGTAGCGTGGGGAGTTATTGTGCTCAACTCTTGTACATGACACGGATGCTTAGTGACTTTGCGCTAAAATTTAAAAAGTGCCTCTTCTTTGTGAAAATCAAAGCGCGTAAAATTACCAATAATCCGGTTCAACATTCCCATACCAAGCACATCGACATCCGTCATCACTTCATTCGTGATCATGTTGCCAAGGGTGACGCTGTGCTTATGCACGTGAGAACAGAGGATCAATTAGCGGACATCTTTACCGAACCCTTGATGAGGCACGGTTTTGCAAATTAAGAAATGAACTAAACATACTAGATAGTTCCAACGCTGCTGATTGTTTCTCATTTGATGTTTGGGTCTTATTTGAATTCTTTCGATTAGTCTTTGACCCTTGTCACATTTAGGGGAGTTTGAGCTTATCTCATAATTTCACAACTCTCCTTTATTGTGAAGAAATCAATTTGTTTTGAGTTACACATTTTGTCCTATATTTTCACCAAAACAAATTCGAGCCTCATAAATCTCATATCCTCTTACCATTTCAAATTTCTTCAAAATTCAAAAACTCTTATCCTCTTAAGAAATGCTTCATTTGAATAAAGCTTTTGTTTAAAATTTCTTACTTCTTTCAAGGTCTTGAAAATGCTTTAATTAAAAAACTATCGTGGTTTAAACTCTAAAATGGACCATATGCTTGAATCGATATATCAATTGCCTTATCAAGACATATTTTGGGTCCATACATTTCCTTGATCTCAAGATCAAAATTTGATTTGAATGATGATGTTGTTTAGATTTTACCTTTTTATATCTCATCCCTTCAAAACTAAGTCTTTCAAAATTGCTCGAAATTGCTCCAAAATTTGAATTTTCTTGGTTCTTTAGCAAAATAGGAGTAAAATCCTTCAAAAGCATTAAGATTCAAATTTATATGGGTCAAGCCCGTCCGCCTCTCGGATAAAGTCCGCGCTGATTGGCTAGGGTTTCGCGGATTTTTCAACTGCCGGACCTCAGCCCGACCACCACCGACCCAAATCGATGGGCTGGCCGACGGTTTTAGCCTCTCGCTGGACCTGCCCGAGGTCTTCGGACCCGGTCCAATGGACTCATCCTGTTTTGGCTAAGTACCCCCCTCTCCATCTCCGGCCTCCCCTCGTCTTTCTCTTCGATTCCCACCGCGGGGATCCTCGAGGGGCGACTCGATCTGTGCATGGTGTCTCTCTCAAGCTCCTCTCCTCTTCCCTACCGGAAGAGGCCTTGAGGACTCAATGAAGTCTGCAATGATGCACATGGGCACTCACTTTATGCCATATAATTCAGGAACAACCAATCCCTATACATGGTATGACCAAGCTCAGAGCGACTATCATGAGTATCTTCGAGAGTCTGGACAGGTTCCTCAGCCGAGTTTTGTTCTAGTCTCAGCTTCAGCTCCTCCTCCTGTCGGTGGTTCTCCATCCCTCTCCGCTAGATCAAAATCCAAGAGAGCGCGCTCTTCTCCATCTAGCAGTCTGGGTGGGCGTAGTGGTCAAGGCGGCGAGCGTGAAGATTAGAGAGCTTTTCCCTATGTGTCACTTGTTGACAAAGGGGGAGAAGAATAGATTTGGGCTTGTTGAACTTGTTGGCTTGCTGTGGTTTGCTGAACTATTTTGTGTTGGCTTGTGTCTTTTGTTGCATGGATTTAGGGGGAGTTTCCTTTCTGTTGCACGCTACCTTGTCGAGCGGTGGATCTTAAAATTGTTATTGTGCTTTTCTGTTCATCTATGTGCTGCGTATGTCTTCTTTTGCCCGTTTGCACTAACCCTTTTGCACCTCAAAATATAAGATATCTATTGAGTTGTCATCAAGTGCCACAAAGGGGGAGAATGTGAGCATCGTTGAGCCCTAATTCTTTTAGTGGCATTGATGACGTATGCTTTTGCGCTTGGGGGTTCTTGGATGTTTCATGGAATCCTAGCGAGGCCTCGGTGAATAATTGAGCTGCTTCAAGACAATCTAAGCATGACCGGGCGAGCGAAGAGGTCATAGATAGGGTTAGGAGTAGCTAGGTCTGTATTTTGTCGCCCTTGCTTTAAGAAGGGTCTAAACGTTTCTGTCGACGGTTGAGATATCGATCTCAAGTCGCTAAGGTTCTTCAAGAGTGAAATAGGAGACACGCCGAATTGAACGAACAACAGCAAACAAGGAGACAGGGGTTTTTATCCTGGTTCAGGCCTCTCGGGAGAGATAATAGCCCTACGTCCAGCCTTTCTTTATATCAAAGAGTATTACAAGACGGAACTCGACGAGATGAACAAGTCTCGGCGAGAATATGGGTGTACAGGAAGTATTAAGCAAAAACCTCATGCCCTCTACACGCCGTAGGGGCCCTGTTTATATAGTGCAGAGCAAACCAACCAACCGAGAGAATATTGGGCCGGGCTAACTACGAGATCGTAATGAACTCGTACATGCCAACACGCCCACCAGTAGATAAGGCAAACTCCTAGTCTTGGGGATCACGACTTATTCCAATCCGAAACCACGTCCCGGTCTTCACGTAGTTGCAGTAACTCTTGTTCGAGTAGGACTCAAACACAATCATAGGCTATTACGCACCGTGCCAGCCAGAAGCTGTTCGGCAGATGCACATGGGCTCGATAGAACCTTCCAGTGAGCTAGGCCCTAGTAGGTTGCCTCGATTGGGCCGTGTGAGGGGCTATGGCAATGGGCCGTGATTTTATCCCCGACAGCTAGCCCCCGAGACTCAAGTGGAAGGACTCACTAGAGCTGGGTCTTCCTCTTGAGACTCTAGGTCACGAAGAGGGTATTTTTCCTACTACAAAGGCGAACAACAAATGACCGAACAGGTTATGGTTCCACCGAACAGACCTCGCTTGGGATCGAACACACCGATTCGGCCGAGCAACTCACAGGCCGAACAAGAAAATGCATCCATCCAAGCAGAGCACTCCACCCTCAACATGACGCTGAAAAGTAGCCGCTGGCGATCTCAACGGAACTTCACAAGAAGGAAAACAAACCGACCGATTTTACCTCGCCGCTATGGTAAAACTAGCCGCTTTGTGGCAAAACCGCTGTAAGGTCTGCTGATTCGGCCTATAAAGCTTCAAAGCCGCCTCAGCCTAGCCACCGCTTCTCACGCCTTTCCTTCCCAAGCCCTAATTCCAACCGCGCCCAGCATCAAAGAGCCAAACTCCACCCTCAACCCTACTCGTCCAGCCCTGGGAACCGCTATGGCCAAGTTCGCAGGCACTAGCATGACCGAGGAGGACCTGAAGTTCTGGGAAGAGGAGGGCTGACGCGACGCCGGGCAATGGAGGCTGCCTGGGAGGAGGATACTCCGAGCCACTTGAGGAAGAGTTTGTCAACTTTGAACAGCCAGACTGCTCGGGTTGCGGGTCTTCGAGATGCATTTCGCCGAGGCTTTTTCAACATCGCCGGATTGGAGGTGGCGAACCTCAATCCAATTTGATCCTCCAGATGGCCGCCTCGCACACCGCAAGCGGGCTATCCGGGAGTTGATCCATCGGTGGGGCTGTTCTCCACTATTACAGTAGTGACGAGGAGCAGCCCGCCGCCGGCGCCGGTGCTACTTATCTCAAGCTCCGCCACCTTCGACGACGCTACAGACTTCGCCCACCGCCGCCGACTCAATGGGCGCGTGGTGGATGAGGTGGTTCTACACCAAGCGAGCGATGACAAGAAGCTTTCGCTCTTCACCGCAAGCCCGGCCAAGGGGATACCAATGCTCTCGCGGAGCTGTCCGACGAGGATCGGTACCGACGCGAAGATAGCTCGCCAGGCCTCGGCTCACGGGCAGGGAAATCATCCGCGACTTCACAAATAATAGGATTCATTCACGCGGAGGCGACACTACCCCTTCTACAAGATAGAAGGATGGAAGACATCACAAGAGAGAGCACGGTAAGTGCCTTTAAGACTCAACCTCTATTCAATGGTTTCATCCGAACAGCATCAACGCTTTCTTCGCTCGGCAGAGCAACCGATCGAAGCATGGGTCACCGAAAGGTAGACTCCATGCTCAAGGTCAAAGAAGGATGGGCGAGGTCACCGCCGTGGCCTATACATGTCTTCGCAACGTGTTCGCCCGCACACCGAGGTAACACAACTTACCCGCCGGTTTCGCAAGACTTGCACGGCTAATTATGCTAACGCCGCTTCTCAAATGAACAGAGGACCAGCTGATCCTTGAGGATCGTGGAGGAACTCTCCGATCCGAAAAGGAGAAAGCGAGAAAGGGCAAGGCCAAGGCGGCCACGAAGCCCAAGGTGGCGGCTGAGCCGACGCGGAGCTCACTGCGCCATGGCGGCCGCCAACCATCGAAGAAGCCCCCTGCGGTAGTGAAGCGCACCGAGCAGGCCAAGCAAGTGCGCGGCCAGCCAAGCGGGAAGCGACCAAGCCCCTCCCTTCTCATCGAGCAAAGCGACGAAGAGGTAAGGACCATGACACTCTGGCTTAAGCGCTATGCGCAGGCTCACGCGGGCCATATGGCACGACTGCAACAGGTCGCCGAACAGAGGAGGCTCGAAGAGGAAGTCGCACGCAAGGAAAGGCTTATTGCGTTGCGCGAGAAGAGCGCTCAGCTCAGCAGGGAGCTGAGCTCGTCGCCACGAGCATCCGGAGGCCAAGGCGAACAAGAAGCCAAGGAGCCCCCGAGGAAAAGGCGGAAAGTTTTGGCGATAAAGAGGAAAATCAAGCTCTCCGCGGCAGGTATGTATAAACGGATCTTACGACCTTACAACTTACCCAGCCGTGTAGGACTTAACTCATCCCTTTTCACACCAGCTACCTAGAAGGAGATCGCCACGGACGACGTGGACACGGTGATCGAAGTAGTCCCCGCCGCCTTAACACCGCACGGGCGTCATGGCAAGGTGGTTAGCCAGCCTCAAGGACAAGCCGGCAACAGGAGCTTGCTTCCCGCCAGTGCTCCAGCCGATCAAATTGACGCACCGAAGGCGCGTAGAGCGGCCGGAGGCCGAGGAGGCGGCGCATGGTGCCACGGATAGCGGGGCCAAGGTGTTGGCTCCGCCAGCTGCCCGAGGTGGGACCGAGCAAAGCGCCCACCGAGCACTTCGTCATAGGGTAGCTAGTCCCCGAGGCGACAGAGATGATCGGCAAGGTGGCAAAGTCCCGCCGCCAAGGTGCATGAAGAAATCCACGAAAGGTGGCGCATGTTGCCCCGCCAAAGGAAGCTTCGTGTCGCCTGCTGGAGCGTTCGACCTTGCTCAAGGTGATCGAAGGAAGAGGAAGGAGGGCAGAGCGAGGGACAAAATTTTTCGCCATTGCTCGCTTCCCGAGCGAATGCGCTCCCATAGGAAGTAGAAGCAAAGGAGACGGCGGCGAGAACGACGCGCTGGTCTCATCCCGCACGAGCGAGGCTTCGTGACGCACGGTCTCGAAGATCGCCTATGCCGGATCAAGCGTCGGCTTGGCAAGGTAAGCTCCAAAACCAAACCTAGTCCAATGAAAGCAACATCATCAGAAGCGGCTAACTTGTCTTCTCCTCGTGTCTTTAAGGATACCATGGAGAAGCACGAGTATGGAGTCACCACAACGCAGCTGCTTCTCAAGGGTTTCGAGAGCAGCCCGAATGAGGGGGCTCAAGGGGAGCTTCTCGCGCCAACAAAGAGCCGGAGCAAGTTGGCGCGAAGATAAAGAAGCTCAAGGCCCGCTTGACCGAGGAGAGGCAATCTCCGGCTCTTTCGAGAAGAGGACGAGGAGCTACACAGCAGCGAGGGCGTAACATCGCGAAGGGGAGCCGGGCCGCACGAAGTGGCTAGAGGAGCAACTCAACGACGGTCCGAATGGCGGAAATCGCCGTGAAACAGTGAAGCAGCCGAGGCCCAGCCGCCGCAGAGAAGTCGACTCCAAGGCACTCAGAGAAAATCTGCACCATGAGGGCGCCACAGAGGAGGCCGAGAGATACGCTGGCTGGCCGCAAGGGCGCAGCACTGGAGAAGAGGGTCGAGGAGCTGGACGAGCAGCCAAGACCGCCGAGCAATGAGCCGGCCAGAGCGAAGATTTGACCGAAAGCAACAAGGGTCAAGACCAAAGAGGTCGAGGCTCTCCGTGTGAAGGCAACGGAGCATGCCAGGAGCAGCAAGGAGGAAGCCGATCGTCTCCGAGCTGAGGCCAGAGAGGGTTTTAAAGCCCAAGGGGAAGTCCTGCACCTGAAGGAAGTGATCGAGGAGCTCAAGGAGCAACTCGCTTCTAAGTAGTCAGAGGGTCAGAATCTCAAGGGGACTTTTGTACTTGCGACTCTTGTTAAAGCAATAAAGACCTTACCTTTTTCTCTGCACAAACAAGAGCAGCAAAAGACAAGAACGAACAGGAAACCAAGAGCAAGGCACGAAAGCGCTAGAAAGTTTAAGAAAACCGGTAGAACGCTTAGCCTAACTCCTAGCCCCCATTGTGCAGCTGCTCGAAAACCAGAGTTTGCGAACTTGAACAGGTGCACAAGAGAAAGAGCGACACCCTAGCGCCCGGTACGGACGGTGCTCGAAAACTGGAGCTTGCGAATTCGAGCACGTGCGTAGAGAGTTAGAGCAACACCCGTATCCTGATCGACTTATTCCAAGAACTTCTAGGCGACGTAAGTTAGGCGATTCATAGGTTAACCGAACAAGGAAAGTGCCTCTGCCGCGGGGGGCTTACAAGAGCAGGCTTTGCCAAGTGGCTGTGCCGTGAACGGTAAAAGCCTCTACAGCGGAGGGCTTACGAGAGCAGACTTAGCCGTGAGGCGAGAAGCCGTTTTACGCAACCTTGAGTTTAGGAACTTGTTGAAACTGGATACGAGCAGAAAAAAATCCTTAAGCTTGCGGAGCCAAGTGTTCGCAAGGCCGGGCAGCCATCAAGTGTTACCAGAAAGAGGATAGTCTGAGAAGACAAAGATGTGAAAAGGGCCGCAGGGGGCCGCGAAAATTCACTGTTTATTGGATTGAACTTTACATGGCAGCCCGAGAGACTTGGACGAACAAAGGCGCGAAGTTTAACAAAAACGCAGAGCTAAGCGGACACACAGAAGACCTACACAAAGAACTTACGAAGCTGGTCGATGTTCCAAGTGCTGGTCAGCTCTCTCCGCCCCTCCATAGCCAAAGCGAACAGTTCCGGGCGAAAGCAAAGGAAACGACTATGAACGGGCCCTCCCAACGGGAGTTAACTTGTTGGCATTGACAGTGTTTCGACACGGCGCAGAACGAGGTCGCCCGCCTTCAAAGCCCTTGGTCGAACTGATTTGGCAACAGTGCGGCCGAAGCGCTTTTGCCGGTAGCGCCATTCGACTTGTACCCGTCGCGTGGTGCCTTCGAGGAGATCGAGATCGAGCAAGCGCTTGCTCGCCGTCAACCAAGTTGACCGAGCTCGTCGCGAGGAGAACCGAGTACTACTGGGCGGCGTGATGGCTTCAGCACAGAGACCAATTGAAAGGAGTTTCTGCTGTTCTACCGTCAGAAAAGCGAATCGCCCAGCAGGACGGAAGGAACCTCATCAACCCAGCCTTGTTGTGATACCATGGAGAGCAAAGAATATCCGACGCTTAATACCTCGGTGTCGGCAGTGACTAACCGGGGGTCACCACCGCAATGAATTTGTACGAGGGGACTCTAATCAAGAACTAAGCTAAATGGTAACACAAGGCGTGGTTAGATGTTTCGTGCCCTCAACGGAGGAGGTAATACCCTCACGCCCCGTGTTCGGGATTATATGGTGGATCAAGATGTGAGATGCAAGATAATGCTATGCGTCAGAGACTTAAATGCCTATCGAGCTCTATGTCGATGGCCTCCACCCTCCCTTTATATAATGCAGGGAGATAGAGTTACAGATATCTCGATCCCCGTAACTAATTCGTATGCGCTACATAGAATGCATGCGTTGATCTCGCTAATTACATGGAGATAGATTATATCCTCGGAACTTCCTTGCGGCTCAAACCTCGCGGGTCCGAGTGGTCCTTATCCTCAACCGCCGACTTGGATCGCCCCCATCTCGCTTCCCTTATGGGCCTTCTAGAGGATACCCGCCCATATAGTCCACACTGACTATCTCGTCCATTAGCTCGCCGATCGCTTCCATTGCTCGTGGATGTGCCATGAGGCGGGCACTTGGTGGCCACTGCTCGCAAAGATGCTCGAATAGCTCGCTCGAACTGGTGCCGTTATCGGTGATCGCCTTATGGGGATCCCAAAGCGAGTGACCACGTTGCTTTTGAAGAAGCGATAGCCATTTTGGCGTGAAGAGATTTACACGTGCTCGCCAATCCACTTTGTAAAAGTGTCGATGGCGACGAGCAAGTGTGTGTAGCCCATGTACCCTTTGGGAACGGACCGAGCAGATCCGCACCCCATGTGGAGAAAGACCAAGACGGGGGATCGCTTGGAGCTCTTGGGCTTATGTGCCTTTCGCGTGAAATTGGCAAGCCTTGCACTTAGTCACTATGTCCCTGACATCTTGTAACGTCAGAGGCCAAGAATAGCCCATGCGAAACGCTTGTCACCGTAGTTCAAGGAGGCGTGGTTGCCACAGCGCCTCGTATGTCCCTAAGAAGGAACAAACCCTCCTGTTGAGAGATGCACTTGGAGAGGACTCCTAGAGCACCTTGACGGTAAAGGATGCCGTCCACAAGCTTGTATTGACTAGCACGCCTTATAAACCGAACGCCGCTTCGGCCGTTTCGTGGTCCCATCTGCTAGGTACCGGACAAATAGCGTTGTCCAGCTTGCAGCCTGCTCGATGACGGAGACAGCACTGTCGGTACAATAAATACCGGGGTATGAAGAGTCATAAGGAAGGCCAAGAGTGCGATCAGCGGCTCCACGCTGCCGATGGGCGATCAGCCCCAAAGACGTGGGCAAGCCACTCAACAGATCCGACGGCCCCACACGCCGCGCGGGCGACTGTGCCCCAACAGTGGGCGAGCCCTCAACAAGATCCGGCGGGCCCCACACGCCGCGGCGACCAGCCCCGGCAGGCGGGCGAGCCCTCAACAAGATCCGGTGGGCCCCACGCGCCGCGGGCGATCAGCCCCAGGCAGGGTGGGCTCCTCAACAGATCCGACGGGCCCCACGCCGCGCGGCGGCGACAGTGCCCCACGCTGGGCGAGCCCTCAACAAGGCCTAAGGCCCCCCACCGCAAGCCGGGCCCGCATGGTAGGGAGCGTTCGAAGGAGTCTTCGACGAAGGCTCCTCGCGCGGAGGACAAGGCGCATTCAATGCGACATTACGCGCGGATAGACAGATGAAGAGATGATTATCGCCACGCGACCTCTCGCAGTCTCGATCAATCACCACCGTGGCGCAGCCGAATTGACCGCAGAGAGAGCTCACCGTCGCCGGGATGGCCGCCCGCCGGGCGGGGGCAGAGCCGGGCCCCGCCAGCCTCGTTGGCGTGTTCTCGCGGGTCGGGCCACTGCGGCACGCAGCGGGCGTACCAAGCGGCGTAGTAGCGTTTCGCTGCCTCTCCCGCCCCGTCTGCTGTGTCTTATCGCAGTACTAAGCGCATCAGATTGCCTACCCTCGGCTCTCTCGCCGCTCAAGGCTTGTATAAAAGGGGAGAGAGAGAAGGGAGAGGGGTTCAAACATTCTGTAACCACATCCCATACAACCAAGAACACGGAAAAGAGCTAAGGCTCGGCAGAGTAGGACTGCACATTACAGGGGTCCGAACTCGGTAAACCCCGTATGCCGCTTCCTTGCCGCCGCTTACGCCGAATCGAACTGAGCTCGGGTTGACCGGCTAGCAGGATAGAAATCTGATAGGGGTGTGATCCGCAGTGGTTGAGCGGAGAGCACGCCGTCAAGCACCACCTGTCTCAGTTGCCTTGTCTGGAGACGTGATTGAGGGCTTGTAAAGGTGCTCGACGAGCACCCCTGCCGGAGCAGGTTCGCGTGAGGATCCAAACTTGGACAGCTGGTCGGCCAAGAAATTGTCCTTCCTAGGCACGAAGAGCACCTCGAAAAATCGAAAGTGCCGCTCCAACTTCCTCACATCAACCAGGTATCACGCCATTGAGCCATCGCAGCACTGATACTCCTTGTTCACATGATTGATGACAAGCTGTGAATCTTCCTTCACAGTCAGCCGTTGGACGCCGAGCGACTTGCACGCTCTTAGTCCCGCGAGGAGTGCTCAGACCAAGCGCGCTGTTAGTCCCCGCAAAGTGTAGTTGGATAGAATACTGGAGTTGCTCTCCTTGAGGGGAGATGAGAACAAAACCAACCCCCGAGTTTCCAGTGCGCAAACCGTCAAAAAATATGGTCCAAGGGGGTCATCAGGTTGCTCGGGAGCTTCCTGGGATTTGGGCGAGCAGGTCCATTCAGCGACAAAGTCAGCCAAGACCTGGGACTTAATAGCAGTTCGAGCAGCAAACAGAATGTCAAATTCTACCAGTTCCATTGCCCACTTAGCTATACGTCCGCCAGCTTCCTTGTTCCTTAGGATTTCTCCAAGAGGGAACTTGGTCGGGACCAGTATTTGATGCGCCTGAAAATAGTGGCGAAGCTTCCTGGAGGACATGAGCAAGGTGTAGAGCAACTTCTGGACCTCAGGGTAACGCTCCTTAGATCCGTGAAGCACCTCGCTCACGTAATAGATTGGCATCAGATGCCTTCCCTTTCCACCGCCAAGACCACGCCACCGCTATGCATGCAACCAAGGTACAACAAAAGTCGCTGCGTGGCGCGGATAGTCAAGACAGTGGGTTGATAGGTATTGCTTTAGATCTCGAAAAGATCGACGGCCTCCTCTCTCACTGAAACCATTGTGCTAGCGCAGGCCTTAAAGAAGGGCGAGGCGCGTCACCGACCGAAATAAACCTACTCAGAGCGACCATCCATCCCGTGAGGCTCAACTTTCTTGACGGTAGTTGAGCCCCATGTTTTCAATGGCCTCGATTTTTGGGTTTAGCGAGATTCCTTGCGAACCAATTACATAACCGAGCAACATTCGGATCGAACACCAAAGGTACACTTCTCTGGATTTAATTTTATTCGATGCCTGTTGAGATTTCGAAAAGTCTCGGCCAGGTCTTTTACATGATCTGGAACATACTTACTCTTTACAACTATGTCATCAACATAGACCTCTATGTTTATTCCGCGCTATTCTGGGAAAGTCTTCTCCATTAAGCGTTGGACCGTGGCACCAGCATTGCGCAGACCGAAAGACATGGTCGTAGCGTAAAATGCCAAGGGGTGATGAAGGCGCTCTTCTATTCATCCTCGGGAGATGCTTATTTGGTGATAACCTGAGTAAGCATCCAAAAAACTCAAGAGCTAGGCATCCGCAGTCGCGTCGACCAGCTGGTCTATGCGAGGCAGCGGGAAATTGTCCTTAGGACAAGCAGCGTTCAGATCTTTGTGATCGACACACATCCTCCACTTGCCGTCTTTCTTCTTTACAATGACAGGGTTGGCTAGCCATTCGGTGTGATCAACCTCGCGGATGAAACCAGCAGTGAGCAGCTTGCCAAGCTAATCTTTGATGATCCCCTGCTTGAATTCCGAAAAGCGACGAAGCTTCTGGCGAACAGGATTTTTGTCCGGCCGGACGGTCAGTTTGTGCTCGATAACCTCCCTTGGGACTCCGGGCATGTCAGACGGCTCCTAGGCAAACACGTCTGTATTAGCTCGGAGGAAGGCAATGAGCTCGCTTTCCTATTTGGGGTCCAAAGTTGGCCCCAGTGAATCTATCTTGAGGAGTCTTCCAGAGACAATGAACTTCCTTGGTCTCACCCCTGGTGAAGGAGACCCTAGGGCGTCTGGACTTGGTCTGCGGAGCTTCGACCACGAGGTGGAAGCCGGTCGATCAGTATGAGGGACCGCCGTCGCAATCGAGAGCGGCCTTATAGTTGCCCTTGACCGTGATCACACCGCTGGGACCCGGTATCTTCACGCAATGATAAGCGTGGTGGGACACGGCCATGAACTTTCCAAGTGATGGACGGCCCAAGATTACGTTGTACGCAGATGAAAAATCAACCACGTCAAACGTGATCAATTCTGTCCGGAAGTTGCTTGGGCTGCCGAAGGTAACAGGCAGAACAATCTGCCCCAGCGGCCGAACAGCTTCTCCCGGGACAATGCCATAGAAAGGCATTGCGACCTCTTTAAGCTTGGATCGAGGAATCTGCATCTCGTCCAAGACCTTAGCAGAGAGCAAGTCCAGAGCGCTCCCGCCGTCGATCAAGACGCGGCCAACTCTGGCGTTGCTGATGGTCGGGGCGACCACCAGTGGGAGCCTCTGGGGTTTGGTCATCCCGGTGGGGCAATCCTCCTAAGAGAAGGAGATGGAAATCTCGGTCCACTTCATCGATTCGGGCTGAGACTTGCCCTTTTCAACGTTGTGGACCTTTCGGGCAGCTTCCTTGAGGCTGCGCCGAGAGGGATAAGCCGAGGAGCCGCCAAAGATGACGGCGATATGGTTCACGGGCTCTTGATACTCGTCATCGTCCCGATCACCATCATCGGTTTGGTGCTTGGCCTTACCGGCATCACCTTTCTCGGGCAGGGTGGGCATTGGGCCCTTGCTGTTGTAGAAATTCTCGAGCTTTGCAGCCCAGGTCCTACAGTGGCGTGTATCATGCCCATAGAGCTGGTGGAACTTGCAGTATCAGTCACTTGGACCATTCTTGCCTTGGTTGCCTCCCTGGGCGGGCTTCTTGCCCTTATAGTTATTGTTGGGCTTTTTCTGCCCATCCTTGGGAGGAGGTGTGCGATCTATGCCAGCGACAGTGTTGCTCGCATCACCCTTCTTTTTCTTCTGGGACTTCTTATCACCAGAATTGTTGCTGCTCTTCTTCTTCTCCTCCAAACCAGGTTGGGCGGGCAGCTCACCCTTGTCGAACGCCTTCTTGTACTGAACGCGCTCTGCCGCGTTGGCATAGCGATCAGCCACCTTGAACAGGTCGTTGGCGGTCCAGGTCTCATTGATCTCGAGATCCTGGGTGAGCCGCTCGTCGCGGACTCCGTTTTTAAAGGCGCGGACAACAGATTCATCCGAGATGTTCGGGGTCGTGTTGCGAATCTTGATGAAACGCTTCACGAAGTTGCGGAGGGTCTCCCCGTTCATCTGGATCATCTGGTGCAGATCATTCTCCTTGCCCACACGCACGTAACAGCTCTGGAAATTGGCAATCAGAGCATCACAAAGCTGGTTCCAAGAAGAGATGGAACCTTCCTGCTGATTGAACAGCCACGTCTGAGCAGCACCCTCAAGGACAGTCGGGAGGTAATTTGCCATAACAAGCTCATCACCCCCGGCCGCCATGATGGCCGTAGCATAGATGGAAAGGAACTCCTCTGGGTTCTGGGTCCCGTTGTACCTCTCTATGTGTCCGGGCTTGAACTTTGAGTGCCATCGACGAGCGGCTCGCCGAAAAAACCCCCGCAGCCAAGGCGTAAGACCGGCCACCTTCCCCAGCAGAACCTAGCCTTGAAAAGACGTTGGTCCTGTTGGTTGGGGGAACTCTAGCTGAGCGGGAGGTTTCTGTCTGGAGCAACTCTCTTCGTGATAAGCCCCCACGCTCCTTCCTCGTGGTCGCGACAACGCGCTCCTCGCGAGGGGATCGTCCGTGATCGTCGCGTACACGCTTGCCCCTGTGGTCGTGATGACTACGGGGACTTGGTGAGCGGCGGCGACCACGGGCAGCTTGATCGTGGACAGTGATCCTCCGATGGTGACGGCGGTCACGCGATCGATCGGATCGCTCGCTGTCCGAATCCACCCGGACAGGCTCACCGCGCTGCCCGGACGAAGCCTCACCTATAAATTTAAGGCCATCGGCGGTTTCTCAGTGAGTAGCCATCAGACGCCCACAAGGACGAGATTGTCCCGGTGAGCGGATCGACACGGATCGCCAGGGGCCTAGAGCCGCTCCCGCTCGCTTTCAATTGGTCTGGGATCCCCGAGGCATCCGCGTCTTGCCCGATTGAGTCTAGGCATGCGATTCCGCCGGGCGAGCCGAACTTCGTCGGGGTCTTGGCGTGGGTCTTGAGGCGGATCGCGTCGCTGACGCTTGCGCTGATCGTGGATCTGCGCCAAGGTTTGGTTGATGGATTCGACGAAAGTGCGGCGAACAACTTCTTGCTCGCGAGCAGATTGTGTGGCTCCATCTTGGTGCCGAGCAGAATTGACCCACTCGATCTCTTCGGCCGCCGCGACCTGCGCAGGACTCTGCAAAGTTCCTGCGCCGGTCATGTTGACGACGCGGTGGCCGTGCGTCTGCGCGCTAGACGGCGTCATCACTGTGTCGCCACAGGAAGAATCGACCGACATAGCCCTAGAATCCAATAGATCTAAACCAGCGTAAAGATCGTCGGTTCCGTATTCATCGTCAATGACGGGAGCTCGACCTAAGACCATCTCCGGAGTGTATCCAGAAACTTCTGTCTCAGACACGGACATCGATCTAGGTCGGTAAGATCGATTCGAGCTGGCAGGGGAAGAGACAGCCTGCCCTTCTGAGTCGTAGTCCTCAGCAAGAATCTCCGTATCGCTGATGGAGTTCGACATGTTCGATCTGCGTATCCCCACGGACGGCGCCAATTGTTGACGGTTGAGATATCGATCTCAAGTCGCTAAGGTTCTTCAAGAGTGAGATAGGAGACACGCCGAACAGAACGAACAACAGCGGACAAGGAGACAGGGGTTTTTATCCTGGTTCAGGCCTCTCGGGAGAGATAATAGCCCTACGTCCAGCTTTTCTTTATATCAAAGAGTATTACAAGACGGAACTCGACGAGATGAACAAGTCTCGACGAGAATATGGGTGTACAGGAAGTATTAAGCAAAAACCTCGTGCCCTCTACACGCCGTAGGGGCCCTGTTTATATAGTGCAGAGCAAACCAACCTACCGAGAAAATATCGGGCCGGGCTAACTACGAGATCGTAACGAACTCGTACCATGCCAAATACGCCCTGCGGTAGATAAGGCAAACTCCTAGTCTTGGGGATCACGACTTCTATTCCAATCCAGAAAACCACGTCCGGGTCTTCACGTAGCCGTGCAGAGCTCTTGTTCGAGTAGGACTCAAACACGAATCCTAGGCCATAACGCACCGTGCCAGCCAGGAAGCTGTTCGGCAGGATGCACATGGGCCTGATAGAACCTTCCAGGGAGCTAGGCCCTAGTAGGCTATTCGATTGGGCCGTCAGGGAGTGGGCCATGGCAATAGGCCGTGATTTTATCCCCGACAGTTTCGATCGTGCCAAGTTTATCCTTGTCCTAGCCCTCAAGACATCCACAAAAAGTTAAAGATCCAAACCCGATGAAATTCCCCTGAACCGAGCCTGTTCTGTGCTCTTCGGACCGGGTCCGGCCGCCATCTGACTGGGTCTAGCGATCCAAGCCCTAGAACTCGTTTTCTGCTGCCTGTCGGACTGAGTCCGGTGCCGTCAGACCGGGTCCGGTCGCGCCGGACCGAGTCCGACAGTGACTGTGCTCCTGCACTAAACTCCGTCGGACTGGGTCCGACCATCGTCGGACCGGGTCCGACAGTGTATGTGTCAGCCGTGTTTGAGGCCTGGTTGCAACCATCGGACCTGATCCGGCGACCATCGGACCGGTCCGACGGTACTGTAACGGCAAGTTTTTGGAGTCCTCCCGAGCTCCAACGGCTAGCTCCTCTCCTAGGGGTATTTATTGTCGTGGGTAGGCTACCATAACTGAGGTTTGTTGCTCCACTTCACCTATAGCCATCATCTACTCATCCTAGGGGTGTTCTCGAGCCATTCCTCCACCAATCAATCCACCACCTACCTTTCCCCAAAACCGAGCTTCATGGAAGTCCTTCGATTTGGCATGATCGAGGCGTTTCGGGTTTATTACTCTTGAAGACGGTGTTCTTCTCGGAGGTGTGGGCTTGGGAGTAGGCATTGGCGTGTGGCTACTCTCAAGTCGATGTGAAGGTGACGGAGTCCACCTCGTCGGAGTGGCGGAACGACTACCGAGAAGTAAGCGAGGCGTGTGGCTCAAGAGGGAGCCGGTCCTTGTGCGCAAGGGCTAGCCTCAACGGAGAGTAGGAGTGGTGACTCCGAACTTCGGTGAAACAAATACCGTGTCTCCTCTCTTGTCTCATTTACTATCGCATTTACTTCTCGTTTGAATTGCTTAAATTGCTTGCTCGTTTTGGTGAGATGAAAATAGATTACTAGTGTGTGCCGTTTAATTTGCTTCCGCTTAATAGGGCACTAGAATCTAGAATTGGGTCACTCTTAATCTTGTTGCTTAATTAAGTATAACCCAAAGAAATTAAAAATTGCCTATTCACCCCTCTATAGGCCATAAAGTTCCTTTCATGGAGATATACCTTATCTACCTCGGGATATATTTGGCATGTATACGAGTCCGTTACGTCCTCGCGGCCAGCCCGGCCCGTTTATCCCCCGGTAGGTCGGTTGTTCGACACTATATAAACCAGACCCCTACGGCGTGTAGAGGGGGAAGATTAGCCAGAGTTGAGTGGATTGATCACTACTTCTTGTACACCTATAATCTCGTCGCGACCTGCTCGTCTCGCCGAGTTCTTTCT
The DNA here is from genome assembly GCA_036346415.1 of Raddia guianensis. NCBI lineage: Eukaryota > Viridiplantae > Streptophyta > Magnoliopsida > Poales > Poaceae > Raddia > Raddia guianensis. The sequence continues at coordinate 11,868,336 of CM070539.1, forward strand.
TGTAATCCCTTCATACAAATAAGCACGGGACGTAGGGTTATTATCTCCGCGGAGAGGCCTGAAGAAGTATAAAAATCCTATGTCTGTTCACTGCTCATTGATTGCTGTTTGCCCTGCTTGGTAGTGTCTTCTATCTCCCCTTCTCAAGAACCTTAGTTGACTTGGGACCCATATCCCAACCGTCGACAGTTGGCGCCGTCCGTGGGGATTTAGTAGATCAAACCTGTTCGAGCATGTCGAACTCATTCAGCGACCAGGAAACTCTTCCTGAGGGCTATGACTCAGAAGGACAGAATGTCACATTCCCTGTCAGATCAGATTGATCTCTTCGATCTCGATCGCCTTTCTGATCTGGGAACGAACTGTCCGGCTACGTTCCAGAGATGGTCTTAGATCACGCTCCCGTCATTGAGGATGATTACGGAATTGACGATCTTTACGCTGGTTTAGATCTCTCGGATTCCAAGGCCATGTCAGTCGATTCCTCCTGTAGCGACACAGTGATGACACCGTCTGGTGTACCACCGCGCGGCCGTCGCAGCGTCAACATGGCCGGCGCAGAAACCTCAGAGGATCGTGCGCGGGCCACGGTGGCCAACGACATCGAGCAGGTCAATTCTGGTCGGCGGCAGGATGGTTCCGCGCCGGCTGCTCGCGAACAAGAAGTTGTTCGCCACAGTTTGGACGCCTCAGTTAATCAAACCTTGGCCCAGATTCATGATCGGCGCAAGCGACAACGATGCGACCTGCCTCGCGTACCTCCGCCAAGTCCTCCGGCAGACGTTCTACCTGCTCTGGGCGAATCCCCCGCGTAACCAGACCCCGGTCGGGCAAAACGCGGACGCCTCAGGGATCCCAGGACCCCTTGAGCAGAGTCGGGAACGAATTCAAGCCATGGCAACGGTGATTAGATCCACCAATCAGGCCAACCTCGCCCTCATGGGCGACGCTGCTGCTTCTCACCTAGAGCGATTGGCTGAAGGCCTTAAGCTCATAGGCGAAGTTAACACCTCTTCCGGGCAACGCAGTCAGCCTGCCTGGAATGACTCGGACAGTGAGCGCTCCAATCGATCGTATGACCCTCGTCACCGTCAAAGGGCGACTCGCTACGAGTAAGATTCCCGTGGTCGACAACGCTCACCAAGTCCGCATGGTCGCCGCGACCACAAGGGCAAGCGGACGCGCAGCGATCACGGACGATCCCCTCGGGACGAACACATTGTCATGACCACGAGCAAGGAGCGCGGAGGACTGTCTCGGAGAGAATACCACCAGGCAGAATCTTTCCGTTCAACTAGAGTCCCTCGGCGCAATAGGACTAATGTCTTTTCAAGACTAGGTTCTGCAGGAGAAGGTGGTCGGGCGTATGGCTTGGGCTACAAGGCTTTCTCTGACGAGCTCCGCGCTGTCAGGTGGCCTTCCAAGTTCAAACCTGGCCACATGGAGAGGTACAATGGGACCCAAAACCCAGAAGAGTTCCTTTACATCTACGCTACCGCCATCATGGCAGCCGGGAGTGACGAGCTAAACAAGGCTAATTACCTTTCGACTGTTCTTGAGGGTGCTGCTCGGACGTGGCTGTTCAATCAACAGGAAGGTTCCATCCGCTCTCGGGACCAACTATGTGACGCTCTGATCGCTAATTTCCAGATCTGTTACGTGCGTCTTGGCAAGGAGGATGATCTGCACCAGATGATCCAGATGAACGGGGAAATCCTCCGCAACTTCGTGAAGCGTTTCATCAAGATCTGCAACACGATTCCGAACATCTCGGATGAGTCAGTTGTCCGCGCCTTAAAAAACGGTGTCCGCGACGAGCGGCTCACCCAGGATCTCGAGATCAATGAGACCTGGACCGCCAATGATCTTTTCAAGACGGCTGATCGCTATGCCAACGCGGCAGAGCGTCTTCAGTATAAAAAGGCGTTCGACAAGGGCGAGCTTTCCGCCCAGCCTGGTGTAGATGAGAAGAAGAACAACAACACCAATCCTGGCGACAAGAAGTCTCAGAAGAAAAGGAACAAAGGTGCGCCGAACAATACCGTTGCGGGTATAGATCGCGCACCTCCTCCCAAGAACGGGCAGAAAAAGCTCGCCAATAACTACAAGGGCCAATAACTACAAGGGCAAGAAGCCTGCCCAGGGTGGCGATCAAGGCAAGAAAGGTCCGAGTGACCGATATTGCCAGTTCCACCAGGGCTACGGCCACGATATCCGCCATTGCAGGACCTGGGCTGCAAAGCTCGAGGATTTCTACAACGGTAAACCAAGTCTGCCCGTCCCAAGATTTCTCTCCAGCCAGGGGGAGAGACCAAGGAAGTTCCGCTGTCTCTTTACGATCCTTCCTAGACAGTTCATATGGGGCCAATCTAGAACCCCAATAGAAAATCGAGCTCGTTGCCTTCCTCCGAGCTAATGCAGACGTGTTTGCCTAGAAGCCGTCTGACATGCCCGGGGTCCCAAGGGAGGTTATCGAGCACAAACTGGCAGTCCGGCCGGACAAAAAGCCTGTTCGCCAGAAGATTCGTCGCTTTTCGGACTTCAAGCAGGGATCATTAAGGATCAGCTTGGAAAGCTGCTCGCCGCTGGGTTCATCCACGAGGTTGACCACACCGAGCGGCTCGCCAACCCTGTGATCGTAAAGAAGAAAGGCGACAAGTAGAGGATGTGTGTCGACCACACTGATTTAAACGCGGTTTGTCCTAAGGACAATTTCCCGCTGCCTCGCATAGACCAACTGGTCAACGCGACTGCGGATGCCCAGCTTTTGAGTTTTTTGGATGCTTACTCCGGTTATCACCAAATAAACATCTCCTCCGAGGATGAAGAGAAAACTTCCTTCATCACCCCCTTCGGCACTTTCTGCTATACGACCATGTCTTTCGGTCTGCGCAATGCTGGTGCCGCCTTCCAATGTTTAATGGAGAAAACTTTCCCAGAACAACGCGGAAGGAAACTGGAGGTATATGTTGACGACATAGTAGTAAAGAACAAGTATGATTCGGATCATTAAAAAACTTAGCCGAGACATTTCATAATCTCACCAGGCACATAATTAAATTGAATCCAGAGAAGTGTACTTTTGGTGTCCGATCCAGCATGCTGCTCGGCTATATGATTGGTTCGCAAGGAATTTCTGCTAACCCTGAAAAAATCGAGGCCATTGAAAACATGAAGGCTTCGACCACCGTTAAGAAAGTCCAGAGCCTCACAGGACGGATGGCTGCTTTAAGCAGGTTTATTTTCCGTCAAGGCAAACGCGGTCTGCCCTTCTTCAAGGCCCTGCGTAAGCACAATGGCTTCGAATGGACAAAGGAGGCTGACAGATCTTTCAAATATCTAAAGCAATACCTGTCCAACCCACCTATCTTGACTACCCCGCGACATGGCAAACAGTTTTTGCTGTATCTTGGCTGCACGCCACAAGCGGTGAGCGCGGTCTTGACGGTGGAGAGGGAAGGCATCCAGCTGCCAATCTATTACGTGAGCGAAGTACTTCATGGATCAAAGGAGCGCTACCTTGAGGTCCAAAAGTTGCTCTACGCCTTGCCCATGTCCTCTAGGAAGCTTCGGCATTATTTTCAGGCGCACCAAATACTGGTCCCGACCAAGTTCCCTCTGGACGAAATCCTACGGAACAAGGAAGTTGGCGGACGCATAGCTAAGTGGACAATGGAACTAGTAGAGTTTGACATTCTGTTTTCTGCCCGAACTGCTATTAAATCTTAGGACCTGGCTGACTTTGTCGCTGAATGGACCTGCCCACCCAAATCCCAGGAAGCTCCCGAGCAACCTGAAGAAACCCCTGGACCATGTTTTTCGACGGCTCGCGCACTAGAAACTCGGGGGCTTGTTTTGTTCTCATCTCCCCTAAAGGAGAGCAACTCCAGTATTCTATCCAACTACACTATGCGGCAACTAACAACGCCGCGGAGTACAAGGCCCTCCTCGCGGGACTAAGAGCATGCAAGCCGCTCAGCGTCCAACGGCTAACTGTAAAGGGAGATTCACAGCTGGTCATCAATCAGGTAAATAAGGAGTATCACTGCTGCGATGACTCAATGGAGTGATACCTGGTTGAAGTGAGGAAGTTGGAGTGGCACTTTCGATTCTTCGAGGTGCTCTTCGTGCCTAGGAAGGACAACTTCTTGGCCGACCAGCTATCCATGTCTGGATCCTCACGCGAACCTGCCCCGGTAGGGGTGCTCGTCGAGCACCTTTATAAGCCATCTATCACGTCTCCGGACGAGGCAAAAGAGACAGGTGGTGCTGTCTCCGTCATCGAGCAGGCTGCGGACTGGACAACGCCATTTGCCCGATACCTTGCAGATGGGACCCTATCCGGCGACGAAGCCGAGCGTTCCCGGCTTATAAGGCGTGCTAGTCCATACAAGCTTGTGGACGGCATCCTTTACCGGCAAGGTGCCCTGGGAGTAATCTCCAAGTGCATCTCGCAGCAGGAGAGTGTGTTCCTTCTTAGGGACATACACGAGGGTGTCTGCGGCAACCACGCCTCCTTCAGATTCTCGGTCGACAAGCGTTTACATGGGTTATTCTTGGCCCACGCCTTCACAGATGCCCGGATGTTGTAACTAAGTGCAAGGTATGCCAATTTCACGCCCGGAAGGCCCACAGGCCCGCCCAAGAGCTCCAAATGATTCCCCCATCATGGCCTTTCTCCACATGGGGTCTGGATCTGCTCGGCCCATTCCCCAAGGGGTTCAAGGGCTGCACACACTTGCTTGTCGCCATCGACACCTTTACAAAGTGGATTGAGGCCGAGCCTGTGTCATCTCTTCACGCCAAAACGGCTGAGCGTTTCTTCAAAAGCAATGTGATCACGCGCTTCGGGATTCCCCACAAGCTGATCACCGATAACGGTCCCCAGTTCAGAAGCGAACTATTCTAGAAATACTACGAACAGCTGGGCACCAAGGCCTGCTTCGCCTCTGTGGCACATCCACAGAGCAATGGAGCAGTCGAGCGAACTAACAGACAGATAGTCCAAGGTATCAAACGGCGGGTGTTCGTCACACTCAAAGAGCACAAAAAGCCTGGGTCGACGAAGTTCCTTCCGTCCTCTGGGCGTCGCGCACTACGCCCCGGCAACCGGGAAACTCCTTTCCAACTGGTCTACGGTGCAGAAGCCATCTTGCCCGCCGAAGTGGTACTCGGCTCGCCTCGCACGAGCTCGGTCAACATGGTTGACACAGAGCAAGAGCGCTTGCTCGAACTCGACCTCCTCGAAGACACACGCAACCGGGCACAAGTCAGAATGGCGCGTTATCAACAAGACCTTCGCCGACACGCTGCCAAATCTGTCCAACCAAGGGCTTTGAAGGTGGGCGACCTCGTTCTGCGGCGTGTCCAGAACCTGTCCAATGCCAACAAGTTAACTCCCAATGGGAGGCCCGTTCTGATCGTTTCGCTTTCTGCCGCCGGGCTGTTACTTTGGCAATGGAGGACGGGAGAGAGCTGACCAGCACTTGGAACATCGACCAGCTTCGTAAGTTCTTTGTGTAGGTCTTTCGGTTGTTTTCCTAGCCCTGCGTTTTTTGTCAAACTTCGCGCCTTGGTTCGTCCAAGTCTCTCGGGTTGCCATGTAAAGTTCAATCCAATTAATTGTGCATGATCGCGGCCCCCTGCGGTCCTTTTCACATCTTGTCTTCTCATACTATTATCTCTCTGGTAACACTTGATGGCCGTCCGGTCTTGTGAACTCTTGGCTCCGCGATCTTCAGGATTTCCCTGCCCGCATCTAGTTTCAGCAAGTTCTTGCACGGCTTTCCGCCTTGCGGTTAAGTCTGCTCTTGTAAGCCCCCCGCGGCAGAGGCACTTACCGCGCTCGGCACAACCACTTGGCAAAGCCTGCTCTCATAAGCCCCCGCGGCAGAGACACTTTCCTTGTTCGGTTACCTTTGAAATCGCCTACCTTACATTGACGAGCAGTTCATGGAATGAGTCGATCAGGCTGCGGGTGTCGCTCTATCTCTCTACGCACGTGCTTGAATTTGCAAACTTAGGTCTTTAAGCATCGTCCGTACCGGGGGCTAGGGTGTCGCTCTTCTGCTTGTGCACCTGTTCGAGTTCGCGAACTCAGGTTTTCGAACAGATGCACAACGGGGGCTGGGAGTTAGGCTAGCGTCCTAGTGTTTTTACTGAAAACTCTCTAACGTTGTTTTGCCTTGCTCTTAGTTTCCTATCCCTTCTTGTCTTTTGCTACTCTTTTTTGCAGGAAAAAGGTAAGATTTCATTGCAACTAACAAAATTTTACAGGTACAAAAAGCCCTTTCGGGTACAGCCCTACGGCTACAACTTAGAAGCAAGCTGCTCCTTCAACTCCTCAATCTCTAGCTTGAGGCGCAGGGTTTCCCCTTGGGCTTTGATCCCTTCCTTCGCTTTAGCTCGGGGCGCTCGGCTTCCTCCTTGCTGACCGTTTTGTGCTTGGCCTGCTCTTTACCCTCTGCACGGAGGGCTTCGACCTCCTCGGTCTTGGCCCGCAGCTGCTCGGTCAGACTTTCATTCTGATTCCAGTGCTGCTCGGCGGTCTTGAGCTACTCAGTCAGCTCCTTGACCCTTCCTTCTGCGGTGCTCACCCTCGCGGCCAGCGTGCGAAGCTCCTCGGCCTCTTCCTGCGAGATCCACAGGGTCGACACCCTCTCCTGAAGGGCCGCTGAGGATTGCCTATCCTCGGACATCTGGGCCCTGAGTTTCTTCACCTTCGCCTTGAGTCGCCTCCGGCTTTTGGCCGAGGCGATGAGCTCCCCCTCGAGCTCCCTCGTCTAGCGCTGCTCCTGGAAGGCTCCCAGAATGGCGCCTCGCTCAATGGCGACGCCTTCTTCGAAGTCCTCCATGGTGCCCTGCAAGACCTGAAAGAGAGAAGAACAAGTCCGTCACATTGGGTTGCTGGTAACTTAAACGGACAAGTTATGATTTGGGTTTTACCTCCTGAAGCCTGTGCTTCAAGTTCCGGCGTAGGCGCTCTCCGAGGCCTTGGGTTGAGAAGCCCTGGCTACTCGGAACGGCCGCAGCACGATGTTCTCTCCGCTGCGCCTTCTCCTTGCCGGAGCGCGCCCGCCTGGGGGCTCGCCTCCGCTCCTTGGCACCTTCAATCCTGGGAGGGTTGGCGGCGGCATCCTTGTCGCCTCTGAGCTCCTCGACTCCAACCGGTGTTCCTCTGCTCGGTGACGTCGGTGGGACCGTGGACAGGGCAACCGCCCCCGCCGCGGTCATCTCCTCGCCGCCAGAGCTTCGCCGCCACAGGATGAGTTGCCCTCGCGACGAAATGCCGGGCCGTCTGTTCGGTCCAGCCCCGGGCAGCCGGTAGAGCCAACTCGTTGGCCCCGCTCCTCGTGGCTTCGTGCCCCGCCTCTTCGGCTTCGAGCCGCTCCACTGCGCCCTTTAGCGCCTCGATCTGGTCGGTGGAGCTCGACGAGAGCATAGTCCACGCAGCCAGCTTGTCCTTGAGGGCGGCTAACCTCATTGTCCGTGACGCACTGTGTAGGTGCTCGGGCAAGAGGGACCGCTCGATCGCAGCGTCCACGTCGTCGCTGGCGATCTCCTCCTCGGCAGCTGATGAAAAAATGCGATTAAGACCTGAACGGTTCAGTAGGATGTAAGGGGGAGATCCTCGCCATTGCATACCTGCCGTGCCCACCAAGGAAAGCTTGATCTTCCTCGTTGCTCCGCGACGGAGCTTGCGCTTCTTGCTCGGCGGTTCCTCGGCTTCTGGTTCGCCTTGACCTCCGGGCGCCCGCAGCGACAAACTCAGCTCCTTGGTGAGTTGAGCGCTCTTTTTACGCAACGCAAGGAGGGCCTCCTTGTGCGCGACTTCCTCCTCGAGCCTCCTCTGCTCGGCGATCTGTTGCAGCCATTCCATGTGGCCCGGGTGAGCCCGTGCGTAGTGATTTAGCCATTGGGTCAGGTTCCGTACCTCCTCGTCGCCTTGCTCGGTGAGGAGGGAGGAGCTTGGCGTTCGCCCCTTGGCTGGCCGCGCGCGCTTGGCCTTCTCGGCACGGATCGTCATAGCAGGGGCTTCGGAGGTTGTTGGCGGTCGCTGTGGCGTGGCGAGCTCCGCGTCGGCTCAGCGGCCACCTTGGGCTTCTCGGCCACTTTGGCCTTGCCCTTCCCCGCTCCCTCCTTAGCGGACTCTGCGACCTCATCGACGATCCCGTCGATGATCAACTGCTCATCCTGCGTATTTGGAGGCGAAAGTGAGCATGCCACAATTGTGTAAGTCTAGCAACTCGGATGGGGCTCAGCGTATGTTACCTCTGATGAGCGGACAAGCACGTTCCTTGGGCATGTGTAGGCCACCACTCCAGTCACCACAATGTCTTTCTAGGCGGCCTTTAGCATGGCGTCGACCTGCTCGGCCACCCATGCGTCGGTAGGTTTCACTGCCCGAACAGAAGAAATGCTTAGTCCCTGTTCGGATGAATCACCAAAAAAGGGTGAGCATTTGAGAAACTTACCCGAGCTCTCCCTAGTGATGTCCTCCTAATCTTCTATCTTGTAGAATGGATAGGACCTCCTCCGTAGCGAACATATCCTGTTCGCTACGAAGTCCCGGATGATCTCTCTGCCCGTGAGCCCGAGGCCCACGAGGGAGGCGATCTTACCGGTCAGGTACCATTCTTGGCCGGTCAGTTCCGGCCGAGGCATTTGCGTCCCCTTCGCCAGTGCTTGTCCGGTGAAGGAGAGCTTGCTGTCGTCGCTCCGCTTGGTGTAGAACCACCTCATCCACCACGCTCCCATCGAGTCGAGCAGCGGTGGACGAGGGTACGGCGCATCTTCGGTAGTTGCCCGGAGCTTGAGGTAATAGCACCCTAGCCCAAAAGCGGCGGAGCTGCTCCTCGTTACTGCATAGTAATGGAGGATCAGCCCCACCGGCGGATCTACGCCCAGACAGCCTTCGCCTAGGTGTGCGAAGACGGCCATCTGGAGGAACGAGTTGGGTTGAGATTCGCAACCTCCAGCCCGCTGATGTTCAGGAGGGCCTCCACAAAATCACTTTCGGGAGGCCTCAACCCAAACATTGCGAAGAGCTCGAAGTTGACGAACTCATCTACGAGTGGCTTCGGCATCTCCTCCTCTCCGGGCAGCCTCCAGCTGCCGGCGTTGACGTGTCCTTCTGCCTCCAGGGTCTTCATGTCCTCCTCGGTCATGCTAGTGCCCGTTAACTTGGCCGTAGCAATCCCTAGGTTTGGCGAACGGCTTTGGAGGTGGGCTGCGGCTGATTGATGCTAGTTCCGTTGGAATAGGGCTTGGGAAGGAAAGGCGCGCAAGAGCGGAAGTGGCGAGCCGTGGCGGCTTGGGTGCTCTTTATAGCCCTGGTCTGGGCAGCTCTGCAACGGGTTTTTTTTTTTCCACAAAACGGCTAGTTTTTTACTACGACGGCTGGTAAAAATGGTCGACCGTTTTGATTGCGCAGCGAAAGTTACCATTGGAATCTGCTAACAGCTATTTTTTCCAATTTCTGCATTTAGGGTTGAGTGCTCTGCTCGACAGATGTGGTTCCCTATTCGACGCAAAAGAGTTGCTCGGCACTGGGCGGGTTTGTTCGGTCCCGGACAAGACTTGTTCGGTTGAACCATAACCTATTCGGTCGCCTATTGCACGTCTTTGTAGCAGGAAAGTTTCCCTCTTTGTGACTTGGAGTCTCAAGAGGAAGACCCCACTCTAGTAAGACCTTCCACTTGAGTCTCGGGGGCTAGCTATCGGGGATAAAATCACAGCCCATTTCCATGGCCCACTCCCTGACGGCCCAACTGAATAGCCTCCTAGGGCCTGGCTCCCTAGAGGGCTCTATCAGGCCCATGTGCATCCTGCCGAACAGCCTCATGGTTGGTATGGTGCGTGGCGGCCTAGGATTCCTGTTCAAGTCCGACTCGAACAGAGTTCCGCACGGCTACGTGAAGACCCGGATGCAGGTTTCCCGGATTGGAGCAGACGTCGTGATCTCAAGAATTGGAGATATACCTTATCTACCTCGGGATATATTTGGCATGTATACGAGTCCGTTATGCCCTCGCGGCCAGCCCGGCCCGTTTATCCGTCGGTAGGTCGATTGTTCGACACTATATAAACCAGACCCCTATGGCGTGTAGAGGGGGAAGATTAGCCATATTTGAGTAGATCGATTACTACTTCTTGTACACCCATAATCTCGACGAAACCTGCTCGTCTCACCGAGTTCTTTCTTGTAATCCCTTCTTCATACAAAGAAGCACTGGACGTAGGGTTATTATCTCCCGAGAGGGTGAACCAAGATAAAAATCACGTGTCTGTACACGCTCGTTGATTCTTTGTTTGCCACGCTCGGCAGTGTCTTCTATCTCCCCTTCTCAAAAACCTTAGTTGACTTGGGACCGATATCCCAACCGTCAACAAAACCGAGGTCGATACTACCACGTGCAACGAGTCCATATGTCTAGTGCACACCCTATAAAGCTTAAATTGCAAAGAGCATATTGCCGGTGGGCCGTGGGCGGACCGAAAAGACGGTGGCCTTGGGGGGAGGGTTCAGTGTCGGTGGCCAAGAATGATACCGCCGACACTGATGGCGCTATCACCCCCCCTATTCGGCCGGGGCCACATGTCAGCCACAAAAACTGTGTTGGCGGGATAGACTATACCGCCAACATAGATTTCTCTGTCGGCAGTATCAATTGAGGCTGCCGACATTGAAACCTCCGACCCTCATGGCCACCGCCTTTTTGGTCCACCCACGGCCCACTATCAATATTCTTTGTGCAATTTCAGCTTATAGGGCATGCACTAGACATATGGGCTCATTCCACCCGGGAGTATCGACCTTGCTCGCAACTCTAGTCCAAGTTCCTTTGAAAACTAACGTCGCCGCAGCCTAAAGAGAATACGACGTTACGTTTTCAATGGAACTTGCACTAGAGTTCAAACCGAGGTCGAGACTACCACGTGCAACAAGTTCATATGTCTAGTGCACACCCTATAAAGCTTAAATTGCAAAGAGCATATTGCCGGTGGGCCATGGGTGGACCGAAAAGACGGTGGCCCTTGGGGGGGAGGGCTCAGTGTCGGTGGCCTAGCATGATGCCACCGACACTGATACAGGGGCCACATGTCAGCCACATAATATGTGTCCGTGGTTTACATAAAACTGCCGACACAGATGACTTTGTGTCAGCCGTATCAAGCTAGGCCGCCGACATTGAACCCTCCCCCCGCCCCTTGGCCACTAGTGCCAAGCATGCCCGTCGCCTTTCCGGTCCCACACGTCAGTTAATAACCTGTGTCCGCAGCCTTGTGGAGAGCCGCCGACACTGATGGTCCTAGGAGCATCCTAATCTACGCAATAGAACCTGTGTCGGCAATCTGTAATATGCCGCCGACACAGATTATGTTCAAGCCTAGCGCGCGTACGTTGATTATTTTCTTTATTTGGCGGTACACGTTGGCGGGCTGGAAAATTTGAATTTTAAACGGCCCTCGGTGGAATAGAGCTTACATGTGTCGGCGGCATGATGGTAGCCGCCGACATAGATTGCCGTTAGTTTTGTTTTTTTATTCGCGCGCGGGAGGGTTGCCGAAGTTTTGTCGGCGGCATTATTTTTGCCGCCGACGTTGATTACCTGTGTCGGCGTTGTTTTGAGAACCGCCGACATTAACTTGTCGTCGGTTTCCTTGCCGCCGAGACAGAATAATCGGCCGCCGACAAAGAGGAAGATTCCTATAGTGGTTCCCCTAGGCGGTCCTTAGACCTAGCTTCCAAGGTTGTGCCTAGGCACAAGGCAGTGACTTCCCATCCTGCCTAGGGCCTATATGGTGACCTAGGCGGCTAGCCCGCATAGGCGCTCATAGACAACGATCGGATAGTTTCAAATGGCACGTAAATATGCCGTTTATCCTCTAGCATCTTGAATATGACATATAAATGCATTTTTATGTTATGAAATATCAATATGTTCAAAATAATTACACATTATTGTGAAAATATCTGTTATTGTGTATATCGGTTTGGTCGCCTAGACTGTAGGCTGCCCCTCTCCGCCTGCCTAGCACCTAGGCCTTCAATAACCTTGTGTGACATTTCACTCATTCTTGATTCTATTACGCATGTGGCTAACACCATGTCAGCATTTAATTGTAACGTGACTTCCACCTCAACCTTTAATGGCCACTTAGATTGCAACGACAACTTTTAACGGTTGCCTTAACAGTTTTGGGGCAATCGTGCAAACAGAGACTAGTTCCGAGGGTCGAGAAAGCAAAAATACAAGTTTGAAGGTTAAGTGAGAAACGCTATAGATTTGACGAGCTACAGTGTTATTTTATTTTCTTTTAAAACTTATTCAGTCAAAAAATTATAATGTAACAAATTTGGGAACCTTCGTAAATGGTTTAGAAATCTAAAAAATTAAAAAAATGTTTTTCATTGCGAAGAACCACCGAAAGACTTACAAAATCTACTTAGGGTTGTGAGTTTTGACTCATAAAAAATTGGCAAATTTATAATGGTATTTTTTTGGTTTAATTTAAGCAGAAAAGATGAAGGATTAAAAGCTTGTAAAAGAGAAAATTCCTAGTGGTAGTTTTTTTTATTTTAATTTAAGCTATAAACTGAAAAAGATGCCAGGGGCGCAGGCCATCACGTCTCGTTCGGTACATAAACGGAGCTGCGAGACGTGCGGCGACGTCAAGAAGGCGGCAAAAGGTGGCAAAAGGAAATTCCGGGCGGAACGTGCATGCCATCCACGCTGTACATTAGCCCGGCCCGGCCGGCATACGTATGAACTGATCGTGATCACTATTACTCACGCAGTCTCTATAATACTAGCGTACTACCGACTCCATTAATCCTCTTTCTGTCCCCATTGGCATGTCTTATCTGCTTCTAATTCTCACTAATTAACGATTAACTTTAATCAATGGTTGCTTCTCGGAAGGAACAAATGGTTCATCAATCACTGCCATAATCAATTTGTTTAACGAGCAAGAATATTAGAATTATCCGTCTCCGTGACGTGCTAATCGTGCACTCGAGGACTTGGACAGCAAGGATCGTACGGGCGATCGATGAGCCGATGACAAAGGACATGAACCGGTTTAATTCAGACCTTCTTTAATTGATATATGAACCATGTCTTTCCTCCGAATCAAGTAAATTAGATGTTCCCCTATTTGCAAAGGACACATATAGCACGTTTGGAAACTGGAACAAGGGTTTTGTTCTTGTTAGCTATTTATCTTCGCTTAATTTTTTTAAAATAATTTAGTTTTTTCTATCTTAAAGACTTGTTTAAAAACTTTGAAACATAAGTTTAACGAAGTGGATCAAATCTTAAGACTACCTATAAGGAAATAAGTCGATTAATAGATAAATCAAATAAGATAAGCGGGGAAGAACGAAGTTTTACTTTGTTTCTCCACATGAAAAATTTATACGTTGGATGCAGGGGAAAAAATGGGGGTGAGCACGGGGTTGCCGCCGTGGCCCCGTCACGTCTTCCGACGCGGGTGGTTCCTTGGCGAAATTGACCGGTCGGGCGGGTGGGTTGGGTCGTCAAGACGTCAACTCGAGCCGAGCACCACCGTCCAAACCTGTGGATCCTCCCAAGTCCCAACTTCCAACCTCCATTTCCAGTTTTCCACCGCGCTCTCCTCTTCCGTTCCGCCGCCTCGCCGCCCTCCTCTCCTCTCTCCTCCCGCATTATCCCGCGTCTCTCCCTCCCAACCCCGGCCGAGCTGAACCAACTCCCCCCGCACGTCGCCCACGTCTCCCCCCTTCGCTCCTCCAGTCAAACGCCGCGCGCCGCGCGCCGCGTCTCGCGCTCTCGGCTCGATCGAATCCTCTTCGGGGCCCCCCCACCGTCTCGCTGCCTCCATGTCCGCCGCCGCCGCCGCCGCCGCCGCCGACGGCGGCGGCGATCGAGGCGCCGAATCCCGTACGTTCCTTTAGCTCGCCGCGAAGGTCGCGTCCCTCTCCATGTTTTGGGCGGCCGCGTCGTGCCTGACTGTTTGTTGTGGCGGTTGTTGTCGTTGTCGTTGCTTTTTGTGCAGCGGAGTGGCGGCGGCGGCGGCGATCGGAGGCGGTCGCGTGGCTGCGCGCGCTGCTCCGGGGCTCGGCGCTCCCGCTCCCGCCGCAGCACGCGTCGGACGGGGAACTCAGGGCGGCGCTCGCCGACGGCGCGCTGCTCTGCGCCGCGCTCCGCGGGCTCGGCTGCCCCGCTTCCGGAGGCCACGAGGTAGACCGCCGTATACATGCCCCGCGCTGCGCAGCGCGCCCGTTTGGCTGTCGCGCCGTCGTGATCGTTGCTGCTGCCCCTGCTCCTGCTGCAGGGCGGAACCTCCTCCTCGGCGGCGGAGAGCGATGTTGGGCGGTTCGTCGCGGCCGTGGAGAGGATGGGCCTTCCCAGCTTCACGGTGTCGGACCTCGAGACGGTACGTCTCCTTCTGCGCTGCATCGGCAGTTGGATTGGTTCAGTCCTGACAGTGATTGACAATATTTTGGAATGATCCATTGACGTGTACGTAGCCACGTAGGGACCCAGGAATGGAAGTATCCCGTCGTAGAAGTTTGGATTTTGTTTTCTTGCGTTAGGTAGGTGGTTGTTGATTGGGCAGACGACGCACAAACCCTGCGCCCTTCCCTATTACGGGTAGTAAATGGCGAATGAAATCTATGATGGTCTCCAATCCTCGAACAAGAAATGTGCCCATTATGTGCAAATCTAGCACGGATGGCAAACTTTTCATTACGAGTCTACTTCATAGTTGAACTGAACACATTCTGTCGTATAATGCAATTATGAAATCTCGATGTAACTTTTACTGTACAATGTATTAGTGTCATGCCATGTGAACATAACTTCTACAATGTTCTGAATGGATATCATAACTTCCACAATATGCCATATTGGAGTTCTATGGATATTCTCACAACAGTTGTCAGTGTGCAATGCTGCCATGATACTGCTGGTGGTTCCAGCTCTTTCTGATATTTAAGCTTTATCTTCTGGATCTTATTTGCTTTTCTTTATTGACACTATACCATTCATGCAGGGCCCAATGTCAGCTGTGGTTGTATGCCTTCTTGCGCTAAGGGATCAGTTTGTCCGCCATGCTGGGGAGGGATGGCATAGTAGTCTTCAAGAGAATGGTGAGATGCACATCATGGAATTTCAAAGTAGGGAGAATGGTCGAAGCACACAAAATTCTGAAGTAGGAGTAGAGAGCAAACGAATGGAAATGAAGCTCCAAAAGGTCCTGAAAAGTCCAGCTATGCCAGGTTAGATCTTTTTTGTCTTGTTTAAATTTTTTCCAAGCTTTATGATTTGCGAATAACACAATGAAGGCCACATAAAAAAAAACCTTACAGATCTGTTCCATTATTTCTACGTATTGAAAAAATAGAAAAAATCAATTTCTAACAGTCTGTAATACTACCTGCACATCCCGTTCAAAAGCACTACTTGCACATACGTAGCTTTTTGTAATGACAGCTGATAAAATATTAAACAACCTCAGTTATCAGTTGAACATCTTTTATTTTTCTATTCCAGAACCATCATCTCCTACGTCAAGACCTGAATTATCTTCTATATCACGGCATCCGGGACACAATTTTCATGAAGTTTTCCATCTGAGACAAGGAGGTTATTCTGATCTGTCATGTTCTAAAATTTCAGAGATGATGAAATCCACTAGCCTGGATGTAAGTTCTAGATATTTTATGAGTAAAATAAGTTCTAGATATTAACCTTTGCTTGAGAGAATGCACAATTTATCCCTCACTTTTTTTATTTTTTACGCCACTTGAAAAATTTATATTACAGAATGCCCCTACTCAGTCACTTTTGAGTGTTGTGAATGGCATCCTTGACGAGATTATTGAGAGGAAGAATGGAGGAATTCCTTATGTAGGCTACTCAAAAGCAATGCAGTTAGTTTGTCCCTCTCATACTTGAGAGCTCTGATACTTTTTGTTTAAAATTCCTTTCATCCACTTTATAAAGATAACGTTCTTCGCACAGCATCTTACTTGCTTGTTGAGAAAGGTCATACTGGAGATTGAACGGCGTATTTCTACTCAGGCAGAGCATATAAGAAATGTAAGTACTTATTCACACCTGTTTCTCAGATTATTTTTGTTGTAACCGTTATTTGTATGCAGCAAAATAACCTTATGAAAGCACGTGAAGAGAAATATAAATCAAGGATAACAGTGCTTGAGGCACTAGCAAGTGGCACAAGTGGGCAAACAAATGCAATCTCAACTGCAACAGATGGAAAAGCACATGTAAGTTTCAGTTATTATGAACTTACTGTGTCTTCCAGACTTCCAGGTCATTGGAGCTTCTGATTGTGAATGACCGATCTTTTTATAATTTTTTTATAATTGTTTTTCAGGTTTCGTCAGATCATGTGAACCAGTTGAAGGTATACTTCACAAAACTAGCACTTCCGTTGAGAACACACAAAGCTCTGCCTATCGTTATATTAAGAAAGAACAAAAGCTCAAGAGTTTGAACTCCTCTTGATTCAAAAAAGAGTTCAAAAAAGAGTTTGAACTCCTTTATGCCATGGATAATTGAGAGTTTGAGACTTTTTACTGCTTAGAAAATAATTACATTTGCAATAATTTGGTACTACCAATTAAAGTGTGGCTATAAGAAGGTAGGCAATGGTTTGGTAGCATTCAAAATTACCACTACTGTGAGTGTGCTATATATGAATTCATTAAGTATAATGAATATGGGAATAAAATGAGAACTAAATGGTAAAAGCGTATGTGTTTGTGCGTGTTGGGGAGTCTATACCACTTGCAATAAACTAAGGCCCTGTTTGTTTGAGCTGCAGCTTGTCTAAAAGCTGTTTCTGGGAAAAAGCCACTCAAAACTTGCTTCTTAGATCACAGTACAATTTGGGCTTTTGGGGGCTTTTGGCTTATTGGAATGGGTTTCCAAAAGATAGCTGTTTGTGTGAGCGACTAGAAGCTAGTTAGAAACAAACAGGGCCTAAAATATGTGAGTTGCATTGGACTTTGTTTTCAACTATGAAGACTTCCATTAAATAGAGTAATCATGAGTTGGTGCTATTATAGCTAGCCTAAAGGCAAAATCTTTTTTTACTACCATTTTTAATGATTGAACGCATGGTTTGGATGAGAGTAATTAACCTACTATCTTAAGTGATGACCTGGTAACCTTCTATATTCACATGGATATAACTAAAAGATGGCATTTATCAATGAACATGCACCATTAAATCCCTCTTGCCTTCGGGAAAGGTATTAGGTATACCATAGAAGAGCTTTTAACCCATTGCAATTCATAATTCTGCCCTGTCTAAGGAGCTTTAGCTGAAAGCCGCCACAACCTTAAGCTCTCCCAAACAGGATGCATCTTAGCTTAAGCAGTTAAGCTTTCCTTGTTTGAAGAAGCTTAGCCTTTTTCCACCAACATCTTTGAGAAGTCGGCTTCAAGTGGAACCAAAAAAAACCCTGAACAAGACCTTCATATAATTAAGAAGCTGTTTATTTGTTCCTTTTGTTTTAACTAAAGCTGTTTATTTCTCCTCATAATTCATTGTCATTCCACACAGATGGAGAAAGACAAAATTGAAGAGAAAAAGAAAATTGAAGAGAAAAAGATATTGGTCGAGGAAGATATGCCAAATTTTATGAAGGATAAGGAAGATATTACTAGATTGACAAAGGATAAGGAAGAAATTGCTAGATTATTGAAGGACAAGGAAGACATAATTAGACTGATGAAAGAGAAGGAAGAAATGGGTAGGTTGCTGAAAGAGAAGGAAGATACAGTTAGCTTGAAGAATGTCAAGGTTGAAGACAAATATCAGTCAGCAGACAAACATATAAGTAAGTATAAGGATGAAATCAATAAGTTGATGAAGGAGAGAGAAGACAGTAATCATACAGTTATGAAATTGAATCTTGAACTAAAAGCGGTCAAGTCATCATATGAAGAGTGCCAGAACTTGATAGATTCTAAGAACGAAGATATATATCAGTTTCTGAAGGACAAGGAGAATAGTACCAATGAAATATTACAACTTAAGCAAGAGCTTGCAATAGCAAGAAGATCATACGAGACATGTATTCAAAAATTGGAGAGTGAGGCTTTTCAGGCAAATAAAGAGTTCGAACAGAGGATAAAGGAAGTAGAGCTTATGCTAGAAGATTCTAGAAAAAAAGGAAGACATCTTGAGGAATTATTGGAATCAAGAATCCGAACTTGGGAACAGCAGGAAATCATGCTGAACCAATTTGTAGGTTTACAAATGCAGACTATTCAGGTATTGATTGGTTAAATCACTTTACCTATCCTCCATGCTTCTTTAAAGAGTCAGTAAAATCATCAATTTAAGTTATACCTTCTCCCCTATCAGGATTTGAGGTTGTCTTCTGTTTCCATTAGGCATGAAATCCTAAACTGCCAGAAAAGATGGTCTGAAGAATTTAACGGCCTTGGTATGAACACATGCAATGAATTACTTTAGTCCACATTGCACAGAGTTGTTGCAGTTGGCTTTTTATATAACTTGCATATAAATTGCAATTTTGCAGGACAAAATCTTAAGGTACTGACAAATGCTGCAGAAAATAATCATGCTGCTCTTGAAGAAAATAGAAAACTGTTCAACGAGGTTCAGGAACTAAAAGGTGTCTATGCAAACAGGATTAGTTTATTTTTGTATGCTGATCTTCTTGAATCTTATCATATCAACTTCTCAGAACATTTATTTGTTGGCCAGGAAATATAAGAGTCTACTGCCGGATAAGACCTTTTCTTCGTGGAGAGGATCAGAAGACTAGTACAATCGAATATATTGGTGATAACGGTGAACTGATTCTAGCAAACCCTACAAAACAGGGAAAGGACGGGAATAAGTTGTTCAAATTTAACAAAATTCTTGGCCCCGCTGCTTTGCAAGGTACAAATGGATAATGTTACCTATTCTGCCATGCAGTATCTTCTGTGCTTTTAAATGTTGGTAACATTATCATCTTGCAAGGACCATATTTTTGCCATATTAATATATGAATTCAACATATGTTTATTTATTTGTTTACTATTTTGCTAGATGAGGTATTCAAGGACATTCAGCCGCTAATTAGATCAGTTCTTGATGGCTATAACGTTTGCATCTTTGCGTATGGCCAAACTGGATCGGGGAAAACCTACACGATGGTAGGAAGATCTAAAAATAAGAATCTTCATCTTGTTTGATTCTTTCAGAATTTCAAGTATTCTTTACTTACAATTATGTTATGCTTTTCTTGAACAAAAACAATTGTGTTATGCTTATTTTACCTTCTTTTACAAACATCTCAGACTGGGCCTGAAAATGCAACTGCAAAGGAACAGGGTGTCAATTACAGAGCTCTGAATGACTTATTCCATATTTCACTCAACCGAGGAGACACAGTCATGTATGAAGTTAGTGTTCAAATGATTGAGATATACAATGAACAAATCCGTGATCTCCTTGGAAGCAGTGATTCAGAGAAGAAATATCCTTTTGTCCTTTTGTCTATGTACTTACAGTAGTATAATCATTTATTGTGTTACGGAGCCACGCTCTAGCCAAGCGCACACCAATTGAATACGCCAAATTAGGGTGCCTACTTTCTGCAAGTAACATGATCTTCACAACTTTATGTATATATTTCATGAATGAACATTAATCTCTTGCCTGTGATCAATAGACATATACCACAATGTGTTAGTTTAATTAATGGTTGGTTGTTACTCGTTAGTGTAATTAAATCCTTGGTGTGGCTGTAAACTGACCTGATAATTCACTTATGTAGAAACTTAAAAATTCAGTTAATCAGATTCTAGTTATCTATATTAGTTTTCAAAAGATTATCTATAACACATTCCTTCAAATATCTACAATTTTACAAATTGAATTGATGTAAAGAGCATTGTCTGTTTTCCTTAACTTGCACACATTGGGGATTTTGAATGCCAGCCAACCCAACGGACTTGCTGTTCCTGATGCATCAATGCATCCTGTCAAATCAACTTCAGATGTTATTGAGTTAATGAGAATAGGACTTGAGAACAGAGCTGTTGGTGCAACAGCACTAAACGAAAGAAGTAGCAGATCTCACAGGTTAATTTTCATGCTCGACTCTGGTACTGTTGTTCTTCTGCTTCTATTAAAAAGGAGACTTATTGTGTAAAATTTTTAGTGTTGTCACTGTACACATTCAAGGTGTTGATTTGAAAACCAAAGGGACTTTGCGCGGCGCGCTACATCTTGTTGATCTTGCTGGAAGTGAAAGGGTGGACCGTTCTGCTGTCACAGGTGATAGACTCAAAGAAGCACAACACATCAACAAATCCTTGTCTGCTCTTGGAGATGTTATATTTTCTTTATCACAGAAGAATGCTCATGTACCATACCGAAACAGCAAACTTACACAAGTCCTGCAAAGTTCTTTGGGTCCGTATCTTTGTTGATTAGCTATATATCATTTTTTTAGAAAACAATGCTATATGCCATTGCATTTACATGTTCTATATTTTTTAAACTAGAAAATTTCATGTGTAGGTGGCCATGCAAAGACCCTTATGTTTGTACAGATCAATCCAGATGCCTCTTCTTACTTAGAGGCTTTAAGTACTTTGAAGTTCGCTGAAAGAGTGTCAGGAGTGGAATTAGGTGCTGCAAAGGCCAATAAAGAAGGCAATGATATCAGAAAATTTAAGGAACAGGTGACAATTTTGGTTTCATTTTACCAACTACTTTACTATTAATACGATGGCAATAGAAATGAATTGTCGGCAATAGAATTACCTCTGCGTGAGGTGCAACTACAATTCTTTTTTTTTAAAAAAAAAGAATGACAATGCAATTATTCTAACTGAATACTGTCATATATCATGATTCTAATATTCCTTTTCACCTTGCAGCTGTCACTGCTTAAGGATACAATTGCAAAGAAGGATAAGGAAATCAACCGGCTACAACTACAGGCTTACACCCCAAGCATAAGAACATCAAAACGTGTTGATTCCTTATTGAAGCATTCGTCCTCCTCCCCTGGCATATCATCTCTAGGAAGAAAATTCCAACATCGAAGAACAACATCTGGTGGAAAGGCCTTGAGCATTGGCAGTAAGGCAGGATCTGAGGGTGACAACTTCTCTGACATAAGTGACAGGCATTCTGAAGCTGGTTCTATTCAGTCTGTTGATGATATCCGGCAGCAAAGGGAGATCATGGTACTTTCTAAGCTCTCTGAAGATGAGATGGGCCAGAATTCTGCTGACCCTGAGCTTGCATGCTTTGGTTATGCCGATTCGGAGAGGTTAAGTGACATATCAGATAGTGGTCTTTCCATGGGTACAGAAACGGATGGTTCAATAAGCAGTTTGGTTGAGTTTACTCTCTTCCCAGAGCAAGAAAAAACATCTAGCACTGTGAAAGAACAACAAAAGTCACCTGACGCTCCAAAATATCAATTGTAAGTGTTTTCAATTATCCACAGTGAAATTTGATGATAACATGGGTTCCTTGTTTCATCATACATGTAATTATTGTTTAGTATTATCATTTCTCTACCATTTAAAGTACATTATTGATTGGAATAAGTCGAAATAATCAATGTGACCACTGACCAGAATACGTGAGTTGGTGCTCAAATGTTAAGTTGCATGAAAATATGTATGTGTTATTTTGTCCCTTAGCCCTTTGTCTTACCTATTTATTACATTTATCTAAACCTAGTTATACGGAGATAATTTTTCCTTCTTATTTATAAAAACTTATTCTTCAACATATATTCATACAGGCATAAGGTGGCCAGTCATCTCCAGAAGACAGCAACACCAAAAACAGCACCATCTTCTAGTCTGCGGCCCAAATTAAGAGACCCTCATAGATCTCCAGGTAATCTCGCTTGTTTTTTTTTAACAAACGGGCAGGCGTTCTGCCATTTCATTAAGAAGAAGAGAACTGTACACTGTACAATGACCTAGCCACATATAGGAAATAGAAAAGAATTACAATGGAGTAGCAAAGAGCCCCATGCTCCACCCCCTCACCTCCTTCGAGATTCTATCAACTCGTTCTGGTCTTTTTTTAAGGGCGGCAAGGGACGTTACTTTTCATTAATGCGGTGAAGAAATGAAGAGTTCATTTACAAAGGGTTCTGAATTGTGACCCAACTAATTTATGATTGTAGGAGGTCCTAGGCTGTTAGAGCATTTGTAGGAGCCCCAAAATACACGCTCTTTCAGCTATAAATAGGGAGCCCTAACAAGTTAAGAAGTCCTCATCATTTGCTTAGTTATAGCAAACTATCTAAACGTACTTCTTGTTTTTGCCGATTCAAGAACTGCTAGCCTGGCCTTGAAGGCTTCTCCTAGACAGTCCAACTAACATGGAACTGCCAAACCTCTACCTCTGACTAACATGGAACTGCCAAACCTCTACTTCCGACCCGGTTAAAAGATCGCACACTAAGTTGTCATGCTCTACGAAAAAGCTCAAGCTCTTGGCCAAACATTGCGTGGGCAACATCAAAACTTAGCTCTCCATTGTCAATCTCCTCATTTTGGGCCTCGACAAAGCCCAAGACTACCAACATCTCTCCCACAATCTTAAGGCCTCGGTGCCTCGACCTCGCTACCTTGAAAAAGGTCAGGATCAAGCAATGAGTGAAGTCGAGATGGATCAAGATGGGCGAAGCCAACACCAAGTACTTTCATATCAGGGCGAATGGCCACCAGAGGAAAAATCGAACCCTCTCACCAGTCATGTTTAATGGGCTAGCCTCATTGCATCAGGATATGGCCTTGGAATGACACAAATGCTTCAGTGAGCAATTGGGCAATTCCATTACGTGGGTGCTTCATTCAATTAGGCCTCCCTCAATCTTCCTCAGCTTGATCTTCAAATCTGAAATCCTTTCTTGGAGGAAGTCCAAGAAACAGTTTAATCCCTTCCCTCAAGTTCTCAGGACTCTTCTTCCACTACTCCGAGGATTCCATCAAGGTTTTCCTAGCCCTTGGCAGCAGTGGCGGAGCCAGCCCAACTGAGGAGCTTGGGCCTAGGGTGGCTGGACCTTGGCTCCGCCCAGTTGGGTCCAGGCCAATCACCACAAATATGCTGAAAAATGAGCTAGACCGAAAGGCATATATGCCTTGCTATTGGGCCGGAGCCCGGGCCCGGTCCCAGGGTGGCCGGGCGGTGGCTCCGCCACTGCTTGGCAGGCTTTTTTGAAGACGATGAAACATCCTTTCACAACGTAGTTATTGTCCTTAAGGAGGGTTGCACTAGTATATAGGACTATAGGCCAATTACCCTAGTTCAGAGTATTAACAAAATCTTCTCCAAACTCCTGGCTACGGCCCCCTCCCCTCCCCCGGTTCCAACCCCACCTCGGCTCGTTCATCTCTCAAAGCTAGAGTGCCTTAATAAAGAGAGGAATCATTTAGGATAACTTTATCTACACCCAAGGCATCCTTCAGGCCACCAGGAGAAGAGCCCCAGCCTCCTTGTGTTCACCTTAATGGTTGGCCCGACCCTTCTTTCAGCCACAGCCATGGGGTTCACCAAGGAGACCCCGCCTCATCAATGTTGTTCATAATGACCATCAACCCCTCCACTAGCTACTTGAGCTGACCTCGGAGCACGACCTATTTTAGGCCACCCACCTAGGACGTCCTAGAGTGCCCCTTTACGCCTTATGATGTGGTCTTCAACAACCCATCCAAAGACAAAATTGATGCCTTTCAAAAGGGGTCCTCACTATAAACCTTCGGGCTAATCACCTCACTCGAAAATTGGTACCTTTGGGAAAATTACTGGGCTCACTATAAAACTTGTCAAATGCTCATTATATCCGGTTAATTATGGAAACTTAGACCTCAAGGATATCCTTCAACCTTCCTCGGAGCTCACAAAGTCTTCCCTTATAGCTACTGGGTCAGCGCTCAACACGCAGTGCCCGCGCAAGGTCCATTTTTTTCATTTGGTTGACAACTTGAATGGATGAGCCCCACAAGCCTTGGGTTGGCTTGGATATACCTTGTGGTCAAGGGGACCCACTCTTTTCAGAGTGACAGTCGTGATTATCCTCGGGAACAACGAAAGGCTAACTTCCAGCAACACCGATGACTTTTTTTTAACAAACGGGGCAGGCGCTCTGCCATTTCATTAAGAAGAAGAGAACTGTACACTGTACAAGATCTAGCCATGGCTAGGAAAACAAAAAGGAATTATATTGGGTAGCAAGGAGCCCCACGCTCCATCCCCTCACCTCCTCCAAAATTCTATCAACCAGCGTACTGGAAGGAAGATTCTTATGCTGAAAAATATGTTTATTTCTTTCCTTCCAAAGATTCCAAATAGTGTAGACTATGAGACCATTTAGGGTCCTCTTGGTCGCTTTGTCGGCTGTAGATTCCAAATAGTGTAGACTATGAAACCATTTAAGACCCTCTTGACCGTTTTGTCGGCTGTCTAGCAACACCGATGGCTTCAAGACAGCCCATGAGCTCATCCCTAGTCTCTACGGGACCACCAGTCACAAGCATCTCATGGTTTTTCAAGGCCATGCCGTGTGGCTGTTGGATCCGTATGGTGCACCACGTCTTCTCTATACGACCTCCCCCACCCCCCCCAAAAAAAAAACCACCCCATCGTCCTCCTTCCTCCTCAATTAGGCATATAAAAAAACTATGTGTTGCAACTTCCGAAATCAAGAAGAAATATCCTACTCTTTTTTCTAGCGAAAATACCCTTGCTCCAGTTTCTCATCTCCTACAAGCCCAATTTTCCAGTAGTTACCCATCATGAACTAGGTTCATACTACGAAATATTTTAAACATAGCACTCCGAGGTTAAGTGCTATTTTTTCACGCATGACTAGAATTTTTCTAACTTTTATGTGCAATGTGAGCAACTTTTCCTATTTTTAAATCAGTGTGCTGAATTAAAAAGTGTACTTGCAATCCAATGTGCACGCACAAATATTATTAGGTTCAGGCAGGTAGTAATCAGGGAAAAGTTTTCAAAAATCAAATACATTATCACAAAAAAGCATGCAGTGTTCTGAGGCGTTTACAATGTACTTTTTATAGTATCAACAAGCACACAACGAAGCACAATCACTCAAGCAACATCCTCGCCAAGAACCCCCGGTACTCCGAAGCGATGGGCATAGCTCAATTTGATGAAGTTGTTACAACATTGATGTTCCTTTCGTACAGTACATTCAGCCATTGAGGTAAAAAAGGAATTTATTTGAAGGCTGTTTATCTATGTCGCGCTCTGGTTTTCTTTGCCAGTTGGTGAACGTGTAAATCGGTTGGTTAGATTATTTGTTTTTTCCTCCTCTAATGAAGATGAAAATGTTCTTGTACATATGATACTGTTATATGATACGATAATCTTTTACTGTTCGAATAGAAGCAATAGATCTTTCAGTTTTTGTTTTGAACAAAAGATAGCCGATTGCTTTTTAAAGTCCCATCAGTCCATTTGTTGAAGATCTCTTACTAGTAGGTGTAATCCATAGTTCCCCGATGCGCTCACGGATAACATATACAAACAAGAAGATAACATGGAGATGTAGAGCACAAGTTCTTTATTATTTATGAAGATCTCTTTGGTCTTGTTTGTTTGAACTGAAAGTTGCTGAAAATTTTAATTTGAAAAGGTTGTGACCCCTCAAAAGACGTCTTAAAGAGTTCAAAAAAATATTTTTGCAAACTTTAAAAAGAACTATTTGAAACCACATAAAAATGAATACAAAGTATTACATCATTTGGTTTATACAAAAATAATAAATTTTCACTTAATTTAATTTAATTTAATTTGACAAGCCCTTATATATATTTTGCTTAGGGTTTCCGTTGAAGTCCATATTGGTCTTTGTTGGGCTAAATTTCATGATAGCTCCAATTTTTACTAATAGGGCCAGGTTTCATAACACCTCCCTTTGACCTAGCCACAAGATGCCTTATCAAAGTTTTATAAAAACCCAGTGAAATTTTTTTAAAAGAAAATTATATAGCAAATTCCTGCTTTGTTGTCCAGCTAAAATCACGTTGTTAAAAACCTCGTGTGAGAGACTTAAATAAAAACTCACATAATGGAAAGAAGTACTACTCATCTATTTTGCTAGTTGATCTTACATATTAATGTTGGGTACTCAACTTTGTATTCAAGATTTAATTCAATGTACGTGAAGTTTCTCCTCTTAATTTTACACTTCTCTAATTCTAGTGAATAAATCTACAAGAATTTCACATGAGCTAGCGTGCTGAATATTCATGGTTAATTCATGGGAGGCTTCATAGAGTGGTTTGTTGATGCTGACACAATTGTTTGCTTCGATGACTTCTACAAGATTCTAGTTTCCCACATAAGAAACCATATTTACATTTAAATTCAGATTCATATTCAGTTATTGGTTCTTTCTACTGAAGATCTCTATTTCTATACAAGTAGCGGAGGATGTCCTTGATTCCTTTCAATTGTCTCTTAATGGGCTTTGCACTGTACTAAGCCAGCAAATTAACTACAAAAACAATGTCTACCTATATTTTGAAAACTGTGTTAATGTACAAAACAACTATTATTTCATAATGGAGGGAGTATTTTGTAAGTAATCAGGTGGTTGCTTGGACCGCCTTTCTTGTATGCACGGTGGCTATTTTTTGTTCCTTTTCTTTCTCGGATGTTTCGTAAAAAAACACCCATCCTCCGCCTCCTAAGGGTATCTTCAATGGAAAAAATTGACGATTTGTCACTCTTAACATTGGTTCTCGTTAAGTATGTCACTCTGTGTCTATTACACATGGGATCATCTATGTGTATGACCTTCAATGGTATAGCCAACTACTAGATATAAGAAAATTCCATGCCATTTATTGATAGCTTGTAGAGAACACTTCCAATAGATTAGTTATAGCATTGACTCTTAAATTTAATATGGACCCATATGTAATAGGTGTAATGCACTTTGTAATCCGCTATAGATTGGCTCTTTGTTATGAGTAGTCCCTATCTCTCCTCTTTTTCTCTCCTCCATATAAGCAAAAAAGGTGAGGTTGACTCTTTATAGTCAATTGATTTGGCATCATTGGAAATGCCCTAAGAGCATCCGTAGCAGTCACTCTAAAATACTATAGCTTTGGATAAAATAGCTGATGGAGAGAATGAATCTTTTAGAGTGTAGCGTAGTGTATGAAGAAAATTTAGAGAGAATGATAGGTAGTAGCTAATAGTGAAATGAAGTGTGAGGATAAAGGTCCAGATAATATGCTCTAATGACCCAATCTTGTGGTCACCATTCCGCTCTTCGACGCCACCCACCACTCTCCGCCTCACCTATGTCCAAGGCACCGGTGCCCCACCTCCCACCTTGGAGGCCTCTACGCTGACCCTAACCCAAGGGAGCTATTAGGATCCTCTGACTTACTGTCCTCTGCAGTTGTGTTACTGACATGTGGGCTCTACATACATAGGGCCCACATGTCAGTGACCCACTGCCCTCTTCATTAAGTCAGGATCCGGTTCCCCAAGGGAGAGGGGATGACCCCGGTGCCAAGGAAGAGCGGAGGGGAATCGCCTGAGCGTGAGAGAGAACGGGCCAAATAACACGTCCGGAAAAAGAAAGACTTCAATGGTTGAAAGGGCCATGAAGGCATGAACAAATTCTACCCATAATAATGCTCTTGCAATGTTTACACTTGCATGTACGTGTATAAAGTAGTATGGAAGCTCGCTTCATTTGGCGAGGTATGGGATACAAAAAACTACATCCATATTTACACTGACACTGTGTACATAGAACCAAAAATGGGAGGGCAAAAGAGGAGTAGATTCAAAAAACTTGATCGATGTTTTCCGGCCAGCTCATGGTTGTTGATTCTCTGCTCCTACCGGTGTTGGAAGTTCAACTTCTTGATGCAGACGGCATACATGAAAGCAAAGAACACGGCGAAGAGCACGAGTACCGGTGCGACAACCGGCATGAAATTCCTATGGTACCCAAAATGATGGGTTATGTAATAGCTGATTGTCTGGTTGGATTGGCCAGGGACTGAAATGATTTCTTCCAGGTCTCCATACTGTGTCACAATGAGTCCATACACTGTCCATGCCAATGGGCAAATCCAATAGTACCAGATCCACCAGTTGGGAATTCTCTGAAGAAAACAAGAACAGGATAAATAAGGTTTATCTTTCAGTAAAATAAGAGCTACAAGAATTATTTTATTTAAGTTGCAACTCACTGGTCTCGGAATGAAGAAGCCTGAAAAGAGGTTGAAGAGGGAATAGAAAGCTGCGGCAAAGATGGCTGCAACTTCATGGTTTGGTGAGATAGATACAGTCATCATCCCGTAGTACGTGAAGTAGAGGAACGAGAAGTAGGAGACGAAGAAGAACCAGAAGAACTTGGCAGCTGTCCACTGGAAGCTCATCATAGCATATACGATGAGGGTGTAATATGAGGCTTGGACGAACACATAGGGTATCTCCATGACAACCTGCAGCAAAGAACAAGATTTGAGTGGCTCTAGGAAGTAAATGGCCAATTCTACCTTAGCTACCACTGTGTTTCGTAATAGCTATTTGATCATTTTGTTTAACCTGAGCAATGGCATAAGGCATCGCGGAGTACATCCCAGCAGCCCTCTCTCTGTAGAAAACTGTTCTCTCAATCGAAACGATTGGCTGCACAGTCGCACAATTGTTGATACCGACAAACATCACTGCCGTATACATTGCTCCAATGACCATCCTGAGAGTATTGGCATTTCCCCTGCATCACAAGGCACCAGAAACTTCAGAAACTGTTACATTAGGATTAACCGAGTCAAAGATGAAGATAAAGATGAGTATTTACATCTTGGTGCCAATCTTCCAAAAGATGGAACCGAGCAGCAAGGCTGTGAACAAAGTGAAGGAAAATCTAACAAGATTGTAATCTGGGCTACGCCAATAGGTCAGCCATTGCTTCCAGAGGCAGGCTTTGAACTGCCCTATAGTGGATTGAGAATATTTTGTAGGGAAGTGCAGATCTGATGTTCCTGGTTCTGGTTGACTAAGCTGGTTCACCAATACCTTGTTTTGCCTGGAAACAGAGCCGGTGAATTCCATGACAATTTTTTTATTTGAATTGATACATCAGAACATTTTCAGAAAGCACGGAAATTTTTAGAGTACAAAATAATAATATATTTCACTTACTTATACAGATCAGATGTCTTATAGTGCTCAGCAAAATCCATATTTAGGCGTACTTCTGCAGCAACTGAACTGACCTCAAGCATCCACGTTGCAGGATTGTACTTATCTTTGATTTTGGGCACTCCAGGGATTGCCTGATAGTATTACACAACATATTAGTTAACAAACTCGGTTCATATGTAGATATCATACTACATGTGTCACTGAACAAAAGTTCATCATCATAATGTGAATCTATCTGTACCTCGAAACATTCAATCATTTTCTGGGAGTTACGACCCAATTTCCCAGAGTATATCACCTGGCCTCCTCTTTTCAGCAATAATAACTGCACAAGAGTACTCACAAGTTATCATTTAGTTGATGAAAAGGGGACAATACAACTTCAGTAAATTTCTCATGGTTACCTCATCAAAGGCTTCAAAAATGTCAATGCTTGGCTGGTGGATTGTGCAAACCACTGTTCGTCCAGTGTCAACTGTGTTCCTCACTGTTCTCATGACTATTGCTGCGGCTCTTGCATCAAGACCTGATGTTGGTTCATCCATAAATATGATAGATGGATTTGCGACAAGCTCCACGGCTATCGTCAACCTCTTTCTTTGCTCTGTTGAAAGCCCAGTGACTCCTGGCAGGCCCACTAAAGCGTCCTTCAGATTGTCGAGCTCCACTAGTTCCATAACTTCATCAACAAATTGCTGCAATTTGAATATGTTAGTCCGATAATATTTTTTTGAGGAAAAAAGGCGGGAGTTCCGCCACTCCATTAATAGAAAGGAAGGAAAGAGTTTTATACACAAGAGACACCACTAGGGTAGAGAGGAGGGGGGGGCCCTAGCGGCACACTAGACAGGGGCTATCGGCGCAAAACGCCAAAGTTGGAAATCAGCGGCCGCATCTCTTGCAGTGGCCGACGGCGGCTGAAAAGTCTAGCTGAAGATTCGACGATTACGTTCTTTCCAGATGTTCCAAAGGGTGTAGATGAGCTTTCCGTTTAACTCCTTCCGAGACGCAACAGTGAGGCCCGACTGTAAACTTTCCCACCAGTCCCAAAGAGTGTCCGATAATATTATGATGTGTAATTATTGTTGTTCTATATATATCAAAACTCAAATCTTTGATTATCTTGCACCTTTTAACTAAAAAGAATTAGATTTTAATCCTCAAAAAAAAAACAAAGAGAATGATTAGATCTTCCAAGAAAATTTAGGAAGCAACTTGAGGTCTAGCCTTGGAGACTTTAAAAATACATTGACTTACAATCTTGATATCATCAGTGATTTCTTGATCTCCAATTTTTTCAGGAAGGCGCAAGAATGCGGAGTATATCAAAGACTCCCTAACTGTGACCTGAGGTGAATGGATATCATTTTGCTCACAATAGCCAGATATCCTTGCAAATGTTGCTTGGTTCTTGGGATAACCGGAAATTCTGATATCTCCTTCAATGTAACCACCAGTCTTTCTTCCAGCCAAAACATCCATCAGTGTTGTCTTTCCAGCTCCACTCACACCCATGAGTGCTGTCAAGACCCCAGGCCTAAATGATCCAGTAACCTCACGTAACAACTGGAGCCTATCATCTGTCACCCCTTGCTGTTTCATTTCCTATGTAAAAATAAAACTCTCAATCAATATTCCAAGTTACAAATTGAGGGTGAAGGTAAGAAATGGGGGACAGGGAAAAATGCCAGAAAGGTTATAGGTGAACTCACTGGAGGCATGTCGACATAGTAGTTCACATCATCGAAAGACATGGATAGAGGGTTGAACGGAAGAACCATTCCTCTTCTTGGAGCAGCTTCATTGCTGTTAATGGACATGACTCTCGAAATCCCATTTGATGAACTATTGCTCAAACGGGCACTCAGCCGCATTTCTCTCATTTCCTCTGAAATGATAACATCATTAAACCTCAAATTTAGAATTTTTCACTATTTTCAGTTGTAATAAGGCTTTCAGTCAGAATTGCTCACTGTTGTTGCCATTGTCCTTTGATATTGTGCTGCCATTACTGGCTGCCTCTCTTCCATCCCCATTTCCTTCCGCTTCCTTAGCAGTTTCTTCAGATATAACAGCTTGCGGTTTGCCCAGAGCTAACAGTTAAAGCAACAGCATATCACATAGTGATTTCAACATTATGACAAGCAAGCATTGATATTATTTTCTTAAGCACTTACGATTCAGGTACATGAGTGATAGTGTGAAAAGCACATTGAAGAATATGGTGAAACCTAAGAGCCCTGCTGCTCCAATCCAAAACCAGTTTTTATCAGTAAAAATGTTTGCTCCTTCAAGCATAGCTATCCCAAGTCTTTTTGGAATACCATTGTTGTCCTATCAACATGCATACAGACCTTGTCAACAGGCATGCATCTCAAATACTGAAAAATCAGCTTGGTAGTATGCTCACCATTACAAACTTGTTCATCCACCGAGGAGCATAGAATTCATTGACTGCTAGAGCATTGTATCCATACATAAGCGGTGAAATCCAATAACCCCAAATCCACCAGTTTGGGATGAATGCTGTTAAACAGTGGAGAGCTAGTCAACAAAGATGCAATATTGATCTGCATAAGCAATGTGGAGTGAAAGAGACGAGACAAGTAAATGACCTTTTGGCAGAAGGAAACCACCAAGAACAAAGAATATGAGAAGGAATAGTGCCCCTCCGGTTTGAGCAATGATCATGGATCTGCATAGGCCAGCAATTGCTCTGAAAAGCCCACCTGCCATCTGCTGGATCAAGAACACTAGCAGCAGCTGCTTGAAAAATCTGTGCACAAAGATGATGAGTTAGCGGTAAAAAACATAATGTTCTTGATTTATAAAGAAAACTTTTCTCCTTCCTGTGTACCTGTCAGCCTCTGGTGCAAATCCTATAGTGTAGTATGTAACAATCACCCAGACTATGGATTCAATAATGGAAAAGGGGATCCTCAGAAGGACATTTGGTAGAGTGAAGACCCAAGCAGGGTAAAAGAGGAGATCCCGGTGCTTGTAGAACACCGGTAATCTTGTGATAGTCAAAGAGAGCTCAGCAAAACCATTGAACATGTTCACAATCAGGCCAAAAAGCAGTGCTCCAACGTAGACAAAACCATCATCTAAATTCCTTGTGTGCATCTGGGTCCTTAGAAACACCGTTGATGCGACTAGGGCTACAATAATGAGCTTCAGAGCTCAAGCATAAAAGGTATCAGTTTTTTGCATTATGGAATTCAAGAAGTAGCAATAATAAACAGGAGAAGTTTGCTCACCTGTATTGTCTTGAAG
The DNA here is from genome assembly GCA_036346415.1 of Raddia guianensis. Taxonomy (NCBI): domain Eukaryota; kingdom Viridiplantae; phylum Streptophyta; class Magnoliopsida; order Poales; family Poaceae; genus Raddia; species Raddia guianensis. The sequence goes on from CM070539.1 coordinate 11,900,838, forward strand.
ATGTACACAAACGAATTACGCTTTATGAGGAGCCACTCTTTGTCAAAGGATGCCTTGAGGAGCTTTGTAATTGACACTGAGTGCTTCGAGAAGATGAGCGCAGCCTGATGGCTACGACTCTTGTCAAATGGCACTGAGAGATGATTCTCGAGCTGGAGACCAACATGGAACCGTTTAAACCTCTGCGCAAATTCTGGTACTGAAATATATCGGTATGGCCTCTGCTTGTCAGCCCAGTACTGCTCCTGATCCTTTCTTGATGTCACCTGAAAATTAGCCAAATTAAGGTTTTCATGTAAATCATAAACTGAAACTTTCAGAAAGAAAGTAACTGATAAATGGACCACTGCTCGGTGTTACCTCCTGAAGAAAGTCTGCAGTGCCCTTGCGCTCTGGGCATTGGAATCCGCAGGACCCGAAGAACTCAAGGACATACTCGCGGGGTCCCTGATAAACAATCTGGCCTTCTGACAATAGGATGATGTCATCGAATAGATCAAATGTCTCTGGGGCTGGCTGAAGGAGGGACATGAGGATGGTGGCCTCGCCCAAGTGCACTATCTGCTGCAGACACTTAACAATCTGGAAGGTGGTGGAGCTATCCAACCCAGTCGATATCTCATCCATGAATAACACCTTCGTCGGACCAACGATCATCTCTCCTGCATTACAAGTATGAATGAGTAAAATTTTAGTTTAAAGTTAATGCATTCTGAGTCCTGGCTCCTGACAATGTTTGGAAAACAATGCTGATGAGTTCAAAATAATTTGTTCGATGAAATGCTAATTCAGCATTGCTGTTACATCATTGTACAAGCTAAAAATTTTGAGCCGCTTTATGGACAGTGTTGGGTTATGGTGTTAGTTCTAGTGCTGTTAATAGCTTAACTTCGTGGGTCTGAGTTTCGTCTGTGGAACTAGCTGCGTGTTGTTTATCTGTTTGCTTCCTTCCTCAATAAAGCTTAGGCAGTGCTCCTGCCAATTCCTTCAAAAAAAAAACAAAGCGTCTGCCCCTTTTCGATAAAGATTTAAAAAAAAAACTAGCAAGACCAGTGCAACTATCATCCATCATTTTATTTTAAAGATTATCGTCCATCGTATTTAAGCCGGTCTGTAAAGTGGTAATTTTTTTATTTTTTTTTTAGCTAAAGGGCAGGAGCTCTGCCATTTCATTAAAAAGGAGGAATTGTACAAATAAAGTGGTAATTTATATAATACTTTTTGGGCATGACTCCTCGTCAGCAGACCGGAAATTGAGAAAATTCAAGTCGAAAATAATAAAACTTACATGTAGTTTAATATTGTCAAAAATGATATTTTTTAGTTGTTTCATGTTCATTCAAAAGAGAAAACACAAGGTACATGAAAGGCTACCTATAGAACTGAATGTATGTGTCAAAACAGTACGTAATTTTCTACGATATCAAACCATATGTAAATTTAGTTATTTACTATTGTAAATATGTCGACTAAGATTTCACCTATTTTCAGGTGATCGATAGGAAGCAATTCTGATATTTTTTTTTGTCAAAAAGTTCCCAATGCAATTTTTTTTTTTTGTGAAAATTGGCTGAGACGCCCTGACATCATTGCCTTTGCACTTTGCACTTTGCACTTTGCACTTTGCACATCATTGCCTTTGCACTTTTCTATATGCCATCATAAATATACCGAACTATTAATACCGTATTACCATATTTACCAAACCGAATTTACCAAATGAACAGTCCTGCCTTTGGTATGTGCCATCACAAATTTACTGAATGTTCTCGTGAATGGATGAAGGGCAAAAAGGACCTTGTACGGTTGTTCTCTCTCCTCCATGGTTAAAAATTGGTAAGAGTGTCTCTCGGCAAAAGAAAGGTGAACTAGAGTGTTATGCAGGAAAGAGGTGATCTTGTAATTGTAAATAGCAAAGGCGGCCATTTTAGAGTGACTCACGTTGAGAAGTGAGCATTGCTCAACTGGTTGTGTCCTGGGTGTGGGACACAACAGGTCGGGGGTTCGATCCCCCACTTCTCACTAGAGGCGGGAAAAAAAAAGGTGGGAAAGAACAAGAGTGCGAAAAAAAGGGTGGGAAAAAACAAAAGCGTGAGGTGCGCGCAAAAGCAGAAGAAACAGGGAACGGCGTGAGAAGAAAGAAGAAGCAGGGAACGACGCGAGAAGAAGCGAAAAGAGAAAGAACAGCACGAGGAATAGTTAGGGGGCAGGTGGCCCTACATAGATGTAACTAGTAGATCTGTTTAGAAATTTGTAAGCACACATGGTTTCCGTTGTATCTCTACTGATGCAATGGAAAATAGGGCTAATCCTCTTTTTAAAAAAAGAGTGACTCACGCAATTTATAGCCCCTGTCCTACCCCTAAAACACTGTTCGTGCTCTGAGTTTTAATCATTATTAGAACTACTATAATTTGACTAATACGATGTGATCATATGTTCTACTAGTAAAAATGAGATGTGGATATTAGTTGGGCCGTACTCAATGTTACGGTACAGGTTTCGAAAATAACAGGCCAGAAACTTTTGCACGTACTCGATGAGCAGCCGCAGTCTGCACCAGGCAGTTGCTCGTAGTCGTAGCATATGTTCCTACTTACCCACAGGAGTAAGAGGTCACTGGTCACTGGAAGTGACCATCCAACAACTACAATATGCCTGAACCATGAGAGGCGAGGACGTACGCTATAACTCTCATGTGTGAACCTCAGCATCTCACTCACAGACAACCTTTTGCCTGTAGGAACCACAGGATGTGACGCCGGGATTGTATTGTCAGCTAGACCTCACAGCCCTGTAGAAAAAGGCCACATTTTTGCAGGTTCCTTTCAGCAGCAGTGCGACGGTTACCTAAATAAACACAGGCAGCAAGAGCCGAATCTTCTGAACCTCGCCTGGTTCCAAATTCACGTCGATTTCGCGCATCGATCTGCGCCTTCGCTGCCCGCTAAACCAGAAAGGAACAAGGCGAAAACGCCGCAGCTCCTTTCCAGCTTCCACCATGAATGAATGGGCATGCATGCATGACACAATGCTGAACTAAGTAGGCGGCACTGCAGCTTACCGGTGGTGACGCGCTTCTTCTGGCCGCCGGAGATGCCCCTCTGCATCTGGTCGCCGACGATGGTGTCCGCGCATATGTCCAGCCCCAGTATCTGCTCCCAAGAAAACAGATTCACAATCACAACTCGTCATATGCATCACGGTGTTCGCTTCGCACGTACCGGCCGCGATCAAGAGAACTACATCTCATCTCATCTCATTTGATTCTATTTCCTCAATGATCAGCAAGTCATGAGCCCATTAGCCCGGTGTCAAAGGTAGGGGTTAATGACGGGAGAGAGACTGTTACCCGCCAAGAACCCCTTTTCAAACCTCACCTACCATAATCCACCGTCCTGCCCATGTAAACTAATGTGACCCCATGCAGGGATCAAAGCTGGAAAGCAGAGGCTTTGGGTGAGCACATGTGTGCTTCTGAAGTTCTGATCTAGTGATCCCAGTCAGCCTCAAGTGGTTGAACCAACCCCCCGGGGCGCCTCCCAGCTACATGCAGCAGGGCCCCACCAATGGTGGAAAAGTGTCCCCAGACCCCATATTAGTGGAGGAGGAGGGGAGGGGAGCCCTTGGTTTGTGTGGTCAAAAGAGGGAGAAAAAACTGAGCAAACCAAGTAACCAACCCACTTGCCTACTACCACTGACTAACTGCTTATCCTTGTTGCCCACAACTGCTCACTGCGCTTGAGTGTCAAAGCAGTGGACTTGGTGATGACTCCATTGGGTTGGGTCATTGGAAAATTATTTCTCCATTCCCAATTTCGCTCCTCACCAAACATGCATGGCGCCCACCATGCACCGCAAGGTCATCAACCTCCGTGACCATGATTAATTGGTAGGATTGGCAAGCATTGCCAATTTTCCATTGTGTGGTCGCTGTGGAGATAGAATGCTTTCTTGGCGATCTAATGCTGTGGACAATCTAGTTACTTAACCTTGTATAATACTCCCTTCGGTCATAAAAACAAGTCCCTGTTGACTTCTGGACACGCCTTTGACCATTTATCTTATTAAAAAACTACATAAGTTATCATTTATTTTGTTATGATTTATTTTATCATAAAAGATACTTTAAGCATAATCTATATTTATGCATGTTTGCACTAAATTTTTTAATAAGACGAATGGTTAAAGGCGTGTCCAAAAGTCAACGGCGACTTGTTTTTATGACCGAAGGTAATATCATATATCGGTGTTGCTTTCAGTTCATGCGCGTTAGATAGAGAAAGCGCTGTTCAGTGATGAATTGCGCACCGCAAAGATCTTGATTCTTTACAAACCACAGGACAATATAATATTCATAATTAATGTTTGGGACCGACTTGAGATAAGAGTTATTTAACTATTAGTCGATTTTCTAGGACATAGATCAAACACCTTCATAGGACATATAAAAGATCCAACGAAAGGATCTAGATATGTGAAAAAATCAAGTAGGACTTAGCTAAAAATCAGTTCCCTGGTGATTAGAGCAAAATCATTAATGTTTCTACCCCCATCAAACCTTTTAAAATTTTCTTCCAAGAAAATGGTGATTCAATATTAGTTGATGAGGAGATGATTCTAAAAAAATAGTAGTGGAGACGAACAAATTCAGAAAGGTATAGGGTTCCTACCCTGAGGGTGTAATCCGTCTGAAGGCTACTCTCGACTCCTTCCATTGAAGTGGCCTGCATACCAAATCAATCACTCGGCAAGTAAGAAAACGTAAACAAAATCTCAACCCAAAGTATGCATATATAGTTACAGTATTAGCTAATTAAGCTACTAATACACACGATTTAGCACTGTATGATTATGACTTTATGAGGTTTCGCTTTAATAACTACGACACTTTCTTTGAGCGTGTCTCACAAAAGCGCCATTTGGTTTTTGTAATGACGTGATTTGACATTCATGCAGGAAAGGATTCTGTGATCGGAAGTGGACACCTTACTATCTGGCAGTGGGACCAGCTAGCTGATTTGAACATTACAACTAGAAATGGAGCTCCGGCTCTACTTCACGTCTTAACTAACTCAAGCTTAGCAACTGAGCATTTCCCGCCAAAAATTTGTTCTGCGTGCATGCTAGCTTTGGTAAACCTCGCCTAGTGTTCACAAAACGGAGCATTTGAACACAATAAACACGCCCAGTATTTTAGTGTTTTTTGTGGAAACCACCTAACTCGATCCAACGGAAGTATTTAGGTATACGGAAAAAATCGACCGAGACTAATCTAAGGCTTTTGTAAACAGCTACCAATCCCGGCCTCGCTTTGTTTGGGTTACCTTCATGAAGAGGTCGACCTCCGGCTCCGGCCGGATGCGGGCTTCCTTCTCCCTCCTCGCCAGCTCCGTCAGAAGATCTGCATCATGCATGCACACAATGCTTCGATCAGTGAGATACTCAGCCCCATCACCAAATGCTCGATCGATTGATCAGTGAATCACCAAGTGCTTTCGATTCGATCGTGTGATTGGTGTGTACCGTATTTGGTGCCGACGCCCTGGCAGCGCGCGGAGAAGTCGAGCGTCTCCTTGACGGTCATCTCGCCGACGTGCACGTCGGTCTGGCTGATGTACGCCGCCGTCTTCTGCGGCACGAACTCGCCCAGCGCTTGGCCGTTGTACGTGACCTCGCCGGCGGCGCGGAGCGCCGGATCCAGCTTGCCGGCGAGGGCGAGCAGCAAGGTGGTCTTGCCGGAGGAGGGCGGGCCCAGCAGCAGCGCCATCCTCGACGGCCGGACCACGCCGGAGACGCCCCGGAGAATGGCCAGCGTCGCCCGCCGCCCGAGCCGCGCGCCGGCGAGCCCCAGCGCGCCCTCAGCCACGTTGCGCGCGGCGTTGAGCAGCGTCGGGAGCGCGCGGCTGCCCACGTGGCACCGCGCCTCCACCGTCAGCTGCTCGAACCGCACCTCCACCGTCGGCAGCTCGATGCCCACCCTGCTCAGTAATTGTCATCTTCTTTTAATTACTGATTAATTAGTGGTTAGTTACGCCAGGAAATTAATTATTTTGGCAGCTTGGTCAACGGATGGGTGTCACTGCACTGGAGAGAAGTGTTCGTCTCATTCCCTGAAGCGAGGTGCCAAAAATGTAGGGTTGCATGTCAACTTTTGGCAACACCTGGGACCAGAGACAGAGCGAATGTTTTCATTTGAAGTAGCATCTAGAGTGCAGCACTTTTTCCCCCTTTTTTTTTCTTTCTTTTTTCCTTAGTAAGAGAACGGTGCTCCTACTCCTAGTGACAATGGCGTATTTTTTCATTTAAAAAGTGTAAGTTGCAATAGATAATCTAAACGATTCGTAGGCTGAAAAAAAAACTACCTAAAACATGTGCGAGAGCACATATAATTGTGCATGAATGCCTTAATTAACAGCTAGTTCCTGTGCAACTTTTTTTTTTAATCAGGAGCACTGTCTACTTTATAGAAGATTGAAAAAAAAAGGAAGTTGAAACAATATTTACAAACGGGCTTGAATGGAGCCCAGCCCTAGAAACTTAATTAGTACTGTAGTAACTAATCTCGCGGTCGCTCACCACACAACTTTTAAGAAAGTCTTAAGGCCAAAGTGCAACGGCAAAGTTCACCTTAAGGCCATATTTGAAAAAGATTTTTTTTGTAAAAATTTCAAATGAAATGGTTCAATAATTTATACAGGAATTGAAGAAAATTCATGTGTTCCGAATAGACGGTAATCAATCTTAATACGAAAGGAGCTGCACTTAATGCCAGGGTGAAAAATACAATCTCCTTTCAAACAAACAATTCTAAACGAAATACGGCTTCAAAACAATATGGTTTAGCTAGCGAGGTGGTCGAGAGGCTATATACACTGTGCAGAAGGTCCTCGTTTGTTTTTCTAGTTTCCAGGGTTAGTGGTCTCGTAGATATTACTGTCTGCCTTCCAACCCCTCTGTTATAAAATAGTAGTCATTTTAAATTTTTTCTAAGTTAAACTTTTAAAACTTTATCTATAAATAATTCTTAAACTATGTAGATTGAGAACATAAAAATTGTATAGATAGATTCATCTTTAAAGAAATTTTGATAATATTATAATTTTTAATGTATTAAAAATTAAATTTTAGAAGTTTTTTATAGTTAAAGTTGTACTTTGGAAACTATGTCAATGTTTAAAATGACTATTATTTTATAATGGAGTGAGTAATAGACAGCGCAATGATTTGCCCTGCTTCAAAGAAAAAAAATACTCCAAGGATAAATCAGCCTTGGAAAACCAAAAGCACGTTGCTGATCTCATGCACACGTCGGCTGACTTCATTAGGCAATGCCCCCGGAACACATGGTTTCAGCAGTTTGGATTGGTTGAAGCGCAGGCCCGGAGACAGAAACACCGAACCCCCTCAAGCTACAGAGAAAGGGAAAAGAGACAAGGAAAGGGACATGTATCTGCAGTCTTGGTAGCTATAGTGCATACCATCACTCACCTTCTTGGTGAGTTTGAGTACTACTTTATTCGATTAAACGGCAGCAAAAATATTCTAGACGCATCGTATATATACGATGAAGCCTGTCGAATCATGCAGTATAGCGTCCTCTCCGAGTGTTTGGCAATTAAGCGAGGGAAGATGACAATACGTGCATTAATTATTTGCAGCCACAAAAAATGGTAGTCGCTGCCTCGCAGGCTAGCTTGCTGTTCATGCAAGAACCCGTACGGCTCTATAGAAACAACCATACAATCAATGGCATGAGCTTAATTAAGAAGTGGATCATATCGCGGATTATGTTTCTCCAAGATTGTATATGCAAAAGCGGACGGAAGATGCAAGAGCGTTTAGATTGATGAAAACATGCATGCATGATGAGTGGTGTAACCGAGTAACACCTGTCGATGCGGTTGCGCAGCTTCTGGAGGAAGCGCTGGTTGTCCTCCTCGGCGACGCGGAAGACGCGCTCGATGAACTCGTGGCGTTCGCCGACAGCGAGCTTGCGCACGTCCACCTCCTTGTACTGGTGGCGGGGGTGGTGCTTGCCCTCAGCGGCGGCGGCGGCGTCGGAGAGGATGGCCGTCCTCATGCGGCTGTACGTGGGCAGGCGCTCGATGGCGGCCCACCGCAGCGCCTCCTCGTCGTCGTCGTCGGTGCCGGCACCGCCCCTGCCCCCCGCGCGCTGCGGCATGAAGGCCTCGTCGACGCCCCAGGCCTCCATCCCCATCCCGCGCCCGATGCTCCGGCTCATCCGCCGCCCCGACTCCCACACCTTCTCCATCGCCCCCTCCATCTCGGCCCCGGCCGCCGCGCAGCTGCTTAATTCCTCGCGCGCGTCAGTGCGGCAGCAGTTGGCGCGCGGGTGCCACTGCCATGTGGGCGCGCGGCTCTCTCGCTGTGTAGTGGCTGGGCGGGGCGGGGGCGGGAGGCGCTCGGCTATATGCCTATATGCAGCGCGCGCGGCCGCGGGGCCGTGGGTTTGGGCGATTTCTACGTGATTCTGCGGCTTTTTCCCATGGAAAAGGCGCGGGGGTGGGTGTGATACATGCACGGTACGTGTTGGTGGGTCGGCGCGGTGCTCTTGGGTTGGGGTTGGTGGGGGTCGGAGCGGGCACGCGGGCGCGGGCGCGGCGGGAATGGGATCGCATCATTAGCCCGTGCGCGCGCGCGGTTGCTGGGCACGGCACCATAGGCGCGCCTCGGGCTGCGCGGCTCGCGGCTTCACGGCGGGTCTCGGTCTCGCCGGTGAATCGGTGATCCCTTCGGCAAATCCATCGGCGGGGCGCGGGGAGCTCGGCCATGCGGCCACTCGGCTGCTTTGCGTTAGGCACTGAGCAGTGAGCACTGAGCACGGTTTCAGGATTTACGTTAGACCCACTCCGATGCCCCCTCGCCACGCGCACACATGGTGAAAGGCTGAGCGCGCAGTGCTTTTTGTGGGGATCGTGGTTCGCATGCATGCACCACCGACGGACGCGCCTACCGACGACAACTGCCGGACTATCCGGCCACATGGTCCGGTTCGCCTAAGCGACGGCTGGTAATCGGTTGATGAACTGACCGTTGGATTAAGATCCAACGGTACAAATATCTTCCACCGTTATTATATATACCTCTCAGTTCTCACTATTCTCTTTGCTCACCGATTTTACTGTGGACTATTATTGTCCTATTGGCCAACCGGGCGGCTCTTCGTTCCCCCATCGTACCACCATTGTTCCCCTTCTCCTGTTCTGGTGTCACCGCTCCTCCACACCCCCTTCGGTTTCAGGGTATAAAATAAGTATTGTCTTGTTTAACTTCGCTCAACGGATTCACATCAACTTAGCACATTTTGGTTTCGATCGACTTAATGTGCATCATCTTTTCGATCGATTTCAAGCTATAACCCAAGAATCGTTTGCGAATAAATATCATCTCGATTAAGTTTGATATACGGATTTGCATCGCCTTTTGGTCAGAATTGCGGAGGCATTATTGTATCATGTTGCATATGGGCAACCGGTAAGAAAGTCGTATAACTACCCAAAACACTAAAAAAACGTGCAAACAAAATTTCAAGCGAAAACAACAAAAAGCCAAGCAACAACGAAAATTTTATAAATTGTTGTCATCCTATATACGTGAATTTTTTTTCCAATACAAAATAACTTAATTTCCACTATCGAATTAAGCGGAAAAATTTTGTGTAAACAAACTTTTTAAAATAGTTGATTGCACAAAAACCAAATTTCTAGCCCAATCAAAAAACAAGCTAGTCAATCGATGGAAATTTTAATTAATTGTTGTTAGCTAATATACGTAAATATTTTTTAAATATGAAATAACTAGACTTCCACTTCCGAATAAGTGGAAAAGTAGTGTAAACAAACTAGACAAAACGATTGTCTACTCAAAAACAAAAAAATAAATCACCTACTATTTAGCAAATTCGTATTTTTAAATACTCACTCTTGATTTGATTTTAATTAGGTGATCACTAATGACGATATGCATGGGATAAGAATAGCACCCCTTTTATTACACCAGAGCACACTAATTGTCAAATCCTAACTAGGTTAATATTAATTTAAATATATTTGCAGCTTAGGCCATTAATTACAAGAATAATTTAGCAAGAAAATATATGTTAAAATTGTATTTATTAAGTCCTTGTGGGTTGCTTTATTTAGTGTATTATTGGTCTTTGCCGTTGTTAAAGGTAAGAGAGGTAATTGTCGGTTGTGTTGAGTTACCATTGAGACGGAACCGGCGCGGTACTTGCCGTATGAAGACTAGGTTGTGGTTAAAACTTATATATTGTGGAAATTATGTATATTTACCTTGTCTATATCTATATTGGCGTGGATTTTAAAAATGTAGGAAAGATGCGGTTGAAATTTTAAAATTTTCAGGATAATAGAAGCATTCCAAACTCCGAATGAGTTGGGGTACTAAGCGGCTCACAATTACTACGTACTACTTACGCAATGTTGTCGTGCAGCTGCTACCACCCACGGAGGGCAAGTAGGTTTACATTGGTTAAACATATCAATGGAGGATTTTGGCTGGCCTTAATGATCAGGATCCTACCTCAGTCACCTGTTAAATTTTGATGGCATTCAGCCGTCATGTGTGCAGACTGCAACTACCAAGTTGTTAGTTTTCGGTTGTAAGGTGGGAGATGGTTTGTTTCCACTGCTTTGTGAAATGGAAATCAGGGTGATCCCCTTTTATCGAAAAAAAAAACAAGTTGTGGCAGCACTGACAACGCCTAGTCTCCTTCTTTTTCACTCCTTTGTCGCAATCTTCATGGTTAGTTGGATCGCGACATCGCGGGTTGGACTTTCTTGGCATTGAGTTTAGAAGCAGTTCTTTTTATCTGCGTGCATACACATGGTGCGGTTATGTTGGAAACTAACTACTTCCTAGTAAAATTGTGATAAACACACTCCAGGAGTCCAGGTCCCTCACACAGTCTCACTCACCCACCAGTTCAGCCTCTACTGCGTCGTGCAAGATCTGAACTTGGCCTTAAGGTGGCATATTTTCTCATATTTTAAAACCCATATACTAGCTCGATCCAAATTACACTTTTTCATCCAGAGGTCTAGATGGATCAGATTTGATCATGTTTTGCCTCAATCCAAACCTAAAACATGGGCAAAGTTGAAAACCCAAAAATTTGCCACAACCTAGACCCGATCAAACCCGATGATGCTTAAACCCACCCTGACCCAAAGAAAGGAGGACTAGAGGATTTGAGAGATATCTTAGTAGCTCACTGCCGTGGCCCCATGGGGGAGGAGGAAGTCGTGCGGGAGAAGGCGGTTGTGGTGCTCGACGTCGCTGATCACCACGTCATTGTCCCAAGTGCCGCTACTTCGTGTATGCCGCATCGCCCCCACCGCTGCCATGAGCCATCCGCTGCTAGCCTCGACCAACAAGAAAGGGGTCAGATTGGGAGGGAGGGAGAGGAGGGTTAGTGGTGGACATGTCGTCGAACCGGACGACCAGGAACATCGACGTTGCTGAGGTAGTGCAGTTGTTGCATGGTCAGATTGGATATTGGAGAATGAAAGGGGTGGCAGGTTGCTAGGGTTCGGGCGACGTGGTTACGCAAGTGAGGATCCAATAAGTGGAAGCCAGACGAAGGTCAAGAGGAGACCATTGGTGGGCCGTAGGCCTTGAGGATAGGAGGGGAGGTCCAACTGTGAGTGGGATACATTGATCTGGTGGAAAGAAGATAGCACATTTTATGCTAAGCCATGGGATGGGTCATGGCAAGGTTCAACCTAGACCGGACCTGACCCGAATCAGGGACCCAACCTAACTTTGACTCGGCTATCGAGTCAGGTCGAGACCCGGCAGGTCGGATCCATATCTAGATCTCTAGACTTCATCGTGGTATGGATAGGTAGATGCTTAGGGCATGTTTAATGGGCATACCCGTTTCATTCCCCCAACATTGTTGCAATAGGGTATGTATTAAAATATAATAGAGATAAATATAGGGAGAAGTAAAGTAATGATTAAAAGGTGGATGAATAGGGATGGGCTAGTGTCGACGCCGGATTTTCGTATCCAAAATCCAAAAACATATTTGTGTAACCAATGCTAGTCCATGATATTGCTAGCACACACGAATTACATCTAGTTGTATGGACAATAAGCCCTCTTCAAGACCTTATTACCCTAACTTGATTCTTCGTAAGAAAAAAAAAAGAATAGCTATATATCAATTAAGATAGTTTCAGATCATTGGATCACTCTTATACTTAGCTTATACTTAGCTAGCTCCATAAGGCCAGACATTTCATTTGTTGTAAGCTTGTTAGCCAGATTACTTATAATCCAGGTGAAGATCATTAGCATGCCCTTGAGTGATTGGTGCGCTATTTTCTTGGCACAATGAATTATGAACTTCACTATATCGTGTACCCTTCAGTATTAGAGAACTTTAGCGATTAAAATTGGATATTCGATGGGGATGTGATTAAAGTCACAAGTTAATATGTATTCACATTTGGTGGAGGTGGTGTTATACGGAGTTATTGCAATCACCATTTTGACAAGGTCAACCACGGAAGAAGTACCCACCGTATTAGATGCAGCAACCATTAAGGTAAAATGGTTGGGTGAGCTTGATGGATCTTTATGTGTTTTAAAAGCCAATTTCAGCTTATCAATTATGATAATCAAACGGTGATTACCAAAATGAATAGTTCTAAGGGTAACATGGAATCCTCAACTCACGTCCAAAAACAATTGAAATATGTCAATTGATTGAGAAACTTCAGAGTAATAACCTTGCATTATATGCAAATTACTAAAAACATGGTAGACCCATTTACAAAGGATAACACATCAAAGTTATACCGTAGTAGTAACCTAATCTATGTGATTGGAGATCCGTGAAATAGCGTTGAAAAAAAATAAACAAGGTTAACTAAGGAGAGTATTTTTCAAACCCGCTCTACATGAAACTGATGAAGTTATATAAAACTATAAGGCAAGTTGGTAATTGCCTTAATGTGTTTTGTTGGCTTCAATTATCGAAGATGATATCCTATGAAGCATTATTGGAAGACCACATCTTTGTGAGCTTGACTATCAGTTGCAGCTTATGAGATTTGGGTTAATGTCTGCTAAGCACATGGAGAGACCAAATGACTACACTTATATTCTCCACCCAAAGAGTAGACTAGCCAAGTACCACTCTAACTTTAAGTGAAACTTGTTGACACAAAACTTGCATTAAATGTGTAGTCCATTGTTTAAGTTGTGCATGAGTGTAACGTAGAGCGCTAAGTGGATATTCAACTCTAATAGGTCTCCTCTGAAACACTAGTCATGCAAATCTTAATAAGACTTTGAAATCTGGTGGAGACGGTTATAATAAATGGGTCTTAGCCCATCCATTTGAAAATAAATTCCTAAAAAACCCAAAGGCGCATATATGGAAGAAAGTGGGAACTCTTTAGTATCATACTACTAGTGGAGGGTGGAAGATACCAACTTAAATAGTGGAGTGTGCTTCTTTCCACTAGCTCATATTGGAATAAAAGAAAAAGGAGAGCCCACACGAGTGCCGGCTAACCTCACTTAGCACGGCTTGGGAGGTGCGGGGCAGCATGGGCACATGACACCTGTGAATGGCCAGCCAAAAAAATCGGGTCCTCATGCTTGTGCAGGCGTAGCTTCCTTTTATCAATTAATCTTACATTCTCTAGTAATTTGAAATCAGTAAATATATAGGCGTGTTATCTTACGTCACCAACCAGCAATTTTGTTCCTCCGACGGGTCATCTTGACTTGCGAAACATCAAACGACACATTATGCATAAGGATAACCCTTCAAGCTCTACAGAAAGCTGATGATGTTGTCTTGTCCTAGCGGGTCATTTTGTCTCGCCGTAAGAATGACCCTCCTAGGAATCTACCTGTCAAATATTAATCAGCGTCCTGGCAGATAAAAAGAACAAGCTGAAACAAGTTTTTCCCTCTTTCCGAAAATGCATTGTCACAAAATAGTTTACTCCATTCCGCTTCTTCAACGTGCACTGGAGAGCAGAAGAGTAGGTCTTCGACTGCTTCCTATATGTCATCGCTACGATCTACCTGAACTATACCTTCACGGCGCGGTGTCATCTTAGTCACTTCCCTGTTCCAAGGAATAATGGTATGTGTTGCTCTACCCCTTGCGGGTTATTCTCTTGTTGCTACTAATTATTTCCTTGTCATGAATTATTCCACTGTGGCGCTGCACGCATGAATATATTTGGAAGAGATGTGTATTGCGGTTTCGTTCGTGGCGACTTGATTAAACCGGTGTTTCAACTAGTCATGATTTCTGATTTGTATGTGATTAAAATTAAATTTTAAAGTGCTCTTATCTCCAATAACCATAGAACCAATTTTTCCTTTCAAAGTACACTGCTAGATTCATTTCCAACACATGAATCATGGTCATGGATGGAATAGGCCGAACATGCTAAAATACAAACATGCAGTCAAATTAAATTCGTTTGCTAAAGCCAAAGCCCTTTGTTTGCGTTGGCTTTGGCTTTCCAGGCGTTCGCCTGCCCCGATCTGGGCGTCTCTCGATTTAGCCTTTTTTGGTGCCGATGACAACCTGTTCAGGGCTGGGACTGAGATCTTCCTGGGATGTGGTTCCTCTGTCTCCTTCTGGAACGACCGTTGGCTAGTGGGTTCCGCGCCTCGGGACCTGGCGCCTAACCTTTTTCTAGCTTCCGTCCGAGATAACAGATCGGTATTAGTAGCCACAACAAACCATTGCTGGATTTCTGACTTGAGGCTTTGCTGCCAATGGAGAATTCTCGGTCAAGTCAGCCTATCTTCTCCAATTCTCAGGGCGTGTGCCCAAACCAGCCTTGAGTGTGGTCTGGAAGATTTGGGCTCCCTCCAAATGCAGGTTCTTCCTCTGGACGCTCCTACATAGGCGAGTCTTCACTGCGGATGCCCTTCTTCGTCGTCACCTGCCCAACGATTACTTTTGCCCTCTTTGCAGGCGCAACTTAGAGACACCGGAGCATCTTTTTTTTCTTTGTGACTTTAGTCATTTTGTTTGAAGACGTCTCGTCGCACTGCTCACAATGCCCCACCTCGACCCCTCGCGGTGGCCCCACTTTAGCTGCCTTGTTGATTGGTGGGCTTTCATCCTTTGGACTGCCAATGCTCGTGAGGTTCTTCCGGTCGCCACAGCCATTATTTGGCACATTTGGATTGAGCGGAATAACCACATCTTTCGTCTAGTCGACAGGCCTTCGTTAGTCTTTCTTACCCATCTGCTTGATGACTTGCGCCTCTGGGAGGCCGCAGACGCTCCCTTTGTAATTAGTTAATCAATTGTACTCAGACCCGAGGGGGGAGGGGTCGCAAGCTCCCCCTACCTTGGTTGGTTGTAATTGCACTTGGCCGAGCAGACGGACAAGCGAGATGAGTTCGGGGATGAGTTGAGGGTGAAGTTACGCCTCAAGTCAGAAATCCAGCAATGGTTTGTTGTGGCTGCGAATACCGATCTGTTATCTCGGACGGAAGCTAGAAAAAGGTTAGGTGCCAGGTCCCGAGGCGCTGAACCCGCTAGCCAACGGTCGTTCCAGAAGGAGACAGAGGAACCACATCCCTGGAAGATCTCAGTCCCAGCCCTGAACAGGTTGTCATCAGCACCAAAAGAGGCTAGATCGAGACGCCCCCCCCCCCCACCCTGTAACTCCCTCTCTTTTATTTAATACATGGCAATCCTTTTGCCTTGCTTCAAAAAAATAATAATAAAAAATTATAAACACAATTGTGGTAGGTGGCTCATATGCGCCGTCCGCGACTTCTCGAGGTCCCAAACAACCATTCAAATGAACCTTTCGTCTTCGCTCTTCACCAAACTGAGCTATCAAGTGCAGAGAAGTTTCATCCCGTATTGCCACAACAAGCTTGCATCGATGGTGCTATTTCCTCACCTTTTCCGTCTGCCTTTAGAATTCTCGATTCCCACATGGCAAGTCAAACTAAAGGATCTCGCCGCTGCATGTTCGCTGCAACCATTGGACGTATATACCACTAATCAACATCGAAATGATAAAAATTAGTCAAAATCTTTGAGTGATGGCTACATTTTCATTTGGATTAGGTGATTCGTAGCAAGCTAGTGCCGCTAACGCGTTTTTTGTGCGGAAAAACTGTGCTAGCAAGTGTAATGGATCAGGATATCCTCACTCACATCTCACATTTGAGGTATGTCGCTGACTGCAAAAGGGCAAAGATCTCGATCCATCCCAAATGCGCTAATTGGAATTCAGCTAAATTTACACTACATACAGAAGATGCTAGATAAAACTAAGCATATCCAACTTTCAATAAAGTGTGGTGCGGTGTTGCATCGCTAGCCTCTTCCAATGCGGATACGGTGCCTCTAATCCGCTCTCCCGCCAAATTCGATTGCCATCGAACGCGCTCTTATCTCGGCCTCTCACCCTTGCCCCTAGAGCTGCGTAGTGCAGCTACTGCTCCTTGCTTTGGCGCTATACTTGGCGGGCGTGCTGAAAATGGTCGCAACGACATTGTGCTCCAGGATTGTAACACCCTGAAATTGCCGCAAATTGAAATTCAAATTTCAACTCGAAAATTTGATAAAGATCATGTTCTCTTTCTCGATAACCTTGCTCTCTTTCCCGCACACTCTCGCACGTGTGCGCTCTAGCCTCAGATGCCCGCACACGTACTCTTGCAAATTTTCATCAAGGCTGAGCTTTTCGCCATAACATGAATAATGTTTACGGTTTTGTCAAAATCCGATGAACTAGCAACCAAGTGTTTGAACCCTATGCAATTTAATTATTTAAAATGTGCCAAGACAAAATTTTATGGGTAAATTTGTCCAGCACCATCGAATGATCACCCCTTTCGTAATATAGCACCGAAAGAATCACGACAGTGAAATACCACCCAATGTTGCCATCACTGATCAGTTACACATATATTTTCCCCTTTTTTTGTGAAAAATATAATATGAAAGCACTAAATTGCCCCTACTTTCCATTTTTCCTCAACCCTACTGCCTTCTCCCATGATTGAGCATGCGCCTGGCATCGCCGATAGCTGCGTCAACAAATAAAATTGGACGCGGAGGAGGAAGATGCACCCGACGAAACTTGCTGGGCCGGCCAGTGGCAACGTCGATGGGAGGGGTCGGCCGCGACAGAGAAAAGGTATGTGACAACACCTTGTGAGTGGGCCTACAGTGACATCAACAACACGAGGTTGCGTCGAGATGGAGGAAGATGCGTCAGGCAACGCCTCTTGGGCCGACAGACATGATCGACCATAGTGAAAGAACCATAGCAACCACTTACCCCACATAGCTATGCCACTAGTGAGCGAGAGAAGACAAGGGTGAGGCCAACGATGTTCGGGCAAAGAGGAGGGGAGGTGAGGTCGTCCAAGTAGGGTGGCATCGTGGCTTGCTATCCCTAGGCCGCCAGCTCGCAAGAGAAAAAGGAGAAGGGCGGTGCTTGGATGACTAGAGGACGACGACGCTACAGTTGTTGGATTGGGCCAAGCCGCCGTGGAGAGAAGATGATATATTTTGTAAGTGGTGATCTTTCGATGGCGTATAACGAATATTTCTTAATTTAATGAAAGTTTTTAATAAATAGGGTTTACATAAAAAGTCTCGAAAAGGAAAAGGAGGAGCGGGAAGATGGAACTAACTGGGTCGGCCATTTAAAGTAAGTTTAGGGCAAAGAAATCGCTAGCCTAGTGAAGGCCCTAATCCACGAAATAAAAATAAACAGGTCGCTTGAAATCTAAGTCGGCCCATATGATAATTGGGCCGACTCGCTAGGGTTACACTACATATGCACCACGAGCTCACACCAGGTTTCCTACTCTTTCCCATCTCCGCAGCTCCGCTTCTCTCCCTCCCGCGCCGCCGCCGCCGCCTCTCAGCTGCACAGCCGGCCGACGAGCCCAACGCCCACCGCGAATCAGCCATGGCAGACTCCAAGGCCGCTGCGGCGGTGACCCTCCGCACCCGCAAGTTCATGACCAACCGCCTTCTCTCACGCAAGCAATTCGTGCTCGAGGTCATCCACCCCGGCCGCGCCAACGTCTCCAAGGTCGGAGCTCTCCCTCCCTCCCTCCCTCCCTCCCTCTCTCTCTCTCTCTCGTGCCATGATCCTAATGGTGCGCGTGTGCCGATGCGCAGGCGGACCTGAAGGACAGGCTGGCGAAGGTGTACGAGGTGAGGGACCCCAACTGCATCTTCGTGTTCAAGTTCCGCACCCACTTCGGAGGCGGCAAGTCCACCGGATTCGGCCTCATCTACGACAGCATCGACGCCGCCAAGAAGTACGAGCCCAAGTACCGCCTCATCAGGGTACGTTCGCATTCGTATGCCCATGCTATCAAATTACACTGAGTTCCTGCTATTGCTTCTGTGCTTGGCTGGCGTCCTGTTGTGTAAAATGATGTGGCCGTAGCAAAGCAGAGACCTTTAGCTGGAAATGTTGGTTTAGGAATTGCGCTTGAAGATCGTGAGACGCCGTTAAAAAGTCATCGATATGCGGTGGAAACTGGGAAGTTAGTGAACCCAAGTAGTATACTGATCTAATTGTTGCTTCAACTATTGTTGGTTACTGATACTTTGTAAATTACCTGCATGTGTACTGTTTTTTTAGCTACTCAAATGGTGTGCTGCTGAACTGCTGTATTCACATTACCATGATATACAACATGCACATTGCACATGAAACCTTCTAATGGAACCTTTCGTCGTGTCTGTCTGTAGTCACTGTATTAGCTGGTTCAATGTATGGCCGGAATTGAATGCTATGCATAATTTATTTTTGTAGTAGCAACATAACATTATAGATTGCAGACTGTTCCGTGGTTTAACTGTAAGGCTTCTTATACGCCAATCATTGAAGTTGCTGATATCTTGTTACTCTTGAAAGAACGGTCTTGCTACTAAGGTAGAGAAGTCACGGAAGCAGATGAAGGAACGAAAGAATAGGGCAAAGAAGATCCGTGGTGTGAAGAAGGTTAGTATTAAACCAATATTTTAAAAATTTATGTTGATAAATGTGCGTCGATGGTTTGATTGCTCTGGTACTTTGACCTTTTGACTAAGTATGTATGTTTTATGTGCTTACTATGCAGACAAAGGCTGCAGATGCTGGGAAGAAGAAATGAGAAGATACACTGCAGTATCAACTTTTGCTTTGTTTAGGATCTTGGCCTTGTGGCAATGTTGCATAATGCTTAATTATAACTAAAAGTTTTTGCCATCTATGTCATCGCATGATGCGTTGATGCATTTGTGTGACAAGATTTTGAGGAAATTTGTCATTCTAGCACAGAGTACTTATCACAGCTTTCTGGTGTCTTATCCACCTAATGATTTGGCTTCGGGCATCCGGTTCAGGGACCAATTAGGTACCTTTTCAAAAAATTATTTTATTCAACTTATACATTCCATGAGCACAAAAACTTGGATTTATATGTCTAGTAGTAATGTTGCTTTTCATGTAACCCATTTATATTTGTGCAACCAATGCTGTATTATCTTCGAGATATACGGAGTTTGCTTAGTTATTAATTTACAGTATTCAATCGGGCTTTCTCGCCGTCGGCCAGCAATAAGTGCCCAACGCGTGCATGATTCTGCACAACAACACGTCGGCATGGGCCCACATGACTGCGAAACAAGCGGTGGACCAGCGGCCGAGAGTAAGGGTGGGCATTCGGTTAAAAATTTTAAATGATTTTTTCGGTTTGGGTTATTCGGCCTTCTTATATTTTGGTTTTCAAAACTAGGGACCCAATCCTTGTAGCAAAACTAGGAGCTTAACCCTTATTAACCAAAATATTTTGGATTGTTCTTTCGGTTTTAAACTGAAATTTTTAGTAAAAAAGAAGGAAAAGACAGGAGTGACCTACATTCATGTAGGGACGATGGCCGATGGGGTGGAGGGGCGGAGAGGCAGCGTGGCCGAGGGGAGGTGGTGCGGAGGGAGATGGGGCGACGGGGCAAAGGTGCGGTGGGAGATGGGGCGGTGGCTGTGGGAGTAGATGGGAGACGAGCAGTGAGGGACGAGGATTGGGGAGGTGACAACTGCGGGATTGGGCCGGATGGTCAGGCCTAGACAACCTCGTGGGCCTTAGCTGAAGTAAAATGTTGGACCGACCTCACTCTCTTAACTTGGTTTATTTGGGTATTTGGTATTTCTGATTTAAGAATTGAATCCGAAAATCCGAACTTTTCTAAAATCAAGACCGAACAAAAACCCGATAACCAAAAAAACCCACAAAATTTGGTCTTTGCTTTAGTTCGGCTTCAGTTTTCGGTTTCTGTTTTTTTACCCACCCCTAGCCATGAGCTTGGGGCGTCGGCGCTGCAGGGTGCTCGACGCAACGGGGCCGACGTTCTCGCCCGACGGGGCCGGTGGCATGAGAGGACGAAGCGCGGCGACGACGAGAGAGGCTACGGCATGACGCCGACTTCCACTGCCCAACATCCACGGCAGCTATGGCGTGTAGGCCGGCATGTAGCGGGTGGGGCGTGTAGGCCAGATAGCCGGCGTGACGGCGTGTAGGCCAGCGGCGCGCCTCGCCGGCATTGCCAGAGCTAGCGGGTGGCAGGGCCAGCACCAGGGCTAGCATCTGGCGAGGTTTCGATAGGACATGCGCGGCAATGCATTGCATGTACATGGCATGTTTCGGAGCATCGGCGTGTCGGCCCCGTTGCGACCTATCAACGAGGCGGTGCGGATAAAACGGCGGGGCGCACGGTGCATTGAGCCGGCGCGGCGGACGACGCGCGGCGGCAACGGCGGGCTGGCCGACAGCGCGTGGGCATGCCCAACGAGGTTACAACGGATCGGTTTTGCTAATCCGATTACTATAGATCAGTTCACAAAATCTCAAAATTCCAATCTATACGCGCAAGATTCTAATACAATTCACCAGCAAATTTCGACTACTAATGCCAATTCAATTCAATACAATACAATACAATACAATACTTGTGATCGTCATTTGAAGATGTGTAAACTGTCGTGTAGGACTTCTTCAGCAAACCAAGTGATAGCCGACATGATGATGTATCGATGCAGACCGTTCATCTCCTCTTTGTGGATTGTTCTTCACGAATAAGCTTGCTGATAACATGTTATGAAACTTTACTAGTACAGGATATAGTCTAAAACATAGATAAACAATCTACAAACAAATCACATGATCGTAGAGAAGAGAAAGGACACAAGGTGTAAAGGGTGAGATTATAATTTATTACGTTTGATTGATAATACAATTAGTTTTAACTTTTATTTATACTATTAGATTGTTTATGTTTTATGGTAGTTATAAGGTGGGACTCACCTGATACCCCTGCCAGGACATGGCTTCTAGCCGTGCCACGCGCTGGGCCGACGCACCAGCCATGCATGCGTAGGGCCGGACAAAAAGCTCATTTTCTAGATTTTGGGTACGATTTCAAATTACAATTGATTAAATTTTAGATTGTTCTAATATTAATATTAGTTGATTTTAGACAAACTTCAAATGCATTTGAGCTCGGCTCAAAAGCTCGGTTGTGAAGTTACCGCTTCAAAAATAACTAACATCATATAGAATCAATCCGTGTTAATTTTAGAAAGAACTCGAAAAAAAAGCTGGAAACAAGCTCGTGTCCACCCCTACGCATGCGGTGGTTCCACAACACCATTGACAACAGATTGGCAACACACATTACACAACATTACTGCTCGTATTCCTCAGGTAGAACTGGAAACATGTCAATCCCTCCTATTAATTTGGTCTCAAAATTTTAAATATTCAATCACTATAAGGTCGCTGCTAGATATGATTTTGTAGACCTCTGCTGAGCATAAAAGCAGTTTCGACCTGTATTTGCCATTGCCAGCCCACAGACTGGTATGGAGTTGGTTAACATGAAATACTCATCAGTACAAGATCATCTCCGTGGTATCATCTGAGCAAAATCCCAAGGATAGCTTGCGATCATAAATTTTAGTACACTAACAGAACATTGGGTGAGACAAAAACACCGTAGGTCAAGTCAGCATCCAAAAACTACTGATATTCCATATCTGTACTCTCGCAACTTCAGACACATTTTGCAAGGGGTGGAAAACAACACCTTGTTGCCACAAAACTAAACTACGTCAGCAAGGACAATTTTTCCTTTTCATTGCTAAGGAAACCATAGACCTGCTTCAAGTTTCCTCTAGATGGTCGTGCATTAACAGCATATTTGCAAATGAATACTAGCTTCTTCCTCATCTCCAACTTTGTGATGTATCTTTTCACAAAGGAATTACCGTAGTCAAAGCATCCTTGTTGGAGTAAAAGAGTATTATTAATTCAAAATAAATACACTTGACATAATCAAAGTAGATAAATAGTGTGAGAGATCATATAACATCCGACAAAATCTAATGGTACAAATCTTATATTTTGACATAATTTTATGAATGACACAGAAAATAGAAAATAATCAATGTCATGCAGCCATGTAGATTAATAGAATACTGAAATCCCTTTTAACCTTTTGTATTAATGTTTGGATGTCAGCAAAATTGGCATAGTTATATTCATGATTATGCTTACCATTGTCATTGAACAACCGTGTAATTATTGCCAAGGCCACACAAATGCTTATATCTTCTCCTGTTAGGGAAATTAAACATAAAAGTAGGGTTAAGTTAACAGAGAAAACAATGCAGTCAAGCACATATATTTTAGGGTTATAATTGCATCCATGCCATTATTAAGTTTTCAATTTCACAGAAATGCCACTACAAATCACAAGATTATTGTCATGCCATTATTAAGTGTCATACTGTCATTCATCCCAAATATGCCATTATGAGCCCTTCCTAACATGTTCTGACCAAAATACCCTCAATTTCTTCTTCCTTCCCTCCTTTGTTGGCCGTACTCACCACCGGTGGGCCACATCGCCGCACTGCTGGATGGTATGCATTTTCTTACAATAGTTAAAATGAACCACTGTAAAAGAGTTATCTGCTGCAGCAACAGAACCAGTCGGCGTCGAAGGTTGAGGCATAATGGTTGCTTCGAGTTAGGAGTCGTAGAAGCAGCGAGAACTGATGAAGGCGATGAAAGGACACAGCGAAGACGATTCTCCTATCCACGGGCCAAGGCAAGCGCCTCAACCAAGGATGGCTATGGAGAACGGGTAAGAAGTTGAGCACGAAGCTGCTCAAACTCTGGCTGGAGACGTCGAAGGAACTCAAAGAGGCGACCGCGATCCTTGTACTCCCGAAGACAAGCACAATGAGCATAATCTGGACCATAAGACGGTGTTAAGGAGTCGAGCTGACTCCACACGTTAGTGATTTGCTAATGGAAGGCATCAATTGTAGAATCCATCTCACGAATAGTACTTTCTAGCTCGAGTGTACAAGAGTAAAGAGCATCACTGCTCGGCTGAAACTAGGCATGAAAGTGCTACCACATTGCCTGAGTTGATGACAAGGTAGAAATGTCCATAACAAACGCCACACCCGTTTGGTCGTTTCTGCGACTGTGGTTCTCAATCAATACCCTCAACTGTCTAGATGGACAAACAACATGAGTTTCTGCGACTGGTGGATTACGACCTCTTTCAAAACAATCGGCAAAGCGGCCAAAAGGGCCCTAAATGGTCTCATACTCTACACTATGTGGAATCTACTATAATGAAACGCGGTCCCTTTTGAGCACTCTGGTGCTTCCACGTCATTTATTTTTACGTGAACCGTTGGATATAAATCGGACGGCTGTGCTTCCCATTCGCGCAGCGTGGAGAAGCTTCCGCCTCGCTTCTTCGCCTGCCGCCCCGCCCTCTCATCGCTCCCCCTCGTGACCCGTCTCTCTCCTCCAAACGCCGCCTCCTCCTCCCCCACCCCTACCCTCATGGTGACTCCTCCCCGAGTCACCACTGCACCAGCTCTCTCCTCCGGCCGCCCTCGCACCCGTCGGCGGTAGATCCTCCCCCGCCCCGTCGCCGGCAGCTCCTCCCCGTCCCCGTTGCCGGTAAGTGGCCCTCCGCTCCGCCTCTCCCGTCGCCGGTAAGAACCAAGCGGCGGCGGCGCTGCTGCCCTCAAAGCTCCGCCGCTGGCTGGCCCGGCCTCGCAGTTGCCGCCCCATGGCGGCGCAGGCGTCACCAATCTTGGCGCACGCGTGGCCTGGATCCCGGTCGGTCGCGCCGCCACGGCTAAGCCGTTGTGGCTGGCCACGCCGCCGGTGAGCTCCATACCCGGCCAACCCTCATCCCTCTTCTTTTCTCTCTCTCACTCTCCCTCTCCCTCTCCTCCCTCTGTGTACGACACAAGGAATGCAGTGGAGAAGATGAGAACGGTGGGGATTTTTGGGCTATTCGCTTTGTCAGGTCAACTGAGCCGTTATACAAATCATAGGGTGATTTGGGAATCTGGAGTACTGGAGCTCTAATTGAATTCTTTCATGCACATCAATTGAGTCGACACTGTATGACTGAGAACGAAAAAAAGATCTGATCCTGTCCATGTCTTCACACTTTCCTCACCAATTTCAGTTTTTTTTTTCCCCTACTTCTACCCTTTATTTGACTGCCCTTGATAGAGACTGTAATACGTACTTTACGCAGATGATCACTTGCAATTGAAGTTTCATTATAATATGTTTATTTTGCTCCCAAAAATGCTTTCTGATGTTAATGATTTTGCTATTTTATACAGATTGAAAATATCAGAAATGGACTCAACAGCTAGAATCTGGTTTCCGCAATACAAGAATGATCAAGTAGTACACAGGCCATAAGTTAGTTTGGAAGGATTTAGCACAACAACAAGATCATATACTAGGTACATATTATCCATATAGATATTCTTTTAACTCCAGATTGGAGTTGGTACAATTTATGAAAGGAAAGAAAGGCCGAAGGTTGCATGAATTCCAACCATTACAATTTTTATACAAGATTTGGTGTATGTATTCTTTTTCCAACGGTATACAGCAATACATGTTATCATACTTTTTTTTTTAATACATTTCTGATGTATCTTACATGATTGCATTCATACATTTGATTAAATGATAGCTAGCACTACCAAATTGCCATTAATTGTTTTTGCTCAAAGAAGGATCTGTAGCTTGTAAGCTTCTCTTCCAGCTTGTATAGAACTCAATTATGTGCATGAGAAATGTTTATCTTTATTTTTGTCCTAATTATGGTTCAAAAGTTTCTAATTCTTCTGTTTGTGCTGGGAAAGAAGTGTTTCTAAAGTACAGCTTCCCATGGCCCATGCTATAAAGGGATCAATGCTTTCAATTCCTTGGGTGAATTTATCATCATGACCATTCGGAGAAAAATGCTTCCGTCACCAAATTCCTGTGGATTTTGACACTCCAAACCGAATTATTATGAACGCCAATGGCACACCAACTAAAACATGAGCTGACTGGAGATCAGATATGGTCACCATTTCACCATTGCAGCAACCCTATAAATTAATTGAGCACATGGACAAGCAATAATAAAAGGGATCCCATTCCCATAATCCCAATATATCTCACCATAATCCGAAGAAAAATGTAATCACAAGCCAATAATTACAAGGCTCCTTCTTTGTATTTTTTATTTAATAATCTCAGTTTCATTTAGGGTGCTAAAATATCTTATTAAGCCCCTAATTATCAAGATGTAATTATGTTCTAAAATCTTTTACTACATTAAAGATTAGTTACATATACGTATCTTCCTTTTGATTGATTTATATATATGTACTTTTCCTCCGGTTAATTCATAGCACATATGTTTTATTACATTCAGTGTTATTAAACCTTACATCAACTAATAATTTGTAAATCAAATTTGCATATATGCATGTAGATTACTTGATACCCTGTTACAGTTTTGTTCTTGTATCGATAATTCAAAGATTTAGCCTTTTGGTCAAATCGAAAATAAATTTAACAGTGGAACAACTTACATATTTCAAGGGTAATTAGAGCGCGGCAACGCGCGTATATTTTTCTAGTCTTTGGAAGGAAAAGAATCGACACATTTTTCAGTATAAGAATCTTCCTTCTGGGGTGCTGGTTGATAAAATCTTGGACGAGGTGAGGGGGTGGAGCATGGGACTTCTTGTTGCTCCAATATAATTCTTTCTGTTTTTCTAGCCGTGGCTAGGTCCTTATATAGTGTACAATTATCTTCTTAATGAAATGGCAGTGTCTACCCCGTTTGTAAAAAAAAAAAAAACGCCACACGTCAATGATATGCCAATAGAAGGCATAAACTGTAGAGTCTATCTGATTAATAGTAATTTTTAGCTCAAGTGTAGAATAGCAAAGAGCATCACTGCTCGGCTAAAACTAGGCTGCAAGTGCTCCCACATTGCCTGAGTTGATGGCAAGACAGAAATGTCCATAACAAACCCAACCTTCATGTCACCAGTAATGATGTGAACAGCACGAGCCTCGTCAGCTCTCTAATCCTAAAGCATGTGAAGATCGACAACATATTGATCAACTGCATCCTCGTACCATTTGCAGTAGGCCTCGCTTATTAGGTCGCACTAGAGTAGGTGGACATGGACAAATCCCCATAAGGTGGGCCCAGAGTTGTTGACCGTTGAGGCAGATACGGAGCAAGGTGAATGGACAATTCTTTGAAATTGGCTACATCGAACACCACGGTCGAAAGTGGCATCACAACGGTGAGAAGAGCTGCAACCATATTTTTTTCCTTTTTTTATTTCTTTTCCTTTCCTTTTTTTAAGAAGACAAAGAACTACTTTGTATTAGTGCTCTGATAGGAGAGCAAATCTCCAATCAATGGAGACAGCAGTTGACCGACAACTAGTGTGGCCTAGGGTGACGGCACGGACCGGATGGCGGCGGCACTGGCTGAACGGCGGCGGCATGGGGCCCCAGGATGAAAGGTGGCGGTGTGGGGCTGAGGGGCGGCTGCTACCAAGAGCTACGGGGCGATGGTGCGGGAGCCATGAGACAGACGGCGCTAGCGCGCTGGCTGCGAGACAGATGGTGCACGGGCCGAAGGAAGGACGACGACCATGATGACCAGTCTAGGTACATGGTGCGAATATAGATCCGAATTTGGCTTTCGAAGATCTAAGGAGTGACGTGGCGGAGAAGAGAGAGATGCAACCAGAGGGTAACTCTGGTGATAATGGTGGCACAACTAGCGAGAATCACCGGCGGCTGCAAAGGGTGGAAACCCTAGCTAGGATTTGGAGAGAGTCTAGGCTTTGATACCATGCTAAGATGTGCAGCTTGTATTGATTAGGCAGTATATATACATGTACAAGGGGTAGATAATTAGGGAAACTCGAGAAACGCACACAAAGCCCATAAAAGGCCCATATACACTATACATTAACACAACCGAGCCATGACAGTTGGGGTACACATGCACATAACAGGTTCAATAAAAAAATGGCATGACAATAATTTCATGTTTTATAATGGCATTTCTATGAAATTGAAACTTAACAATGGCATGGGTTCGATTAAGCTATTCTAACTTTTTAGTTTTTACTATGCAAGAAAAATACAAAGAGGCAGCCTTTTGGTAGGTGAACCTTGTTAACTTACCATTTTGACAGCATATTAGTACTCTTTTCCCTGAAATCAAATTTCTTTTCGCGAAGTTAACTGCTTTGGGAAGGTTTTTCATCAAAGAAAAGCGGTCATCCTTCGAGCCCTATCATGATCAAAGTATACAATGTTGACAATGCTTACAAAACCGGACAACACAAGATTAAGAAAGATTTCACATACCACGATAGGTAGTTCAAGGTAAGCATTTTCTAATGAAGTATGGGATAATTTTGACATGCTGTCACAATTCAGTATGCAGTCTATATCAGCCAAGACTTCTGCAACTAAATAAAGGAGCATACAGAAAACAATCATCATCACGGGCCTTTGCATACAGAGAACTTCACTTTCTAAAAGAACAAAACCGAAGTAAAGAGCAGTTCTAAGTAGATGATATTGCAAGTATCAAGTCAACCATTATACCTTGGAGTGTAGATGATATTGCAAGGTTTGATGTCCCAATCCAGAAGAGTAGATGATCATCATCAGTATATTGTGTATCAGTTGCAGAAATGATAGAAGAGTAATTCATGGGTAGCGTGATAGTTGTATGTTCTCCAGTACAGTAAGGGGCATCATCATGGCTTAAACACTTCAGAGGCTTGGTTGTAATTTGGGGAGTATGTTCACCTCTATGCGCACGATAAACCCTATCTTTTTCAACAATATCAGCAACTAACTGATTACAAAGATGTGGTCCACAATCCAGTAGATCATACGAATGCTTCCAGAACAATGCCGGAGTTAGACCACGTGCCCAACTTTCTTCATCGTCTCCTGCTCCTGGAATATAGTGCCAGCTGAATTCTGAAGACATTCGTTGTTTAGCTACCGAATCAGATGCAGATGCTGAAACTAATATGATAGGTGTGAAATCCCATGACTCATGCTCTGGTACTTCATTTAACCATATACGTGTCTTTTGTGAAATCCACAGAGGACGTAGTGGTTTTTGCAAACCAATGGCAAGGGAAGCAATGTCTGCATCACATGATTCAAATTGGGCCATCCATTTCTCAATATGCCCCTCTATAGCATTTTTCTCGGTATCTACTATCCATACTGGAAGATGCAATGAGCTATCCCAGTTTGAATCAGAGTTCTTTTCAGCACCACCAGCTGTTACAGCGTCTGACTAATAGGCAAAATTACAGGAAAAATAATTTGTTCTTAGTTTAGGGGGAAATAAGGGGAAAATGTGCAACAGAAAAAAAACAGAAACGAGGAAGAGGAATAGTAAGTGTATAAACCCAACCACTAGAGAAGGTACTGTACTGCTATGGTTTGATCCAGAATGATGTATCTTTTGATAATGTGAATCATATGATAAATATTAACATTGGTAATCTTTCTGTACTTATGCCATATGTTCTTCTAGAGAAATCACTTGCTGCTGGACATTTAGCTAAAGCTAAGGGTAATAAACTAATAATAAATGCTGCAGGCATTTGTGACATGTAGTTTAGTGAAGCTTAAGTACAGCCAAGTAATGCCTTGGCATGATGAAAATGTGCACAATGGAAATTAGCACGATATACATGCATATTGCACCAATAAAGCAATAGCAATCCGCATTACTAACCATTTCAGAATTCACTGCACTTTCTTTGTTGATAACCCGCAGTCGATGCCTCTGAATGACTCGGTTCACTACGCAGCACCAAATGGGTATGGTCTTTGACATGCTATCAGGGAATCGTTTCCCTCTCCTTGTTGAATCAACAATTATGCAGCCTCCTCTCTCCCCTGCTCATAAGCAACCAACAAAACAAATCAAGGTCAATTTAAAGCTAAACCCCCAAAATTCAGGATTGTTTTGAATTATCGGAGCAATGATGTGTACCCCCAAAACATCCAATACTAAAAGTTCTAGACAATAGCTTAAAGAGTTCAAATGATCAGCATATCTGCATTGAGTGTTTATATTTACTTAAAGAGAGTCGCTACAAATTGGACATCCCATTTAGTGGAAAAATCAGACGCTTGTTCCAAACAATTCCAACTTGTTCCGAACAAAAGACAATATGCCAGTAGGACATTCGCATAGTATCGCTGGAACATTTGGTTGTCTGTTGAAACAAAATGTTTTATCGATGGAACATGCAACATGAAGCCATTAAAACAAACAAATTAACTTTTGGAACATTTCAACAAAACTATTGAAACATGTCAAAAGACTTGATGAAACATATTATTACATAGTCGACCAGTGTTAGAACATGCTAAAAGAACTATCGGAATATACGGAAAGAAACTTTGAAGAATACAAAAAGAACAAATGCAACATGAAAAAAACTGATAAAAAACATCGTGTTCTACCATGAATCAATCACCCCAATATAAGGCTACATGCACTACGAAAAAAAAACGATGTTTTGAATGTTTCATTTGTACAAGCGTCATGTTCCAAAGGACAAAACCTGGCACACCTGACCTCTTCATCTTCTTCTTCCTCAAATCCGGTGAGCCCCTGTCGTGCTTGCCAGATCGGGGAGAGAGAGAGAGAGCCGCGTAGCTCTTTATTTGCACAAGCAGCAGCAACAAAATGCAGAGAGAGAAGGCGGCAGCGGCGGCACCCTGAGGCGCGACCAGCAGCGCACGAGCCGGCATCAGTGGTGCCGCTGCTCAGTGATTGCAGCAGCCGTGCACGTGCCAGCGTTAGGCACAAAGAGAGAGAGACGGACATGAGCCGTGCACGTGCCAGCAATGAGTGGCTACTGGCTAGCAATGAGCCGTGCACAGTTGCTGTGCAGAGCTAGGCTGAAAAGCGTCTGATCGAGAGTAGGACGTTCGATCTGTAGCAGTTCTGTTACTTATTAAAATGCTCGAGATTTTCTACAATGGATATCTCAATTTTCCCCAAAAGCTAACCCAAAACCCTGATTGTACATACACCATATCCACATTAAACATACAATATCATAGCTTATTTCAAAACACCCTAAGACAATTAAATCCATCAGAAACTGGAATTTTTCGTCAATTGTCATCAATTTGAATAACCAAATCGATATATTTTCAACACTCATGGTGCCAACAAGCATGAAACTATCCAAAAGGTTGAAACAATACATCACCACGCCAAATTTGAACGCCCGACGAGAGAAGCAAAAATGAACATACCAGCGAGGAGGGCAAGGTGGAGGTTGAGGCGGGCGGTGGAGAAGGACCAGTTGCCGGCGTGGCCGTCGGTGGACTTGAAGTAGCAAGTGGCGGCGAGGGCGCGGGGCGGAGCGTACCACAGGCCGCAGCGGAGGTTGGCGACCAGCGGCAGCGCCGGCCATAGCGCCACGATCTCGGCGACGAACGCCGCGTCCTCCGCGACACTTCGCAGAGCGTTGTACAGCGTGCCCTCCTTCCGCTTGATGCGCCGCGCCACCTTGTAGATGCTCAGCGTCCCGGCCTCTGGCTCTGATACGAACTCCGGCGACGCCGCCGCAGCCGCCATGGAGGAAATGTGAGAGTTGCGGACCTGCGGTTGAAATGTTCCAACAGTTAATTTGTTGAAATGTTTCAATAGTTTGTATCAATAGTTTGGCCACTAGGACATTCGCATAGTATCGTTGGAACATTTGGTTGTCTGTTGAAACAAAATGTTTTATCAATGAAACATGCAACATGAAGCCATTAAAACAAACAAATTAACTTTTAGAACATTTCAACAAAACTATTGAAACATGTCAAAAGGCGGTCCGCAACTCTCACCTTTCAAAAGGCGATACTATGCGAATGTCCTAGTGGCATATTGTCTTTTGTTCGGAACAAGTTGGAACTGTTTGGAACAAGCGTCTGATTTTTCCACTAAATTGGACGTCCAATTTGTAGCGACTCTTTAAGTAGATATAAACACTCAATGCAGATATGCTAATCATTTGAACTCTTTAAACTATTGTCTAGAACTTTTAGTACCGGATGTTTTGGGGGTACACATCATTGCTTAGATAATTCAGAACAATCCTGAATTTTGGGGGTTTAGCTTTAAATTGACCTTGATTTGTTTTGTTGGTTGCTTATGAGCAGGGGAGAGAGGAGGCTGCATAATTGTTGATTCAATAAGGAGAGGGAAACGATTCCCTGATAGCATGTCAAAGACCATACCCATTTGGTGTCACAGTCTTGAACCGAGTCATTCAGAGGCATCGACTGCGGGTTATCAACAAAGAAAGTGCCGTGAATTCTGAAATGGTTAGTAATGCGGATTGCTATTGCTTTATTGGTGCAATATACATGTATATCGTGCTAATTTCCATTGTGCACATTTTCATCATGACAAGGCATTACTTGGCTGTACTTGAGCTTCACTAAACTACATGTCACAAATGCCTGTAGCATTTATTATTAGTTTATTACCCTTAGCTTTAGCTAAATGTCCAGCAGCAAGTGATTTCTCTAGAAGAACATATGGCATAAGTACGAAAAGATTATCAATGTTAATATTTACCATATGATTCACATTATTAAAAGATACATCATTCTGGATCAAACCATAGCAGTACAGTACCTTCTATAGTGGTTGGGTTTATACACTTGCTTACTCTTCCTCTTCCTTGTTTCTGTTTTTTTTCTGTTGCACATTTTCCCCTTATTCCCCCCTAAACTAAGAACAAATTATTTTTCCTGTAATTTTGCCTATTAGTCAGACGCTGTAACAGCTGGTGGTGCTGAAAAGAACTCTGATTCATCAAACTGGGATAGCTCATTGCATCTTCTAGTATGGATACTAGATACCGAGAAAAATGCTATAGAGGGGCATATTGAGAAATGGATGGCCTGATTTGAATCATGTGATGCAGACATTGCTTCCCTTGCCATTGGTTTGCAAAAACCACTACGTCCTCTGTGGATTTCACAAAAGACACGTATATGGTTAAATGAAGTACCAGAGGAGCCTAAATATGATAGCTTAGGCCCTAAATAATATTAGACATAGCAACCTAAATAATATTTCTTTTTTAAGATGAAATTCATGATTGAGGAAATTCAGCCAAAATATCGCTTGTAGTCTAGTACAGTACACACATTTAGTTACTAGAGCAGAACAATTAGGATTGAAGTGAACCCGGGAAGCTAACTATACTGGCCACAAACCACCAATTGACACACATTTTACCGCATTATTAACATCTAGAACCAAGACATTGAGCTAATCTAACTCCTGTCCAGGTGTTTTTAGAGCAAGTCAGGTGGCAAGGTGCTCATTTACAAACATGACTTAGGACCGACCAAGTAATGACTGTGGGATGCTCACCAGTAATGACCAAGGACCAAGTGGACTGAATCACTTGGCACACAGCGCACCAAAAATAATAGCCACCAACAGAAGTGCAAGCATGATCTGAGCAAGTGGCATATACAGGTTGAGAAGTTATATAACTTAAAATAGAAGACTAGTAGGGTTTGCGGTGTATAGATTACTCACCAGCATAGGGCTGTACTTGGACTTATCTGAATCATATCCTCCGCAGAATCAAGACAATTAGTCAATATGAAGATACCAGCATCAAAATACAGCACTAGATTATTCCACAGACCTCCTCTTTAGCAAACCAGATTGCTTGCAAGTTTTCTTTATTTCATCCACACGTTTCCGTGTTAGTGAAGCACTTGGATCCCTATCATCGATCTGGGCATGTAGACCAAACATCAAAATAAAAAACGACTAGGATAGCCTTTTAGTCATGACTATCAGCAAACATGTAACAGGAAATGGTAAAAAGGACCTACAAAATAAACATGACTAATGCAATGGAATTGATGGATAACAATCCATGATCCTACAAAAGGACCATGACAAAACATCTTAATGCTATATAATCTGCATGGTTGAATAGGACCATCACAAAACATTTACAAACATGACTTAGGACCGACCTAACTGGAAACATGTAAACAATAGTGTTTAAGCTTGATTACTCAGGACACCAAATGAAAGCATTTTTTTACCAAGTGGAAACATGTAAATAATAGTATTAATAACTGAAGTTTTTGAAACTTATTCAGACTGACGAGAACGAAACAAATGCAGAAAAACAATGGACAGATGTACGCAACCATCAGAGGAAATCGCACTGTTTCGCACAAGAACAAGCATATTGTACTAATCTACATCATATTTTTTGTGCATGATCAAAAACGGCTATAGAAAACAAGATCGATTGTCACCGAAGGGGAAAAAAATGCTGGGGGCCAATGGAAATAGTCGACGTCAGGAGGAAGAAGCCAAGAGACCAAGACACGGATCTCGGCGAGGGTGGGCGGCAGGCCGGCGGGGCGCCGCCGCCGGCGGTGGCCGGCCGCAGATCTGGAGGCGCCCGTCGCCTGGAGTGGAGGAAGTGCTGGAGGCGCCGGTGGCTTGTGAGGAGATGAGGAGGTCGGATAACGGCCGCCGGCGCCGGCTGCCGGACGGCGAGGTTGCGAGGAGAGGGGCGGGCGGCAGCAACGCCGGCCGATCTGCGGATGAGCTAGGGATTTTTGGGTGCTGCGATGGCCGATCCCGGATAGTTTTTTTTTTTTTTGTCCATGCCATTATTAAGTTACATATATTCAGGTTTGTCGTTATAAAGTACATATTGTTTGTCATGCCATTATTTCTGCAATCTAATTTCATCCATGCCATCGTGAATGATTTTGAGGGATTTCTGGAATATACGGAATCAAAATACGGTTGGAAATACATCTTACAAGTAGGTTCCTCCTGTCATACACACATCTCCTTCTACCTCATCTTCTTCCCCAACTCCAGGTCTCCAGCTCCTCCTCCTCCCTTCTTCTTCCTCCCTCATCTCCCCTAACTCCGGTGAGATCTCCACGACGAGGATAGCTCCGGCCACGAGCTCTCCGGCCCGAAGCCCAAAGAAGGCGGCTTAGCGGTGCAAGGCGGCAGCATTGCAGGCGGCCGGCAGGGAGAGCCGCGACGACGCGACTCAATGGCGTGGCAGCAATGGGAGAGATCCGGGCGACAGGCCCCACGATTGGCCTTTGCCCCACGCCCCGCCAGCCTCTTGATCTTGCCGCCGCCTCGCCAACGCCAGCGTCACCATCGCCGCCGCCATTTCGTCCAGCCATTCCGCCAATGAATGACGCGCGTGGCGGCAACCAACCGGACGCGTGGAAGCGGCGCCAGCGAACCGGGCGGGTCGTCCCATTCGGTTCGTTCGGTTCGCCTTTTTTTACCTGCTGCGAATATAGCCGTTTGATGTTTAAAAAATTCATAAAAAATAGCAAACAATTTCAAAAAATCTCAATTTTTTTTCTATAAATAGGTTACCACGCCCTCTTCTGCCAGCCACCCTTGCAACTATTCTCTCTTGAGCCTCTTGTGTGCATTGCGTTTTTGCAATTTGTGAGCTAAATAGGCATTGTTAATTGCAAATTTGGGCAAAGTAGTGTTTCTCGTCAAACAACAACTAGAGATTTGAAAAAATTATATGCCGCCAACAAATTAAAGTTAAAAGAACAATTTAAAACCTGTACATTTTCTGTGTCGTTAACCTCTGATATTTGGGTTGGTAGGGTTAGAGAAGATTATTTAAGTGTTGTTGCTCATTATGTTAACCAAAACTGGCAAATAGAAAAAAGAGTAATTGCTCTTCGCCCTATTGATGTTAATCACATCGGCGAAAATATTGCTGATTGCATTTTGAATGTTGTTCAAGAATTTAAAATTACCAATAAAATTTTTTCTATTACCTTGGATAATGCATCTGCTAATACTAGTGTCATGAATATTTTGAAACCTGTTTTATCTACGTACGCCAAATCATTTTTAATGTATCAACGTTGTGCATGTCATATTATTAATTTAATTGTTAAATGTGGATTAAAAAGATTGCAACCTTATCTCTAAGTTATTCGGGATGCCATCTTATTTTTAAATAGTTCTAATACAAGAATTACTGCATGGAAAAACTATTGTCGTGCGTCATCTATTCAGCCTAGAAAATTTGGCCTCGATATGCCTATTGGAATTCCACATACCTTATGTTGCAGCACATATTACCGTATAGACAGGTTTTCGAAGTTTTTATTAACACTCAGTATCCAACTCAAGATGGAACACCACTTTTAACCCCACAGGTTTGGCAAGTACTTACTCATTTACATTCATTTCTTGAGATTTTTTTATGAAACTACCGTTAGCGCTTCTACTATATATGAGCCTACATCTCTTCCATTATTATGTCCATTTATCATATTGCTAATCAATTAAAAATGTTTGAAAATGATCACATTTTATTTGATGCAGTTAGCCAAATAAAAGCTAAATATTTAAAATACTAGAGAGATATTCCATTCTTATATTCTTTTACTTTTATTTTAGACCCTAGAGCTAAACTTCCTGGATTAACTAATACTCTAACACAACTTGGTGTTGCTATTGGAATTGATTATTCAAATTATTTTCTAGAAGTTAGAAATAAACTTAATGATTTGTATAGAAAATATGAAGAAAAGTAGGCAGGAGTTCGTCCACCACGACCACCACCAGTTCAACAAACGGGGAGAAAGATGTCCTTTTGGAAGACTATCACGGAGAAGGACACTTCAAATTCGTCGGGCGATTCAACTCGCCCGACTGCACAAGCATCCCGCGGAGCTGTTGGCGAGCTTGCCTCCTATCTAGCAAAAGACGTCGTCGACTTTCAAGAAGATGAGTTTAATATTCTTCTATGGTGACAGCAGCATGGTGGAACATATCCGGTGCTGTCCATACTAGCACGGGATGTGTTAACTGTTCCGGTCTCCACAGTTTCTTCTGAGTCCGCTTTCAGTCTCGCTGGGAAAATACTAGAGGAGATACGGACTTCCCTCCATAGTGATATGGTCGAAATATTGCTGAGTACGAAGGATTGGTCATTAGCCGAAAGACGACAGCAACACATCATCGCCGAGAGACAGAATCAAGAGTTGACGGCTTCATTCGGGGGCATAGAACTTGATGCCTAATAGAAGAGCCCAATTTTTTTTCTTGTATTGTAGAGCTTTAGGCTGTACTCCTTTTTCTTTACCAAGGTTTTCTTAAATTGAGTTTTTACTTGGTAAAGTTTTTAACGAGGCAGCCATGTAAATACACGTTAATAAAAAATCTCTGCAATGCATTTTTAATATTTCTCCATATATATTTCAAATTTTAAAATTATTGACATGAATTATGATTCATATTTCTGAATTTTTTTTATTTTTCTGATTTTTTGAATTTTACATAAAGCAGACCAGCCAACCGGGCCAACCGAACCCGGTAAGCCGTTCGTTCGGTTCTCCCAATGAACCAACTCAGGCCAAACAATGGCCCGTTGGTTTGTTTGGCCGGTTAGCATAGTAACCGCAAATTTGAAAAAAAAACCGGCCGCCGGAATCGAACTGTCTTGGCCAGTTGGCGTCTCGATCCGGATACCCTAGGGATTTTTGGGTCGACCCGGCCCGCACCGATCCAATAAAATTTTAGGGTCGATCAAGTACCCGTTAGGGTCATTTTTTTTTTGTGGGTCGATCCAAGACCTTGGATCACAACGATCCATTCCCACCATTAACATGTGATGATTTACCTAAAAAAAAAAAACATGTGATGATGTCGAGTATACATTTGGGCTGGCTCCAATCTATATAAACGAGAAACAAGAAACTTTCTAAAATAAAAACTTTATGTGACATACCTAATTTTTACTAATTTCAATATATTTTTTTGCCAAAAAAATCCTATTTATGTCCCTAGAATCACATCGGACCCAGTCCAGTGCCCACTGGACCGAGTTCGGCACAGGACAGTGGCGGCTAGGAACCGGTTATCCGAATTTTGTTTTTGCTTCTTCGGACACAGTTCGGAGCCATCAGACCCGGTTCGTTGGTCTTCAGACCCGGTCAGCTCAAAGTTGCCTGGTTTGTAGTTTTCGCATTTTCGAATGTTTACCCGTGCTCGATAAATTAATGTTGTACATAAAAATCATAGAGAATTTTGAGTAGCATCTTTTTTTTTACTGACTTCTTTTTCACCCGAGCTACAGAAAAATTCATAAAAAAATAAAAATAAAAAAAGTTGTTGCTGTGTTGGAAAGTGCTTTAATATGGCCATTTTTGTGGGATTTTGCAATTACATGTATTTGGCATGTACCTAATGCACTATTCATGATGTTAACGGACGAACATGCAATTGATCAAGGTAAGTTTGAATTTTTGATGGACTAATCCGCGTGATACAGGT
Source organism: Raddia guianensis (assembly GCA_036346415.1). NCBI lineage: Eukaryota > Viridiplantae > Streptophyta > Magnoliopsida > Poales > Poaceae > Raddia > Raddia guianensis. The sequence continues at coordinate 11,938,657 of CM070539.1, forward strand.
CCAAGTGGTTCGTGGTTGGTGACGCGTCGGGACGCGAACTAGCGGTTTGGGGTCCAGAACAGTATGCAGGTCGTGCGGAGCGATCCGACTGGAACTTGGTGACAACAAAGATGACGCCGATGAAGGACATAGCTAGCGTGAGGATGCGAGCCTTTGCAGGTGGTCGAGGACGATGGAAACTTAGCAGCTAAGTTCGTACCGGTTGTGTTCGGAGTGTGTGGACCTAGGGAGGCTACGTGTATCGAGTTGCGTTTGTATGTGGGTTAGTGGGTGATCAATCTTAGCCATCCAATAGTAATATGAGGGTATCGACAATTTCTCGCGAGCTATCGTGACACCGTATAGCTCCTAACTTATATAAGGCCATCACCGTCACTTTTCGAGATCTTTGTTTTGATCTTTTTGGTGACTTTCGTAGCCATTATGGTCAAGTTTTTAAAGGGTTTGCGTGGAGTGTTTTTGTTGCATTTGAGGGCTTAAACTTCTTTCCAAGTCATACGCCATTTATATTGGGTCATTAAGATCACCCTCTAAGTCGTACCCATAGACAAGTTTGTAGTTTGGCGTCTATATCCACACCCACAAGGTGCTTGTTGAGTTGCCTCCAAGAGTTTCTTGGTTCCTCCAAAAGGGTTTTAGGATGAAAGAACATCACGAATCGCTCAGCGAAGAATTAGCTCTTATTATCCCCTCTGGTCTACCTAGCGTGATTTCACATTTTCATGCAAATCAAAGACACGATCATCGTTTCATTTAATTGGCGTATGTCCTTGTGCTGCATTAATAAATTGAGCTATGTGATCAACGTGTTGGACGTATGTCAAAATTAATCACGTTTCCGTATGAACTATCCCAAGGATATTTTTTAAAAAGAAAAACAAAAAAGCGAAAGGATGGCCAAAGAGGCCAGAATTAAATATTAGAATTGATATCTGTTGTACAGTCGCGTGAATCACATTGAAGAACACTTCAAAATAATTTGGATTAAGCAGGCGAGGTACTAACATATATACTTCATATCTTGGCCAATCTAATTTTTCTCAACTGGGAGGAACGATTAAAAACAAGAGAATCAATTGACATTATTTGAAGTTAGATATCATCTGCACACTCTCTTCTTGACTGAACCAACAAATTCTTTGTAGACACATAAAAGCAAGCATCTTATGACCTGAACCAATATTTAAGCTGCGCCAGATCTGCTAAATGATTATTGTGATGACATATTGACATGCATATATATCAAGCCACATTGTGTGTACATGTGCATCGCATTTTGGCACCTTCCATGCATCGTCGTCAAAGAAAGCGCATATATAAGAAAAACAGCCGTGTGCCCGCGCGTGTGACATACTGACATGGGAACCAATTTTATATGACAGTGAGCTTATCAGTTTGGACTCGTACGTGTTCCACTTTTGTTTAAGCAAATCTCTGAACCACTGTTTATTCATTCCTTATTTTCTTTTAGGAAGGTAGGGCGTGCCCCAACTGCAACCGCATCAGTATAGTATGGCAAAGCTGGACACGCGTGTGCAATTTGGCCGTCTAGCATGGATGGCTACTCCCTATCTTGTTGCTTCCGTCGTCCTGTAGCTTGGATCAGATCAACCAAACCACGCTGCAAGCCTGCAAACCCTTAAATTATTTTGCACGGAAGAGATTATAAAATAATTGAATTGTATTGCTCAAAACAAAGAAAAAAAGAAAAAGAATCGAATTGTTTGCGGCGTAGGCTCGTAGCACGGGGCTCATGCATGATTGATGCCATCCGTCGAATATGCAAGAACTCTTACTGTTAGTTGCAGAACAGCTTGTTCAACTCAAATAGGAGTCTGCCACTTCTTCGTGGCTCCTCTTCATTGCTATGAGTCATGACAAATGGGTCTCGCTTAAAACATATCTTGAAAAACGGTGTTCATGACAACATTGGTTAATAACTCAGGAGCGAATAATCCCGACGTCGATAAGAAATTAAGCCATTAAAAAAATCTTCCAGAGCACAGTGGATTATATATTCACATATAAGAAATTTGGTGATCTTAGAGTTCTTGGTTATTTAGAAGTTATTGCGGGATGGGTATACTAAAAAATTAATGTCAGGTCACGCTCGTACTAGAGTCACTTCGTGAAAAAGCTCTAATCAGACTGTAACAGCCCAAAAACCTTTGCTAAGATTCTATTTAATTAGATTGGTGTTGCATTTTATTAAATTAACCTAAACCGTTATAATCTGAATCTACTGTAATTAATGGTCTAGATATTTTCTTTGATACGTAGAAATTTCGGATATCTTACGACGTATGTGTTGCCTCCATTGGCTCAGCATGAATAGGTAGATAGATAATGAATACGGTGACTCCATACGTTTTAAACATTGGCATGGTCGTTAAAATGCAACTTTGATCACTACTTATAGATGCAATTTATTTATAAAATTTGCAACAACTATGATCCTATGGAAGTGTTCTTTGTGATAAATCTATATGTATCATTTTGATGTGTCCAATCAAATAGCTCAAAGTTATTCATAAATAAAAGTTACTGTATAAACTTTTGCTTTATAACATATCTAAAACGTCGTATTAATTTCCAAGAATTAATTGGAGGGAGTAAATGGATAGATAGGATAGATAATCTAAACTCGTACAACAGTACAGGTGAGAGGATCAGCTTATCACTTAGGAATCTCTAGCAACATTAAAAAGAGGACATTACTTCCTTCATTACGAAATAATAGTAGTTTTGAGCATCGACATGACATACAAAGTAAAACTTTGATCATAACAAAATTTTAAAAAATTATTTACGACGCATTAAAAACTTTAATATTACGAAAGTTTTTTCAAGATGAATCTATTTATACAATTTCTATGTTCGCAATCTAAACAGCTCTAAAGTTCTATGTAAATAAAGTTTTTAGACTTTGACTTAGAACAAGTTTAAACAACAAGTATTTTACGGCGGGGGAGGTAATAACCCGGGCCAGCTGTGCTGGCGCCGCTCTATGTTCGCAATCTAAACAGCTCTAAAGTTCTATGTAAATAAAGTTTTTAGACTTTGACTTAGAACAAGTTTAAACAACAAGTATTTTACGGCGGGGGAGGTAATAACTGGGGGGCCATGTCTTGGCGCCGCTCTATGTTCGCAATCTAAACAGCTCTAAAGTTCTATGTAAATAAAGTTTTTAGACTTTGACTTGGAACAAGTTTAAACAACAAGTATTTTACGGCGGGGGAGGTAATAACCAGGGATTACAAAACCGCCGGTCTTCTCGAACATGAGTAGCGGGGAGTTTTAACATGATTAACCGCGGTTTTGCCCGTTTTGGTCTCAAAATACGAACCATTGTTCGACAAATTTTATTCTTGCTAGCATGGTTTTAAGCGGTTAACATGGTTTTGAAACGGCTAGCATGCGGTTTTGGCAATGAAAATTGCTAGACAAAGGAAAAATGAGGAAAAATAAAATTAATAGAGACATACATGATATATGGTATGCTATATTATTTAAGAGATATACATGATATATAGGAGCATAATCAAGATGAATAATCTTATTTCTAAATTCCTAATTGATGTTATAGATCCTTCGTACATGAAATATTGGAGAAATCAGGTTTCTAGTCATAAGAAATGGGGAAGTGTACAATCTAGAAAATCCTCTTAGGCCCCAAGTTCATTGATTGGTCTACGACAAATTAAAAAAATAATCGATGCATATTCAATCTGAATGAACCTCAACAGATGGACTGATGGACTACGACACTTCTACAGAGATTCGACATATAAAATTGTTCAACATATAAAATTGTTACAAAAATAACAGTGCAAGTGTGCAACAGAGATTCGACAATGTTCATGTTCATCATTACAAAAATGACAGAAGCCCTTAGCAGTAGATATTTCAGATAGAAGCCATACATATTTCATCATTTCATGTTCATGGTAGCAATGTAGCAATATCATAGAAGCCATACAGAAGCCCTTAGTAGTAATATGCAATCTGCAAATGCAATGAGCAATGAAGTAAATAAAGAGCGAAAGATGTGAATTGTCAAATGGTAAGTGCACACATTACCTTTATTTCGAGTGTCGAGTCTACTACTAGTGATATTGCTAGGACTGGGAGTATTGATCTTCATTTGAAATAATTATTACCCCTTGAGTTGCTCTTAAAATGGCTTTGAACTCATCCCAACTCTGTCCTGTCGTCCAGCTGTTTGCCTGCCAGCGTGCATATATCATGTTATATTGGTCAGGCTCTTGACTTTCATACAAATACCTTCTTGGTCATGGTCTTTGCGGGGGTAAGTAGTGCCACTCTGAGGGTATCCTGTGGAAGGGTATCCATATACTCCTTGGGGGTAAGGTGCGGGGTAGTAAGCTCCTGGGGGTGGGGGGTAGTAAGCTCCATATTGCCACTGTGGCTGAGTGACGTCACTGCTTGAACTAGAGCTGTACTCATGTAGGGCATGACCATGCATTCTTCCCCTGCCCCTATCGGTGCTAGACCAAGGAGGCGCCCTATCGATGCTAGACCGACGAGGCGCCCTATCTATGCTAGACCGAGGAGGCGCCCTATCGACGCTAGACCGAGCAGGCATTCTCTGCGAGCTTGCTTCATGTTATGAATGACCACCCTGAGTAAACTGAGCAGGTGAGGCAGCAACAGGCTGTGAATGACCTCCGCCAACATCAGCACCGTGACCACCATTGTCGTCGTCGTCATCGTCGTCGTCGTCATCATCAGAGACTGACGAACTCAAGTTAGATTCTTGATATGGAGGGCTTCGCGGGGCAAGTTCTTCAGAGGATTCATCACTGTCCATCTCCTCTTCTTCACCCAGCATTTATTTCTTTGGGTTACGCTCTTTGGGTAGATTTTTCTGCTTTCTTTTACCCACATTTGTTTCTCCAACATGTTTAGATGCCCACCCCGCAATTGTTGATACCCCTGTCTTCTTTCTCATATCACCAATGTCCGTAAGATCAGTGACGGCACGATTAGGGCCTGGGGCCTCAGCATCACTTAAATTCTCATCTAATTCCGGATCAGCATTTGACCTGTAAGTGTATAAAGAGTAAACACCGATGAGTACTTAGGGATACTTACCTTCGTAAAAAAAAATAGTTACATTCTTACCGTCCGCTTCGCATCCACTCAACGATTGGGTTCGTGTCATCTGTGAGTGAAAGCTCCGTGAACAGAGAGAGTGGATCCATGTCTTGTGATTCGCTTTATATTTCTTGTCTTTCTAATCTTAGACGGAGGTTGTAGTGGACGTACACCAAGTCGTGGAGTTTTTGATAGGACAACCTGTTGCGTATCTTGGAGTGGATGAAAGCAAAGGAACTCTAATTGCGCTCGCATCCATTAGATGAGCAAACCTGTGACACTATACGCTTTGCAAGTTTCTGTAAATTTGGTGTATCTGTGCCCATCATGTTCCACCACATCGCTGCCACGAGAAACATCATTGCATACGATACAAGATCATTCCACTTGTACGATATCATTGTATTTGCATATCAAATTTTCGATTACCTTTATTTTGATCATTGGAAAGAGCCATCCTTCTGGCAACCTCTCCTGCGAAAAGAGCGGTGCGTAACCTCCGATCCTCCATCTCATTAAGTCTTTGCAGCCAGTATTTTCATCGCAATTCTTTCAAAAGTTTTTCGGACATAGGGCAACATATTTATGTTCCATCCATCAGTATAGTTCACCTTCGGGTTAAGAATACAAGCTGCAGTAAATGAGGTCACAATGTAATTTAGAATTTTATACCAAATAAAATATTATATACTCATATTTATATATACCTGTTTCAATAAGCGTGCCTTCACTAAGGGTCTCAAATCTCTTATCGATGACATGTATGACTCTCGTGTAATCTTGTTGGCACAAGTTTTTCTCGAGATTTTGGAGCATGTCACAATATTTGATTATGACATCGCAGATGTTAGGGTTCTTATCTTGGTCTGCGAACCGAAGAAAGCTATAGATTGGAGCAACCATATGTATTGCCTTATTCATTGCATCCCACCATTGTAGGTTACTCAAGCATCCATGGCAGTACTTCCTTTGTTCGGATTTAGCATACGGGTTTGATAGAAATTCATCAGAAACCATCCATTTCATGAATTCTCCTCTGCGCTTGGCAAAGCTCTGAAGAAACATGTAGTTTGTACCAAAACGAGTTGCACACCACTTATCCAACTCACCGCCGATGTGTTTCTTCATCATTGCATGCAATTTGTTCGAGTTATACAGTCATCTGCACACTCTCCTTGCACTCTCAATGATAGCATGGTGGTCTGGGAACTCTCCTATGTCCTTCAGCAACAAATTTATGGTGTGAGCCATACAAGGTTGCCACATTATGTTGGGGAACTGTTGACAGATTAATTTCACGGCCTTCTTGTAGTTCGAACCATTATCGGTGATGATTTGGACGATATTTTCAGGTCCAACTGAATTGATCACTGACTTAAATTTCTGTATGACAAGTTGATGTATACCCACATTAATTTTTATCACACGACATAATAGGACTATAGGAGTAGGACAATAGGTGTATCAGTCTATGTATACTTGCATTAATTTATTTGCATCTTGAGTTTGCCCAGTCATATCGACAGACTTGTAAAAAAACATGCGTCCATTGCAATATAGCATAAAGTTCATGATAGCCATGCCTGTTGGTCCCGTCCAAGAATCAGACATTATGGATAGACCAAAATCATGCCAATCCCGTCTCCATTGCATCATCTCATGGTCTATGTCGCGCTTGTTTTCCTCCAAATACCTTCCATCGATCTTACGTCCTTTTGGTGAACTTACACCCTCACCTGCACGATAATTGTTATTCATGAAAAAATAGTAACTATTAAGTAGTGATGTAAATATGTAATCATGTATGCATGTTCACTAACCGAGCCTCTGTGTCTCCTTAATAGCTGCAATAAAATAAGGGTTATCCGCTTTTCTTCCCGGAATGCCGGCTGCATGAAACCACGATGACCATTTTTTTTCCAAGTTTCTTCCTAAATGTTTTGTTTGCCTTTGTCCAAACACCCTCATCAATCCGTGGTTGCACGGTTTTGCGCGTGTCCGGCTGCGACCTTGAGCCTGATCGGCTCAGCATTTTTTTTAACAAATTTTCTTTCCCACCCCTAGATCCACTGCCACCACCATGCTCATAATAATCACCAGCTCGTGCCCTGAATTTTGCATGTGCCTGTGATGCAGCCATGGCATGCCACATCTGCTCTTCTTCGTCAGCACCCCCAGTCATCTCATCCCTCCAGTCCCCCCACTCACCTAAGCCTTCTGCGGTCCTTTGCCTTCTAAATTCCTCTTTTATTTTATCTTCCTTTGCCTTTCTGAACCTATCAAGCTCCCTCTGAAAGTACGCCTTCACATCGGTAGGCCTTTACAAGCCGCCACACCTTTTTCACTTGACGCCAAGTGATACTTAAATCTTGCCGCACCATCTCCATTTTTCTCTGTTCTACAGTACTTGCACCTAAATCCATTGCCTAGCTTATCGCCATGCTCCCAAACACTGTCGTGGTCCCGCTCCGCCATTCCCTAATACCTGCAAAAATGATTATTGCATAATAACAAAATTACAAATTAAATTACAAATCTACAACTAAAAATAACTGAGTAACTAACTATTAAGTATTAACTAACTAACTAACCTAACTATTAAGTATTAACTAACTAATCTAACAAGTAAACTAACGGGGTAAAGTTACCTAACTAACCTAAGTACCTAAGTACCTAACTAACCTAAGTACCTAACTACTAAGTACTACATAAACTACTGACTACTGAGTACCGACCTTATTAACAAATTAATTTAACTTCTAAGTTCTAACATGCTAACCACTTATTAACTAATTAATCTAACATTCTAACATGAAATGCTAACCTAACCTAACCAAACTACTAATTAAGGAGTAAGGTTAAGTACCTATTATTCTACTAAGTAATAGCCTAAGCACCCTAAGCAACTAAGCCCCTAAGCGAAAGTAATTAGCCACACAGTTAGCCACGCACGGGCCACATCATTAACGGCTAACCGCACTTACACGCCAAAACCGCTCGAAATACTGGCTAGCTAGCCGCTGATCTCATGATTAACCGTGGGCCAGGTCAGGCGCTGTGGTATGTCTGTGGCCCGCTCCCAGCTCCCTCCTCAGCGCAAGCGAAGCAGCAGTTAGCCGTCGGATCCGTGGCGGTTAACCGCTCCCGAGAGACAGTTCGGACGCAGCGGCTCGGCTCGGCTTCCTCCGCGCGTGGAGCTCGGATCTGGTGAAGTCTTTGGAGGAGGAGGGGAACGACGAGAGAAGCACAAGGGGATGGCTGGACGGCTGGAGAGGAGTGGGGAAAGTGAGGTGCAATGATTTCACGTGAATCACGGGCTTGGGAAAGGAAACCGAGGCACGGGAGCATCTCTACTGCAGGTAGCAGTGTTGCATATGTCCAACACTGTGAAAGCATCTCTCCTAAACCCCTGAAAGCACTCCATGCCATTGAGATTTGTTTGCAATTAGTTTCACCTATTTAATACATACAATCACATGAAATAATGAGATATATTTACAATTTTTAAATTTTGCTTAAACCAAAATGCTTAGAATAATGAATACTATTTTACAAATTTTATAGTAATTTTACTTCAAATTTGAATTTGACGAATTCATTAATTGCGGCCGTTTACAGGCGGTTTCCCAAACCATGAGTCAAGCGGAGCGCGTTAACCGGCTAACAATAACCCGGGCCAGGGTTAGCCGCCGGTTTTGTGATCCCTCGTAATAACCCGGGCCAGGGTTAGCCGCCGGTTTTGTGATCCCTCGTAATAACCCGAGCCAGCTGTGCTGGCGCCGCGAGGGCTGTAGAATGCCGCAACGGCGGCAACCGGCAAGTACGTGATCCCGAAATAGGAGATAATGAACTGGAGCGACGCGTTTGAGCCGAACTTCGCCTTCCGGCGCCGGACCACGTGTCCATGTGTACGGGCACGTACTCGGGCTGGTCCCTGCAGCCTAGTCGATCGACCGTGACATCACTGTCCACATGGTCAGATATCCGTATCAATTTCGTCCCATCCCTTGCGTGCGTGACCAAATTGCGTCTACTCGTGCACCGTGCAATTTAAATAGAAAAATATATTGTATACTTTTGTCCAAAGTTTCCTCTAAAACCACCTGTCATTCGGCCCGCCTCATTCCGCAACAAAAAAACCGCTGGTGATACTGGTACCTGTAAACCGCTATCACCGACGGTTCTATCATGGAACCGTTAATGATACTTTCATTGCCGGGTTGATTATTGAGCCGCCAGTGATAGCCTATTAGCACTGTGGTTCTAGATAGGAACCGCGGGTGATGTGACATTTTAAAATTTTTAGCTTTTTCAAATTTTATGAGCTCACATGAAAGCAAACTTTATATGTAAATTGTAGATTTTGATGAGAAGATCTACAACTTTTTAGTTGATATATGATATATTTCCATTTGAAGCCATTTGGATGCTCAAATAATCATTTAGTTCCTACTCCCACTGTCGCTGTCGACCATAATAGAATCACCGAAATTCTCAACCGCCATCAATATCGCCTTTTGTATTCTCGTCCACACAGAGATGCTGTCGAAAAGATAAAAAATCAATGAGTAATCATGGCAGCATGTAGGTCCAGCTCAAGATTAACAAAAAAGACAAGGTTGATGAAGTAGCTCAAGAGACCACTGTTGTCTTGTTAAAGATGGTGCTAAAGAAAACAATCAAATCACGCAGATTAGGTTGATCTCCCTCCTTTGCCAACTCAACAGACTCACCTTGGCCAAATTCAAAGGTTGGCCACCATGCCAAAACTATAAGGAGCATGTGGTTGCGCCTTCTAGAGCTAGCGTCGAAGCCCTCACTCAGATCCGAAATCCTGAAATTGATGATGGCCTACATCTAGCCCGAAGCTTGGAGTAACATGATATATAAGCCACACCGATTTAAACGCGCACCAATGCTATGATAAATTCTTCTCCTTGACAAGATGGAGAGGCCTTTATCGGTTAACCAGAAGTACCCCAACCTCCTATTCTCATCACAAAAGTAGACGTTGTCATCGACTTCGCTGCCTCCCACTCCATCAACAAGGAGCAAAAGATCCGCTTGATTCATCCATGGAGAAACCCTACAAACTAGTCCTATCAGACCAAAGCTACTGCTATAAACAACTCTGACACGAATCCGTCTCTGATCTCCCGCATTAGTAACCTGGAGGCTAAAGATGACGAGGAGACCAGGCGAATCCGCGTCATCTTTTTAATTAGCTAAATATACGAGCTCATCTTTAGCCTTGATTACAACGTGGATCGATGACAATCTCATGGCATGGGAAAGAGTCGATGGGGGTAGAGCTAGCCTAGAACCCATGACCAACATGGCGAAGACGGAGGTGCAGCGAGGATGAATCAAGCTGGACTAAAAAAACGCATTGTCGATGACATAGGCCCCATTATTTTTTAATTTTTAATTTTTTGCTTGTGCTAACAATGCCCAACACCGAAGAGGCTTCATTTGACATGAAGAATTGTCACGATATGTGAGTCAACCCAAGATACAACGGAGGGGGATTGGTGTTTCAATATTTCAGCATCGTCTTAAAAAAAGTTTTCTAATTTAAAGCTGAAAATCAAACATAGGGTAGAATTTAGAATTCGAAAGTGGAGTCTTTTTTAAATGCATTTTAAAATCTATGTGGTATTTGAGTGAGGAAGACAAAGCTATAGCTAGAGAAGCGGGATCCAATAGTGAAGCCAACCACCGGTTGATAGAAATCACTCCGGTTCAAGCACAAGGGTTTTTTAAATTGATTAGTAGTGTGGTGGTGGGGTTCGAGCACCTGAATTTGAGAATTGGCTAGTAGTGTGGTTGTGTAATGCTTTGTTATAAAGCGCACCACCTAAGTTTTGAGTCCCCACGAGGATAGTTTATATCTAATGGACCAAATCGCCAGATCTCCATGGTAATCCCTAAAAAGTAGAAATGTGCATGCCATATATAGATAGTAAATAACCTCTATCAAGATATGCCTTGAAGACAATCATATGAGATTTATTTTGTTTATCGATATATCTAAGCCTCTCAGCATGGGTGGATAAAAAGGTATATCTAAGCCTCTCAGCATGGGTGGATAAAAAAGTGCATAGCCATGCTAACATGATTAACTAAGAGCTAATTACATTTTGTATATCCATTATATTTGGCGAGCGAATGATCAAACTATCACATATATGTATATCAAGGTTCAATAGATAAGATTATTTATGCATTCGGGGTCAATATGTTCTACTAGGTACTGTTATTGATCTGTAAATTGTAAAAAGGGTTTGCGGGTTCATTGCTAACTTGTGGATGTTACTAGCAATTACACACTTAATAGGTTAAAATATGTCTAATAGATTTGATCAATTAATTGGTTTCACAAAAAATTAATCCATGTAGGATTTGGAGTCCTTGTAGGCCTCTAATGTAGAAGCATGTTAGCACTTCCGTATAAGGGGGGTGGCGGAGGTGGTGTGTGTGTGTGAGAAGGCTAGGAGAGCACGTCCACCACAAGCCCTAACTATCGCGCTCCACCCGCTCCTAGAAACCGTAGCCATGCGCATGTGGTGGTAACACATATACGCACGGGTGTGTTATCCTTGGAGGCGTGGATACCGTAGAGGCACAACTGCAATTGTGGAGGCGCTAGCTGATTGGTGAATCCTAGGACAACCACGTGAAGCTCAGCGACTCATGGGGATCAAAGCGAAGGCGATTAGGGAGGAGGGGACGTTTGACCATGACTGTAATACTCCGGCCCGATGTGTTGTGAGGCCCATGTGGCCCATGTGGTTGTGATGGTGGGATTAGTCCCATATTGCTAGTTGATGAAGAGTTATAATAGCATATAATGCCTGTTGGAGCCAAACATAGCACCCCGAGTTAACCCTTTTGGACGAAGCGAGGCCGAAAAGTCTAAGTGGGTGCTATGCATGCGTGGGCCGACCTCGTGGTGGGCTAGACTCTAGCGATTTTGGGCGGGTGTTACAGATGGTATCGAGCATCAACCCTCATTGTCGGCGGTCGTGTGGGCTTAGTTGTGCGAGCATATTGCGCATGGCTTGTGGGGGCCCAGAGTGGTCACACAGCATGGCATATGGGTCGGCACTAAACGCACGGCCGTATACCGAGGGGGATCCTGGATATTTGCCGCTTAGGCGGTGTGCTGACGAGGGCGTCAGCTCATTAAGGGTGGGTGAGTGTAATACTCCGGCCTGATGTGTTGTGAGGTCCATGTGGCCCAAGTGGTTGTGATGGTGGGATTAGTCCCATATTGCTAGTTGATGAAGAGTTATAGTAGCATATAATGCCTGTTGGAGCCAAACATAGCACCCCGGGTTAACCCTTTTGGACGAAGCGAGGCCGAAAAGTCTAAGTGGGTGCTATGCATGCGTGGGCCAGCCTCGTAGGTGGGCTAGACTCTAAGCGATTTTGGGCCAGGGTGTTACAGAAATGTAATAACCCGTTGGGCCTTGGCCCAGGCCCAACCCCAACCAAGGGAGTTAAAGGTGTGGGGGGAGGGGACGACGGTTTTCCAGGGAAAAACCTAGCCGCCGCCTTCCTGCTGTCCTCCCCATCGCCTAGCCGCCGCCGTCCTCGTGCGCCGCCCCTGCTGCCGTTCCCGTCGCCGCCCAGCCACCGTCTCGCTGCCGTGCAAGCACCGCTATCCGAGAGCTGCGTCGCCCGATGGCAGCGTCGCCGTGGCCGCCAATAACCGCACCGTCTCGCCGCCGCCGTGCCTCCGCCGTGCTCGGCAGCGCCATGCCACTGGGCTCCTTGCCCTTCTGCGTTTCTTGGTGATCGACGGATTATGGCGAGGAACCGGCTAGGAGGGAAGGGAAGAGGAAGATGGTAAGGGAAACCTAGGGTTTCCCTTCGTTTTTAATTTCTCCCTTAATTTTTCTTTCAATACACCAATTGGGTGTGTTCCCATGGAATTTCCCTTAATTACATGATAAATTGCGTAGATTAGTGAGGAATAGCTATAGGGGGTGAATATTTAGTAGTTCGGAACTATATGCAGCAAGTTCGGATGAGATTTTCAAATATTTAAAATCTGATTCAGAATTTGGTTATATGAAAGAAATTGTGCGTCTACGTCTTAGCTCTGTTTTGAGTACAAGAGCGCGTTAATCGGATAAGCAGATTGGGAGATATGTTGAGTTTAGTGTTTGCTGTCCAGAAAACTAAATCCCTGATTTAGTTAAAAGTTTATTAGTCGTAGATGGGTTATTTTGGAGGAGGGCGATTGTCGGCGTGATGTAGTTTACCCATGTTGCTCTTCCAGATAACGATGTATTGAGATTTATTATTATGCTCTATAGGTGGAGGTATGGAATCCACGTCGACTACCCATCATTCTAATTCTCGCGGTTGAAAGGCAAGTATATGTTAAACACATGTTTGTTTGATGCTATATGACAATGTGGTTCGATTGCTTTGTGATTGTTCTTATTTTATGGTTGGAAGATGGGTTTGTATTATTTTGATGCAATCTGAATGTTTTGCTATATATAGTTAAACGGTGAAGGTTTATGATAGTTGTATGACAGAGAAGAGGCATTATTGCATCATGTGCATATGAGCCAGGTCGGTGAGAAAATCACTTTTGACTAGTCCGGTGAGGTCGGTGAGAAAGTCAAAAGTGACTAGTCCGGAGTGCTCTGAATTCCTACTTGGTAGGCACTCCACGGGAGTGGAGTAATTGGTCCCCGTCTGAAAAGGACGGGCAAGGTGTGGCATCGACGGGTGCGCACCTAGCTATACCGGTATGAGCTCACAGTACAGACGCATGTGCATTGCATCGCATTGCAACGAATGGACGAGAAGTGGTTTGTTTGGAGTATCTGGATTGACGATTGTTTTTGTTTCTAGTGTGAAGAGGATGAGCTTATAAAGTGATCTTCTGGTTCTCGTATTTGTATTCCCTAGTTTATGCATATACTTTGCTGAGTATTGTTGAATACTCACTCTTGCTTTTATTTGGTTTTTAGGTACAGATGATGTTAATCATGCATGGGGATGGGAATATAGAACTTGGACTTGAGCACTCACTACCTCTCACATCATAATTAGTGAAATTATGAAATTTACTTAGTAGTTGATCGTTTTGTATAACTGGAAGTTATAGTTTCTTTTGTAGTTTCTTTTATGGTTAGTGGCTGATGGATAATGGTTATATTCTTCTGATATAAATTGTCTGTTGTGGATGCCCATATAAACAGAGGAAATGCTGTCGAAATTTTACAGTTTCTGGGTAGTTAGTAGCATTCTGAGTTCTCGAGGAACTGGGGTGTTACAATGACGTGTACGACTACTTCTCGTACCACAATTTTGGAACTAGCTTCTCTAACTCTTTTTCTGTAGCAACCATGTGTCAAAGGGTAACGGTCGGTGATCCCCTACTTGCATTTTTTAAATTGTGCTAATGTAGCGTACCTGTTCTCCTTGGACCTCTCCAATAGATTAGCTATATCATACTCTCCAAAATTAATATGGGCATATATGTACTAGTCTATATGCATCTTTGAATCCGCTACATGCTAACACTCAACAGTGCCCCATCTCCGTAGCAGTGAAATTTAGGGCACAATATTGAAGAGGTGAATAGTGATGGATAGTGAACAAGGGTTTAAATCACATTTTTTGCGGTTTCACAGCGAGGCCCGAAAAAAATATAAAAGCTATAGCAGGCTATCGCGGAAGCTATTCTATTTAGCGTTTTAATAGGAAAATTATATAAATATGAAATATTTGTATAATATTAGTCAAATCCGACTAAATAAGGTGCATACATGTTACTTTAGCAATACTTGCAATCTAATGGATGTCCATATAATCATAATTAATATGTAGAGTAAATTACCGTGATATATTATTCTACAATTTCATTATAGAGAAACTTGACGAAGTGATCATTTATTAGTTTTATATCAATGTTATCATCATGTAAAGTTCAATTATGTAAGAATGAGTGAGGATATAACTAAACATATAACTTATGGATGGATGTTCAAAGGAAATTTAAAAAAGTGGTATAGCGGAGCTATAGCGGTTATAAAAATAGCGGAAATAGCACCAAATTTAGCGGCTATAGCGGACATAGCAGTGTTCGCGTGATTTTGGTACCTACCGTAGCGTTTTACGTCCAAAAAAGCTATAGCAGGCTATTTAAATCCTTGATAGTGAATATTGAATATAGAGAGACAAAAGTGAATAGGGACGGTGAAATGAATAGTGATGGGACAATGCCTCCACACTATAAAAGAAAAGTATTGAGGTTAGGAGCGATGTATTTTTTTATAGCTAGTTGACTTGGCATTGTTGGAGATGTTTTTAGTTTCCTAGTTTAAAACTAGAGACACTAATGAAAGTAGAATACACACCCCTTGATAGCTTGGTCGAACTCATCGTACACACAGTGGACTCAATGACCAAGGATAGACCATCATATTTATAGTCGAAGCTAGCACCACGGTTGACAGACATAATAGTGTGAGGTACTTTTGACGGTTAACCCCGAGCCGTCAAGGGCAACCTCTATTAACGCATACGGGTTGTCAAGAATTCGAAAATCGCTAAGTTGGGTGAAAGTCTCCCTCTCCAACTGAATTCTTAAAAGGTAAAATCCTTAAGTAAGGATGGTAAATACTCGACGGCCGAAGTAGGTACCATCGAGAGAAAGAAAAGAAAATATAAAACCGGCGAGGCAGGGGCGCAAACTCCAACCCACAATGCAGAAATAGGTGCTCGCAGGAAGAAAATTTGAAGAGACCCGGGTCTCTCCAAATCAAAAAAAGACCCTGTCCACCTGTAAGAAAGATGGCATTACCTCCATGCCGAGGAAGACGGGCGGGTCGGCGTGCCATCTGGCGGGCCGGACGACGGCGGCGCCCCTCCGGCCGGCCGGACGACGACGGCGCACCTCCGTCGGCTTGGGCTCAAGTACATCGCCGCGAGTGAAGGAGGCGTCGAGGTTTGTCGTGGTCTTGTTGCGGTCGTCGGCGGAGGGCGGATGGCGGCGGCGTTCCTCCGGCGGCGGCATGCCTCCGATGGCGGCGGGCGTCGTCGAGGCCCGTGGATCTTGTTGGGTTGGACGATGGAGGCCGAGGGCTGGATGACGGAGGCCGGAGGATGGACGACGGCGGCTCCGGTGGTCGGCGGGTTTGGCGACGACGCTGCGTGCCCTCCGTCGCCGCGCAAGCCAGCCCGTCGAGAGAGACGAGCAGGAGATCGGGACGAGAGGAGAGAAGCTGCGATTTGGGGATTTTTTTGGTGGAGAAGGTTTAGTCATGCTTTAAGATTTAGGGAGGACAGGTGTCATCAATCCGGGTGAGATCTTTTTCACGTTGGAGAGACCCGGGTCTCTCCAAATTTTCTTCCGTGCTGGCACCAGGCCTTCAAACTCCAACTCACGGAGCGCCGGAGCGGACTAAAAATGACTTTTAAGGAATGCTTTGAAGCCCCAGAATCATTCCTCGTTTGGAAGAGGCGTCTTTAAAAAACGAAAAAACGAATACTAAAAAGGGGAGGGCCAAAATGATTATAAAATAATATCCTTCCCAACCGTACACGAAATTCCCCTCTTGTATGTATATATAGACACACACACACCAGCCCTCGGCCCTTCCTCCCCTGCTATTCACTGCCACACCATACCCATCCCAGCCGGAGGCAGACGTGGAGGAGAGATGACGCAGGACGTGGAGATGGCGGCACGGAACGGCGCTGTTGCCGGCACCGGCGCCGGAGCCGGCGGGGCGTATCCCCCTCCCCCTCCGCGGCGCCACGGCGACGACCTCGACGTCGACGACGACGGCAAGCCGAGGCGGACAGGTAAGCAGACGAGGATCGAATCTCGCAGTGATTGCAGCCGTATCTTCCCTGCCCTTTTTGGTTCCTTTAGCGGCTAGCTTGCGCGCCACCCCCCCCCCCCTTCGTGGCGTGAAAACTTTCCGTGGATTCGAAAGCAGACACCGAGAAAACACCAAGAGCGTGTGGTTTTGGTTTCATGTGTGTGTGCGCGCGCGCGCGTGTTTCGTCCTTGCTGCTGCGACGGCGGCGGCGCGCGCATGTCTCGTCTTCTCCCGACGGCGTTCGCCTCCGCGTCAGACCGTCAGTTCGCTTCCCCTTCCGGGGACCGACGGCGAGGGCACAGACAAATGAGAGAGAGAGAGATGCACAGGAGTATTTCGAATTATTGAGCGCATTTATCGCTGTTTTGTCTGGTCAATCTGCATGCTCTGCATCGTTAGTTGTACGGGGGGAGCGGCCAGATCAAGGGCGTGTTCTTTTCGGCTTAAATCTAATTAAATTTAAGTAATTTAAATTTATCTTTTTTATTATCAAATGGCACAGTACTTAGGAGTCATTTTTTATATGATTTTAAATAGTTTTATTAAATTTTTTATAATTTTTTTGTTATTTTTCGAAATCACTAAAAGGTCTTTGAGTGATCATAACTTCTTTTATATATTAAAATTTTCAGTAACTTTAAGAAAACAAGGGCCAAATCTTTTGAATTGAGAGCTAAGAACGGGGGAGCCGAATTAGGCTGCCTCAGCATCGTTCGTTGTACGCTGCTAAAATTAGTCACACCAACACACCATTCAACACGAAGCTGAATACAAATCGAAATGACGATGCAAGAAAAGCATTAACTAGGAGTAGTAAAGAACAGCGGGGCTAGGCTGGATAAATAATAATTAGTTAAAGCCTTTTCCGTTTTTCTTTTTTGGGCTGCACACAAGAACATGGGGCCGTCTACGGTCTACGTGTACTCGTATATCCTCTGACGCGAGTGGGCCAGCCAGAATTTGTCGGAGGCGGATACACTCTCTCTTAGAGCATCCACATCTGCTACTCTATCCCCACCCTCTATTTCACTATTAGAGTGTCCCTCTATCCTTCTCTCTAAATTTTCTTCAGACTTTACACTGCACTCTAAAAGATTCCTTTCTGACATTAGACACTTTATCCAGAGCTACAGTATTATAGAGTGCCTGCTACGGATGCTCTTATTACTACTAATTCTTTGTACGCATCGCGCACAAACCGAGGCATGGGTCACAGGCTGGTCAAACATCGCCGTCTCCATGGTCAATTCGGACGGAGATCGAATTGGCATTGCGGTAGTGTGGCCTCTGCACCATGCTGCAGCAGCAGCATACGGCTGATCCATATGTCAGCGACTTAACTGTAGAGGACAGTAACTACAGAGGATCTGGATCCGGCTGTGTGATTCTTGTACGAGTCAGTTCGGTAGGCAACGGCCACAGATGGGTTTCAAGAGCTTCGGAGAATTGGCTCTGAGAAGATGAAATTCTCGTCCAGATGCGCCTACGATTCGGATGACTGTTGGTCGTAGACTCGTAGTCATTATAAAATCTCGTACCGAGATTACAGTGTTGCGTCCTCACCCTCTCTCGTGTACATTTATAGAACCCCTCTGAAAACTTTGAATTCTAGTTTTGGGTCCAAGAGTAGAGAGAGACAGAGAGTTGAAGCTCTGTTAGCGTCAGTAGTCAGCCTGACCGAGGGCACGGTAGCCGATACGGCACCTTGTACTGCCTGAGACCTACCGCTGCTGCCAAATTTTCAATAAAGCACTCAGGTGTGAAAGCGTCATTTTGGCTGGCCTTCCCGGCTGTTTCCTATTGGTCAAGAATCTGTTTCCCTGACGCAGAGCCTGCATAGTACCATCTTTCTTTACAGTTATCTAACTATTCTTTTCATTTGCTTATCTTCTTAAAAAATACAAGTGAACTTGTTCTTTAATCCCTTATTCTATCTTAAAGGCGGTGTAACATCTCTAAAAAACAAGTCAAGCGAAGAAGATCCGACTCTTAAAAATACATACGGAATCTCAGAGACCATATAAACAACCGAGGAGAATAAGATCTAATTTTGGCAGAATTGGTACACACTTTCCAACAATTTCTTTGGAGGAAAAACAGCTGATCAAGAGCTTGCGATTTTAGTACGAGATTTGTGTTTTCATGGAATAGCGGGAGAAAAAAAAATCAAAAACGCAGGCGGGCGAACGGGCGGGTGTATGGCGGGAGTATTTTGCTGGTGATGCAGGCCGCATGATTGCGGGTCTGCTGGCCATGCTCTAAGAGCAAGGTTTAAGAAATCACTAATCGTCATACGTCAGTCGAATGGTGAGCTGGGAGTTAGGGATTAATTTGATTATGGAGGATTAATCTAAGATTAATCATCTAAGATTAATCAGTAGACATTAATTTGCACATTTTTAGACATTTAGCAATTTTTTTACCTTGCAAAATTCACTTTTTTTTTCTAATTTGTGTAAACACTCGCCCATCTCTTGTCCCTTATGGGCCATTCTACCCGGACCTACCCATATCTCTTAGCCCTAAGAGCAAAACTAGCAAAGGCTCTATTTGCACTGTAGAGCACATCACACATCCAACCCTGGTTTTGCTTAGCGGCAATCAACCACAACTTCATTGAAGTGAGGAGCAGAGGAAGGCTGAGAGCGAGCCGGCGTTGTCCTCCCTGGTTCCCAAAATCCTAGCCCAAATACCCTTTGCCCTCTTCACACGTGGGGTATAAATTTTAGTTTAGATTAACTCTACTCAGCCGAAGGTTATTTCATGTGTAAGGTACAAAATTTTAATTTTTTTGAAGAAGGGACAGGAGGACTACCGACCTTTTCCATTTAAGCAGAAGAAAATAAAAGAAAAAGCCCGCAAGCGCGGGGTACAACCATAGCGTAACGCTACGACCCTAACAAAAGCCAGGACACCACCGGCCACCGCCGGGACTAAAACACACACCTAGAGAGGGAACGCAGTGCTGCCGCTGCCACCTAGGCCGAAGGCCTTACAGGAAGGGGAAAGAGAAATACAGGGGAAGGAAGAAGAACAACGCAAGGCACAACCAGCCCCAAGGCAAACGTCGCGAGCGACCTTCGAGTGGAGCCGGAGGAGGCACCGTAACCACCCACCTCCGAGCCAGTCCGACGCCCGACGCGTCAGGAAGGAGCACCGAGCTATCGTCGCCGAAGACCTCCACAGCGAAGCAGGAACCACCACCAACCCGTGCCACAGTCTCATGAACCGAGCAAGCCACCAGCGCTAAGGGAGCGCCTCCCACGTCCACGAGCAAACCGAAAAATACCCATCGGCTGCCGAGGCTACCCAAACCAACACCTCCTAAGAGAGAGGGGGAGGGGGGGACGAGGCCGGACGCCACCACTCCGACAGGGAAGGGGGGCTGGAAGAGGTGGCGGCGAGGACAAAACGGGCGCTCCCCAACTGGACCATCGAAACCTCCCCCAGATGAAGAAGGAAGGGACTGGGGGAGGGTCGGGGGCACACGGCCGAGCCACCACTCTCGAGAAGAAGGGAGAGCCAGTGGGGTGGGGGCGGAGCAGCAGCCGCTGGGAGGACAAGGTGACGACCTACTCCAGCCAAAGCCGCGGCAAATGGGGGAAGGGAGCACCCTCGGTGATGCCTCCAACGAGGGGAGCGGCGACAAAATTTCAATTTGGACTAACTCTACTAAGCCTTGGTTTACTTTGTTCACGTGTGGGGCAGTTTGGACGGACTCTACCCAATGTCTCAGCCTAGGGTTACTCAGGCTAATTAGGTTGGCTGACCATTATTGGCTAACTAGAAGTGAAATTGCATCTGGTCACCACCGGGATTAATCGTTGATTAATTAGGGACTAATACCAATTTTTATAACTTTGCCTAAGAGCATCCCCAACTCACCCCCAAATGCACCTCTTTTTCAAAATTTTTCAAATGCAGTAGGAGGGAATTTGATGTATGTGAGAGGGAATTTGCACTGCGCGGGTTACTGAAGCAGTTACTGTAGCGATAGAGGAAAATTTGAAGGCCCTGCTGGGGATGCTCTAAGAGTCTAGGTTTTTCTCTAGTTTTTAAATTTGGAGGGAGGCCAGCAACGTGGAGGCATGGTAGTGAAAGGTCGTTGCACCGAATGGTTGCTCGCTTGGAGAAGAGAGGAAAGCGATAGGAAACAACTCGCATATAAAAGTGGCAAGTTGGGGTATTGGGGTTTTTGAATGGGAAAACGATCAGACGGTTTTGCACAATTTAATGGGAATTAGGAGTAGAATAATTCCATAACAATTAACATTGCATCACTCTTATCTTAGTCAAGTTGGTCTAAGCTGTGGTGATGTGATGTGAGAAAGGAAAACATTTTTTGCAAATTTTTTGACTGTTGAGGGCATAGTCGATGTTCGGTAGGGCTGTTAAGAAATCATGGACAAAAATTTTAGGTATTTTTGATCATAACTCCATTTATTTAAGAAATAAAAAACTAAATTCACATATGAGCGACCCCTTAAATTTGACTTAAGAGGATAACAAAGGTACCAATTTGTAAAAGCAAATTTTGACACTACTAGAGAGGTGGACTTTACCACCGAAACATCTCTATCGGTTAACTACAAACCAGTACAGACGAGTATCACTATGTTTAAGTCACGAACCGGTAGTGATGCCTCATAGAAAGTAAAAGTTAAAGAGAGTGCATATGTATATCACTACGCAATGGTGGGTGGGTTAGCTAGAAGGATGAGTCTAGAGGACAAAAAACAATAACCCTTTCTCAGAAGATGTCCATAACCTTTTTTTTCCTAGCCATGGGTAACCAGGCAAGCGTTCAGCCCTTGTTTCAACTGTAAGATTTTCACGAATATTTATCCCTCTTTGATTGGACCGAAACATTGAGGGTCCTTGAAAATAAAGGAGATTTTTTAGTTCTTTCAGAAAAACCATACAAATCATCGAAGAAACGACTATGGTAAAAAAAAAAGAGAAAGTCAAGCCATATCTTTTAGTTGCCTTAAGCAGAAAAAAATGACCTTTGATAGGGAAACTTCGTGTTAGTGCTGAGAGTTTGGGCCGGGCTATCCGGGCCGACTCGGGCATGGTCCGAAAAAGGCAGCCCGAAGCACAGCACGGCACGGAAAAATCGGGTTGGGCCGGCACGGCTCGACCAGGCTCGACGGGCTGCCCGGCCCGGCCCGACTATCCGGGCATGCTTGGGGCGGTTCGGTCCGAAATGATGCACAAGTCAGTAGTTTGCGTTTTTCGAGATCTTCTGTTGTTCGGGTGAACTTCTGTTCAACACGAAAGTTGTAGATAATTTCGAGGCGCGTCCTTTTTTTGCAGACAAAATTTTCATTTGAGCAACGTATGAATTTATAAAAATTATTTTCTTCGCTGCCTACTTTATGGCCGACAGCACCGTCCTCGGTAATGCACTATTTTCGAGGTCTTCTGTTGCTCGGATTAATTTCGGTTGAACACGAAATTGTAGATAATTTCGATACGCATCTTTTTTATGTATATAACTTTTTCATTTGAGCAACATATGAATTTTCTAAAAAAATCATTTTATCTGTTATTTTGTCACATATGCCGTGCTCGGACTGGCCTGCCGTGCTTTTGTACCGTGACGGGTCTAGAATTTGGCACTCCGTGCCGGTCCGGCACAGTCCGAAGTGCTGACCAAGCCGTACCGGCCCGAGGCACGATGGCCCGGGCCAGGCCAACACAACATGGCCCGATTCCCACCACTACTGTCGTCAGGCGAAGGTGGATGCTTTCGTACACTCTTTACAATCTTGGAAAATCGAATAAAAAAGATGCCAATTTTTAGCCACGGCGAATCCCGTCGGTTGTTTCAACGGGAGATACGGGCACGGCCACCCTCTACCTGCAACCAGCGAATCCCCAACTGGGCACGCCTTTGTTGACTCGAGCAGGCCGGCGGTCGACGCCGACCGGCGTTGGGGTGGTGAGCTCACCGGTGCAACAATAGCTGCGCCGTAGGCCGGCGCATTCTGACATTTTGGCACGCACCTCTACGCACTAGGACCCTACATGCGCCCATTAGGAGGAGATGAAGTCAGAGATGGAGCAGCTCTAGGAGCGGGAGCAGCCGAGCAGGGCTGTTACCGGCTGTACTTGCAGAGTACTTGGCCATTTTAGGGGCAGTAGCATGACACATCCGACCATGCAGTCATGCACATAGGATATACGAGTACTGTAGCCTTTTGTCATGGCGGACGGAGAAGTCAGAGGCCGTAGCGTAGCACACCAACCCACTGTGATGGCGGCGGACGGAGTTTCATGAGGCCTCGCTGAGTTTGGGCTGAGAGGATGACGAGGGAAACGTGTCTCCCTGGTTCAATGATTTTGCTTGGACTTGTGAAACTGTGGGCCTCAATCATTTGGTAGATTTCGGTCCTCTTTTGATTCGCAGGTGTGGTTTGGTTTTTTAATTGTAGTTGAAAAGGTTGAGAGTTTTCAAAAAGAGACTTAGAAGAGATAAAAAATATTTAATTTCTTTTTGAGATTTTTAAGAAAAACCTCACAAAGTCATCAAAAATTATTACAAAATTTTGAATGGTTTGTAAAAAATGATAAATTTTGCAAACCGAACCAGAACCTGCCAAAACAGCGAATCAAAGAGAACCTTCATTAGGCGCTGAATTTTTCATCCATTATTAAAAACAATCTGGATTAAGGGCTTGCTCGATGGGGATAGGATATAAATTTGGGTTGCAACATCACTTTAGCATATGAAATTTGATAATTAATACAGGATGGAATGTAGGGAGTAAAAAATAGGATTGTTGTTGGATAGATGAATATTGATACATATTACATAGAAGGCATAACAGTGAAAATATGTTTGTTAAAACATGTGCACTGTTGGACGTGCCTAACAAAACAAAAAAAAATGTTTTTACAGTTAGCGAGCTTATCGACAGGATCTGGTTCTACTTCTGAATTTCTGATTATTCCATATTCTGGACAGAAACCAAAATCGGTGTTGCGATATTGCTAGAAATCTATCAGCCTTTAGTGCAAACTGACCCAATTTCAGTCCAGCGCTTTCGCACCCAACCTAAAAGTTTAGAAACGAATTTTGCAAAGGTTTTAGTGTTTAATTTTCGTGAGATGAGTTCCAGCTTTCGGCTGCAGAAACAGAATTCGAAACCCTGTGTGCAACCGAGCATGATATCACCAAAGCGTGGATTAGTGCTGTACAAGCCCCTTGATCGAATTTCAAATTGGAACTACAATGATGGGATAGCAAAGTTTCTTGGTGACTAACAAGCTTGTCTTCTTGAGCAGGAACGGTATGGACGGCGAGCGCGCACATCATCACGGCGGTGATCGGCTCCGGCGTGCTCTCCCTCGCCTGGTCGACGGCGCAGCTCGGCTGGGTCGTCGGCCCTGTCACCCTCATGCTCTTCTCCGTCATCACCTACTACACCTCCGGCCTCCTCGCCGACTGCTACCGCGCTGGCGACCCCGTCACCGGCAAGAGGAACTACACCTACATGGAAGCCGCCGCGTCGTACCTAGGTAACTAGTGTATAGTATGAAGCACCTGCGTGTGCCTGCATCAGCTGAACGGACGAGTTTCTCTGAAGATTGTCGACCCATGAACACGCTCGTGTTTTGCAGGTCGCTGGCAAGTCTGGTCCTGTGGCTTTTTTCAGTATGTCAACCTGTTTGGAACTGCCATTGGGTACACGATCACAGCATCCATCAGCGCGGCGTAAGTTGATATATCCTGAAATTTCACCAGATTCTTCTCTCCAACATTCACAGAATTTTAATCAGATTGAACTTCGTCGTTTGATGTTCTCCTTTTGATTTGGATGCACCGATGATCATTATCGACAGGGCTATACACAAGTCCAACTGCTTCCACGACAACGGCCACAAGGCCGACTGCAGCGTCTACATCAACTCATACATGATCGTCTTCGGCGTCGTCCAGGTCTTCTTCTCCCAGCTCCAGAACCTCCATGACCTGTCGTGGCTGTCCATCCTCGCCGCCGTCATGTCCTTCTCCTACTCCACCATCGCCGTCGGCCTCTCGCTGGCGCGGGCCATATCAGGTGCACTAAATTTCACCAAAGAAGACATGTCTCTCTCATTTACAGGGTTCATGGCTTCATCATAATTCTCTGATACTACTAGATCTCTGCATTGCGTGATGTTCTTTTGCAGGTTCTACTGGTAAGACTACTCTGACTGGCACTGAGGTTGGAGTTGATGTCACCTCAGCCCAGAAGATATGGCTCGCATTCCAAGCGCTCGGCGACATCGCCTTCGCCTACTCATACTCCATGATTCTCATAGAAATTCAGGTATGCAAGAACTACTACATGGAGAACGTTCAGACTTTGACACATGACTGGCTTCTCTTAACGCTGAAACTGAACCTGCATTGGTTCAGGACACGGTGAGGTCGCCGCCGGCGGAGAACAAGA
The DNA here is from genome assembly GCA_036346415.1 of Raddia guianensis. Lineage (NCBI taxonomy): Eukaryota > Viridiplantae > Streptophyta > Magnoliopsida > Poales > Poaceae > Raddia > Raddia guianensis. The sequence continues at coordinate 11,964,071 of CM070539.1, forward strand.
CGATGAAGAAGGCGACCCTGTTGGGCGTGTCGACGACGACGGCGTTCTACATGCTGTGCGGCTGCCTCGGCTACGCGGCGTTCGGTAACGCCGCGCCGGGGAACATCCTGACGGGGTTCGGCTTCTACGAGCCCTACTGGCTCATCGACTTCGCCAACGTCTGCATCGTCGTGCACCTCGTCGGCGCCTACCAGGTTTTCTGCCAGCCCATCTACGCCGCCGTCGAGGCGTGGGCCGCCGCGCTCTGGCCGGGCGCCGGGTTCGTCACCCGCGAGTACCCCGTGCTCGCCGGCAAGCGCTGCAGGTTCAGCCTCAACCTCTTCCGGCTCACGTGGAGGACGTCGTTCGTTGTTGTCAGCACGGCGCTCGCCATCGTCATGCCCTTCTTCAACGACATCCTCAGCTTCCTCGGCGCCGTCGGGTTCTGGCCGCTCACCGTCTACTACCCGGTGGAGATGTACATCCGGCAGCGGCGGATACGCAAGTACACGACGAGGTGGGTGGCGCTGCAGACGCTCAGCTTCCTCTGCTTCCTCGTCTCGCTCGCCTCAGCGGTCGCCTCCATCGAAGGGGTCACCCAGTCGCTCAAGACCTACGTCCCGTTCAAGACGAAGACGTGACGAGAAGGATTGGATCTCCCACCTAAACATGAAGTCATGTGCATATTTCGATAGCCGTTGGATCCGCTCTAAGATCTGTACGAGATCCAAATCTCAGACGAATTTCAGAGCGGATCTAATGACTATCATATGTGCATGTAACTCTATGTACATGCGAGTCCATTTTCGGCGGCGACGAGAGGTAAAATGTCTATGAAAATGTGACACCACAAGGTAGCTCAGTGGTTAAGTGCGCTTGTTGCCGGTGAAAAGGAAGGGTTTCATGGAGGATTGTTATGCGGTCGTGTAGCTCAAAAAGCATGACAGAGTTGAGAGTGTATAGAAGCTTTGGTTCGTATAACATTTGAAAGTTGACTAGCCTTGTTCTCAACTGCTCTCTTGTTACAATTCTTTTTTAATGTTGAGAGCGGCTTGACTTATTGTTAAGCAACCTTCGGTTGTTGAATCTGCTTCTCGAAGCTAGGCTACTTCGTTTATATGATTTTTAAAAGATTTTATAGGTAGCATTGTGACAATAAAAGAAAGGGAGGCACTATTTGGCAGGCGTCTGCAATTTCAGCATTTGTTTAGGCACATGCCGTTTACATGCGTGTAGACCTTGCACAAAAAAATTCCACTATCGTAAAACATTTTTTTCAATATTGGAAATGTGGAAAAACAGTAGAAAATTAGTGGAATTTTTTGCGCCTTCACGATTTCGCAAATTATACGAGCAAAAAATCTCTCGACGTGAAAAACAGAAAACAAAACAAAATTTATAATATACAGAAAATAAAAGAAATCTATAATAAACAGAAAACAAAATAAATCTATAATAAACATAAAACAAAATATATCTATACAAAATCAACCTCGTGCAAAAAATTCCACTATCGCGAAGCGTTTCTTCCATAAATGTAAATGTGGAAAACAGTAGAAAAAAGTGAAATTTTTTGCGCCCGCATGTTTTGGCTAATTGTAGGCGCCTACAAAATAGCACTTGTATAAAAGAAAAGTCAAATCACTTTTCCTTTCACCTAAGTATAATCCCTCTCAACATGCTCGAAATATGTCGAAAAAGTACAAAGGTTGAATCCCAGAGATCAACCCTGTGTGCATTTAGCGTCGGCTTAATTAGGATTAAAACCAACACCTCACAAATTTACGACAAGCTAGTACCAGACCAAACTCACGAAGGAGTAATTTTACTACGTACAGGATTCAACATAGTATGGCTCAGAGCTAGTTTAAAAGCCAAACAAGCTAAAATATTACAACGCCAAAAGTCTAACCCATATTAGAGTACTTAATAGTGGAATATCAAACACCTGGAAATCCGTGGCATCGCCATTCCACCCAAGCAGGCTTAGCGACGGAGGTCCTCCCAGATCGCATTGAAACCATTATTGTCCAACGCGTCATTTGTGCCGACGTAGTCGTAGGAATCTTCATTATCTTCATAGTTCCTAAAAAAGTGAGTGGGTGCGAGGGTAAATGCGCAATCAAACTGTACTTGTGAGTCAATACCTCACCTGATGCAAATAGTGATAACAAGCTTTGCAGTGGGGCTAGGTTATTCTGTTCGTGGAAACTGAAAATGCTATACTTTGAAAACCTATGACTTAGCCATTTGAAAAATCAAAGACGTTACATGGTCGAATACGTCGGGTTGTTTTAAAATTTAAGGATAAATTACATTCGTGACAACATGTTACATAGCTATGAAATACGTGTCCTGATTCGTAGACCCATGGCATGGCTATGAACAGGGTTTCCACAAAAATGAAATATTAGTGTCCATAGATATGAAAAAACTATCCCAATAGATACGACGAGATCGACTAACCATGGTCATGGCTAACAATTTTCCATCTTCTGGCGAACGCATGGCCATTGCTATGGGAACATTTCCTAGGAATATGGCGATAAACTCACCCTCGTTGAGGCATGATCTCGTTGAACTCAACTATGGCCTGGATTTGTAGATCCTATTTATGATAATGAGGGTATTGGACTTGAATTTGCACTGGAGCAGACCTGTCACCCAAGGACATGGACTATTACTTTAGCTTATCAAGTGCAAGGAGTCCTCAGGAAAGGTCACAGCACATTTCCATATAGATCAACTTGGGATACGCACAATCTTTCAAAACTTGTGGTCTAGCATGACATGTGGGCCCAATGAGGTGGGATTTTATTTTATGTTTTGTTTCCATAACTAAGCATCTATCCAACGTGCCACATGGGCAAAACCGTTCCAAAAATCACCGTGAGGGGTTATCTGCACATTTCTCACAGTTTCGTAGGGTAGAATACTTGGTTTCATAGTTCGGAGAATATGTAGACGAAGCGCAATAGTTCGTGCTGTAATATAGACTTTTTAGAAATTAAATTAATTAGCATTAAAGATGAAATTTTTCTTTGGACAATTGATTAACATACCATATTAAGAAAATATATTTTAAGGGCAAAACATATTGACAAAATATGTTTGCAACTCATAAAAAACATATTACTGTCATGATCGTCATGCATGACCCAACCACTCGGCTCGTGTACACTTGTTGCTGGTTCGCCTCATGTCATATTACTTTCAGGTTCATTGCTTGTGCCTCTGTACACTTAATTAGCTCTGTCGTGGGGAGCAAAGGAGAGGAGCATCGCCGGCGTGGGTAGGGAGGAGCAGAGGAGGCGGCACGGCGTCAGGGCGAGAGGAAGGGCGTGGCGATGACACGAACGGGAGGAGGTTCGCAACTCGCAAGGGGGCATGGTGAGAGGAAGAAAGAGGGGGGAGGGGCGACCCTGTATCAAGTGATCATGGTGACGATGACACTACCAATGGCTCGCTATCGATCACTTTAGGATTAGGAGCGGGGAGGAGTGAACTAATCGGTCTTTTTTTTTTTTACATAATTCTGATCGACTCTGTTGTTTTTTTTCAAGGGAAAGACAGGAGAGCTACCGTCCATTCATTGATAGAAGAAGAACGGTGCGACGCATCAAAGTTACAAGAGTTAAAACGCAGCAAACCTGCTGCACACCCCGGCCAGACGGCCGCGCCCACACGCGCAAGGCCAAGAGACCTTGCGGAGACACACAACTGGAAGGGAAGGGGAGAGAAACAACACCGGCCACGCCGGACGCACTACCAACACACACAACGACGGACGACTCCGAATTAGCAGACCCAGTAGACAATCAGGAAGTGCAGCAGTGACAAATACGATGCCTCCAACAAGATAACGACGGGTAAGACCCGCCGCCATCGTGCGACCACCAGGGTTTTCACCCAAAAGGAGGAAAGTGGCTGTAAGATGATGCCTCCAACGAGGGGAACGTTGAAAGAGGATCCTAAGGCCTAGAGGGGGGTGAATAGGCAATTTTAATTTCTTTTTCGATTATTCTCAATTAAGCATCATATTAAGAATGACTCAATCCTAGCTGCAATTATCAAGTAAGCGGAAGCGATAAACAAGTCACAACGCAACTAAGACATGACATCACAATTCATCACAATCAATGCAACGGTAGTAAGTGCGGAAAATAAATAAGAGAGAGCGACACGGAATTTGTTTCACCGAAGTTCGGAGCCGCAACTCCTACTCTCCGTTGAGGCTACCCCTTGCGCACAAGGACCGGCTCGCTCTCGAGCCTAACGCCTCACTTACTCCCGGTAGTCGTTCTGCCACTCCGACGAGGTGGACTCCGTCACTCGTACACCGACTCGAGAGTAGCCACACGCCAAGGCCTACTCCCAAGCCCACGCCTCCACGAAGGATGTCGTCTTCAAAAGTAACAAGCCCGAAACGCCCCGATCATGCCGGATCGAAGGACTTCCATGAAGCTCAGTGTTGGGGCTTAATGATTTGTGGCTTTGGATGATTTGTGGGTGAAGGAATGGCTCTAAATCACCTAATTTATGAGCAATAAGTGTGGTAGGTGTAGAGAGCAACAAAACCTCAAAGAAGCCAGCCACTAGACTTCTATATATAGCCCCAAGAGCAAACTAGCCGTTGCTCCTCGGAAGAGGACAAAAAGACTAGCCGTTAGCCTCTACCGGACGCCGTCCGACGGGTACCGGACGCCGTCCGACAGAGCCTACTGCTCACAGAAAAACGGCTTATCGGACGCCGTCCGGTCCTCACCGGACGCCGTCCGACAGCAAGGAATGCACAAACCCTAAGTCCATCGGATGCGCTCAACCCACTCCCAGACGCCGTCCGATGGGAGGAAACTCAGATTTTTGAACTTGATAGGATGCCGTCCGTAACAGGACGGACCGTCCGTCAAAGGTGCATGCTGTCTTGCAGTGTTTTTTGTCGGACGTCCGCCTGCACCGGACGCCGTCCGACAGAGAGGATTTTCGGATAAAAGGCCTTGAGTGTGTGTGTGGGAGAGTTTAGGGTTTTTCTTTTCTCTCTAGATATCTCACAAAGGAATGTTTGGGTATTTTTAGAAGAAGTGGACTAAGGAAACCGAGTCTTCGAGAATTCGCAAAGATCCGGCATAGTCCGAGTGATTCAAACCCCTTTTGAAATCCGACGAAATACAGAAAATAAAACCTAACTACTCCTAATCTATACGTGACCTCTTCTCTCGCCCGGTCACGCACTTGATACCTCGGAGCAGCTCACAAAATTGTCGACGCTTCAAATTAGGGTTTTATAAAAACGCCGAGTCTTCGCTAGGGTTCCGAGAAATCCAAAAACCCCCTAGCACTTTATATTAATTAATTTGGCATCAATGCTACTAATAAAAATTAGGGCTCAACGATGCTCACAAACGTCATCAAAGGTGACGCCACCATCCGCCTAGCAATGGGCAGGGCTTTCGCCCAAACCCCTCCCCCCACCAATGCACAAAGCGGCTGCCACAGAAGACTACCAACCGAGTCGCAGACTGAAACCTCAGGGCCGAAGAGCGCACACGAAGCGCCGCCACTCAACACGGAAGACGCCGCCCACACGAACAAGCACCCCGTAGCAGAAGGAGGTCCAAGACGACGAGGACGGGACCAAGCCAAGCAACAAAGAGCCGCAGACACTCCCGGAGAGGACGTCAACCAAAGTCGATGAGCGGGGGAAACGAGAGCACCACGAAGCCGAAGAAGTAGGCCACCCGACACCGCCACCCGTCGAGGAAGACGCCGCCACCACCATCTAGCACCTCGCAGAGAGGGGAGGGAAAGACAACGAAGGCGGGACCTCGCTAGGTGGAGGGAGAGCCGAACCTCAAGACCTAGCAAGGAAGAGGCCGCCACCGCGAACGTGCACCTCACAGGGAGGGGAGGGCAGGACGACGGTAGGCGGGACCTCGCCAGAGTAAAGGGGCACAGTGGGTTCAGTACTGCCGAAGGCAAAGCGGATGCCACAACCCCGGAGTTGACTTCCGACCAACGATGCACCATCAGCGGAGGTGTGGAGAGGAAGGACACCGCCGAGAAGGCCACCAAGTTGCCGGCGCGCCGCGAAGAGGCGCCGCCACCATTTGCACTGCCGGACCGCGCCGCTGCCACCTACAGCCGCCACCAAGGCCGCAGCACCACTGGAGACGGCGACCGCAACAGCCTTGCGCCGGCGCAGGCCTTGCCTGGCGAGCCGGGCAGCAGGGGAGGACGAGGGAGGACGAGGGGACCAGTGGGCCATTGGGTGTGCGCGCTCGTCGGAGTGGCAGGGTGCGAGGCGATGGGGGCCGCCGTGGCCGGGGTGGCGCACGGCGGATCTAGATCTGGGGCGTCGGAGCTGCCTGGGAGGTTTCCGGCGCGGAGAGCTCCCCAATGCAAGAAGAGGAAGAGATGGCAGGGCGCGAGGCGTAGGTGGCCGCCGTGGCCGGAGTGGTGCACGGCGGATCTGGATCTGGGCGACGGCGCCGCCGCCAACGAGGAGAGAGGAGGAGGAGGAAGGGAAGGGAACACCGGGGAGGAGGGGCCGCCGCCGCCGGATCTGGGAACACCTGGGGAGGAGGGGTCCGTCGGCCGCCGGATCTGAATCTGGGCGGGGAGGAGGAGGACGGCGGAGGAGGAGGAGGGGGAAGGGAACACAGGGGCTTCCACGAGCGGGCGTGGCCACGCCACGCCGACCCACCCACGCCACGACGCAAGCGCCATGAGGCCGCCGCCACGGCCGCCACGACCACCGCTACGGCCACGGCCGCCACGGCCACTGGTCGCCGCCATGGCCACGGCCGCAGCGCCGCACCACCTCCGCCACTCCTCCCATGACGCCGGGCGACCACGCCACTCCTCCCACGACGCCGCCAAGAGCTGCTGGGACGAGGAATGAGAGGAAGGGGAGGAGGAAAAGGGGAGGAGGAGGGGCCGCCGCCCCGCGGGCGGCGCTTAGGGTTTTAGGGGGTCGGTGTAGGAAGGGGCGTCGCCCCCGAGTCGCCCCACGGACGACGCGAGGGCCGTGGTTCTCCGGAGAGAAGAGAATTGACCGACGGAGAGGAGGACCATCGACTCTGTTGTTGTGGGGTGGGTCACTGGGTTAGGGTCCTTAGGGATTTGGTAATCTCATGATGGTATTTGGCTACTGGTGAGTGGGCTATGAGACAATCCCCTTGTAATTGTGTTGCGAAGCTGAGGGCAAGTTCAACCAGTGAACCATGAACTGAAGGCTCGAGCAGTTCAACGGTCGGCATTCTTCTAAAAATATTGTATTTTAGAGGATTTGAAATTTTGTTATTATATTTTTGAAATATTTTTTATTAAAGAATGTTTAGAAGAATGGATAAAAAATAGAACAATGATGCATGTGGACACATGGATAGATATGATCTTTAGTTTGCTCCCATATATAGATGTTTCTACATAATTAGGATTCTATTTTAATTGTAGATATTTTGGATAAATGGGACCATGGTTTCATTCTATTTGATTAAGTATGATTTTCTAAAGATTTAAAATACAATGTAGTGACGACATTTCACCGATAGACCTTTTTAATAGTGAAGATATTTTTTTGAGGAAGGGATAAAGATTTTATTCATATAGTAAAGTGCCTAGTTACAGAGTGGCCCATGACAAACAGGCCAAATCATCATCAAGTTCTTAAAGTACTTAACCGTAAAGCGACCTATGCATCTAGCTCTACTCGTGGTGCCGCCATTGTCGAAGTTGAGGGCCGTCATTGTCAGTGCCGCGCTAACCATATCTTATCTAGTCTTGTCCTCATAGGGAGACGAAAAAGAAGATCAACATCAACAATAAGCTTGAAAGCTCGGCAAACACCACCATCGGAGCACCTCATCTTTTGTCGAAATAAATTGTAACAATAATAGTGATCAAAACAAATTGTAACAATAGTAGGGATGAAAACTGCATTTTGAGGAAGGACGTAGAAAAGAATTGCCTTTTCTTTATCAAAGCGGTACATCTGTACAACCATGAGTCCACTGCTCAAGGTGATTTGGTATTTTCTTCTTTCTTTTCACATAGATATAAGGCCTATATATAGTGCGGTTGGTTCAAAATGCAGTTGTTCTCCTAACCACCCCACGGTAAATACTTCGAGTTTGCTATGTGTGTGGCTCCTTACTTTGGTTAGTATGAAGCTCGAATCCCCATTTCTAGTGTTTAACACAAATACACCCACACGTGATGTGGAACGTATGAGCATCTACTTGTACCATTAAAAACAATAATATATCAAAGGAGCGTTGTGTTAGGGATAGTGGCGCTGTCAGCTATCCGAGAAACATGTGAAAGTGTCGTGGTCATTATAAAACATGACGTGTGTTTTAAGGTTTTCATGAAGACTTAAACATTTTGTTTGGGTCATAGTTTTTTTTTTAATCGATTTTGTTATAACCCAGTCACCTGCCTCTCGCCGATGGATGGAACCACAGGAGGCGCGCGTGGGCATGCGACTGCATGGCAGTCGGTTCCTTGTTTTATACCTGTATTTTTTCTATCCTTAATAAAATTCTAGTTCTACCTTTTTTTAATAGTATTTATATATCTAAGCTTACCAAACTCGTCATTACTCGCGTGAATTTAGGATTCCCTTGCCGCCTCTGCCTTTCTTTCCACTTATAGCGAGCGAGCGAGCAAGGTGAGACCGTGTGAGAGCTGTCCCTCCCTCCCCCTCCTACATATATCGCCTTTCATTGGCTTCTCCTATTCCCTCTCCCGACCACCACCGCGAGGCTTCTCCTGCCGTTGGAGCCGCAGGGGAGAGGGAACTCACCGATCACTGCGTAGATAGACATAGCTAGATCAAAGATACAACAAGTTTACACTTAGAGAGAGAGAGAGAGAGAGGGAAGTAGAGGTAGAGGTAGAGGTAGAGGTAGAGGTAGAGAGAGAGGGAGGGAGGCGTATATGGGAGGGGGAACGAACGGTGCCGGAGCCATGGGCGTCGACGGCGGCCGCCAGGTCTATCTTCCCCGCAGCCACGGCGACGTCGACGACGACGGCAAGGAGAGAAGGACAGGTAACGCATCAGCATGCTTCTCCCACATGATCGATAGGCTGTCTGCAAATAACCAGGCCACATCCATGCACGCTGGTTCTTGATTTTGCTGGCGGATGTTGTCAGACAAATCGATCAGTGCTGTTCTTATCTGATTGAACGGCGAGGGGTGATTGATTTCGTTGGGACCGAAGCCGTCAGGGCTTCGTGAATCGGAGTGTGCAGAAGCGAGAGGGAGAGGAGGGGTAAATGTGCCGGCATTAATAGCCGACGTCAATCCCAGGGGAATTAAATCCTATACGGCCCTTCGTATGCGTATAGTATCTACTACTAACACCACCATGGGATGCTACTAGTACTGGTACATATGCTCCATGTTTAATTCTTGCCATTGGTTATAATTCAAATTTCAAACATGAAGATATGCTCGTGCATCTTGAATCTTGATCGGTTTCAGAAGCAAAAATAAAATTTTGCTCAATAAAGGAATGAAAAATGAATAAGTACATTCGCTTCATAAAGAGAGATGAATGCATGCTCGTTTTTTGTTCGGCCTCATCAAAGATGGAAAAGGAAAACGATTTCGAAAAAAAAGATTGAAAAGGAAATAAATTCGCTTTGCATTTACACTAGATGGTCAGAGCGATATACGGTCATGCTTGGATTTTAGCTAGTAAATTTTTTTTTTGTTGCATACTGGCATACTGCAATCAATATAGGCTCTTGCATCCTGCTGTAAAATGTCTAATTAAATCTCCCTAGATATTTAGTTGACCATCTAGCAGTTTTCGGTCATACATGTGGATTGGAAATTCCACTCATTTATGGCATTTGTATACTCCTTCAGTTCACGAAAATATGGTGTTCTAGATTTTATTTACAAAATTTTTTAAACCATTTGGATTGACACATAAATCACACATATAGATTCATCTCAAAAGTACTTTCATAATATGTAATTTTTTAAATAAATTGTAATGCTAATTGATAGTCAAAGTTGTATTTAAAAGACTGCACGTGTCAATATTTAAAACGATAAGTTTTTATGAGCCGAAGGTAGTATGTTTTTTTTGATCTTTTTTGCTGACAAGAGAGAGAAAAAGGAATATTTTTGTATCATTTGGCCGCGGCTACATGATATGGTGCCTTGACTGCACTGAAGCAATGCAGTACGAGAGCAGGCGTTTCAGTGTAGCAGTGATATATATCACTGACACATCTTACAGTTAAGAACAATATCAATATGAGTTGTGTTCTTGTATTTACTCCTACTAGTACATTGCCCGTGCTTTGCAACGGAACTAAAGGGATGAAAAGAAAAATATAAATCGAGACACAAGATAATAAAGTTGATACATTATGATTTCACTGCATCCATAGCACTAGAAAAAAAATACTCCCTTAGAACTCGAACTTTTGAGGATATTCATATTGTATGGCATCAAAGTATTGTGATATAAGGATATATGCCTCTATTCATAATTTTCTTTTTTAAAAAAAAATCCTAAACTATCTCCCATTTGCCACAGGTACATAGGCCATGAATAATTGATTGTTGTCACAATAAGATACGATAATTTTAGTAACAAAAATTACAAGGCTATTTGAATTGCAGCCTCAAAAGATGTTATAAACACACAACAACTAATAGAAAGAATCAAACCTATAATCATAAGACACAAGGTACATGAACTCAACACCTATGCAAACATGCTAGTACAATCAATACTTAGCCAACTAATTAGGATAGGCTGTAGTTCGGAGAAAGAATATTGCTCTCATAGTAGCAGCTGAGGCTCAAAGGGAGGCTACTGCATCTGCATCTCTTGTTAAAGGCCTTGGGTTAGTAGTTCTATGTTTATTGCTCATATGTCTTTTACTCGTAGTTTTTTTAAAACAGGAAAAAGTCTATATTACACCTGAACTGTTTACCCCCTAAACTACGAAACCAGATATCCTATCCCGCAAAACCGTGAAAAAGTTGCAGATAACCCCCTGTAGTGTTTTTTTTGGACGGTTTTGCACATGTGGCATGTGAGGTGGTATTTTAATTTTAAAAAATAAAATAAAATAAAAAAACCTCTCCGCTCTCTCCTCCATCTAATACTCTCTCTCCACACCTTGGTTCCCCCTCCGCCTCCTCCCAACACCTCCCCGTCGGCCTCCCCACTTCCTACCCACGCCGCGCCGCCTCCTCCCCGCCACCTCCTCTGGCCACCCGTGCCGCCGTCGGCCTCTCCGCCACCTCCCAGCGCCACCTCCTGCCCGCCGCCGCCGTTCCTCCCGCCTCCTCCCAGCGCCGCCCAGCACCGTCAGCCTCCCGCCACCTCCTGCCTGCCCCGTCGTCTTCCTCCCCTCCTCCTCCCGGCCCAGCCCGCCGCCGTCGGCCTCCCCGCCACCTCTCTTCGGCGGGCGGCGCCGGGTGGCGAGGCGGCGGGCTCGGCCAGCGCCGGGAGGCGCGGCGGGAGGCGGGCACGTCATGGACGGGAGGCCGGCGGCGGGCGTCGGCGTCGGGACGGGCGGCGGCGGCGCGGCGTCGGTGTGGGGGGCGTGGGCGCGTGGGCGCGTGGGTGGCGGCTACCGGCTAGGGCTAGGTGGGGGAGGGAGGGAGCCAGGGAGCCGGGAGGGGGCGTCGGGCACTTGGCTTGGGCGCTGTGCCGTTGGATGAATTTGAATGGCCAGGATTTGTTTGATGAGCCATCACTCACCACCACAAGGTGCTTTTTAGGAGTAGAGATATATAGTTTAATTTTAGTATAAGTAATTCTTTCTCCATTAATCAGTATCCTATTTTCATATAACTGAGCTGTGAAGGAATCCTATTTTCATAACTGCACGGCCGTTACTATTAAAGTTGTGGCATTCCTAACATTAGAGAAAGTCCTTTGAATTGCATATACTAGTTAGTATATCTGCAATATTTAATTACAAAAGGTATATCTGAAATAATTTACTATCGAGATATTCGATTATGTTTGTATACAAATCCATGGTAGGCCAAAACTGAGCATATAAAAACGCTGTGGTTCATTGGTAAAATTTGTCACACGCGCGTTTTGCTAGCTTTCACCGTTCAAGATTTTTTGAGTTCGCTCGGTGTAAGGTTATCACTTCGGCTAAGATTAATAGACAAGTACTAGGAGTGAATTCGAGTCGATTCTGAGCGAGCTTAGACTGTCAAAGCTCAAGCTCGGCTTGGACTCGCTCGAATCAGCATCGAGCTTAGGATCGAGCTCGAGATCGAGCTCGATGAAAGCTTGGCTAGGCTTGAGATCGGCTCGGTTGAGCTCGAATGAAGGGAATTCGAGCTGTTTAAAGGGGAAGATTAGACAATATGAGCTCTGTTGGACTTGATTTCAAGCTTGAGCTCGGCGCGAATTGGTTGAAGAATTGGATTTAAAGAGAGTAATATGCTATGCAATGATTATTATTCAGGCTAGGTTGGGCTCGATCTCGAGCTCGGCTCAAATAGACTCGAGCTCGGCATCGGGCTCAAGATCGGTTAGTTTAGCATTCGAGCTCGATCCAATTTCAAGTAGCTCGTCGAGCTCGAGCTTTTGGTTCAGCCCTACAAATCACATGTTTTACACGAAAACATTTATAGAGAAATGACGACACACTGTTATGTTCGAAATGAAGATGTATATTTTCTACGCTACATGCCTTGATAGCATTCCCATGCCTATATAACAGGGTTAATTTGCCTCCATAAAACTGGCACAGCTTCCTAGGGTATCCGCGGGTGGGGGGGGGGGGGGTGTATAATCTAGGCATATGTAGGCAAAAGCGATCGAAATAGAAAAAGAACGGTCGCCATGGACAACTAGCTGAGGCGGCCGGCCATGCCGAATCAACGGCGTTGGAGGAATGCCGCCAAATCCAACGGCGCCGCCGTACACGCTGGCCAGCCCTGCTTCCCCTACGCTTTGATCATCTAATCCTAGCTACTGCTACGACCTTAGCTAGCTGCATGCTGGTGCTATTCTTTGATCTGAGTGATGGTTTCATGTAGCTTTCTCGCAGATGCTCACCGCTCGTAGCATGCTGGCGAGTACGGGCATGAGCTCACGCTGCCTTTTGCATGAGCCCATGTGTTCGACTTCGATCTTTCCTTTGTTAATGCTTTTCTGGTATTGGTCTTTTCTGATTCTGTTATGCATAGGTTTTGGTGTATGCGTCGGCGAGAGCGGCAGTTTTGTTTGCACGTGGATTGGTGCCTGAAAACATTTGCTAAAATAAAAATTTCTACTGTATTTACGATGCGGTAAAATGTGGTATTTCTCGACATGTCTATTATCGACATATTCAAAGTGGTTAATTTAACCTTATTCGTTCAACCGATTTATCCATTCAACCTCACATATAGCTAATTTTAATTTAACCGACTTATTCGTTCAACTCAGTCAATGCAAAAGAGGTCTTGTTTAATGTTTAGCTTCAGCTAAAAAATGTGGTATTTTGGCTAATTAGCTGCACCCGCGCGCGTGTTGTGTTTGTGACTGGCCTGCAGGGACGGTGTGGACGGCGATGGCGCACATCATAACGGCAGTGATCGGGTCGGGCGTGCTGTCGCTGGCGTGGGCCATGGCGCAGCTGGGCTGGGTGGCCGGCCCGCTCACCCTCCTCCTCTTCGCCGCCATCACCTTCTACACCTGCGGCCTCCTCGCCGACTGCTACCGCGCCGGCGACCCCGCCACCGGCAAGCGCAACTACACCTACACCCACGCCGTCAAGTCCTACCTCGGTACGGTCCAACGTAGTACTTCATGGGAACATGTGCTGTGCAATCACGCTTAAAATGCAATCACCGTGCAATTGAACTATCAAAAATTATAAAAAATTCTGAAAAAATTTGTACATGTACTTCATTGTTTACTCTACCTATGTATGAAGTTTCAAAGAAAAATTCATTATATATTAAGAGTTATAAAAAAAACAGGCAGTTTTGATAAGTTCAAAATTGATAGAATTTTATTTTTTTTGTAACTTTCAATATAGAATGAATTTGAACTTGAAATTTTATCTAGAGATAGAGTAAGTTGAAGAGTACATGTACAATTTTTTTTAGAATTTTTTACAACTTTTGATAGTTTAATTGCATGGTGATTGCATTTTAAACGTGATTGCACAGCATATGTTCCCGTACTTCATATATCATCGTCGTCGACGACGACGATGTTGGTGTAGACGATGATTGATCGATGTGTGCATGCAGGCGGGTGGCACGTGTGGTTCTGCGCCTTCTGCCAGTACGCCAACATGTTCGGCACCGGCATCGGCTACACCATCACCGCGTCCATCAGCGCCGCGTAAGTCCTCTTCCCAAAAGATGTCAGGCTCGATCCTCTCGTGCTGCTATTAGTTCTTTGGGCAATTAGTTTCAGTATGTAGCGACTGTTACTAGTTAGTGCACACGGCTCGTAGCAGATGGGCACTCGGTTTGCAAGCCTTTCAAAATTTGCCGCTCCAGACACCAATTCTTCCGTGCGACCGTCTGAGGTACGATCGACTGAAAATAAAAATAGATGTCGATTATTTTAGTTTTGATATCCAAAAGGTTTTATTTTCAAACTTGCTATTCAAAAATGGGAGTTTTGACATAACCGAGCATGATTTGAAATTTAAAATGATAAAAAAAAATGATCTCATATTTATAATTTCGGAATTTAAACTTGAAATGGTGAAATTAATTTTTTTATATAAAATCTGTATTTTTCATATTCTGAAACTCAATTCAGAATCTTGATACTCAAAAAATAGAACTTTGATATCTGATATTTCTTTTTTTATATACTTTTTAAAATTGAAAAATAAAATCGTTGTGAAGGGTAATTTGGTCCGTCCTCATCACGCGAAGACTTATTTAACTCTCATTCGGTTTTCTCACATATCTACATGTTTTCGTTGAATATTTTATATGACCTATGAAGGTTTCTGATCTACATTCTAGAAAATCAACTTTGATTTAAATAAGTCATTAGTCCTCTGATGTTAAGCCGGTCTCAAAGAAAAAGGGGATAAATGCCTTGTTCTTTTCAACGTATCGTTACGTTGGCGCATTACTGTAGCAAATTTGAGCTCTCTCGAAAAGAGGTGTAAAGATTATAAAAAAATAATTAAAAAATAGTTTTGGCATCTTTGTAAGGAATACTAAAAGACATGAAAAAATCGTTACAAATTATCACTACATATAGGCTATATAAAAATAACAAAATTTGATACAGTAATACGCAATTGTACGATACGCTGAAAAGAACAAAGCCAAATGGAGAGAGCCACAAAATGGAAGGAGCGGCAAAGAAAGGCTTGCGAATCGATCGGGTGTCATCTGTTGGTGATAGATGCGTATTACTGTTACGATTTTGCTTCCTCATAGGCGCCTGCGTTTTGGGAAACATAAGCGCCGCCTGCTCGTCAAGCTCCACCATCTCCCCAACTCCGGCCGCCGCCACCGCCGTTGGGTTAGGGTTAGGGAACATTTGGGTTCCTCCGGGTCTAGAGGGAGGTCGGGAGGCCGCGGTTCGGCGGTGGGTGGGGTTCGTCGGGCGGCGACGGAGGCGGGCGGTGCCGCCGAGCCGGGAGGCGCGGCGGGTGGGCCAGCGTCGGTGGGGACCACGACGTCCCGTCCGTTAGGGTGGGCGGGTGGCACGGCGGCGAGGCGGGGAGGGCGGCGCGGCGGCGAAGCGCGCCGCCGGCCGGGTGGTGGTGGAGGCGGCGGGGAGGTGGTGGAGGTGCGCGGAGGCGAACGCGGCTGAGGGAGCGAGGGGGAGAGGTACTCACCGGCGGCGGGAGTTGAGACGGCGGGGCGGCGCTCGTGCTGCCGGCAGCGGACGACGGAGACGGAGGCGCCAGTCGCGGGCGACGGAGACGAGGTGAGTGGCGGCGCCTGCGTTTTGGGGAAAACGCAGGCGCCTGGGCTGAAGGCGCTCCCTTACTGTTATAATGTCCTGCAAACTATTGGGGGATGGAAGAAAAAATTTTGAAGTTTTGAACGCTGTGAGTGTAACACGACGGCCATGGATGTGGTATTGCTGATGAACAGTGCCATCAAGAAGTCGAACTGCTACCACCGGCACGGGCACCAGGCGGACTGCAGCCAGTACCTGAGCGCCTACATCGTCGGCTTCGGCGCCGTGCAGGTGGTCTTCTGCCAGCTCCCCAACTTCCACAAGCTCTGGTGGCTCTCCATCCTCGCCGCCGCCATGTCCTTCTCCTACGCCATCATCGCCGTCGGCCTCTCCCTCGCCCAGACCATCTCCGGCCCGGTGGGGAAGACGACGCTAACCGGCACGCAGGTCGGCGTGGACGTCAACTCGGCGCAGAAGATCTGGATGACGTTCCAGGCCCTGGGCAACGTCGCCTTCGCCTACTCCTACGCCATAATCCTCATCGAAATCCAGGTGAAATTAATAAGCTCTCGTGTAGATAGAGTGATCTCAGCTTATCACTAGAATGTATCCTAGAATTTCTATATGTGTGGATGTGTACGGTAAAATTTCTACATGCGTGGATGGATCATGGATGCATGCAGGACACGCTGCGGTCGCCGCCTGAGGAGAACAAGACGATGCGGAGGGCGACGGTGATGGGCATCTCAACGACGACGGCGTTCTACATGCTGTGCGGCTGCCTGGGCTACTCGGCGTTCGGCAACGCCGCGCCGGGGAACATCCTCACGGGGTTCGGCTTCTACGAGCCCTACTGGCTCGTGGACCTCGCCAACGTCTGCATCGTCGTGCACCTCGTCGGCGGGTTCCAGGTGTTCTGCCAGCCGCTGTTCGCGGCGGTGGAGGGCGCCGTCGAGCGGCGCTTCCCGGGCGCCACGGCGTGGGGGGGCGGCGGCGGTGGCGGCGTGAACGCGTTCCGGCTGGTGTGGCGGTCGGCGTTCGTGGGGGTGATCACGCTCCTGGCCGTGGTGATGCCCTTCTTCAACAGCATCCTCGGCATCCTGGGCAGCATCGCCTTCTGGCCGCTCACCGTCTTCTTCCCCGTGGAGATGTACATCCGGCAGCGGCAGATCCCGCGGTTCAGCACCAAGTGGGCGGCGCTGCAGAGCCTCAGCTTCGTCTGCTTCCTCGTCACCGCCGCAGCCTGCGTCTCCTCCTTCCAGGGTGTCCGCGACGCTCTCAAGACCTACGTGCCGTTCAAGACCAAGATGTGAGAGATCCAGGCATCCAGTTCGTTGGTTGCGTCTGAGCTGTCGTTGTTGCTCCCTTCAACTGTAGAAGCGCCGCGGCTGGTCAGGATAGATTAGGAATAATCACCTGCTTGGAAGTTGGAATGCAGCTTGATTTCAGAACTAGCTATGTGGCGGATCACTCGAGTACTGATTGCACTGAACTCAGTAGTCGATAATTGCAGTGCTATGCTTGTGAGTTACTATGAGTGTTGTGTGTTTGTTGGGACGCGCGGGCTGCGGAACAAGCGACTGCGTTTTTTCTCAAAAACACAATCACCTCTCGCCCCTCGTCCTTCCCTTATTCTTCTCGTACTAGTCTGCAGTACTCCTCCCCCTCTTCCTATTGTCCTTCGACCTAGGTTGCATGTTAGAAGTTCCTTAGCAAAAAAAATCAATTCGTTGAGGCTAGGTTGGTCTGGCTTAAAGCCCCGTTCCTACCCCTCATCAAGCTGTTTCGCGTGCCTCTATCGCCATTGCCGCTTGCTCACCCTACCCATCGTTGGCAGCATCCACACCACCTCATCGCTCCACACCCATCGTCTCGTCGGCCTCACCACCCTAACTTTAGCGGTCGGCGTTGATAGATAAGGCCTTTAGTCCCAGTTGGGAACGGTCTTTTAGTCCCAGTTAGTCCCGGTTCCCAATCCGGGAAAGTCCAATGGGGACTATAACCTTCACACGGTGTAGAAAATATCTAAAAAATATGTTACATCTGATATTTGAACCTATGACCTCCTGCACCATGTGACTCTCCACTCACCCTTCTAAGCCCATCATCCATGCATTTTGATTAGACTATGATATGCATTTTTTTAAAGTATGCCGGAACGAGACTTTAGTCCGAGTTTGTAACACGAATTGGGACTAAAGGCCTATCTTGAGTCCGGGTTCGTAACACGAACCGAGACTAATATGTGCCCATGCCAGCTGGCCTCTGCCCACATGCCAAAAAGTAGATCTGTCCCGGTTTGTACTAAAGCCTTGGAGCCACGAGCCGGGGCTGATGCCATCATCAGTCCCGGTTCATGTTTAACCGAGACTGATAAACCGGTAGGGAAGACTGTTTCTCTTGTAGTGATTTGACTGTGGCGGCCACCCCTCCAACTTCAACCCTCCCCAGCGGTTTTGATGCCGCCACTTTTGCCTCGTCACCCAGTCACAAGCTCATCCAGTCATCCCCACCAGTTGATCGTTGCCGCATGGCTTCCCTCTAAGCCTAAAGACTCCAACCCTTACGCTATCCTAAACTATAACCTCACCATTGCAGCGGCAACCGGAGATGGAGACAAAGACAACAATGGTAGTAGACTCAAGTTGAGCAAATAAAATCGTAAAAAACCCATTATTTATTATAGATGTTGTGAGCGTACCGTGGAAGTGTCTGTTGAAAGAGTCATTTTAATATGCTATCTTAGACTGATTCTCTAGGATCACCCTGTGGTGTCTTAAGTAAATATATAAGTTAGACATTGTATGCTTACTCGTAACAAGTATATACTTTGTTTAGATGTTAGAAACCTGCAATATTGAGGGGATAGACATCAACTAATCAAGATACATGAGATGATCCACAAAGCTATTGAGCATAGTCAAATTTGCAAGCCTATATGATTTAAGAGAAAGGACATCTGTATCACACGTTTACATGGATTAAGGACTTGATGATTGAGGAGATAGTTGATTTCACTTTAATAAGACCTTTTAAAAATGATTTCAAACACAATTTAAAATTCACAATATAAATTTTTGAATTGGTATATTCATTGCATTATTATTATGTTATTTATAGACTTTATATTCCTTTGATTTCTACTGCATTTAGCTAATATTGCTATTCCCTAGGAAGCCAGCAAGTCCTATAGATGTACTTACCCGATTTTCGGGAATTGTTCATTCAAATGAACACATTCTTGTCCCACCGACTCAATAATCTAGTCTTTCGTATACTCACAAGCCAGTGGTAGGAGTAGGAATCTGTAAGCTAGGATAAATATCCATATTGTGAAGCACTTTAGTATTAGTCAAGTAATAAGTGTAATACCGTGTCGATTCTTGTAAACATTGTAATATTTAGAGGTATAATCATTTACTGGAAATTGGCCCTCCATGAAGCTTGCCATCTGGGGTTTTTCATGTACCCAGTCCATTGTAATTTAGCACCCGAAACATCTTTAGCTCCTTCACCGCACTAATTTCTTTAGGCAATACCAGAAACCAAGCTTCTTAGCTTCTATGAATTAGGATCTATTCTCCATAACTTATCTTATTTAGCTTATCTTCTAATTTTGAGAGATTTTTAAGGTGGGCTCGAGAGCAGGGTCCCATTTGTTTGACTTGTTTTAAAGAGATTTTAGACACGCTATCGTTATAAAAAAAAATTGGATTGAAAAATTAAATTTTTATATTTTAAATAAAGATAAGAAAAATAAATAGAAAAGTCAAATAAGACAAATAAGCTGTATTGAACGCGACACTAATCTTTTTGTTAGAGATGGCCTTAAAGATCAAACTAAGACCTGGTGGTGTTCTGTCTCTTTCTGCGTTGACCTTATAGTTGTATGAGTAGGGGTGGATTCGAGTCGACCTTGAGCAAGCTTAGGCTGTCAAAGCTCAAGCTCGGCTCGGGCTCGGCTCGAATCAACATCGAGCTTAGGGTTAAGCTCGAGATCGAGCTCGATAAAAGCTCGGTTAGGCTCGAGATCGGCTCGGTTAAGCTCGAATGAAGGGATTTGTGATGTTTTAAGGGGAAGATAAGACTACATGAGCTCGGTTGGGCTCGATTTCAAGCTTGAGCTCGGCTCGAATTGATTGAAAAATTAAATTTAAAGAGAGAAATATGCTAGGCAATGATAATTATTCAGGCTCAGTTGGGCTCGATTCAGGCTCGGGATCGAGCTCGAGCTCGGCTCGAATAGACTCGAGCTTGAGACCGGGCTCAAGATCGGCTCGTTTAGCATTCGAGCTCGATCTGAACTCGATCCGAGCTCGAGTAGCTCGTCAAGCCCGAGCTTTTGGTCCAGCCCTATGTATGAGATTTTATTTTGTGTGCTAAATTTGGGAAGAAAGCAATGGATTATACGATGTTTTGGGATGAAGGCAATGGATTGTTTAGATTAGGATGACATGGCTGTTAGTTAGGCTGCCATGTCTTGTCTCGGAAATCGTCCTATATAATTTCATGTTTTTCATTTTTTTTTTATATAGTTCTATTGCAATGTACGAGCACTAATTACGGTAATCTCTATAGATATTCAGTTAATGACCTGCATAAAAAAAAGAACTACTTTGCTACTGTCCTGCTATTGAATTTTATATAGAACTTACATCATAGCTAGCATACAACTGAACAAAGCAACAATGCCACATACCGTGTGGGTATATCGACAACTCGATGTGTGCGGTAGTCTTCCAATCAACAGAAGCACCATTATTTTATGGGAATTGCTAATCATCAGTCGACTTCTCACTTACCCGCGCGCCGCCGGCCATCTTCCTCCCCTCCGGCGACCTCCTCCTCTCCCGCCGCCGCACCGCCATGGATGCGTTAGGGTTTCGGTGGGGTTCTGGTTCGGGGCGCCACCGGGCTTAGAGGGATGGCCGTGTAACATCCCAAATTTTAAAATCAATTTGGCACATTAATAATTTCTTAAACCGCATGATTTAAAAATCTAAAAATATTTATTATGGATTGCATCATGGTATCATCATCGCATGCATTGTTTTTGAATTAGGGTTTGCACTAAAATATCCAAGTAAATACCTTTTGGCAAATTTAGTATTTTATTTGATATGTAATATTTTCTTAAAGTCAAATCCTAAAGTTTTCCTTTGAATTAATTTCCAATTCGAAGGGTATTCAGAAATCAGAAAGCAAAAATATTTTAAATTAAAGGAGGTCTTCCCGGCCCGTTTCGTCGGCCCACTCCTTTCCTATTCTTTTCCGGAAGAAGTCCATTTTACCCCCTTGAACTATCGCACAAGTTCAGTTTTCCCCCCTCAACTTCAAAACCGGACAAAACACCCCCCTCAACTATCAAAACCGGTACAAAATACCCCTCACTTTAAAACCATGGTGGTTTTGGATGACATAACATCTAGTCATCATTTTTTCTAGAAAATAATTTTAAAAAATCTAGAAAATTATAGGAAGCTCAAAAATATAATAAAAATATGCACAACAATAGAAAAATACATAGAATCCAAATATGCAATAAAACTGTAAAGTTTATGTGCATAGTTATTTGCAAAAATTATTATTTTTATATAAGGTGTTTTATTTATTAAAAAAGTATTCAAGAAAATTTTGTTTGTTCTCTATAAAATGGTGAAAAATATTTTAGTTTTGAGAATGATGTAGAAATTAATAAAAACATAAAGATGCTATTTTGACCGTTGAATTTGATTTTTTTTAAAAAAATACAATTGAAAGGTCAAAATAAATTAGAATTAGAATTTGAAAATATAAATTGAATGGCAAAGTTAGCATCCCTCTATTTCTGTCAGTTTCTCTCATTTTTCCTACAAGCCAAATTAAGTTTTCTTAAATACTTGATTTATTTATTCAATGAAATACATTATGTACTATTTTTACGTATAAATATATACATAGAAAAGTATTTTCAATGAATATTTGGATTCTACCTATTTTGTACTTTTGGTATTTTTATTTTATTTTTTTGAGCTTCCTATGATTTTCTAGAAATTTTTTGAATTTATTTTCTAGAAAAAATGTTGATTAGGATGCCATGTCATCCAAAATCACCATGGTTTTGGGTGAGGGGGGTATTTTGTACCGGTTTTGATAGTTGAGGTGTTTTGTCCGGTTTGAAGTTGAGTGAAAAGTTCTGACTCAGATAGCCATGCAGAAATTGACTTCTTCCTTTGACTTAACATGCAAGTATGTGTAGGCTTCGTTTGTTTACCCTTGATGGGCCAGTGGCCCAGCATACCAAACAAGGGCCTATATGTAATTAGTATGTTTCTTAAAGATCAGCCCAAGCACATGAACTGGCCGACGAAAGAAACCCATTTAACACTTTCCATGTATGATTTGGGGGAGTTACAACAAATCCAGATCAGGCATGCCATAGAATGACCCGTTTGGGGCACTACTTACTGCTATTTGAAAACTACACGAGTTCAGAACTTCAGATGTTGCCGTCTGCAAGACTGCAATAATAATTTACAGAGGGAAAACTTTTCAACGAATCATTGATCTCCATAAAAAATGTCCCACATAAAAAAGATCGAAACTCATCCATCTTGCATACAAGAGATTGAGATTCCATTTCAAATTATGAAAACTAAATTAGAAAATGAAAAATTTTAAATTCAAATTTTGAACGGTTTGGACCAAAATTCAAATTAAAAAACTGAACATTAAATTTAAAAACCAAAATTTTCAAATCTAAAATTTGAAGAATCCCAATCTCCGATACGGGAGATCGGCAAATTCAAATTTTGAATGGTTCGATTTAAAATTCAAATTCAAAAACTTAAAAACAAATTTAAAACTGAAATTTTCATGTTCAAAATTTGATAGAGATCAACGCCTCAAATTAGCCAAACGGTCTAACCCCCGAAGGCTTCACCGGTGCGTGTTAAGAAACTCCGTTTGTAGATGCTAGTCGAACACCGTAGACACTAATCTAAGAACACGAGAAATCTCTCGTACTTGCAGGCTAGTGTTCTCCCTCAGACCTCAATCACTTGATAATCTCAAGCCTATGCATCATCTATATACAAACTTTATTTTATCTGCACCATCAGCAGATGCATCATGTGTACTTTATTTGTACATCAATTCTATACAACAAAAGGTCTAACCAACCATTCCCTGGTGCGTCCACGTCGATGCCTCCCGGTGCCTCCACGCTTGGCTGGCCCCGCGCCACTACGTCGACGAGATGACCATGGTCGTTCGATCGTGACCGATTTCTCAATCCCACTGTTCATTTATAATTTATATATAAAACAATTTTTTCCCACAATTTTAACAGCGCGGGATGTTTGTTCCGTTAGTCTTGAGCGCAAGTTTTCGCGTCGTCGGCCACAGTTCGAATCCCAACCGCTCCACCTTTTCTTGATTTTTCACTTCCCACTTCTATCTTCTGTTTTTTACCATCTTATCCGCACTAAGGCAACAAATACGCGTAGCTTAGTTGGTTACCAACCGGCTATATGAGCACTGAGCAGTAGGTTGTGCTGACTCGCGTGCGCAGCAGGTTGTGGGTTCGAGTCCCCATCACATTGATCCTTTTTGCATTTTTCCCCACATGCGAAAAAGATTAAAGAAATATCTTTTCCATTTTCTCAGATGCGAAAATAGAAAAGAAAATAGGCCAAAGTTTTATGGCAAGGGTGCAAGGCCATCATTTCTTTCGTTTTCAGTTTTTTTAGCACAAAAAAAGAAGAAACTCAAAATGAGTTATAATATGATGGTGAGTTTCCATAAACGATATTAGATTTTTTAGGATTACAAAAATTAAGAAAAGTTCATGATATCATGGTGGGGGTCCATAAAAAGGTGTTACTGATAAATAAGTTCTTCCTGGAAGCCCCGATTCAAAGACAAAGAATAAGAATTTTGCTGCTGCTATCATATAATATTTATCTCTATTTGGTGATAAATAAACCACCTGTCTCCCTTTTTTTCTTTTGCTTTCTCAGAGATTTCATAAAATGGACTCTCCATGGATCCCCACCAGTGATCAATTCTCGCATGAATAGCTAAGAATCTAGTAAGTCCAACATTGATTCCTTCGGACGTGTCAATTGAACAAATATGCCCATAGTGACTCGGATGAATATCTCGGCTCCGAAAACTTGCGGTTCTCCCCGTCAATCCTCGAGGACCCTAGTAAAAATGAATAAAAAATAATGGGAATGGAAGAAATTTCGTTGTGAGAGTATTAAAAAATTTTGTAATTTCTAAAATTTTTAAGATTCATGAGAAACGAATTAGGAGATGTTTTATTACATCTATCTATCCGTTGGCTTTTTGGTGATCATGAAATGTTTTTGTAAGTACGATATGCATATAATACTTTTCTATGATTTAGGGTTTAGAATGAAATAAAAAACACATAAAGGGCTTTGTTTATAAACCCTAAGCCATATAATACTTTTGAATAATGAAATAAAAAACCTAGACCCTTTATTCTAGCCTTTGTACTTAGCTTAAAAAATCCTAGCAATCACAAAATTGATTCAACCATTCTTTCCACTCGTGTTTTGCTAAAAAAAATCTTTCAAATTTTAGCTTCAACCTGATCACCAAAATAAAACGTTGTTTTTTTTCTTTAGGCTAATTCTTTATTGCTAAGACCAATTGACCGACGCGCCACGGGCACACTTACATTGCTCTTTCTTATTAAGGGCATATCTCTTCTCGAATTTTCACTTTCCAATTTTATTTATGGTAGATAAAAAATCATATAAATTGAAGGTTCCGGAACCATGTCAGCAAAAGAACATCCAAAATTAATTTTTTTCATAAATTAAAGTTTTTCATAATACATTCTTGAAATAAGATTTTTTTTTTTATAGGTCGCAAAACATTCGTAAAAATTGAAAGTTTCCAACAATTCAACCATCGCGGCATAAATAACATACATAAAAATTTTCATGTTATTCCAATTTTTTAAATTTAAATTTACAAATAGTTTGCTCTTTCCAATGAAGTGCATGTTTTTTCTTGATTTTTTACTTTTCATTTTTTAATGGTACATCGAAAAAACATAAAAAAAATTAAAGTTTTTGAACCACAACTAAACAAAGAACATTCAAAATTAAAAGATTTTGAACATTATAGGCTTTCATAATTCAGTCTTCCAGCTAAGGATGTTTTCGGTTAGGTCACAAAAAATCATAAAGATTGAAAGTATAAAGAAATTAAACCGTGGCTGCACAAAGAACATCCATAAAAAAGCTTGATGCTGTTCAAAATTTTTTGAACGAAAACATCGTGTGCCGAGTCCGCGATTCGACTTCCCTCCAAGCCTTCGCCACGAAAGGTGCGGGACGATTGTCTTGCATGCATGCAATGGGCCCCACAAAGAAGATTTTTTTGAATGGCCATAATTTTTGACTGGGTGCTCCAATCCACAAACCGTTTGCGCCAACATGTTCCTCGTATTTTTTGAACAAATCAAGATATAAGTTGCCATATAACTCCTCAAACTTACATGGTGAAACTTGGGTTTCGCCTACTGAAACTTGGGTTTCGCCTAGTAAAACTTGGGTTTCTTACTCGTAAAACTTTACCGAACTGTCAAGTTTCATCAGGTTTCATTCATGTTTTTTCAAGTTTCACCAAGTTTCATCAGGTCAATTCAAGTTTCATCAAGTTTCAACAGGTTTCACCCAAGTTTCATCAGGTTTCATCAGAACACGGCCAAATTTCATCAAAACACGGCCAAGTTTCACTAGTATAGATGTAAGTTTCATAAGTATCTTCTCCTAGTACACATCAAAAAATTGAAAAAGTGAAAAAAATTCAAAAAGTATTTAAAATGGGTTGCTCTCGATTTTAGAAAAATTATGAAATTTATTTCACGCATTTTGAACACTGTTTGAATTTTGTACAAAAATCGGAAGTTTAGTCAGAATTTTAATGAAACGACGACTAACTAGTCGCTCGCTGGGAAAGGCACGGTCGAGGGAGGCGGGAGCGCGGAGCTGCGTTGGATTGGCTCGGTAGCCGCCGATCTAACGGACACGGATGGTCCGGTGCTCGGGCATCCGGACGGACGTCCGGACGCTTGCGCTCGCCTTTGAAATAGTTTGCTGTTTTTAATGCAAGACATATTTCTTATCGATTTTTCATTTTTCAATTTTATTTATGGTACGCCACACAAAAAAAACAACTTGCAAATTTTCAAAAAAAAAAGGTAACGGCCTATAAATGCAACAAAAAACATGGAGAGACTAGTACATAAATATATGTGTAGTTAAGCAATACGTGTTGGGTCCATAAGAACATGGCGTGCATCGTGGGTTAGTGCGCACGAACTACTGCCACATGGGTTATACAATTACTTGTGTAATCAGTTCATTAGAGTGCGGAGGAAGTAAAAAATAAATAAAACCGCGCAAAGCTGTTGTTGCGCACCAAGTCTCTGTGTTCTTTCTTCCGTGTTCTTCTTCCATGCATGAGATCAAGTGTGTGTCCACTTAAATTAGTGTGAAACGCTCTTGATTTCCAACAACCCATACAATAGAAACCCTTCGATCATGGTTGAGGGTATGACATGTCGGTCATTCCGTCGACCACGGTTATTTACGCCATGCATGGTGAGGCTACGCGCTCTTCACACCAAAAGCACTGTGCGTGGAGCTAGCTTTAGGGTTCAGATCGAGCCCCCGTCAGTACTAAATTTAGGTTCGGAGCCGTACGTGACTACTACCCCTGCTATGTTGGCGGCGGACGCGACGTCGGGCGGCCTGGTCCAAGACTCTAGCGCCCCCGCTTCGACCGGCACTATGGCGCCTTCTGGCCATGCTATGCCGGCCGCGGCCATACGGAGAACAGGAGAAGGATATTTCCGTGGTGACCATAGACGGCGATCAGCCCCCATCTGCATGCGCCGGCGATGATGACGCCCGCTGCGAGGGTGGATGAGGATGCTGTGGCCTGTGGCGGCCGGCGTGCCTGCCGCGGGAGACGATGTCGTCATGCCCACGTCCACCCACGGCGGTGGTTGATGCGCCCTCTATTCCTAGGATTGAACGTCTTGCTATCACTTCGGGTGGTTCGAGCCGCTGCTGCGGAAGTGTCCGGGGATGCATCGATCCCGGGCTCCCGGCACGAGGATTCCTGCCGCGAAGCCGCAGCTGTTTGAGCATTTCCGTGCCACACCGGTGGCATCTTCCACAGCAGATGGACCGTCCCCACGCGGCTTCCGTGCCACACCGGTGGCATTTTCCGTGGCTGCCGCGACGCGACATATGATCTCAGTTTCTGATGACGGGGAGCTTGACGACGACACGTGCTATCTATGGTTGGGTGGTCTGAACGACATCGCATGTGACTTTGGACTTTGCGCACTTACTGGCTGCCTATGCAAGTTGACAGTAGACAAATATTGAGCTAAACTTGAGCTAAACTTAGCTAGCCATTCCTTTTGATAAGGAGAAAACTGACAGGAGAAAAGCTGCTGGTAGCCTGATAAGGTCATGCGTGTATAGTATGATAAGTTGATAGCTTTTCTCATAAGAAAGGAGAGAGAATTGATAACTAATTAATCACTTGAGGTCGGTTATCATCCATCTTTTGCGCACTCTTTCATTAAGAAGTTTCTAGCAGATTGGTTCAACTAGGAGGTCTAGAAATGTGTCCTACCTTCACTATTTTCCAACTGCAGCATACCTGCTTACTGCTTACTGTAGATTATTAGTGAGACATAGCTATCTAGCAGCAATGCAACATACACAATTCAAGTCCTCCATTATCGGCCTCGCTGAAAATGTATTTAGCTAATTCAGAGTTCAGACAACGACCTTTGTGATGTTTCATTGTGCTTCACATTGCAAATTGCATATATGCAGTTCCTCAAGCACTATAAATAAAACTACAATTCGCCACATAATGCAGCACTGTCTAGTAGCTTGAGCAAAGAACCGCAAGCAAAGCTCCAACTTGATGGTGCATGTACGTGGTTAAAGTGTGGCCGGATAAAAAATATCTGGCAGCTGGTACCCAAATATCGATTCGTAAATCTGATTCTTTGTTGCTTGGATAGAGTTACAGCATCCACGGGCTAGGAGTATTTATCTTGATGGTCGCAATGTCGAAGTCTAGATAGATATCTTCAACCTCACAATCGAACCACTCCACAAAATTCTCAAAATGGCTACCAAAATGAGGTCCTCTCCCCCCTTAGAAATGTTCCTGCTGACCGTCGGATCTCCCTCAACGCCAATGACACGGTCATCTTCGTCGCTCCAGCCAAAGAGGTCACCACCCTCGCATCCATTCTACGTCGTTTTGGGGAGATCACCGGGCAATGCTCAAACTTCAACAAGTGTCAGGTGGCACCCATTCGCTGTGAGGGTCTTGACTTGGAGGACATTCTTGCTGATTTGCCTGTCGAGCAGGTTGGTTTTCCCATGACATACCTTGGCTTACCGCTAGCCATTAAGAAGCTTCGACAAGTTCACTTCCAACCTCTTATCGACAAAGTTGCTGGCCGACTCAGTGGGTTGCGTGGGCCAATGCTGTCGAGAGGGGGCAGGCTCACCCTCCTCAAGTTCGTCCTCATCGCCATCCCCTCTTACATCCTCGCGGTCACTGTTCCCCCCAAGTCGGTGAACGCCGAGATTGATAAGATCTGTTGGGCTTGGCTGTGGCGTAGTAATGACTCGTTGAGTAGGGGGCAATGTTGCGTCAGCTGGAAAACTGTGTGCTCCCCGACCGCGGAGGGTGGCCTTGGTGTCCTCGACCTCCACTCCTTCTCTAGGGCCCTTCACTTGCATTGGTTCAGCTCCCCGAACTTGGGAAGGCAGTCCCTCGCCAATCGGGCTATCAGATATTGCGCTCTTCCATGCCGCCACCAAAATGGTTTTGGGAAATGGTGCAACCTTCTCCTTCTGGTATGACCCTTGGCTCGATGGGCTGCAGCCGTGTGAGCTCGCTCCACGTATCTTCGTCGCCTCTACCAGGGAGAACAGAACTGTGGCTGAGGCCCCTTATGAACAGCATCTAGCACTCCGATCTTTGTCGCAATTTTCAACCATCCATGGCAAAGGAGCTGGTTGCCCTTTGGCAGCGTTTGCAGCACGTTATGCTGCAGTAGGCTGAGCCGGACCACACCTTTTAGCGCTTCACCACCGACGGTTAATACACCGTAGCCTCTGCGTATCGCGTGCAGTTTCTTGGAAGGACATCTTTCACATTTCAGCGACTATGAAAGCATTGGGGGGCGTCTAAATGCAAATTTTTCGGCTGGCTTATTCTCCGAAGGAAAGTCATAACTGCGGATGCACTGCTTCGCAAAGGTATCCCACAACAGTTACTTTTGCGTGATTTGCAAAAGAAATCTAGAAACTCCAGAACACCTCTTCTTGACTTGCAACTTCTCCTTCCAAGTATGGTCTCATATGTCCTCTAAGCTGCGCTTACCTATATAGGCTCAATCCGGCTGCCTGATCAAATTTGAATTGCTTCTTGGATTGGTGAAGGGATGACTTACTGGCCTGCACAACCAGCGGCTCTGCCTCCGCTGCGCTTGCCACCCTGTGGCACCTGTGGTCAGAGCGCACCAACCGCATTGTTAAGGACGTCGAGCGTTCTATGATGGCATTTCAAGCCTCGCTAGAAGATGAACTGTGTCTCTAATTAAGAGGTGGCAAGAGCTAATTTGTGTAATTAGTTTTTTTCAGCGGCACGTCTGGGGTGGGTGTCCTTTTTCTTTTTCACCCCCTTTCTTCTTGTGTTTTATTTCGGCTTTGTAGCTTGCATGTCAGGCCTTTTTTTTTCTCCTAATAATATAAGCAAAGGTGGTCCTCCTGCCTTTCCCGTGAAAAAAAATCAGTATTTGCATGAATGCCATTCTTCTCATTTTCGGCAAACTCAACTCTAACCAATCGCAACAGATAAAAATAGCCATGGCGGACCTATCATCGGGTAAGCCCCACCTACGCTGTCTATGACAGTGATGTCAGCTTAGACCCATCTATAAATTTTAGTGTAAAATAGAAGGGAAGAACGGATTAAACTTCAGACTTAGGCCTTAACCTATACTTCAGCCCCTCCTATTATATATTGTTGGCTGTGTCCGCCCCTGAAAATAATTGCCATTCGCTCGGAACAACAACTTATCAGCCGCACAAAGAAAAAGAGATTACAATCGAAATCATCAACGCAATTGGCTGCGTTTCACAATCACTTTTTCGCATGTACCGGCAAATTTCAACCCTACATATATCCTTCGATGCTAGCTGTCTCCTGAGCACCATCACGGGCATAAACTTGTGAACCTATCACAGCGCCTCCAACTTGACACAAAAGATGTCTCATGATCTCATCTAACGCTAACATCACCAAACCTTGAGGTCACAATTTGCAATCCCTTCAGGTGCAACACCTACCTACCACACAAGTTACACTCACCAAGTTGCACATCAACCTTTTGACACATCTTGTGGCCAATGTCATTCATACGAGACAAACATAATTAGCTGATCGATCCCTTTGGCATGGCTCAAAACCTCTATAAATAGCCCCCCATGCACACGCTGATTTGAGCATCTTATCATATACAGGAAACCTTGAGCAAAGTCACTAACTACAAGGCAGTGGCAAGAAACACTACGAGATAGGAAGATCAATCTCCATGGCTCCCAGCAAAGAGATGTGCGCGGTGGCCATGGCCATGGCGGCGCCGTTCCTTGCGGTGGCGAGCAGCGCCAACTCCGGCAACGTGGAGAAGCGGCGAAGGACGTCGTCCGACGCCCTCCAGCGCACCGTCTCCGATGTCTCCTACGAGCTCCATCACCACCACCACCACGGAGCCGCCACCGCCAAGGAGGAGGAGGAGGAGGTGGCGGCCGAGCAGAAGCAGCTCCAGCCGGTGCCGGAGGTGGAGGACGCCAGGTGCGAGTGCTGTGGCATGTCGGAGGAGTGCACGCCGGAGTACATCCGCGGCGTGCGGCGGCGCTTCTCCGGGCGGTGGGTGTGCGGCCTGTGCGCGGAGGCGGTGAGGGAGGAGGCAGAGAAGAGCGGCGGCTCGCCGGAGGCGGCGCTCCGGGCGCACATGGGCGTGTGCAAGCGGTTCAACGGCTTCGGGCGGACGCACCCGGTGCTGTTCCAGGCGGAGGCCATGAGGGAGATCCTCAGGAAGCGGTCCAAGCTCGGGCCCAGGTCCCGCTCCAGCATCAACCCCAGGGAGATCAGGCAACGCGCCGCCGCCGCCGCTGCCGGCGGCACCATCGCCCGCAGCTCCAGCTGCATGCCGTTCATCACCGACGAGTTCAACGAGCGGGTCACGATAAACTAGAGGCGAGATGGCTGCTTGGTTGTCTGATTTTGAGCACGACAAGTACCTGATTAATTAGCTAGAGATATATATAGTTTGAGAGCTGGCTTGACGCATGATCTCGCCTTCTTTTTAGGCTAGGGGGTGCATGTTTTTACACGCCTTTATGGTGTTTTTTTCTTTGCGCTTCTAGCTTAACTAGCTAGCTAGAAAACCTTTACAAATGTTGTAATTAGTCGTGCTTATTTTTTTGCCCATGCAATGTGTTGTGTTGCATGGAGTTTCATGTGTGTTTACTGTGCTTAGGTTGTGGGTTAGCTGTCGTGTTTGGAGGGGGCTTTTCCTTGCTTCGTGGTGGATCATCTCATCACAGGGAGAAGATTAGTCCCGTCTTCCACTAATTCCATGCAAGTTTTATTGTGCCTGGACCGGAGGATGTGCCTCAGTATGTGTTAACGGAACGTGATGATATATCATCCCACCTATAAATAAATGCAGTCATATGGAAATACATGGTGCTATTTGTCTCTCAATTAATTAGTTTAAATTTCATAATAACAATGTCACCAAAAGAAAAGCTTAGCATACGTTTCTTAAGTGTTGTAGGCGAATAAGCAAAGACCCCAAGCAGGAACCACTCGTGCACTTGCTCGGTCCCAGAGCCAGCTTCGAGCAAAGACCCCGCGGAGGGACTTACCGGAACCCGAGTGGCTCCAAAACTAACTCCAGGTGAAGACCCCACACGGGGACCTCCCAGGCACCTGTGCAGTAGAGGTGGCCAAATGGACCGGGACGGCTGAATCGACCGAACCGAACTTGGGCGGCACCTCGGCCCGTCGGGCTGGCCTGTTTGGTCCACATAGTGGCGGCCTGGTTCGGTTCGGTTCGGTTTGCTACTGTGTATATTAATTTAATTCAATATATGTATTTCTATATATATTTTATTATGATAAATAATATATTTATTTAATTTATATTGTATATTTGTGAAATATAATAGTTTTTATTAATATATATATTTAATAAAATAAACCGACTAATAAAAAACTTGGCTGGCCTGGTTCGGTTCGCTCATCATGCAAATCGAATCGGGCCGAGACCGCAGCCTGCTTGACCGGTTGGTCCTGGTTCATAATAGTAATCGAACCAATCTGGGCCGAACTGGCTTGCCGGTTCGCCCTTTGACCAACTCTACCGTGTGGTTCCAGTGCCAACTCCAGGCGAAGACCTCTTGCGGGGACCTGCCCCAAAGCCAACTTCGAGTGAAAACCTTGTACATGAACCCCCAAGGACACGTGCATGCTTGAGAAACCTCCGTATGCCAAAAACCTTGATGAGCATGGCAGAATTCTTGCTCAAACTAGTCAAAAGGAGATCACATAATTCAAAAATACTCCGCCTGACTAAGGCCTCGTACAATTCAGCTTATCGTAGCGTAGCGTAGCGTTTTAGCAAAATTTGAAAGTTTTTTAAAAGATGTTTAAATGTTATTAAAAAATAATTAAAAATAGTTTTAGAATATTTAAGAGTACTACTAAAAACCTGAGAAAAATCATTACAAATTATTACACCAAATAGCCTATATAAAAAAGATAAATTTTGTTGAAACGCTACGCTACGCTACGCTACGTTAAGCTGAAATGTACAAGGCCTAAAGCTAGTTGTCACAACAGCTACAAGACAAACAATGACCATAGACACTCAGAAGTTGGGAGTATTGGGCGAGGGAGGCAATTGTCCCCCTGTTGCTATAGAGAAAGTTGAAAAGAAGGACATAGGGAACAAAGACGAACAGAACCATGCTTTGCCTGCCCAAGGGCAAACAGGGAATTAATTCATAGGTGAGTTACCATCTTGCCTATAAAATTCTTCGTATGGCCTAGAATAATGTAGAGATATTGCTTGTAACCTATATAAGGGGGTTCCCAATCCTTGGTAAGGGGATCAATCATTGCAATACAAAATCCACTAAGCCATTACCTCAACTCCAAGTCATGTTTCCCTCACTCCAAGCACCTCTCCTGCCCTTTTTCTCGGAGCGAGGGTGCCCAAAATTTATTGTTCAGTGAGCCCAACAACATTAAGCTTCTAAACAAAATTAAGAAAAATAATAAACAAATTAACACACGTTGATTCGCTAGAGACAATATTTTGATGCTTCTTTTTGTGGGATTTATTTGCTTCTTTTACATTCCTTTCTCCATGTACTTAAAACTTATATTAATGCATATAGTACAACCATACGAGCCTCACCTACTGTTTCTCAGCGAAGAAATAAACTTGAACGGGTAGTTTTCTTTGCGAACAAATTTGGTATTATCCTCCGGATAGGACAAAACAAAAAAAAATACTAAAAAGGAGTAGAGAAGATCACTAAGGATCCACTTTGAATGCCTATAAGAGCATGGGAGCTTAAAATCAAATCATTCATGTGAAAAGGGATGACGTTGATTCCAATAGTGTCATTGGAGGATGCAAACCAAACGCCAAGATTTTTCGCTTCAACTTTCACTCTTGTTCATAGAATTCAAAGACAATCTTTTTCTTCTTCTCTAGTGTACTCCCTCTTCTAATCTTTGTTCTTCAAGTCTTTTTTTTCTCTCGGCATGAGATTTGCTACCGCGGTGGTGGCAACCAAGCTTTGGCTATGAACTACAACTGGCTACCATTGGTGATGTTTCCAACGATTGGTGAGGTTTTCGTCTCTGGGGTGGTGTCCATTTATTTGTGAGGTTTTCAACGGGAGGTTTCTATCTATTAGTGAGATTTTCGTCCAATGACAAAATTTTCGACACTGATCGAGCTTTATGGTAAAGTTTCATGGTAAAGTTTCAGTCGATATGGATGAGAATATTAAGGTTTTCGATGATGTGGACAGAAACCTCGGGTTTTTGACGAGGTCTCGTTCCTGACGGCGAGGCGGCCTGGCTAAGCGGTTGGGAGCATATGCCGCCAAGCCACAGCTTGTGTCGAGGCTAGGATGGCTCAAATTAACACTGGAGCCGTGCAAAGGCTGAAGAGAGAGAGAAGAGTACAGAGACGCAGTAGGGAGGGAAGAGGAAGGAGTAATTTGCAAGTTCAGTGCGCTCATCTCATAGCCATTTGGATTGCTCGGATAGCACAAGCACCTCCTTGCACAAGCTTACTTGTATTAATTAACGGATGCAATAACATGTAAATAATTGTTTTTTATTAACAGATCAATTCTGTACATGCATGTAAATCACTTAATTAATGTCAGCCCCTGCGGAAAACAAGGAAGGAGTACGGTGAAGTCAAACGAATTAACAAGCTAATTAGTATGCACAGCTTCTTCGATCGTGCCCATGTCACAAGTCACGGCCTCACGAATCAACTAGGGCGTGGCAAGCTAATAATGGACGGCGACTACCCACTACCCAGCGCACATGCCTCCATCGTCGGTGAGCATCACGTCGTTGTCCTGGTCCTCCTCATTCATGTAGGCGGACAAGTTCATGTAGTGCTGCTCCTGCTCCCGCTCTCTTCCAGGCTGCCGCCACCGCGACCGGCACACCACGCACGTCGCCGCCCGCCTCGACCGGCTGCGCTTCCACCGCGCGAAGCACTCGGCGTGGACGGAGTTCCGGCAGGTTACGCACGTCACCACCGCCTGCGCCGGAGCCGGCGCCGGCGCCGGCGCCATCTCCTCCAGGCACACCGGGCAGGAGGCGCCGTCGAGGCGCCCCGGCGAGGCGGCTCCGGCGGCGTCCTGGCGCTGGCGGCGGAGGTCGTCTGCCTTGGCGGCGGGGCGGGCCGACCAGAGCTGGTGGAAGCGGCCCCGGGCGCGGGGGCCGGCGAGCACGCCGGGGAAGGTGGGCGTGGCGACGAGGCGCGCGACCTGGCATGGGCGCAGCGACTGCCGCCACACGCAGGCCTCGTCGAGGGAGAGGCCGAGGACGCGGAGCAGGACGAAGAGGATGTGCTTGCACGGCACGGCCGGGTCGGGGCACGTGCACGCCGGCGTCGTGCTCAGCGTCACCGTGTACACA
Organism: Raddia guianensis; assembly: GCA_036346415.1. Lineage (NCBI taxonomy): Eukaryota > Viridiplantae > Streptophyta > Magnoliopsida > Poales > Poaceae > Raddia > Raddia guianensis. Next base: position 11,999,246 of record CM070539.1, read on the forward strand.
TTCCCCGTCACGCCCAGCACGAAGAACTCCGTCCCGGCGCGGTGCAGCAGCCGGAGCTGGTGCTGCAGCGCGCGGATGATGCGGTTCGCCACCCGCCGCGTCGACGCCTCGTCGCCGCTCACCGCCGCCGCCGACGCCGCCGCCGACGACGACGACTCCATGGACGCGCTGGCTAGCGCCTCGTTTCTTGCGTGAAATGTCGTAATTCGTGACTGCCAGTTGCCACCTATGTAAGGCCGCGGCGCGAACGCCCGGATACGTTGAGTGGCGTGGGAGAAGACTAGTGAGAATTACGGGGAAGTGAAGCAAGCTGCAACTACAAGAGGAAACAAAAAAAAGAAGAGGAGGCAGCTCAGGCAAGTTAGCTTTCGGCTCAATCCTGGATAAGCCCACAGGGCAATCTATTCTTCAAAGTCTTAAGAACCAGGATGTCCAAACCATGGGTTAACTTCAACGGAGGCTGTTTTGTTCTTCAGAAGGCCAGTTTGGCATCTGGATGATGCAGGGGTTCAGCACTTCAGCTTCAGTGGTTCAGTATGATTTTGCTCTGTTCATATTTTTCTTGGTATCGCTATTTTTTTTCCTCAAAGGAGTACTAAAAATGGGAAATGACAAAAGCGAGCAAGAAAGACATGAAACAGCAGTTTTCAGTTTTTTTTAAAACGCTATATGATTCTGGTGAGACGTGTGTGTGTGAAATAAGGAAAATGATTTCATCAAAGTACGTACAAGATTAACGCTAAGGTGCGCATCTTGTGCAGAATAATCTCGGACAAGCAGATGTTGCTGTCACGTTATCATCCATTATCGAGGCAAGCTGAGACCCGTCTGTGCGAATTGTCAACAAATCAGGTGTTACTATGGTGCGGTGCAGCCGCAGTAGAGCAAATGCTTGATAAGCTGGATTAATTGATGCTCAGCAGGTTAACAGAGTTAAATAGTTGGTCGAATGTATTGGGAATGTTCTGTTTGTAAGCTGTTAAACTTTGAAGAGGGTGGGAGCGAGGTGGACGCTTATTTTGCTTGTCTGCTCGAGACATTGTAATTCTGTTATGAATTTACAATACAATCGGTGAGAGCATAACTAACATGAGCACCTTGTGCAAAAACAAAAAAAAAACTGTTAAATAGTTAAACATAACAGAGATGAGAAATGGAAATTCTGGAAGACACGTTTTTTGAAAGAGGGGCAGAAGAACTGCCATCCTATTTTATTGATCATCAAGAGAAAATAAAATAAAAGGCCGTCTGTGACAGTCAGATAAATCATAGCCATTCATTGCAATCTCAGCTAAAAGCCTGCACACACCTCCACCACCGCTGACACAACACCTATAGGGGAGAGAGAAAGGAAAGGAGGCCCACTGCTACCACCCAAGCCACAGGCCGAACAAAGAGAGATACAGAAGAGGGAGAAGAGGGAACACCAACAACACTCACACAACAACAAATAACTCCTAGAGCAGCAGACCCAGCGAAAACTCAAAGCGCAAAACGGCAACCACGACGCCTCCAACGAGATAGCGACGAGGAGAACCCGCCGCCGTCGCAAAGCCACTAGGGTTTCACCCAGAGCAGGGAAAGGTCCAACAGGTGATGCCTCCAATGAGGTAACGACACCAAAGGTGAAGCTAGCACCAGCCCCAAAAGGGCGAGGCTTTCGCCCAAGACCAGCCCTACTAGCGCCGAAGGCAAAGGCCGCTGAAGATCGAAAACACAAGTAGAATTGAGTCGCCGGCCGAAGACGCAGAGTTCTAGAAGACACATGTCTGCAGTAAAATAGGATACCATCATACATATTGGGCAATCCCTTTCTAAGTATATTGCAAAGCCGACTACATGGATGAAATAGCCTGGAAGCAATAGACTGACCAGACCATAAGCTTCTAATTAGCACTTTTATTATATCATAGTTATTTCTGTATGATCTACAGATCTAAGTTATTTTAGTTATTTCTGAATACGGACAAAAAAACAGAAGTTGCTCATCGATGCTAATTAAAACAAAATTAACAAAAATAACTGAACAAGTTAAATCACGATAGTACTATCTATGCAGTGGATTGTGTTATAAAAGCCTATGCTTGCACGCTATATCGATCATTAAGAAACTCATCATGACAATCAAATTATAAAACCCAGGCACTCAACTATTCGTTGATGTGATTGTTGTGCTCAACTCGATCATGAAAAATCCACAACAAACAAAATATTCTCATTACTAAAACAATCCATGGGAATTTTCCAAGCAAAATATAGTCGATATGTAAGATGACACTTGGTTGGATTAATTATCTTTTATGAATCAATTGCCTCTGTTTTGCTATGATTTAAAATCAATCAATATCAATATATCATCAATATATCTATCTATCTTATTATACAATGCGCTAGCATTATGTCCCTCCGTGCGACACGTCGGCGGAAAAACGGAGGCCGTCCGATCGCGATTGAGACGTAGGTCCGACCGTCCATTCAGACTGTATATATAAAAGGAATTTTTTGGCAAAATAACAGCAAGCACTACTACGGAACGGGCCTTCCATCCCGGCACATCAGTCCAGGTTACCATCAAACCGGGACTGAGGTTAACTTCAGTCCCGGTTCAATGGTAACGAGGCAAAAGGACGGTTTCGGGCCGGTTGGTTCCACCAACCGGGACCAATAGGTCGATTAGTGCGTGGGTTGGCAGGTGGAGATCTAGTCCCGGTTGGTGATACCAACCGGGACTAACACTGGGCTCCGATAATTGGCGCCATTTCTCCTGTCACAAAAGGCCCGATTGGTGTTACAACCCGGATCGATATTTGGCTATTAGTCGGTTGGTATGACAAACCGACTAATCTTGGGCTCCGATAATTGGAGCCATTTCTCCTCCGTAACAAAAAGTCATCTGCGTCGTTTTCTTATCGCCGCACTTGCCGAGGAGCTTCGCACGCGCTTGTGAGGAAGGAGCGGAGACCGAGCCGAGGAGCAAGGAGCCGCCGAGGCGAGAGTAAGGAGGAGTGGGGAGCCTCTCTTCGCCGCTACCGGGAAGCGGTGAAAGGGATCGGATCATCATCGAGTAACGCCTTCGTGCCGCCGCTTTGCCGCGTCGTCACCACGGCCCGCCTCGCCGCTCTCGTCGTCGCAGAAGCGCCGCCTATCGTCGGCGCCTCTCCCGCCACGCCACCGAGGTACATTTATCCACCGCATCGCCCTCGTTTCGATCCCACCGCCACCATCGCCACCGCCGCGCCGCCGCAGCCACCGCCACCATCGCTACGGCGCAACTACAAATGCCGATCTTTGTCTCGTTTTTTCCATTAAATTTTCGTCCAGATTTAGGATGTCTTGTTGGACCGGTGACAACGCCACTAACATCGAAACCACGCTCCCTCCAACTAGGTCCAAAATGTGCTGTTTTCTAAAGTGTTTTTGCCCCTCCACCATTGCTTGTTGTGGGGGAAGGAATACCCACAGAAAAAACGCAAAAGACAAAAAATACGTGGCGACCAATGATGTGCCATGTCGCGACGATGGCGGTGGCGGTGGTGATGAGGAGGGCGAGGGCGAGGGCGAGGGCGAGGGCGAGAGCGATGGCGACGGGAATGGTGGTAATGAGGGCAAGGGCAAGGGCAACGGCAAGGACGGCGAGGGCGAGGGCGAGGGCAGCGAGGGCAAGGGCAAGGGGAAGTCACGTTCCCATAGAGTGTGATTGAGACATCGAGATCACATTCTATGTTGTACTTTTTAATTTAATTTTTATGCATTTAAGAATTGTTGTTATCTGAACAATTATTATAATTGTACGTGCTGCAGACTTTGTATGTTTATTGATGCATTTTAATGTGTACTATCATTGGATGCTTGTATATGAAGTATCGGATTATGTTTGTATGTGTATTGTTAAATCATGTTTGCATGTGTACTAGCATTGATTAATGGAGGGGACAAGGATTGGGAAGGGTATTTCATGAATGATGGATGTTAAAAAATATTATTATTTTTAATTCCACATATCTACACCAAATTCCTAATAGTATCAATGATGGATGATCTTTGCTGATTCACCCAGGAGTATTTAGCCTTGCAAGATGTTTGTTTGTATGGTATCAATATGTGTATTTAATCACAAGGTATCGTTACACTCAATGCTATGAATATGTATAATGCAGATGGATCGGCGATGGATGTACATGGACCGATGTTCCTCGCAGTTCGTGGAGGGTTTAGAAACTTTTATTCGTCATGTTGAAACCAATATTACCTTAGACTATATATGTTGCCCATGTATTGATTGCAAGAATCAAAAGGAATGGACAAACTGTGAGCAAATTCATTTTCATTTGATCTCAAGAGGTTTTATGGAAAATTATACATGTTGGACCAAGCACGGCGAAGTAGAGATTACACGGGCTGAAGAAGAACAGGTGGACGATAATATCTCGAACGCCGCCAACAGCTTATTTCAACATATGCAGGGGGAGTTTGGCGACGATGATATAGACCAGATGCTGCTTGATGGAGAGGGAGAATACGTTGATAAAAGGCATTATGAAGAGTTTCAGCGTCTTTGGGAGGACTATGAAACACTGTTGTATCCAAACTGCGGACAAGGGCACAGAAAGTTGCGTACCACACTAGAACTAATGCAATGGAAGGTGGCAAATGGATTGTCTGATAAGGGATTCAACGAGTTGTTAGGCCTCATGAAGAAGTTGCTTCCAGAGGGTAACACATTGCCTGAAACTACGTACGAAGCCAAGCAAGCTCTCGTCCTTTGGACTTGGAGGTCTGAAGATACATGCATGCCGTAACGATTGCATCCTCTATCGCAATGAGTGTGAGAATTTGGAAGCCCGTCCGGTGTGCAAAACATCGCGGTATAAGACCAAGCGTGATGACGCAGGTGAGGTAGAGGGGGCACGTAAGGTGAAGAGAACCCCCGCTAAGGTGGTGTGGTACTTTCCTATAATTTCTCGGTTGAAGCGTCGCTTTGCGAACAAAGAGCATGCGAAGATGATGCGCTAACACAATGATGCTCGTAACGTTGATGGAAAGCTAAAACATCCCGCAGATGGGTCGCGATGGCGAAAACTTGATAGGAAATACCCGGAGTTTTCAAGCGATGCGAGGAACATACGGTTTGCGTTGAGTACAGATGGGATGAACCCCTACGGCGAGTTGAGCACCAATCACAGTACCTGGCCAGTGACTCTATGTATCTACAATCTTCCTCCTTGGTTGTGTCAGAAGCGGAAGTATATTATGATGCCATTACTCATCCAAGGCACCAAGCAACCAGGGAACGACATCGATGTGTACCTAAAACCGTTGATCGAAGATCTGCTAACATTGTGGAACGATGGTGTACGGTATGGGATGAATACAAAGAGAGTACTTCACCCTCGTGCATTACTATTCGTGACCATCAATGATCGCCAGACTTGGTAACTGTCGGGCCTATCTATCAAGGGATATAAAGCCCAGATCGAGTGCTTGGACGATATGGAAGACAAGTACCTGACAAACTCTCGGAAGGTTGTATACATGGGTCATCGTAGGTTCCTAAATCTGAAGCACCCGTTACGGAGTAACTTAGTTAATTTTGATGGGACGGAAGAGAACCGCAAGAAGCCTAAGCATCACAGTGGGGCAGATTTATTTTCCATGGTGAAGGATCTGAAAATCGTATTTGGAAAGGGTCATGGTAGCAAACCTGTCCCATCACTCCCTCCTGAAGAAGCTAAGAAGAAGGCTAGTTGGAAGAAGCAATCAATTTTTTGGGATTTGCCTTACTGGAAAGACTTAGAGGTTCGCCACTCATTAGACTTTATGCATATAACGAAGAATGTCTGCATGAACTTGCTAGGATTCCTAGATATGTACGGCAAATCAAAAGATACTATTCAGTCACGGAAGGACTTACAACTATTAGGACTCAGGCAGGAATTACATCCGCAAGAAAGAGACAAAGGGCATTACCTCCATCCTGCGAGCTACACTCCAAGCAAAGAAGAGAAAAAGAACATGATTAAGTTGTTAAACAATGTTAAGGTCCCTTCCGGATACTCGTCGAACATAAGAAGACTTATAAACACAAAAGAGAATAAAATCGTAAACGTGAAATCGCATGATTGTTACGTGTTGATGACCCGATTGTTGCCGTGATGTTGAGAGGTGTTACGCGGACAAGGTACGAGGGACAATCGTGAAGGTGTGCTCGTTCTTCAACGCCATATCATAAAAGGTCATAGATCCAGATAAGTTATGTAATCTACAGGTTGATATTGTCGCTGCTTTGGTCAACCTTGAGGTGATCTTCCCTCCGTCCTTCTTTGATATGATGGTCCATCTCATGGTTCACATGGTGAAACAGTTAGAAATTCTCGGACCCGTCTTCTTACACAAAGATGTTCCCTTTCGAGAGGTACATGGGTGTGCTAAAAAAATATGTTCGTAACCGGTCTCGCTCAGAAGGATGCATTGCCTGTGTGTTGGCACGAAGAGGTGATTGAGTTTTGCATCGACTACATTAATGAATTGAATCCGATTGGCGTGCTCAGATCACGCTATGAGGGAGGCTACAAGGAAAAGGCACTCTAGGGAGAAAAGAATCCTTTTGCAAAGATATACATCATTTAGACAAGCACATTTCACAAGATTGAAGCAAGCGACTTTAGTGGCTCCATATGTCGATGACCACGAGAAGATTCTACGAGACGAATACCTAGGGAGGTCGAAAAGTGGATCGCAAACAAGCAAGTAGAGAGTTTTGGCGGTTGGCTACAAAAGCATTTGTTGGGCAAGGAGGGTGTCCACGAACAATTGCAACTCTTAGCTCGGGGACCATCAATAACAATCGTATCATGGCAAGGGTATGAGATAAATGGATACACATTTTACATCGTGCATCTCAGATAGCAAGAGCACGAACCAAAATAGCGGTGTTGAATTGATGCATTGGATAAAATGGAAACATGGACACCTATTATGGTTTTATAGAGGAAATCGGGAGCTCGAGTACGGACCTTTGAAAGTCCCTCTATTTCGATGCCAATGGGTCAAACCGACAAATTGTCCGGATTGACGAGTACGGATGACAACCGTGGACCTTAAGCAAGTGGCCTCTGAGGACGAACCGTTCGTGCTTTCGCCAATGATGTCACACAGATTTTCTATGTGATTGACATGGATAGCAAACCGAAAATGCAAAAGGGACGGAGTACCAAAAGGCGAAGGATAATACTTGTAATCTTGATAAGCCAAGACACCATGTTGTTCTTCCCGGTAAAGAAGGATTGTCGGAGTTGAGGCGAACGGATGAAGAAGAGTATAATCAGTTCAACGAGTGCCGCCTTTCTCGGTGGATGTAGACATTACTATCCTCAATGGTGATGACGATGCCCCTACGTGACGCCATGACCACAACGAAGGATCACTTGTAAAAACAAAGTAGTTGCATATATGTACTATTTATCATTATTTTTCTGATAATCATATATGCACTAAATTATTTTTTCGAAGACACCTCATTTTCGACAAGCGTTTTGCGTCCGACTGGTTAGTAGCGCAATAAAGCGTATTCTTGATATTTATTCTATTAAACGGAATTAACTGGAATTTTATACTAGTTAATGTAATTTCTAGTGACGACAGGAATTTAGATATTACAGTGAATATTTCATAATATTTCATATGTTATAATGATAATAAACTATTTACGAACAATCTTTACAATATTACAAGAAACCTCATTTTCTAGATATTTTCAATCCATTTAAACAATGCGCCCCCACTTATACCGACAAGCGTATAGCGTCCAACTGGTTAGTAGCGCGAGGCAAAAGCGCGGGCTCACTGTGCCGCCGCGGTTCGAGCCCCGCTTCTGCCCCCTACAAACACATTTTTTTGGAAAAATGGGACCATTACTCCCGGTTTAAACCACAAACCGGGATTGAAGGCACACCAACGCACAGCAGAAAACTTGGGCCCACGCGTCAGTAAAACGTTAATCCCGGCTTTTATTTTTAACCGGGATTGATCGCTACAAACTTGGGCCGCGGTTCGAGCCCCGCTTCTGCCCCCTACAAACATATTTTTTTGGAAAAATGGGACCATTACTCCCGGTTTAAACCACAAACCGGGACTGAAGGCACACCAACGCACAGCAGAAAACTTGGGCCCACGCGTCAGTAAAACGTTAATCCCGGCTTTTATTTTTAACCGGGATTGATCGCTCTCTACGCCCGGTTTAAACCACCATCCGGGACTGATAGGCGTCTTACGATTCTGTAATTTTGTGACCATCAGTTGTCTGGGCCCACATGTCAGTTGTCTCTATCAGTCTCGGTGGGTGTTTTAAACCGGATCGAAGGCTTCATGCCCCACGCGTCGCTTCTATCCCTTCCTCCGGTTCGCTAAGCGTCGCTCTGTTCGCCTCCCGATGTAATTAATCGGGAGGTGAGCCACAGGCTTGACTACATTTTCCAACACACGAGGAAAATGGAAAGATCGATCGAGCCCTTATAAATTTGGACGGAATCAACATCACACACACAGAGCTTAGTTTCCCTCGCTTATACCTCCGCCGCCATGTCTTCTAGCTCTGATTCATCGCCGCCTGCGTCGCCACCACCGAAGCGGTGGAGGCTCTCTGAGTTTTGCCACTCCCCTGGGTGGCATCTCTCAGAGGGTACCAGTTCGGAAGAGGATGAGGCGCCATGGTGGTCCGACGACGACATGTACGACGATCTCTCCGACGATCCGGAGGACGCTGACGACTCCGACCCCGAACTCGACGGTGACGAGGGTGACAGCGACGACGACGACGACGAGGAGGAGGAGGATAGCAGTGACGGCGAGGGCGGCGCCGATTAGACATTATGTAGTAGTTTTAGTTTTTCTTAATTTCATGCGAATCTTCTTTTTTTAAGTCCAAAAATGTATCCTGTGAGAATTTTAATGGAATTTACTGATATTTATTCTACTAAACGGAATTAACTGGAATTTTATACTCTTTAATGTAATTTCTAGTGACGACAGGAATTTAAACATTACAATGAATATTTCATAATATTTCGTATGACAGAGTGATAATAAACTATTTACGAACAATACTTACAATATTAAAAGAAACCTCATTTGCTGGAAATTCTCATAATACATATTTTCAATCCATTTAAACAATGCGCTCCACTTTGCAAAGACGCGTATAGCGTCCAACTGGTTAGCAGCGCGAGGCGAAGCTGGCTCATCAGTCCGCCATGTTCGAGCCCCGCTTCGCCTCGCAACACAAATTTTTTTGGGAAAATGATCATTAATCCGGTTTAATAATCCAACCGGGACTGAAGGCCTACATTGCTCCCGGTTTAATATTCCAACCGGGATTGATAGTGGAGTTAATACCGGTTTTTAGAATCAACCGGGATTGATGCCCCTATATGTCCGTTTCCCCCCAATTCTTCAAAACACTCACCCTAAACCGCGCCAAATTAACCCTAGGTCGACACCGCCGCCACCGGATTCGCCGCCGCCTAGAAACCCTCCGACGCCACCGTCCCTGTCGCCGCCGCCTACAAACCCTCGGACGACGCGCCGTGACGTCGCCGGCGCCCGTGTCGCCGCCCACTACGACCCACCGACGTCGCCGCCGCTCGTGTCGCCCCCGCCGACAACCCCCTCCGACGTTGCCGCCGCTCTTGTCGCCCACGCCGACAACCCCCTCCGACGACGCCGCCGCCATAGTCGCCGCCCCCTACAACCTCTCCGACACCACCGTCCGTGTCGCCGCCGCCTACACCGTCCGACGACGCCCCCGTGAAGTCGCCGCCGCCCACGACAACCCTCTCCAGCGTCGCCGCCGTTACAACTCCCTCCGACGAGAGGTCATCCGTGTCGCCTGTTAATTCCTGACCTATTTCACATACAGCATTGCTCTAGCCTCTATTCGCCTGCAGCATTGTTGAATTGTTTGTTCTGTGACCTAAAGCATTGCAGTGCTTATTTGATTTCCTCAAAATGATCATTAAGCATCTCTGCTTATATAATGTTTGTAGGGTCGTTAGCTTCACTATCCGATTTAGCTTCACAAGTTAGTTAAAACTTGCAAGCAATTTATCAGTGCCTTATGTGAGGATGCACTTGTATTTTCAGTGCCTTTATTTGTTACAATGGCGAGCGGAGGGATTGGTGATGAAGAATTTTTGATGGAGATGTTTGGGACTGATCCGGATGACAGAGTTGAACCTGCGGCAGCCGGTGAGGCCGTAGAAGCCACCGAGGCCGATGAGGAAGCCGGTGAGGCCGTACAAGCCACCGAGGCCGTAGAAGCCACCCGGTCTGGTCAAACCAGTACCCAGTCACGTCAGCGAGGTCAAAGTAAGAGGCCGAAGTCAAGGCACATAATCACTGAAGTCAGCGAGGAAGGCGAGCCTCTGAAGCCAGGATCGGCGATTGGGCCGTTTAGATCGACTTTCGGAACGATTGTTAGGGACCATGTGCCCATTAGCATTGTCAAATGGGACGACGTACCTGCAGACCTCAAGAACACCTTATGGACCGATATGAAACAAGTTTTCACCTTCCCGAAGGACCGAGCGAAGGTGAAGAGTTACACATGAAGAAGATGGCAATGGCATTCCAGACGTTCAAGAAGAAGTTAAACAACGAGTACGTTAAGAATAATGTACTCCCTGACTTCAATAAATACCCTAAGCTGCAAGATCATTGGGATGAATTTGTAGGGTACAAAACTTCTCAACAAGATCAGAGTATGAGTGAAAAGAATAAGCAAAATGCGGCAAAGAAGCAATACCACCATCGTCTCGGCCCTGGTGGTTACCGCAAGGCGATACCCAAATGGGAGAAGAGGAACATGACACCTTGTAAAGGTGTGGAGCCCGTAACAATGAGATGGTCCGACAGATCGAGGAATTGGTTCTTTGGTCATGACGGCGGCCTTGACGACGACGGTAGGCTAGTTTTTGGTGAAAGGATCAGAGATGTTGCAAGAAGGCTTCAAATGGCGCACGAAGAGTCGGCCCAAGGCATCTTCGTGCCAAATAGGGAGAACGATGAGCTAACAAGGGCCCTCTGAACCTCGAGCACCACGGACGTACACGAGGCGTTGGCGTCGTCCCGTGGAAGGTTGGTTTCCCGCAGGAGGCAGAGACTTACAGGAGTCGGTCGAGGAGCAAGGGCCGACAGGCACAACACCTCCTCGATCTTGAAGAGCAACTGCGCGCAACACAGGCGAGCATACAAGAAACAGTTCTTAGAGAGGTGCAGCTAGCCTTGAGCCAGGCGCGGGAGGCCGGTCAGCAGGAACCTCCCAGTAATCCCAACGTCATTAGCCCCTCCATGCGGCGGAGCAGCTGTGCTTCCGGTGGGCTATCCGAAGAAGACTTGGCCCGCTATCCCGTGAACGACATCACGCAGTCGACACCTTGTGAGCTGCACTTCGAAGCGCGGAACCTCTCCATCAAGGCAGCTGTAGGCATGGCTTTCCCAATGGAGACAGGGCAGGTCATCCATGGCCAACAGATACCCCCGAGCTACGCCAAGGTCTCCGTGGAAGAGGTATGCCAGGGGTACGAGGACCTAGACCTCGACATTGAAGGAGGTGATGGGACCACTAAGCTAGGAGAAGCGAGACACAAGATCGCTGTGGCGCAAACGGTTCATAATTTTCAAAGGTAACATGCCCGTGTCCTCTCCACGGTCTCTGATCAACTCTGAGCGAGTCCTCTCACACGAAACTCCAACTAACACACCGCCAAGACAGACCACCCTACTAAGCAAATAGCTCCCAAGAAGGTGCCGACTAGGTCAAGCCGGGCGTGATGGGGGCCTTCACCTCTCAAGAAGACAGGCCTAGGTCATCCGAAAAAAACACCTTCGAAGCTGCCGTATGATATGACCGAAGACGAAACTGAGCGGATAGTAAGAGGCGAGGTCACCGCACATTTTGCGAACAAACCATCTCCACCGAGGGTCCAGCCCGGTACGGACGAATGGCACAAAGGCAAGAGGTGTATCTTATCGTTGAAGGATAAGATCGACAAACCAGAAAGACCAGCCGTATCAGACTACGAGCGCATCTTGCGTAAGGAATCTGAGAAGGGAACATTAGAGGAGCAGATTTCAGAAGAGGAAGCGCAAAGGAAATTCTACATTGAAGCTGGGCTTGATCCAGATATGGTCTTAGGCCTTAAGGACATCCCCGTTGCAGAGGTACAATGGAAATATGTGAAAGGTGGATTGCTCGTAAGGCGTGAGGAGCTTCCCCACCTAACAACGAAGCTGCGGCAACTCCATGATTGGTATTTGCGCGCAGCAGAAAATGGTATGGAAATGATCGGCGTCGTCTTCAAGCAACACCATTTCTACCGCGGGGACTTTGAATTCTTGATTGAATTTGAGGTTCTGTATTACCTATATCAGGGATTGGCGGTCGACGTCGCCATGGTGGTTTGTTGGCAGCTGTAAGTGTATTCTTTGTAAATTTCGATCGTGCCAGCCAGTATATTATACTAACTTCGAGGCCTAAATCAATTTTCCTTATGTAGAATAGAGATTAAAAGATGCGCAATGGAGGGAATCCATGAATTTGGCTTTCTTGACCCATTGGTCATTAACGAGTACATGGCTAACCTAAGCCCACAACCAACAGAGACGCATTTTCTGAAGGGCTAATGGCACAACGACACAAAAGATATATATTTCTACCGTGCAATTTAAGTACGTGTTTTAATCACTTTATTTTAATTCCTTTTGTTAACACTGTTGGAACTAATTAGTAAACCGCGTTGACATATATATGTGCAGATTTCACTGGATCCTTTTTATTATAGAGGTAAATCATAGCAAGATCACGATCATGGACTCGAAAAGGGGACCAGTTGAAAATTACAAAGACTTCCTCGCCATGCTCAACCGGTACATTGCTCTTCCATTCATATCTTACTATTTCTGTTTCTCCATATCAAACAAACTCAATTATATATAACTTGTAATCAAATGTGCAGTGCCTTCGCAACGTTCCGCAAGAATACCGTGGGAACATTCAAGACACGTTTCGACTTGTACATCGCTAAACATGTATGTATATCATATTAGAGTATTTTGTTAGTTAACGTAATTTCCATGATCTATTTCACAATTTCAACTCTTCGACCACAGGTCTTGTATCAACCACCTGCAAACAATTTATGTGGATACTATCTGTGCGAGATGATGCACAACTTCATCGGGGGCACCGCTGAGTATACAAGAAAAAATCACGAGGTTTGGGGTGAGTAATATATAATTACTACCTTAATAACGCCTAAGTAGCTTCTGCAAACATTTTGTATAGTTTAATAGATTGATAAGTTAATCCCCTATTTAATGATAGATTCCCCTAAAGTTGGCAAAAAAAGGTTTGGAAAAAGGTCCGGAACTATCGCCGGTGCGTGTCAAAGCAATTCAAGAGCAAATCACCGGCTTCCTTTTAGATGAGGTCATAAATCCGATGGGCGAGCATCACCACCCTATACTTAATAAGATTCCAGAGCCTTCAAAAAATACTAGCCAACCGTCGAGGAGCGATGCACGTAAAAGATCCCGATAAAAAGTGTATGTGCACTGTGTACATTGTATGATACTTATGTCTAGCTAGCTACCTAATACATATTTGTTGTTTAACAAAGGAGCAGAATGAAGATTTCATGGCGTGGAGTCACGGAGTCTTTGGGCCTAGAAGGTTATCTTTTGAGAACCGCCTTCCCGCTTATGTTCTTGACGACATCGACAAGATAGAAGGTAAAGATCAAATTTATATATCCGTTATGTTGTGGGCTTGTGGTGTTATTCCGTTCCGCAAATTTTAAATACTAGCATGTTGCTATTTCTACTGCTTTTGATAAATAATAGTGTTTAATTTGGATTGTAGGAGGAGGTGCTAGGGTCAACGCCAACCGGGAGACGATCAATGTGGCGGGCCTCGACGCCGAGAACGTAGCATGAGCTCTGGCCGTTCCTGTCAGATTGCTCTGGCGATGCTCATCTTGTATTCTACTCTTGGGCTCATGACATTTGTCGCCCTTGCTGCCACTTGTCTTGACATTTGGTGAGGATTGAGCTTAAGTACCAAGAGAAGACGATGGGTGCCAATCGCCAAGGATGCTAGAATGAGGGCCATGCTCAATATATCCTCTGCTATGCTCATATCTCTTTTTTAATTTCTTGCCCTTTTTGTTGCCATGGTCACGTTTGGGACTGTTTGTTTCTAGCCATTTCGGAAGGAAACACCAAACACCGCTGATGTTGCCAAATTGGGAGAAAGTGTAATATTTGTAAAACATGTTTGTAAACTCAATATTTGTAATCGCACAAGATGGTGGATGATTTCCTTACCATGCCCAGAGCCGGTCGGACGTAATACATATTTGTAATATTTAATGCTATTTCGCTAATTGTGTTAAATGTGGTTTAATTAGTGACTAAATAAGCATAACATTCAAAAATACCGCTCGGTCCGGTTGGAACAACCAACCGGACCAATAGTGTCACCAGAGGCACCCTTCCCGCCACGTGTGAAGCACATCGGTCCGGTTGGTACTTAAAACCGGGACTAATACACCTCACTCCCGGTTGGAAAAACCAACCGGGACCAAGAGTGTCCCCAGATTAATCTGATCGCCACGCCACGTGCACATTTTAGTCGGTTGGTAGGTAAAACCGGACTAACAAATAAGAATCGCTCCACGTGTCTTCGAGCCGGCCTGTTGAGTAGAGATTTAGTCCCGTTCAGAATCTGGATGATGGCTATGACGTCGATCTCGAGGCTGTCGGTTTAAAACGGGGATGAAAAGCCGTTAATGAATCGGGACTGAACGCCCGTTCCGTAGTAGTGAAGGCGGGACGACTGCTCGGTTGGTTTCGGGCGGTGGGTTTCGCACGGGAGGCGCAAGCTCGAAACCTGCCTGCTGCTCCCTTTTTAATTTCTTCCTTTTGCTCTCTTCTCCTCTCCCCTCTTCTCTTTTTCCCCATTCTCATCGCCCGAGCACAACACATGGCTGAGGGCCTCGTGTTGCTGTCGTCGTCGCCGAGAAGCGGCTCCGCCTCCTCACCCCCTCCCCCCGGCTCCCTGCCGCCCGGCGTCCGCCTGGGCGCCATCCCCAACATCGTCCCTTCCGACCACGGCCACGGCGCCGAGCACGCCGGCTTCGTCGACGCCGTCGGCGCCATGGAGGCGCCCTTGGAGCGCCTGGTCGATCGACCAGCTCGGGGAGGGAGAGGGCCTTCCGGTCGCGACCCTCCTGGCCGACGCCTTCATGCCGTGGGTTGCCGGCGTCGGGAACTGGAGGGGCTTGCCCGTCTGGTCGCTTTTCCCCATGTCCGCCGCCTTCTTATGGGCGTACTACCGCCTGGACCGCCTCCCGCCGTGGCTTGCCGGCGAGCACGGCCCGGCCTCCGGTGCGCCAGAAGGTGAGGTTTCTTGCTTCCAACCGTACCCTGTCCTGATCGATGAAATAACCCGCATTCGAATCAAACTATCAAATTTGTGCATCTATGCAATGCCGAATTGGGAGGTTCATGGGTCTTGTTTATGGTTAGTTACATGAATTGTTCATGTTTATGAAGTGTGCATGGTTGATAATCCTGCCAAAAAAAAAATGCCGGTCATAGGCTGGTACAGACTATTGCTATACCGAAAGATAGCTCTTAGCTTTCTTGCTTATATATGCACATTGTAAAGCGTTTGAACTGCTAGGTGTCTATGTTACTTGTCACTCAAAAATATAGCTAACTGAAAAAATGTATTCTCCATGACTAGGTAAACGAGATTTTAATTGCGTTTGTAGTAATGCATTTTTAATCTTCCTATGTGTTCCGGTAGGCTACCGAGGTCGACAACAATCCATTTTTGCCATGTTTGTGCTCCTTCCTGAACCATGCATATTTTTTCCCATGCTTATGGTCCTTCCTGAACCATGCAGATCGGATTTTGTGCAGAAAAGCATCCAATGCTCATCGGTGGTTAACCTAATTGTTCCTTTTGAGTAAGTATTGCAAGCCATTTCTAATTTGTGTGCTGACATTCAAAATCATGAAAAAGAATGAGTTACCAAGGCACTAATATATAAATTGGTTCAGCATCTACATTTGCCATCTAACTAATACAATGACTTCATGTGAGAATGAAATAACGTTGTATTGCGCAGACAGTGAACTCATGTGGTATCAATACCAGTTCTTTTTCATTGTCTCACTACCCTTTTCAATTTATTGTCACACTTATCAATTATCCTTATGCTCCGATTTTTGCTATGTTCATTTCTAGGCTACCACAAATTTAGAATATCAAGTATCTATATGCATGAATGAAGTGCACCAGCGATATTGCCTATGTGTTATGCTTGGTATGGATTCTGCAAATATGGTAAAAGTTTGCATGGATAGGGCTGAAAATATTTTATGAGTAACTCTTGAAAGTCTTACAGCGTATTGGTTGTCATGGTTATTGTTTCTGTTCTACCTTCCCGTTTGATAAATGTCCTCGGCTGCAAGAAAATGCTCTAATTATCAATTCTGTATGACACCGCCACTAAGTCATGCTTCTAACCCTCTACAGGAAAATGTTGTAATTATGTTTTTTGCACATGGGCATTAAACTTTATTGCAACCTAATGCAACAGAATGTTCTACTTATGATTTTTATGACATGAACACCAAATTTGCTTTCGGCCAACTGAAGGGCTTTACCTATGTATATCTAATATGCATGATTGTGTTCATCGTTCATCGATTTATCAAATTACTCATCATTTCGGTCCTCTAATCAAAGTGATGATGATCGATTTTATATACTAATGAACCAGAGGCTTCTCATTTAATAACTCTTGTCGGCTGCAACACGCAGGATTATAAAGTGATTTTCTTCTCGTGGCTTGGGCATTGAATTTTTTCTTTACTAGGTAAAGCATTTCTTTTCTTGTCGACAGCTAAATGACTTAACCTATTTGTTTCCAAATTCTAGATTGTCATCACAGTTCATTGATTTGGAAAACTGACCATTTCTCTGGTAACATAGAGAAATCTTTGAAGTTCAAACTAATTAGATCAGGTCACTTTCAAGTTCCTAAAATGAAATATCAGCTAAGATGCAGACAACTTTTAAGTCCTAACTAAGCATCTCTGCAATACACTTTCTCCAATGGGCTCCTTTGCCGTGAACTTAGTGTCCAGTTTGACCACGGCGCGCCTGGGCGCGCTTACCGTCCTAGTACCATAACAAAGGGCTAACAGGCTGCCCCTAGTCGTTGCACCACATGGCACATCTTAGTCACGCCACATGGCGCAACCAGGGGCTGCCACATCACCCCCTTAAGGAAAAAAATTTAAAAAATTCTAGAAAAATCCAAAAAATCTAAAAAAATTAAAGGCGAGCGCCAAGCGTCGGACGTCCAGCCGGAGCACTCGCGCCGGACCAGCCCTGGCCGTCCGATAGCTGGCACCGCGCCAATCCTACGCGCTGCCATGCGCCCACGTCCCTACGTTCCCAGGCGAGTTGTTAGTCGTGCAGTTGATCGTTTTCCAATTAAACTTCTGATTTTTGTATAAAATTCAAACGGTGTTCAAAATGTGTGGAATAAATTTCATAATTCTTATAAAATCGAGAGCAACCCATTTTAAATACTTTTTTTATTTTTTTACTTTTTCATTTTTTTTTTGATGTGAAACTAGGAGAAGGCACTTATGAAACTTACATATATACTAGCGAAACTTGGCTGTGTGCTGATGAAACTTGGCCGTGTGCTGATGAAATCTGATGAAACTTGGATGAAACTTCGATGTAACCTGATGAAACTTGGTTGAAACTTGTTGAAACTTGAATTGATCTGTTGAAACTTGAAGAAATTTGTATGAGACCTATTGAAACTTGATGAAACTTGCATTAAACCTGATGAAACTCGACAATTCGGCAAGTTTAACGAATATGAAATCCAAGTTTCAGTAGGTGAAACCTAAGTTTCAGTAGGCGAAAACCCAAGTTTCACCAGGTGAGTTTGAAGAGTTATATGGAAACATACATCTTGTTTTGTTCGTAAAAATACGAGGAACGCGTTGGTGCAAACAGTTTGTGGATTAGAGCACCCAGTCAAAATTTATGGCCACCGAAAGAAAAATACAAAAACGGAATCTTGCTGACGTCAGCTTGCGTCATTGATTTTTTTTTCCACCCGCTGCTGATTTTTCCAACGCTGGCCACACGCATGCATGCGCCGCTGGGCCTTGGCTCTCGGCCCACTTGGCTCGCGCGCGTCCAGACGAGCCGGACGGCCGGGCTCAAGTGTTTTCGAAAATTAAAATGCAACACAAAATTCATAGCAAGGGCCCATAAATAAATTTACGTATTTCTAGAAATGTTAACTTCTATAAATGAATTAAGAAATAAAAAAATTCCCTAAAAAACAATCAAACATCCAAAAAAACCCAAATAATTCCAGAAAATCTCAAAAAACAAAAAAATGTATTTATGTCTTACAAAACTAATGTCATGTGCCACAGCGGATAAACATATCTAGTTATACAGAGTTGGCGTGGGTGCAGTCCATTTCGCCAGGTACGGCGGCCTTGCCATTTGGCGGCGATCGTGCCGCATGCACGTAACCTGCATGCAACCGTAACTGCCAAAACTGCCGAAGCAGAGTCCACCGCCTCCCACCCCGATGCAACTAACTTAACTCCCTATCCTATTCTCTCTCTTCCCTCTGACTAGTTAGCTCTCACTCCTTTATAAACGTAACCGGCCGGCTCCTCTCCTCTCATCCATCGTCACTGCCTACTCACTCACTACAGAGCAGCTAGCGCAGTAATTTAAGCACACCGCATCAAGAGATATAGCTCCATCTCTCGCGAGTGTCAGGACGCAGCTGGACGATCTGAATTGCCTTGATTCTGCTTCTGTTCGTAGAGAACGATCCGTCGATGGCCCAGTCACTCGTCTTCTTCCTCGCCTCCCTGCTCATCGCCCACTGCACCTCGGCGGCGCTCCTGCCGCCGACGGGGACGCGGTACATCGTCGGCGGCCCGGTCGGGTGGGGCGTGCCGCCGCCGGGGAACAACGACTTCTACATCAAGTGGGCCGCCGGCATCCACTTCTACGTCGGCGACTCCATTGGTAAGGAACTAAGGATCCATGCATGGCCTGCGTCTCGCCATTTGATCAATCAATACTACATCGCAGTTACTCGCCTTCTTGATCTCATCTGCCCTAACATGCATGATTTCGTCTGGTGAAGAATTCGTGTATAAGAACGACTCGGTGGTGAAGCTGGACAAGTTCGGGTACTACCACTGCAACGTGACGCCGCCGGCCGGCGTGTCGCCGGTGAACGACGGCAGCGCGCTGTTCCTCCTAGACGAGCCGGGCTTCGTCTACTTCTCCTGCGCCGACGTCAAGCACTGCAAGAAGGGCCAGCGCCTCGCAGTCAACGTCGAGGCCAGGCCGGCGCCGGCGCCGGCGCCGGCAGCAGTGATCGTGATTCCTCCCACGGCGGCGCCACAAGAGGCGGCGATGATGAGCGCCGCCGCAGCACTGGCCTCGCCGTCAGCTCATGCCTTCGTGCTGGTTGTGTCCGCCACAGTTCTCGCCATCATGGGATTGATTCATGCGTGAGACATGATCGATGGTCGTCGTAGCACCGTAGTATTTAGGTCAGAGGTACCAGGCGGTAAGGTGGCACCTGTTAGGTTTTATTGAGGGGTGTGTCATTAGTTTGGGCTTGCTCAAGTTTACATCGATGAAATGAATAATTATGACGGTACTTGTTAGGTTTAAGTGTCGGCGTGAATATTTCAAGAATTAATCAAAGAGGTTAATTGTCGATCGTTTCATGTACTGTGTTTAATTAATCACCGTTTCTAATTTCTTATTCGTTTCGGTGGAATACATGTACATGGGACTCCATAGGAGCCTGCATTTTTTAGTTCAACGCAATCAATTATGGCACATAAGAGGCTACGTCGTGTACGTGTGCAAGAGAACGCAGGTTTCCCCTCATCATCTGCCTGCTCTGCTCCATCAAGCCATCCACTGCTGCTCCGCCCGATCGATAGACACACTTGCATAAGACAAGACCCTACAAGGGGATGGCTAACCTATCATCAACCCAAAATAATAATTTTACCGAAACAAATGCAGCAGCGTATACATATGAATTGTGTACATAATTTTTTTCATGATAAGTACATTGAATTTACCCTATCATGCATACTAAAAATCTAAGGAATTAAATGAAAAATATATAGGTGTCTGTACAACGCGTATGTATGTACGTACTAGCTGAGACTGCGCGCCCCTGTCGCGCCGAGTGAAGTGGCGGGCGTAAAGCTAACTTATATGGATGTGCCTAGGAGGGCCGATTGCACAAAAGGGGAGCTCCACAAAGGAAGGCCATCAAGCATATTGTTTTCTTCGTGAGAAATGATTAGCACATCGAGCAAGAGTGATGAGTGCAATCATGGTAGACGGTATAGAGCAGAAGGGGGCTACCTGGCTGGCTACAAAGTTTGATTGGATCAACGTAGCGCTAAGTGGGTTAGCGTCCAACCAGATGGGCCGCCCAGAACAAAAACATGGCAAACACGGACAAACAGCACCAAAAAAGAAGAACAGGCCCATAAGTAACAGGCAACCCACAAACAAAGTGGCCCACAAAGAGCAAAAAAAAAAGCCTAAACAATTAGCCGAAAAGGTCAACGCGGCGTTGTGAAACGATCGTGTTTGCAGAGCAGACAAACCATGCACGTCTCCATCCAAAACCAATACTCACCAAGCAGGCTATCCACGTGTCCAGCCAAAAAACAGCGTAGCTCGGCTTTGTATGTATGTATGTATGTATGTATGTACGTACGCACGTATTTGTTTATTAACTTGATTTTTAAGTAAAGAGGTTCGATTTGCACAAGTTTCAGTACCGCCAACACTATGCAAACAAGGGCGCAGGATCCTCTGTCTTACTGTCCTCTACAGTTGTGCCACTGACATATGGGTCCCACATGCACAGCATCCACATATCAGTGACCCACTGCCCTCTGCGGTAAGTCAGAGGATTTAGTCCCGCAAACAAGGTAGGGATGTGTAGAGATGGCAATGGGTACCCGAAACCCGATGTCCGATGGATATTTACTCTATTAGGGTACGGGTCTAGTATAATAATCATATCCATGGGTATGTTGGGAAAACCTTCACCCCATCGGGTATACGGGTATGGGTATGTTCTACTACCACTTATACCCGTTTACCCGTTGTCGGCATTTCTCAGCTGACAGGTTTTTCTCACCTCTCTTCTCTCTCCCGCAAGAACGCAAGAACAAGCATCAAGTTCACCCAAGTTCAGGCCCCCTGATCGGGTAATAGCTCTAGTACTGCTCAAGCTCCTTGCAATGTGAGTACTGGCTACCTTCGGGTCCTTGATCGGGAAAAGATCAATCCCCTTTACAGATGCACCACCCCAGCCCTTATACACCCGGGCTGCCGGTAATGAACAGTGTACATTAAATGATCTTGACCACTGTACCTGTCCCATCACTGATCGCACATCGAAATCGCCGCTCTACAGCTCCCCACAGCGTTTGGGGGACAGAAAGGAAGTGATAGGGCGGGCGCCTACCCCCATTGCCCTGTCACTGCACCTTGTCGCACGAGCCTGTAAAAGCTACTGCGTAGCTCACGCTATGGAGTGGCAGGGGTAATCATTTCGTCAGACCCCTGCCTACTCCGTTAGATCGGTTCCATCGCATTAAATGCACTAGATCCGGGGCGATCCGCGTCCGTCCTTAGGAGGGAAACTACCTTCCTCTTTCGCTCTGCACCCTCTAACAGTGGGGCCCTACGCCCTCTAGCTTCTCGCGGGACCGACACGTTTACTGGGCGTCTGGCTTCGGATCCTGCTCACCCACCTGCTCAGCATCGCGCCATGAGACCAGATCGCCCGACGCTTAGGGCCCGCTTGCTCGCCTGCTCACTGGGTAGACACGTAGCCTGCCCACCCAGCGCTGGGGCCTGCTCGCCCGCCTGTATGCCAGGTCGCCACGTGGCTAAAGTAGACTTTAATTAACCAGCTTACCTGGAACCAGACCTTCACTCGCTTGGGCTCGATGTTGCTGAGTATGGGATACTCTCGGACGAACCATCGGTTCCACACGTTAGCAGCACGTGGGCACACCCTGGTATATAATACACACTAACACCCGTGTACCGGTAGGAAATGACAGTTGATAGGTAGCAGAATCGGGCTAAGCAGCAGCCTATAGCAATTTCCCAAGCCTAGGGATGGCAGAAAAACCCATGGGTATGGGTACCCATGGGTATCCGACCCAATAGGTTTGGGTATGAGTTGCAACCTATACCCATGGGTTTTTGGGTTTGGGTACCTGAAAAATTCGGGTTCGGGTACGGGTCCAATTTCGTACCCATGGGTATCCATGGGTTACCCGAAATCATTCACAGAACATGTGGGTCCATTCATATATATATATATATATATATATATATATATATATATATATATATATATATATATATATATATATATATATATATATATATATGGCATCTCAAAAAACACTAGCCCTCGGCCTCCACAACCCGTAGCCGCTGCTCCCTGGCCCCTCCTCAGCCGCCGCCCCCTGTCCTCCACCTCCACCACGCCGGCGCCGCCTTGCCCCTCCACCTCTACTGCGTGGAGTCTTCCCTCTCTCCGGTTCGCCCTCCATGCCGCCGCCGCCAAGCCCTCCACTCCTCTCCCCTCCCCTTCTTCTCTCCCCTCCCTCGGTCTCTCTGCGCCACTCGCCGAGCCGCCCCCTCTCCCTCTCCTCCTATCTTCCTCTCCCGTGACCCAGCCCTCTCTCCCCCTTTCGGGTACGGGTTACCCATCGGGTATCGAGTACCCGTCGTGTTCGGGTATGGGTGCAGGTTTGTATTTGCGAGTGTTTTCGGGTTTGGGTATGGGTGATATTTTTGGGTTTCGGGTTCGGGTACGAAAGAGTTGTACTTGGAGATACCCGCCCGATTGCCATCCCTACCCAAGCCCAGCAACGTAGCCCAGGTGCCCAACCGAGGTATATTCATAGAACATCACAACACTGCTCATAGCTCACATGCAGCTCCACCGTTCCTAGCTGGCTAACCCAAATCTATTCCAGGTGGGAGGTGGCGGCGCCCTCCACCGCTGCCCTCCCTCTCCTCCTCCCCTCCACCATCTCCCCGGCCCGCACCCCGTCGACCCCATGCCCAGACTCGTCACTGCCAGCTCCATGCCTCCACGCCACCCCCACGCCTCCACGCCTCCACGCCACCCCCCAGTTCCCTCCGCCGCCGAGCCGCCGCCCGTCGGACGCCCATCGCCAACGGAGATCCCGCCGCCTCCACCTCATCCTCACCGGCCACCTCACTTTCTCCCTCATCCTCTCTCCCCCTCATCCTCCTCTTCTTCTCCCTCTCCCTAATCTCCCTCTACTGCTTGCGTAGCTCGTGTCAACGGCAAGGAGGAGGAAGATCTTCATCCGACCTCTTAGGGTTCTTCGGGGATTTGGGTAATTTTTTTTGAAAATAGCCTTGATTCATGAGTTTGGATTCAAATTTGAGGGATTTCAAGGAATTAGGGTTTTGGGTTCCACTGATTTCAAGGAATTTGATTCCCTAATTCTCCGTTCCATGGCGGCCGCGCTCCGGGGGTCCCTCTCCAGTCGCCGTGGGTGTGCAGACCCGTCGCCGTCTCTGAGGCCGCCATGGGCCTTCTCCTCGGGTCTTGGTACCTAGTCAGAACATGGGGGGTTTTTCTCGGTAGTTGCAAGTTGTGTTTTGCGGATGCTTCGTGTAAAACCCAAGATACAAACAAAATCTTATAATATATATACTGTATAAACAAAGAAGCCTGGAAAAAACACCTAATTTATGACATAACAAAGTTGGACAATTGTAAAAGAAGCACTGTTCATTACATTGTACAGCCCTTTGTAATCAAGTGGCCCAAGTTCAGCTGGCACCAACCCCTGATCCAACTTGTCAACCATCTGAAGAAAAGTCCAATGTTCATATCAAGATGGTTCAATTTAAACTTCAGAAAATGGTTGCTATGAAAGAGCTTGAAGGTTATTGCACGTAAGGTCCAGAAAGTCTAACCACAATGAATTCAAAAGAGATGGCCTTAAAAAAACACTTTGACTGATTGATCATGTTAATGTACCCATATTACGAAAAAAAATAACGTCAGATTTGTGAGTCTGCATTAAGCTTGCTGAATAAGCTTTTCTTAGGAAGTACTTCCTCAGATTTTTAGGGCAAGTGAAGTAACAGTTTATCACCATGAACTCCCATTAAATACTGCTAAAATCCTAAAAACTACCGAAAAGAATGATCACAAACAGTCAAAATTGCCAGTGTAGAAGTCTCCAAACCCAAAATTGCCATCAAAGACCTCACCCATTTGTGCCATCACATTTGCGGGTTGTTTCCTTCTTTGTCATTGATAAAAGGTAGTCTTTTTTGTTTAAGATATATAAAGATTCCAAGAACGCTGGAATTTAGCCATATGCCAAATATATAGTATGTTTAATCAGAATTTTTTGTTTTTTTATGATTAATGTTTGGTTTGTTTATACATTGTTTTGGTAACATATTTGTTTGTAAAAATACAAAAAAAAAAATCCAAATTGAAGTACATATGTGGCAGCACTATGATTTTAGTAATTTTTTTAAAAATGTTTATATGGCTTAAATAGAAAAGATAAGTTTCATCAATGGCAAAGAAGGGAACAAGACGCAAAATGCGATGGCACATAGAGATTGATGCTTAAGTGGTGGCAGTCACAGGATTTGATACTTCTGCAGTGGCATATAGAAAAATTGCGCTGTAAATTAATGTATAGGCCTATAAGGTAACATATGTCTGATCTCAAATCCCTTAGAAGACAAGAGCACATTCTTTATGCCTGAAAGGGAAAAGAATAGATAAAAAAACTACTAGCAAGAACTTTCACCTGGCTAGCAGCTACGAAATAAAAGGGGGCATGGTTTATGGAGCTCCAGGCGATCGAAGTCTATGGCAAATGGGGGAATAAAATGGGTAGAGAATTAAGCTGTAAGGCCCACTCTAGCTAATTGGCTTCACTATCCGGCGGCCTTTTTTTTTGTTTGTTTCTTTTTTCCCCTGCAGTTCGGTCCCAATTTTTCAGATCCTCCCTGTTTTTGTTAAAGTTCCAAACCTGTCGTGCATCTTTTCATTTTTTTTTTCCCAATTGAAATACATCTCATAGGGTAGTTGGTACCCAAACTTTGACTAATAATATTGTATACTTTGATACTCCATCCTGTCTTTTCTTCATCAAACCTCGTGTCCAAATCAGCTGCATTACCACCTTTATTTTTTGTTGCTTGCGGCACCACATCACCATCTTGTCCTCGTTCAGTCGTTCTTAAAAAAGACAAGGGAAGGAAGAACATTTCATTATAGTCCTTCACTCCCACATCGTCGAGTGTCGAGTGCCACTGCCACCAGCTAGATATCTGGCTCACCTCGCTTATAACATCCATCTGTCATGCCGTCTTGTCATCTCCCTCTTATGAAGAAGCCTAGCACCAACTGTTGCCAGAAATTTCCTAGAAATGCTGCTACAGAGAGTATTATCAGTATATTTCAGCAACAGCAGCAGCAGGAGGAAGAGGAGGTGCTCGTGTCGCACCACGAGCTGCCTAACGGAGCGCAGCCAATGGAAGGTTCGATTGGGTCGTCTCTCTTATGTGTGTCTCATCATGCTTGTCGTCGACTTCATTGCTCTCTCTCATTGCCGACTATTAACATAGCTGCCTTGATAGATTGCAGCTTAATGCCTTATTTGTTGCCCAGTGTATGGACTCCAGAGTGATGGTTTGGTATTTTCATGCTATTGTGATTCCTTATTGCCGCAACATTCAGGGTTGCCATTGTTTATCTTATTTGTTATGCAGGATGATAATTCATCATTTGCATATTGTTGTGAATCCAGGGATTTTTTTTTTGGAGAAATTTCACCGAAATTTCGTGAAATCCGGAATTTTCGCTGCGAACCGAAACACTTTCGAAATTTTGAATTCAAAAAAATTGAACTAGCTTGAGACTTCGATGGCCACCGAAATTTAATCAAAACTGAAATTTAAATCCCAACTTGTGATCCGTTATTACTACTGCATTTGAAGTTGTAATGGTTATGTGTAGTTTTTTTATTAGGCAACATATCAATGCTTCCTGTACTTTGAAACTTCTTGCTTTACTTGAAGTGTTGGGAATAAAAGGCACAAACACAGGATTTAACGTGGAAAAAACCCCTCTAAGGTGGAGAGGAAAAAAAACCACGGGAAAAACAATCACTATAATGGTGCAAGATGTACAGGGTACAAGGGGGCCTTTATATAGGCATGCCCAAGGGCAAATTAGTAAAAACTAATATTTAGAGGCATAACCTAACAAATCTACCCTTGACTCTAAATCCATGAAAATGTTCTCCCAAAATCTCCGAAGGGCATTAAGCTCCGCGAATACCAACCAAGTCAAGACAATGCTTGAACTTCGTATTAGATAATGACTTTGTAAGCATGTCTGCAGGATTTTCATCGATGTATCTTTCCCACAACAATCTTGCCTTCAAAGAACAACATCGCGGATAAAGTGGTACTTGATATCAATGTGCTTAGTCTTGGCATGATACATATCATTCTTGGTCAAACAAATAGCACTATGATCACACAATAAACAGTGTTGACATCTTGTGGAAAACCAAGTTCGAAACCGCACCTTGCAACCAAATAGCTTCTTTAACACCTTCAAGAGTCGCAACATACTCGCTTGATGAGTAGAAAGAGCAACTTCTGATTGTAATGAAGCTTTCCAACTCACTGCAGAACCACACAAAGAGAATAGATAGCCAGAAGTAGATCTTCTCTTATCGAGATCACCAGCATAATCAGAATCAACAAATCCAATAACATCATTCGACTTCACCAAACTTTTATCAAACATCAAGCCATAGTCAAGTACCTTTAAGATAACGAAGAATCCACTTAACAAAGATTCCAAAGGTTCCTTACCAGGATTATGCATAAATCTGCTAACCACACTGACTGCATGAGATACGTCAGGCCTTGTACAGATCATATCATACATGAGATTACCAACAGCACTGGAATATGGAACGTGAGACATATAGTCTTTATCATCTTCATTGGTAGGACATTGACTCGAAGATAACTTAAAATGAGAAGCGAACGGTGTAGAGACAGGCTTGCAATTACTGAGATTATACCTTTCAAGTACTTTCTCAATATAACTTTTCTGAGATAGAAAAAGAGTACCAGCTTGACGATCACGCTGAATTTCCATCCCAAGAATTTTCTTAGCTGGACCAAGATCTTTCATCTCAAATTCCTGACTAAGTTGAGCCTTCAATTGATCAATCAAAAACTTGTCATGAGAAGTAATAAGCATATTATCAACATAAAGCAGTAGATACACAAAAGATCCATTGGAGAACTGCTTGAAATAAATGCAATGATCATAATTGCTTCGAGAATAATCATGAGAAATCATGAATGAATCAAACCTTTTATACCACTGCCTTGGAGCTTGTTTCAAACCATAAAGAGATTTCTTCAAATGACAAACTAAATGCTCTTTTCCAGGAGCAACAAAACCCTCAGGTTGAGTCATAAAAATCTCCTCATCCAAATCTCCATAAAGAAAAGCAGTTTTAACATCAAGTTGCTCTAATTCAAGATCAAATAAAGCAACAATAGCAAGCATAACCCTAATTGATGAATGACGAACAACAGGAGAGAACACCTCGTTAAAGTCAATACCTTCCCTTTGTTCAAAACCTTTCACCACTAGACGGGCTTTCCACCTTGCAGGTTCAACTCCAGAAAGTCCATCCTTCTTCTTATAAAGCCATTTACACTTCAGAGGTCTTGTACCTTTTGGAAGCTCTACCAAATCCCATGTATGATTTTTATGAAGGCTTTCAATTTCTTCATTCATAGCAGTTAACCATTTAGAAGATTTATCACATGAGATAGCTTCACAATAAGAAGACGGCTCAAAAATTTCATCACTAGCAGTAATGAAAGCATAATTGGCAACATTATCAGTGTCACGATATCTAGCTGGCAATTGAATATCACGTCTAGGTCTATCACGTGCAATGCAATGATCATTAGAAACAGGAGGCTGAGAAACTGACAGTGTAGAAGAACAAGCAGTAGAATCAACAGGTAAGTCTACCTCAAAAGTTGGATTGCTTGTAGGAACAACAGTTTTAGATGTATCAGTGGATGAGGTACCACTAGCAGAAACACCTCCAGAGGAACATAATGAACTTTCATCAAAAGTAACATGACAGCTAACAATTACTTTCATAGAATCATCACACCATAAACGATATCCTTTGACATCGGAACCATATCCAAGAAAAGTGCATTTTTTAGCTCTAGGCACTAGCTTTCTATCATTACTATGAGCATAAGCAGGACACCCAAAAATTCTAAGATTAGAATAATCAACTGGTTTTCCTGACCATACCTCTTCTGGAATTTAAAAATTAATCGCCGAATTGGGAGAGCGATTAACCAAGTATGCAGCTGTATTAATAGTCTCCGCCCAAAAGCCATGCTTTTCCCATAAGCCAGCATTGGATAACATGCAACGGGCCCTCTCCAGAAGAGTGCGATTCATGCGCTCTGCACGACCATTCTGCTGAGGTGAACCTGGGACAGTCAAATGTCTAGCAATACCATGATTAGCACAATATTTATCAAACTCACCACTACAAAATTTCAATCCATTGTCAGTTCTCAATTTCTTAATTTTCTTGCCAGTTTGATTTTCTACCAGAGCTTTCCAAGTCTGGAAAGTAGAAAAAGCATCACTCTTATGCTTTAAAAAGTAGACTCAAACCTTACGAGAGAAGTCATCAATAAACGAAATAAAGTACTCACAGCCTCCAATGGAGGGGTGAGGAGAACGATCCCAAAGATCAGAATGAATATAATCAAGAATTTCTTTACTCTGGTGAGTAGAAATAGCAAAGCTAACTCTCTTCTGCTTGCCAAAAACACAATGTTCACAGAATTCCAAATTGCCAATATCTTCTAGACGACCTTTTTTGTGCAAGAGATGCATACCTTTTTCGCTCATATGACCCAAGCGCATATGCCAAAGCTTGGTATTAGAGGTGTTGGATGCAATAGCAACAACTGCAGTGCCTGTAACTGTAGAACCTTGCAAGTAATAAAGGTTATTCATACGATTGGCCTTTAAAATAACACGGTTACCAAGAGAAACCTTAAGAACACCATTTTCACCGGTATACTTGTATCCCATACCTTCTAAGGTGCCCAAAGAAATAAGATTCCTCCTCATTTTTGGAACATGACGAACATTTGTAAGATTCTTGAAAGTGCCATCATGAGTTTTAATTTGAATTGAACCAATACCGATAATTTCTAGTGGAGACTCATCACCAATAGTAACATCATCATTTGTAACAGCAGTGTACTCAGAAAACCACTTTCTATGGGAGCAAATATGAAAAGTACAAGCTGAATCGAGAACCCAAGAAACACGTTTCTCTAAATCAGTGGTGACCAACAGTGCTTCTCCACCCTCACTATCGATTTTCAACAATTCTAGCCTCGTGATTTTTCCAATTCTTTTTCTTTCTCTCTTCTTTATTTTTCAGTTTGACACACTGAGAAATAATATGATCATTGGCTTTACAATAACGGCAAAAGTTGTTGGAATTTCGACCTCTTGATTTAGACCGAGACTTTGATCTATTAGAACTGCCAGTTTGCTGAGATCTACCTCTAACAATTAAACCCTCACCCTTTCCACCGGAATGAGAATCAACATCAAATTTCTCCTTAGACAACAAATTTGATTTAACATTATCAAAACTGAGGGTAACATGATTGCCATAAAGCATAATTTCTTTAAAATGTTTAAAGGTAGCAGGCAATGAGACAACCAACAAAATAGCCTTATCCTCATCTTCAATTTTCACTTCTAAACTCTCTAAGTCCACAATGATGGAATTAAATTCACTGAGATGAGATTGAATAGAAGTACCTTCTGCCATGCGAATAGTGTACAGTCGTTCTTTCAGATGCAATTTATTGGCAAGACTTTTAGTCATATACAACGACTCCAACTTTGCCCATAGGGAGGCGGCAGTCGCCTCCTTAATAACTTCGCGCAGAACATCTGTAGACAAACTGAGCTGTATGGCAGACAAAGCCTTTTGATCTTGTTCTTCCCACTCACTTTCATCAATTTTTTCCGGTTTCTTCAAAAGAGCTTTCCGGACACCGAGCTGTGTAAGAACAGCCTTCATCTGAACCTGCCAGATAGAAAAACTGATCTTGCCATCGAATTTTGCAATGTCAAGTTTTGCAGACATAATGGCAAAAACAAATATCAGGAATTAAAATAAGGAGAAATAATCCCTGAAGAATTAATCTGGACCGGATCCGAAGAAAACCAATTAAAACGGCAAATTTCCTGGTGCAAGAAATAGTGTGCACTTAGCAAAAATAGATATTGGTCTTGCTTCCTGGAAGAACACGAACGCACAGTGCAGCCTTTTTTATTCCTTTTTGCGCACGGAAACCAAGGCGGATGAAGACTTCTTGCTGGATGACCGAAGACACAGTGCGAACTTGGCCTTCGTGCACAGGAACCAAATAAAAAACTTTGGTCAGCAGCGGCTGTGCAGACGACGCGAAACCGTGAAGACGCGAGACGACGGCGGCGGAAGCCACGGACTGGGGCGGCTGCGCACAAGCGGCCACGCGAGAGGGGAACCGTCAGAGGAACACCCGGCAGGAGGCGGCGGCCGGGATGCCGACGGAAGGCGGCGGGGTGGACCGAGGATGGACGCCGGCAGCGAGAAGCTATCAGGCGGCGGCGGCTTCAGGGAAATTTTGTGGGTAGCTAGGGTTTTCACCCGTGAGGAACTCAGGCCGTAGGATTTGGGGATCGGAGGGCTCTGATACCACTTGTTGGGAATAAAAGGCACAAACACAGGATTTAACGTGGAAAAAACCCCTCTAAGGTGGAGAGGAAAAAAAACCACGGGAAAAACAATCACTATAATGGTGCAAGATGTACAGGATACAAGGGGGCCTTTATATAGGCATGCCCAAAGGCAAATTAGTAAAAACTAATATTTAGAGGCATAACCTAACATGAAGCATACCCCCTGCTTTTGATTAGGTTATTGGTGTTTGTCATGCATGTGTTGTGTTGAGCTTCCTTGAGGAGTTTAGTTGTGCTAACACTATTCTATTGTGGTCAATTACGCGTGTTTTTTGGTCGCAAACTTTGCCCGTTGCCTTGTTGGGTTGCATTTTTTGTCATTTTATGCAGTAGGTTCAGTCAATATGTTCAATAGTGCTATTTGTTTGTGTTTTGTACTAAACAGTTCTGGGCCAATATGCAACATCTACTTAAAACTACTCTGTTCTTTGTTGTTGCTTTTGTTACGTGATTAAGCATGTGAGTTTAGGGGTATTCACATTGGCTCTTATTATCACTCCAGTTGTGCCTTCTGAGCCAGCTGCTACTGTGGAAAACCAGCAGATAGAGGATCCACCAATCTCTAGATTTACTTGGACTATTGAGAACTTGTCAAGAGTGAGCACAAAGAAGTTCTACTCTGATGTTTTTGTTGTCGGAGGTTACAAGTGGTAAGAATCTACATCTCTTCTCTGAAACAGTGTATTCAATTAAACCTGCAGTCATTCAAGGAATTTTTGACAGTACCCTTTCTGTCTTGCAGGCGAATTTTGATTTTCCCAAGGGGAAATAATGTTGAATTCTTGTCAGTGTATTTGGATGTGGCTGATTCAGCAGCCTTGCCCTATGGGTGGACTAGATATGCACAGTTCAGCCTCTCTGTGGTTAATCAAATTCACAACAAGTTTACAATAAGAAAAGGTGCATCTTTTATTGTGCTCTTCTCTGTTTAATCTATTAGCAGACAAAAATATGTACCTGATATCATTATCTGTAGTTACAATGGTTTTACTGAATTGGAATTCTTGCAGAAACACAACATCAATTCTCTGCTAGAGAAAGTGACTGGGGTTTCACTTCATTTATGCCTTTGAGTGAACTGTACAACCCCAGTAGAGGTTATCTTGTAAATGATACTTGTATAGTGGAAGCGGAGGTTGCTGTGTGTAAGGTTGTCGATTTTATAACTGAGAGACTGCATCTTGCCACATGAAAACTTTGTTTTCCATTATGAACTAATAGAGAAAAGGCCAACGCTTTCTTCTGTATCCCAAAATGCTAGGTGAAAATTTCATGGTAGGTATATTTCCTCGGATGACATATTCTTTAGTGTTTCCTGTGCTCCTTTCAACTCTCATTTTATAACTACATGAAACCTGTACTGGAAAAAAACTTCAGATCCATAGATGATTAAAGGACCAACCTGAAGCAATTCGTCTTTGCTTGTGAAAGACATGACCATTGTTACTCTTTTCAGGTTAGCACATGGTATGCATTTGGCTAAACATAATTTGTTTTAGAATTTTTTCAAGTACTTACTAGGTAACATACTGCTGAAGCCAATATATAGGGGTATGCAAGGTCCAGCTATGTTTCAAATGCAATTGCATGTGCTGTTGCTTACAAGTTCTTTTCATTCACCAGGAAGCTTTTTGTGGAGATGGAGAAGTTCAACAAATCAATAATAGTTTAACATTGTCCTTGAGTACATGTACGAACTTAATGACCTAGGGATTTTTATTCAGGAGCAGTGTACCAAGTTTCTAATTTTTTTGTTCCGAAACATATGTACCAAGGTAGTGAATTAGGAGTTTTTATTGTCATGAATTTTATTTCTCTCGTTGCAACGCACGAGCATATTTGATCTGGTTGAAAAGGTATCAGACCCCACCATTTAATTAATAAAAATATCGAGCAATTTTATGTTGTTACAATATTTTTTTTCATCCATGAACCATTTATATTTGTCGTTAAACAGAGTATGTCTTGAGCCATGCTTAGGGGCTAGGGCGTGCGTGAACTCTTATTTCTCCCATTGCAACGCACGGGTATTTTTTCTAGTAAACATATAAAGCATGCTTACAATACTTTTGATGACAGATCTAATGGTACTCACCTCACTTTACTTAACTAATTAATTGAATAAATATTGTTGGTTCAAGTTTAAACAAAAAGTCATGTCTCAAATATTTAAGAACGGAGCGAGTATTACTACCATCGCTTTTATGTCCGGTGGTGCTCATGCAACTTGCAAATAATACGCATATTAAGTGGGAGTAATGTTTGGTTAATTTGCAAAAATAAAAAAAAAGTATTGCATTTGCAATTGCTCTTCCGACAGCCATGCATCAGCCATCGTGAGAGCATAAGTTCTCTCGTCCGCGGCCAGGTACATGTTGTCGAGAGACCTGCCCATGCTGTCTTGGCTGAAACTTTAGCCAGACCTCGTGGCTCGCTCGTAAGTTCGTTCACGCAGATTCCAATTCAGCCAGCCTAACTCCGCTACTCTTAAACGTGAGACCAAAACTGCACTCACAAGCTAAAACAGAGGCCCAGTAAGGTCCATTAGGATCTCGCATGACCAATGACCATCTCACCATAAGAATACAGCTATAATGCAAGGCCGCCGGTTATCGCCCCTTTCCCAGTCTCTCGATCTCCCCTTTCTCCGATTCTATCTATCACTCGGGCATTGAGCCGTAATCAAGCGTATCAACCTTAGTCTCATGATGCGGTCAAAGAAGGTTGGTCTATGAAGTGATTTCATTCTCTGCATTGAGTAAATAAATATCTAGGAGGGGTGGGTGAACGTGCCTAGGAAGATAGGCCCTGGGTGGACGTGCCCAGGCTCCCAGGCCATGATTATCGCAAGATGCTACTCATGTCGACGTGAGTGAGTAGATTGAAGATGTAACCTACCGAGTAGAATAAACACTCCAGGTCTCGACTTGTCGGGACGGCTACGGATAAAGTGGTACAAACATGCGCAGAGTAAAACCATGAATGCATTTTGTTTAGTAAAGGAGCATGAGAAGATAGGGCATAGGCTTGCTTTGCAAGAGGAGTTTATTTTATTAGTTTTGTTGCTATTATTGCTTGTTAAGTACTTTTGTACTCACTCTTGCTATTTAATCTTTTGTTAGATTGTAACTCTGGCCAAGATGTCTTGGTGTGCTATGACACCGCGCGGAGGGCTTGGGTCACCCAGAGGTGAAGGATTATCCAACATATTGTGTCGTCCTAGAGAAGTCCTTGCACTAGCCCAAGAGTTTGGCTACTTGAATAATGTGGCATCACATTTGGGAACTCCGTATTACTATAGTAAGTTGAACTCTATTTTAATATTAAGACTTTTGACCCTGCGTGGCATCATGATGTAATAATGACATGTTTCTAATTATTGTTCTATCGCAATACTCTAAACAAGACATATCATTCTAATAGAAACTCACAGCTTGGGCATATATTGGA
Source organism: Raddia guianensis (assembly GCA_036346415.1). NCBI lineage: Eukaryota > Viridiplantae > Streptophyta > Magnoliopsida > Poales > Poaceae > Raddia > Raddia guianensis. Next base: position 12,033,796 of record CM070539.1, read on the forward strand.
ATCACTAGCAAATATTCCCATGCATTGCAACGGGGAAAATAAAAAGCCGGTTTTACTTCTGCAAAACCTTGGGGGATAACCTTGATGAGGACAGAATATTAATATGGCATGGCTCTTAAGAAAATGGTGTCATTGTCGTATTTCTTTGTTTCCTCCGTCACCTGCACTGCACTTTCAATTATGTCTTTTGCAACTTATATGTCTTTTGCAACTTACTTTACAACAAAGTATCCTTTTTTACAAAAAATGACAAACGATCAAATATGATAGATATCTGAATATAACATATTCATGTCGATAACTAACACAATTACCTCTAGATGCATTCCATTCCATGGACCAAATCCATTACCATCAAAGCTAGGCACGTGGGGCGATGGATGCATCTGGTTTAGACTTGCGACTGGCAACCTCTCAAAGTCTCCGGCACCATGGTGACGAAGCATGCACGACACCCGCATTATCTCTAGTAACATGTGCATAAAAGCAAACATTAGCACACACCATGTCACATGAATATTAGATGGGAGAACTCCCTGCCACCGAAGAAAAGATACAGTTTTTCTATCTTAACAACGGAGCTAAATCCTTTCAAGCTGTCGATACAAGATGATTGCACCCCCCTTTTAAAGAGAAACTGAAACCGAAACATATGCAGCACTGCAACATGACAAGAAATAAGAATAGATGCACAACAGCAAGCAGTAATCACATACTATTAGCTGCTACCATAAGCTTTCAGATCCAAAATCTGAAACTCACAACTACAATATGTAACTACGCCATCTTGATGTACTAAGCCCTAGTTCTTTTCAGCTTAACAGCTTAACGACTTATCTATGTTTTGAAAACACATATGCTTTGAGTTTTTTTAGTCCGTTTTTTCGTTGTTTTGAAGGTGGGCCCTAAAGCTTTAAACAACAAGCCAAACGAAATATATCCGAATTTCGAGACTAACTCGAGAAGCTCTCGAAGTTCAGCCATTTCAGCCGTTCAGCCGATCAGCCGTTTATATTAGCTCAAAAGAATAGGGCCTAAATATCTCAAAATTGCTCAGTATTCAGTGCTCACAGCCGTACCTCCGAGAGACCCTCGCGTAGCAATGCACCAGCACGTCGCCTTTCTTCCTCCCCTCGACGATGAACTCAAGGCAAGGCTCGAGGTGGTCAAGCAGGTTCTCCTCCATGGTGTCCCCCAGCGGCACGACCATCAGGGGTGGGAAGTGGGGCGGGCTGATTTTCACACCCGCGGAATCGGCCCACCTAAAGGCCTGCAAAAATACCCACAACCATCTGCCACAATCCCAGCGGGTGGAGTGAAATTTCCGCATTGCCCCACCAGGACCCGCTTTGCTCGACGACCTAAAGTAAAATCGCCCCCAAATCGCTGCGGCGGCGATCCAACCCTAACCGCCGGCCGGCCTCGTCGATCCATCCATACCACTGCAGCGGCCTCCTCGTCTCCTTCCCAGTAGGCCTCGTCGCCGAGCAGGCCTCGTCATCGACCCATCCCTGCGGCTGCGTTGTCGCCCCGCTAGCCGGAGCTTCTCAAACTCGGGTGAGTCTCTCCGTCGCTGTAAAGCCTTCCTCAACCAATGCCGCTGCAGCCGATCAGCTACATGCACGCAATCAAGTATTCAATAATACTAATGTTGCCCGTAATAATCCAAATAAAATAAAATAAAATAATACTAATGCTGCAGCTGTTCTGAATCTCTCTGTGAAAAACTTGTACCTATGGATTGCAATTCTTTAATCCCTTTGAGGCTTTGACTGCCTTCTTATTCTCTTTTTTTCCCCTCTAGAATCACTATCTAGCTTTGCCAGATAATTGCTTCAGATTCTCTTCTGAAAAGAAATTTACAGAAAAGCATGAATATTTAGATGTCATCATATGATTACAATTATTCACCTAATCTTGGGGCATAGGGTCAGAATTTAAAGTTTTAAATAATTTAAACGATACTGCTAGTAGTAGTGGCCAATGGGTAATAAAGTGGTGGTTTTCTTAATTATTTGTCATTAGTAGTGGCCAATGACTCATTACTTTACTACTATTATGATAATACCAACTATGACAATACATATATATGTATGTATGTCTAGGTTTTCTATGGATGCTCAAGAGGATGAGTTAGAAGCTAGCCATGTGACTCCCAATGGTGCAATTGAGGATGTTCAAGTGGAAGGGGCTAGTCAAGACGAAGGGGGTATTTTATCGAGCCGCTTTGTGGTGAAGCGGAAAGTTGTTGGGATGAAGCGTGCAAGATCACCTATGGTAGCAATGGTTAGATCTCCAGGAATAAGGATTTTTTTGTCGCCTATGTTACCTTCATTTCAAGAATGGGAGATGGCTGAGGAACTTTGCAAGATGTTGAAGGTCTTCTATAATGCCACTGTAGCAATATCGGGATCCAAATATCCTACTTCGTCATGTTACTTCCATGAGCTTTGGAAGGTGAAGAAATTATTGGATGAGGAGTCTACCAATCCAAATACAATCTTTTTTTGTATGGTAGAACAGATGAATGCAAAATTTCAGAAATATTGGGATCTATCATTTTTGGCAATTTGTGTTCCTGTTGTTTTTTATCCTAGGTTTAAGTTCGGGTTTCTTGAGTATCGCTTGAGTAAGGGATTTGGGAATAGGGCAGCAGGTTACCTCTGTGCAGTGAAGAAAACAATTAAAACACTCTTTGCTGAATAATCATTAGAGTTAGGTGACTCTGGGATTGATAATTTAGAAAGAGATAGTTTGGTGGAGATACATATTGAAGAAAGTAACCCATGGGCTGATTGGGGCAAACATATTAGTGAGCAACAGCATAAAAAGGCAAGTGAGCTTGACAAATACTTGGAAGAAGATGCAGTCTCCATAGCAATGGATTTTAACATGTTGGAATATTGGAAGATGTTTTCTGCTAAGTATCCTGTACTCTCTTGTATGGCCTGTGATGTGCTAGCAGCCCCTGCATCTATGGTAGCATCAGAGAGTCTTTTTTCTACCGGTGAGAGGGTTATAAGTGACTATCGCAGTAGACTAACCGCTGAAACAATTGAAGCATTGATCTGTCTTCAGGACTGGATTAGAGCTGATGGTAAATCTCCAAAAATTGTTGTTTATATTATACTAGATTATTTGACAATTTTTAGTACTACCTAATCCATTTCAATAACTCCTTTCCAGGTGTCGAAGCGGGTATTTGCAGGTGGTTGCAATTTCGTCGTGGGTTTTGAAGCAGAATTGTTGCAACCCGCAACCTATGACGCGGTTGGTGTGGGCGGGTGTGGGCCACCCACAACCCGCCCCACTTGCACCCCTGACGACCATCCACGTCACCCGCAACCCGGCCCCATCGTGCTCCACGACGCGCACCAGTCGCCCAGGGAGCACCACGGAGGGCGGAGACGCGCCGTCCCCGCCGGTTGCCGCAGATCCGATGGAGAAGAAGGGGCGCCCTTCAGTTCTGGAGATGACGCGTCGCCGTGCTGGCCTAGGGAAAAAGGGAGCGTCCGCCTGGTCACACCGTGGAGAAGAGAGACCCCGCCGCCTCGTGTAGGTGAAGGTCGGGTTGCCACGCCGTGCCAAGGAGCAGAGTTTGCAGTCACTACCATCGTGGGGGAGGAAGACGAAAATATGAACTTAGGATAACCAAATGGAATTAGAACGAAGAAAAGCTCTTACCAGACAAAAGATGAACTCCTTTGTGCTGAAATTAGGATTTACAGTAATCTCTATCAATTGGTTGTGTATTAGACACCTGCCACAGTGAAGAGGTCTTCAAAATCAAACATGTGCCAAAGTGAAGTACCAAAATGAGTTTTGATCTAGACATCACGTACGATCCCCTCCCACAGTCCCACTGCGTCCATGCTTCTCTTCCACTGCCATTTCAGGTGTTTGCATTGTGAGAAATCGAAGCGCACCTGAATATGGTGGTAATGGTCTGCGAGATCAACCTCGATAGGTAGCGAAGAGAAATGTATGAAAGCTTAACTCTATATTGTTACTATTCACATGGTAATAATACTAATTATTGTTAACGTTCTTACAAGATGGCATTGATATTCAATATCAATTGTTTTCTAGTGTGAATCTGAAACTGTAGTATGTAAAGGAGGAGAAGAAGTCACCTAGGAGGAGGGAGCAGCCGCCGCCGTCCCAGAGGAGGGAGCCGTTCAGGGGGAGCGAGCCGCCGCCGCACCAAGTTGCTGTCGCTGCCAGGTCGTCATCCCCTGCGTGGTGCTGGAGGGGGAGCATGGGGACGGGGAGGAAGGAGGCGGCGGAGAGGACGGGAGAGGAGGGGAGGGAGGAGGCGGCGCGAGGGAGAGGCAAGGCAAAGAGGGAGGAGAGTATCAGAATTGGGGAATTAGAGTTGGAGGAGTGAAGGCCTCGATTTGGGGGGGGGGGGGGAGGGGGGGTCGAGCGCGACGGAATTTGGAAGGGAGCCGAGCACCGAGACTATTTAATCTACGAAGAAGAAAAGATAAGGTCTTCCTGATAAGGTCCCGTCCACCAAGACTATTTAACCTACGAAGGAGTACTCGGGTCCCCTCCCCTCCCCACCTCGTGTTGTGTTGTATACTCGTGTAAATAGGGTTTTGCTCCCAACAGCGCTGGTAGGCATGGCCATCACGTCGAGGCGCCCCACCATGGTCGACAAAAACCTTAAGTTCGGGACCTCCGTGGGTGTCGAGGTCGTCAGCAACTTCGACCAGATGGGGATCCGCGATGACCTCCTCCGTGGTATCTATGCCTACGGCTTCAAGAAATCCTCGGCCATCTAGCAGCGCGCCATCCTCTCTATCATCTGTGGTCGCGACGTCATCGCCCAATCTCAGTCGGGTACGGGCAAAACCTCCATGGTCTCCCTCTCGGTCTGCCAAATCGTAGACACCGCCACGCACGAGTAAGCCTGTCGTGACGCCCCTCTCGCTCCTCCTGGGCCTTCCCCGCCACCTCTCTCAATTAGGGTTTAATTAGGGTTTACGTAGGTGTATTGATTGCATCGAGTTATTATTGATTCATCGATCCCAGTGTTTCATGTTCTAGATTTATAATCTGGCGCATTAAATATGCTAATAGTTTCTGTTTCATGTTCTAGATTTACAATGCAAGTAAGGATGGTAGAAAACCCATCTTATTGGGTACCTACCTCCTAGCTCCTACCAAACCCGAACTCCACCAATCCCCACCGGCCCTCCTGTGCCGCCCCTCCACTCCATTCCTTTTCGCCGGCTGCATCGCCCCTCTCCCTCGGCTCAATCCTGCGTCGCCCCTCGCCCCCTCCCCCTCGCCTCCCACTCTTGCACCGCCCCTCTCCCTCGCCTCCCACTCCTGCGCCGCCCCACCACGCCCATGGAGAGTGGGGCTGGCGAGCCGCCGTCCCTCCCTACGCCTCCCACTTCATCGACCTGCTCCATTGCCTCCACGGCGACGACCTCCACGATGATGACGGCTCCATCCACGCCCACGACCACCATGGTGATGACTCCTTCCATAGCCTCTACGACGACGGCTGCGTCCACGGCGAGAGCTTTGTCCACGGCGGTCGGCTCACCCTCCATCCAAGGCACGGAGTCGGGTTTCGGGTATCCATCGGGTTTTGGGTATCCTTCGGGTTTGGGTATGGGCACGGATTTGTACCCACAAAAGGTTTCGAGGGCGAGCAAGAGAGACCGGGTGGGTTAGGGTTCCAGCTTCTGATGAGTCCGAAGAGGACACGAGAAAAGAAGGAAAAATACGGTCTTCCTGAATCCTGATAGGGTCTCGTCCACCAAGACTATTTAACCTACGAAGGAGTACTCAGAAATAGGGTTTTGCTCCCACCAGCGGCGGCAGGCATGGCCACCACGTCGAGGCACCCCGCCATGGTCGACGAAGACCTCAAGTTCGAGACCTCCGCGGGTGTCGAGGTCGTCGGCAGCTTCGACTAGATGGGGATCCGCGATGACCTCCTCCGCGGTATCTATGCCTAGGGCTTCGAGAAACCCTCGGCCATCCAGCAGCGCGCCGTCCTCCTTATCATCCACGGCCGCGACGTCATCGCCCAGTCTCAGTCTGGCACCGGCAAAACCTCCATGGTCTCCCTCTCCGTCTGCCAGATCGTACACAGTACACACTGCTGCGCGCGAGTAAGCTTGCCGTGACGCTCCCACCCCCTCCTCCTGGCCCTTCCAGGCCCGCCGCCTCCATCAATTAGGGTTTACATAGGAGTATTAATTGCATCGAATTATTATCGATTCATCGATCCCACTGTTTCATGTTCTAGATTTATAATCTGGCACATTAGTTATGTTAATAGTTTCTTTTTTATCTGCCTTTCAGATTGAATTTAGCATTACATACACAATGCATGTGTGTGCTGAAATTATATATTGTGGCTTTCTTTTTTGAGATTTGGATTAGATGCAATCCATGCATGTTTATTCTCAAAGATTTTAAGACCAGCCGCGCATGCTGATTCTGGTTGAGATGTTCGTTAATTTTGCTCTCTCGTTTTCTAGGGTGCAGGCATTGATATTGTCCCCAACAAGAGAGTTCGCTTCGCAAACCGAGAGACTTACACGGGCTATTGGCGACTACACCGGTGTGCAAGTGCATGCCTGTGTTGGTGGCAAAAGTATTGGCAAGGATATCAGGAAGCTTGAGCATGGGGTGCATGTTGTGTCAGGAACGCCAGGCAGGGTATGCGACATGATTAAGCGAAGGAACTTGCGCACAAGGGCCATCAATCTCTTAATCCTGGTTAGTTTCATCTTGCAATACTATGCATAATTTTTCTTATTTGCTGATCAGGCTGTAGAAGGTTAACATAACATGCTTATGTATAATTACATAACAGGATGAAGCTGATGAGATGCTGAACAGAGGCTTTAAGGATCAGATATACAATGTATACAGATATTGAAAAAAATTTTATTAACCTTTTTTAAATAAATAATATAAAATTAACCCTCGGCAGAAACTATTTACAGATCTGACCCCTTTGACCGAGCCAACGCAACTGGTGCGGCTAATTGCCCCTGCCACGCCAAGTCAAATGGCGCGGCAAATGATGCCACGTAGGCAGCTGCGGCCGGCCAGCCGCTGGCGTGGAAGCTGTGGGGCCTACCCTTGCCGCGCCACATGCTCTGGCGCGGCAAGGCTGCCTCCGTGGACGCACATCAGTTCGCCGAGCACTGACAGTGGGCCACCCTTGCCGCGCCACCCCTCATGGCGCGGCAAGGTCAGAATAACCCGAGCCCCAGGGCCCCTCTTCCCAGACCTCTTCTTCATTTTCTCACTTCCCCTTCGTTTTCTCTCTTCCCTAACCACTCTTAACCTCCTCCATTGCCAAGATCAGGCCGGATTTGCTCGGGGGAAAGGCTTCACTTCATCATGGCAGGTAAACCCCTCTCTATTTGTGTATTTTGGATGTAAGTTTTGGTACGATTCAAATGATTTAGGTTAGTGTTACAGGTAGCATCATGATATGTTGATTGCGTAGTGGATTTGTCTCTATTAATGATGAATGACTTATGGTAATGTTTCTGTATGATATATGTATAGGTGTATTATAGTTAGAAATTATGGCGAATGATATATTGGTTTTTGTTGAGTACGCTTTGCTAGAATAATTTATTTTTCATTTGTATTGTACTATATTGCAGGAAACGATGGCTTCGAGGCGAAGCCACGTCTCAAGTATGGGGATTACCCTAGGGGTAAGGATGCTCTAGTTCGGTCCTCTTCATTTTCGGTTCAATTTGTTAGCACGGCATTCATGCGGAGGTTCAACAGTTGAGGGGCCCTGATACTGCCGGTAGAGCCTTCTACACCTGTGGTGTGAAGTTCAATTCTTATATGCCGTATTCTAGCTCGCCATGTTGGTTTTTCGAGTGGATCAATGGGACAGAAATGTACAACCCGAGTATCCGATTGTTCCTATGGCGCTCCGGGGACACCAAGCCAATTCAGCATTTTAGGCGTTGGGTTCCTCCGCCAAACCGTGGGGAATTGACAGCGGAGGAGAAGGCGGTGGCAAGTGCTAGTGGGATGATGAACCCTCCTATGTGTAATTGCAATGTTAAGTCGATATTAGTGCGGCCAAACCCAGGGGTGGACTTTACCCCTTTCTTCCGTTGTTCCCGCAATGATCGAGTAAGTGCATGTAAGCCTACTCTGTATGTAAATTGCTCTCATTTTGAGATAATTCGATAACAATGTCTTTTGTTTGTAGGATGGATGGGCTCTCTGTGATTTTCAGGAGTACATTTATGGGTCCAAGTCTTGTTGGCCTTCTAGCGAGGAAGTGGAGGCCTTCAACTCCGAAGAAAAGGATTGGCCATGTGAGAAATATCCATCCACTACCTGTAAGTGTGGGATACTGACCCGTAGAGGTGCTGTGCCATCGGAACTTGGGTACGGATGGTATTGCGGCAACTCTTATGGTGATTTCTAGGTACGTCATATCTGGACGACACATAGGAGTATTTCTTTATGTATTGCACTATATTGCAGCTTGAGATTAATAACACTTACGCTTAATCTCGTAGGAGGGAAGGACGTGCGATTGGGAGAGATATGACGGACAAGAAGAGTTTGAAGCCGAGATTCACAATCTATGTCAACCCTATCAAGACAGAAAAGTGGAGAAGAGAAAAGAAAAGATAAGACATGACTATGGTGTGCTCATGCCGTCTGATGAAGACAAAAAAAGGTTTTGAATGACATGAGGAGGGAGCTTGGGGTACCGCAACGTGGGTACTTCACCTCCTCGGAAACACTGGAATTTTGGAGGAGGCGTAGGGGGAGGTACCCACCTGGTGTTGATCTCATAGAGGTGAGACAGCAAAAACAGCTGCAATATAAGATGGAGAGGGAGCCTTGAGCTCGAGGAGTGAGGAACAAGATGGTGAGGGTACACTCATTGACCAGAATGCCAATTATCGTCCTAATACGTGGCCGGCTCATTTGCAAACAATGCGACGCAACAAGGTGAAGAGGACGGTGGAGATGGAGACCATGAGGGATCTTGTTAGAAACTTGCCTACCGTTGTGTCTGATGATGACGAGGAAAACGATGGAGATGGAGACCATGAGTGAGATCGAGTTAGTTCGAGGAAATTATGTAATGTGTTGTTGAAACTACCTTTTGTCAATGTACCATGTGGTTCGGAACTAAGTGTCGTTGAATTGTAATATGCGCACTTCTGTATGTTATTTGAACAATTTATTTATATTATGCTTGTGAGTTAGGATAAATCGTGTTAGTACATGTTTTACTTTTATTTCGTACGAGGCATTAGAATACCATTTTCACAAACTAAATGGCATCAAATTGACTATAGCAGGAAACAAATTTAATAATCAGGTGGTGACATTTTAATGTAAAGTTAAGTTTGATACAATTTGTTATAGTTGACTATACATTTTTTGGTACGAAGTGTTAGGATAAAAAGTGTTGGCATCAAATTTTTCATAAGTCTTGACGCGCCAACAATACCGGCGCGTCAGTACAAGCTGCCGCGCCGTTTGTCATTGCAATCCAGAAAGGTCCGCAATCGGTCCTTTGCGAGCAGCAGGTGGCCCGGGAGCTCAGCTTTGTCGCGCCAACAGTACTGGCGCGTCAGGGTAAGGGTGCCGCGCCGGCTCCCATTGCCATCCAGAAAGCTCCGCAATCGGCCCTTTGCGCGGAGTAGGCGGCACGGTAGCTCAGCTTTGCCGCGCCAACAGTTCTGGCGCGTCAGACTAAGGGTGCCGCGCCGGCTCCCATGGCAATTCAGAGAGAGCCGCACTCGGCCCTTGGCGCGGAGAAGCAGGCGCGGCAGCTCAGTATTGCCGCGCCAACAGTAATGGCGCGGCAGGACTAGGCTACCGCTCCAGCTCCCATGCCAATCCAGAAAGGTCGTCAATCGGCCTATCGCATGTGGGCGCCGGCGCGGCATCACAGCTCTGACGCGCCATGGAGACTGGCTCGTCAGGCTTGACGCGCCAGTGCCTTTGGCGCGTCAGTGCTGTTTCAAAAGTGGCAGAAGTTTCTGGTTCTGCCTTCAATCCCTATCGAATTTGAACTCTTCGTCGAACACAGAATTATGCCCTGCTTAAAAATCCTGCCTAAGTCTGACTGAAACTTGTCTAAACTTTTAGTAACTTCTCTAAACCTCAAAAGAGTCGATCTGAACCTCCAAATTAGCAACCATTTTTCTCTCAATCTAGTGAGTTTCTTATCCAAGTGTCTAAATCAAACTTGTAGCCTTCTAATTTATTTACAACTTTCATATACGGAGTTTGTGTCAGTTCTACGCGAGTTCGCGAGATAAACCATGACAAATACGGCAATCAAACACATCATTCATGTCGAATGTTCCAAAATACATGTCGAGTGTTCCAAAATACATGTCGAGTGTTCAAAGCATCCAAACATTGGAAAATACAAGTCGAGTCCATTACATCAAAAGTGTCAACCAATTCATAAGCACCGCTCTGGGGCCGTCGGGCGTGAAAGGTGCCCTAGGTCGGCGAGCCCTCCCAGGATTTATCCGCAGGACGTTCTGGCTTCCGACGTCGCTCTGGTCTCGGGGACACCTACGCCCTTGTCTCCTGTAGACCGCGGGTGGGGTGGATCCGCTAGAGCCCTATATTGAAGACAAAAATCAGAGTTAGTTAGCGACACTACGAAGAACTACTGGAGTGGGCATAGACTGCTTACCGCTCCTTGGGTGGGCTGTGTCTGGCTCAATAGGAGAGCATCCGACATCTGGCTCAACTGTATGGTACTACGGTAGCTGGGGTCGTCAGCGGAGGAGTCTGAGTCGTGCTCCTCACCGGCCTCGTCGTCGTCCTGCGGTGTAGGAAGGGCCCGCTTCCCACGCGCCCTCTCCGCAGGAGTCTCACGGGCACGTGTTGAGGAACTGGCGCCGGCAACCTTTTGTGTCCGAGTATCTAAGAAACCCTCATGTATCGGAGGGGTTTGCTGAGGACCCATGTCGCCTTGCGCTCGACCAATGTTCTCAATGTTCATACAACTCATCTTGTGGGCCAAGCGGCGACAAACCCTGGTCACTGTCTGCAAAGAGGCAATAGAGGAGACAAGTTAGGGTATTAGTCTGCAAGTTATATATCCTAGGAGATATGAAAATGGCCATACCTCAGCAAGGGTGCGTAGGGCACCACTCTCCTGTCCACCAGCATTGGCTAGTGCGACCCCAGCCTCATTGGAGAGGCGTGCAAGCTGCGTAGCCTCTAATCATGAAGTGATATTTAATAAATTGCATTGAACACACACAAATCACAAACTAGATGCGTATGAAGTCGTTCGTCGGTATACGTACCATGTACCGCTGCAATGGGGCTCTCTCTGGCTGCGAACCCTCCCGAGTGAGGCGATCATACTCGTCGGTGATGTCGTCGTCGGAGTTGGTGTCACCGATGGGCACGTTGCTCAGTGCCGGTCTCAGGAAGAGTCTCGTCGACCGGTGGAGCCAGGTCAGGTAGGTGCGGAAGGCCTCATCTGTGTGCAATGCTCCATAGACCGGGCGCCTCTCCTTGTTGTCCCACCGCTCAAGCGAGACCTGGTGTGTAACACGCCAGTCCAACTGACTGTACCGCTTTCTCCTGTCGAACCTGCAAATATGTTTCACCGTTTAGTGCAAGAAAAAGACATTGAGAGTTCCACCGATGTACAAAAATAACAAGTTCTCACCGGTGTAGACGTTGATCCGTGGAGACAACAGGAGGTGGGGTCGCCTGCTTCCGACCAAACTGCCGCATCACCCTACGCGGGAGGTGCCACTCGACCGCGTGGAAGAAGATCAGCGGCGTCACTGTAAACCAGAGGTCACTATCCCGAGAACACAGAGGGCTAAGTCCCATGCCCTGCACCTCGTCACGGGTGTACGGCGTCCACATCACCTATTAGTTCAAAAAAACATACGACCGAGGTGCATGAAGGAGTTAACATTACCACACCGACAAATTATTTATAGTACTCACCTGCCAGTGCGTGACATAGTCCAACTCGTTCGTGTAGGTGAGGTACCTTCTGTCAGGGTTTCCTCGCACCGACTTGATGCCATGCCAAAGGTACATCAGCGTCGGTCTGCTAGCCTGAAAGTTCCACGCCTGCAATGCAAAAGAGGTTAGAAACTCTTAAGAGATATCGGTAAGGACTTATGTAAACCAATACGTACAGGCACTGCAGAACGGTGTGGCCTCCCAATTGGAAGCCGCTCCCAAGCCCAAACCTGCAGGAGGTACAGACATCCTCCAAGGCTGGCGGACACGGCCTGACGTCTGCAGCCCACGCACAGCTGCCGGTACAGCCAGGCTAGTGTGGCCGACCCCCAGCTGTACGTAGCCACGTTCTCCCACGGCTCGGCAAGGAGAGGTAGCACGCTCCAGGTGATCGTGTTCTCGGATGCGTCTGCGAAGAGAAAGCCTCCCACCAGGTGCCACAGCTAGACCCGTGCGTGCCGCTCGACCTCTGCCTCCTCGGCCTGGGCTGGGCAAAAGGGGAAGGTCGCGCTTAGAGCATCGGACCTCTCCAGAAACCTCGTCAAAATCCCCGGTTTCGTATCTATCATCCCCGTAACCATTGGCATGGTCCATTTCGCCTCAAAGCCTCTTCTTCTTGCGCCGGCCCTTCTTATTCTTGAGGAGGGCAGGATCGGGCAAATAATCGAAACCACTATAGTCGGGCCACTGCGTGGGATCAAGATAAGACTCGAATGTAGGTTCCCATATCTTGAGCGTGTGTGCCTTCAGGTACAGAGGGGACATGTACAGGATACCTTTATGGTCCACGCCTCTCACGGCGCAAGCGCTTATGAAATGCGAACAAGGGGCGTGAAGAAGCTGCGGAACCTTGCACGTGCAATTCACTTTGTCGATGCTCACTTTGTAGTTCCTACCACCGAAACGCTCCCCCCCCCCCGGGATTGGTTCCCCCGGCAGACTTAACCGTATACACCACTCTATTCGGTCCGTGTGCTTCTGCCATTTGGTTTAGAGCCACCTTCTCCTCCTGCTCCAAATGAGCGGCACCTACCTTTCCCCAAACCGCCCCTCCATCCATAGCATTCTTTGCCAAACCCCACCGATCGACAAAATACTTGTTGCACTTTTCGAAAGAGTATTGTACTATTCCAGAAACCGACAAGGCACGAATCCCTTTGAAGACGTTATTCCAAGACTCCGCGCCGTTTGTCGTCATGATGCCGTAACGACAACCACCTTCGTCGAAAGCAAGCGTCCACTTGCTCTTGTTCATCATCTGTTCCGCCATCCATGCCCTATCCCGATCGTTCAGCATCTTATCTAGCTCTTTCAACTTCTTCTCAAAAGTTTTCTCTTCTCTAACGCAACAAACCTCCTTCAGCTTCGCGACCACCTCCTTCTTCTTCTGTCTTCCCCATATATTGGCCGCGAAATGCCGCATGCACCACCTATGCTCAATAGGTGGAAAACCATCGATCTCTTCCATAGCGGCATTTAGAAGACCTTGGTGACGGTCCGAGATCATGCAAACCTTTCTGCCGTTGCCGATAACATCGTGCCTGACAATCTTTATGAACCATGCCCAACTCGCATTGTTCTCGCCCTCAGCAATGGCAAATGCAAGAGGCACCAATTGACCCTCCGGATCAACACCAACGGTCGTCATCAACACATCCTTATATTTGCCAGTTAGGAAGGTGGCGTCGATGAGTATGACCGGCCGACAGTGTTCGAAAGACTCCGCACACTGTTTGAAGCACCAAAACACGCGCCTAAGCACATGCCGTAGGTTGCCATTCTCATCAAACCTGTAACTACCACCCGTGTAAATATAGAACTTGGTACTCGGGTTGAAATGGTTGATTGCACTCAAGATCCTTGGCACCATGTTGTACGCCTCCTTCCAATCCCCATACAACATCTGCATGGCGTGTTGCTTTGCCCGCCATGCCTTCGAGTACTTCACACGGTACCCGGTAAATGCATATATAGATTCTACCAATGAGACAACTGACACATTGGTATCCACCGCGACTATGCCAGCGATACGACGGCCTAGATACTTTGCCGTGTTTTGAGCATGCACCCTCTTTACCTTCGACGAGCCACACGTGTGCGGTTGCCTCACACGAGTAATCTTCCATCTCCCAGTAAACTTGTCCGGCCGAGCCCACACGTCCCAAAGACATCCTTACTTGCAATCCACAGTGTATCTGACTTTCGCATCCGAATGAGTCACCGTGAAGGGCCTGTGGTGCCTGACCGCATATTCCATCAAAAAGTACTGCAACTGCTGCAACGTGTCGAATGCCTTGCCTTTTTGAATCTCTAGGTTCTCAGAATTAGGAAGGACCTCGCTTGAGAACAAACCGCTATCACATATTGCCATATGAGATCGGCTCAGATCCTCAAAGGTGGCTACGGTCGACACATCCACATGAACTGACTTCAGCTGCCTCCTCTCCTCTGCCGACATAGCGCGCAATGCTTGATGTCTATCCACCGCGTGTAGGCTAGGAACCTCATCCTCATAGCGACCTTCTACGTCATGTTCACATAGCACCTCCACCTCATCTTCTTCGTCCACTTCATCTTCTTCCTCCAGCTCGTCTTCTTCCACGGTCTCCTCATCTGCGGATTCATCCTCTGATCCTAAAGAGATTTGATCGACATCGACCTCACGTTCTTCCTCCTCAAATAATCCTTCATCGAAATCATCCACGAGAAAAACACTATCGAAATGCTCCGTCTCGAATGCTCCAACTTTGCCAACTCCTGAGTCAAGTGCTCTGCAGGCTCTTCTTCCTCCTCAACTATCTGCACGGCTTGTACGAGAGTTGGCAACGAGGTACCCGCACGATAAATGTCGACCGCCACCTCCCAACGAGTAACATTCGAATTTTTCACGACCTCCTTATAGTTATTCCAATCCGACTCCGATGCAATCTTCAACATCACGTAGTGAGTCCTAACCTTACCACAATCAAATCTGCCTTGCACAAACAATTCACCTTCACCAAAACCACACCTCATCACAGACCGATAACGAAAAACTAATTCTTCAAAACTTGGACTCCTATCAAACAACAAAATCTCTTCCTTCATATTCTCAAACTCCTCGTTTTCTCTAACGGTTCCATCATGAAACAGCCGCACTAAACGATCCATCTACAAAATTTAATACAACAAATACAATTTCATTAGCCCTATGATACAAAATCATTTATTCCTTGGGGATTGTCTTAACAATATATTTACATTTTAATCATTTGAGAGTGGTTTAAATTTCCACGCTAAACAATTATATAGCTACATATATTACTTCACCTATTAATTTTAGCTATTAAAAATGACCAACACAAGGGTGGAGTGAACAAATAAGTGACCGGATTCAAAAGAGGTCAAATACTTATAATATGTAATGATTCTAAAGGCCTTCTTTTATATTTGGCATAGCCCACAAAACTATATACCATGTTTAAAATGCCATAGCCAAACATTTATCTATACCTAAATTTAGAGGCCAAAATAATACATGCAACTAGTTATACACGTAAATAATACGGACGGAACGTCCATAACGTATGCCACGACGCTCATAACGAGCTAAACATCCAAAAATCGAGCCTAAATCGACATTTTGGCTCAAACCCTTGTTTCTAAACAAGTCCCAAATGCGAACGATCGAGTGAGAAAATGGGGGAGTGGAGGAAGGCATTACCTTGCTAGGAGGATGAGGATCACTTTTCCCTCCTTTGGATCCGAGGGGGACGGGCGGGATGCGGCGGGCGGCGGCAGGCCGGCGGAGTGGTGGAGTAAGAACAGCCCGAGCGCAATGGCTCGGGCTGCTCCAGCGCCGCGATGTATTCTGACCTTGACGCGCCAAGCGGGGTGGCGCGGCAAGCCGGGCTCACTATCAGCGCTCAACCACCTGCGGCGCGTCCACGGAGGCAGCCTTGCCGCGCCAGAGCATGTGGCGCGACAAGGGTGGGCCCCACAGCTTCCACGCCAGCGGCTGGCCGGCCACGGCTGCCTACATGGCATCATTTGCCGCGCCATTTGACTTGGCGTGGCCAAAAGGGTCAGATCTGCAAATAGTTTTTGCCGAGGGTTAATTTTATACTATTTATTTAAAAAAGATTAAAAAATTTTTTTCACAGATATCTCCCCCGAGAACTTCAGGCCAGTCTCTTTCTCAAATCCCAAATCACTCTTTTGCGTCATTGTTCGGTAGATCATGTTGACGCTTTCCTATTTGTCACTTGCAATTTTAATTTTTTATATGCCTCGCTGCCTTTTCCTGTTGACATCTTCTTTTCCTATTTTGTACTATAATCATCACGTCTACAGAACCATCATATCTCTGTTTTGATTTGAAGATGCATGGTCTACACACAATTGTCAAATGCCACCTTTTGTTTCGCCTTTTATTATTTTCCGTGCTATCGGATGACAATTGTCACGTTCTTGATTAAAATTATGACGAGAAGAACAATAGTGCTTTGAAAATAAAACGTAGCAGGAGTACTAGGCCTGCTGTTGATGAAAAGAAATAATGACATCTTAATGTATGCTATTATGTGCAGGTAGTTTTCATCTCTGCAACTCTGCCCCATGAGATCTTGGAGATGACCGGCAAGTTCATGACTGATCCAGTTAGAATCCTTGTGAAGCGTGATGAGTTGACCTTGGAGGTAAATATCTTTTTTTTTTGTTTTCCTTTACCACACTTGATGTTGTTTTAAAATTACATTTCCATGCCATATTTATAGGGCATCAAACAATTCTTTGTTGATGTTGATAAAGAAGAATGGTCGTTTGGTACTCTGTGTAATCTTTATGATACACCGACTATCACCCAAGCTGTCATCTTCTGCAATACTAAGAAAAAGGTAATGTATGGTATGGTTGGATTATTTTTATTGTTTCTGCCCCATACAATAGTACTTTTTTTGGGGGGGGGGGGGGCACTTACTCCATTTTTCATCTGTCCACACCAGACGTACGCTTGATCTTATGGCTAGAGTTTTTGTGTATCTCACATTTTTGTTTCATTTGGGTGTTAAACACTTAAAACTGTTAATCATAATCCATGTTGATCAGTGCGAAATTTTACTTTGTCTGTCCAAGCATAAGGTAGTTAATGTTTTGAATTTTCTATTGATTGGCTTTTAATTGCGGGTGTTGCATATATATAATCATTTGATCAAACTATACAATAATTTTCTCCGCTTTTTATAAAAATGTCTAATTAATATAATTGATGATTTGCGTGATAAAATGGTAAATTTCCTTTTTGTCAGGTGGATTGGCTTACTGAAAAAATGCATACCAATAATTTCACGGTATCAACTATGCATGGCGACATGCCTCAAAAGGAAAGGGATGCCATTATGAGTGATTTCAGGTCTAGTATAACTCGTGTTCTAATCACAACAGATGTTTGGGCTCGAGGGTTGGATGTTCAGCAGGCAAGTCTTGTTATATGTTTTTTTTATTTATGGTACTCTTTCACATTGCTGTTTTGTCACCTAGATGTTAGGCTGTTGTATGTTTCCTGGCATGTGGGGCCACCTTGTATGTGGTTGTATGATGCTTGTCTTGACTATGAGAATCATTTTCATTTTCAGGTCTCTCTTGTCATAAACTATGATCTCCCAAATAATCGTGAGCTTTACATCCATCGCATTGGTCGCTCTGGACGATTTGGACGCAAGGTAGAGTTACACAATACTACTGCAATACTTATTCATGTTAGATAATTTTGACCACCAATTTTCTTGATATCAATGCACAACACAATTTACATCTTTTGGGAAGTTCAATAGTCAAATAAAAAACTTGGTGAAATTTTCTCGTCATTATATGACAACCCGGTATAAAACAATAATACTGCTTGTTCCATTGTGTTCATAATTAACAAAATCAAATATTTCCTGCTCTTAAATATTAATAAATAACAACTATAAATTTGCCACTCATGGGTCAAGGTCAGTATATTATAGGTGGTTCAGAACCCACACACATGCCATTAACACAACATGTGGAAAATACTTATGTGAATTCTTAGTTGGGTCAAATCCTTAAATTTTCCATATAATTACTAGTAAATCCGATAGTTCTATCACATCTTTCCTTCGATTCTAGAGAAATTAGGCATGCAAGGCACACCACATTTAAATTCAATTTATGAAATCTGCATTGCATCTTACACTTATCAGTCAATTTTGATAAATTTATTAGTCATTTATGCACTTAGGCGGTTGAGTTCTTTATGATGAACTACTGTAGTGTTTGGAGATAGCAAACCACAACACTGTAGTTACAAGTACAATTGCTAGCCTTAACACTCATGGCATGTCTTTTGTGTTTGTGTTTCTACCTACAGGGTGTGGCGATCAATTTTGTGCGCAAGGATGAGGTCCGCATATTGAGAGACATTGAGCAGTACTACAACACGCAAATTGATGAAATGCCCATGAATGTTGCTGATCTGATCTGAGCACGTACGTGCGTGTGGTATTTTCTTAGTAATTGGCTTGACATGTATATAGGGCAGGGTGTGTTTGGTTTGTGACTTAACGTTGGTAAATTTTTGTGGTGTTTGGATGAATGCTAATTGGTGGTGTCGTGGTGACATTTTTTGGTATGGTTAGAGCATGTACAATGGTTGAGATAATAATTGTCTCTAACTACTGTTATGCCATATATAGAGAAAATACTAGAGATGGCATATACAATGGTACACTAGATGACATATACAATGGTAGAAATGGATGTACGTTTTTATAGTTAATTTGCTTACACATAAAGTTTTACCATTCTCGTGGAGTCGACTCTTTATTAAAAGATGACTTAAATATCTATGCACACTCTCTCTTCTCCATATTATCAATTAGTTGGCATGTCACTGATTAGAGATGGCTTACAGAATGCTGAGGTGGACTATTGTACATGCTCTTGGTATGTGTTTGGTTAGTTGTCAATTGAATATGCCAATCGTTCGCATAATCAATTTAAAATGGTAAAAGCTCAAATAAAAATTTATAAAAGTAAATAACTACAAAAAAATGTTTGAAATAGAAAATTTAAAACTTACTAGAACATAAAAAGTATAAACATTGAAAAAAATACAAAATACAAAAATGGATAAATTATAAACTACAAAAAGTGATAAATTTAATTAAATCTACAAATTTCTTGGTTAGGGTTTTATACTAATTGTATCATGCAATTTGGACACGGTACGATAATGAAAATTGGTACGATAATGAAAATTGGAAGATGAATGAATCTTCTAAAATAAAAAAGAAGTTAACTAGCATGGGGCGGCCCAATCTTGTTGTTCTCGGTATGGGCTGATCTCCATAAAATATCAGATTTTTCAATGGGCCGGGTAAAAGTGTTTTCCGATGAGACGACCCAACCCAATCCTAGCCCGAGCAAGCCGTTTGTCCTTGGGAGTGGTTTGAGCAATTCATGAGGATAAACAAAAGTGTTTTTAGCTACAAGGGAAACAAGGAGTCAAGGACCTTATCCTATTTCTTGTATTACCCTTAATTTTGGATATATTTTGAGAAAAAAAAGGAAACTCCACTCTTCGTTGTTGATAAAGTGAAATATCTATTCACTTCTTTGTATATCTTTTTTTTTCCTATAAGGATATCTTCGTTACCAAAAATCATGTATTCTGACGTCGTTCGTGATCTTGTGTTGACGTAAATCCTAACACAAACAAATTGCAAGTCACTTTCTGTAATAGCTGCCACAGAGATGACGATTATTCAGAGCAAGAACTAGTGAACTGCCTACCACAAACCAGAGAGAGCTGCTGACACATCTGCACATATATACACAAACTTCTATGACGCCGACATCCTCGTCCGCTCTTCGGCGACGACGTACAGCTTGTCATTGTCCCGGATCACGTCGATCGAGTCGATCTCCGCGCCTTCGTCGTTCACGATCACCGCGTTCTCCACCTTCACTTTCAGCTTCTCTTCTGAAAGAAAGAGACCCAGACATCACACATGGCTTTAATCTGAGTTGCTTCTTCGCCATTGAAGCGAAATGCAGGTAGCCGATATGGTCAGAAGATCGTGGTTTTCCGCGCTTACCGATGATGGTTCTGAGCTCATCCATGGTGCTCGGGAGAATGATCAGCTTCCCGGCTTCTGAGCTATGGTTTCTGACGAATGGATGGCCCTTGTATATGCTCACCCTGGGACGGTCCACATTGTCCGTCCTCGAGCTCGGGAACCTCCCATGGCCGCCGTCCCCCGGCGAGACGACCTCCCTGACGGCCGCTGGCGGCGAATCGAAGATAGTCACCTGGTGGCCGACTTCCCGCCTCTGCAGGAGCTCGCGTAGCTCGGCCGGCGACATCGCCGCCGGGCGCGCGGCGGCGGCGCCGTCGTCAAGGCTCGCCCTGTCGACGCTGGCCCCGCTCATGACCAGGAACCTGGCCGCGTCGGCGTGGCCCTCGCCCAGCGCGACGCGCAGCGCGGTGGCGCCGTCGTGGTCCTCGGCGTTGACGTCCAGCCCGTGCTTCAGGAGCTCCCGGAGCGTGCCGACGTCGCCGCGCTGCGCTGTGAGGCAGAGGAGGTCGCCGGCGGCGTGGGGGCTGGAGACGCGCGCGAAGTGGTACAGGATGTTGAAGATCTTGTGGTGCCTCGCCGCGATGGCCAGCCACAGCGCCGTGTTGCCGTGCGCGTCTGCAGTGACGAAATTAATAATCATTAGCATTTCTTGTCTGGACGAAACGTGCGTGACTATGAACTAAACAAGTAACAACCAGTATTGTGATTACCTTTGATGTTCACGTTGCAGGCGTGCTTGAGTAGAACCAGCACGCAGTCCTCGTACCCCTTTGACGCTGCTATGTGCTGTCAGTGGCATTGCCAAGAACAGTCCCAGGATCAGTACGTGCATCAGATTAGCTTTGATCACACCACGAATTAATGGCTGTGCTACTCATCAGCTACGGATAACTGACAGTTTGACACACCCTGCGGATGCTGTTACCACTTACCAGTGCAGTTCTTCCCTTGGAGTCACCGACGTCAGGGTCCATCCCTACCTTCAAGAGATCCTCGAGGAACCTGCTGTTCCCCGTGGCGGCGACGGTCAGCAGATTGCACGGTATCGTGCCGCTGTCGTACTCTCCGGCGTTCTCGCCCAGGAGATCTTCGACCTTCATGTCATGCATCTCGATCTGACGCTGCGAAACCAAACAAAAACAAACGTCTAAATCAGCCACCACGAACACACCGTATCATCTGGTCAAGTCTGGAGTGTTGACACGTTTGGCCCGAGCAGAACTCAAAGATTTTCCGGCAGCCGGAGCATCCCCGTGCAACATAGTGTAGTTCTAGATGACATCGTGACATCCAAATTTAGATGTGACAGCGGGTGCCAAACTTATAAATTAGACTTCACATCTTACTCGGACTCTTCGATCTCTTTAACTTTCTTTTACATATTTTAAATAGACGGCGATTTTTCTGCCCTTTACTCAAAAAGCTAGTCTAGGATGGTTGTCACCTTGAGAAAGTTGCTGATGATAATGACGCTGTCCTCGGGCTTGCCCTGCATGGCCTCCTTGAGCGTGGCCTGCCTCAGCCGGAGTAGCTGGCTCAGCGTCTTCGTCCGAAACGTGAAGCTCTGTGGCCGGTCGCTCAGCGCACTCACCTCGCCGAAGATGCCCACCGTCCTCAGCGTGGCCACCGCCTGCTCGCCCTCACCGTCAGAGTAGATGACCTCCACCTCGCCGGAAACGACTATGTACACGTCGTCCGGCGCCTCGTTCTGCACGATCACATCCTCTTTTGGCGGTATGTACTCTGGCTTCATCTTGGTAACCTACATATATACACATTGTCGATGATCACGCCAAGAACTCTCTACCATTTCTTGATTAGTAATGCTAGCCAACAAACAACGGTTGCAACGGATCGACTGAAATGAAACATGATGTCATCATACATGCTGATGGCGTCAACATAAAACTATATGCAACATACATGATGATGGCGTCAACATAAAACTATATGCAACTTTATGAAACAAATGAGACTTTCTGAAACTATATAAAATTTCATAAAAAAACACCTGATAAAACTACACGAAACTACCGTACATATACACGTGGATTGATCATGCACGATAAACACGCGATAGATTGAATATGAAACAGAGTAAAGATATAAATAGGAATGCTAACCCCTGCCATATCTTACCAACCGACTTATAGAAACAAAATCAAGAAATGTAGGTAGGAGGGGGCGACAGTATGATAGACGCGGCTCTAACACTCACCCGCAGTCTCAACGTTAGATGAGCGAACATTCAGACCGAAACATGCATGGTTCTTACGAGGAGCAGGAGCACTTCTTTGGAGACACCCTCGAAGAGGTAGACGTCCTTGACGACGGGGAGGAAGAGGTACTCGCAGATGCACTTGCAGATGGACTTGGGCAGCTGGTCCATGAGCTGCTGCTGGTTCAGGCTCTCCGCCCTGAACTTGAGGCACATGTAGGCCAGGATCTGCTGCTTCAGCCGCGGTGGCAGGTGGTTCCGGCCCACGAAGTTCGACGCCGCCCGGATGCTGTTCCTCTACAAATTATGGGAATCAACCGCGATCAGCTAAATTTAGCTTGATCGATGATGGATGGAAAATAGGATTAATCTCATGCATGTTATTATAGTGTTAAAAAATTGCATGACAATAAAAAAATACCTTAAGTGGCATTGTTTTTGAAGTACGATGCAATTTCTAAAACTTTATAATATCACGGATGAAATTCATCCAAATATGGAATGGCACGGGCGAGAGGTGATCGGCGGTGAGCTTACGAACTCCATGGTGCGGCGGGTGCCCTCGACGACGAGGTTGGTCATGTTGCCGATGAGGTAGGCGGTGAGGCCGAGGTTGAAGAGCATGTAGAAGATGTTGAAGACCATCTCGACGGTGTTCTCGGCGTGGAGGTCACCGTAGCCGACAGTGGTCATGGTGGTGATGGACCAGTAGATGGCCGAGATGTACCGGATCCGGAGGCTCGCCTGCCGGAAGTTGGGGATCACCGCGCCGATCCACGTCTTCTCCCGGTGCGGGTACCTGTCGGCGATCAGGTAGTACAGGCACCCCGCGCAGTGCACCAGGAACAGGGTCACCTGCACACCGCAAGCACACGCACGCACGCGCGCAGCAAGAAATTAAGAGACTCGGAATTCAGAATTAAGAATTTCAGACAAACATTACGAAGATTCAGATCAAAATGCACGAACGATCTGAAGCTTCTGAAGCTTACCGCGACGAGCCGGGTGCAGCGTATCCAGAAGTAGCTGAACCTGATGTCCTTCTCTAGCCTGTTGGATTATACATGCATGTGGTTAAGCTCATTCTGCTATTAGCGCCGGAAACGGATTTGTTCCGAGTGCATGCATGAGTGCTTTACCCGCTTAATTACCTTGTGAAGATCTGCTTGACCTTCCGGAGACGCCAGAGGCGGAGGATGCCGAGCACGCTGTACGCGACGCCCTCCCTGAGCTCGCCGGTGACGAGGTAGGCCAGGCCTTGGAACGGTATCGTAGAGGCCACGTCCATGATGAAGAACGTCGACAGGTACCTGTATGCATGCATGAGCAACGCAAGTTTGCAGCGTTAACAGTCATCATCACTTCATCAGTGGATCACTGGATAAGGCACAGCAGTGAAGCAATTGACAGAATCTTTGGGATATGCTGCATGTAGGACTCATAGAGTTTAGTATTTAATCCTGGTAAGAATGATACGGGAACATCGTCGGTGCGAATCGATCGTTGTTCATTTTTTAACTCCCGGTGACCGAAAGGAAAACTATCAAATTAGAGGGTGCAAAATCAGTACGGATTATCCGTTTTACGTGATATCCGTATCCTGATGTATATAAATATGGTTTAGGTTTTTATACCATATTAGCAGTTACTTCTGTTTTTGGATTTGGATTCGTATTAAAAAATAGATGTAGGAATATGGTATGTATTTTTGCTAGCGGAAATGCTATTTTATCCGACCTATTTGTATTCGTGTCGAAATCGTATTATGGCTACTTAGTTGGGCATGTATTAGTGTCCATTTACGTGTGATAATTAGTTAGAATGGTTAAGTGTGCTATTTAATAGGACCAAATACCCATGATAAATATCTCACGATCATACAGGTAATGAGCATATTCATATTCTATTCATATTGAATAGATTGATACGTATCCGCATTTGTCTTGAACAGTATGAAAACAAAATACGGTAAATACACTGCACAATTTGTCTCCACCCCTACCCTAAGCTATGTCCATTATACCAAATTGGTCCTCCCGCGGATCAAAACAATGGTTTTGCGGGCATTTCGTTGGCGTGTTGTCCACATGTGCAATTTTCGCAGGTGTGACGAACATGCAACACCTTGGCTACTCTCTTCTTCCTCAATCCCTCCTTAATTGCTGACTCTCTCTTTTTCAAATGGGGAGGCCTACCCGCCCGCCCACGAGTATCGTCGACTCACTGGAGTGCCACCACTTGTCGGTCAACCGATCACCTTTGTCCTTCTCTCATCCTCCATCCTCTCTTTGCTTCTTGGTTGTGGCACATTGGCACCTGGTTTGCTCGGCCACACCGGCATCCACCTTCACCTAGGCCATAATGAGCTCACGTCACTAGCCCTATGAGCTCTTGGCCACCGCTCACACTGTCGCCATGCAAGAGAGGAGCAGAGGAAGGAGGAGGTCATTGGAGGTGGTCGCTGGTGGACCAATGAGGGGTATGAGAGGTGAGCCAGCAAGGCTGGCGACATGGTGGCCTAAGGTTGGAGCCCTTCTTGGTCTCCTCGATCCCTCATCGACGATGCTGACAAGATTGGGAAGAAGGAAGGACTGGGGAGGAAAGAGGGCAAAAATGGTGCACCGTAGGTGGTGGTGGAGCCTGGCTGCCACCACTGTAGCTTGGTTATGAGAGAAACATAGGAATCCAGAGGAAAAGAGAGATTTTGAAGATGGAGAGATTGATAAGAAGGATAAAGTGAAGACGTCGAGGCTAGTTGCCAACGATTGTGGTGCCCTGTTAGCATTTGGACTTAAACTGCCCAGCTCAATCAACTGGGGGCAAGAGAGAGAAAGAGAGAGAGAGGGAGGGAAGGAGAGAGAGAGTAGAGGGAGCACATACATGTTAGCGGAAACATCCATGTAGCCGCCATGTCATCCAATAATGCTCACATCATTCCCATATCAAGGAATCACTCTCAAAAAATGCTTTGATTGGTCAAAAGATCATTTTATTGCAATTTTGCTAGTCTGAAAACCAAGTTAATTTAGTATCTTGGTTCGGACCCCGATTAGGTACATTTTCCTAATCGAAAAGTTCTATTACTGAGTGGGCTAACCTCCCAAAATACACCAAGAAAGGATTGGCTGGCTAACATTTGGCTCAGAAAAGGCAAGAAGCCCAATTCATTGGGTATGGATGGCTAGGAACAAGCTAATGCGTAGCACCGTAGGCGTTGCGACAATGTGATTCACTTGAAATAGATGAAATATGAGAACAAAAAAAAAGGCTGACCTAAATGTTCTTGAGTTTTGTGGCAGTCATATGTATAAGACTAGTTATTTCTAAAAATAATAAAAACAAACTGCATACAAAAATTATTTAGTTACAAAAATTATATAGAAGTTAATAAATAATGGAATATAGTTAATTAAAAAACTATATAAATTAAATTTATTGAAAAAAGAATGGATTTGCTAATTACAGTCACATGTCTTTTCAGTTTTGAGCATACGAGAGTTTTTTTTTCAATTAGTATGTACTCCTATTATCTTTTCACCTAGTTTGACAGTGAAAATTTAGTTAATTCACTAAAAAAACTTACGTATTTAAGTTGGCATGTTTTTTCCAATTATTGTTGATTGATTGATTGCTATGTTATTGTTTTTGGCTGATTTCTATATATAGTTTTTTTTTTCAAATATGAATGATTGAATTCACACTATCATACTAAGTGGAAAAATAGTGTAGACTACGTGAATAACAAAAAAACGTTGTCGTCCTGACACGAAAACAACAAAAGCAGATGACCACTACCTAGCAAATCAAAAAAACCCACCGATCCATCCGAAATAAAAAAGGCCACCCCTAATTGATCACACAATGCGGTCCATTAACTAAGGCCTTGTTCTTTTCAGCGTTATGTATCGTTGTATATTACTATATCAAATTTTGTTATTTTTATATAGCCTATATGTTGTGATAATTTGTAACGATTTTTTTGTATCTTTTAGTAGTTCTTCCAAAGATCCTAAAAATAATTTTTTAATTTTTTAATCTTTAAATTTCTTTTTAAGTGCTGTCAAATTTACTATACTAATACACCAACGAAACGATACCATGAAAATAACAAAGCCTAAAGCTGCACTGCGCACGAATGTCAGCACGTACGCCCACTGATCGCGGTACGTTTGAGCCAAAACTTCACAGGTCACAATGCGTACGGCGTAGGCCCCGGTTGCTGTGCTCCATGCCCAATCAATCCCGGAGCTAGGCTACAATAATGCAGTTTAATGTGATTTGCTTTGGGGCCGTACTGATCTCTCTGCATCAGTATGTATATGTATATCACCGTTTCCTGCGACTCTCATGTTGCTTTCTTGACCAAGTTAAGTACTACCTCCTTTTTTTTTTTTTACGCCTTTGACTTTTCGATACGCCTTTATCATTCGTCTTATTTAAATTATTTTAGTAAATACTACCTTTGTTTTTTCTTGTTTGACGTCTTTGACTTTTTTATACGCCTTTGACCATTCGTCTTATTCAAATTATTTTTTGTAAATATTATTTATTTTGTTGTGATTTGTTTTATCCATAGAGATATTTTAAATATGTTTTATTTTTTTACATCTTTAAATATGTTTGATTTTTTTATATTTTTACACTAAATTTTTGAATAAGACGAATGGTCAAAGACGTGCTAAAAAGTCAAAAGCGTCAAACAAAAAAAAAGGAGGAAATATCGTTTATTTTGTTGTGATTTGTTTTATCAATAGAGGTACTTTGAATATATCTTTTTTTTTTGGTATCTTTGCACTGAATCTTTGAATAAGTTGAATGGTAAAAGACGTGCCAAAAAATCAAAGACGTCAAAAAAAAACCGGAGGGAGCACGTGACGCCACCTAATGTATTTTCACCAAATTTCCCTAGCCAGCATGCCATGCATACTGTCACCATCAGGAACTTAAGCGCCACAGCATTCGTCGTAAAGACTTGATGTAGTCACAAGCCCATATGGATACAATGAACAGCAGTGTCACCCATGACTTATCCTTCGCCCCATTCTCATGCGTCTGAGCGTCTCCATCAGGAAGTAAATGATCAGAATGTAAGCCTAGCATTCTAGCAACTCCCACACAAGCTGCGCTTAGAACACCAGATTTTTCTTCTTCTTGATCAGTTAAATTTCTTTGTTATTTCGTGTGATGTGGGGAAGGGAAAATCAGCACCCCGTGTGCAGATCCAACGACTCCATGCAACTACATATACATAGAAAACATATATACGCAGCATATATGGTCATGTACGTACCTGAAGGCTATCCTCTTCCTGTCGTGTACGAGGAGCTGCGTGCGGGAGTCGATGTAGGCAACGAAGAAGGTGAGGACGATGTCGACGGCGAAGAAGAGGTCGACGACCATGTCGGCCACCTCCAGGCCCCCCTTGGGTGAGGCGTTCATGAACGCCACCTCGAACGGGTACACCCAAGCCGAGTACGCCACGAGGATCACCATCAACGTCTCCCAGAACCTGATCCATCGCCGTTCCGCAGAGCTGAGATCCAGGCCGGCCGTAGCATAGCATGCAGAGAGCCAGAGATTCGATCGATATCGACGATCACCTGTATCTGGAGTCGAGAGGCGAGACGACCCACTTGTCGCCGCCGGCTTGGGAATGGCTGTAGCCGAGAGGCGGCAAGATGAGCTTGGACAGGTTCCGGAGGTTGAAGGACCCGGAACCAGAGCCGCCGGAGCCAGAGCCGCCGGAGCTGGAGACGCCGGCGCTGCTCCTCGTGCTCTCGAAGGTCGAGGTCGAGGCTCTCATTGCGGCCATGGAAAGCTTCGCCTAGCTAGCTAGCTTCCTCCGCCGCTGCGCCCTAACAAGTAGACAGCAAGACGACACGCATATTCTCCACGACTCCACTGGCCGGGCGCGGAGAAGAGAGCCACGGAGACGGAGCCAAGAAAGGCGAAGGCAAAGCGAGAGCCAAGAATCAAATCAAGGCATCGAAATAATGGAGGCAAGCATCCGTCGATTCATCCATCCAGCCATCAATAATGGAGGAGGGCGAGGGGGAGGGGCAGGGCTGCGGCACCGGCACGTACTGCTCTCGGGACGAAAGTGACCACTCGAAGCAGCACAGGCTGGGATCCGAGAGAGAATTCACTGACATCACTAGCTGCGTGTGCAGGCAAAATGATAATTTGATGTGGATTGGCCGGTCCATCCGGGTTCAGCATGCCTACCTGGCCACCTATATATATATATATTTGCTAGCGTGAACTTGAGTGTACGGATTCCTCCGTGAACTTCGATGGGTTTTTAAAATTCGAGAACTTTAGTGATCGATCCAAACCGTTGATCTTGTTCGTCATGTCAAAACGTAGCCACCAACCAAGTTTTGTATTTTTTCAAATTTTTTTGCTATTTGTTTTCTAATTTTGAAAATCTTTTCAAAATTAGAAAACAAATAGCAAACAAATTCAAAAAAATACGAAACTTGGTTGGTGGCTACCTTTTGACATGACGAACAAGATCAACGGTTTGATCGATCACTAAAGTTCTCGAATTTCAAAACCCATCGAATTCATTGAGGTCTCAGACACTCGAGTGTACATCAAATCTCTCTCTCTCTCTATATATATATAGAGAGAGAGAGAGAGAATGGCTAGCGTGCTCTCGGGTGTCGGATCTCTCCAGATTACACCCAGCGCTTTCAAATCTGAGATGCTTAACAATCGATCCGAACCATTGATCTTGTTAGTCTCATCGAAATGTAGCCATGATCAAGTTTACATATTTTTTGAATTTATTTACTATTTGTTTTCTATTTTCAAAATCAGCTTTTTGGGCACTACTACGACTAATTGGAAGGCTGATTTTGAAAATACTAAACAAATAGTAAACAAATTCCAAAAAATACTTAAACTTGGTCACCGGCTACATTTCGATGAGACAACAAGATCAACGGTTTGGATCGATCGATAATAATCTCGGATTTGAAAGCGCGTCGAGATTTGGATCTCCCGTGCTTTCAGGGTGACGCTAAGCATTTTTATATATATATATATATATATATATGTATGTATGTATGTATGTATGCATGCATGCATGCCTGCATGTTAATCTCTCATGTCTTTCTTCCATTTTGAGTTTCCCAGCTCAGAAATTGACTGGCATGTTTATCACGATGACACCCACAGTCAGCATTTGGCTAGCAGAAGGTCGAGAGCTGGTTTCTTCTGATGTACGTACTTGTTCAAGAATGGCTATGTGCTGCACTTTTCATGCTTAATTGGGTGACCGACACCCAGAGACCGTAAGACGTTCTCATTTCTAGATATATCTTATTGTTTTAGGTTAGCTTAATTAGTGAGATTTCTTTTTCAGACTAGCTGGCTGGCAGGTGCATGATACGGACCGTGATTAACGCAAGAAAAAACACTGGTTCTCTGCAGTGCATGCCAAGAGTTATCGAAGATTAGGACGGGTGATCGTGACCTGGAAGGAGCAGAATTAATGAGACAGTTGAGCCAACGTTAACCAATACGCGACGTGCTGGCCGCAGAAGTGCCAACAAGGGGTGAACGCCAGTGGGACGTGCTCCAAAACCCAGTGCAAATAGCATAACATCCAATTTTTGGAATTTTCAAAATATGTTTGCAAAATTCAAATTCCAATTTGACCATTTAACTCGAGCCAACGACGCACCATAAACTTTAATTTAAATCCAAAATCAAACATGAAATAACAAAACTAGAAACCTAGCCGAGCTCAAAGTGATCTAATCAAAATCGCAAATCAAATCAAAACTTAAATTTCTTGAAATCAATTTATATGTCATTCCAGCTTCCAGCCAGATAACGTCTCAATGTTTGTAGTGTCGTTCCGGCTTCCTCACCTCAACTAGATAGCACGTCATTGAGTCGTCAATACAATCGAACTCGATCTTCTGGATTCTGGTTATACTGGCTCACGACTAGCTACGAATTAGACCATGTTATGGCTTTAAAAAGCTTGGTGCTCTAAAGGCAAGTCTGAGCCTTGCCCAATCCAACAAATTTTTTAATTTTTAGGCCCAAGCCTAACCCAAACAGAAAATCCAAAGCCCGAAACCCAGCTTGAAGCCCCGATAAAATCAATATTCAAATTGTAGTTGCCAAGCATTTCACTTTTGAGGAACGGCTTGAGAAGTACATGCATAATAATAACACTCCTATAATAATACAACGACTGTGTCTAAGTGGATGGTTTGGGCTTCGGCGCCAGTTTGCTGCTGCAGCCTGCACATATGTTGGGCTTTGAAATAGGCCTATGCTTTCTTGTGTAAGTAGTGCGCTGGGCCACGGCCACTTCTACGCTATGCGTTTGTAACGATTGGGCAGGGTTGTCACTGTGCTACTGCGACAGCCTGCTTGCGCGCTGGGAGCTAGTCTGGACTGCCAATGTGCTGCTGCTGCAATGGCCTGCTTGCTGTTGCTGCTGCTGGTCTGCTGCTACAATAGTGTTGCTGGACGGTAAATTGGGCATGGCCGGCCTTTTCTTGGACTGAAACGAAAAGCCCGCGCTTGGCCCGATGGAAGCCTGGCCTGGCCTAAAAAAAAGGGCTGGGTTCAGGGTGGGCTGTCTATGATCGGGTCTACTACAAGGGGAAAGTCCCCTTTTGCCGTCAGCCGCTGAGCATCGAGCGCATGACACGTTCGGAGCCGGGCCAAGAGGCCTTCATACTTCGTTGTTGCATTGTTGGTTGTGTCGAAATGTAGCTAAATGTAATATTTGATCGTGTCACCATAAGGGAGAGGATGATTACTCTAGCTCGAGTGTTTGTAAGCTTGGGGCCCAACGAAATACCGCCGACAAATAGAACGACTGATAGATCTATGACACACCTGAATCACCTTCTCTTTTTTTTTTCTTCTCGCAGCGGCTCACAAGAAACGTCTCTAGAGCTAATATTTGGTTCTTAAATTCCCAGAGTTTGAAACCTCTTAAAACACAATATTAAAATTAGTAATTATTACTCACGATTTACTAGAGCCTAAATGTAGCGAGGTATTGAAGTATATTAAAAGTGAGTACGATTCAACGCATTTCCATGAATATATTTGTGTTAATCGGTAGTCTGACATAGACTCTTGTCTATTGTTTTTATTTTAGATTTATGCATTTTTTTAAATTTTAACCGATATGGGCTCTTTCTTTTAATATGATATGTACTCTTATTTCTATTATTTTATTTTATAACTAGAGTATGTATAGACTATTTCTTTGAATTTAAGCCGTTACAATTTAGACCCACTTTGATTAACAATGTAAATCTTTCTTTAGTTAATATAGGCTCTTTCTTTAATCTAAGTCATTATAATCTAGGGTCACTACAATGGGCGGTGTAGATCTTTCTTTTCTCTTTGATTAATGTGTGAATGTCTAGTATTTTAATTAACATAAGAAATTTTAGTGTTTTTAGGATCAACATAGTGGCTCTGTTTTATCTTGTTTCACAATCGATAGTAGATTTCAGGGTAAATTGGTCCGCAAGGTACGATTCAATCTTTCCTTTTAACCATTGCTAACGAGACCTAGCAACCGAATTTTTTTGGATACCCTAATTAGATCTAAATTACAGTTTTTGGTATCTCGGGAATGTTATTAAAGTGGTGACGTGACAAGACATTCGTGTTATTGCTCGAATAGCGCAAGAAGCGGCAAAATATAGTAAAAGGATTTAAATCCCAAAGAAATTTCAGCGAAATTTTACAGATTTCGTTGATTTTGCTGCTGAACAAAATCTTTGCCGTGCTGAAACATGAATCCCTGCACACAATCACAGCAAGTCCAAGATATAAAACCACCTCGATTTACCTCGTACAAATTTAATCTTCGTAGAGTTCGTCAAGCCCAATGCACAAAGTGTTTGACAAAAGCTAGAAGCTACAATAAAGAGCTGCTTTAGGCCCTGTTTGTTTCAAATTTTCTACCAATTTTTTTTAATTTCGTGCCAAAAAGTTCAAACAAACGGTAGAACTTTTGGAACCCGATTCAAAGAAGCCAAAAGCCACCAAAAGCCCAATTTGTACTGTGATCTGAGCTTTTCACGGAAGCTAGTTTTTTCTGGCTTTTCCCAGAAGCAGCTTTTAGAGAAGCTGCAGTTCAAACAAACAGGGCCTTATACTCAACAAATAGGCTGGGCATGACGGCTAACTAGCAGATAGGCTTGGTCATCGGTATGTATTCAACCATCCGATTGAAAAGGTAAAAAGATAAATCTTTTAAAATAAAGGTAAAAAAATTGATTTGAGTAGAGAGCCAAACCTGAGGAGTACTGCTGAGAAGTGAGGACTTGAACCTAGGTGTGAGAGAATGACATAATTCTTAGCAAAATTTCAAAAATAAAACTTAGTGTATACGTAATTTTAGGCTTGGACGTCAGTATGTACTCAACCATTAAGTTGAAAAGGTAAAAAGATCTTGCTAAAAAAAAGGTAAAAAGATAAATTTTCAAAAAAAAAAAGTAAAAAAAATTATTTGAGTAGAGAGCCAAACCTAAGGAGTACTGAGGAGTAACAGTGAGCACATAATTCTTGAAAAAACTTTTAAAAATAAAACTTATTGTATATGTAATCAGATCATCAGCAAGAGCCACAACACTTTGCTTTCTAAGCACACTCCTCTAATCTTTCCTTTTTCAAATTGTTGGATGGTGATTACCACAGTTGTACTGCTACCTTCCTCAATTGAGAGTACGGGCCTTCTAAGCTGTAGCATGTCTGCAAAGTGCAGGCTCAGTCACTCAGCCCAGTGCGAGGCATGGTGGACGGACGTCTCTATTAGATATGGATGGATGCCTCTTGGTTATGGAGAAAGAGCCGCCTCCAAAGGGAGAGCGTAGGAGGACGGTAGGTAGCACGAGCTCCTCTTTCTTGCTTGTACATCTGTTGTTTGGCAAGTACCTCATGTGGTATTCAAATTCTTGACAAGACAACTCGTCCAACAAGGCAACGAAACAGTCAGCTCTCCCGTCGAGGCGTGTAAAGGAAAGTGACAAAGGGGGCACACACATAGTCAATGTAGTCGGACGTCTTCCGTGTCTTAACCAACTATTTATAAAACATTACCAATAATCAGTAATCACGGTTCTAATATAGAACTATTCATTCAATCTTAAATATACAAAACCGAGTCTAGCTCCCCTCTGTGTGCCATGTGGCGCTTAGCCCCTCCGGCGTTTTTTGCCACGTCGCCTCGAATTCACTGGCCCGTCCGATCTCGCCGCCCGACCGATCCGAGCACTCAGGATGCCCCTCACGTTTTTGTAGAAAAACCCTCCGAGTTTTCATAAATCAACCCGCCGTCCAAGCCACAGACTCAAACAAATTTGCGAACGAACCCCTCTCTTTTAGTTATTTATCATCCATGCCCTTCCAACCTACAGTTCCCTACCCCGTCCACCCACCCTCCCGTTCAGCGGTTCTCCACCCTCAGCCTCTTCTGCCGCCGCCATTGGCCTGCCACTGTCTCCTCTTCCACGCCGCCCCCTCTTCCGCCGCCTCCGTCGCCTCATCCTCTTCCGCGTCGCCCCTCCTCTTCCGCCGCCGCAACCCCCCATCCTCTTCCGCCGCACTAGTCCACCTCCGAATCTGACATCCCCACGCAACAGAACGCACATAGACACAGCCATAGACGCCAAGCTTTTCTCGGCGCGGGCGGCACATCTCTGCCTGGCGTGTTTCGTCGTCAGATCTGAGCTCCTCTGCGCGCTCCAACGCCGGCAAGGGAGAAGGGCTGAGCCGCTCTGCGCGTCGGGTGGGTGCACACAGCCCGTTCGACGAAATGCTCCTGTGAAACCTACCAGACTCTTCACATGGTCAGGCTGCGATCTGAACCCACTGCCTCTCGACCTGACAGGTCGGGTGAGTTTCTCACCAAGCATCGTGTTTGCATTCACCTTTGCAGGATGCCTTTTCTGGTGGTGATCTGAGGGCGAGCGGGTGCTGGCTTTTAACTGCACTGCCAGATGAACTGAAGCAACTGCAGAAGGAGCTGAAGGTGACACATCGCGGTTCTCTAGGGGGTGTCGAGTCTCAAGGTTAATTGGATCAGAACTTCTCCCATGCATGCATTTGTAGCTGGAAAAAGGTGCTAACTGTGGAAAAGGTGAAGATAATGTCCGGGAAAATCATGAATATACTATACACATAGCTAACCGTAAAACTTATTTTGTACTTGGCTTCTTATCTTTTCTGGAAGTTGAACACCTTGATTGACATAGCAAACGTGAATGCAAAGAGCACCGTGAACCCAACGACATCAACACCTGCCCATCCCACATTTTCGTATAGATCGCATCGACATGAGCCTCATTGCAAATTAGAAATCGATGAGAAGATGTCTTCTCATCTCGCTCCCGCTAATTTGTATTTTGTGCTCTGGATTCATTAATTGGCTCGTGAACAGCAAATAAGAACAGGAAATTAAATCAGCTCAAGCACAAAATATGCAAACATAAGAATGTCATGCCTAAGCAGCACGTCGTCCATTTATCTTCATACTATGGTACTTTTATTTTCATTTGAGCTGAACTTAGAAGCTGAAACTGAACTGTGATAAAAAGTTGTAGGAACTTTAAACAAACATATTCCAAATTCCCAAATTCACCAATATGCAACAAGTATGATTACTTGCGATATATTCAGTCACAACATCATACGTGTCAAGCCAACAAACAGAACATACTGAGTGCCTATAATTGGGAGGTGGGGAAAAGATGCTACAGATACATACAAATAAACTGTAACATCCCCATTTTCAAAAACCCTAAAAATCATGCGTCATTATTTCATGTAGAATAAAAAGTTTTCTTTGAAATGTTTTAATTTTAAAGTGTGCATGAATCTTGAAAAATTTATTTGAGAATGTGTATGTTACCTTCTAAAGACTAAAATCAATATGTTGGATTTAAAAATAAAAATTTCAAATGTCAAACTCATATTTTGGTGGGGATGAATAATTTGATTTTGAAATTTTAAAAATAAGTAATTGCAAAAACCAAAATAATATTTTGGTAATTAATATTTTAAATTTTGGTTTGAATAAAAAGATTATTGGTTCCAATTTCTAAAACCATACTTTGATTTTGAAAATAATTATTTGCAAAGATTTAAAAGAATATTTTGGTAATTTATATTTCGGAAACGCTTGAGGCCGGACGGCCGACGCTTGTCAACCTCAAGACAAGACAAGACAGAAACGCGCCAGCAATGCATCGCACATGTAGTGGGTCCCACATCAATTTTATTTTTGAATGGCCATAATTTTTGACTGAGTGATCCAATCCAAAAACCGTTTGCACCAACGTGTTCCTTGTATTTTTACGAACAAAACAAGATATAAGTTGCCATATAACTCTTCAAACTTATCTGGTGAAACTTGGGTTCCACCTACTGAAACTTGGTTTTCGCATACTGAAACTTGGATTCCATATTCGTTAAACTTCCCGAACTGCCAAGTTTCATCAGGTTTAATGCAAGTTTCATCAAGTTTCAACAGGTCTCATACAAGTTTCTTCAAGTTTTATCAGGTCAATTCAAGTTTCAACAGGTTTCATCCAAGTTTCATCATGTTACATCGAAGTTTCATCAGATTTTATCAGCACACGGCCAAGTTTCATTAGCACACGGTCAAGTTTCGCTAGTATAGATGTAAGTTTCATAAGTGCCTTCTCCTAGTTTCACATCAAAAAAATTTGAAAAATGAAAAAAATTAAAAAATATTTAAAATGGATTTCTCTCGATTTTAGAAGGATTATGAAATTTATTTCACGTATTTTGAACACTGTTTGAATTTTGTACAAAAATCAGAAGTTTAATTGGAAAACTGATCAACCGACTGCTAGTTATCTTGTCGCTGGGAAAAGCTAACAACTAGCAGGCACGCGCGCGCATGGCAACTCGTCGGATCGGCGCGGTTCCGACGATCGGACGGCCCAGGTAGGTCCGGACCACGCGCCAGGCGTCGGGACGTCCGACGCCTGGCGCTCGCCTTAATATTTTAGCTTTGATATAAAGAATGTTTAATATTAAATTTAAAAATAATATTTTGTGTTTCAAAATGATCATTCAAAATTTATATTGATTATAAATACTTTGATTTGGGTTTAATAAAAATATAAATAATTTAAATCTAAATTTGAAAATAATTGTACTATTTTGACAAAATTTGATTTAATCAAATTATGTCTAACTTTTATACCAAAAATTTGGAAAATATTTGTTACAAATAAAAATTCTGAAATCCTAATTTACAAATAAAATTTCCTGCCAGTGGGCCCCACCCAATTCTTTTTCTTTTCTTTCTCTTTTCTCTTTCTCTTTCCCCTTTTCTTTCTTTTCTTTTCTCCTTTTTCTATTTCCTATCGGGGCTTGTCTTCTTCCTCCGGCTCCTCTCCGCCACATGCTGCCGCGCCGTGGACCCCGCCACAATACGTCGATAGCATGGCGTCCGAGCCAGGCCGACCCAAACTTGCCGCCGTGGACCCCGCCGCTGTAGTCGCCTTCCACGGCTATAAATGCCACGGCTCGTCGTCGCTCTCCTCCCTCCCCCTCTCGGTCCCGGGCACCACAGTGCCATAGCTGAAGCCGAAGGCAAGCCACGGTGAGCCCATCCTTTTTCCGAGCCGTTCCTCCATTGTCCCAATCCCACCGGAGCTCACCGCCGCCGTGTCTCCCTCCCCGCCGATCCACCTCAACGGTGCCGCGTCACCACAACCCTCCCTAAGCACAAATTAATTGCCGGTGACCCAGAACGCCGTCTTGCCGCCGCCTCCTCCGCCCCCGCGCTAGGCCAGCCAGCCTAATCCCGAGCGACCAACTCTTCCCCTAGCTTCCCTAGTCCTCCCTCTACCTTTCCCCTCCACCTCCCTGGCTAGCCACGCCACCGGTCGCCAGAATTTACGCCGCCCGAGCCCTCCGCCGCCGTCCCCTGTTCTATGCCGCTGACATCCGGGCCCCACGTGTTAGCCTCCTCCCTCCCATTGTCTTGCTGACAAAGGGCTGCAAGACTGCTGGCCCCCTCACAGGCCTTCGAGCGAAGCCAAGGCCACCACCACCACGGCTTAAGCCGAGCCGAGCTGGTTGCCCATGCACAGACGCAATGACCCAGAGCCGAGCCAGCCGTGGCTTCCTCCTCACGTCATGGGCGCCACAGCCGAGCCACCAAAGCTATCCTCAAGACCAAGACATGTTTCCTTGGGCCGATACTGTAAGAACCGGCCCGTAGCTATTTTTTCTTTATTTTAAATAAGTAAGTATTTGTTATTTTTATATCTGTTTCAATACAACTCTAAATTTAGTGAAATAAATTTCTATAGATTCATAAACATGCACACTTTAATTTAAAAATGTCATTTGCACTATTTCCATCTATGTTTTTGTATGTGCATTTATTGTGTGTTTTATCTGTTTGCGCTAGATCCGAACGTCGACGCCGTTGGAACCAAAGGTCCGTCCAGACACCCGGAAGACCGCACTTACGGCAAGTCATTGTTGAATTTTTCCCTAAAATATTTGTTGATCATATTGCTCCCTAGATTTCTAAATGATTTACTAGATTCGCTAAGTGCATATTATATTGAAACATAAAAATGCTAGTTGATTTGGCTGCTTAGTTAAATGCCCAGAAAATTTATTATTATCGTAAAAACCTGATCCTTGTCAACCCTAGGAATATATAACTTGTTTATTGCCATTTAATTGGTTAGTTACTCGTTAAATGCTTAGCCCTGCTATTTATTGATTATAGTCGTCATTGTTATTTCATGTGAACTGTAATGTTTGAAATGCGTGATTTAAAGGCAGTTGACGTTGTCATGTTTGATAAAATGGGACTATTGGGGTACAATAGTTGGTATTGTAAAAGGGAAATTATTTTCGCAAACCCTGGTTTGGGTGGATGGTTGTATGGACTGGTGCAGTACGCACCAGACTTGGGCCCAGTGTGGGAACCACCCAAATCCCTTAGGACCGAGTCCTTGAGGTAGTCAAACTAAGTTCAACAGTGCGACCACGACTACGAGTACTTGTATGGGCAGGCCCTGGTCGAGTACCCTTCAAGTTCTTAGTTTGGGCATCTAACTTGGTGGAATAAGGAGCGTAGAATCCGTAGCACACGATGTCACGCAGACTATGAACCTATTGGCGCAAGAGGGGGCCACTGGCAACTGAGTACCAGCCCAGAGGTGGAATCCTTAGCGGAGATGCCTAAGCTAGGAATGAGTTGGTTAAAGACCTTGTGGTGGTTTACTTTGTAAATTGCCTCTTGTGGGTAAAGCGTGCAACCTCTGCAGAGTGTAGAACTGTCTAGAGAGCCGTGCCCACGGTCAAGGGCAGGCGACGGAGCGCTGCCTCATGGTAGTCTTTCACCCTTTGGTTTTCTAAATGACGCTTTAAAGAGAAAACACGACAAGACGTCGTGAGATTTGTTTTGGGCCTTCGCAGCAGGACGCTGTGAGGTGACTGTTATTGCATGGCAGGGGCCATGAGTTGACAGGGCAGTTGACCCTGAGATATTCAGATTGACATGGCAGGTGCTAGGAGCTTATGAGCTTTACATGGCAGGACGCCATGAGACTTTTGTTTGACTCGGCTGGTAGCCTTGAGTCCTGTTACGACATGGCAGGAAGCCATGAGTTGACCTTGGTGGGTTAAAACCAGCAGGTAGCCGAAGTTTAAAAAGAAAGATATTTGTTTTAACTCTTCTTAACTCTTTTCCACATTTTCAAAGATATAGGAACATTTATAAAGTTGGCTTTCCGCAAAAGAAACCCTAATCCCTCCTTTGCTAAGCCCTCATTTGCATATGTCAATTTGGCTTGCGAGTATTTGCACATATACTCACCCTCGCGTTCACTTGCAGGGCTGCTCATTCCAACGAGCAGGTCCGGAGGCTCAATATTACGACCCGGACAATGGTGAGCCCGAAGACGGTGACTTCGTTGATGGTGTTCAGGACGTGGGTTTCTCCGACGCCTAGGATCGCTACTACAACCTTGCCTGTGGGATTATGTTGGAGTTCTCTTTTGGATTTTACTATATACCCATGCTTCCGCAATTGTATGGCCTGCGTGCCAGACTTTTGTATTATGAGCCTTAACGGTCACACTCTGATGTAATATTTAATGTTTTAATAAGAATGGTTATGATCCAAGTTCTTAAAATCTGTTTGTACTAGCTACTGATCCAGGGACTAGTACAGTAAGGCATAAAAGCGACTCGACTCGTTCAGGTGGGTCCCGACATAAACACCAGGGAATTGTTAGATATAATCTTGACATCTACTAGAAGATTGTGGAAGGAGTAGCTAGTTGGTAGCTATATGGAGATGCTAGAAGCATATAGAACATTCAGTTCTACTACTAGTTCATAGATAAACTAGATACTATATACTAGAAACATCTAGCTATTACTAGGACTAAAATATTAATAGCTAGATGTAGAATGTTCTAGATATATGGGTTGAGCTAAGGTTAGTTTAACTTAGCCTATAAATAGAACATGTAGGAGCACTTGTAAGCCAAGCTTGAGGACTAGTTCAATGTATACTACAAGTGTAATATAGTGTGCCTCAATTGCTTCCTAAGTGAACATTACTGTGAGATCTTGTGAGAGTTTTGCTTATTGTTCGTGTGAGCTCTTGGGCCAACAGGAATAACGTCATTTTAATGTTTATAAGCAGGTGTTGGACAACACGTGTAGGTAAAGTATTCGTAACTTCAATGTTTACAAGCAGGTTAACCAGGGAATAACGCTAGTCCTCATTCCTTTAAAGTGGTTTATATGTCATAGCTGGACCTTCTTTAGTTGCAACTTAAAATTATTTAAAAACTATGAACGACAACAAAGTCAGGAAAACTGGAGCACATCAAATTTTTAAATGCAAACAAGACAAACATTGACAGTTAGAAGCTACATAAACACTGAAAGTGCCATGTACGACAAAGAATTTCAATTTGTTGACAACCGAAGCTTTTTAAGTATGTACTGTTGGTGATTGGTAAATGGCCCATCCTGAGACGGGCCTTGGGCCAATTCCGTACCGGCTCGTCGGACAAGCAAAGGGTCCAAGAGGCCGTTCCCAGCCGTACTAAAGGAAGCGCCTAGCCCGCCAGCGGCTGCCCCGGGCTTGACCAAGTCAAACCATGCGGCACCATGTGCCTCCCGGGCTTCCTTAGCCCGGGAGAAGGTCCCTCGGATGATCCGCCTGCCCGTGGGCAGGTGGCGACAACTGTCGTGTCCCACCATACTTTCTCCGGCCTTGACCGGAACGAACTGTGTCTCCCCAAGAACCCGCAACCCGGGGAAGAGCACGCGGGCAACCCGTCTTGTCGTTTGCCCTCTTTGGCAGGCAGAGGACGGTTGTTACGCTACGCGACACCCCCAACGGGTGGCGCGAGGCTGGCTCAGTCCAGTCAAGGCTATATCGGGGATGAAGGGAAAGTGCTTTCTCCCTAAAGAAGGTTTCCTTCGCGAGTAGGCACCTAGAGACAAACATGTGCCCAAGATTAACCTCGACCACTTCTCCTGCAAACTCCGGACTGCACAGAGCCCCGAATGAGACAAGTGGCGCCGCCGATAAGCGAGAGATCGGCTGGGCCCGCCGGATCAGCTCCGGGCGACCCGCCTCGCCTATAAAAGGAGGATTCCTGGATGTTCGAAGGGACCCCCGATCCTAAAAACCCCATCTGATCCAAGCCTTGAGCAACACCCGCATCCGAAGTTTCCTTAGCAAGTAGCCTTAGTGTTTAGTCTTCACCATTGTAAGCTCGGGGTCGGTGCCTCCAAGCCCGGTCTCGGCACCTTTGTACTGTTTTCCCACCATATAATCAATAAGATTGGAGTAGAGCTATTACCCGGCAGTGGGGGCTCGAACCAGGGTAAACCACTTGTGTCTCCACGGTTTGTATCGTTTTCTCTCTTCCTCCCACCGTATGAAGGATATGTACCCGGATCGCCAAGTCGTACCAGGCTCTTGTCCGAGAAGTCAGCGTGGCCTTAGCCCCCGTAGGCTTGGCCGCCGCCCCGAGCTACTGAGAAGGGTGATCGTTGGGCCTCACACCAACTACAAATTCATCTGCCGGTCCGTGGTCTCGCTGCTCTTCAGGAGTGCGATTCCCAGACACCGACAGCTGGCGCCCACCGTGGGGCCTGACATGAGCAGCCCTCAGCACTCCGTTCCCTCGGACATGCCTGAGATTCCGAGCAACGACGAGGCTCGACCTCGACTTGATGAGTCGACGATCCGACGATTTGGTCCGTCGTGACGATGGTCGGCGGATGAGTACTCGCCGGCTGTGGTCGACGAGATGGAGGTTGACACCTCTCTCGCCCCAGGGGTAGATTTTCGCCCCGAAGAGTCGCTCCCTGAGCTGGACCCCTCTGTCACCCACGTCAGCGAGACTCTGATGGAGTTTGAGCTGCTAGGTGACTCCGCCACCTCCGTTGGCAACACCGGGACGTTTCCCCCGGCTTCGCGCACGTCCTGCTGCGTCTTCGCAGCCGCGGTCGACGCCGACACTGGAGATGGGAAGGCCCAGGAGCAGCTGCGCCGTCATGGACAGGATCTGCGAGGAGGACCGTCCTCTGCGCACCCCGCAGGGCCGCGAGCCGGTCGACTCCCTCGTGGAGACCATGATGAACCCACTCCTGCGCAGCCAGCAGAGAGCGCGCGCCATCACCACGATCATCCGTGACCTGGAGAGGGACCCCCGCTGCTTCACTATGGTGGACCTGTGTCCGGCCATCGCTGAGGGCGTCGGCGTCATCACCTGCGGCATCGACCAGCACGAGCAGCAGACTGGCGGCGATCGCCCGGTCATCTGGCGCGGGAACGAGTCCGACCGCCGCGGCGCTCAAAACCCCTCTGGCCAGGACGGCGCTCAGGAGCGTTCCCGCCATCGCCGCAGTCGATCGCGCCAGACCCAGACGGCCTCCTCTGCTGGAGGATCGTCACGTGCCCCAGGCGGAGTGTTTTTCCGCCTAGGCCCGCTTCGGGATGCCTTTGCCTCGAAGGCCGCGCCAGGATGCCCCGCCTTCTCCCGCGCTCTCCGTGAAGCGCCGTGGTCGCCGAGGTTCAAGCCCGGACCAATCGAGAAGTTCGACGGGGGCAAGAACCCCGAGGAATTCCTCTCCATCTATACCACCGCCGTCCGAGCTATGGGGGGAGACGAAGCCGTCATGGTCAACTACTTCCCCACAGTGCTCGAGGGCATGTCCCGGACCTGGCTGTTCAACCAGCGGCCTGGCTCTATCCGTAGCTGGTCCCACCGCAGGATGCCCTCCGCACCAGCTTTCGAGGGTGTTACGCCCGCTTTGGCGCCCTCAGACCTCAAGCTCTGAGTGCGGCGAGACGATAAGAGTCTCCATGACTTTGTGTGCCGGTTCATCAGAGCTCGCAACACAATCCCCTGCATCTCAGATGAAGCCATCATCGAGGCCTTCAAGGATGGTGTGAGGGACCGGCGCTACACCGAGGATCTCGAGCTCCACCCAGTCAACATCGCGAGCGAGCTTTTCCGCACCGTTGCCCTCTACGTCAACGTCTTCGAGGCAGTAGAGCGCAAGAGAGGCCGTGCGAAGAAGAAGGTCAAGGTCGGCGATGGCCCGAACAAGACTGAGGTGGACAAGAAGAAGAAGAAGCGGCAGGAGCAGCCCGCCAAGTTCATCGCCGCCGTCGAGCTTGACCAGCTCGAGCGCCCGCCACTGCAGCGCCTCCCGCCGGTGCACCCGCCACCACAGCGCCGCCACAAATAGGTCAGCGCAGCAATGACCTCCCCAGTGAGGGATACACAAGCGGCGGCGGGCCCCTCAAGGCCGCCATCCGTCCCACAAGAAGAGAACAGAGGAGGACCCATTCCATGACCCTAGTCTCTTCTGCGCCTCCACGGCGCCACAGCCACGACTGAATCGCCGCGACATGGGGCCGCCAGCTCGAGGACTTTTACGCTGGTCGCGGTCCCATGCCCGAGCTACCCGAGGGCACGGCCACGGCGCCTACCCCCGAGGGCGGCCAGGATCAGGGCTTCCCTGAAGCTCGTGGCCATGTCGCCGTCATCTTTGGCGGCACGTCAGTCTACACCTCTCGACGCGAGCTCAAGGCCGCGTCCCGTGAGGTCCTCCACATCTCCCACGGCGAACCCGCGGCGGAATCCCTTCCTTGGTCCAGCCAGGCCATCACCTTTTCGGTGACGGACTACCCGGCCGGGCTCTCTAAACCGCAGCGCCTCCCGCTGATGCTCTGCCCAACCATTGGCAATATCAGAGTTGACCGTGTCCTTGTGGACAGCGGGAGCTCGCTGGACATCATCACGGCACGCGTCCTGGGCCTCATGCAGGTCCCGCGCTCCAAGATCAAGGACATCACCGTCCCCTTCCACGGATCGCCCCGGATCGCCGCCGCCCGTCCGGGCAAGTCGTCTTGCCGTCCACGCTTAGCTCCTCCGCCAACTTCCAGACAGAGTACATCACCTTCAAGGTGGTGGAAACAGAGCTCCCCTACAATGCCATCTTGGGACGCCCCACGCTCTCCAAGTTCATGGCGGTCTCCCACCATGCCTACCATTGCCTGAAGATGCCGGCGCCCAAGGGAGTCATCACTGTTCGGGGCAACCACAAGATGGCTCTCGACTGCGACGAGACCGCGCTGGCCATGGTAGGACAGCTCCCTACCCGTGGTCCTAGTAGCAAGCAGCGCTCCACAGTGCGTCCAAAGGTGGCGCTGCAGCCGCAGGAGCCCACCAAAACCGTCGCCCTCACGGAGTCAGACCCCCCCAAGGTGGTCCACGTGGGGACAACCCTCGAGCCTCAATAGGAACTCGAGCTCATTACCTTCCACCGGGCTAACAAGGACGCGTTTGCATGGGAACCGTTCGATATGCCCGGTGTCCCAAGGGTGGTGATCGGGCACAGGCTAGCTGTCCGGCCTGACAAGAAACCGATAAGGCAGTGTCAGAGGCGTGTTCCCGACTGGAAGGCCAAGATCATCCAAGACCAGCTCGGCAAGCTACTTCGAGCGGGCTTCATCCGCGAAGTTCAGCACTCCGATTGGCTTGCGAACCCAGTCATCGTCCAGAAGAAAGGCGGCAAGTGGCGCATGTGTGTTGACCACCGCAACCTTAATTCCGCCCGCCCCAAGGATAACTTTTCCCTTCCACGCATAGATCAGCTAGTTGACGCTACGGCAGATTCAGTTTTGATGAGTTTCCTGGATGCTTATTCCGGTTACCATCAGATCGCGTTGTGTAAAGAGGACGAGGAGAAAACCGCCTTTGTAACGCCTTTCGGCACATTTTGTTACACGACCATGTCC
The DNA here is from genome assembly GCA_036346415.1 of Raddia guianensis. Taxonomy (NCBI): domain Eukaryota; kingdom Viridiplantae; phylum Streptophyta; class Magnoliopsida; order Poales; family Poaceae; genus Raddia; species Raddia guianensis. The sequence continues at coordinate 12,078,428 of CM070539.1, forward strand.
TTCGGTCTCAGAAATGCTGGCGCCACGCTCCAGCGTCTCATGCAAAAAACTCTCCCTGATCAAATAGGGCGCAACGTAGAGGTCTACGTGGATGATATCGTAGTCAAGAGCAAGGACGCCTGTGACCATGTGTCCGACCTACGGGAAACCTTTGACAGCCTGAGACAGCACTGGGTCAAGTTAAACCCCTAGAAATACGTCTTTGGCGTCAAATCCGGTATGCTCTTAGGCTACGTAATCGGAGGGGCGAGCATCGGTGCAAACCCCGAAAAGATCGAGGCAGTCGAAAGGATGAGGTCGCCGACCTGTGTAAAGGACATCCAGTCCCTTACAGGCAAAATGGCGGCCTTGAGTCGTTTCATCTCTCGCCATGGAGACCGAAGCGCCCCCTTTTGCAAGCTCCTGCGAAAGCACGACAATTTCGAGTGGACTGAGGAGGCTGAGGCCGCGTTTCTGCAGCTCAAGCAGTATCTCGCCTCATCACCCGTCCTCACTACTCCCAAGCTCGGGGAAGCCCTCCTACTATACCTCTCGGTGACACCAAACGCCGCAAGCGCGGTGCTGGCTGTAGAACGAGAAGGGAAGCAGCAGCCCGTCTACTACGTGAGCGAAGTGCTCACCGGGCCCAAAGAGCGCTATCTCGACCTTCAGAAACTGTGCTATGTTTTGCTGATGGCCTCGCGCAAGTTGCGTCACTATTTCCAAGCCCACCAGATCGTTGTCCCGACTACTTACCCGATCAAGGACATTCTCCGAAACCCGGAGGCCATCGACCGGTCGCTGGCTGGAGTCGAGCTGGGTGAATTCGACATCCAGCTTTGTATCCCGAACGCGATCAAGGCCCGTGCCCCGCTGATTTCAAGCAGAATTGACCAGGCCGGATGAGCAAGAGAGAAGCTCTCCAGGTCAAGACGGGCAGGATGGTCGGTGGACTCTGTTCTTCGACGGTTCACTCCAGTCCGGACGATCAGGAAGTGGTATCGTTCTCATCTCCCCCAACGGAGAGCGACTCCAGTACGTCATACAAATACACTTTGCAGCTACGAACAACGCCGCAGAGTATGAAGCCCTAATTGCGGGCCTCAGAGCATGCGCTGCGCTCGACATTAAACGGCTTGTTGCGAAAGGGGATTCGCAGCTCGTCGTCCGCCAGGTCAGGGAGGAGTTTCAGGCAACTGACGACTTCATGGCGCGGTACCTGGCGGAAGTGAGGAAACTGGAGAAGCGTTTCACGAGTTTCGAAATAAGCTACATTCCCAGGGGGAGAATGGCGAGGCTGATAAGCTCGCCAAACTCGGATCCTCGCAAGAACCGGCCCCGCCTGGGGTGCTAGTGCGGCACCTTTTGAAGCCCTCCATTCCCTCCGGAGAGGAGGCCAAGGGGACGTCTGTTACCCCCCAAACCGAGACATCCGGTACTGTCTCATTCCTCGAGCAAAGCACCTCTGGATGACGCCATTCATCCAGTTCTTGGAGCAGGGACATTGCCCGAGGATGTTTTTGCGCTCCCAATAAAAAGGCGTGCCCGAGCTTACCGTCTGCACGGGGGCTCGCTATACCGAAGGGGTGCTAATGGCGTGCTTTGTAAGAGCGTTACCCAAGAGGAAGGTCAGTACCTTCTAGCCGACATACACGAGGGCATCTGCGGCGCTACGCCTCACAGTAACTCGTTGGCAAAGCATTCGCATGGGCTACTCATCGCCCATCATGATGAGCGACGCAGAAGCCTTGGTTAAGCGCTGCGAAGCTTGCCAGTATCATGCTCGGATGACGCACCAGCCCGCGTATGAGCTGCAAACAATTCCACTAGCATGGCCGTTCGTGGTTTGGGGTATGGACCTCCTAGGGCCGTTCCCCAAAGGTCTGAGTGGCAAAACGTACTTGTTCGTAGCCATCGATACCTTCACCAAGTGGATCGAGGCCGATCCGGTCTCCAACATCACTACAATCGCCGCGGTACGTTTTTTCCGGAGCATCGTTGCAAGATTCGGTGTGCCCAGCAGGATCATCGCTGACAATGGCACCCATTTAACGAGCCGGGAATTCAACTATTACTGCGAGGAAATCGGCATGAAGCTCGCCTTGGCCTCCGTGGCCCACCCACAGAGCAACGGCGCGGCTGAACGAGCTAACGGACAATTAGTCCAAGGCATCAAAAAGCGGATCTTCGACGCCCTCAGGGCTAAACAGCAAGGTTGGGTCGACGAGCTACCGTCAGTCCTCTGGGCAGTCCGGACGACAGCCAGCCGAGCTACAGGAGAAACTTCTTTCCGACTCGTCTATGGCTCGGAAGCAGTCCTCCCAACAGAAATGAGACTAGGATCCGATCGCGTTGACTTCGCCAGTTTCGTGGTCAACGACGAGGAGCGGCAGCTTGACCTCAACCTACTTGAGGGGCGCCGCGAGCAATCCCTACTTCGGTCGCCCTACCGGCCAATCCTCTCGTCGTTACGCTGCACCTAAACGCACACACAAGGACCACGCAAGTAGGAGACCTGGTTCTCTGACGACGATTCGTAACCTCATGAGCTCCAATAAGCTTAGCCCCAAATGGGAGGGACCGTACAAAGTAGTCAGCGCAGCGCGCACGGGCTCAGTACGCCTTGCTGACAATGATGGGAATGAGCTCCCTAGCTCATGGAACATCTCCCTTCTGCGACGATTCTACGCTTAAATAGGTCGTAAGTCTCCTTCATTTCAGTTCATTCCAATTCCAAAAAAAAAAAACCCCTTCCCCCATTCGCGAGTCACGCTGGTTTAAGTCTTGACCGTTTCAAGCAAGCCCGTGGCCAAAAGCCCGAAGGCTAAGGATAAAGCATTCCGGAGCATTTCCACGATGGGATAAGCTGATCTCTCGCACCCTTGTGAATCTCCGCGCAATGTGGAATTTCCGCGGCCCAAAGGCACAGTAAGCCCACGTCAGGTTTGTTTGGATGGCTAACCTGGGCCACGCAGCGCTCGGGGGCCGAAGGATTTTTTGCGGCCAAATTTTTTCTAAGTCCTTAACTTCGCCAGGCCCGCATCGCCGAGCGGCCTAACGGAGCTCGGGCTTTGGGGTTTTATGAATTTTTTCGAGTCCCTAGTTTCAAAAGCTCGCACCGTCAGCAAGGCCTAACGGCTCGAAAATTTGGTAGTTCGCGCGAATTTTTTCTAAGTCACTCTAGTTTCTAGACCGCGCCCAACTCCGAGATCGCACTTGGACTTGACCACGGCCCGGGGGCTGGATGATTAGGCGCGCCAAAAACAATCTTTCTAAAAGCAATCCGTTTGCTCAAATTTCCTAAGTTCTACTCCGGACTTCGTTACTGTTCATCTTGTTCCCCTGTTTTCGCATTGCAGGTTCGCAAATTCACACGGGAAGGAAGAACGAACAAGATTAACCAAGACAAAATTGCTTAAAAGTAGTTTGCATTTCACAAGAAGACCTTACAAGGATGAAGATTACACAAAGAACAAAAGGAGGCAAGGCTCCTGGACTACATAAAAAAGAAGCGCGCCATACTTACGCCTCTGGCGGCGCCCAAATCCTACAACTCCTCCGCCGCTCCTACTGGCGACGCTGACGACGAGCCGGCGGAGTTGCGGACTCCGCAGACGACGATGACGACGACGAAAGCGGGCCCGGCGCGGGCACAATCGGCCCAGGCACACCCACCGGTCCGCATCAGACGATTCCGACGTCGCCTCAGCCCCTTCCGGCACGGGCTCGGACGGTCCTGGCGCGCTCGGGTGGCGCCTCCGCCGCCGCTGGTAGCTGATGGAGTCCATAAGCAGCGGCGGAGGCTCCGCCACGATGGCCTCCGCGGCCGCCTCGATCTCCTGCTCCGCCACGATGTGCGGCGGAAGCGCCTCGTCCTCCGCCGCTAGTGCGGCGGCGAATGCGGCGTCAGCAGCGATCTGCGCCGCCACCGCATTCGCCTCTTCTTCCTCCGCCGCTTCGGCAGCCGCTACCGCCGCCGCCGCCTCCGCGTCGGCTTGGAGCTGGGCGTACGCTGCCAGCTCGACCGCTTGGGCCGCGACAACGGGGCCCGGCCAGACCGCCTCCGCCTCTCCGGGCTGGATCGGCGGCAGGACAGGCACCGGCGGCAGATCCTCCATTGCTGCCACCGCCCAGACTGCAAGGTAATCCGAACTAGCGGCCGACGACCAGCTCGATGAAGACATTCTCCTCCCCTTTGTTGCCTCTCTTGCTTTTCTTCCTCTCTCTCCCTGGCAGGCTGAGAACTTCGGGTTTTGGCTTAAAGATTGAGGGAATCTTAGTAGGAGATGTTGCAGCACGGCGTACTGCGCCTCGCTTTATATAGGCCGGTGGCTGTGCAACGTCCCGTCGCGCCACGGGCTACCCGAAGCGTCGCTGCGCGCGAAGAGATGGGCAATTAAAACCCACTACCCGAGCTGAAGAGACGCGAGCGCACACGCCGTTTCGCAGAATACTAGTCGCGCCTGTCGCCGCACGACACATGCCCTGTCCCACTGTCAGTGGCGCGGGAGAAGTCATCGCGAGTCAGGGCCTACCCCGTAGGTTCTGGCCCTCCAAACGCGAATGAAGCCCAGCGGTGCTATCGTGGCTTGACGCGTGGCTTAGGCCGGGTGCGTGAACTGGCGCAGGTGGTTTCGCCTCCGTATCCGTGCCTGGCGAACGTACCCCTGCTGTCAGCGGAACACCGTGCCGCGCTACGGAGCCTAAAGTGCGCGCGATTTGACACAATAAACTAAGGGGAAAATGGCTAAGCCCTTCGGCCACCACATGTTACACAATGTTTATCCGTTAAACTAGCGTCCAAAAGAAAACATACACACTTTCGCGGCACGGAGTTTAGGATAGGGAAGACCGGGTCAAACTACAGCCCGCGCTGAAACTTGAGCTTTTCCAGCTCAGTTTCTAAGTCCCGAATCCTCCCTAGCGTTTGCAGCAGCTCGATCACCTTCGCCTGCACATCGTTCTGCTCCTGACGCAGTTTCGCCCGGGCTTCAATAAGCTCCTGCTCCTGCTTCTTGAGCGATTCTTCCGCGGCCTTAGACCTCATCCCGGCCTCCCGGAGCATCGCGTTCTCCGCTGCGAGCTTGTTGCAGGTTTCCTCAAACCCTCGGACGGAAGAATTATGCTCAGCTAGAGCGGCCTCCAGCTTTTTAGAGGCTACCTCCCTGCGGTTGTATTCTTCGTCAAAGAGGATCCGGGCCCGGTCTGCCTCCTCGTGGGCTGCCTGGGTTCGACTCGCCGCAGCCGCCTCCGCCCCTTGAGCCTGGGCGAGCATCGCCACGGCCTCTCGCTCCTTCTCTTGCGAAGAACTGGAACAGAAAAGCGCGTGTCAAAGCGCGGAGAGGTCAACCCCTGAGCATAATATGCAGACCCTAGAATGGTACCTTCTTGCTGAAAGTGAGCATCTCCTTCAGCCTCTCCTCAACAACGCCGCCGACGTTCTGATCGAGCCCGTGAACCTGCGCGTCGTGGTACGGTAGGGGCAGACAACCCACCGAGCCCTGGCTGCTCTCCTCCCGCGACGGGGAGCGTGACAACGGTGGTGGCGCTGCCAAAAGCGGGGCTGTCATTCCCGTTGCGGCGGCTCACCTCTCGGATTCCCCCAGTTTGGCCTCGAGCTCGGCCTTCGCCGCTGTCGCTTTCTCCGCAGCCAACTCGGTTTCGCCCAGCCTGGCCCGGACGCTTGCCAGCGCAGTCTCTAGCTCGTCCACCCTCTGCCTGGCGGCCACAAGCTCGGCCCCGCCCTTGTCTTCGGCTGCTGAAGAGGCGCGGGCTTCACCTCCTCCGGTACGAGCCTTCAGCGCCTCGTTGGCCGCCGCCAAGGACTTCTCAAGACTTGCCCTCGCTTACTCTGCCGGCTCCGCGGCGTCCTGTGATCGCTGGAGCTAGCTAAGAAGTTGGGCGACCTCTTGCGCAAGTCTGCGCCTTTCCAGCGACGGCTCAGCCCGTTCTGCAGCCAGCTGAGCGGCATACTGCGCCTCCGTGAGCTGCGCCTTGAGCCTAGTCGCTGCATCCTCTGCCAAGGCCAAGCTGGCCTTCGTTGCCCTGAGCTCCGCTTCCACCGCGCTCTCGCCCTCCGCCGGGGGCAGGAACGTGGGTGTGGCGCCCACCACCAAGACCTGGCTCGGTCGAGAAGGCAACGTCGCGCCCGTCACCTCCAGCTGCCACCGCTCTGCCTCAGCTTCCGCCTCTTTCATGCGCTGGCGGGCAATGTGCACTTCGCCTATCGGAACGGCGTCCAGGCACTTCATAAGGTCTTTCCTTGTCAGGCCGGGGGTTGGATAGATCTTCACCTTCGGCGGGCCCCCCTCGGCAGAGCGCCGCATCCTGATACCCAATTGTTGCTCCACCCACTCCGGGCTAGCAGAAATCCAGCCCGCGGATGCCAGAGGTGCCACGCTGGACATCGTGACTTTCATCCATCCCGACGGCGTGAGCACGCGCACCTGCCAATCCCAACCAAACAGCAGCATGCGCCGGTCAGGAGCCGGGGGCGCGTCCCCAACCGGGGTCTTAAAAAGATCAGCTATCCCCCGGCGGTCGATTGGCCACCATCCGTGCGCTGTACGCCCTTCAACGCGCAGGGGTGTAACCCACAACTCTGCCGCATCAGTTTCCACCTTCACGGTCTCCGTGACCTCGTCGGACACGTCCAACATTGCCACCGGCAAGCAGGAAGACGACCCTCCGCGAAGGTCTTGCCTCTCCTTGCCTCGCGCATCCGTCGGCCTCAGCAGGCCGGCGATCTCCAGCGATCGCACTAAGAATCCTTCCCCATCGGGCCCGATCGGCTCGCTCTCGGCCGCCACGGCTTCGGCAAGGGGACTTAGCGCTTCCTTGGCCACCTCGGCACGACGCACTGCAATCATAAGATGCGCGTGATGATTCAATACAGAAGTATAATAACAGCGGGCAATGCGAAGAACACTTACGCGCTGTTTCCATCTCCGTGCCCTCGTACGCCCCAGGCGTGGGGCGCAGAAAGAGCTCCGTTTCCAGCCCGCCGACGTGGCTTGTGGTAGGCGTGGCCGCTTTCCTTCGGCCCGCGGGAACCTTCCTCGTAGGTCCTCGACGCGGCGCCGCCGCCGGCGACGGGCCCGACACCAGCACAACCTCCTCATCGTCGCTGCCTGGAACAGGCCGATACGTCCTCCTCTTTTTCGTAAGCGCCGTGCCCTGAACGCGCAGAGCTTAAAGGCCGCTTAACACCTAGCACTCGACCCATGTCGGAATGGGAAGGCCTACCTTCGCAGGCGCCGCGCGTTTTCTCGCATGCGCCCTCGCACTTGCTCGTGCCGAGCTCGCCGCGGTCGATTGCGGCGCTCGGTTTTCTTCGCCTGACAACGGCGACGGGGCCGGCGCCTCGCCGGATGCTGCCGACGCCTTCTTTCGCGGCAGGCGCGCCGCCGGCGGTTGCGCCGACGAGTCCCCCTCGTTCAAACCCGTGGTCTGAACGGTTTTCTCAGTCGCTCTCCACGTCCGCTACAAAACAGATAATGCGACTCGTCAGGGCCTCGAGGGCGCGCGCAGCTACGAATTCGGTCAAACACCTTTCCGGCGCTTACCTCGGACAGCTTGTCCTTCGCAAATCGTATGCGGCGAGGGGTCTTATCCAGAGGTAGCAGCATCCCCGCGATTCGCGCGACCTCGCGGGTTGGGAGTCCTGCATGGTGTCGCTAACGGTAGCACCGTGCCCCGACCTGGAATCAAGCGTAAGGGTGCGGCTCGCGCTTACCTTCATGAAAGTCCTGGTCTGGATCTTCCGAACCGTCCATGTCGCTGACGCACCGCACGCGGCGCCCCAACGGGCTGATCCGATGCCGGATGAAGCCAACGACGACCTCATAGCCCGTCAAACCATCCTTAACGAGCCCCTTGATCTCGCCCTCCGTGACTTGATCCTCCGGCTGGGGCTCGCTCCGCTGGAAGATTGGGGTATCCGGCGCATCCGAAGAATACTCTAGGGTCGAGCCCCCGCGGCTCAGATAGAACCACCGCCGAGCCCAACCATCGACTTTCATTCTCACCTCGTACTCCGGGTACGACTGGCCGCCCCGGGCTCGGCGCGCGGTCAAGTAGAAGACTCCGCCATTGCCCACGCGGTGGCCGACGGGCTTCAATTCGAAGTAATGCTGAAGATGGCTCACCGTTGGCCGCACCCCGCAGTGCGTCTCGCACAGGAACGCGAAGATGGATAGGTGGACGTAGGATTGGGGCGACAGGTTCTCCAGCCTCAGCTCCGTGAAGGCGAAGAAGTCCGTGAGGAACTGAGATTCCGGCATGCGAAATCCGTAGATGGCTGAGCTCTCGAAGCAATCAACTCGCCTAGCCTGGGCCTTGGCTCCGGGTCCACGCCAGGAAGCCTCCATGAGCCCGGCTTGACGAAGCCGTCCCTCTCCAGCTCCCCCATCCTCTCCACCGTCAGAACGCTCTCTCCGATGACAACCATGGCGACGGAAGGTAGGAGGTAGGAAGACAGGGGGCAAGGGGAGAAGATGAAGATAGAGGCAAAGGGGATGATTTTGCAGTACAAGTTCCCCCTGCGTAGCACTGCCTTTTAAAAGAAGGCAACGGCCGAAGCAGAAGTCGTGGGGATCGTGCCCAAGAGGGCGTAACTGCCTCGTCTTTACATCAAATCGGATTCAATGTTCAGACCGCGGCTCCCGAGCCAAATCTTCCCACGCCGCGCGTGGTGGGGATTTTTTCCTAAACCTCAGACCGGCTCGCCACGCGACCCGCTCGAGGCTCGGGGGCTGGCTGTTGGTGATTGGTAAACGGCCCATCCTGAGACGGGCCTTGGGACAATTCCGTACCGGCTCGTCGAACAAGCAGAGGGTCCAAGAGGCCGTTCCCAGCCGTGGGGGCTCGAACTAGGGTAAACCACTTGTGTCTCCACGGTTTGTATCGTTTTCTCTCTTCTTCCCACCGTACGAAGGATCTGTACCCGGATCGCCAAGTCGCGCCAGGCTCTTGTCCGGGAAGTTAGCGCGGCCTTAGCCCCCGTAGGCTTGGCCGCCGCCCCGAGCAGCTGACAAGAGTGGTCGTTGGGCCTCAGACCAACTACAAATTCGTTTGCCAGTCCGTGGTCTCGCTGCTCTTCAGGAGTGCGATTCCCAGACACCGACATGTACGTACCGTCAATTCCATGATAAAAAATATCTTACAATTTTTCTGAAGAGAACTTTCATGATGGGGTACAATTTTGTTAATCTTTCTTATCATCTTACCCATGACACTTAGCTCATCGGCATCTAAGTTGAGAGACTCATCTTTGCTCAAATAAAAAGGATGATTACAGATATATTTTAAGAGCTGTTTTATAGAAGTAAAAAGTGTAAGAAACATAAAATACACACGCACGCACGCGCAGGCACACATGAAAAAGTAACAACAGATTGTACCATCATAACAACAAAACAGGATCCTTTAAGCTTCTTATCAATTATTCCTTTTGTTAGAAGTGTTGTATAGAGTTTTATGTGCATTTTAAATAAAATAAAAAATATGTGTCAATAGCCATGTAAATGAAGATTTAACCAATATTGGCCTTTTTACAACATTCTTCAAAAGGGAAACCTGCAGGTTTTCTAAAGAGGAAACCTTTAAAAAATTCATGGAAAGGCGTTGAAAAATAAAAGAAAAATAACCATTCGCCATATATATCTATGATAAAGTACCTCACTAGGAAACAATGGGATTGTTCCTTTCTTAGTTTTGATACCAGATCTACATGCATTGGCAAACTCAATTGCCTTCCAAAGTTTCTTTTCATCCTGCACACTTCAAATTAGCTATTGATCGAACTACATACACCTACTTCTCTAACAGAAGTATCATACGAAGGGTCGGTGAGATCCTAAAAAAAGAAAACGAGTCATTTAGATTAGATACTTTTTTCCTTTTTTTAGAAAATAGGAAATCGGTATCCATTAGTATTCCACATAAGAAATCCATTATATAAACTAAAACAATTAGATTAGCTCTTCATAGACAAACTTGGGGTTTGCGAGCCAAGGTAAGACCGGCTCGTTATATTGACAATTACAAAAAAACTGCTCATACTATCATTATAGTATAATGACGAGTGGTTGTATATGCCCCTATCGACTACTAATGCCCCTATCATCTAGTGGTTCAGGACATCTCTCTTTCAAAGACGAAGCGGGGATTCGACTTCCCCTTGGGGTAGGGAGTATTATGAAAGGAGGTTAATCGTAGATTATCAAAAATACTAGTCGGTGTCTGGGAAACGCGCCTCAGAGGGCAGCGGGTCCACGGACCGACAGACGAATTTGTGGTTGGAGTGAGGCCCAACGACAACCCTTCCCATCGGCCCGGGGCGGCAGCCGAGCTCACGGGGGCTCTGGCTGCGCGGTCTCCTCGGACTACGCCTGGTGTTGAAGACCCGAGCTAGGAGGCTAGAGGGAGGGTGAATAGACGCCAATCAATTTTGACGCTTTCTTTTTGCACATGCAGCCCCTCTAAGCATTCCGAAAACTGCTTCGTGTCGAAGATCAAACCACGATGGACAACATGACAACTATGTATACCCATGACTTGTGTAGATGATATCCATATGAATATGTGGGGATTTTAGAGCCACAATCTTGGTTGTCAAGTGTCCAAACAAGAGGAATCAATTCAAATCTTGCTTTTGAAAAGAGATCATGACAAAACCTCAAAGCAACTTTCAAAAGGCAAAAGCAGATTCTTTCAGAATATGTCCTCTCATGCAGCAGGAGGTTCATGGCTTTAAGGTACTCTAAAAATCATGGGAATTTTTCTCCCTATGTGTCAATGTGTCATGAAGCACTCTACCAAAAATCTCCCCAAAAATCCTTACAAAACAAATACGAAAATTCAAACACTTCAAGCTGCTTTCTGGAAAGTAAAAGCAGATTCTTCAGAGCTTGTTTCTAATTGGAGCAGAGAGATGATGGCTTTCTGTTGGTCCAAAAATTATGGGAATTTTTCTCCCTATGCAATAATGAGTCGTTGAAACACTCCACCAAAAATATTCTCAAGAATCCATCCAAAGAAAATATGAAAAATCAAACACCCCGAACTATTAAGCACTTCGAGCAGAAAGTTTGGGCTCGGTTTTCACTTCATAGCTCCCAAATGGAGGAAACAGTGGACTTCAAATTTTTACCATAGATGGGTATATGAGTCACGCATCCTTTTCAATTGGAATCATCCCAAAATGATTTTTCTATTTTTTTTCTAAAAATCTTTTACTGACTGTTGCGCGGATGAAAGTTTTTGGACAGATTTGCAACAAGTCAAGAACTTGATCTCTTGCCTCTCATATGGTTGCAAAGAGTGTGGTAAATCATATTAGCAACCTCAAGGCATCATAGACCATCAAGAACCAGCAAGAAATCACCAAGACTCATCTCCAAATAAGAGCTCCAAAGGGGAAAAACAAAAGAAAGAATAACTTGGAGCAAATCAACACAAGATGATCACGAAGATGAGAGATTTCATTGCATAGAAGTTGGGGGATTACAAACCACACTCCATATGGTCACAAGCACTTTAAGTGCCACCCTTACACACCCAACTCACCCTCTCTATTTCTGAAGTTTTCAGCTCTAAGGGGATGAGGAGGAGGTGCTCCCCTTCACCTCTATTTATAGCACATGGGTGAGATGCCCTAACACCTAGAGCCCATCTCCACCCTTCATTTGAGGATGAGTGGTGTACAAGTAACACACACTACAAGACACACTCCTGAGAGAAAATATTCTCCACATATTCTTTTGGAAAATATCTTCGCAGCTTCCTCGGTCGCCAACCAACGCATGGGCCCACCGGTCAGAACCAGCTTCACCACCAGGTTACCGACGCCGCAGCCTCCAGCTACCTCGCATTCCTTGCCATCGCTAAGCTTCTCGAGTACACCACCTCATGTGACCGCCAGGTCATCAAACCCGGTCGCTTGCTGCGCCCGGACGCACCACCTCCAAATTGTCCCATAAGCGTCGACCACGCACCACCGATACCTGCATCACTGAGGTGAACACACACGAAACCAAAACACCTTACCTCACCTACAAGGTTAGTCCGTCACAAAATTACCAACACAATAATCCCTTCATGACATCACAATTAGAAGCTCTAACACACCACGTGTCAGCTTAAATTCCACCGGACGTCCGGACCACATCTGATCAAAACTATTACCTAGCCCAAGCTTAGCACAATGGTCCGGTACCAATTCCACAGCAATTTCCACAAATGCACCATTTAACATACATCAAAACACTTCAAATTTTATCTTGTCACATATATTCATCATCAAACCGGGGTACCATCCACATGGGTCTCAACATGGTGCGACTTGGCGATCCAGGTACATATCCGTCGTACGGTGAGAAAGAAGGAGAGAAAGAGAGGGCAAAGAGACACAAACCGTGAAGACAAAAGCGATTTTACCCTGGTTCGAGCCCCCACTGCCGGGTAATAGCTCTACTCCATCCTTCGTTGATTATATAGTGGAAAATAGTACAAAGGTGCCGAGACCGGGCTAAAAGGCACCGGTCCCGAGCTTACAGGGGAGTATAGGACACTACTGCTAATGCTAAGGAAGCTTCGGATTCGTGTGCTGCGTATTTGCACTATTCCACCTCCTCCCCGAACGGATCCGGGGCCTTTCCTTTTATAGGCGCGGCGAGTCGCCCGGAGTTGATACGGCAGGCCCCAAGGCGATGGCGGCGGCAGCTGTGGTGGCTCCGCCGCCACTTATTGGCGCGAGCATCCATCGATGACGAGCGCGGGACCCGCGCACGCCTGGGTTATCGGTGCCTGCGCCGGCTCTATCGTCGTCGCCGTCAGCGGAGTCTGCCGTGCCACCGGCTCGTCGCAAGCGCCGCTCTTAGGAGTGGCTAAATAGCTTAGTACCTGTAGGAGCACCACTGTAGCCGTAGTTGCGTGGTTTCTTCTTTTGCGGTAGCCCAGGATGCCGGGCTGCCTTTTGCTTGTAAAATCCCATCCTTGTAAGTTTCTTCTTGGATATGCGACTTCTCTCTTTAATGAATCCTTCTTCGCTAAGCTTGCTCACTTTCCTTCCTTGCGCAAATCCTGTCATGCAAAAATAGGAGAACTAGATGAACAGTAACGAAGCTCTGAGGTGAACTTTTTTTTAGACGAATGAGATGATTGAAATCTTTGCTTTTGGTACGCACAGCCATCCAGCCCCCGTGTCGCGGCCAAGTCCAAGTGTGATCTTGGAGTTGGGCGCGGTCCAAAGACTGGAGTGACTTAGGAAAAATTCGCGCAAATTTCCAGCCCCCGAGCTTCGCGAGGTCGCGCGACGGTGCGGTCTTGGCGAAGTTAAGGATTTAGAAAAAATTGGCGAAAAATTCTCAGCCCCCGAGCGTTAAGCTGGGGCCCAAATCCGTCCTCCCAAACAAACCTGATGTGGGCTTATTGTACCTTAGACCGTGGGAATTCCACACTGCGCGGAGCTTTACTAGGGTGCGAGGTGTCAGCTTATCCCATCGTAGGAGTGCTCCGGAGTGCTTTATCCATAGTCATCAGATTTTTGCCACGGGCTTGCTTAAGATGGCCGTGACTGAACCCAGCGTGGCTCGTAAACGGGGAAAGATGCGGTTTTTTTTAACTGAATTGAATTGAAAAGAAAGAGACTTACGATCTGATTAAGCGTAGAAGCGTTGTAGTAGGGAGATGTTCCTTGAGCTTGGGAGCTCGTTCCCATCCTTGTCAGCAGGGTTTACCGAGCCCGTGCGGGCTGCAGACACTACTTTGTACGGTCCCTCCCACTTGGGGTTGAGTTTGTTGAAGACCGCGAGGTTCTGAATGCGTCGTAGAACCAGATCTTCTACTTGCAAGGTCCTTGTATGTACGTTTCGTGTCGCGTAGCGACCCAAGGTCTGCTGGTAGGCTGAAGCCCGGAGTAGGGAATGCTCGCGGCATGCGTCTAGTAGATCGAGGTCGAGCTGCCGCTCTTCATCGTTGGCCACGAAGTTGACGAAGTCAACACGATCAGATCCTAGTCTTATTTCTGTTGGGAGGACGGCCTCCGAGCCATAGACGAGCCGGAAGGGAGTTTCTCCCGTAGCCCGGCTGGACGTTGTCGGGACTGCCTAGAGGACTGACGGCAGCTCGTCAACCCAACCTTGTTGTTTAGCCTTGAGGGCGTCGTAGACCCGCTTTTGATGCCTTGCACTAACTGTCCGTTAGCTCGCTCAGCCGCCCCATTACTCTGTGGGTGGGCCACAGATGCCAGGGCGAGCTTCATGCCAAGCTCCTCGTAGTAATCGTTGAACTCCCGGCTCATGAATTGTGTGCCATTATCAGTGATGATCCTGCTGGGCACACCAAATCTTGCGACGATGCTCCGGAAGAAACGTACCGCGCCAGTTGCAGTGATGTTGGAGACCGGCTCGGCCTCGATCCACTTGGTAAAGGTGTCGATGGCTACGAACAAGTACGATTTGCCACCGAGCCCTTTGGGGAACGGTCCCAGGAGGTCCTTGCCCCAGACCGCGAACGGCCACGCTAGTGGAATTGTTTGCAGTTCATATGCGGGCTGGTGCGTCATCCGCGCATGGTTTTGGCAAGCTTCGCAGCGCTTAACCAAAGCTTCACTACAGGAATCGCAGTTTATGTGGACGGCCAAAAAAGTAATGTCGGCGGCCACAAAAACCGCCGAGAAATCCATCATCTATGTCGGCGGCATCAACTAGGCCGCCGACATAGACACTAGATGCCACGCCAGCGAGTGGATGAGAGGTTTTCCCCTTACTCTATGTCGGCGGCATAATTCAGACCACCGACATAGACACCACACCCCCCCCCCCGCCCAGATGGAAATTTCGAAAATTCCCCCTCCCGCCACTTCATCTGTGTCGGCGGTTCAACATAGGCCGTCGGCATAGGTACTTCCCGGTCACGGCAGCTTCACGGCTTTAACGGCGACATCCCAAACTGGTACCACATGACAGAGGAGGCACGTCTATGCCATGCGGGCCCACAGTAAATGGTCGGGGGGCTGGAGAGCCACCTATGTCGGCGGCCTTCCCTAAGCCGCCGACATAGAGAAATAAAAAAAAACAGGGGGCTAGGTGGGGCTCGAACCCGCGCCGCAGGGAGCCCATGCCTAGCCGCGCGCGGTTAACCAAGTAGGACGAAAGTTTTATTCGACATATAGGGGGACTAAATCGTTTTATGCCCAGACGAAAGCCTATGTCGGCGGTCTATGTCATGCCGCCGACATTGTTAAGCCTATGTCGGCGGCCTTTTAAGAGCCGCCGACACAGAGCCTTCCACCCTCCTTTACAAACCTCCCTCGCCTCCGCCGATAGGGTCAATTGGCCCACCAAAGTTCTTAGGGCACTGTCGACGGTTGAGATAACGATCTCAAGTCGCTAAGGTTCTTTAGAAGTGAGATAGGAGACACGCCGAACAACCACGAACAACCACGAACAGGAGACAGGGGTTTTTATCCTGATTCAGGCCTCTCGGGAGAGATAATAGCCCTACGTCTAGCCTTTCTTATATATCAGAGATGATTACAAGAGGCGGCTCGGCGAGACAAATGAGTCTCGGCAAGATTATGGTGTATATCAAGTGCTAAAAGCTAGTTCCAGTCGTAAAACTCGTCTAGGATTGACCCCTCAACACGCCGTAGGGGCCCTGTTTATATAGTGCAGAGCAAACCGACCTACCGAGGGAATATCGGGCCGGGCTAACCACGAGATCGTAACGAACTCGTACGTGCCAAATACGTCCCGAGGCAGATAAGGCATACTCCTAGTCTTGAGGATCACGGCTCCTATTCCAATCCGGGAAACCAACGTCCGGGTCTTCACGTAGCCGCGCAGAACTCTTGTTCGAGTCGGACTCAAACACGATTCCTTGGCCGTTACGCACCATGCCAGCCAGGAAGCTGTTTGGCAAGACGCACATGGGTCAGATAGAACCTTCCAGGGAGCTAGGCCCTGATAGGCTGCTCGATTGGGCCGTCAGGGAGTGGGCCATGGCAATGGGCTGTAATTTTATCCCCGACAGCTAGCCCCAGAGACTCAAGTGGAAGGATTCACTAGAGTTGGGTCTTCCTCTTGAGACTCCAAGTCACGAAGAGGGAAATATTGCTGTCACAAAGACGTGTAACAAACGACCGAGCAGGTTAAGTTTCTCCCGAACAAGACTTGTCCGGACCGCAAACCTGACAAGACTGAAAGCAACTCCGCTTGCTTCAACAGGAACAAAGATATGTCCGGAAAGCAGAGCACTCACCTTGGTCAAAGGCACCTTTCGAAAAATAGCCGCTGGCGATCTCAACGGTAATCTCATCGTTGCGGCAAGGAAAAAAGAGACGACCGCTTTACCTAGCCGTTCACAAAAAAACTAGCCGCTTTTGCGGCAAACCGCTGCTGAGCCGCTGCTTAGGCCTATAAAAGCACCCAAGCCGCCCGCGGCCAGCCACTTCTGCTCTCGCGCCTTTCCTCTCCTAAGCCCTAATTCCAACCGCGCTCAACATCAACCAGCCAAACTCCACCCTAGAACTTGTTCGTCCAACTCTGGGATCGCTATGGCCAAATTCCTAGCCACTAGCTTGACCGAGGAGGACCTGAAGGCTTGGGAGGAGGAGGGCCACATCGACGCTGGTAGTTGGAGGCTGCTCGGGGAGGACGAAACTCCGGAGCAGCTGGAGGGAGAGTTTGTCACCAAGCAGTTCGCACTGCTCGCTGAGGTCTCCAAAGTACTTCGCCGAGGCCTTCTTAAACATAAGCGGATTGGAGGTGGCGAACCTCAATCCGAACTCGATCCTCCGATGGCCGTTTTTGCACACTTGTGCGAAGGCTATCTGGCATTGATCCGCCGGTGGGGCTGTTCCTCCATTACTACACGGTAACGAGGAGCAGCTCCGCCGCCGGGCGCTGGGTGCTACTACCTCAACCTCCGGCCATCGCCGACGACGCGCGTGCACTTCGCCCCACCGCTGTTCGACTCGATGGGTGCGTGGTGGACGAGGTGGTTCTACACCAAAGTGAGCGACGACAAGAAGCTCGTCTTCACCGGGAAGGCGCCGGCGAAGGGAACGCCAATGCCTCGGCCAGAGATGACCGCCGAGGACTGGTACCTGACGAGGAAGATCGCATCCCTCGTGAGCCTCGGGCTCACGGGTAGGGAGATCATCCGGGACTTCACAGCGAACAGGATCTGTCCGCTGCGGAGAAGACCCTATCCCTTCTACAAGATAGAGGGATGGGAAGACATCTCTAGGGAGAGGACAGGTAAGTGCCTTTAAGACTCAACTTTTCTTTGATGCTTCTTCCGAACAGAAACTGAGAGGACTTTCTGCTCGGGCAGAAAAACCTACCGACGCATGGGTGACCGAGCGGGTTGACGCCATGCTGAAGGCAGCGAAGAAAGACGGCGAGGTCACCGGCGAGGTGGCCTACACCTGTCCGCCGAACGTGCTCGTCCGCACAGCCGAGGTAAGTTGCTCGAACCCTCGTCTGTGCCGCTGGATTTGCACCGTTGTAAATGCTGACACTTTACTTTCCGAATACGCAGGAGGACAAGCTGATCCTCGGAGGGATCATGGAAGAACTCTCTGGGTCGAAGAAAGAGAAGGCGAAGAAGGGCAAGGCCAAGGTGGCCACAAAGCCCAAGGTGGCGGCCGAACCTACGCGGAGCTCGCCGCGACATGGTGGCCGCCATCCATCGAAGAGGCCACCCGAGGCGACGGAGCGGGCCGAACAGACCAAGCGGGCGCGTGGTCAGCCTAGCGGGAAGAGACCAAGTCCTTCCCTCCTCACCGAGCAAAGCGACGAAGAGGTAAAGAACATGACCCATTGGCTTAGGCGTTACACGCGGGCTCACCCGGGCCATATGGCACGGCTACGGCAGGTCGCCGAGCGGAGGAGGCTCGAGGAGGAAGTCGCGCGCAAGGAAAAGCTTCTTGCGCTGTGCGAGAAGAGTGCTCAGCTCAGCAGTTAGCTGAGTTCATCGCCGCGAACACTCAGGGGCCAAGGCGAACAGGCCGCTAAGGAGCCCCCGAGGAAGAGGCGAAAAGTTCCAGCGAGGAAGATCAAGATCAAACCTTCCACGGCAAGTATGTAGTAATGAATCTCTTTGACCTTACACACTTTCTGATCGTGTTGGGCTTAACATCTTCTTATTCATCAGCTGTCCAGGAGGAGACTGTCACGGACGACGTCAAGACGGCGCTCGCGCGATCGTTGTTGCCCGAGCACCTAGACGGTGCATCGCGGGCAGTGAAGCTGGCCAGCCTCAAGGACAGACTGGAGGCGTGGAGCCTGCTCCCGCCAAGCTCCAGCGAGCAGCTCGACGTGCTCAAGGGCGCGGTAGAGAGGCTGGAGGCGAAGAAGCGGCGGCGCCACGGACAATGAGGGCTAAGGCAATGGCTCAGCAGCGGCCGAGTGGACCGAGCAGCGGTCCTTCCGGCACTCCGTCGCAGGGCGATCCATCCTCGAGCGGCGGAGACGACGACGAAAGGCGAAGTTCCGCCGCCGAGGTACAAGAAGAGACCCACGAGCAGCAAAGCACATGTTGCCCCGCCAGGAGGCCTCGGTGTCGTCCGTGGAATGAGCACCACCTTGCCCAAGGTGACCGGGCAGAGGAGGAAGAAAGGCAGGCGGGGACGAAGCGCCACGGTCGCCCTGCCCCGAAAGAAGCGCCCCATGAGAAGAAGGAGCATGTAAGACGGCGGTAAGAGTAACGCGCCGGCCTCATCCCGCACAAAGCGAGGATTCGTGGCGCATGGTCTCAAGATCGCTCGCGACGGGCCTGAAGCATCGGCTTGGCAAGGTAAGCCCCAAGACCAAACCTAGTTCGGGCTTGAGCTATATCACCGCCAAAGCGGCCGACTTGTTCTTCTCCTTCGTGTCTTCAAGGACACCATGGAGGAGCTCGAGGACGCGCACCACCGAGCGGAGCGCCAGATCTTGGCGTCCTCCGGAGCACCTCCTGACGAGGGGGCCCGAGGCGAGCCCTCTCAGACTAGCCCAAAGCCAAGCCGGGTCAAGGCAAAAGCGAAGAAGCTCAAAGCCGAGCTAACCCGCGAGAGGCGTTTCTCCGAGGCTCTCTTAAAAGAAACCGAGGAGCTTCGCGCGCAGGCCGCGAAGGCGAGCACCGCGGAAGAGAAGCCAGGCCGCACGAAGTGGCTCGAAGAGCAGCTTGCCGACGCGTCCCATTGGCGGAAGGCGCTATGGCGCGACGTCAAGAAGCTCAAGGCCCACTTTGCCAAAGAAGAGCCGACATCCGCGGGACTCCAGGCGAAAATCTCAACCCTGTGGGCTTCACAGGAAGAGATCGAGGAGATGCGCGGGATGGCGGTGAGGGCGATCACTGCGGTGAACAAGGCCCAGGAGCTGGACGAGCAGCTTGCCAAAGAAGAGCTGACATCCGCGGGACTCCAGGCGAAAATCTCAACCCTGTGGGCTTCACAGAAAGAGATCGAGGAGATGCGCGGGATGGCGGTGAGGGCGATCACCGCGGAGAACAAGGTCAAGGAGCTGGACGAGCAGCTCAAGACCATCGAAAGCAATGAGCTAGTCGAGCGAGGCTCACCCACCACCAGCGCCAAGACAGAAGAGGTCGAGGCCATCCGGGCAGAAGCTGCGGCACAAGCCAAGCGGAACAAGGAGGAGATCGAACGCCTCCGAGCTGAAGCCCGGGAAGGAATCAAGGCTCAAGGTGAAGTCGTGCGCCTTAATTTAGAAGTCGAGGAGCTGAAAGAGCAGCTTGCTCCCAAGTAGCACCACGGCTGTAACCCGAAGGGGACTTTTGTACCTGCACTTTTGATTAATGCAAACTTACCTTTTTCCTGTAAAAAAGAGCAGCAAAAGATAAGAACGAACAGGAAACTAAGAACAGGGCACGAAAGCGCTAGAAAGTTTGGGAAAACCGGTAGCACGCTTAGCCTAACTCCCAGCTTCAGCAGTACTGCTCGAGAACTCGAGTTTGCGAACTCTAACAGTGCACAAGAGAAAGAGCGACACCCTAGCCCCGGTCACGGACTATGCTCAAGACCTAAGATTGCGAATTCGAGCATGTGCGAGAGATAGAGCGACACCCGTATCCTGCTCGACCTGCTCCACGACCGCTTCTTTAATGTAAGTTAGGCAATTCCAAGGGTAACCGAGCAAGGAAAGTGCTCTCCGCCATGAGGGCTTACGAGAGCGGGCTTTGCCATGTGGTTGTGCCGTGAGTGATAAGTGCCTCGCCATGAGGGCTTACGAGAGCACTTAGCCGCGTGGCTGGATGCCGTTTTACGCAACTTCGAGTATAGGAACTTGTTGAAACTGGATACGAGCAGGAGAAAATCCTTAAGATTGTGGAGCCAAGTGTTCGCAAGGTTGGGCAGCCATCAAGTGTTACCAGAGAGAGGGTAGTCTTGACAAGACAGAGGTGAAAAGGCCGCAGAGGGCCGTGAAGATTTCACTATGAATGGATTTAACTTTACATGGAGCCTTACAGACTTGGACGAACAAAGGCACGAAATTTCACAAAAAGCGCGAAGCTAAGCAAACAGAGAAAGACCTACACAAAGAACTTACGAAGCTGGTCGATGTTCCAAGTGCTGGTCAGCTCTCTCCCGTCCTCCATTGCCAGGCGAACAGCCCCCGGGCGAGCGGTGGAAATGACCGTGAACGGGCCCTCCCAACGAGGAGTTAGCTTGTTGGCATTAGGCAGGTTCTGGACACGGCGCAGAACGAGGTCGCCCGCCTGCAAAGCCAGTGGTCGAACCGACGGCGCGCGGCCGCGAAGATCTTGCCGATAGCGCCATTCTCGACTTGTGCCCGGTCGCGTGTGCCTTCGAGGAGGTCGAGATCGAGTAGGCGTTCTTGCTCGTCATCAACCAAGTTGACCGAGCTCGTGCGAGGCGAACCGAGTACTATTTCAAGGGTAGGATGGCTTCTGCGCCATAGACCAATTGAAAGGAGTTTCCCTGTTCTACCGCCATAGTGCGAACTGCCCAGAGGACGGAAGGAACTTCGTTGACCCAGGCTTTGTTGTGATCGCGGAGTGCCGCGAACACGCGCCGTTTGATACCCTGGACTATCTCGTCCGCTAGCTCGCTTCACCGCTTCCATTGATCTCGTGGATGTGCCATGGAGGCGAAGGCACCTTGGTGCCCAAATGCTCGCAGATTCTGGAATAGCTCGTCAACTAGGTACCGTTATCCGTGATCAGCTTATGGGGGATCCCAAAGCGCGTGACCACGTTGCTTTTGAAAAAGCGCACAGCCGTTTTGGCGTGAAGAGACGACACAGGCTCTGCCTCAATCCACTTTGTAAAAGTGTCGATGACGACGAGCAAGTGTGTGTAACCCTTATACCCCTTAGGGAATGGGCCGAGCAGATCCAGACCCCATGTGGAGAAAGGCCAAGATGGGGGGATCATTTGGAGCTCTTGGGCGGGCTTATGTGCCTTCCGGCCGTGAAATTGGTAAGCCTTGCACTTTGTCACGATCTCCCGCATCGTAACGTCAGAGGCCAAGAATAGCCCATGCGAACGCTTTGCCGACCGTAGTTCGGAAGGAGGCGGTTGCCACAGCACCTCGTGTTTGTCCCTAAGAAGGAACACACCCTCTTGTTGCGAGATGCACTTGGAGAGGACTCCCAGAGCACCTCGTCGGTAAAGGATGCCGTCCATAAGCTGGTATGAACTAGTACGCCTTGTAAGCCGGGAACGCTCTGCTTCGTCGTCGGGCAGGGTCCCATCTGCAAGGTATCGAACAAATGGCGTTGTCCATCCGGCACCGCCGATAACGGAGACAAGACCACCTGCTCTCGGCTTGCCTCGTCCGGAGACGTGATTGAGGGCTTGTAAAGGTGCTCGACGAGCACCACCGGAAGGTGTTCTCGTGAGGATCCATACTTGGATAGCTGGTCGCCAAGAAGTTGTCCTTCCGGGCACGAAGAGCACCTCGAAAATCGAAGTGCCGCCCAACTTCCTCACTTCACCAGTACCGCTATTGAGTCATCGCAAAGACCGATACTCCTTGTTGACCTGGTTGATGACCAATCGTGAATCTCCTTCACGGTCACCGTTGGACGCCGAGCGACTTGCACGCTCTAGTCCCGCGAGAGGGTTTCGTACTCGCAGCGCTGTTAGTCGCCAAGTGTAGTTGGATAGAATATCGAGTTGCTCTCCTTGAGGGAGATGAGAACAAAACCAGCCCTCGAAGTTTCCAAAGCGCGAGCCATCAAAAACATGGTCCAAGAGGGTTCATCGGTTGCTCGAGCTTCCTCGATTTGGGCGACAAGTCCATTCAATGACAAAGTCACCAGACTGGATTTGATAGCTGTTCGAAAGCACTAATGTAATATCGAATTTCACAATTCCATTACCCACTTAGCTATTCTTCCGCGGCTTCCTTGTTCCTTAGGATTTCTCCAAGAGGGAACTTGGTCGACCAGATTTGATGCGACCGAAATAATGGCGGTTTCGGAGGACATGAGCAAGGCGAGAGAAACTTCGACCTCGTGGTAACGCCTTTGATCCGTGAAGCACCTCGCCACGTAATAAATTGGCCGTTGATGTTTTCCCTTTCCACCGCTAAGATCATACACCGCTATGCATGCATCCACCAAGGTAGAGCAAAGTCGCCATTGTAACGCTGGGTAGTCAAGACAGTGGGTTGATAGGTATTGCTTTAGATCTTGGAAAGATCGCTCACCTCTTCCGTCCATTCAAACCATTGTGCTTGCGCAGGCCTTAAAGTAGGGCAGCCTCGCTCGCCTCGACGGAGATAAACTCGCCAAGGCAGCCATCCGTCCGTGAGACTCGATTTCCTTAACGGTAGTCGGAGCTCGTGATATTTTCAATGGCCTCGATTTTTCGTGGTTGGCGTAAATTCCTTATGTAACCAATTACATAACCGAGCAACATTCCGATCGAACACCAAAGGTACATTTCTCTGGATTTAACTTTATTCGATGCCCGCTGAGATTTTGAAAAGTCTCGCCGTGTCTTTTACATGATCCGAGCAAGCTTGTTTTTACAACTATGTCATCGACATAGACTTCCGTGTTTTTCCGCTATTGCTCGGGAAAGTCTTTTCCATCAATACTGAACGTGGCACCAAAGATTGCGCGCAGACCGAAAGACATGGTCGTAGCGTAAAGTGCCAAGGGGGTGATGAAGGCGCCTTCTTCATCCTCGGGGTGATGCTTATTTGGTGATAACCTGAGTAAGCATCCAAAAAACTCAAGAGCTGGGCATCCGCAGTCGCGTCGACCAGCTGGTCTATGCGAGGCAGCGGAAAATTGTCCTTGGGACAAGCAGCGTTCAGATCTGTATGATCGACACACATCCTCCACTTGCCGCCTTTCTTCTTTACAATGACAGAGTTGGCCACCACTGGTGTGATCAACCTCGCTGATGAAACCAGCAATGAGCAGCTTTTGCTGTTGATCCTTGATGATCCCCGCTTCAAGTCCGAAAGCGACGGCTTCCGCGAACAGTTTTTGTCCGCCGGACACCGCTTTATGCTCGATAACCTCCTTGGGACTCCGGGCATATCGACGGCTCCCGTGCAAACACGCCTCGATTAGCTCGGAGGAAGGCAATGAGCTCGCTTCCTATTTGAGGTCCAAATTTGTTTCAGATGAACTGCTCTTGGAGGAATCATCCAAAGACAAGTGGAACCTCCTTGGTCTCGCCGGCCGGTCAAGGAGACTCTAGGGCGCAGATTTGGTCTGCGGGAGTCGGACCTCGCAGCGAAGCGGGTCGACCAGGGCAAGGGACCGCCGTCGCAATCCGAGCAGCTTTGTAATTGCCCTTGACCGTGATCACGCCTGCTTGACCCTAGATCTTCACGCAATGGTAGCGTGGTGGGACACACCATAAACTTACCAAGTGATGGCCGGCCCAAGATTGCGTTGTACGCAGATGGAAAGTCGACCACGTCGAACGTGATCAACTCTATCCGGAAGTTGCTAGGACTGCCGAAGGTAACGGGTAGAACATCCTGCCCCAACGGTTGGACAGCTTCTCCCGGGACAATGCCGAAGAAAGGCATCGCGACCTCTTTAAGTTTGGAGCGGGGAATTTGCATCTCGTCCAAAACCTTAGCAGAGAGTAGATCCAGAGCGCTCCCGCCGTCAACCAAGACACGGCCAACTCTAGTGTTGCTGATGGTCGGAGCGACCACCAATGGGAGCCTCTAGGGCTTGGTCATCCCAGTGGGGCCATCCTCCTGAGAGAAGGAGATGGGGACCTCGGTCCACTTCATTGACTCGGGCTGAGGCTTGCCCTTTTCGACGCTAGGACCTCCCCGAGCAGCTTCCTTGAGACTGCGGCGAGAGGAATAAGTCGAGGAGCCAAGATGACGGCAATATGGTTCACGGGCTCTCGATACTCGCCATCGTCCCGATCACCATCATCGGTTTGGCGCTATTTTATCGGCTTCAGCTTTCTCGGGGGGTGGGCATTGGGACCTTGCCGCTGTAGAAATCTCGAACTTTGCGCCCGTGTTCGCAGCGGGGCGTGTATCATGCCCGTGGTGTTGGTGGTATTTGCAATATCGGTCATTGGACCTTTCTTGCCTTGATTGCCTCCTGGCGGCTTCTTACCCTTAGAGTTATTATTGGGCTTTTTCGCGCCTGCCTTTAGGGAGGCGTGCGATCTATACCAGCGATGGTATTGTTCGCACGCCTTCTTTTTTCTTCTTCTAAGACTTGTTGTCATCGGATTGCCGGTCTTCTTCTTCTCCTCTACACACAGTCGACGGGCAGCTCGCCTTGTCGAACGCCTTCTTAGTATTGAACACGCCCGCCGCATTGGCGTAGCGATCACCGCTTTGAACAGGTCGTTGGCGGTCCAGTCTCATTGGTCTCGAGATCTCGGGTGAGCCGCTCATCGGGACTCCGCTTTTGAAAGCGCTAACAATGATTCATCCGAGATGTTCGGGATCGTGTTGCGAATCTTAATGAAACGCTTCACAAAGTTGCGGAGGGTCTCCCGCTCATCCGGATCATCCGTGCAGATCATCCTCCTTGCCCAGACGCACGTAATGCTCTCGGAAGTTAGCGATCGAGCGCACAAAGTTGGTTCCAAGAAGAGATGGAACCTTCTTGCCGATTGAATAGCCACGTCCGGACAAAGACCCTCAAGGACGGTCGGAGGTAATTGGCCATAACAAGCTCGTCACCCCGGCCGCCATGATGGCACCAGAGATGGAATGGAATTCCTCTGGGTTTTGAGTCCCATTGTACCTCTCCATGTGTCCGGGTTTAAACTTGGAGGGCCATCGAACAGAGCGAAGCTCGTCGGAGAAGGCCCTACAGCCCAAGGCATAAGACCGGCCACCTTCCCCGGCAGAACCAAGCCTTGAAAAGACGTTAGTCCTGTTGGTCGGGGGAACTCTTGCAGAGCGGGAGGTCTCTGCTTGGAGGAACTCTCTCCGTGACAAGCCTCCACGCTCCTTCCTCGTGGTCGCGACAACACGCTCCTCACGAGGGGATCTTCCGTGATCACCACGCACGCGCTTGCCCCTGTGGTCGCGATGACTACGGGGACTTGGCGAAGCGATTTACGACCACGGCGCGCTTTGTTTCAGGACGGTGATCCTACGACGGTGACGGTGGTCACGCGATCGATCGGATCGTTCGTTGTTCGAGTCCACCCGGACAGGCTCGGCGCGCTGCCCGGATGAGGCTTCACCCAAAGACTTGAGGCCGTCGGCCAGCTTCTCAAGGTACGTAGCCATAGCATCGCCCACGACGACAAGATTGTCTTGGTGAGCAGATCTAATTACGGTCGCCAAGGCCTGGAGTCGCTCTTGGCTCTGCTCCAGGGGCCTAGGGATCCCTGAGACGTCCGCGTCTTGCCCGATTGGGGTCCGGGCGCGCGGGGATTCCACCCGGGCAGGGTGAACTTCTGCCGGTGGTCTTGGCGTAGGCGCATGAGGCGGATCACGTCGCCGACGCTATGCGTCTGCCGTGAATCGCGCCAGGTTTGCTGATGGATTCGTCAAAAGTGCGGCGAACAATTTCTTGCTCGCGAGCAGATTGTGCGGCTCCATCTTGGTTTCGAGCAGAATTGATCTGCCCGATCTCTTCGGCCGCCACGACCTGCGCAGGATTTGAAGGTCCTATGCCGGCCATGTTGACGGTGCGGTGGCCGCGGGTTTGTGCGCAGATCTAAACCAGCGTATAGATCTTCGGTTCCGTAATCGTCGTCAATGACGGGCGCTCGACCAGAGACCATCTCTGGGGCGTATCCGGAGACCTCTGTCTCGGATGAAGACATCGATCTAGGCCGATAGGATCGATCCGAGCTGGCAAGGGAAGAGACATTCTGCCCCTCTGAGTCGTAGTCCTCAGGGAGAATCTCCTGGTCACTGACAGAATTCGACATGCTCGATCTGCGTGCCTCCCCACGGACGGCGCCAACTGTCGACGGTTGAGATAACGATCTCAAGTCGCTAAGGTTCTTTAGAGGTGAGATAGGAGACACGCCGAACAACCACGAACAACCACGAACAGGAGACAGGGGTTTCATCCTCGGTTCAGCCTCTCGAGAGATATATGACCCTACGCCCAAATTTTCTTATATATCAGAGATGATTACAAGAGGTGGCTCGGCGAGACAAACGAGTCTCGGCGAGATTATGGTGTATATCAAGTGCTAAAAGCTAGTTCCAGTCGTAAAACTCGTCTAGGATTGACCCCTCAACACGCCGTAGGGGCCCTGTTTATATAGTGCAGAGCAAACCGACCTACCGAGGGAATATCGGGCCGGGCTAACCACGAGATCGTAACGAACTTGTACGTGCAAAATACGTCCCGAGGCAGATAAGGCATACTCCTAGTCTTGAGGATCACGGCTCCTATTCCAATCCGGGAAACCAACGTCCGGGTCTTCACGTAGCCGCGCAGAACTCTTGTTCGAGTCGGACTCAAACACGATTCCTTGGCCGTTACGCACCATGCCAGCCAGGAAGCTGTTCGGCAAGACGCACATGGGCCAGATAGAACCTTCCAGGGAGCTAGGCCCTGATAGGCTGCTCGATTGGGCCGTCAGGGAGTGGGCCATGGCAATGGGCTATAATTTTATCCCGGCAGGCACGAAGTACATGTAATATCTATTGGCACAGCCATTTAGATATGATTTGCATTTTTTTTTTGCCCGTTGCTTTGAAAATCACATACCGTTTGAATTAATTAATAAATCAATATGATTTCATACCGGCCTTCGCGCACGCCAGAGGTTGTTAAAAATCTGAGATGGTATTGGGGGCATTTAGTGTTTAGGAGAAGTGGTTGTATTGATATAAGTCGCCATTGAACAAGACGTACTGTCAAAATATTTTCCGGTTTAACTACCCCTTCGTAGTGGCATAGGTAATCGATACATTTGAACCAATAGTCGGTCTATGAAGCAACATGGCGCGAAATTGGCACTATGCGGATATGACCATGTAGGATGTGTTAGTAGTTGTAGTGCAAGCTCTACAACATTGGTTTGCCCTATTGAACCGCTCAGGAGAGCCAGTTTTTGGCTTTGAAAGGTGGGTGGTGGGGTCTCTATCTCGGTGGCCAAGTGGAACGGTCGCCGACATAAAGCTCGGGGTGTCATCAGTATTGGCGGCCCACCTAGTGCCGCCGACATAGGTGCATCCATGTCGGCGGCACAAGGTAGGCCGCCGACATTGTGCTGTGTCACCGGCCAGTGGCCCCGTGCCTCGTTGAGTACCGTTGTAGGGCCTGTGTCGGCGGCATATTTCCCTATGTCGGCGGCAATAGGCCGCCGACACAGACAAACACTTACTTATCCCCGTGCACGCTTGGTCACGGGCTCAATTCGCCGCCGCCGCCAAAAGCGCCGCCGCCACCGCCCATTGCGGGCCGTCCCGCCCTCGCGCTTATCGCCGCCACGTCGCCGCTGCCGCCACCGCCACGGCCGCCGCCCGCGCCGCCACCTCCACTCCCCGGCGCTACCTCCCCACGCCGCCACCTCTCCTCCCCGGCGCCGCCACCTTTTCTCTCCACCTTTCCCGCTTGAATCCCACTGTATCGGCGCCGCCACCTCCTCTCCTCACTGCCCGACGCCTCCTCACGTCCTGCAGGTACTACTTAGTTTTTGTAAATGTGGTAGCTATGTCGTCGGTAGTTTTGGTACCGACGACATTAGTAGTTGCAATTAATTAGTGTAATGTAGTTAATTAGATGTGATGCCTAATTAGTTGTTCCTTTACTAGATGTGCATGCCTAATGACATTAGTAGTTACAAATACGTGAACGGAGCCCGAGTCAAACCCGTTTGGGCGCACGGCACATTTTCGTAAGGAACACGGATGGTGATTCGTTGTGTTCCATTACGAGAGGTGTCGTGCTCCCGAGCTGTCCACGTTTCGGACAGCCCACGGATGTTGATTTGGGTATGGGGGTCATGGCCACGGGAGGTGCACGGGTCGGAATTTCAGTCGCATAACCCTGTTGTTCTCCTTGTGCATAACATAAGCGGTACGCCATACCCATCGTTGCACTAGGGGGACTGCGCGGTTATGTTGCCGGAATTCCGACCATTGGACCTCCCGTGGCCATGACCCCTATACCCAAACCAACATTCGTGGGTGGATAAGCCCTTCTATTTAGCTAGACATAGACCGTAAATGTCGTGCGGTAGAGCTATGTCTAGAATGTACCTTTCTTTGATGACATACCAGAGGAGTTTCGATAAATTGTTTTACTTGTTGATTAGATGACTAGTTTAGAATGTAAATCCATGAATGAATGTACATGTGTAGTAGTTAAGCGATGGAAGATCGACGGTGGATGTACGATGGTTGGAAGAAGTCTGGACAGCACACGAACGAGTGGTTCGACAAAGCTGAAAAATTCGTCGAAGATGCTTTTCGAGGATTTCACAACCCTACCGTCGCAAAAGTGACTTGTCCCTACGCTAACTGCTCGAACACGGAGAAGAGGTCGAAGAGGGATATGACCGAGCATCTCTGTAGGCATGGCTTCAAACTAAACTATTTTGTATTGGTCTTTCATGGCGAGAGGAAGCGTCCGGCGCCCGTGTCTAGCCCTGTGGATTTTGGGTAGGGCTACGACAAAGTCGAGCCCGACAGATTTGACGAGCTAACGGATGATGTGGGTAGGGTTTTTGATCTATCTCCCGAGGAAGAGGCCAAGCCACTTGCCCAGAAATTCGAGAAGCTCCTTGATTCTGCCAAGGTGCCCATTAAACACTTGTTCTGAATTGTACATGCAATACGTTGGTTTGCGTCAATAAGGGGGCGGGGACGGAGCCGGGAAAGCAGATAGGGGTGCTCTGCAGACACTACTACCCCGGGATAGTGGGCACTGGCAGGGATAGGCGCCCGGTGATGACTTGGAACGATTACGACCTCGTGAGGTACGAGGAGGGAGGAACAGTCGCCGATGCCGTCGTCGACGAGTTCTGGGTAACATATTCACTACTTTAACCATTTTTGTCTTTTTATACAATTGGCGAAGTTATTACTTTAACCATTTGTTTCTTTCTTCATGTAGGCGTGCTACCGGTTGAACCCTCCCGATGACTCCGCCGAGCACTACGAGGCTGCTCGCCGTGTGATCGACAAGATGACATCCAAAAAGGTTAGAGACTCCCTCAGGCTTGCCCGCTTGGATGCGGTAATCAAGCACTACCGATCGGAGGGCACGAGGATCATGAGGGACCAGGCTGGTCAGGAGTATCTAGACGCGGAGCAATATCTTCCCTAGCGTCCAGACTGGTTGGACATGGAGCCAAGGGGTTGGAGGTACCTTTGCCTTACATGGGAGACGCCTGAGTGGATCGCCATGTCCAAGAGGAACAGGGAAAACAGGAAAGTCGGGGATGAAATGTGCACCACCTACATGGGCGGCCTCGGCATGGGTCACGTGGCACGAGACTTGGTGAGCACATTCTTCTTTTATACTTATAATTTACAGGATTTGACATGGTTTAATATGCCACTATTTGATTTCACACAGGAGGCTGCATCCGGGGTTGAGCCCTCAGGATTCGTCGTGTGGAGGGTTGCACACACACCACGTGTGCTCCCAGACGGGAGACAACCACCGATGCCACCAGCTGCCTAGGAGAAGGATGTAAGTAACCAACTCTTTTTGCTTATTTACACCTACCGCCAGCGACGCACGGTGAGGAGTGTGACCCCGCCAATATGCCAGCCGACCCTGTGGTTCTCTACGACGAATTTGGTGGGAGGGCTCACGGCAAGTATGGCATGATGGACTCCGTCGTTGATGCCATCGCGTACCGCCCTGAGGTCAGGGCACGTCGACAGCAGGCCTCAGCTGCCACCTCTACCCAGCTAGAAGCCCAGGCCAAGCTTGTCGAGGAGTTGCTACAAAAAAGGGCGGCGGCCGAGCAGCGGCTGCAGCAGCAAGCACAATCACAAGCGGAAAAGAATGCGGCGAACGAGAGGAGGATGGATATGCTCCAGAATCAGAACCTCTACCTGAGGCAGTTTTTGCAAAAGGTAATTAAAAAATCATGTCCTATCCGCAGTTATATCTGTTGTTGTCCTTCCATTGTTTTGACGCTAACATATCATATATGTATATATTCGCATGCATTCCTAGGGGCGGGGTCCTCCAGCCAAGCCCCAGCGCCTCCTGCATCACAGTTCGCCTACACGCCATCGCAGGGGCCACCACCGACGCAGCCCGGCGCTTTCCCCGCGTTTGTGCCACCACCCTGGATGCTCCAGTTCCCGCCAGCAGCAATGCCTTCTCCAGGGGTATGTATTTCTGTCATAACATTTTCATAAGAGTACACAAATGCACAAAGTTAGTCAGATACATGATTTCCTTCGCGCTTGCAGGTGTCCGGCTCAGCTACGCCTGCGCATGCACGGAATGTGCAGTAGGGAGGTGATGACAGTGCCACAGCCTCCGAGGCCCAACAGTTCGTGGAGGGCTTCTTTGCGCAGGATCCCAGCCTCTACGGCAGTTCGCAGAACCATTAGGTTTAGTATGTATGCACTTGTCGATGTGTAGGATATAAAACTTGCTTATATGACATTGTTATGGCCTTATATATGTGCTGTCATTTGGTTATGTATATATGTGGAGGCTATGTGCCATTTGGTTATGTTTGGGGAAGGCTATGTGCCATTTGGTTTATATTTGTCGTTGAATTTGTGTTTTGCATCGATGTGATTGCAGAGTGCTCGAAAAGATGTGGATTCGAACACCTAAATATGTGGATGATGTGTGGACAAATTGGGGAGGGCTATTTCTACTGGGAATTGTCTATTTTTGCAGGTTAAAATTGATGTTTTTTATCAAAAAAACAGCAGCAATATTAATTGCTGCTGCAATACCTATGTCGGCGGCCTTATATATGCCGCCGACATAGGCCCCCTCCAGGCGCTCGGCCACGTCCTGCTGGCCACCACTAGTGTCGGCGGCATGGGCCTATGCCGCCGACATTTCCCTAGATCTACGTTGGCAGCATAGGCCTATGCCGCCGACAATGTTCACCTCCAGTCGCCGGCACAACCATTTGCTGGCCTATGCCTATGTCAGCGGCATCACATATGCCGCCGACATAGGTTGTGCCACGCGTCGTCCATTCATCGCGCGGTGGAGCCCACCTGTCAGGTTGCCGTTAAACGGCGCGGGCCGTCATGGGCTCAGCAATGTCGACGGAGGGAAATGCCGCGGACATAGGTGGCCATCGGGCAGCTTTATGCCGATGTTTGCTTTGTCGGCGGACCCGATTTACGTATGGGCTATGTCGACCACGGGGCCTTGGCGGCGCAGTGTCGGCGGCTAGCCGCCGACATAGAGTTATGTCGACGGTATTTTGGGCTATGTGGTCGGCTTTTGCCGACCACACTGACCCTGGTTCCTGTAGTGCTTCTGCGTCGCTCATCGCAGTGGGCTAGTAGTAACCCATGCGAAATGCTTTGCCGACAAGGGTTTTGTGTGAGGCGTGCGCGCGGCAGATGCCCTCGTGAATGTCGAACAGAAGGTACTTACCTTCTTCTTGGGTGACGCACTTACAAAGCACGCCATTAGCACCTCTTCGGTACAGCGAGCCCCGTGCAGACGGTAAGTGCGGCCTCGCCTTTTTCGCTGGGAACGCTTAGCTGCGCGTCCTAGGGCAATGTCCCGTGCTCCAAGAACTGAATGAATGGCGTCATCCAATAGGTGCTTTGCTCGAGGTATGAGACAGTACCGGATGTCTCGGTGTGGGGGTAATAGGCGTCCCCGTGGCCTCCTCTTCGGAGGAAATGGAGGGCTTTAAAAGGTGCTACACTAGCACCCAAGGCGGGGCCGGTTCTTGTGAGGATCTGAGCTTGGCGAGCTTGTCAGCTTCGCTGTTCTCTTCCCTGGGAATGTAGCTAATTTCGAAACTCATGAAACGCTTCTCCAGTTTCCGCACTTCCGCCAGGTACCGCGCCATTGAGTCGTCAGTTGCCTGACCTGGCGGACGACGAGCTGCGAATCCCTTTCGGAACAAGCCGTTTAATGTCGAGAGCAGCGCTTACTCTTAGACCCGCTAGTAGGGCTTCATACTCCGCATCATTGTTTGTTGTCACGAAGTGTATTTGTATGATGTGCTGGAGTAGCTCTCCGTTGGGGGAGATGAGAACGAGACCGCCTACTAATCGCCCAGACTGATGTGATCCGTCAAAGAACAAAGTCTACCGACCTTCTTCCCTCTCTTGACCTGGAGAGGTTTTTTCTTGCTCATCCGGCCTAGTCAACTCTGCAACGAAATCAGCCAGGGCCTGGGGCTTGATCGCGGTATAGGATACGAACTGGATGTCGAACTCACCCAGGTCGACTCCCCACTTCGCGACCCGGCCTGTGGCTTACGGGTTTCGGAGAATGTCCTTAATCAGGTAAGTGGTCGAGACAATGATCTGGTGGGCTTGAAAATAGTGACGCAACTTGCGCGAGGCCATCAGCAAGGCATAGCACAGTTTCTGAAGGTCAGGGTAACGCTCCTTAGGCCCGGTAAGCACTTCGCTCACGTGGTAGACGGACTGTTGCTTTCCATTCTCGTTCCACTGCCAGCACCGCCCTTGCGGCGTTCGGTGTCACTGAGAGGTACAACAGGAGGGGTACCCCGAGATTGGGAGTGGTGAGGACAGGTGGCGAGGCGAGGTACTGCTTTAGCTGCTGAAACGCGGCCTCAGCCTCCTCTGTCCGCTCGAAACTATCATGCTTGCGAAGAAGCTTTCAGAAGGGCGCGCTTCGTTCTCCAAGGCGGGAGATGAAACGGCTTAAGGCCGCCATTTTGCCTGTGAGGGACTGGATGTCCTTTACGCAGGTTGGCGACCTCATCTTCTCGATGGCCTCGATCTTTTCGGGGTTTGCACCGATGCTTGCCCATCGATCACGTAGCCAAGTAACATGCCGGACTTGACGCCGAAGACGCATTTCTCGGGATTTAACTTGACCTAGTGCTGTCTCAGGCTGTCAAAGGTTTTCCGTAGGTCGGACACATGGTCCCGGGCGTCCTGGCTCTTGACTACGATGTCGTCAACGTAAACTTCGACGTTGCGCCCTATTTGATCAGGGAGAGTTTTTTGCATGAGTCGCTGGAACGTGGCGCCAGCGTTTCTGAGACCGAAAGACATGGTCATATAACAAAATGTGCCGAAAGGCATTATAAAGGCGGTTTTTTCCTCGTCCTCCTTAGACAATGCGATCTGATGGTAACCGGAGTAAGCGTCCAGAAAACTCATCAAGGCTGAGTCCGTCGTAGCGTCGACTAGCTGATCTATGCGTGGAAGGGAAGATATCCTTGGGGCGGGCGGAATTAAGGTCGCGATGATAGACACACATGCGTCACTTGCCGCCCTTCTTCTGAACTACGATTGGGTTCGCAAGCCAATCGGAGCGCTGTACTTCGCGGAAAAAGCCCGCTCGGAGCAGCTTGCTGAGCTAGTCTTGGATGATCTTGGCCTTCCAGTCGGGAACACTCCTCTGACACTGCCTTACCGGTTTTTTGTCAGGCCGGATAGCTAGCCTGTGCTCGATCACCTCCCTTGGGACACCAGGCATATCGTACGGTTCCCATGCGAACGCGTCCGCATTAGCCCGGAGGAAGGTAATGAGGTCGAGTTCCTATTGGGCCTCGAGGTTTGTCCCCACGTGGACACCTTGGAGGGGTCTGTCTCCGTGAGGACGATGGTTTTGGTGGGCTCCTGCGGCTGCAGTGCCACCTTTGGGCGTGCTGTGGGATGCTCCTTGCTGCTGGGACCACGGGTGGGGAGCTGGCCTACCATGGCCAGCGTGGTTTCGTCGCAGTCGAGGGGTGTTTTGTGGTTCCCCCGGAAGGTGATGACTCCCCTTGGCATCGGCATTTTCAGGCAATGGTAGGTGTGGTGGGAGACCGCCATGAACTTGGAGAGCGCGGGGTGGTCCAAGAATGCGTTATAGGGGAGGTCGGTTTCCACCACCTCAAAGATGATGCACTCCATCCTGAAGTTGGCGGAGGAGCCAAACGTCACGGGCAGCACGACCTGCCCGACGGGGCGAATGGACAACCCTGGGACGATCCCATGGAAGGGGACGGTGCTGAACCTGATCTTGGAGCGCGGGACCTGCATGAGGTTCAGAACGCGCGCGGTGATGATATCCAACGAGCTCCCGTTGTCCATGAGGACACGGTCGACGCGGGTTTGTTGCCGATCGTTGGGCACAACACCAGCGGGAGGCGCTGCGGCTTGGAGAGCCCCGCCGGGCAATCTGTCACCGAGAAGGTGATGGCCTGGCTGGACCAAGGCAAGGACTCCGTCGCGGGCTCACCGTTGGTAATGTGGAGGACCTCACGGGACGCGGCCTTGAGCTCGCGGCGAGAGCTGCAGGCCGAAGTACTGCCGAAGATGACGGTGACGTGGCCGCGGGCCTCGGGGAAACCCTGGTTCTGGGCGCCCTGCGGAGGAGGTGCCGCGACCGCGCCCTTAGGCAGCTCGGGCATGGGACCACGACCAACGTAGAAGTCCTCCTATTGTCGAGACCATGTGCGGAAGTTGCGCAGGTCGTGGCCGTGGCGCTGGTGGAGGTGGCAGAAGAGATTGGGATCATGGAACGGATCTCACCTCCTCTGCCGCCTTGTGGACGGGAGGCCGCCCTGGCGCCCAGCCGCCTTGCTGCCTCTTAGCCGGGAGGTCGCGGTGACATCAAGCT
The DNA here is from genome assembly GCA_036346415.1 of Raddia guianensis. Lineage (NCBI taxonomy): Eukaryota > Viridiplantae > Streptophyta > Magnoliopsida > Poales > Poaceae > Raddia > Raddia guianensis. The sequence goes on from CM070539.1 coordinate 12,113,563, forward strand.
ACGGTGCTGCTGCTGCGGCGGGAGCAACAATGAGGACGCCGCGCGGCGGCGGGCACTCAGGCTGGTCAGGCTCAACCGCCGCAATGAACTTGGCGGGCTGCTCCGGCTGCTTCTTCTTCTTCTTGTCCGCTTCGGCCTTGCCCAGGCCGTCGCCGACCTTGGCCTTTTTCTTGGCGCGGCCCCTCTTGCGCTCAACCGCCTCGGAGGCGTTGACGTAGAGGGTCATGCTTGCGAAGAGCTTCGCCGCGTGTTGACCGGGTGGAGCTCGAGGTCCTCGGTGTAGCGCTGATCCCTCACACCATCCTTGAAGGCCTCGATGATGGCCTCATTTGAGATGCAAGGGATAGTGTTGCGGGCTCTGACGAACCGACACATAAAATCCTGGAGACTTTCATCGTCTCCCTACACCACGAGCTTTAGATCCTGGGGCGCCCGGAGCGGACGTAACACCCCTGGAAACTCGTGCAGAGGGCATCCTGGAGCTGGGCCTAGCTTTGGATGGAACCAGGACGCTGGTTGAACAGCCAGGTCCGGGCCATGCCCTCGAGCACAGTGGGAAAGTAGTTGACCAAGATGGCCTCGTCTCCCTCCATAGCTCGGATGGCGGTGGTGTAGATGGATAGGACCTCCTCGGGATTTTTGCTCCCGTCAAACTTCTCAATCGGCCCGGGCTTAAACCTCGGCGGCCAAGGCGCCTCACGAAGAGCGTGGGAGAAGGCGGAGCACCCTGACGCGGCCTTCGGGGAAGAGGCATCCCGAAGCGGGCCCAGGTGAGAAAACACTCCGCCCGGGACACGCGGCGATCTGCTGGCAGAGGAGACTATCTAGGCCCGGCGCGAGCGGCTACGTTTGCGGCGGAGCTGCTTCAAGAGCTGCTGTGGCCAGAGCTGTCCGTGCGCCCACCGATCCGGGCTTCATGCTGGATGAGGCCGGAGGTGACGTCACCGAGGCCCTCAGCGATGGCTAGACCCAGGTCAGCCATGGTGAAGCCACGAGGTCCTTCTCCAGGTCGCGGACAACCTGGGCGATCGCACGCGCCTTCTAGCCGCTGCGCTGAAGCGGGTTGCGCATGGTCTCGATGAGGGAATCGACCGGCCGACGCGAAAGCTGTCCTCGCAACAAATCCCGGTCATGACACAGCGAACGGAATCGCGGAAGTAGTCCCGGGCCGCAGCGCGGCGGCGCTGCCGCTCCTGGGCCACAACGTTCCCGACGTCATCGTCGGCCGAGGCTGCGAAGATGCAGCGAGACGTGCGCGTGACAGGGGCAAATGTCCCGGTGTCGCCCGCGGAAGCGGAATCAACCAACAGCTCGAACTCCATGGGAGTCTCGCTGATGTGGGTTGCAGAGGGGTCCAGCTCAGGGAGCGACTCCTCGGGGCGAAGCTCTGCCCCTGGGGCGAGAGAGGCGTCAACCTCCATCTCGTCAGCACCAGCTTCGGCGAGGTGCTCCTCTCGCCAGCCCTTGTACGATGGACCCAAGTCATCCAGATCATCGCACTCATCGAACTCGAGGTCCAGGACCTCGTCGCTGCTCGGAATCTCAGGTATGTCCAAGGGAATGGACTGCTGAGGGCTGCTCATGGGCCCACAGTGGGCGCCAGCTGTCGGTGTCTGGAAAACGCGCCTCGGAGGGCAGCGGGTCCACGGACAGGCAGACGAATTTGTAGTTGGAGTGAGGCCCAACGATAACCCTTCCCAGCGGCCCGGGGCGGCGCTGAACTCACGAGGGCTCAGGCCGCGCTGTCTTCCCGGACTACGCCTGGTGCGACTTGGTGATCCAGGTACAGATCCGTCGTACGGTGAGAAACAGGGAGAGAAAGAGAGGGGAAAGAGACACAAACCGTGAAGACACAAGCGATTTTACCCTAGTTCGAGCCCCCACTGCCGGGTAATAGCTTTACTCCAGCCTTCGTTGATTATATGGTGGAAAACAGTACAAAGGTGCCGAGAGCGAGCTAGAAGGCACCGGTCCCGAGCTTACAAGGGAGTATAGGACACTACTGCTAATGCTAAGGAAGCTTCGGATTTGTGTGTTGCGAGTTTTCACTATTCCACCTCCTCCCCGAACGGATCCGGGGCCTTTCCTTTTATAGGCGCGGCGAGTCACCCGGAGCTGATACGACGGGACCCGCGCCTACCTCTGCTTTGTCCATCTTTAGTAGCGGTGCCCTTGTCTCATTTCGGGGTTCCGTCCTGTTCGTGGTCTGCAAGGAGAAACTGGTCTGGTTAGTACTGGACACATGTTCGTCTTGGAATGCAACTACGGGGAAGCAGGCTGCTCAGGGAGAAAGCACTTTTCCTTTATCCCCAATATAGCATTGACTGGACCGAGCCAGCCCCGCGCCACCCGTTGGGGGCCTCGCTTAGCGTGGCAGCTATCGCCATCTGCCCAAGGGGGTAAACGACAAGGCGAGCTGCCCGCGTGCCTCTCCCCGGGCTGCGGATCCCCCGGGGAGATACAGTTCCTCCCGGTCAAGGCCAGGGAAAGCGTTGTGGGGCACAACAGTTGTCACCATCTGCCCAGGGGCAGGCGGACTGTCCGCAGGGCCCTCTCCCGGGCTAAGGATAGCCCAGGAGGTGCGCCACGCTCCTGGTTAGGACCTAGGGAGGCGCGACCGACTTGGTCAAGCCCGGGGATGACCCCGGCGGGCTAGACCCTCCTTTTGGTACGATCAAGGGTGGCCCTTCAAACTTTCTGTACGCGCGGTGGGCCGGTACGGAATCGGCACAAGGCCTATCTCGGTGTGGACCACTTATGAATCACCAACAACTAGAATAAATTCTTCCTGGGTGGGGGACTCCATGGTTCTATTGGAAAAACTCTTTTCATCTAAGTGGAATGATCCGGAATTTTTTTACTAGGAATTCCGCTCTCTCGAAAAGTTTTACTTTGGTAATGATGATGGATTTTGGACAACCTTCCATAGTATAGCCCCAATGAATACATCATCAGTTGATGTTGTTTTAACTTCTTGAGTTTTACATCGTGAAACAGTTCCATTGAAATCCTAGACAAAATGTACCAAAACTTAGGCCTAGTTCTTTTCAGCTTAACGGCTTAACAGCTTAACGACTTATCTACGTTTTGAAAACACATATGCTTTGAGTTTTTTTAGTTCGTTTTTTCGCTTTTTTGAAGGTGGGTCCTAACACTTTAAAAAGCAAGTCAAACGAATTGTATCCAAATCTCGAGACTACCTCGAGAAGCTCTCGAAATTCGGTCATTTCAGCCGTTCAGCCATTCAGATCAGCTCAAAAGAACAGGGCCTTAACTTCAACAATCATGGTGAACGTATGGGTAACCCGTTGGGCACCAGTCGGATGAAAAATACCCAACGGGTTCGGGTATGGGAAAATTTGTACCTGCCCACGGGTATGGGTAACCAGTTGGGTGTTTTTTGTTTCCCAGGTACGGGTCTGGGGTGCCAATACCCGACAGGTATGTACCCTTTGCCATCCCTATATAGTGTTCTGCAAAAATATCACTGAACCTAAAAAGGCCGAAGCATACTTGTCTAACCATTTCTCTTTGGATTGTTGTTGACACCCAAATTTGGCAGAAAATCGGATGTTCAGAAAATGCCGAATATGTTGGAATTATTGGGCCAAATCGAAAATGGGCTTTATTGGCCAAGAAGAAAAGCAGAATACCGATACTTGTAAGACTTCGGAAGAAATACGATGTGATCAGAAGCGCGTTGCGATAAATTAGGCTGTATCGGTATCGACTTTGTAACACTATAAATAGGACTTTAGGTCTCAATAGAAAGAAATCAATACTCAATACACAAAATACTTTCTCGAATCCGATCGACCTCGTCGAAAGGTTTCAACTCGCAGGTAGAGCTATCTCGATGGGATAATCGATTCTCTTCTTGTAACCCGTATGCATGGCTGCATCATGTTGATCTCATGTATACAAACCATGTTAGACTGTCTCGGGATTTACCGATCTTTAGCATGTTCTCGTATATTGCACTGTCTCGATTTAATCGATCTGTAATGTGTGTTTATCCTGTAATGCCGACTGTTAAATATTTCATATGTTTTCTCCTGAATCCGATATATGCAACTGTCTCGTTTAATCGATCTTGTGTATGCCTTGTTTAGGACCTTGCATATGCAAGTGTTTACCGATCTGTATTACATCCCTTATTAGCTTCAGACCTTTGCATTGGTTTATTGGTTTATTGAGATTTAGATCTAAATACTGTCTTGGCTTGACCAATCTGTTCAATCTATTTCTTGGTTTAATTCGATATATTGATATTAAGGTTTATTGCTAATATTATAACAAAATACCAAAAAGAAATAAAGGATTTAGATTTGAATATATACTTAAATTTATTTGCTCTATCAGGCTTAGAGCCGATAGATCTTATAATCGGAATCTAGCAAGCCGATTATAAATAACCTGATCTGGCTATTAAAAAGCCGATTAGGCTTATATTACTAATGATTTTCTCCTTGTCGATTTACAGGTCAAATCGACTGGCACGTTTGGTTTGAGTTGCGACGCAATCACTGGATTGACGCTTTTGCACGTGTGTTCACAGAAACCCTCGTTTTTGTGTCAACAATTGTTTACCAAAGGAAGTTGTTAAAATCGAAAATCCAAATGGACCATATATAGCTGGTCTTTTGCACTTGTGCATGAAAGTCCTGGACTTATCTAGGCCGTCAGAGCAGTATATATGGAGATGCGCGATAGACTCCTTTGTTGACTAGGGTTACCTTTGGTGGGCAGGAAGCAAAAGTGGCATTAACGTGGCATCGTTAGTTTAGGAAAGAGCGTTGTTGATGCCCCCGTTTCATTGAAAAATTTGGTGCCACCGGTGCCGCAGTGGCACCCAAAGAGAGAGAAAAAGGAGTGCCATGCCCCCTTTTGTGGCACCGAGTGCCAGAAATTTTTTTCGTACTATGCATTCTGCGCCGAGTCACCAGTATCCTTTGTTCGTCGCCCCAACCTTGTGACAGATCTAGGGGTCAAAACGGGTCGGATACTACCCGACGGATATCCGATCCGAGGTACCATTTTGCGAAAATGGATTGCTGCGGATTCGGATTTTTCGCATTCGGTTTCAGATTCAGATTTTTCGGATTCCGTTTCGGATTTGGATAGCATCCGATATTTTTATGTTGGATTCGGATCGGATATGGTATGGATGGTATACGGCGGATTCGGATATCCGCACTTCGGATAGAATCGGATATCCGTTTCATTTGAGATGAATTCCCACAGGCCACAGCCCAACAAGGCCCAGCCCAACACCACTACAGCCTCTCATCCCCCATTCAACCCTAGCAGCTCCCACTCCACTCCTAGTCCCTTCCCGCCCCTCGACTCCCGCTCCCCATTGGCGCCTCTGGGCGCCTCGCTCTTCCCCGGCCACCCGCGCCTCCGCCGCTTCACGGGCGCCTCTGCCTCGCCGGCCGGCTAACTCCTTCGCCCGAGCTCCTTACGCCTCCCTCACGGCTTCTGCATGGCGCCTCCGCGTCCCGCATGCCGCCCGACGCTTCCCATGGCCGCCTCCGCCTCGACGCCGCCTTCCACCAAGTTGTTCATCCCATTTGCCCTCGAGACTAGAACCTAGGTGAGCCCGGTTATCCATTCCCATGGTTGCGTCGTATTGCTGCGATGAAGCTCTAGCTAGATCAATGTTGGCTGCGTTGTATTGCCGTCGTTGCTAGTTAGCTAATGGCCATGGTTGCTAAATATAAATTTAGCTCGCACTGGGTTTGTATACATTTTTCAGAAATATAAATTTACCTCGCACTGGGTTTATATACATTTTTCAGAAATATAAATTAAGATGGAAGGCTCGGATATTGTATACTAAATATTAAAATTTCTTTTACATTATGTCCTTGTCGAATTATATATTAATTGAACTCTATGTCCTTGTACTAATTGGACTCTATTTCGATGCAATGTGTTGATTAAAACTAGGTAACCTTTAATTATGTAATATGTATGTTATTAAATACACTATTGTAATGAATTATGTGTTATAAACATGTGTTAATTAGATTATTCTTATCGCATGTTTTAATTGCATATAAATTATGTGCTAACCGATTTAGTATCCGGTATCCGTTTTTAATCCGTCCGTAAAATAATCAATATCCGTTTTCTACCCGTCCGAAAGTAACCGTTTCCGCATCCGAATCGATTTTTATGCTAACCGTATCTGAACCGGTATCCGATAAAAAATTTAAGAATAGGATACGGTATGACCTACTATCCGAGCGGATTCAAACCGTTTTCATCCCTAGACAGATCCATGGACTCCCCTCACCCTTGGCTTATCTTAACATCGCCCAAGTGTTTCGGCTGTGTGTTTCAATTAATGCATCATCGTGAGTTCAAATCCCAGTCCTGCTCAATTTTTACACCCGGAGCTTGCCTATTTTTCTACTTCCATATTCTTTTTTCCTTGGTTCTTTAAATATAAAATTACAAAACTTGTAAAAATGAACCATGTTTCGAAAGTATTGGATTGACGTTAGAACCAGGCGCCAAAAATTTGAAGGAATAGAAGGCTTTAGACAGGGAAACTCAGCCCAGCCCAGGACGTCGTCATGGGCCATTACTACATGGGCTCTGTCCCTTTATTGGAACTTGAAGTAATTTGTTTTCCTGATTAAAAATAAGATCACTGTAAAGTTATTGCTAAGCGAGTAGCCGTTGGTCATGCAAGCCGATAGATTGCTGGCTGCAACGGCGGAAGAGCAGATAACAAGTGAAGGCTTCGATCTGGCCACCAACTGCAAAACAGAAATCGTCTAGTTGAACAAGCAATACGGGCATACGGCGCTCATGCTGGCGCCAGGAGCTACAGATCAAACAGCAACCATTCAAATAGCCTCTGGGCTGGAGCCTGGATGTATGAATATGATATGTAATATTCACTGTGATGCTACCACCGTATGTATAAAATTACATCTGACTATATTTTTGGATACTAGTTACCGATGCATGAGTAAGGGCCTGTTTGGCAACAAAGTTTTTTAAAACCATGGTTTTGTAATACAATGGTTTGTGTTTTGCTATGACCATGAAATACTATAGTTTTTCAATACTAGGGTTTGCTAGCACAAGTGAGAAAACTTTAGATTGAAGTGGAGTCTACAATACTCCAAAAATACTACCATTGCTAATACTGTGGTTTTAAATGAGTTTTTGAGATTGCCTCCAAACACCTTATGGTTTAAAATACTATGGTATTTGAGAATACCATGGTTTTGCATAGAAACTATAAAAATACTCCACTTCCAAACAGGGTCTAAGTGCAGGTAAAACAACGGATATATCTCGGATCCCCAGGTAAGTAAAAATTGACCACTACACTACACTTTTTTTTTTTTGAGACATACACTACACTTGATGTCGACCGGATACGCATCAACATCGATCCAGTTGATCCGTGCACGCGTGTGCGTGCAAGATGCTCGCGGTGGCCGGAGCGCGAACGTCGACGCATGCATGTAGGACGCATGGACGCTCGCTCGCTCTGCCCAAAAAAGGAAATTAACGACCGTCGCCGTCGATCACCCCACCCTGCAGCATCCGCATGCTGCACGGAGCTGTGAGTACGTGTCAGCAGCGTGGGGTCCACCAATTGGGATCCTCAAACTACCACTGACAGGTGGGTCCCCGAAAACCGGGGGGCCCACCTGTCAGTGGCAGTTAGGATCCCGATTGTGGGGGCCACTGGGGTCCTACGTGGCGGCTGCCGCGGATGCCGACAGTCGCTTTCCCGCGCGATCGGGTGCGAGGGCGACGCGCTCTAGAGCTGTCGCCAGAGACGGAGCTGAGCTGGTTTAATTAGGAGTGCTTCTCATGTTCGCATGATCGCATCTACATGCTAGCTGCACTGGCTATAATTAATTAGGAGTATGCACACCTGAAGCTTGCCCTGAAGAAAGTGGAGAAAACTAGCTAAATTCTGAGCAATCGACAACTGTTGTATGAACTCGTGGGATGGGGCCATATTGGCCCATATAGAGAGACAGATGTTGATCGGTTTTTCGATCGCACGCACGCATGTAGTAGTTAAGCTAGCTGATAGGGGAAGAATCAGGGGATCCAAAAAAAAGTATAGTTGGATCAAAAGTGTACTCCTGACCTCAGAGGAACTATGCATCTAATTATATAAAATATGAATGAGATATTGTATGAAAAGGTCAACCAAAAGAACTGACCTTAGAAGAATTATGTATGCATGTAATTGAATCAAATAAAATGAATAATTTCAAATAGTTTAGAATATGCTTCTAACTATATACGATACCATTCATGAATTATTTTATGAAAAAAATCCATTAAGAGTATTAAGTTACATACATCAATCAGTTCATCCAAAAAAAACTAAGCAATTATAGTTTTCAACAAAAGAATTGTAAATCTCAGTGTGCTTAATTATTTTCAACTTTCTGAACAGTATACTACTGGGATGGAATTTTTTTGGCAGAGGGGCAGGAGAACGGCCGCCCTATTTCATTGATTAGTAGAAGAAAATAAATAAAAAAGACCGTGTAAGCACGGGGTACAACCACAACACTCTGCTGCAACCCTGGCCAAATCCAGACATACCTCCGACCACCGCCGGGAACACCGCCTACAGAGGAGAGAGAAGAAAATGCAGGCCCACAGTTGGCACCTAGGCCAAATGCCGAATAGGAGAGAGATACAAGGGTGGGAGAAGGGGGAACACCACCAACACTCACACAGCGACGAGCGATTCCAAAATCAGCAGACCCAACGAAAAACTCCAAGCGCAAGACGGTGACCACGATGCCTCCAACAAACTACTGGGATGGAATTGCCATGCACTCTCTCGTTGTATTACTGTTGCTACCATGATGAACAGAAATGAATTTATTACACAATGTTGTTCCAAAGGGAAGTAAATTCTTTTGTGTTTGGTATTAAAATTCAATATTTCTAAACTTTGGTATCACTCGGATTCTTATGCTCAGTTTTGGCTTTTTTGTTCTATGAATCGACCCTAACAAAGGGCCTAAGCTGCTTCTGAGCCACGAGCTAATTTTGTGACCCTAGTTGGTTGTAACATGGGACGGTGTGGAGGTAGGAAGTAACATACAAAACCCTACATTTAATTAGGTCCAGAGACATAAAGTTAGATAAAGGGCTTATGAGGGTTTTCCTTTTTAAAATATGCTATGAATGATTTATATTTTATTGGTATGGTTCATTCAACTACTCGGATTAGCTCAACTTAGCTCAGTGAAATGAACAAAGTGGACACAAAGTTCAATCCAACTCATATGGAAAGCTTGCAAGCTCAAAAAAATGAGGATTAGGAATATGTTGACCACTATGAGGAAGATTGCTGAGAGGATGGCCAGGTCAGTAGTGTTAACACGTAACCGTAACAAAGAAAAATGAGAATGGACAGACAGGTGATGGTGGTACACGGTGTGGAAGGCTTCCATGCCGTAATCATAATGGCCTCTAACGGTGAAGGACAAAGTTATGGTGAGGGAGGATATGATGACAAGGGGCGTTGCTCCGTTGATGGAAGTCGGGCGACACCATATTGTTGAAAGGTCTCGCCTATCACTAGCTCAAATTGATCTCTTGTCGTTGCTGTCCCGAGAATGATAATGAATTAATGATGAGAGAAGGAATGACTACCGAGAGTAGAATAGGGTGGCACAACTAGGATGATAGTGGGGAGGCATAGCTAGGAGAGAAGGAAGGCACACCTAGGAAGCAAGCAGGAAACACTTGTCTAAGGAGGAAGGAAGGAGTGGTAGCTAGGGTGGCTGGCCTAGTGTTTGGGGTGGTCGTTGAGCTAGTGCACTTCTGCTCCATAGTTTCTTGGACTGAACAAGTCATGAACAATCGAGCTACAATATATATATGACTCGACTCTACATGAACTCATTTATCTAATTAATATCAAAAGCACCTTCAAATATATAAACATATTGGTGCAAATTTTGTACATTAATTATCCATATAATTTGATTAATCATTAATCAAATCTTACGAAGTTTGACTTTCCAAATCAAAGTGCGCCTTATAAATATGGACAGAGGGAGTACAATGGTAACCGTCCAATGAATAAGGCATAATCGTGCAACAGTTATTTGTCACAGAGACAAAGATATAACCGCCAAATGGTTATTGTCGTAGAGACAAAGGCATTAACCACCCTATCACAGAGACATTAATTTACCTACATATTAATTACGAAAATTCTTTAAGACAGTATCCCGTCGCCGACGGGATACCTCCTAGCCGTCGGATCGGGGGAGGGGGCGCTGATCGGGACGAGGAAGAAGGGAGGAGAAGGAGGAAGGAGCTGACCTCGCTGTCGCCGCCGTCGACCTCGCCGTTGCCGTCGCCGCCATTGAGCTCGCCACCGCCGGGTTAGGGTTCGGGTTAGGGAACATTTGGTTTCCTCCGGTTGTAGAGGGAGGTCTGGGAGGCGGCGGACCGGCGGTGGGTGGGGCTCGTCGGCGGCGGCGGTGGCGCCCGCGAGCTGGAGGGCTGGCGGCTGGGCAGCGGTGGAAGGGACCGCCCTCACCTCCTCGGGTTAGGGTGGGCGGCGGCAGTGCAGCGGCGGGAGGTGGGCGGCGAAGCGCCAGCTGGTGGGGTGGAGGAAGGAGGCAGCGGGGGCGGGGGTGTCGCGGAGCAGGCCGGGGCGGAGGAAGAAGGCGGCGGGGGTGGGGAGGGCGCACGAGTGGAGGGGAGCTATCCCGTCGGGGTGGGCTCCCGACGGGATACCGTAGTGTAGTCGCCCCCTATTAATTATTGATAGAATTAATAGCATAACAACTCTAGCTCCCCCATTGGCCATTGCGATGCAAGAGAGAGGGTTGTGGCGTAAGAGAAAGGAGGTAGGCAGGGCCACCGGGCATGTGGGAGGATGGTGGGTTAAGAGGCAAATGATGCAGGTGTCTAAAGGAAAAAAAAATTATGCACGAAGAGTCACTCTAATTGATCCCTTGATCAGACGGTTACGAGATACGAGGACTTGTGTGTAAAATATAAAACTTGTGGATTTTCTAAAATCATCAGGGTGTTGTTTTCACTTTTCACAGCCAGATTGGCTCCGCCCGCGCAACAGGATGACTCTCGCTATTTGAGGCGGTGTGGCTCAAGGAATCAGGGGCTACTAACTACTCAATGGGCTAGGTGTTCAAGGGGGCGCGTGGGTGATGCAGCTGGCGGCTAGGGTTTCCCCCTAGCAGTCGCCGCCGCCGGAGGGAGCCGCCGCCGCCGACCCCTGCCGCCTCCCTCCCTCTTGGCCTCCGCTCACGCTCCCTCTCCCTCTCGGTTCCTCCGTGGCCTAGCCGCCCGGCGGCAGCGGCCTCGCCGCCGGCCGACCGACTGCCGCCGTCGTGGGCTCTCCGGCGCCTCCTCTTCCCGGCGCCACCTCCACCGGCGTGGAGCAGCAAGGCGAGATCCTCCTCTTCTTTTCTCCGTCTCTTGCGACGTCGGCCTGCACGCTCCGGCGGTGGCTGCCGCGAGCTTTTGGCGGCGTGGAGGCTGATCCAGCGGCATGGTGGCCGGATCCGGCGGCGCCGTGGCCTAGGCCACGCTTGAGGAAACGGGGCAGCGTCCAGCGGCCGGCGCAGCCGCCGCACCACGGCCGGCGTCAGCGCTTCGGCACCGGCGTCCGCGGCAGTGCGGCCACGGCCGGAGGTGGCGGCGTCAGGCGACCGCACGCTGAGGTGCGGCTTTGGTGACGTCGTAGCCCACACATGGCCAAGGCCGGCGGCTGGGCTGCAGTCTGCAGGCAGGCGGCAGGCGTGCGTGGCGGCTCGGTGCGGCTCCCCGGCGTCCATCCCCGGCCTCCCTCCTTGTTCCCTCCCCCATCCTCCTCCACTTCCTCCTACTCCTACCTTCCAACCCCAGCCCTGGTGTCCCCCTCCATCCTCTCTAGCCGCGGTGGCGGCGTGACCTCCTTCTCCGGCCGACGCGAACGGCGTGCCCGGCGGCCTCCCCGTCAGATCCGGCGGCGCGGGTGCTTCCCTTCCCCACCTCGGACGCGCGGCGTGCCGTCCGCCTCTCTTGCTAGACGCGCAGCTCCCTTTCTTCATCCCTGCCATTGCGCGCTGTGGTGGAGCTTGTCGCTGGTCTCCCTCCTCCTTCTTCCTTCTTCCCTCCTCTTGGGCCCGTCTCGGGTGACCGCCCTGGGGGGCCGCTCTGTTGGGGGCCGGATCCATGAGCGGAGGCTCGGATCTGGCGTTGTTGGCAGAGCGGTCGGGCGGTGTGCTCGTGGTTGTGAGTCCGGTGGCCTCGTGGCTCGTGGCTTCGACACGGCTCTCCTCCTTCTTCCCCCTTCCCCTGAGCCCGTATCGGTGGATGCCGCTTGGGGGTCCACTTCGGTAGTGGTCGGAGTGGACAGAGCAAGTGGGCTCCAAGGGCGTGTGTCCAGCGGTTCCTCGGCTCCTCCCATGGTGGCGTGGTGGGCCGTCACTCGTCTTCGGGCGACGCGGCGACCCCTGTCTCTAGCCTGGTCCCATCCTCGCCTCCTTGCCCTCCCCTCCCTGCGAGGTGCTCGGTGGCGTAGGTTGGCACTTTTCAGGTTAGTGGCAGGGTTTGACTTGTGCCTCCTGGGTGGCGTGGCGTATGACTTCCTTCGCTTCCCTTGCGCAGGCCACCAGGTGTGGTGGCCCCTCTCCGGCGACATTGACTGGTGACTTTGTTTCGGCGGCGTCCCCGTTCTCTGCCCCTTGGCCTGGTCCCGTCCCCGCCGTCAAGACTCTCCCTTTCTCCGAGGTGTCGGGTGGTGTGGGCGGCTTCTTCCGCGTCAGGTGGCAGCGTACGTGCTCGCTCTCCGGCTCTGCGTCTTCAGCTGGCGGCTCGGTTCTCCTAGTGCTATCGACCTTCGGCGGACCCTACCTTGTGCGCTAGTAGGACAGGTCTTGGGCGAAAGCCTAGCCCTTTCGGGCTGGTGTTGGCTTCACCTTTGGTGTCGTTCCCTCGTTGGAGGCATCACCTTACGGATCTTCCCTACTCTGGGTGAAAACCCTAGCGGCTCTGCGACGGCGGCGGGTTCTCTGCGTCGCTACCTTGTTGGAGGCGTCGTGGTCGCCGTTTTGCGCCTTGGTTTTCGCTGGGTCTACTGCTGCAGGAGTCGCTCGTCGTTATGTGAGTGTTGGTGGTGTTTCCCCTTCTCCCTCCCTTGTACCTCTCTCCTGTTCGGCCTTTGGCCTTGGTGGCAGCGGTGTGGCTACATTCTTTCCTTCTATTCTGTAGGCGGTGTTCCCGGCAGTGACCGGAGATGTGTCTGGCTTTGGCCAGGGTTGCAGCGGAGTGTTGTGGTTGTACCCCGTGTTGCACGGGTTTTACATTTTTTTTCTCCTGCTATTCAATGAATTAGGACGGCAGTTCTTCTGCCCCTCTTTCAAAAAAATGGGCTAGGTGTTTTATTTTTGAGAAAATTCCCTATATGCAAATGAAAAAGTTTAGGGTAAAAAATATACATACCACTATAAAGTTACCTTTAGACGCATATGCCATCACAAAGTTCTAATCGCAGACGCCATTATAGAGTGAAGAATCGTGCATATATATATGTCATACAAGAATATACTGTATGACAGAGTTTTGGAAGAAATACACAGAAATATATGGTATGAAATACGGTCTGACGAGCGGGCCCCACATGTCATCCTCTCTTCTATTCATCTTCTTCCTCCCTCTCCACTCTCTCTATCTCTTCTCTCCCTCTCTCTCTTCCGGCAGCGGCAGTGCACCAGGGTCCGAGTCCGACGATGCCCGCACGGAGCTCGACTTCATCATCTTCTTGCAGCGCAGCTGCTCCGCATCGCCCTCCTATGACACCCTCTTCTTCTCCGGCGTCGGCTCTGCGTCGCCCAAATTCTGCGCCTCGGAGCCAAGCCGGAGCGCCTCCAGCTTCCTACAGCCCTACCGCGGCAGCCTCCGGACGATGAGCTTCGGTGTCAAGAAGGTCACGTTCTATGACATTCGCCCGCACGGAGCTCCGATAGCACGCGGTCACTGCGGCTGTACATGGAGTTGCCGGCGGATGAGCAAGACGATGGCACGGAGCTCCGACGAGCGCCGTTGAGGGACTTAATTAGGAGGTACCAGACCAAGATCTCACAACGGCTCCAGAGGGTGGCTCCCCGAGCCACCGGCGAGGCAAGAGGGCTCCGTTGCCTGCGCAAGAGCCGGTCGGCGTCAGCGACTGTGCCAGCGTCCAGCTCGACGCCCTTGTAAAACTGCCCTGCAATTCCACCTTGTGTAGCGGCGGTGCCCCTCTTCCACCAGGAAAGTGAGAGGGAGAGAAGAGAGAGGGGAGAGAGAGAGAGAGAGGAAGAAGATGAATAGAAGAGAGGATGACATGTGGGGCCCGCTCGTCAGGCCGTATTTCATACCGTATATTTCTGTGTATTTCTTCCAAAACTCTCTCTCTCAGCCCTAATAATGGCATATATATGCACGATTCTTCACTCTAAAATGGCGTCTGCGATATTAGAGACTCTGTGATGGCATATGCGTTCAAAGGTGACTTTACAGTGGCATGTATGCTTTTTACCCCAAAAGTTTACAATTACCTATCTGCCAGTTGAAATTCTCTCTTCCCTTACATGCCACTGGTTCAAGTTTTCTCTTAACTCAGTACCACTGTTGTTAAGTCCATTAGTTTTAGCCGTTTAAAAAGTTCATTAATATCTAAAATGCCCCTTCGGTTTATAACTTTTAAAAAATCATAACTCCTTCATTTTAACTCCAAATTAAGTAATTCAAAATTTTAAATTTAGATAAAATCATGCTCTACTTGTTATTTAAATATTTGTAACATTTGATATTTTCAGTTTTTGTTCTCATTTTCTATGAGACATGGTAAGTTTGATTAATTTTTAAATAAAATTTACATCTAGAAAGTTTAAATGTTTTACTTTCAAATCTGGTTATACATAATTTTATGAATAGGTAGAAATTTTCCTCATGTTTAATGAATTCTATACTATTTTTATGATTTTTTTCTATTTTATAACGTATTAAAAAGGTAGGAAATTTTTCTCGTGTTTAATGAATTCTATACTATTTTTATGAATTTTTCTATTTTATAACGTATTAAAAAGGTAGGGGCATAATGGTTATTTTGTAACTCCGATGTATTCTTTACCTCTTGAGTGGCACCGAGGGATGAAAAAACTTAAACCGGTGGCATGCAAGGAAAGAGAGAATTTTGAATGGCAGATAGGAAATTATCAACTTTTCCAATGGTATGCAGAGAATTATCTCTTTATTTTTTTTACTGAATTCTCACTAGTAGCAAAGTATGTGTGGATAGGCATATGAGCGGGAGTAAGCATTTTTGTTTAATTAGGTTTAATTTCTGTTGATTAGCTATATACTACTTATTTACCATTTTTTAGTACCTCGTACGTACTGCAAGCTTTCGGATAGAAAATCGCTTGGGAAATAGACGGCTCAAAAGATATCTAGAGAGGGATTAGAGGGATCATAAAGGACAAAATAGGGCCCGTGTCTATATGCTTAATATCTTTTTAGATCGTGCATGCCTAATATATCATAATTATTACAGTACAATGATGTCAAAGATAATTGAGAGATGAATAGGCTCGCTAAGGAATATCTGCAAGAGTTGGTGTATAACGACTTTTTAACAAATTGACAGCACTTTCTTAAGCAACAAATTTCCGGGCAGGAAGCGGTCATCTTTTATATATCCGCCCTTGCAACCTGCAAATTCTTGCATTTTGTAAAAAGTTTTTGGCGGGAAGCCATGAGAATACATTTTTTAATAGTAGTACAATATAAACAACTGCCCATTAATTAAATATTTGACTTTACCATTACGAATTTTCTATAACAATTAATAGATACACGTTTGGTTATTGAAGATGGATGAGCTACATTTGTTTCTAACCAATGATAATTGTATAATTTTTTTGAGCGAAAGGTAATTGTACATGTAACGATGAAAAATTCGGCCGGACCTCTTAATTAAATTCGTGCTTATAATTATATACAGTAACTTCAATTGAAAAGCACATCAGGAACACTGACTGTAAATAATAAGTTTGTGATCAACTGAGATATATGCGTGAAAACATGTCGATTGAGAGAACATTTTCCCAGCGGAAAAGATCCAGACAGTACTATTCGAAGACACTGTGGTCTTAGCTGTTCAACGACATGTGTTACTACTAAATTAGTCGGAACTGTAATCTTTCAATACATAAACTGTGTTGCACGTGGAATAACGAAACAGTATAGATTTGCATAAACAGTGTAAGACGCCAAGCAGTCTCGCTGGTCGGCTTGCGTAGAACGTACGAAACACCGGCAAACATGTATACTCTAACAGATTGTTTCAAATTTTTTTTTTTTAAAAAAAAACACACGTTCCACAGGTCTAGACTACTGAGATACCGTATTAAATAGCATGTTTAGACCCATCAAATCTAAAATATAAAGTAGTAAAGAAAAACAAGCAATATACATCAACAACGGTCACTGTCGAATCTAACTATTGTGCGTGAGCAAAGGTTAAGTGATACCAACACCCAGTCTAATTGTGTCCACCTAACACTCGTCGAGCCACCTAACATTTTGATGTTATATAAATTTATAGGTTTCTCACTATAAACCAATGTCAGTGTTACTACAAACGAAGGCCCCACAAACCTTTTCGATCCGACAAACCTTTTTTTTTTTTTCTAGATCCGCCTCTGCAACATCCAGCTAGCTGCATCACATGCAGACGTAACGTAATTCGATCCGATCGATCGGCACAATTAAACTAAGCGCTAACCATAGAAACGTGCTTAATTTGTACGCGGGATTAGCTAAGCTTGCATGGGAACCAAACAAAACGCGCTCGCCGGCCGTACGCGCCCGGACGGCCCGGGGCCTGGCATGGCCACGACGTGATATGTGTAACGTGGACGCGGCATTGACCGGACAGCCATGGCGCCTCGTCGTTTCCTCTCCCCCGGCGTCACTGCGTCCCTGTCCTCGCCACTGCACAGCCGCAGTGTCTTATTTCTGTAAGCTAGCTTCTGTACAGGGGAGTGTGGACAATGGGTTCTTCAACCCCTAGGATTCTAAAGTACGGAAATAGAAAATGTATATGATTGGATTTCCCGGCATGTTGATTATATATCCCGCGGGATTGAAATCCACAAGAATTGTGGAACCCAGGTGGTCTCTAGCCGAAACTCACAATGGATACCCACTTTGATACACCGTAGGGTTTGGATTTATTCAGTTGAGCCAAAATTTATCATTATAGACTATTTATTATAACACATTTTGTAATAATTTTTTAGAGTTTCATGAGATTTTTCTTAAAGATCTTAAAAAATTATTTTTAGTATTTTGTGCCTTTTGAAAGGCCTCAACTTTTGACCCGACCAAATCAAACCAAAATCCATTGTAATAGGATATTTGATGATAAGAATACAATTGTTCTCCCTATACATCTTTTGTGTTCATCTTTCCGCTCGTTAAGCGCCTCAAAGGCCTGAAAAAACACTCGACAACAATGGTTCATCAACACTAAGATGACTTGGGCTATGAAAGAGTTTGTGCTCGAAGAGTTGGTTTAGTTGGGATCGTTGTCCATCATGGTCATTTCTATAGATAATTGCAGCTAGGGAGACAAGTAATGGTGATATGTGATGGCTCAATGTATGCACAAGGTTAGATAGGTCGTTGGATGAGTAATGGCATGGCCTGTCCATTGAGTTACTATTGGTGTTGGAGACATGTTCGATCGTGATGAGTTGTAACGAGCCACCTAATAATGTATTATTAAGACATAATTTTGTGATTATGGGGTTCAATGCCAGGGTGTACCACCAATAAAAGGCGGCGGCGGTAGGGTTAGAACATGATTGGTTGTGTTGGTGCCTGGATATAGCTAACTTATAACAAAATATTAGTGTTATGGTGCATTGTGCTGGTGTCGTTCATGTGGAGACCATGAACAATCAATCTAAGAGGCGGCAAAGATCAAAGTTCCAACAATCTATATGTCACCATATTCTATACTATACAATGGGAAGAACAAGCGACCAGAAAGTTTGCTTTGAAATTACTCCCTCTGCTCTTTTTTATTTGACGTTTTCGACTTTTAGACACGCCTTTGACTATTCATCTTATTAAAAGAAACCTATGTAAATATCATTTAGTTTGTTGTGATTTGTTTTATCATTAAAGGTACTTTAAATATGACTTATATTTTTGCACGTTAATTTGTACTAAATTTTTTAATAAAACGAATGATCAAAGGCGCGCATGTCCAAAAGTGGAGGTACGACCGATATGGCATGCATGTTCAGTTCCAACAAAATTGATCGTAGCTAGAAAATATCCGAGAAGCACCACTAGTTTCAATTACCCTTAAAATATGGTCTCTTGAATTGAACCCCGTCATCACCACCGCAAATAGTCCTTACGGCGTACACCCTATATATATCTCCATTTAATAATATGCAGTTTTTTCTCTTCATTAATGAAGCGTGTATAATATACTCCTATATATGTACGTTCTGTCGTGCTGCGCTATCCTAGCTATTGGTAGATGAAACACCAATGGTCTCCAGTTTTAGTGGATTAATTCTACTACCAATGGCCGTTGTTTCGATGAATTTGCCATTGTGGTCGCTGAGATAAGGAACAGGCATACTTCGAACATTACCCCGCGGCCCGCGCCTTCATTTAGTTCAGGTATCAAGTAGTACATACTATTAGATTTCGGTATAGACGTTCATGGTATAACCGTATAAGTGGTATCACCGCACGTTGACCCCCAAAGATCACACGTATTAATGCCTCCGACACA
Organism: Raddia guianensis; assembly: GCA_036346415.1. Taxonomy (NCBI): domain Eukaryota; kingdom Viridiplantae; phylum Streptophyta; class Magnoliopsida; order Poales; family Poaceae; genus Raddia; species Raddia guianensis. The sequence continues at coordinate 12,132,395 of CM070539.1, forward strand.
TTTTCTAATCTCCTCGATAATATTTTATAAATTGATGGCTAAGATATGAAAGACGTTTGACTATGTGTTGTACCGAGTTACCGTTTTGGTGGGAATTCGATGTCGCCCAGGCTGCCAACCCAAAAGCGAGCCTTTTCATTATTGCCATCGACACCATTTGGTATCTCTGGCTCGAGCGCAACAACCGTGTTTTTCGCTCGTCCGAACGACCTCCGGTTGTTGTCCTTCAACAACTTCTAGATGACCTGTGTCTATAAGCAACCGCAAGAGCACATTTTGTAATCTCTTAATTATTTGCGCTCTCTTTTGATCAATACATGACAGCTCTTCCGTCCTTTGCTAACAAAAAACTATGTGTTATACACCATTCTCATTGCAATACATCCGATAATTGTTCATATTTCATGGTATCAAGACGTAGGTTTTCCTACGCCCACCTTTCGCAAACCCTAGCCACCGCCATGTCTTCTTCCCAAGACGGCCGACCCCAGTAGCGCATCCGGCGTCATCCTCTCCTCCACCTCGTTGGCTTCTCTCCATGCCGATGCCATCTCTAGCGGCGCTCCTCTATTGCCAGCACCGCCGCCTCTCTTGGTTGTCTCTCCATCGCTGATTCGATCGCCTCCTCGTCATCCAAATCCCCCGCAAGATCACGTACTCCTCGTGTCGTCCATTGCTCAGATAGCCACGTCGCCGACGGACAACCCATTGCTGCGTGCACCGCTGCTACAAAGGCCACCACTGCTTAGGCGTGGCTGCCCAAGCTCTTGCGGCGCTCCCGACTGAGGTGCAACACCTAGTTGCGAGTGCCCTTGCCCCCGTCTGAGATGCAGCATCTCACCGCCGGTTCCTCTGACATGGCCATCGATCTCAACACGTCTACCGACCGTCTCACGCCCGACCACGTCGGCCTCAGCCATGGCGGTGTGCACCCCCGTCTAGCGGACTTGCGTCCTCCTTGGACGCACTGCTGGATCTGCGTGGCACCTATGGCCTTGGCATCATCCATGATGCAGTGGGCTTTGACACTCCCGCCCACGGCACGGCGGGCCTTGGCCTCGGCGCGCCTGTCCACGGTGCGAGCAACCTCAGCGTGCCCGGCCACAACGCTGCTTGTTTTGGCCTTGTCGGTGCGTCCCACGACAGACTCATCCACGGTGCGTGCCACGACGCAACAGGCCTCGGCCTTGGCTCGCCCGGTGCGCCCTTTCTTGGTGGCACGAGCATGCCTGGTCATGGCCCCGGCTCCAATTTATGTAGCACAGCCCTCGGCCATGTTCTTGGTGCTACCAGTTACTTCCCGATGCCCTCCCTAGCCTCGGTCCACTGGTTGGACCTTCCCTCTTGGCCTTGGCATGATTGGACATGGTGCCTCGACCATCCCCTACAATGTTGGTTCTGTCGTTGCTCTAGCACCGGCATATGCACCTTCAGGTGATGCCACAGTCGAGTTAGGGGCTAGGGCACGCCGGGCAACTGCGTTATCGACGCACCCCTCCTCAACATGTTCTTCATCCACACACTCGTTGTCCCCGCGTAATTCTTATTTACCTCCACCGCCAGCGACTCACTGTCTTACTCATCCTCCCGCACTACTGCATTGGACCATATATTGGTCAAAGACGGCAAGAACAGAGGTAGCGACAGCACCGGTGAGAGTCACCAACGCCTTGCGTAGCTAGACACGCAAGCAGAGCGATGTGTTCCTCTGCTTCAACAACAAGGACGCCTTCTGAACGGCTAAATTAAAGGAGATTTCCTGTAGCATGGAGAGTTCCAGCCACCGATTCCTATGGGCAGTGAGGAGCCCAGCGAAGGAATAGGACAATTCCCCCGAGGCTAGAGCTATAGACTTGGAGCGGCGAGTGGCAATGGCTACCGAGTGGAGGGAGGAGAAAGGAGGAGAGGGGACCGCTGGAAGGAGAGGGAGTATAGGGAGGAGCAGGATGCAGAGAGGTAGAAGCGATGGAGAGAGGTCGACATTTGGGCCCGCTAAAGTGTTTGTGTTTGACTTGACTGTAGGACCATGTGTGACGTCACCGTGGCAATTAATACCACTCTCCAAAACCGCCTAAGGGCTAAGGGGGTACTTGTGATGGTATTAAAAGATTGTAATATATAGAATACCCAGTTTCGTAGTTAAGACGATTATGTAGATGAAGCATGATAGTTTAGGTTGTAAAATAGACTTTTTCTACCGAGTAATAGAGGTTTGTTCTTAAAAAAACACTTCTTACTTTTCTCTTTTCAAATAAAGAGAGTACATAATTTCCAACACATCCTGGTTTATCACGCCATCCTTGTAGCACACCTCTGGGATTACAAGAAAGCAAGATAAAATATCCCCCTATGTTAACATATACTGTATTGAAGTATATTGAATTTTTTCTATGAGAAAGGATAGCGATAGGCTTCGAACTACTCCCTCCATCCTGAAATAGTTGTCGTTTTAGACATGTCCTAAGTCAATGTTTTGAAATTTTATCTATAAAATACTTCTAAATCATTTAGATTTGAAGCACAAAATTCATATAGATGAATTCGTTTCGAATAGAACTTTCATAAAAGTATAATTTTAATGCATGTTAAAATTAAATTACAATAGTTTTTAGTGATCAAAATTGCATTCCAAAGACCGTATCAATGTTCAAAACGACAACCATTTCATAACGGAGGGAGTACCATGCATACACCCTATGTCCAATAAAATTCTCAAGAATCTAGCTAGCTAGGGGTTCTAGAAGCTGTCACACAAGTAGTCAAGTCAGTCACAAACGCCAATTGAATGACACGACAGGAACATATATACAACGGTTGCATATATAATGACCGACCCGTGGTTTCGCTGCAGATCAGGCTAGACCACCCCTCACTGCAGCTGATGTTGATCTCATCGCATGCACTCTACGTCCTACTGTTACTTGCCTGCCACCTGTACTGCCGATGGATCGATCACTCGCAGCTACCAATAATATATGTACAAACTTTAACCGGAAACGCTAAGTATAATTAGCGACTTTGAGAGCAATAAATTTCTCCCCCTGTCATCCCTGCCATTATTATCGAGTCCTCTCCTATTATTTATATCGAAATCAAGGAATTCTTTTTACTGGACCCTGGACGTTAATTATTTGCAAGGGTCATAGATACCATCAGGCCACACACACATATGTATGTATGTATGTATGTATGTATGTATGTACAAACAAGCTTATAGTTTCTCTTATAAATTCTCTTTTCTACTTCATCTAATAATGAACAAAACAATTTTTTCGGAAAATCTAAAGAATAATCATATAATTGGCGGTAATATATGGGTCGATTAAAAAAACCAGATTGTAACATGTGCACAGCAGTCCATGCGACTATATGCCGGTCCCTGCTTGAAACGAGTGCATAAAAAGTGGTTGAATGATTGTAACGTGTCTATTTAATCGGAGCACCCATGTCCTAATAACACCAACTTTTCATTAGATCTAGCTAGTGATTTTTTGTTTGTCCTTGTTACATGATAGGGTTGGACAAGAGCAAGTGTCTGGATCCTGTTCATAGTGTTATCATAATATTGCGTTACAAGTTCCGTGGCTGGGGACAAACCAAGTACCGTACATACGTACAGTACTACGATTTCACGTGTTGTTAACCATGTCAGCGTCGTTTCATGACGCCCGGCCGGGTCAGAGAGGGCTGGACTGGTTGTGTAACTCGGAGAGTAACAGGTCAAGCAAGCTAGGGCGCTGGGCGTATGCATGGACGGCTTGGATTTTTCCAGGGAGACATGTAGGCATGCCCGCGTAGTCGTCCTGCCTCGACCACGTACTTGCCTGTCGTGCTCAGGTTAAGATATTTGTCGAGAGTTGCATGTATCACAATTCATGATCATACACGCACCTAAATTTGGCTGTTTACATCTCGGATGCAGGGACCTAAACTATATTATGTTATTAAAACATCGAGAAATCATTGTCGTAGAATTACCGTTTAACCGAAGAGGATGATTGATGCTATAGCTCCGTGGATCAGAGAGATAGTGGTAGACTGTTAATTATATAGCTCAACAATGTGTAGGTACGAGAGAAACATTCTAGAAGTTCGATGTATCACGTACATTGACATTGCATTGCATGCAAGTACGTACATATACTGATGGTAGTGATGGGCCATTACTCAAGAAATATATGTAACAACCACCCTCATATGTGGTTATATGTAGCCATAAAAAAGACAAATCAAAGGAACGAAAATTCGGAGGCTAGAGTGCCAAGTTCACCAAAAGCAGATTAAAGACAATGATAGAGAGAGGTCATAAGCTAGCTAGCTAGCCAACGCTGCTGGGCTATTCACAAGTCAAAAGGAGAGAGAATATGGATTAGTACTAACTACAGGTTCCACAAGAGCGTACCATAGCCGGACGCCACGATGCCGTCCGGCTGCGCCCAGACCTGTTCCGGCTCGAGCCCGAGCCCGAGCCCGAACCCGGCCACGCCCAGGCCCAGCTCGTCGTGAGAAGGATTGCCGGCGTGGTCCAGCCACGCGGCCGGCTGCTCGTACCACGGCTCGGCGGCACCGAAGCCGAACACGAGCTCCGCCGCGATGTCCTCGTCGATGGCCGGCAGCTCGAGGATCTCCTCCAGCTCGTCGTCGACCTGCCCGTACATCTGCCCCGGCGGCAGGCAAGCGGCCGGCGCGGCGGCGGTCGCCGCCGCCGGCATTGGCGCCGCCGGGCTGGCGCAGTCCATGGCCGCGGCGCGCGGCGGCGGCCTGCACGTCGCGGGGCGCGGAGGAGGCCGGCCGCGGAGCGACGCGGCCATCTCCGGGAAGTTGAGCACCGCCGCGGGGCCCTTGACGACGAGCGCCGCGGCGTCGTGCGCGCGCGCCGCCATCTCCGGCGTCGGGAAGGTGCCAAGCCAGATGCGCGACTTCTTGCGCGGCTCCCTGATCTCGGACACCCACTTCCCCCACGCCCGCATCCGCACGCCGCGGTACGTCGGATGCCTCCCGCCGCCTCCATTGCCGCCCCCGCCGCCCCTCCCGCGCTTCTCCGCCCCGCCGTGAATCTGCCTCGCCGCCGCCTCCGTCGGAGATGGCGGCGGCGAGGCGGCGGACGACGACGCCGGGCTGGCGACCTCGAAGTCCGGCATTGCCACGCGACGCGACGCTGTGGTGCCGTGCGAGCTAGCAGCTACACGTTGGTCGTGCGAGACCGAGTCGCGGAGTTGGATGTTGCGAGGGAAGCTCAAGGGGAGTTTAGTAGTGGTTGGTGGGAGCGTGATGACGCTGACTGCTCAACGAACGCTACTCGTCTCTCTCTCTCAGCCTCTCAGGACGTCCTTGTCGCAGGCGTCGTCGTCACCAACGCTCCCTCCCTTTCTCTTTCTAGATCTCTCTCTCTTCCTCTCTCTTGTGTCTGTCTATCTGATATTCTGATGGGCTCCGAATTCATGCATTGCCGTTGGGCGCCATGACCGGAGTGACGAGCGTTCCGGGGGAAGAACGCTAGCAAGCTACCTAGTGCAACGGATAATTTCTCAACGATACCGTTGCGATAAACAGGTGGATTGCTAATGAATATCAACTAATATATGGTGTAATTTACATTGGTGTTTTGGGGTAATGGGTGCATTTTGCAATGATAGCTCATTAATCATTATTGGCTACAAAATTTTGAAGAAATAAATGAGTTAATTTAGTCTCATGCTGGCAGGATACATGCATGAGGGAATTGGATGGTTTCATAGAGCCGTCATGGAGCTTGTTGCAAGATAACCGTACAGAACTGTGACATGCAGATACAGTATCAGTTATGCAAATAGTTCCCAGATTATTAATGTTTTTTAATGTTTTTTGTGATTTAAATTTCATTTCAAATTTCTTTGAGTTTTTATGATATCTAGTTAAATAATGCGAATGTCATGTTGATTAAATGTATTTTGCAATGTTTTTTGTTATGTTACAATCGAATAATATACGTCAGCGTAGATTTTAAATAATGTTTGAATTTAAATATTTAATTTTGAATAGTTAAAAGTTTAATTTTTTATCGGATGAGGTTATCGATTAGTGTGCTAAGCCATACACAACTGTAACCTTATTAGTAAAAATAAGTTAAATTCAAACGCGTGTTTATTGATCATCGAAACGCATGAAATATTAAAATTTCACTCCAAATTCTCCGAAAAGCTTCCATTTACAAATTAGTCACCGCACGGTAACCTTTAAAAATTTTGATTTTTTTCCTATACTTGTAATTTTATGTAGAAAACAGCATGGAGTGGTCTATTCATTTGAAATGATTTATTTGAAATTTTAAATTTGAAATTTGAAATTTGAAATTTGAAATTTGAAATTAGAGTTGTTTGACCGATTAAGCTCTTGGGGGGGGGGGGTGTTGCACTCAAAACTACCGGTTCTCTCGACGGCCACGTCTAAAGCCGTCGATACAGAACGGCTACATCAACGGTAGTCAACAGTTGCCCTCGGCAGAGATAGTCTCGACGGGTTTGGACGTGGTCGTCGACACAATCTCCCCGACGACTGTATCGATGGTTGGGCTCTGTGCCGTCGATACAGATTAGGAGGCACAGTCTCGACGGCTTAGCCATGCTGTCGAGACTAAGCCCGGGCAAGAGCTGTCTCGACAGCCTATATAAGACCGTTCAGAGAGCAGCATTGGATTCTCCCGTTACGGCCACAGTCTCAACGGCTTAGCCTTGGCCGTCGAGACTGCGACGGTTTAGATCTCGCATAAGGGCTCGGGACGTGGAATTTTTGTCAAGTCTCGAGCCCTTTGCCTCCTAGCCAAATGGAGGCGCGTGGAAGCACTTCGATTAGAAACATCCGGATTTTGCAGCTGATCCGAAAAATGTGCGTTTAGCAATTGCCACCGATGGGTTCACCCCTTTCAATATGATTGCTGCATCGTATTCCTGTTGGCTTGTGTTCACTATGCCTATTAACCTTCCGCCGTCACTTTTATTGAAAGAGGAGTTCATGTTTCTATCACTCATCGTGCCTGGTCCAAAGAATCCTAGAAAAAAATCTGGATTTTTTCAAGAGACCTTTGGTCGAAGAAAGAAGTTCTCAAGTGGTTCGAAGGACAGCTAAAGTTCCCCGATGGATACGCATCTAATATTGGTCGTGGTGTCAACATTGCTCAAGGGAAGATACACAGAATGAAAAGTCACGACTATCACATTTTCATAAGTGATCTCATACCTGTCGTGTTTCGTGGGTATGAACCTAAAGACGTATGGAGAGCTCTTGTGGAATTGAGTTTTTCTATTGAAAACTGTGTGCTAAAGAGATAAAGCGGTCTGAGACGGTTAAGCTCGAAGAGGATATTGTGGTGCTTGTGTGTAAACTTGAGAAGATATATGTTCCTGGGTTTTTAACCCAACGAAGTATCTATTGATTCATTTGCCCACCGAAGCTAGATTGGGAGGTCCCGTTCAGTACACAATCAACAGTTGTGTACTGTGTTACGGGGAAGATGGTACGGAGTACTACGGTATCATAGAGGAAATAATTGAACTAGTATTCAAAGGAAGTATGGAACTATCGGTTGTTCTCTTTCATTGCATTTGGTTTGATCCTAAAGGGGTTAGACGTCGACCAGAGTTAGGTTTGGTGGAGGTTAATCACACGTCAAGATTACAAGGGTATGATCCATTCATACTTCCCAACCAGACGGAGCAAGTGTACTATCTGTCTTATCCATATCGCAAAACAATGAAAGGTAGTACTAAACGCCACGAGGAAGATCTTCGGTCATGGTGGGTTGTGTACAAAGTTCGAAGACCTAGAAGGTTGGCTACACCGACGTCCGATGATTATCATCAGCCAACACAAGAGCAACATTTGAATGGGAATGTTGTGATTGATGTTGGAAATGTACTAGATAACCTAGTAGCCACAATAGATGATGTCATAAATGAAGAAATAAATCCATCCAATCAGCAAGCACAACAAGCACCGCAAGCATCGCAAGCACAACAAGAAGGGCTTATCGATGATTTTCTCGATGTAGATGATACATACTTCTAATTCAATGGTATTCATAATGGTTAATATTTGCCTTTTAATTTCTTTTCTTATTTTTAATAATATGTGGACTAACATTTACTTTAATATGCAGTATGCCACAACGACAGTTCAGGAGGAGCGCCTCGCAGGACGAGGGCGACGACCGTGATCTCAAGGGTGGCCAGGAGGGCACTCCTGAGTCTGGACAGGAGAGTACGCCAGATTAGGATGAGCTGGCACTGACACAGGAGTCTGGGACCGGAGAGGGCTCTAGTCAGGCTGGGAGCTCTAGGGCGGTGGGAGGGGCACAACAAGTTGCCCAAGGCGGCGAGATATGCTCATCAGCGTATTGTTATTGAGCCGGATGGCGATAGGTAATTTCGATGATTTTATTGTAATTCTTTAATTCACTGTCAATTAAATTAACTAACTAACTTTTATTCTTTATAGCAACTTTTTCAATGTCCACCACAATAAATATGATACCCAGCCAGGTAACGCACTAGGCATCCTCGTCCGCCAGTACTACCCTGGTATGATCGGTGAGGAGGGGGCACAGCATCCCGCTTATTCTTGGGATGACTACAAGGTGGCACCGCACGGTGATAGCACCGCCGCCGAGCAGATAAGACGGGAGTTCTGGGTGCGTGATAACTTATCTGTTTTTCATTTGTGGCAGCACAGCCACCGCTTAGTCTTGCTTCATTTGTTTTTAGCTTAGTGCCGCCCTCGTCCGGGCTTGGAGGAGGCTGACATCGATTCTGCCATGGATAGGAACGCAAAGCAGAAGGTGCAGGATATGATGTCCAGTGCACGGGTCACCGCTGTTCAAGATTTTCACAGGTATTCACTTATTGCATCAGATGTTTTCGGTGCAAATGTTTTCAACACTTGATTATTTATGTTTTGTCTGGTTAGGATTGTGAAGGGCGAGAAGATTACTCAGGCCAATGCGCGCAAGCTAAGCTGTACCTGCATGCTCAAGAGTAAGTGCAGGTTCGACTGGACTAGGTGTCGAACGCTCCGGATGCCTGGGAGGCCCTGTCGCAGCACTGGGCCAGCGAGGCGTTCATGGAAAAGTCAATGATGGCCAAGAAGAACCGGGCAGCTATGACGAGCAAAACTACGACAGGGAAGTCGTCGTTCGCACAGCTGAGGAAAAGGATGGTGATGTATCTTTTTTACTATTTTGAACTTCACTTTTCGTGATAACAAATATATCAACACTACTTGTACGATGCAGGGCGCCACGACCGGCCAGCTTCCGTCTTGGCTGTCCGTGTTCCGGATAGGCCACTCCTCCCAGAACAAAGATGGCTCATTCGAACCGGTGGACCATGTAGCTGCACAGCGAGAGGTACGTACTTGTTCATCAACTTCTGCTTCTTACACATTAATACAATATAATTCATCTTCACTTCAATGCAAGCACGCTACAAAGAGGCGTATGCTGAGAAGCATGGGCAAGATAAGGACCCAGAGGAGGAGCCACTTGACCCAATAGTCATACACCAGGCTATGGGTGGGAAGGCCCATGGGAGGCTAGCGCTCGGACAGGACAACTTGAGGTAGCATATTGTCTTATTTATATACGAGTTAGCTCAGGTGATATTTTGTAACTAGTGACACCGCTTTGTTGCAGGTCGGAGGATTACATGCTAGAGGTGCGAGCTTCCCACTCGCAAACGGAGAGCCGACGCGTCTTCGAGGCACGGATGGAGAGGGAGAGGCAGCGGGACAGGGTGGAGAGGGACAAGCTGATGGAGGAGAATAGGCAGCTGATGCAGGCGATGAGGGAGAGCCTGAGGAGCCACGAGCCCACGAGGAAGCAAGGCAGAGGCAGGAGGCGGAGATGGCGAGGCAGCGAGCGGAGTTCGAGCAGAGGTTCGCCTATCTGGAGTCTCTCTCGCGACTGAGCGGGGTAATTAAACCTATAATATCCATCCACATATCGTTTATTGCAATTAAATGCATAAGTTAGTCGTAAATAAAATTTTAGGCTGGCCCGAGTGGTACCGCTGGTGGTTTGGTCTTCTATGGGGGTCCGCCACCGTTTCGAGGTGGATACGGGACACCGGCTCCCTACATGACCTACGACGCGCACACTGCTCCACCTGGTGACTACGTGGGCCCACCTCGCTCACAGGGTGACTTGCCGTACGTTACGGAGACGGCAAGTTATTAACTCAAGTTCATGTTGCAAACCGTTTATAAATGACGAACTCATTAACATATGTGTTATATATGCAGGGTTCCGGTTCAGCGGCTCTCGGTGAACTTCACGGCACGGAGGGAGGTGACACATCAGCGAGCCAGGAGGGTCCCACCTAGGTTACCGACCTCTTCGCGAGTGCCCCGCCGATGTTCACCCAGCCGTCCAATCCCCCCCCGTTAAGCGAACCCCGGCCGAGCGATCCTGATCACCAGCTTGCTAGGTTTATTACATTCAGTTTGAATTTGGACTTCGATGTGTTTGGTGATGAACTTGGATGTGTTATGTGTGGGGATGAAATTATGTTCATATTTGTGCATGTCTATATTGCATGCTTTTGATGAATGCTCATAAATTGAGGTCGCTTATATGCGACGTGGGTATATGTGAATTGCGGGGAGTTTGGGTTTGCAGGTGCGACTGCAGCTGTTGTTGGGAGCAGCGGTGGCAGCCGCGAAAATTTGGGATTTTTTTTTGGTTTTTTAAAATATTTTTTCTGTATTGTTGCTGTGTCGACGGCCAATAAAAGGTCGTCGAGACTACACCCCTGTCCTGTATGACGTCACCAGTGATAGTGTCGATGGTTGTGATGTCACCGTCGAGACTGTTTTCCTGTGCCACGTCACCAGCAACGTGTCTAGGTGGGACCCACTTACTTTGTATCGACGGCTAGTTTAGAGCCGTCGATACTACGCCGCGCTTACGGCAAACGGCGTCTGATGTATCTGTGTCGACGGCTCTAACGTTAGCCGTCGAGACTGTTACTGTCGATGGCCAGGCCATCGAGACAATCACCCTCTCTCGACGAAGCGTCCTCGATGGCTATGTCTCGACGGCTGGCCGTCGAGACTAAGTTATCTCGACGGTTTTATTAGTTTTCTCGACGGCTTAAACCGTCGAGACTGTGGCAGTCTCCTGTAGTGGTTGGATCTTTTATGTGTCTTAAGAGGTGTCTGATCTATGTACGATTTAGAAAATCTAGCGAGAGTTAAATAAATCTTAGTCAACTGGTGTCAAGCCGATCCCGGGCGTAATTTATGAATTCTTAGCTTCTTTGTAAGAAAATCTTTTATAAACATATCTGGTGGTTTTGAGCAAAAGATTATAATAAAAAGTGTCGATTTGGTCACTCAGCTATGTCCGCTGAACCACTTTGGTCCCTAAACCTCAATATCAAACTTGTGAGGTCCCTCATGTAGCAAAACCGGACCAAACTAGTCCAAATTAGTCCTTTGACTAGATCAATGGACGGTTTTAGGGTTTTTTTTTTGCTTTTATGCCATACATGTAGGATTTTTGCTGACATGATGGCCACATGGCATACATCTCATTACCTTATCTTTCAATTTTTCTCTCTAATCTCTCCTTTTTTTTAAGAAATCGAGTGATTTTTTTTGGAAGAGTAGAGAGTTGAGGGGATTAATAACGAGGCAATGACGTACGTGGCAGTCCATGTGTTCACCATATATGCTAAAATTGCATGTGTGGGCGCCATGTTGGCAAGACAATCATAATACCGCTGTTTTGACCGGTAAAAGGATCAGTCAAGCCCAGTTTTGCTACGTGAGGAACCTCACAAGTCCAGTATTGAAGTTCAGGAATCAAAGTGGTCTAGCGAGCATAATTGAGGAACCAAATCGGTACTTTTTCCAAGATTATATATAAGATGTCTCTCTCTCTCTCTCTGAGACAAAAGGTATCTGAATGCCGACGACCACCATGGCCCAGCGGCGTGACCACACCGGAGCGCGGAGGAGACGCCCTGCCCAGCCACGGCCGCGCTCGGTTTGGCTCCGGCGTGGCTCTGGGACGTGAGAAACCGTATGTGTTTTCTACCTGGCTTTGCGTTCAGGTTCAAGAGGTGGAACCCCGAGATAGACGTCATACATTTCCTGAAGAACTTCTGGGGCTGTTTCAATCAGCACGAAAAGATAATCTCAGATGGAACAACAACATCCAACTGTTCATCCAGCCTGGATAAATATGGTAAATTTCAGTGATGGCGATCGAAAAGTTGCGAACTATTCTTGAACTGTGCCAACATATATGGCCCGTACGTAGTTACAGGCTTCGGCCATACGAGAGCACAATTCTGGACCATGCTTGCAATCCGTCTCGTGCATGCGCACGGACAACGACATTGCTTTATCATTTGATGCATATGCTACTGCTAGTACGTACATGGCAAATGCTTTGGGAAGAATCAACTGTTGATCCTATGGAACAGCTTGTTGGTCTGTACTTTCTTAGCTACTCCCTCTATTCTTCCCTCTAAATTTCCTTCATATTTTACACTACACTCTAAAATATTTCTTCCCTCCATCAGACACTCTATCCAAAGTTACAGTGTTTTGAAGTCATTGCTACGGATGAACTTATCAACTATCTAACAATTCCAGGATGATCCTCATATAAAGCCAAGTACTTTGACTTCTCGATCTCATTTCTCAAAAATCCTGTAAAAAAGCCAAGCACTTTGACTCTTGAATCCCATTTTTAAAAATCTTGTAGTTGCTTCTCAAAACTATTGAAAGCGTTGAAATATATATTTTCTTAGATAAATGTATTGAAATATATTGCCTGCTTTTCTCCACTAGTTTTTGGTTGGTGCATACAATTCTATAATTGTTTTTTAAAAAATTGAAAAACCTCTAATGAGAAGAATAATTTGTTTACAATATGCAATCTTATTGATCTTGATATATCTTTAATATAGTCAATTTGTGTAAGTGTAACATAGAATATATGTTAACAACTCTATCTCCTTAGATATATGTACATCTTTATATCCGGCACCACCGTTGTTGTTATCTTGATCTCTACCTTTTTGTTAATATATATATAATTTGTTTACTATTTGTTTCATATTTTTGAAAATCGACCATCCAATTAGTCGTGGTGCGTTCAAAAAAGCTGATTTTCGAACATAAGAAACAAATAGTAAAAAAATTCAAAAAAATATGAAACTTGGTCACTGACAACATTTTAGTGAGACGAACAAGATCAACAGTTCGGATCGGTTGTTAGGCGTCTCGAATTTTAAAACCACTCGAGTATGCGGAGAGATCCGTACTCGAGAAATCATAGCCATCCTCTATATATATATATATATATATATATATATATATATATATATATATATATATATATATATATATATATATATATATATATATAGAGAATGCTAGCGTGCACCCAGCACGGATCTCTCGTGCTCCCAACTTGTTTTCAAATTGAGATGTCTAACAAGCGATTCAACCGTTGATCATGTTAAATCTCACTAAATGTAACAATACCAAGTTTCGTATTTTTGAATTTATTACTATTTGTTTTCTATTTTAAAAATCAGCCTTCCCATTAGTCGTGGTGCGTCCAAAAAAGCTGATTTTTGAAAATAGGAAACAAATAGTAAATAAATTCAAAAAATACTGAAACTTGGTTAGAGCATCCCATCACACCCCCAAAATGGCTTCTATTTCAAAAATTTTCAAATGCATTAGGAGGAATTTGGTCCATGTGAGTAGCAGTTTGCCTTCAGTGGCGATTCTTTATGGACATCAGTGGCGATGCAGGAAAATTTGAAGGCCTCACGGGGATGCTCTTCTTGGCTACATTTCAATGAGACGAACAAGATCAGCGGTTCGGATCAGGTTGTTAGGCATCTCGGATTTGAAAACGTTGGGAGCACGGAGAGCTCCGTGCTCTGGGTGCTGCGCTAGCATCTCTCTCTCTCTCTCTCTCTCTCTCTCTCTCTCTCTCTCTCTCTGCACCCGAGCACGGATCTCTCCGTGCTCCCAACTCGTTTTCGAAATCCGAGATGTCTAACAACTGATCCGAACCGTTGATCTTGTTCATCTCACTGAAATGTAGCCAGTGACCAAGTTTCGTATTTTTTTGAATTTATTTACTATTTGTTTCATATTTTCAAAAATCAGCCTTCCAATTAGTCGTGGTGCGTCCAAAAAAGCTGATTTTTGAAAATAGGAAACAAATAGTAAATAAATTCAAAAAAATACGAAACTTGGTCACTGGCTACATTTCAGTGAGACGAACAAAATCAACGGTTCGGATCAGTTGTTAAACATCTCGGATTTCGAAAACGCGTTGGGAGCACGGAGAGATCTGTGCTCCCGGGTGCACACTAGCATTCCTCTATATATATATAGAGAGAGAGAGAGAGAGAGGGAGAAAGAGATTTGCTAGCATGACCTTGAGTGTACGGATCCCTCCGTGAACTTCGACGGGTTTTTGAAATTCGAGAACTTTAGTGATCGATCCAAACCGTTGATCTTGTTCGGATCAGTTGTTAGGCATCTCGAATTTCAAAAACCCGTCGAAGTTCACGGAGGCTCCGTACACTTGAGTGTACACTAGCAGAGCGCGGATCCTCTCCGTGCTCCCAACGCGTTTTTGAAATCCGAGATGCTAACAAGCGATCGAGCATTGATCTTGTTCTCATCGAAATGTAGCCCGGTGACCAAGTTTCAGTATTTTTTGAATTTATTTACTATTTGTTTTCTATTTTCAAAAATCAGCTTTTTTGGACGCACCACGACTAATTGGAAGGCTGATTTTTGAAAATAGGAAACAAATAGTAAATAAATTTTAAAAAATATGAAACCAAGTCACTGGCTACATTTCAGTGAGACGAATAAGATCAACAGATTGGATCAGTTGTTAGGCATCTCGGATTTCGAAAACGTTGGAAGCACGGATCTCTCCGTGCTGCAGCATCTGCTAGCATTCTCTATATATATATATATATATATATATATATATATATATATATATATATATAGAGTTGAAATTTAAATTGAATATGGGTTTGAAACCCTCCGTCGACCATTTTTTAAAAATCATGACCAAAATTTTCGATCCGAACCGTTCATATTCTTCATCTTATTGAATTCTCACCCCATGCAAAATTTTACATTTTTAGAATTTTTTACTATTTATTTCCTATTTTCAAAAATCAGCCTTCCAATTAGTTGTAGTGCGTCCCAAAAGCTGATTTTGGAAAATAGAAATAAATAGTAAAAATTCTAAAAATGTAAAATTTTGCATGGGTGAGAATTCAATAAGATGAAGAATATGAACGGTTCGGATCGAAAATTTTGATCACGGTTTTTCAAAACGGTAAAAGCCGACGGAGGGGATCCACACCATGGTATTACCAAATTTCAACTCTATATATATATATATATATATATATATATATATATATATATATATATATATATATTGGTTCTATCATGACTCATTGTGCAAACGCGTCTCCAACACCAAGCTCTCCTTTACCTCGATGCATGTTGAATGCATTATATTCTATTTAACAATAGAATAGATAGATAGATATGCTACCAGTTTTATTAGTTTTTATGGACTTATTTTTATATACTTTTTATTTTAATTTTAGTGCCTTTATATGTGCCCTTTTTCTATTGTTATGGCTTACATTTTATATTATATTGTTCATTTTTTCATTCTAGTACAATACATGTAACTCCTTTTCTGGTTTTCTTAATTAGAGTGGACTCCTTTTGTTTTATTTTCATTCAGAATTTTTAGTTTTCTAGTTGACATGACTCTTCCATTTAATATAAACCATTATAATCTGGTCACTTTAATTGATGATGATCTTTTTTCTCTCAATAATAGAATTTTAAAGTTGGTAAGTGTTATTCTCAAGTGTCATAGTTAATATGTACATTGTTTAATATGTTTTATTTCATTTTTAATTATTTTAATATAGTAGATATGGACTATTACCTTGTCTTGATATAGATTATTTTCTATTTTTCTAAATTCATGTTTTTATGGTATTTGATGTATGCGGACTCTTTTTAGTTTCCTAATTGATAAGAACAATCTTTTTGTTTATATGGACATTGTATATAGTTTCATTGTTGACATAGATTCTTTTTCTATTATTTGATTACAAATTTGTTTTTATTTTTAGTCAATATTGATTTCCTTTCTAGTTTTTAGTGATATGGACTTTTTATTTTAGATTATGAATTTTTTATTTTTATATTTTTAATTACAATTGATATGGACTTTTTCATATTATTTTTATTTTTATTTTGTGTTATTTTAATTTTTATTATAGTTCATGTGAACGTCTTTTTAGTTTCATAGCTGACTTGGATTTTCATTTCTATTCTGAATTTATTTTTATTTTTAGTTCAGATTTATTCTTATGTTATGTAATCAACTATATTATTTTTGAGGGCCTTATGTTATGTACTAGTCTCTGGATCAATAGGATAGTGCTTATGATTACATAGTTGTTTCATTGCATACAAGTGGAAGTTTTACACAAACATTTCCAATTTTATTCTCAAAGGCTAATAAGCTCATGAAAGAGACGACCGTCCAAATAATGTTAACGTAATCAGGAAACATCAGAAGGTTAATGACCGTGAAAGCGACAAAGCTACAAAAGTGAACAATAGCAACTATATAATCTTGCAAACAATGAGCAACACCCTAAACCTCTTCCTAGTCCATGAACACGTATGAGGTCTCCGTCTTCATGTTACTCGTAGCCTTCTTGGTCATTCTTTCCATCTAAAAGAGTGTTTGTGTGCAAGAGTAAGTGCACAGTCAAACCACACTTATGTGTTAACACCCAACCTAATGCATTTAGTGATAAAGGTTTGAAGGGAAGGCTTGATTCTTTTAATTGTGTAAAGCCAATTTTATAAAACAAGACATATGACTTAGTGTTTACCAAAATTCTGCAAAAAATCAGGCTATAGAGATTATTTCAATGGTATCAATTCTCAACAACATAACCATCCCAATCCAAATTCCATCACAAACTTCCAACATATCCCTAAACACCCGCCTACGTAGTGCTTACCACCCTAGCTGGCTGACGTTCAGGTAGTGTGTATCCGTTGACGCCGAAAAGGATAGATATCGGTGTCAACGCCGCAGGCTTAAGATTAGAACCCCGACAATACCAAAAATCGGGTTTGCGGGCTTGCCATCTGATTTGTCCATATAATTGGCAAGTTGATATAGATTCCACCGGTTGAGCTGTAGATCAAATAGCCAATGGTTCAGTGTAGTTGACCTTGTGCAGTCAACAGATTGAGATAAAGAACATGTAAGAAACAGAAGGGATTCGACTCCATTTTTTGGTCCCGACAATTGATCATCTTGGTTATTGTTTGAGTTTTTCACCGTTGAGCTCCAAGCGCTCAGCGCTTTGTCCATGAGGATCCTCAACAAGCCCACCACATGTTCGATAGATTGTTCGTGATGGGTTTTAGGTGGAAGTGTTGAGAAAAGTTTGTGGCTACCATTCACCCCCTTCTGGTGTGGAACCACTCTAATGTCAACAAGCACTTGACTTTCCATTTTTTATGTTGATGTGCTCAAGTTCTATCCTACCATTTATTTGACCACGGCCAAATCAAACCACGTTTATTTTGTTAGAGTGTCCTGTTCCGATCTAGTTCCTCCGAAACCAACACATAGCCTTAAGCTACATATTGGCCACAACCGCAGTTCCTTTCCCACATTATACCCGCAGAAAAATTAATTGCATTTCAGACGAAAACAACTTTTTAGCAAAGGTAAAGACTTAATTATTTTCTAGCTACAGTACTGCACCACATAAAGGTGCTGCTCCATAACACTGGCAAGCTCGACCCTACCTAGCTAGCGTACGTGGACGCGTTTAGCCCGTACGTGCTTAAATTCATAAAAGTAAACCCCACGTTTAGACAGCTCGGTGCACACGACAGCCCCCTCTGCCGGTACCTCAGGAGCACGTCGCCGTCGGTCCGCACTCGCGCAGTACCCCCATTGTTTTAACCTCTAATTACCCACGTGGATCAATCGGTCCATCGAGCGTTCGAGCTCACGTGCGCGTCAGCTAGCGCATGCAGGACAGCATCAGCAAATGAACATAGGCCCTATTCTCTCAGCTTGTTATATACGTATGTATGGTGGTGGGAGTTGGGCCGTGCCGTGCCGGCTGCCGTGCCGGCCCGGCCCGGGCCAGGCCCGTCGTGCCTCGGGCCGGAGCAAAACGGTCCAGCACGGCCCAGCCAGCACTTCGGGCCGTGCTGAGCCTGCACCGAGCGCAAAATCTAGGCCCGAGCACGGCCCAAGCAACAAAACAGCAGGCAAAATAATTTTTTAAAAATTCATACGTTGCTCAAATAAAAAAGTTGTTTATACAAAAAAGATACGTCTCAAAATTATCTACAACTTTCGTGTTCAACTAAAATTCATTTGAGCAACATAAGACCTCAAAAATGGCCAATTACCGACGACGGTACCGTCGGCCCGAAAGCAGGCAGCGACAAAAATAAATTTTATAAAATCATAGTTGCTCAAATGAAAAACTTGTCTACATAAAAAGATGTGTATCGAAATTATCTACAACTTTCGTATTGAACACAAATTCATCCGAGCAATAGAAAACCATGAAAAATATAAAATACTGGCTCAGGTCTCTTTTCGGGCCTGGCCGGCCCAAGCAAGGCCCGTACAGTTGGGCCGGCCCGGCGGCACGTCGTGCCTGGTTTCCAAGCCCGGTCCGGCATGCCATTTCGGGCCGTGCCGGCCCGGCCCATCAAATGTCCGTGCCGTGCCGAGCCATGGGCTTGTTTTTTCGGGCCGTTCCCAGGCTGGCCTGTTTGGCACGGCCCGTTTCCCCAGCACTATATACATATATAACTGTCGTATATTGATCAAAGAGAGAAAGATTAATAGTTTGGAGGAAAAAGACCCTCCCCACAAGGGATTTACACTGCTCAGTTTATTACGAGTTGTGCTCATGCGGTCACCCATAACCGCAGGTTGTCGAGCAAGTGTTGGAGGAACACGATGTGTGGGCGTTTCACCGAGTGGAAGATTCTGCTGCTTCGCTCTATAAATCAATATAAAAGAGAAGTTAGCTCTCAAAGCTATCTTAAAAAAAGCTTAGATAAGCTAGACAAATAAATTGAGAAAAACCGCCTATATGCAAGCAAATGCGCCGTTGCTAGATAAGGACTCCGAGAAGACCAGAGCCTACATGCAGGCACATGCACAGTTGCATGGCCTACCACTGTACCGTGAGCCCATCAAGTTACTGCAGCGTAAGGGAATCGGAGTGTACTTTGTTTGAGGCGCCAATAATTTCGTGGCCTAAGCTAGCGCTTCATGATTGAACGGGGCCGGGCCGGGCCGGGCGGCGCCCTGTCCCTGCAGTTCCTCCTAGCTAGCTAGCACATGCAGGGCGTACGTACGAAGTAGCATATGTACGTGGCATCATTGCACGATTGCTGCATACCAACATGCTGGCCCCGGGGCTTGGCAATGGCAAATTGGCGAGATGGCATGGCCGGTGATCGGGTGCAATCACGTTCTGTACCGTTCCAGGGACCCTAAATAACACCTGCACAGTGGAGTGACCCATGCGCTAGATGTATGTATTTCTGTTTCTATATATGTATTGAGAACATATCATGTGAATATATAATTCCCGTCAAATTGTATATTTAAATTATTAGCAAAAGATGAAAATTCTGAAAAATTTATACTAAAAATTCTGTCAGAATTTTCTCTTTTTTGTTACTGCTAAAATATAGCGAATTTGAACTTGAAATTTTATATATAGGTGGAGTATGACTTGAAGTACGTGTATGATTTTTTTTAGAATTTTTCATGACTTTTGCTAGTTGGTTTGCACGGCGTTTGCATGGGAAGACCGTTTGCACAGGATATGTTCTCATATGTATTTATAGATAGTTTAAAAATTAAAGGGGTGGAAAAGAATAGCAATTTTTTTACGCCCGCCTTGCTATTTGGCGTACGATCGATAATGCGGATGGTAACTGCAGGTTAAGTACCTGTAACTTGACCTGGTCGCCGTCGGGACTCGGGAGGGGAGGCAGGGATAAACCCAGGTCTTTTTTTTAAAAAAAACGAAACAAAACAGAAGATGCGGGTGCTTCATGGTTCATTTGTCCGATATGGCTGTTAAGTGACGTGGGAGCAGTTTAACAAAATCATTCTAACATCTGAAACACCACGGTAATTAGCCGTCAAAGGAACGAGCACGACTGCTGATTCCAAAAATCAAGGGTTTTAAAAAATCGTCCAGAATTCAAAATTTCATTTCATATTGAAAATACACAATAAAAACATAAAAAAATATAAAAAACTACTGTCAGAGGTGCTTTTGTTTAATCGTACAAAAATCATATTCTAAACATTTGGCAAAAAACATAAAAAATATGTTTTAGTTCAAATTATTGACCTGCACAAATATGCACATTGTATTTGCCGGTTCTAAACACATACCAACTAGCAGTCATTCCACAACCATATGTGCTTGTTGGTAATTATAATTGGCACATATAATATTTCGTCTTCTGGTATAAATTTTCTCACACACAATTTCTATGCACTCGTCCAACTGCCCCTCCCCCCAAATTCAAAAGGCTTGTACAATTTCCTCTGAATCCATGTGGATCTTTTATCATGATCATCCATTCTCCAACTTCCTCTCCCATCTATCGTCATAGTCTATTAATGCTATTATTGTGTGACTGCCATCTCCACCTGCCTTTCCAAGGACACCATGGCCATGCATCTCCCATGCTCCACTCTCCACATGTCTCTCCATTGTCGTCTCCACCCTCATCTATAGATTCAACCGGCGGGGAGCCTGATGACAAAGAGGAGGAATCGGTTGCCAAGCGGTGGTGCCAACGAGGCCATCACCATCTCTATCCTTGGGTGCTTTTGTGTGCGACCCCACAACTAATAAGCCAGAGGATCCGTTGAAGGAAGATGACAACAAGGAGGGGTTCGCCACTAGGTCAACTTATTGGAGAAGGCGGGCGGATGGATGTGAGGGCTCAACAACTGGAACACCTCCTTCAACCCTAGGCAATCCTACCTCATCCTTCTTCAATTCCAGCGACTTTTTTTGACAACAATGAGGAGGAGGTGGAGTACGATGATGAGCTTTGGGTGTATATAGATAATGTAACTAGTATGTCTAGTAGCTAGCCTAGCTAGTGCACAGGTAGTGTGATAATTGGGCTAGCAAATTTTAAAAATATTTTAAAAACATATATTTACAGTTCTATCCAGAAATCGCGTAATGAATGAGCCATTTGTGTTGTACACATGATTGCGTTTATTTGTGTCTGGTATTATGTGTCAGTTTATAAGCCGACACAAATGATTGTTTAGAACCGACACATATTAGCGCTTTTGGAGTAGTGGACGCTTTAGTTTTTGTGGTAAAGCTATTGACATTTTGAATAAAAGTCAAATTGCAATTTTGGATTTTGTACTCCCCTTTTTAGTGGTTTTCATGTGGTAAACAACAAAGATCAAAGCTGGCAGGTCCACAGTTTTATTGCTTAGCCAGTAGGTTTGGTTAACCCTATGTGGGAGGTATCCTAGCTATATTGATGTAGAGACCGAGATGGGTGGGTTGGAGCTGCGTAGCGCCTCGACCCTAGCTGTCACAGGGAATCCCACGATGGCACCTCGACACACGATTTGCCTCATCGCTGCCTCGGTTTGCCACAACCCAA
Source organism: Raddia guianensis (assembly GCA_036346415.1). NCBI lineage: Eukaryota > Viridiplantae > Streptophyta > Magnoliopsida > Poales > Poaceae > Raddia > Raddia guianensis. The sequence goes on from CM070539.1 coordinate 12,154,187, forward strand.
AAGGAGGAGACACTTACCATGGTCTGTCTCTAGTGGGGGAAGAGGTTGCCGTCGTCATACCGAGGATGTTGTCGTGGAGAGAAAGAGGAGTTCGAGAGCTACCCACCCACCGCCGCGTCAAGGTTCCCATCCGCCGCCTAGTCAAGTCGAGGTTGCTACAATGGGGGTCAGCAAGAAGGAGCTTGGTGCCCACTTGATTATCGTCACATCGAGTGAGGAAGAGGAGGGGGGAAAACCACTATGACACTAGGGCTGGCAATCTGGCTCGCAGCTCGTGAGCAGCTCGTAGCTCGCTCGGTTTTGGCTCGGCTCGGGCTCAGCTTGTAGGCCAACGAGCCCGAGCTCGAGCTTTTTTTCCAGCTCGGTCAATTAGCGAGCCGAGTCGAGCCTAGGGCCAGCTCGCTCGTGGCTCGCGGGCAATCCACCAAAGCTCCCGATCTCTCTCTCTCTCTCTCTCGGGCGGTCTCTCTCTCTCTCTCTCTCTCTCGGGCGGGGGCGGCCCTTCCCATCGTACTCTCTCTCTACCGGTCTCTCTCTCTCTCGGGCGGCTCCAGTGGGCGGCTGGCGCGCCGCCCCCGTCTCCTCCTCGCGCCCGGCACCGGTGTCGCCTTCGTCTACGCCGCCCCCGCCTCCTCCAGGGCACCGCCCCGGTCTCCTCCTACGCAACCCGGTGCCCCCTTGCCCTAGATCCGCCACTGTAGGGCTCCCTGTCGGGATTAAATTACGCCCATTGCCATGGCCCACTCGACGGGTCCGATCAATAGCCTACCAGGCCCAGCTCCTGGAAGGTTCTATCAGCCCATGTGCATCCCGCCAACAGCCTCCCGGGCCGCACGGTGCGTGAACGGCCTAGGATTCTGTTCGAGTCCTACTCGAACAAGAGTTCTGACGACTACGTGAAGACCCGGACGTTGGTTTCCCGGATTGGATTAGGAGTCGTGATCCCCAAGATTAGGAGGTTACCTTATCTACCTCGGGATGTATTTGGCATGTATGAGTTCGTTCACGATCTCGTAGTTAGCCCGACCGATTATTCCTTGGTAGGTCGGTTTACTCAAGACTATATAAACAGGCCCCTACGGCGCTTAGAGGATCCTCGCATTGAGTTTTACATCTTAGCTTCTAGCTTAGACCCCTAGCGATAGATTTTCAGATACTACTCATCGAGACCTGCCGATCTCGCCGAAGTTCCACCTTGTAATCCTCTTTGATATAAAGAAAGGCCGGACGAGGGCTATTATCTCCCGAGAGGCTGAACCAGATAAAACCCCCGCCTCCTGCTCGCTGTTTGTTCATGGTTGTTCGCGTGTCTCTATCTCCTCCTTGAAGAACCTTGGTTGACTTGGGTCGATATCCCAACCGCCGACAAATGGCGCCGTCCGTGGGGACACGCAGACGAGCATGTCGAACTCCGCCGATGAGAGATACTTCCCGAGGGCTACGACTCGGCGACGGATGTCTCATCCTCGCCGATTCAGACGATCTGTTCGGTCTCGAACGCTTTCGCATCCGGCGTATGTCTCCGCTTATATGGCGTAGATAGCCTCGAGATCGCACTCCGCTATCGACGCATTTACTACGGAACCGGCGATCTTTACGACGGTTTAGATTTATCGGATTCCAAGGCTATGTCGGTAGATTCTACCGTGGACACACAATGATGACACCGCCTAGCATACCTTCGCGTGGCCCCGCAGATTAACATGGCCGATGTAGGAACCTCCGAGGATCCCGCACGGCCGTGACGGCCGGGCGAGGTCGGGCAGATTAACTCGCCGCATCAAGACGAGGTGCGTGGGTCGCTTTCGCGAGCAAGACGCTATTCGCCGCAGCCTCGACGATTCCATCAATCGACCTTAGCACGGTTTCGCGACCGATATGCGGCGGCGTCGCGACCCACCTCGCGTGCCGGCGCTAAGTCTCCCGGCGGAAGCTTCCCCTGTTAGGGTCAATTCCCCGCGTGACCGGACTCCAGTCGGGCAGAACGCGGATGGTTCAGGGATTCCGGGACCCATAGATCAAAGTCGGGAACGGCTCGAAGCTATAGCAACGGTCCTTAGATCCACCAATCAAGCTGATCTCGCCCGCATGGGCGATGCTGTTGCATCTAACCTAGAGCGACTGGCTGAAGGCCTAAAGTCTCTAGGAGAAGTCAACAACTCCTCCAGCAAGCGCAGCCCAAATCGCCGGAATGATTCGGACACTCGATCGATCGCGTGACCCCGTCACCGCCGAAGGATCACCGCCCATGAGCAAGCTACCCGTGGTGGTCGCCGCCGCCAAGTCCTCGTAGTCATCGCGACCACGGGGGCAAGCGCGACGCGATGATCACGGACGGTCCCTCGTGAGGAGCGATCGCCGCCACCACGAGGAAGGAGCGTGGTGGATTGTCCCGAGAGAGTTTCTCCAGCCGAATCATCCTGCTCAGCAGAGTTCTCCGCGCAACAGGACCAACGCCTTCTCAAGACTAGGTTCTCGCGGGAAGGTGGCGGTCGTATGCTTTGGGCTGCGTGGCTTTCTCCGACGAAGCTTGGCCGTCCGTGGCCCTCAAAATTCAAGCCCGGTCACATGGAGAGGTACAATGGGACTCGTAACCCGTGAGGAATTCCTTTCCATTCACGCCACGCCATCATGGCGGCCGGGTGACGAGCTCGTTATGGCTAATTACCTCCCGACCGTCCTTGAGGGTGCTTTCGGGCGTGGTGTTCAATCGCCAGGGGTTCCATCAGCTCATGGAACCAGCTTTGTGACGCTCTGATCGCTAATTTCCAGAGCTGTTACGTACGTCTGGGTAAGGAGGATGATCTGCACCAGATGATTCAGATGAACGGGGAGACCCTCCGCAACTTCGTGAAGCGTTTCATTAAGATCCGCAACACGATCCCGAACATCTCGGATGAATCTGTTGTCCGCGCCTTCAAAAACGGAGTCCGCGACGAGCGGCTCACCCAGGATCTCGAGATCAACGAGACCTGGACCGCCAACGACCTGTTCAAGGCGGCTGACCGCTATGCCAACGCGGCAGAGCGTGTTCAGTACAAAAAGGCGTTCGACAAGGGCGAGCCGCCTTGACTGGTGTGGATGAGAAGAAGAAGAGCAAGAAGAATGTTCCCGTGACAAGAAGTCCCGAAGAAGAAGAACAAAGGTGATGCGAACAATACCGTCGCAGTATGGATCGCACACCTCCTCCCAAGGATGGGCGTATAGCCCAACAATAATTACAAGGGCAAAAAGTCCGCTCGTGGAGGCGACAAGGCAAGAAAGGTCCGAGCGACCGATTTTGCAAGTTCCACCAAAGACTACGGGCATGATATACGCCATCAGAGAACTTGGGCCGCAAAGCTCAAGATTTCTACAACGGCAAGGGCCCAATGCCCACCCCGCCTCAACAAGGTGATGCTTAGGCTGGCTGCGCCAAACCGACGATGGTGATCGGAAGATGATGATGAATATCAAGAGCCTGTGAACCATATCGCCGCCATTTTCGGGCTCCTCGCTTACATTCTCTCGGCGCAGCCTCAAGGAAGCCGCCGAGGTCCATTAACGTCGAAAAGGCAAAACCTCAAATGAATCGATGAAGTGGACCGAGGTCCCCATCTCCTTCTCTCGGGAGGATTGCCCCACCGATGACCAAGCCTCGCCGCTCCCATCGTGGTCGCCCACCATCAACAACGCGAGAGTTGGCCGTGTCTTAGTGGACGGCGGGAGCGCTTTGGACTTGCTTTCTGCTAAAGTCTTGGACGAGATGCAAATTCCTCGTTCCAAGCTCAAGGAAGTCGCAATGCCCTTCTACGGAATTGTTCCGGACAAGTCGCTGCCGTTGAGGCGTGTTGTCCGCCTGTCACCTTCGCAACCCAAGCAACTTCCGGACGAGTTGATCACTTTCGACGTGGTCGACTTCCCATCGGCGTACAACGCGATCTTAGGCAGGCCATCTCTCGGTAAGTTTATGGCCGTGTCCCACCACGCTTACCATTGCGTGAAGATACCGGGTCCTAACGGTGTGATCACGGTCAAGGGCAACCACAAAGTCGCTCGATTGCGACGAAAGCCCCCTCGCCCTGTCGACCAACTTCCGCCACGCTGTCTCAAGTTCCGCAGACCAAGTCTCAGACTCTAGGGTCTCCTTCACCAGGCGAGAAACCAAGGAAGTTCCGCCGCTTGATGATACTTCCAAGATAGCTCACTTGGGGCCAACTGACCCCAAATAGGAAAGCGAGCTCATTGCCTTCCTCCGAGCTAATGCGTATGTATTTGCACGGGAGCCATCCGACATGCCCGAGTCCCAAGGAGGTAATCGAGCACAAACCGCTGTCCGCCGCATAAAAGCTGTTCGCCCGAAACTTCGCCGCTGAATTCAAACAGGATCATCAAAGATCGACAGCAACCGTTCATTCTTTGGGTTCATCCGCGAGGTTGATCACACCGAGTGGTTAGCCAACCCCGTCATTGTAAAGAAGAAAGGCGGCAAGTGGAGGATGTGTCGATCACACGATTCGAACGCCGCTTGTCCTAAGGACAATTTCCGCCGTCAGATTGACCAAATTGGTCGATGCGATCATGGACGCCAATTTTTCGAGTTTTTAGATGCTTACTCGGTTACCACCAAATAAGCATCTCCCGAGGATGAAGAGAAGACGCCTTCATCACCCCTTTTCGCACTTTCTCTGCTATACGACCATGTCTTTCGGTTCTGCAATCTTGTCGGTGCCACGTTTCAGTAGCTTAATGGAGAAGACTTTCCCGCAAGTAGCTGAAAAAACTCGGAGATCTATGTCGACGACATAGTTGTAAAGAGCAAGTATGGTCCAGATCATGTAAAAGACCCGCGAAACTTTTCATAATCTCACCAGCATCGAATAAAATTAAATCCAGAGAAGTGTACCTTTGGTGTTCGATCCGAATGTTGCTCGGTTATGTTATTGGCTCGCAAGGTATTTCGCCAACCCCGAAAAAATCGAGGCCATTGAAAATATGCAGCTCCAACTACCATAAAGGAAGTACGAGCCTCACTGGGTGGATGGTCGCTCTAAGCGTGTTTATTTCCGTCAAGGCGAACGCTGGCTGCCCTTCTTAAGGCCCCGCAAGCACAATGGTTTCGAGTGGACGGAAGAAGCCGATAGATCCTTCCAGATCTCAAGCGATACTGCCCAATCCTCCCGCCTTGACTACCCCGCATGCATGGTGAGCAGCCCATCAGACCTAGGTTGCACGCCACAAGCGGTGAGCGCGGGTCTTGACGGTCGAAAGGGAAGGCATACAAATGACCAATCTATTACGTGAGCGAGGTACTTCACGGATCAAAGGAGCGCACTCGAGGTCCGAAGCTCCTCTATGCCTTGCTCATGTCCTCCGGAAGCTTCGCCACTACTTCCAGCGATCAAACACTGGTCCCACCACGCTCCTCCGGGAGAAATCCTACTAACAAGGAATCTAGCGGACGATAGCCAAGTGGGCAATGGAACTAGCGAGTTTGATCTCGTTATTTGTCGCCCGAATCGCTATTAAGTCACGTGTCCTAGCTGACTTTGTCGCGAATGGACTTGCCCGCCCAAATCCCAAGGAGCTCCCGAGCAACCTGATGAACCCTCTTGGACCATGTTTTTCGATGGCTCGCGACCTGGAAACTCGGGGGCTGGTTTTGTTCTCATCTCCCCTCAAGGAGAGCAACTCCAGATTCTATCCAACTACACTTTTGCGGCGACTAACAACGCCGCAGTAGTACGAGGTCTCCTCGCGGGACTAAGAGCGTGCAAGTCGCTTGGTGTCCAACGGCTAACTCGTGAAGGGAGATTCACACCGGTCATCAATCAGTTAACAAGGAGTATCGGTCTTGCGATGACTCAATGGCGCGATACTGGTTGAAGTGAGGAAGTTGGAGCGCATTTTCGATCCTTCGGTGCTCTTCGCGCCAAGGAAGGACAACTTCCGGCCGACCAGCCATCCAAGTTTGATCTCACGCTAACTCGCTTCGGCAGGGTGCTCGCTGAGCACCTTTACAAGCCCTCAATCACGCTCGGGACGAGGCAACAGAGACAGTGGTGCTGTCTCCGTTATCGAAAGGTGTCATGGATCGACAACGCCATTTGTCCGGTACCTTGCGATGGGACCTCGCCTGACGACGGTTGCCGAGCGTTCCGGCCATACAAGGCGTGCTGCTCCATACAAGCTTATGGATGGCATCCTTTACCGCCAAGGTGCTCTGGGAGTTCTCTCCAAGTGCATCTCGCAACAGGAGGGTGTGTTCCTTCTTAGGGACATACACGAGGGTGCCTGTGGCAACCACGCCCTTCGTAACTCGTCGGCAAAGCGCGCGCATGGGCTATTATTGGCCCATCGTTACAAGATGCCCGGACATCGTGGACTAAGTGCAAGGCATGCCAATTTCGCCCCGGAAGGCACACAAGCCCGCCCAAGAGCTCCAAACAATCCTCCCATCCCGGCCTTTTTCCACATGGGGTGCGATCTGCTCGCCCATTCCTAAGGGGTATAAGGGCTATACACACCGCTTCGTCGCCATAGACACTTTTACAAAGTGGATTGAGGCAGAGCTCGTGTCGCCTCTTCACGCCAAAACGGCCGTTCGCTTCAAAAGCAACGTGGTCACGCCGCTTTGGGATTCCCCATAAGCTGATCACGGATAACGGTACCGATTCCGGCGAGCTATTCGTGAATACCGCGAGCAATACCGGGTACCAAGGTTCTGTTCGCCTCGTGGCACATCCACGAGCAATGGAGCAATGATCGGCGAGCTAACGGATAGATAGTCCAGGTATTAAACGGCGGGTATTTGCCGCTCTCGGCGAAAGCACAAGAAGGTTCGGGTTGACGGTTCCTTCCGTCCTCTGGCGATTCGCTACGGCTGACGGTAGGCGGGAAAACTCCTTTCCAAGCGGTCTATGGTGCGAAGCCATCTTGCCGCGAAATCGACTTTTGGTTAGCCTCGCACGAGCTCGGTCAACTTAATTGACGACGAGCAAGAGCGCCTCGATCTCGATCTCCTCGAAGGCACACGCGACCGGGCACAAGTCGAATGGCGCGCTACGGCAAGATCTTCGCGCAAGCCGCCAAGTCAGTTCGACCAAGGGCTTTGAAGGCGGGCGACTGCTCGTTCTGCGCGTGTCGAGAACTTGTCCAATGCCAACAAGTTAACTCCTCGTTGGGAGGGCCCATTTATCGTTCTTACGCTTTCGCCGAAACCTGGGCCGCTGGCTATGGAGGGGCGGAGAGAGCTGACCAAAGACTTGGAACATCGACCCGGCCGTAAGTTCTTTGTGTAGAGTCTTGACGGCGTGTTCTCCGCTCAACCACCGCGGATCACACCCCGTCAGATTTTAGTCCGCTAGCCAACTCGATCAAGCTCGATTCGATTCGAAGGTCGGGCACAACAAGGAGCGACTCTCAGTTTACCGAGTTCGGACCCTCGCGGGTAATAGTCCTACTCCGCCGAGCCTTAGCTCTTTTCGATTGTGGTTGAAAGGAATGTGTTTACAGGTGTTTTCGATGCACAAAATGCTTCGTGCCCTCTCTCGTCTCCCCTCTCCTCCCTTTCATACAAGCTTTGGGGTGGCGGAGAGCCGAGGAGAGGCGATGCAAGGCTCTCAAGATGCTCGACAAGACACGGCAGAAGAGGCGAAACGCGCCGCTGCCCACGCCAAGGCCGCCCTCGCGTTGCCATAGTGGCCTCTGACCCGCACGGTCACACCGGTGAGTCTGCGGGTGGGGCCTACGCTTCTCCTCGACACGGGCGGCCTCCTCGAAGCAAACCTTCTCTCTGCCGGTCAATTCTTCTGCCCACGATGATATGCTTTCAGACTGCAAGGGTCATCAGATGCAGTAATCATTTCTTCCTCTGTCTATCCGCGTGATGTCTCATTAAATCGCCGTCCTTCAGAAGAGGGGAGGCCTTCGTCCAAGACTCTTCGCAATGCTCTCGCTGCTGGCCCCCTGGCAGCGGGGCCTCGCCTGGTCTCGAGAGGGCTCGCCCACGACCTGGCTTTGGCGTGGGGCCCTCGCCTTGCCTTGGGGCTCACCACGCACTGCTTTGGTGCGTGGGGCCCTCCCTGGCCTCGAGGGGCTCGCCACGCGGCTGGGCCTTGCTCGCCCGCTGACGTGGGGCCCTCGCCTTGCCTTCAGGCTCGCTCCACGCCCACGCTTTGGTCGCGTGGGGGCCTCCCCTGCCTCTGAGGGGCCGCCAGCGCCATTGGGCCTTGCTCGCCCTTGACGCGTGGGGCCTCCTGCCTCCCGAGGGCTCGCCCACGCTTGGCTGGGGCCTTGCTCGCCCCGACGCGTGGGGCCCTCCGCCTTCCTAGGCCTCTTTGTACCCCTAGATTTATTACAAGCGACAAGAGTCTCGGTCCACTCCATGATACGCTAACCGTCACGAGACACTTTTCCATTTCTTGTGCGGCGGGAGATAATCAGGGGACCACCACCGCGGCGACCAGTCGCTGATTCTCCACTTGCACATGATCTTCCTTGGGAACTACGCCGCTTTTAGCGAAACCAAAAACACAAGGGCAATGATGGCGCCCTGTAATGCGAACTAAACCGTCACGCTCGCGCCCCACGCCTATAAGTACTTCTCTCAAAGCCGCTGCCAATCCTTCCAGACGCTTAAGTCTTCACGCCGTCCGCCTTTCTTCCTTCTTACCACACCAGATCTCTCGCCAATCGCCACTAAGCCTTTCGCCACCACCAAATTTCTCATGGCTCCCAGCGCAAGAAGGCCGCCGCGGACGCCAGCACCACCTTCGGAGCTGTCCCGCCGCTTCCACCGCCGATGAGGATCGGGTGGCGCGCAAGCCGGTCTTCGTGCCACCGATCGCGCCCGGTTCCTGCGCGGCACCATCGCGCAAAGTCCTCGCGCACGGGAGATCGTGGACCTTCTCTGGCGAGGTGGCGGGCCTTGTCCCACAGACTCGAATTCTTCTTGGGGTGCTCGCCTTACGGGATCCAGCGCGCACCTTGTTCCCAACTCAATCATGGCCTGGTCATCTTCGCCCCCTCTGCGAGATGTTCGTGGGGCGATGCGAACCTCCCGCTCTGGCGCCACTCTTCGTCTTGCACACGGGCTCGCTTTCGGTTGAGTCATATCTACTTTAGCCTCGCGTCACCTCCGCTTTATCCTCGCCATGTCAAGTCCAACTCGAAGGACGGCACCGGCAGGGCAGACGTGGAGACTCCGGCCGCTGCGGCGATCTTGCCTTTCCGACGATCCTGCGGAGCTTTATCGCCGATCGGGGAGCCCGGCGGACGATCTTGCGAAAGCACGGAGATGGCGGCGCGCAGATTGCCGAGCTCCGCCGCCAGGGCTCACCGGAACCCACGCAGGTGGCGGACTTTTTGGCGGCGCCGTCTTTGCCCGCTTCGCTTGAGGGCGCGCCCGCTGGGCGTATTTACTGGCGACCACGACGGACCTGTATCGCTCTTGGAGGTGAATACCCTCGCGCTCTTTTGATTTCGTACCTTCTTTCTTTCCACTTTTGGCTAATTGCCAACTCGCCGCTTCTTCTTTGGGTGTTCAAATGATGGGAGCGTCTTGGCGACGTGCTCCGGGATCGGGTCAAGGGCTATTGACCCGCGCCGACCGGGCGACATCGCTTCGCCGACGGGCATCCGCCCCTCTGCGATTGGGACCGGAGCGCAACCCCTTACTTGCGGCGTTGCCCCCAATGGAGGTTCGGTCTCCTGTCTCCGTGGACCGGGACCATCAGAGATCCATGAGCCGCCTCGGCGACCGCTAAGCTTCCGCGTCGCTGCTTCCGCTCTGGTGGTGCCGACTCCGCCAAGCTCTCGAAGCGCCATTATCCTTGCTGTCGACGCGGCGGCGAGGAGGAGGGGCGAGCCCGAGAGCGCGCCCTTCAAGCCCGGGCTTCCGCCGCCACCGCCGGCCAATCACCGAGGGTTCTGCGCTACCGCCGCCCGCTTCCGCCACGGGCAGAGGCGGCGACTCATCAGAAGCTGGCGCGCCGCCGCCGCTTCCTCTCCTCCTCGCCCGCTTCTCTGCCGGCGGCGCTGTTACTGGCGCTCCTCGTGACCGGCACCGCTCACGCCCGACTGGCGTCGGTTCGACGGCGGTGATCGCGACCACGCCGCCACCGCCACGAAAACAAGCGATTTGAGCTCCCGTCGACTTTCGCCTTTAGGCGCACCGCCAGTTGGCTTTCCCCGCGCTTTACGCACATTTCGCGTTAGGGTTAGCATGCTACATGGTTTTGGCATACCGAACCCCGCTTGTCCCTCCCTGAACAGGCGGACGCCGGAGCATCGAGCTCGCCCACGCGACTTCGCCAGCCCACCGCCTGCCGCGCCTTCGACGGAGGTCGCTTCATGCGGCGAGAGTTCTGGCGCGGCGGCGGCGGAGAACCCTCCGCCACTCGCCATTGCCGGCGCTGCCATCTCGCCGTGACCGCCACGAGGACGCCTTTGAGGCGCGCGCTCTCTCCCGCACTGGGCGACGCGGAGGAAGCCTTGCCTTAAGCGGAGCGACGGCCAGCGAAGCTGCGGCGGGCCTTGCCAAGAAACCGCCAAGCGAGGCGATGACTCGCGAGGCGGCAGCGTAAAGCCGCCGCCTCGCCGCCAAGCGATCAAGACCTCCGCCGAGCACTTCGAAGCGCCCGTCCTCACCGATGTCAAGCGACCGCCATCATGGGCTTCCGGGGCCCTGCATCCACTGGTGTTTCCTTGCATTCTCGCTGAGGAGACGGTACAGCGTACCGCGATACGCCGGCGCCCTTGAGACGAGCCGCCGAAGCCCTCGCGTTCTTCCGCGGCTGCGGACGCGGGCGATCAAGACGGTCGCCAAGGCGCTCTTGAAGCAATAAGGTTCATCTTGGGCAATCGTTTTGCTCGAGACGCTGTTGACCTCGACGCCACGGAGAGCCTTTCGCGCCACCGGACCGGTTTGAGCGGCGAGGTTGACACTGCCGCCCGCCACGTGTGCATGATGGGGGCGCCGCCGGTGAAGATTTAAGGCCGGAGGAGTAGCGAGACTCCCCGCTTTTTGCCTTGTAATTGTTGTTTATCAATGCAAACAAACTTTTGCTCTTTTTGTTGTGAGTTTAAGCTGAACTTCGCACAACTTTAACTTGCGAAATTGAATCGGGCACTGCCGCCAAAGGTTTTAGATCAACGATTACTGCGCAAGTGAGCGCTGTTTCCTTAGGCATCTGGTTACTTCAACCCTTATGGCCTCTCGCAACCCGACTTAAACATTACGTGGCGGCGCTTAGCTTGAAGTGGTCTGGTCATTGTGGTGCGCCCGTTGGCGCATTACCTGAACCGAGCCGACACACCGAAGCTAGAGCCCGCTTCCGTCTTCGCCGCCTCGCACACAGAAGTTATAAGCGTTGCCTTTGCAACTAAGGGCCATCGACCATAAGTACTTTCGCTACCACTTTTCGGCGAATGTTTTCTAACAGACCTTTCTAAGGCTAAGCCACCGATCGCCAAAAAGCTTTAGATGAGCTTTCGTTGAAAGTGGCGCTTTTCCTCGTGCATCTGGTTACTTCAACCCTTATGGCCTCTTTGCGAACCGACCTAGACATCACGTGGCGAGAACTTAGCTTCCGGAAGTGGTCTAGTCGCTGTCTTGTTGGCGCATTGCCCAGACCGAGCCGACACACCGGGCTAGAACCCGCTTCCGTCGCCTCGCCCAACCACTTAGTCGAGGGCGCCGTCCTCAAGAACTAAGGGGCCATCTGCCTTGAGTACTTTTTTTACACGACTTTCAATGTAGAATGCTTTCTAATGATTTGAGGCGAAAAAAGAAACAGATGCCACAAGAAGACAGAACTTATCTCTTATTGAAGATGGCTTTGTACAACGCAATTTTCCCGGGCGCAAGTGATGGAAGAAGACCTCGCCGCTTCGGCTCAAGGGAAGGCCAAAAGCTCTTGGTGCTACCTCTGGGTAGAACTTCCTCACGGTGCCGACGCTCCAAGTGTTAAGCCAATCATGCGACCAGCCCTCGAATCTGAGCTTTGGACCGAGCTCAAGGGAGATCGAGACCACCTTGAAGGGCCCTCCCACAGGGAGATAGTTTGTTCGCCCGCTGCGCTTGGATTTTTGCAGAACGAGGTCGCCATATTGCCAAGTGTTCTCACACACACCCGCCTTGCTTGATAACGGCGCAGTTCGCTTGATATTTGGCGGCGGATCGCCGCTTGTCTCGGATCTCCTCCGGAGATTTACTTCATCCCGACGCCGGTCGGTCTTGGTCTTCGCTGAACGCCGCCACTCTTGGGAGGCAAGGCGAGCTCGATGGGAGCACCGCCGTGAGCCATACACGGTGAAGAAGGGGGTCTCATGGTGGCTCTGTTAGGGAGTTGTCCGCGGCGCCCATATCTGATGGGAACTTCTTCCGCCCAGCGCTTGCAAGCGCTTCTCCAGCGATCGAGCGCCCTTGTCTTGAGCCCTTTGAGTACTTCGCGTTCGCCCGCTCCACTTGCCCATTGCTCTTCGGATCGCTGCGGAGGCAAAGCACACTTAGTACCCAACTCGCCACTGGTCTTGAAATCAGCGCTTTTAGGCGGCGCCGTTGTCGATGATGATTACTGTTGGCGACACCGAACCGGACGAAGATGCTCTTCATAAACTTGATAGCGGCCAGGATGTGATCGCCGGACCGGCGAGGCTTCAACCCACTTAGTGAACTTGTCGATGGCGGCGAGCAGATGAGTATATCCTCCGGTCGCCCGCGAACGGGCCTGAATATCGGCCCCTGACGCGAAGCGGCGAGAGGCGGAATGGTTTACTGGCGCTGGGCGGTCGGTGGATCTGCTTAGCATGAAATTGCTTGCGCCAGATCTCCTCACCACTCGAAGGCATCACGGAGGTAGTAGGCCAATAAAACCGTGGCGAAAACTTTCCCAACCAACGCCGGCTCCTGAATGGCTCCGCACATGCCTCCATGGATCTCGGAGAGAATTTCCTCCCGCTTCCGGTGACGCGCCGGTAGAACTCCATTTGCGCCACAGCGTCTGAGTCCCCACCTACGGTATGTGGCGCTTGGCCTTGGCGCTATCTTCTCGGCCGGCGCGTCATCGTCGGAGATCACTCCATCCAGCAGGTAGGCTAGATCGGATCCATCCGCCTTCCGGGCGAGTGTGGCGGCGTTACATACATTGTCGCCGACGTACTCCGCTGGCCGGCGTTTCCGTCTCAACCGCCTCGGCCAGTTCTTCGCCTCCTCCTCTGTCCGGGAGGCTGCAGCGAGATCGGTGGCGTCTCCTCCAGAGGTGGGGCTGCGTCGAAGCGTCGTCCCGCCGAGGTGGGGAGGCTGCGGCAGACGGCTGCGTAAGTCTTTCTTCAAAGACCCCGGCCGGAGCAGTGCCCTTGAGGCAATACGGGGCCAGTTCATCCGCCATGTAGTTGTCGCGGCGAGGATGTGCACGGCCCAAACCCTCAAAGTGCCGCTCAACCGCGCACCTCCGCCCGAGTAGGCCGCCATAGCGGGATCCGGCGGGAGAAATCGCTTCTCGCCGGTTGATGACCGGGAGAGAGTCGCCTTTACTTGTAGCCAGGATGCCAAGGGAAGCCATCTGAGCCCGAGATCCTTCATACTCATGACGTTGTTGGTGGCGCGAAGTCAACACACCACTCTTGGGATGACATCGCGGTGGAAGACACCAGATCGCAGCCTTGACCCACCCCTCCACCGGAATGAGCCGTCGAAAAAGAGTCCACGGCGAGGAGGTCAGGGTATCTTCGGCTTTCATGTCCGCGGAGTCCACTCACGATGAACTCCGCGAGCTTGCCCTTTGATGGCCATTCGGGAGCGAATTTGAGATCGAATCCGCCACTCCATGGCCCACTTGGCGTCGACCGTCGCCTCATGGTTGAAGAGGATCTCCGCAAGGGATACTTGGTCAACACCGTGACTTCTCACCCCGGAAGTAGTGGCGTAGCTTTCGGGATCAAGTCGGCCTGGCGTAGAGCATCTTCTGGTGCTGTGAATACCTTGTTTGGCGTCGTGGAGGACCTTGTCGACGTAGTAAATGGGCGCTGAACGCCCTCTCTTTCCGCCACCAGCACTGCTACCGCTGGGGGTTTGCTGCGTAGAGGATCAGCGGCTCGCCCGGGTGCAGGGCGACCAAAGACGGGCGGGAGGTAAGATACTTCTTCGAACCGTCGAGCGCCTCCTGCGCCTCGCCGTCCTCGAACTGGTTGGTCTTCTTTAGGAGCTTGAGCGTTGGGAGACTTTTGTCCCCAGGCGAGCTATAAAGCCTGCCTCAGGAGGTCAAGCGGCCCACCAAGCACCGCATATGCGAAGTCGCGTCGGGGCTTCATGTTCTCGATCGCTGCGATCTTGTCGAGGTTCGCCTCAATCCCCCTACGGGAGACGAGGAATCCCAGCGGTTGTCCGCCGGAACGCGAACACGCATTCTCTGGATTAAGCTTGATGCGGTACTTCCTCGGGTTGGCGAAGGTTTCTTCCGGTCGCCGATCAACTCCTCCGCCTTCTTGGACTTCACTACGGATCGTCGGCGTACACCTCCGTGTTCCGCCCTATTTGGAAGCGGTGAAGCGATATGCATGGCCGCCGATAGGTTGGGCCCGCATTCTTCGATCCAACGCCATCCTCAGATAGCGATGAGCGCCCATGGGCGAACGAAGGCGATCTTGTCTTCATCTTCTTCGCCATGCTAATCTGGTGGTACCCGAGCACGCGTCCGTAGCTTGTTGCCGCACCCGCGGTTAGTCGACAATGAGATCGATGCGGGCGCGGTACGGATCCTTCGAACACGCCTTGTTGAGGTCGGTGAAGTCCGCGCACATCCTCCAACGCCGTTGGATTTCTTGACGAGGACGGGTTCGCGAGCCACAGGATGGGCGACATGCGGGCGACCCGCCCTCAAAAGCTTGTCCACCTCTGGCGGATAACTTCTGGCGCTCCACCGATCGCTTCGGACCTTCGCATGACCGTCGCGCGGGAACGCGTCGCCAATTTGTGCTCAATCACCTCACTGGGGACCCGGCCATGTCGGACGGTTGCCGCAAACACGTCTGCGTTAGGCGGAAGGAGACAAGCGCGCTTTCCTATTTGGCGCCGAGAGGCGCCACACGAACGGTCTTCGCCGGTCTCGACTTCGCTCGGAGACCGCCTTAACCTCCGCGAGACGAACAGGGAGAGGCACGGGTCTTCGGGAGGAGCTCCAGTCGAAGCCTCGGCCTTCAGGCACCGTCGCCCCCTTCGCTAACGCGGCGTCCTTGTCGCAGCGGGCGCCTCCGGCGATCCACTTTCAAAACGATGGGGCGGTGGCCGGGATCTTCACCACCATGTACGCATAGTGGCACACCGCCATGAACACAGTGGTCGCGCCGGCCGACCTAGTATGGCGTTAGTGAGGTCGAAGTCCGCCACCTCGAACTCGAGCATCTCGGTGCGGAAGTTGTCGAACCTCCGAAGGTTCCGGAGATCGATGCGCCCAGTGCCGACGGACTCGGCCCGGCGCGATGCGAAGAAAGGGCGTTAGGCGAAGCTCCAGCGGTTGGATCTGGGCGCGCGTGGCGACCCGGCGGGACGAGGATTGAGGAACTCGCTCGAGTCTACCAGCACCGCCCTAGCTTTACATTCCAACCGTGGAATGCAACCACGATCGGGAGATGCCAGGGCGGCGGTATCTGGTTGGGTGATCGGCTTTGACCCGAACGCGACGGCTGCTCCGACCACGCCACCGCCTCATCGACCCAAGGCGGACGCAGCGGCGCACACCTCCTCATCGCCGCACGCTTAAAGCTAGCGTGGGGCGGATAGGTGGCGAACCGCCGTGGATGGCGGCAACCTCGCGCTCCGCTTTGCTGAAAACCAAGCGAAGCCGTCTCCTTGCCCTTGCCATCGCCGGACGCTGCTGCTGCTCGTGGACTCGCTTGTCCACCATCTTGCCGGCGACATGGCAATCCGCCAAGTCGTGGGAGTTGTTGCGGTGAATGGGGCGATGAGTCTTCCGTCCCACTCCGGGGCGATGATCTCGCCCGCCGTCAGCGGCCTTGAGGGCCGTCGCGACCACGGCGATCGCCGTAACCGCCGCCTCGGCCGCCCTACGGGACCCGTGCCGCCGGCGCCGCGACCTCCTCCTCTTTTCGCCCGCCGCGCCCATTCTTGCTGGTAGCCGATTGTCGTCGTCGTCGTCGTCGCGCTCGGCGACCATGACCTGCCGGTCTCGGCCTTGCGCTTCTTCTTATCCTTGCCACCGGTTCCTCGAGGTTCCGGCCTCGCCGCCGCGGTGCCCCGCCCGTGCGGCCGGCGGATCTGAGCTCCGCTGAAGGGCGCGCTTGTGCGCTAAGGTGAAAGCTCCTCCGTCGTCTTGATCTTGCGGGTGGCCATCTTCTCTTTGACCTTGGGGTCTCGGCGCCTCTCGAATGCGTGACCACGGCATCGATGGAGATGTCGGGGATGGTGTTGCGGACTGGTCAAGCGCCGAATATAGTCGCGCAATGACTCTCCCTTCTTACGCTTCCACGTTGTGGAGGTCGTCTTCTACCGGGCTGCTCGAAGGTGCCACGAAAGTTGGTGACGAAGAGCTCCGAGAGCTCCTTCCATGACCTCACGGACTCGGGGCGGGTTCATGAGCCATGGCGGGCTCACGGTGAGGACCGCGAAATAGTTCGCGAGAACCTTCCCGACCCTCGATCGGCTGCATTACCGTCGTATAGATCTGCAAAAATTCATCGGGTTGGTGGAGCCGTCGTGCTTTTTCGATGGGGCGGACGAAACCGTTCCGCCCTTTGGGCGCGGCGCAGACTCCTTAGAAAAGCGCGGCACCCAACGTCAGGAGCCTCTGCTCTCTGGGCGCAGTCCTCGCCCGCCCGCCTCGTCGCCTAAGGCGCGCCGAGGAAGCGCCACCTCCTCCTGGCGGGCAGCTATCAGGGAGCCCTCTTGCTGGTCCTCGCGGCGGCAAGCCAAATGTGATCAAGGCTTCGATCGCGACCCTGCGGGCTTGTCACGCGAGTCCTCTCCATGCAGCAAGTGGCGGTCCTCCAGATGGGACCCGGAGATCGCGCCACCTGCCGCCTGCCCCTGAGAGCCCCGTGAAATCGCCTGGCTCTTGTCGTCTTGGCCCCGCCCCTCCTCACCAGGAGATCTGCGAGAGGAGCGCGAGGGCAACAAAGAACGGGAGGGCGAAGCGCCGTTCCCCGCCCCGAAACTTGCACCACCTGGCGGCGTCTCACATCTTGGCCAAAGCTGGCCAACCACGGCGCCCGCCCGAGTCCGGAGTTACGGAACGGTGGGTTTCAGCAAGGCCACGGCGCGTGGAGGTTCTGATCTTGGAGTGCACTCCTCCAAGGCCAGGCGCCGCCTAGCTTGGCCGAGGCGGCTGCTTTCCGCCAGGGCTCCAACCCTAGGCGGGCGGCCACCGCCCGGGTGATCCACCGCCATCGCCGCGGCCGACTCCGTGGCCACGGCTCTAGCGGTCGCTTCCTGCACCATCGCGGACTGCTGCTCCGCCATCACCTCCTGAAGAAGGGTCGAAGAGCTCGAACCGATGCTAGCGCTCCCCTACCTGGCGCGCCACTGACGGCGTGTTCTCCGCTCAACCACCGCGGATCACACCCCTGGTCAGATTTTTAGTCTGCTAGCCAACTCGATCAAGCTCGATTCGATTGACGTCAGACACAACAAGGAGCGACTCTCGATTTACCGAGTTCGGACCCCCGCGGGTAATAGTCCTACTCCTGCGAGCCTTAGCTCTTTTCTCGATTGTGGTTGAAAGGGAATGTGTTTCTGGTGTTTCGATGCACAAAATGCTTCGTGCCCTCTCTCGTCTCCCTCTCTCCTCCCTTTTATACAAGCTTTGGGGTGGCGGAGAGAGCCGAGGGAATGGCGATGCAGTGCTCTCGATTACTGACAAGACACGATGAAGAGACGCAACGCTGCCGCCCGCGCCGCCAAGCACAAGCCCCTCGCGTGCCATAAGTGGCCTCGACCCTGCAGTCCACACGGTGAGTCTGCGGGTGGGGCCTACTGCTCCTCGACACGGGCGGCCTCCTCAAGCAAACCTTCTCTCTGCGGTCAATTCTTCTGCGCCACGTGTGGCGCTTTCGGACTGCAAGGGTCATTATGAAGCGGTAATCATTTCTTCCTCTGTCTATCCGCGTGATGTCTCATTAAATCGCTTGTCCTTCCTTGGCGGGGAGCCTTCGTCCCGAGACTCATACGCAATGCTCCTCCCCTTGAGCCCCGCCGCTGGAGCCTCGCTGGTCTCGGAGGGCTGCCACGCACCCGCTGGCGCGCGTGGGGCCTCACCTCTCACCGTCGGAGGGGCTCGCCCATGCACCCGCTGGCGCGTGGGGCCCTCGCCTTGCCTTCGGGGCTCGCCCGCGCCCTTTGGTGCGTGGGGCCCTCCCCAACCTCTGAGGCTCGCCCAGCGCTAGGGCCTTGCTCGCCTGCTTTGCCGCGTGGGGCCCCGAGGCTCGCCCAGCCACTGGGCCTTGCTCGCGCCGACTTTGGCGTGGGGCCTCCCGGCCTCTGAGGGGCTCGCCAGCCGCTGGGCCTTGCTCGCCCTTTGACGTGGGGCCTCCCCAACCTTCCTAGGCCTCTTTGTACCCGGTATTTATTACAAGCGAGGTCTTTTACATTTTCTTAGCCTAGCTTTTTGTAAACTTCAGCCTTTAGTTCGTCCAAGTCCCGGGCACCATGTAAAGTTCAATCCAATAATTAAGTGAATTCTCGCGGCCTCTGCGCCTTTTCACTTCTTGTCTTTTGAAGACTACCTCTTTTCTCTGGTAACACTTGATGGTGCCCGGCCTTGCGAACTCTTGGCTCCATGATCTTAAGGATTGTTCCCTATCCGTGTCTGGTTTCAATAAGTTCCTAAACTCGGGGTTGCGTAACATGGCCTTTCCACCTTGCGGCTAAATGCTGCTCTCGTAAGCCCTCCGGCGAGAGGCACTTCTTTTCGGCACGACCACTTGGTAAAGCCTACTCGTAAGCCCCATGGCGGAGGCACTTTCCTTGTTCGGTTACTCTCTGGCTCGCCTAACTTACGTCAGCAGCGGTCTGAGCAGAATCGAGCAAAATACGGTGTCGCTCTTTCTCTCTCATACGTGCGCGAGTTACATAGCTTAGGTTCTCGAGCATCGTCCGTGCACGGGGGCTAGGGCGTCGCTCTTTCTCTTGTGCACTGTTGAGTTCGCAAACTTCAGGTCCTCGGCAGTACTGCACAACGGGCCGGGAGTTAGGCGAGCGCTCTACCGGTTTTCTTAAACTTCCTAGCGCTGTTCGCTTTTCTCCTAGTTTATGTTCGTTCTTGTCTTTTTGCTGCTCTTTCTTTGCGGGGAAAGGGTAAGTCTTTATTAACAAAATCTGCGGTACAAAGGTCCTCTCGGGTTCTGACCCTCTGACTACCTAGGCGAGTTGCTCCTTGAGCTCCTCGACCACTTCCTTGGTAGCGCAGGACTTCCCTTGGGCTTTGAACCCCTCTCAGCCTTAGCTTCGGAGGCGATCGGCTTCCTCCTTGCTGCTCTGGCACCTTTCTGTCGCCTTCCAGACGGAGAGCCTCGACCTCTTGGTCTTGGCCCATGGTGGTCGGTCGAGCCTCGCTCTCAGCTAACTTCATTTGCTCAGCGGTCTTGGCTGCTCGTCCGCTCCTTGACCTTCTTCTCCGCGGTGATCGCCCTCACCGCCATCCGCGCATCTCCTCAATCTCTTCTGTGAAGCCTGGGGTTGAGATTTTAGCACAGAGTCCCAGCGGATGTACTGCTCCTCCTTGGCGGTGGGCCTTGAGCTTCTTGGTTTACGCCTTGGCTGGTTCCGCCATGGGGCCAGCGTCGATGGCCGCTCTTCAAGCCACTTCATGCGGCCCGGCTTCTCCTCATGATGCTTTCGCCCTCACGGCTGCCTTGGCTCCTCGGCTTCCTTTATAAGGGCCTCGGAGGAACGCCTCTCTTTGGCCAGCTTCGGCCTTGAGCTTCTTCGCTTGCGCCTTGACTGCTCGGCTTTGGGCCAGCAGAGCGCTCCGCCCAGGATCCTCGTCTCGAGATGCTCCGGAGGATACCCGACGGCGGCCCGTTCGATGGTGACGCCATCCTCGAGTTCCGCCATGGTATCCCTGAAGACCTGAGGGAGAAGATCAAGTCAAAACGCTTTGCGATAATACAATTAAATTGAACAAGGTTTGGTCTTGGAGTTTACCTTGCCAAGCCGATGCTTCAACCCGCGGCGCAGGCGGTCCTCGAGGCCATGCACCACGAAGCCCCGCTCGTGCGGGATGAGATGGGTGCGTTGATCCCGTCGCTGCCTTGTTCGCTCCTTCTTTTTGCGGGAGCGCCTTTTCCCGAGAGCAGGGGCAACGGGCGAAGCGCTTTCGTCTCCGCGCTCCCTCTCCTCTTCCTCCTTCTCTTTCGCTCGAACGTCTTCGGGCGAAACCGGAGCCACTCCGCTGGGTGGCGCCGTCGTTCCCACGGGCAGGACGACTTGCTCGACCGCTCGGGCTTTCTTCTTCCTGGCGGCGAAATTCACCTGCCGCGGAGAATCCCGTCGCCTCGGGGTGAGCTGCCCTGCGACGAAGTGCTGGCAGACCGGCCGCTCGGTCCATACTGCGCGTTCCGAACCATCGCCTTGGCCCAAGTCCGTGGCGCCACCCGCCGCTACTTTTGCCTCCAGCCGCTCCACCGCGTCTTTGGCGCGTCGATCGCTCATTGAGCCAGCGGCAGCGAGCTCCACGCCGGCTTGTCCTTAAGGCTCGCCAGACCTCCTTTGCCGTAACGCGCCGTGCGAGATGCTCGGCAAGGCGACCGCCGGCGCCTCCTCGGCGTCGTCTGTGGCGGTCTCTTCTTGGGCGGTGATGAAAAAGAGATGATCGTTAAGTCTAACAGCGGTCAAGGTTGGAAGATTTAAAGATCGATTCCTACATACCGCCGTGGAAGGCTTGGTCTGATCTTCTTCGCGGAACCTTCCGCCTCTTCCTCGGGGGCTCCTTGGCGGCTTCTCGCCTTGGCCCTTGGGTGTTAAGGGCGGCGAGCTCGGCTCCGGGTGGTGGCGCTCCTCTCGCAGCGCAAGAAGTTTTTCCTTGCGCGACTTCTTCTTCGAGCCTCCTCGCTCGGCGACTGTTGCGGCCGATCCATGCGGCGGTGAGCTTGCGTAACGCCTAAGCCAGATAGCCATGGTCTTTACCTCTTCGTCGCTCTACTCGGCGAGGAGGATGGGCTTGGTCTCTTCCTCATTGGCCGACCCACGCCCGCTTAGTGCCTTTCGTGCGTTCCGTCGCCCTGGTGGTCTCTTCGACGGTGGCGGCCGCCAGTGTCGCATGGCGACTCCGCGTCGGCTCGGCCGCCGCCACCTTGGGCTTTGTGGCCACCTTGGCCTTGCCCTTCTTCCCTCTCCTTCTCGGACCGGAGAGCTCCTCAGCGATCCTCAAGGATCACCGGTCCTCCTGCAGCGTTTGAGAAGCGGGCGTTAGCATTTAAACAACATTGCAAGTCTAGCAACATAGGCCGAGGGTAAGTAATTTACCTCGTCTGCATGCGGACAAACACGTTCTTGTGAGCAGTGTCGCCACCTCGCCGGTGACCTCCCGTCCTTCTTCGCCGCCTTGACATGGCGTCGACCCTTCGGTCACCCATGCGTCGGTTGGCTTCTCTGCCCGAATGAAGGATTGTTAGTTCTGTTCGGAGGAAAGAATGTATTTAGAGGTTGAGTCTTAGAGGCACTTACCGTGCTCTCCCTTGTGATGTCTTCCCATCCTCTATCTTGTAGAAGGGATAGGACCTCCTCCTCATGATGGACGGACCACATTGTTGTGAAGTCCCGAATGATCTCCCTACCCGTGAGCCCGAGGCTCACGAGGGAAGCGATCTTCCTTGTCAGTACCAATCCTCGGCGGACATCTCCGCCGAGGCATTGAGGTTCCTTTGCTTGCGCCTTCCGGTGAAGACGAAGTTTCTTGTCGCCGCTCCGCTTCTGTAGAACCACCTCACCCACCACGCGCCCGCCGAAGTCGGCGGCAAATGTGGGCGAGGGTACGGCGTCGTCGGTGGCCCGAGCTTGAGGTAGTAGCACCCAGCGCCCGAAAGCGTGAGCTGCTCCTCGTTCTTGTGTAGTAATGGAGGAACAGCCCACCGTGGATCGATGCGAGATAGCCCTCGCCGCAGTGTGCGAAGACGGCCATCTGGAGGATGGAGTTCGGATTGAGGTTCGCCACCTCCAATCGGCGATGTTCAAGAAGGCCTCGGCGAAGTCGCTCTCAGAGACCTCAACCCGAGCAGTCTGAACTGTTGAAGGCGATTTAACTCTCCTCGGCGGCTCGGGTATCCTCCTCTCCGGACAGCCTCCGGCTACGGGTGTCGATGTAGCCTCCTCCTCCCGATCCTAAGGTCCTCCTCGGTCAAGCTAGTGCCCGTGAATTTGGCCATAGCGTTTCCCAGTACGGACGAAAGGTGGTCGGTGATGGAGTTTAGGTACTTGATCTTTGGCGTGGTTGGAGCTAGGGCTTAGGCAGAAAAGCGCGAGCGCAGTGGGCTGGCATGGCGGTTTGGGTGCTTTATAGTCCCGTATAAGCAGCTCTGCAGCGGTTTAGTCCCGAGCGGCTAGTTTTTCTTGCAACGGCTAGGTAAAACGGTGCTTTGTTTTCACCGCTAGCGACAGAAGTTTCCGTTGGAGTGCCGCTAGCGGCTATTTTTCGGTGTCCACACTGAAGGCCGAGTCTTCTGCTTTCGGGCAGATGTCGTTCCTGTTCGGCCTTGCGAGTTGCTTTCTCGCGCCGGGCGGGTTTATTCGGACCGAACAAGTATTGTTGGTTGAACCATAACTGTTCGGTCTCTGTTGCACGTCTTTGTAGCGGAAAAATACCCTCTTCGTGACTTAGAGTCTCAAGAGGAAGGCCGAACTCTAGTGAGTCCTTCCACTTGAGTCTCGGGGCTAAACTGTCGAGGATTAAATTACGGCCCATTGCCATGGCCCACTCCTGACGGCCCGATCAAATAACCTACCAGGCCCGGCTCACTGGAAGGTTCTATCGAACCCATGTGCATCTGCCAAACGACCTCTGGGCGTGCGGTCTTGTGACCTAGGATTCGTGTTCGAGTCCTACTCGAACAAGAGTTACTGCGACTACGTGAAGACCCGGACGTTGGTTTCCCGGATTGGATTAGGAGTCGTGATCCCTAAGATTAGGAGGTTACCTTATCTACCTCGGGATGTATTTGGCATGTATGAGTTCGTTACGATCTCGTAGTTAGCCCGGCCCGATTATTCCTTGGTAGGTCGGTTTACTCCGCACTATATAAACAGGGCCCCTACGGCGTTTAGAGGGATCCCTGGCATTGAGTTTTACATCTTAGCTTCTAGCTTAGACCCCTAGCAGATAGATTTTCGCATACTACTCATCGAGACCTGCTGATCTCGCCGAGTTCCACCTTGTAATCCTCTTTGATATAAAGAAAGGCTGGACGTAGGGCTATTATCTCTCCCGAGAGGCCTGAACCAGGATAAAAACCCCTGTCTCCTGTTCGTTGCTGTTCGTGGTTGTTCGGCGTGTCTCCTATCTCCTCCTTGAAGAACCTTGGTTGACTTGGGTCGATATCCCAACCGTCGACAGCTCCTTTGCTGCGCCCGGCCTGCACCACGCCGCCGGCCGACGCCACCCCGGCCCTCCTCACCGCGCCACCAGGCGGATCCCCGACGCCGCTCCGGCCTTGATCCACGCCGCCTCGACCTCCTCTCCCTCCGGCGCCGTCCGTCCACCTCCGACGCCACCGGGCGAGATCCACGCTGCCTCGCCGCCCCGTTCGTCTCCGACGCCGGCGACTCCGCTCCGGCCATCTCCGACCCGTGGCCTCGAGCGCCAACGCTCGGCATTCATCATGCTCGCGAGCGCTCACGAGCCGGACCGAGCTTTCAACGAGCCCGAGCCGAGCTTTTTCCCTAGCTCGTTCGGTGACCGAGCTCGGCTCGGTTCGGCTCGGCTCGTCAGTGAACGAGCTTGAGCGAGCCAGGGCCTGGCTCGGTCAAGCTCGGCTCGTTGCAAGCCCTATATGACACTGCTATGGAGAGAAAGGAACGCCTGCGTGAGGAGTCGAGGAGTAGATAGAGGTTGTGTTTAAGCTAGCGCAAAAAGGGATGCGAAGACTAGCATGGAGTGCCGAGGAGGAGGTGGCAGCAGTGTTGAAGGCTGCATAAGGAGGAGTTGGCAGCCGTTGAAATAGGGAGTGTGAGTGAGGTCAGGGTCAAAGAATGAAAGGGACACGCTAGGGAAATTTCTATAGAGTGGAAAATTTAGGGTTGAAACGATTAATGATGATGACGAGGCGTTGGGCTGTAATAGTAAGTGGGCTAGGGAGCTGTCGTGCTGGGATTTGCTATGCATGTAGTGCATCTCGGTTCGGCCGTTTTGCCAAACACAGCACACCCTAGGTCAGATCAGGCTGGAGCAGAGCTTGACCCGAGCCCGACCCTGCCATGGCTAGGACCCAACTCGGTTGCACCGTTGCGTCTGGTCAGGTCGAAACCCAGCAGAGTGGGTTGAAATCTAGAAATCTACATGGATATTGGATTTTTAAGTTAACTATTTGACACACTAACATGGGTTGTACTTGTACTGGTTGTGGTCTCTTTGACTTATCTTTTGATTTGTTTATTATAACCTAACCTTTGAGAGCTTCTCTCTACTTTTGGAAAGACTGAACTATGTCGGGACTTTTTGATTAGGACAATTCCATGTGTGTGACTAAAAAAATTTCAATCCCTTATATGCCATTCTATGCGTACGACATGTGAGGCCGTCTGAGTCTATGACATGCGGACCCAGCGACATACAAGATATTTTTATTTTTTTCAGTGACATACGGGTTATTTTCCCCTTTTGATATGGAGCTAAGCAGAGAAGCCAACGAAATTGCAGTGTCAGGTTAAACAGTTACATGAATGGCCATATATATGCGGCGGCATGCAGCACCCATGTCACTATACACAGTTTCTTGTCCCATTATTTTCCACACCATGGCCTTGTTTGTTTCAGATTAATGTAGCGTTGCGTTTCTTTATGAAATTTGTGATCACTCAAAATCGTCTTAACGAGTTTAAAAATTATGAAAAAATATTTTACAAACTTTAAAATCTTATTTAAAACCCCATGAGAATGACTACAAAACATTCATCGTTTGGGCATCTGAAAATAACAAATTTTTATTTAATTTAATTTAATCCGAAACAAACAAGGCCCATGTGCGGCGGAAAACCACCTAGTTAGGTGTGCACGCGCGTACCGATCGATCCACCCCACTGCCCCAGTGGGCGTCGTTTGCCAGGGGAGCACTGTGCGCAAGTACCAGCGCGCGCGGCCCGCGGAATGCTGCCCTCCCTCACAAATCCGCCCGGTGTCTGTCGATCGTCTCGATCGCAAGACGACGCGCGCATGCGCTATCCATCGATCGATGTGGGCGATATGGCCCGGCCATATATGTACGTACGTACGTGCTCGCGCCATGATATCATCGGCCTCGATCGATCGAGATCGTTGTGCGTGCTTCGCTTTCAGCTCGGCCTCTTAACTTTTTTTTTTCTTCTGTGATTTCGACTTGACCGCACGTTAACGTAGGGCCGATGGAGTGGGAGAAGATGCGGTCGCGCACGGCCACAGTGGCATCCGTCCTCACCCTGTCTCCCTAAATATTTGTCTCTTTTTTCACCTGGGCATTTGGGTAACTGATCACAGCCTCACAGGTAGATAGCTAGATCTAACGTATAGAGGGAGGCGTTAATTAAAGTCGCCGGCCTATCGTGTTGTAGGAGAAGTGTGCGTTTAGCGCGTACGACTAGTGTGTGGATGACGTTGGGATGTGCTCCACGCCCACGACTCCCAAGTGGTCACATGCATGTTAATCATTCTTCTTCGTGCGAGTTGTCATGCTTTCAGTTTACATATATGTGGTTTTCTCAGCTGAGAATATGAGCATCCAAAATGTATATCGGACGCAAACGTCTGCGTTTGACCTAGATCCGTTGGGTTCGGATTCCGGTTTGGGGTGAGTTATATACTCGTGCCAATTTCATGTATCTGTGGTGTAGTTTATTCAAAAGAAAAAAAAAGTACAAAAGAGGCTAGGGTGTGTTTGGTTCGTAGCCCTCTTTAGCCATGCCAATCAATGGTCATGACCAATTGAGGGCATGACCTTTCGTTGGTAAAATTTGTGTCGTTTGGTTCAAAGCCAATTAAGGGCAGCCAAATGTTGGTAAAATTGATGTATGTTTGGTTGATTACCAAATGATAATATGCCAATTGTTCTTATGGTCAAATAAAAATCATATAAACTTATGTAAAATTTAATAAATTTAAAATATACAAATGAAATTGATTTTAAAATTTGAAATAGATATTAGAACATAAAAAATGAAAAACCATTCCAAAAAGCAAAAAAATGAATTAATAAATGCAAAATATACCTGATAAATTATAAAAATTAAAAAATTAAAAACTATAAAAATGGGTTGGTTAGGATTTTAGATGAATAACAAAATTTGTTTCACGTAATTTGGATGCTATACAAAATAGATATGAAAAATTAGAAGATAAAATCAACTAAAATGAACTGTAGTATTTAACTAGCTAGCACTATGTTCTTTCTCCGTGCAGTGAGAGGCGGACAGGGGACCCACTCGCGATGGCGTGAAGGTGAGATGGCGCGGGCGAAGGAATCGAGCACCATTGCTTTGGCGCAGAACGCAGGCTAGACGGAGATCGGAGTGATGATGGGTTGACCAGGATTGAAGGGCAAGTTTAGTTGTTTGCAACTTAGCTTGGAGACAATGAATGGAATTGACCACACCCATCGAACTGGTCCAAGCATCGGCTACCGTTTGATGGAACCCCGGCATACGAATCCAGAAATTTTCGAAACGAAACTGACGAGGGGCCGGCCGAGTCCTAGCATTGGAGAGAAGGACAGGGCAGTGGTCAGACACGGACGATGGCAAGGGCAGAAGAAGGGAATCCGGATGCAACAACTCCCACTGAGGAGTACAAAAGGCTCTATCTAATTTGACATGGACCGGATTGGCTTGCTCATTACTCCATGTAAATCGACGACCATGCAGTCGAAGCTCTAGGAGATTGCAGGAGTCAATCATCAAGCGAAAAGCTGCCATCTGGTTGGGGCGAAGGTTGAGATTGCTTTTGTCGCTAGCGTGGAGTATTTGGTTGAAATCCCCTAAAATCAGCCAGGGGTCGGACACAGATAGACTGAGCTGCCTAATGTCATTAAGGAACTAGGTTTTTTCAGACTGAAGATGGGGACCGTAGACATTGGTAATGACCCAAGGGGGGATCCGTCCAATGGCGTAACCTTGGCTGTTATAAAACGGGATTGCGAGGAGATCTCCGATAACTGGACGATCCTATCATTCCATAGGATAGCTAGGCCGCCTCTCGAACCCGACGCAGGGGCAAAAGTAGCTTGATTGAGGTGCCCTCCACCCAGAAGACGAACGTGAACAACGGAGGGTGCGGACAACTTGGTTTCTTGGAGGGCAAGGATGGATGGCTTGTGAGTGGAAGAGAGATCAGAGACGACGCTGCAACGAGCTGAGGAATTTAATCCCCTGACATTCCAGAAGATAAGTTTAAGATCCATAAACCAGGACAAACAACATAGTAGTAACTGGTAGGGCATACAGACAGGGGACGAAGAAAACAATAAACGGGAAAGGGTCGAGCAGCCAGACCCGAACACGCAGGACAGGATACATGGTGGTTGGCCCATGCTGGAAAATTGGGCAAACGCAGGCTTCGAAACGAAACTGCAGTTGTGCGGCTAACATAAGGTGGAACAAACAACGGCCGATGATGGGCCAAGGGCCACATTTATTCCGCATTAACGGCTACGGCTGGAACTAGTACACCAGGGAGCCCATCTCCTTCATCGAGAGAGAGGTCAGATAGGACAGGGAGCCCCGCATCAATTCCACAGAGGGCTCGGAAGCCATTGGCCACCTCAGTCGAGATAGGCTGAGAGAAAAGGTCACGGAGGCATGTCTGAATATCATCAGGCCGTGTTAAGAGAGGCTGCAGGCCGAGGCGTTTGGCTAAAAGCTGTTGAGCCCAGCGCGCGACCCGCAGAGGGCTTGCTTTGCGATCCAGTCGATCGCTACGCCTCGTGGAGGAAGGCATTGCCTTGGTGGCCGCGCGTCTTGGAGCTTTGACAGAAGGTGGAGGCAGCGGCAACAGGGGGCGAGTCTGTGGAGCAGAGAGATCCTGGAGCATGGCGTCGACTGCATTCACGGGTGGAGTCACGAGTGGTGCAACCAGCTCGACTGGCGAGCCTTTCATCTACCCAAGACCTCGGCAAAGGGTCTTGGGTAACCCTTCCATCTACCCGCTTTGACCTCGTTGGGACAATCTGGACCTGCCGGTCCTCCAGTTAGACGAACTTGATTTGCCCGTGTCCCTTGAAGAGGTGCGCAACATTGTCTTCGCCATGCCCTCCAACAAAGCCCCTGGGCCTGATGGTTTCACCGGAGCCTTTTTCAAAAGTTCCTGGGATATTATCAAGGACGACCTCTTCAGTGCTATTGATGATCTCTTCCATCTCAGGGGTACTCTGGACGAACGCTCCAATGCTGCTTACATTGCCCTCCTACCTAAAAAGGATGGCCTGCTTGGTCCCTTTGACTTTCGGCCTATTTCCCTAATCTCTAGTGTGGCCAAAATTTTCTCCAAACTTTTAGCCACGCGGCTATCTAGGCATATTGATCAGCTGGTCTCGCCTGCTCAAAGTGCCTTCATTAGGGGTCGGCATATCCAGGACAATTTCCTTTACGTCCAACAATGGGTTAAGCATTTTCACCGCTCCAAAACTCCTATCCTCCTTGCGAAGCTTGACATCGCAAAGGCTTTTGACTCTGTCTCCTGGCCCTATCTTCTAGATTACCTGAGGGCACGTGGGTTTAGTCGGCTTTGGACGAATAGATTGGCTCTTCTCCTGGATTCTTCTTCTTCCCGTGTTCTCCTCAATGGCACTCCAGGTAGGGAAATCACTCACAGAAGAGGCCTTCGCCAAGGGGATCCCTTGTCTCCTTACATTTTCATCATGGCCATTGATCCCCTTTACCACATCATCTCAAAGGCCTCCGATTTAGGTCTCTTCTCAGCGCTGAGAGGGCGCAGCCTAGACCTTCGAGTTTCGCTTTATGCGGATGATGCGGCCATTTTTATATCACCCACCAAGTCGGAGGTTGAGAATCTAGTCCACATCCTGCATTGGTTTGGCGACATCTCTGGCCTTAAGACTAACTTCTACAAGAGTTAGATTCTGCCAATCTCCTGTAATGCCATTGATATTCATGACATCCTCCGCACCTTTCTAGCCCAGTTAACCTCCTTTTCGATCAGCTACTTGGGCATTCCTCTTTCCATCACACGTCTGCGCAAGGTTCATTTTCAGCCTTTGGTGGATAAGATGGCACGGCGTCTTGCTAGGTGGAAAGGCAAGCTCATGACGGCAGGTGGCCGCCTAACCTTGCTTAAATCTGTGCTTTCTGCAATGCCAACCTATGCTTTTTCGGCTGCCTTGGCACCAAAATCGGTCATCAAAAACATCGACAAACTTCGGCGGGCCTGGTTATGGAATGGTGCTGACACCCTAAATGGGGGGCAAGCTCGGGTCAACTGGACCACTGTCTGCCACCACTTAGACCTCGGTGGCTTGGGTGTGCTTGATCTTTTCAGATTTTCTCGCGCACTGCGTCTTCGGTGGCTCTGGCTTCAGAGGGACGGATCACCCCGGCCATGGATGTCCATGGGTACACCCTGTGACGACACTAACCTTGCTCTCTTTCGAGCCGCCATCAAGATTACCATAAATTCTGGCTTGACACCTCCTTCTGGCACGATCATTGGCTTCAAGGAATGTCTCCCAGGCAATGGGCCCCCTCGCTCTACATCATTATGACCCACAAAGACTACACCGTTCGTGATGCCCTAGAGAACAATCACTGAGTCGACTGCATCAGGCATAGTTTCCTGCCTACTCATTTGCAGGAGTTCGTCCTCCTTTGGGGTAAGTTAGCTATAATCACCTTGGCTGACGGGCGTGATCGCTTCCAATGGTGGCTGGATGTCAAGGGCATTTACTCAACTGCCTCTGCTTATAGGCTTCAGTGTCCTGGGTCCGTCTCCTCCCTCTTCCACCGCACCATTTGGGGAGCTTGGTGCCTTACAAAAATCAAATTCTTCTCATGGCTTGCTCTGCAGGGCAAAATCCTGACATCCGACCAGCTGCTTCTCAGAGGTTGGCCCAATGGCTACTTCTGCAACATGTGCCTGCGGAATTTGGAGCGAGCTTCACCACTGTTTACGCATTGTCCGTTCTCATCGCCATCGGCAATCCATCGATCCTTGGCTCCACCTCCCCTTTTGGCAGCCGCCACCTGACAGCGACCATCTCTTCCCCATCTGGTGGGAGATGGGAGAACGTCTTCGACAGCTCTTGCCCAGCACTCAGGAAAGCCATCGGCTTCGTCTTGATGGCTACCATTGGGCATATTTGGTTGGAAAGAAATAGGCGCACCTTCCGTGACGACAACGACGACCGCATATCCTCTTTTTCAACCCCCAGCAGCTCGTTGTTCTCATCAAGGACGAACTTCGGGCATGGAGTACGGCGGGAGCAAAACATGTTAACGCTCTAATTAACTGCAACTAGCAGCTCTCTCTCTCTCTCTCTCTCCCCCCCCCTTCTATGTGTAATCCCCCCCCCCCCCTCCTATTTCTATCCTATGTTCCTTTCCCTGGGCGTGCCATCTCGGCTAGCCTTTGCTTTTTCATGTACCCTTCTCATTTCTACCTACTACTGAATGAATGGATCCTCTATTCCTTCAAAAAAAAAAAAAGAACGCAAGCTAAAAAATTTGGCATGACTTGTTTTCCCATTGGCACTCCATTTGTTGGCTATAAACCAAACGACAGCCAAATCATTTTGGCGAGCCAAAATTTGGCATGGCTACCCTGATTATATGAGTGTCAAAAAATAGCACATAAACTCTTTTACACTAATTTTTTTTATTTTTTACGACATCAAACCATATATATATTTAGTTATTAATTAGTGCAAATACGTCGACCGAGATTTTATCTATTTTGACGACCAAAAGGGCAATTCTAATGTAATACTGACACTTTGCTTGATTTTTTTTTTTACCGTTTTCAGCCTCATAAATCATATTGATTTTAATTTCTTAAAAACAATATCATACCCACATCGAAGAAATAGGAGAAGTATAACTGGACCTCAATCAAACCTAAGACCTCAAATGTACGTACATGCATATGCTATAGTTTAGCTGTTGCTACTTGGAAGCTTACTAGTGATTCTGTCCTAAGCATTAGGCAGCTATGCGGGAGGCAGTGTTACCACT
Organism: Raddia guianensis; assembly: GCA_036346415.1. Lineage (NCBI taxonomy): Eukaryota > Viridiplantae > Streptophyta > Magnoliopsida > Poales > Poaceae > Raddia > Raddia guianensis. The sequence continues at coordinate 12,185,538 of CM070539.1, forward strand.
ATAGTTTAGTAGAGGACTGTTGGTACTTTAAAGCCTCCAACTTATTAAGCTATAGCTAGTTAATCAACTGACCAATAGCTTTATCAATGTGTGTGACGATATACAATGGATCTATAATACTAGAAAACCGAGCTAATATATAGACACATTAGTACCGGTTGGATTGGAACCGGTACTAATAGTGGCATCTGTACCGGTTTGTAGCAAAAATAGCGATTTGAACTTTCAGTACCGGTTGAAGATAGCAGTAAAGACACCTGTCGCATGCGGGTATAGGCCAGCTGACATGCGGCGGCTCATCGATCTTGGTATTGATGGGGCTCATCGATCTGGTTAAATGCATTTAACCAAGACTAATGTCTCGTTCCTGAAAATGTTAAAAGATATGCATGTGCTAGTTATATCAAAGTGTGTGGGTGGGTGAGTAGGTTAGACGAGTGAGTTGTGTGTCACAAGGAGACAAGAGGTGATGGGTTTGAGTCCGTATATATACATGCGCGTACCTCGGCGACTGTTTGATGTGTAAGTAGCACTTACTTTGTACTGTCAAACATATGTACACACCTAACCTAAGCTTGGTGTATTGTCCGGAATCTGCATCTAGCGATGCAAATAGCTAGCTCCAGGTCATCAGGGTACGGCACACATTATTCACTGGCTACCACACGTTGCAATCTCAGCAGGTACTACGATAGCAACAAATCAAGATCGACTTCGAGTATTGTCCATATTGCAGAGATCGATCAGGCCCTATGGAAACGTACGTACAAGCAAGAATCAACAAGGACAGCACCCTCTCTCTACCCTCGCTATCCAAACCCTGTGCTTCATCTGCATGCATGCTACCCTACGTACCAAGTGACCAGTGAGAAGCTTTTTTCGTCCTTTCTTTTTTGTTATGGCGCCGTGTGCCGGCAACGCATATATGCACGAGCAAAGATATATAGGGTTAATTTGCTACGTTAATTACCATGCACATAGATCATGTCAAGTCTACTGTTATGTTTTGAGGATGTCAAGTCTACTGTTGGCATGGCCCGATATCGTAAAGGCTTGCTGGCCTCTTTTTGACCGGGAGCCAGCACGCACGGCTGCTTATGCCATGGCGATTGGTCGTGGCTCATCCAAAGGGTTGTGCTTTCTGTAAACATTCAAGTGTGCCCGTGTCAGAGTGTGTCGATCTGATCGATCGAGCCGTCTCCTTGTAACTGGCTGCATGCATGCATATGTGTGCACAGGCGTACGTCTCCTTGATCGCTAGCCAACGATGCAAAGATTATGTTCCCTTTGTCGTTGTCCATGATGTCATGCATGCATTCTTTTTTTATAATTTTTATTTTGATTTTCACTCAGCTCACGTTTCTAATTACAAATGTAAGATCGAGCAGAGCTAGCGTTGTTCTAGATCGATCTATCCCTGTCATAGTGCCATGCGCGCGCGCGCCCATGCCTATCACATCAAAACGCATGCATGCATCCGTGCATGATTCCCTTTTCTCCTATTCTTGATCTGACGCTTTACCATATTTAGTTAAGACATTTTTCATAAGAAAAAAAAACAAAAGAAGACTTGGCTTCCCTCGATATAATACTGGACCAGTAAAATTGTTCCTTTCAGCTAAAAAGTTGAGTAGACAGGGGACCTAACACATGCTAAGATAAATGATAAAATAGGTTTTGGGAGAAGAAATACGGACTAAGATCTTCTAAAAAATGACAACAAAGTAATAATAAAGCACTTGCAATATATTCCGGCAGTACCAAAAACGAATTTTTTTTTTATGCAGATTAAAATATCAATCTAAGCAGAGAAAAGCGAAGTTGAATAAATATTGCAACGCCTTATATGAATTATTTAAATCTAGTGCCCTAACAAATAGTTTAATTACTACTTCCTCCATATCAATTAAGGCCCTTTTTCAGATTAATGGCTATCTTCGTTTCGAAAAGACATATGTTTTAAGTTTTTTGAGCTCGCTTTTTCGCTATTTTGAAGGTGGGTGCTAACGCTTTAAAAAACAAGTCAAACAAAATGGATCTGAATCTCGAGAAGCTCTCGAAATTCAGTCATTTCAGCTGTTAAGATGTTTAGCCGTTCAGATCAGCTTAAAAGAACATGACCTAAAACTTGACATTTTGGACATTGACACGGTATTTAAAATGCGACCTTCGCCACTTATTACAATTGCAATTTATTTATGAATTCACAAAAAAATATGATACTATGGAAGTGTACTTCAAGATGGATCTATATGAGATGGGGTTAGCGGCAGGAGTCCACGGTGGCAGCAATTGGGGTGGAGCTAGATGTGTTGGAAAGTACAAGTGCGGATGATATGGAGGACTGAAGGTTAGCGGTGGAGCTGATTGCGGGAGTCCTCTGCATCAACGGTAGCAACAATTAGAGTAGAGCTAGATGTATGAGTTGTTCTACAGTTAGGTCCTCCGTCCTTCAAATACTTGTTGATGATTTAATTGTTGGTCATATGTTTGTAATAGGCTTTTTGCTGTAGGGGCAAAAACTTTTCTTCCTATTAAAATCCGACGTACTGTTTAAAGACTTGTCGATGATTCAATTGTTAGTCGTATGTTTTTAATACGTTGGTTTGCTACAGCAATGAAACCTTTCTCGCTATTAAAAAACCCGACGTTGGGCCATCGTTGACGAGTCGTCTGAAACCGAGTACAGCCCACGATTGTATTCGAGCCTAACACATTACGGCCAGCCCAAACGAGCTCTGCAGGCTGAAGCGCCAACCTCAGAAGTCGGAGAGGCCTCTCTGCCGCGGTTAAATACTGTTCCGTTGGCTTGTATCGTGCATGTGGGCTGTGGGCTGTCGGAGTGCAGGCCATCGTGGGATTCTTTATTTTATATTATTTTTATTGTTTTAAAAATACATGCCGCGTCGTTTTTTTTAAATACCTATCGTCGCCCACAAAGGGTGGTAATCATCCTTGGCAGGGACGATAGGTTCCCCAACCGTTCGCAACATTGACGACCTTGGTGGGAGGACGGTGGTCGGGCTGGGCTCGGCCAGTCGTCCCTAGGGGTGATCGGCTTAGGGGGTGTGATCGCAGATCGCCCCTATCTCGAACGATCCTCTAACAGTTGGTAACGGTTCATCAATACCGCTAAAGGTAGGGGGAACTATCGCCCTGCCAGTCTGCCACTGGCGATCGCCTCCCTGTGGACAATGGGTGGGTATTTTTCTTAAAAACAATAATGCGGCATATATTTTGAAAGGCGAGCGCCAGGCGTCGAACTCCGGACCTGCCTGTGCCGTCGGATGAACACCGCCGCGCCAATCCTACGTGAAGCCGTGCGCCCACGTCCCAGCGTTCTAGCGACTAGATAAAGCTGTGCGTTAGATCAAATTTCCAATTAAACTTCTGATTTTTGTACAAAATTCAAACAGTGTTCAAAATGCGTGGAATAAATTTCATAATTCTTCTAAAATCGAGAGCAACCCATTTTAAATACTTTTTAAATTTTTTGATTTTTTCACTTTTTCAAATTTTTTTGATGTGAAATTAGGAGAAGGCACTTATAAAACTTACATCTATACTAGCGAAACTTGTCCGTGTGCTGATGAAACTTGGTCGTGTGCTTTCATCTGATGAAACTTCGATGTAACCTGACAAAACTTGGATGAAACCTGCTGAAAGAGGATCCTAAGGCCTAGAGGGGGGTGAATAGGCAATTTTAATTTTTCTTTGATTAATTGTTGATTAAGCATCAAATTAATAGTGACCCAATCCTAGTGTCAATTGATACATAAGCGAAGCGATAAACAAGTTAACAAGCAACTAAGACATGGCATCACAATCAACACATTCAATGCAACGGTAGTAAGTGCGGAAAGTAAATAAGAGGCGACACGGTGTTTGTTTGACCGAAGTTCGAACCGCAACTCCTACTCTCCGTTGAGGCTACCCTTGCGCTGAGGACCGGCTCGCTCTCGAGCCTCACGCATCACTTACTCCCGGTAGTCGTTCGCCACTCCGTGAGGTGGACTCACACCACCCGTGCACCGACTCAAGAGTAGCCACACGCCGAGGCCTACTCTCAAGCCCACGCCTCACGAAGGATGTCTTCAAAAGTAACAAGCCCGAAACGCCCCGATCATGCCGGATCGAAGGACTTCCATGAAGCTCGGTATTGGGGTTTGATGGATTGTGGCTTTGAATGATCTTGTGGGTGGAGGAATGGCTCTAGAACACCTAATTGATGAGCTATGAATGTGGTAGGTGAAGTGGAGCAGAAACCTCAAAATAGCCACCACTAGGTAGGTATTTATAGCCCCAAGAGCAAAACTAGCCGTTGCCCCTCGGAAGAGGACAAAAGACTAGCCGTTACACTCTCTACGGACGCCGTCCGACGGACTCGGACGCCGTCCGACAGAGCGCTTCGCTCACCAAAATAGGTTTATCGGACGCCGTCCGTCCCCACGGACGCCGTCCGACAAAGAAGGATCGAAAGACGTTGCTGGAGCTACCGGACGCCTCAGCGCCGTCCGGCAATGAAAACAACCAAATTGAACTTGATCGGACGCCGTCCGTTACTACTGGACGCCGTCCGATGAAGGAGTATAAATTGGATTTTAGGCTGGTCGGACGCCGTCTGCTTTACCAGACGCCGTCCGTGAGAATAGATTTTCGAATTGGCGAGGGGAAATTTAGGTGGGTTTCTCTCTCTCTAGAAATCTCACATAGGGATATTTGGGTATTTTTAGAGATGGTGGACTGCAGAAACCGAGTTTTCAAGAATTCAAAGATCCGGCATAGTCCGAGATATTGAACCCTTTTGAAATCCGACGAAAAGCGAAATAAACCTAACTACTCTAATCTATCGTGACCTCTTCTCTCTTGGGTCACGCACTAGAAATCTTGGAGCAACTCGAGAAAATTGTCGGCGCTTCAAATTAGGGTTTATAAAAATCGCCGAGTCTTCGCTAGGGTTCCGAGAAGTCCAAAAAACCCCTAACCCTTTATATTAATTAATTTTGTCATCAATGCCACTAATAAAAATTAGGGCTCAACGATGCTCACAATCTCCCCCTTTGTGGCACTTGATGGCAACCCAAGAAAGAATAAAATTTTTGAGCTGCAAAAAGGGTTAGTGCAATACAAATATGCGAACAAATTGAATAAATAAGAAACCACAACTCGACCATAAGGATGTGCAAATAAAAGAAGCTCCCCCTAAATTCATGCATAAATTAAGTTCAGAAGCCAACAAGGTTCAAAAGACATAAACCAACCAAAGAAACAAACACAAATTTTTAACCGAGTATCGAGGCAACAAATAATATTACAGGTAAGCACAGGTAAACACAACCTCGATCTCACTACCCACTACTAACCCTCTACTACTCCCTAACTTCTCCCCCTTTGTCACCAAGTGACACAAACGGGAAAAGGTCCTATTCTTGCTGATCTTGATCCATGTCGCCTCGGTCATCTCCACGGCATGCGGTAGAGAGTCGACCTCTGGGGCGCTTGAACAGGGGCATATGAGTCTGCAGAGGGACCGACCGAGGTGAGAAGGATCATCAAACATCTGGGTCGGTTGAGGATTTGGCAAAGAAAAGTTGAGATGATGACGATCTCTCCACCAATGAAATAAATCTTACGGGAGGAGGGTATGGTGAGGTGGAGGCACAAAGGAAGGAGCAGGCCCAGAAGGAGGGTACACCCAAGGATGAACCGGTGGTGGGTAGGCAGGTGGACGAGGAAAACTCTGAGTCTGCTGGTAATCATGATAACTGTCGTGGGCATGTGAATACCAACCATATGTATTTGCCCCTTCTGGCACTGGCATAAACATCGCTCCCATGTCTTGCCACGGTGACTTAAACTCTGCGAACTCATCGCCAAGTATGTACTGCGCCTCGCCAAGTCTCATCTCTCTGCGGGTGGTCGCCACTCTTCTTTCATCTCGGTGTGAAAATTTCATATCTCATGCGCAGCCCTCATCTCACCTATCAAAGCATCATACCACGGAGGAGGGATCTGAAGAGGAACTCGCACAGTCTTGCACAAATGGTCGCATTAGGGCAACAGAGCAAAAAGCAGAGTGGTGGAGGAGCATCATCATCGTCTACCCAACTTGGACTTGCTCCCAAGTGAGTTTAAGTTCTTCATCGATGCTTTTTGATTCTGCTTTGTCCAACTTCTTACTTCATCTACAGAAACCCGCTGAGTCCTGGAAAGCAATAGGCCAATATAGGGCGCTAGAGGTAGTGCCCTATTGACTTCTCTGTATATAGTGTCATCCAACTCTCCCATGAGGGTGGCACCAATGTTTATAACTCGCTCGTCGGAAGGTAAAGCATAAACCACCGCAGATCGGTAATATCCTCATCACGGTTCCCACCTCGAACAAATAAAGTGCTCGAAGGATAAGATTTATCGAGTGGCTCTGGCGCAATTGATTTGCCTTCTCTATGTTCGATTCTTCTTCATCAACATCAATGTACATGAACCGTACCTCCTCAAGAGGAGGGTACTTGCCTCTCCAGAGGGCATCTTCATAGCACACCTCATTCAAATCAATGCAGTCAGGTACCCAAGGCGTGATTCATCTCGGCCACTGTGATCCCTTTAATCTGTCCATCAACTGAGTGATAATAGTTCGATTCTGACTCGTCCTCGGCAACCAGTAGAGTAGCAAAGAACTCACAATTTCTTTCTACGCTCCAGATCAATTTCTTGTTGGAGATCAATTCTGCTAGACCTGAAGTGGAGCTGAAAATGGTATGCACCTCGCCTCTCTTCGCTGAGATCTCGCTCCACCAACACAATGGGGATCCCTAGGACCCGGTCGTGGGAGCAGAGAAGCACATGTACAATTGTTTCTGAAACTTGGTGTAGAACCTGAAGTCCCTGGTATCCTCTCGCCTCTGAGGGAACCACCTGGCATAAGAGACGGACCTCCTCTTCCTCAGAGTCTCCATAGATAGTTTCAGAACCTGATCATCCACAGGGTCGTCCTCAGCGACCACTGTCTCAGTGACATCCTCATCAATCGGGTCCTCAGCATATGTCTCGTCAGCATCCTCTGCGGTGGCAAAAGAAGAACCCGCCATCCGAGTCCAATGGAACCCTTGATCGATCGCTGCCGCAAATCTGCTCTAGACACTCTGCTTGGGCGAGGAGGAGCGGCACTGCTAGCCGTCTCATCGATGTAATCCGGATCGCCCTTACTGCCGCTGTCGCGCCGACCACTGAGGGTCCTGCCCAGAGCCTTCCCGAATTTCTTCAATGATTTCGACATTTCGAATTAATTCCTCTGACAATGTAACCATCGACGAACACCGCGACCGCCAACCGCCATCGACCAGCGATCCATCGACACGGTGCCAACCCACCACGGTCCAACCCTGAACACGAACGCGGGAAAAACCTATTCAAAACCTAAAACTCGGTAACCAACGAAATTTGATGGGAAGAAAGGCGGGAAGCCGTTACCGAGTCCTAGAAGCGAAGGAGGAAGACGCCGTGCGCGAGGAGATCGCCCCCAAGGCCCTTCCCGGTAGGGGAAAGGAGGGGAACTCGACGGAGACGAGGCGCACGAACGGGACGTCCACTTCCAATCCACGCGAGGAATCGAAGAGGACGACGAGGGGAGGCCGCCGGTGGTGGTGGAGATCGCCGGAGGTCGCCGGAGGGTCTTCCCCGGTGAGGAGAAGCAGCAGGGCGGCGCCGTTTGGGAGGAGAGAGAGATCAAATGGGGAAAGAGGGAGGCGGAGAGGTAAGTTATAAGCAGTTCAGCGATTAGGTCTGTCGGACGGCGTCCGACGGTTACGACGGCGTCCGACAGCAAGAAGGCAGCGCAGACAGGAACCTCGTCGGGCGAAGTCGCGGAGAGGCGACGGCGTCCGACAGTGAGTTGCAGCGGATAACGCTTCTGTCGGACGGCGTCCGATGGCGACGGACAGCGTCCGACAGAGGTATCACGGTGCATGCAACACGCGATCGGACGGCGTCTGAGAGTGGCCGGACGGCGTCCGAAGAAGGCTGAAAACGCAGCTGCTGGCACTTCTGACCAGTGGGCCCCACCAATGCGAGAGATATTATATAAAAATAATATTTTGAAGTGATGATCTCTATTTTTGCTCAAAATTCATACGAAGATTCAAATGTGAGCAATTTGAAGTGATTTTCTAAGATTTAATTTTGAAGGGATAAGATTATAATATGACAAATGAAATCAAGTCAAATTCAAAAACCCAAATTTTGATCTTAGAGATCAACAAAATGTGCGAACCCAAATTTTGCCTTGATTTCTCATATAGGCATGAAAATCGAGCATAGGGGTTCACTTTAGAGTTTAAGCACATGTTTTTGAATTTTGGTTCCTTTTCAAATACTTTCAACAATTTTGATGCCATATGATTTTCAAGAGAACAAATATGCATATGGAGCAAATTTTTTAAAGGGGTAAGATTTTTAAAACTAGAAGTTTGAAATGGTATGAAGATAAGGATAGTCTATTAAGCTCAAATTTGTTTTGGCTTGAAATATAGGACAAGAATGTGCTAACCCAAAATCAAATTTATCTTTTCACTACTAGGGGAAGTTTTGAGATCATGAATTGAAACTAAACTCCCCCTAAATATGACAAGGGTCAAAAGCAAATGGAAATATTCAAATAAGACCCAAAAGTCATAAAAACCAATCAACACGCATTTGATCTATCTAGTATGTTGAGTTCATTCCTTAATTTGTAAAACCGTGCCTCATCCAAGGGTTTGGTGAAAATATCCGCCAATTGGTCTTCCGTTACGACGTAGGCAAGCACAACGTCACCCTTTGCAACATGGTCACGAATAAAGTGATGTCGAATGTCGATGTGCTTTATGCGGGAATGTTGGACGGATTGTTGGCTATTTTCACCGCACTTTCATTATCGCATAGAAGTGGCACTTTTTCAAATTTTAACCCAAAGTCACTAAGCATCCGAAGTCATGTACAAGAGTTGAGCACAACAACTCCCACCGCTACATATTCGCTTCATGTAGATAGCGCCACGGAGTTTTGCTTCCTCGAAGTCCATGACACGAGTGGCGATCTAACAAGTGACAACCCCCCGATGTGCTTTTGCGATCAATTTTGCAACCGGCGTAATCCGAGTCGGAATAGCCATGAAGCTCAACACGCGCTCCCTTGGGGTACCAAAGACCTAGACTAGTAGTGATTTTTAGATATCTCAAAATGCGTTTTACGGCAACAAGATGCACTTCCTTAGTGGATGCTTGAAAACGAGCACACATGCACACACTAAACATAATATCGAATTAGAAGCGGTAAGATAGAAAGCGAACCGATCATGGAGCGATAAAGCTTTTGATCCACGGGCTTTCCATCTTCATTCAAGTCAAGATGCCCATTAGTGGCCATTGGTGTTTTGATCGATTTGCAATCGTCCATTGAAAACGCTTGAGAAGGTCCTTTGTGTATTTCTCTTGACAAATAAAAGTCCTTCTCGAAGTTGCTTGATTTGAAATCCAAGGAAGAAGGTGAGCTCTCCAATCATAGACATTTCAAATTCCTTGGACATCATCTCGCCAAAGTCTTTGCATTTAGATTTGTTAGTGCATCCAAAAATAATATCATCCACATATATTTGACAAATAAATAAGTCATTTTCAATTGGCTTTAGAAACAATGTGGAATCAATCACACCGGTTTTAAATCCCTTTTCTAAGAGGAAGTCCCTAAGACGCTCATACCATGCTCTAGGAGCTTGCTTGAGACCGTATAGCGCCTTAGTGAGCTTATAGACATGGTTTGGGTGTTTGAGGTTTCAAAACTGGGCGGTTGCTCGACATAGACAAGTTCATCAATAAAACCATTTAGAAAAGCACTCTTAACATCCATTTGAAAGAGAGTTATGTTATAGAGAAGCGAAAACCAAGAGTAACCGAATAGCTTCAAGTCGAACAGCGGGGCGTGGGTTTCTCCATAGTCAAGTCCTTCAATTTGTGTGAAACCTTGCGCCACCAATCTTGCTTTGTTTCGCACCACTTCACCGTTGTCATCTTGTTTGTTGCGGAAGACCCATTTGGTTCCAATGACATTGTGATCCTTCGGTCTTTCCACAAGCTCCCAAACTTTATTGCGGGTGAAGTTGTTCAATTCTTCATGCATGGCGTTCACCCAATCCGCATCCGCCAATGCCTCATCAATGGTCCTAGGCTCAACAATAGACACAAAGGCGTGATGCTCACAATAATTAGCGGTATGAGAGCGGGTTCTTACGCCTTGATTGAGATTGCCAATGACTTGATTTAGGGGATGATCCTTGGAGAGAGTGCGGTGTTGTTGGACGGGTACTTGTAGATCAACGTCTCCCCCTTGAGCTTGATCAACTTCAAAGTTCGCATCTCCGTCCACCGCTTGATCTTGAGTTGTTGGAGAGGTGTCTTGAACTTGATCATCGATGGAGGTGGTGGGGTGATTACTTCATCTTTTGGTGCCTCCGGTGAGGTCAATTTCCCCAACTCCATAGCATCATGCGGTGGCTCATCACCTACATTTCTTGTCAAATCTTGCTCATTTTGCGAGCCATTAGTTTCATCAAACTTGACATCATAGGCTTCCTCAATTAGCCCGGTAGAATTGTTAAATACTCGAAAAGCTTTTGAGCGAGAAGAGTAACCTAACAGGATACCAATGTCGCACCTCTTTTGAAACTTACCCAAATGAGTCCTTTTCTTATAGATGTATACCTTGCAACCGAAGACTCGAAAATACGAGATGTTGGGCCTTCGTCCCACTAGTAATTCATATGATGTCTTGTGAAGGAGTCGGTAGAGGTAGAGGCGGTTGATGGTATGGCACGCCGTGTTGATGGCTTCCGCCCAAAAAGCATACGGCGTGTTGTACTCGTCAAGTATTGATCTTGCCATCTCTATCAAAGTACGGTTCTTCCTCTCCACCACTCCATTTTGTTGGGAGTGTATGCACGAGAATTAGTGCTTCACACCTAACTCATCACAAAATTCTTCAACATTTGTATTAGCAAACTTCGGTGCCATTATCACTCCTCACCTTTTTAATAAAAGAGTCAAATTCCTTTTGAGCTTTCAAAGCAAATCTTTTAAACACATCACCGGCAAGAGATTTATTTGTAAGAAAAAACACCTAAGTGAAGCGAGAGAAATCATCGACAATCACATGACAATAAGAATTACCGCCTATGCTCGCATAGGTGGTTGACCAAATAAATCCATATGCAAAAGTTCAAGTGGTCGGGATGTAGACATGAAAGTCTTCGTCGATGAGAATTAGCCACTTGCTTGCCGCTTGGCATGAGCTACATAAACGATTCTTCTCGAATTTGACATCCTTCACTCCAACAACCAAGTTATCTTTAAAACCTTTTTCAAAGTGCCCATTCCAACATGTCCAAGACGTCTATGCCACAACCAACCAAGAGTGGTTTGAGAGATAAGACAAGTCTTGATTTGAGAAGTTTCACGGTTTGAAAAATCAACCAAATATAAGTTTTGAAACCGGGTACCTTCAAATGCAACACTTTGATCCTTAGTGGAAACAACACGAACTCCGTTGATCGAAAAGAAGCAATGAAAACCCAAATCGCACACTTGAGCAACGGAGAGGAGATTAAAGTTGCAAGCTTCCACCAAGAGCACATTAGAAACGGATAGGTCATTTGATATTGCAATTTTACCTATACCCTTTACCTTTCGCTTGGAGTTATCCCCAAATGTGATCTTGTGTTCGGGGTCCTTCTCCTCCTCTAGTGAGGTGAACATACTTGAGCTACCGGTCATGTGTTGGGTGCAACCGCTATCGAATATCCAATGCCGGCCACCGCTCTTGTAGTTCACCTACACACACAATCAAGCTTGGGTTTTAGGTACCCAAGACTTCTTCTTGGGTCCTTTTGAGTTAGTCATCAAGCATTTGGGCACCCAAATAGCCTTCACATCTTTCTTTTCATTTGGTGCACCAACATATTTAGCATAGGTAGAGCCATTCTTCCTCATAAGCATGTAACTAGCATTAAGCACTTGAGTTTTAGACATGAATTGAGATGTTTTAGCAAGAGGACAAGCAATGGCTTTATGTTTTCATTTTACAAATGTGGCAACGGGTCCCTCCCTTAACGAAAGTTAGCTTGGGCTTACCCCAACCACCCTTGGGCAAATCCCCGGGATGAAATCCCAAACCATGCTTACCCAAGGTATACCTTTGCTCCCAAAGCACCTTGTCAAGAGAGTTGTTCCCCACAAGCAATTTAGCCAAGCTAGAGTCTAGTTGCTCAATTCTATCCTTAAGAAGCAAATTTTCCTTAACTAGCTCATTAGCACATTTAGCAACACCACAAGTGCCAATTGAACAAGCATTTTCATTTGGAGAAGTAGCACTAGTGGGTGAAGATGAGCTAGCATTGGGTGTGATCGTGGGTGACAAGGTAAAGGATGTGTCATGAGATAAGCTAAGTGAACCGTCTATAGTGTCAATCAAATCACAAGTCACACCAACATTGCATTTTTCAATTGAGCAATTAAGCGGAGTTTCAACATCAACATTAGAGCTAGCAAGTTTATTTTCTAGAATCTCAACTTGCAAATTTAGAGCTTCATAATCATCTTCTAGAGTTTCATGCTTTTCTAACAAGTTCTCAAATTCATTTGCTAGCTCTTTATGCACCTTCACTAGCTTCTTTCTCTTAGACTTTTCCTTCTCTAGAGCATTATTCAAATCATCAATTAAAAGCTTAAGCTCACTTTTAGAGAGGTGCTCATGTGTTACCTTCTCCTCTAGTGCCATAAGACACATGGAAGGTGAGGGGTTGTCGATGGCGACTCCGGATATCTTCGTGTTTTCATTATCGGAGGAGTCCGCCCAAAAACCTTCATCATCGGTGATCCATTCCCCAATCACCTCTTCTTGTATATTTGCGGTGAGGCAAAGTTTTTGCTTGGGAAGAGCCGGAGGAGCGTTTTCCTTGATCGCAAGTCCGGCTAGCCCATGAGCTCTAGTATCTTCTTCTTCGGAGGAGGATTGAGAGGACGACGAGCTTGAGCTATCTTCCTTCTTAGTCTTTTGACCGGCAAGAGCTTTCTTCTTATCCTTTGATTTGTGATCACTCTTACGGTAGTGACGATATTTCTTCTTGTCATCTTCCTCTTGATTCCTTACTGTCGGTGTAATAAATACCGGGGTACAAAGAGCCCTAGGAAGGCCAGGAGGGCCCCACGCGTCAGGCGGGCGAGCAAGGCCCAGTGGCGTGGCGAGCCCTCGAAGGCAGGAGGGCCCCATCGTCGGCCAGGCGAGCAAAGCCCAAGGCGTGGGCGAGCCCCTCTGAGGCCAAGAGGGCCCCACGCGCCAGGCGGGTGCGTGGCGAGCCCCTCTGGCGAGGCGAGGGCCCCACGTGCTTGGGCGGGTCGCGTGGCGAGCCCCTCCGAGACCAGCGAGGGCCCAGCGTCGGGGGCGGGCCAGCCGGGAGCATTGCGAATGAGTCTTGGGACGAAGGCTCCCCGCTTCTGAAGGACAGCGCATTTAATGAGACATCACGCGCGGATAGGCAGCGGAAGAAATGATTACCTTCTGATGACCCTTGCAGTCTGGCGGTACATCACTTTGGGCGCAGAAGAATTGACCGCAGAGAGAAGGTTTGCTTGAGGAGGCCGCCGTGTCGGGAGGAGCGGCGGGGCCCCACCCGCAGACTCACGGTGTGGATGTGCGGGGGTCGAGGCCACTGCGGCACGCGAGGGCGGCGCAGCCTTGGCGTGGGCGGCGCACGTTTTCGTCTCTTCTGTCGTGTCTTGTCGATTACCTTGAGAGCATCAGATTGCCTACCCCTCGGCTCTCTCCGCCACCCAAAGCTTGTATAAAAGGAGAGAGAGGGAGGGGGGAGAGAAGCATTCGTGCATTCGAAACACTCTGTAAACACATTCCCATTCAACCACAATCAGAAAAGAGCTAAGGCTCGGCAGAGTAGGACTATTACCCGCGAGGGGTCCGAACTCGGTAAATCTGCTGGTCGCTCCTTGTTGCGCCCGGCGCTCAAATCGAATCGAGCTTGATCGAGTTGGCTAGCGACTAAAAATCGACCGGGTGTGATCCGCGGTGGTTGAGCGGAGAACACGCCGTCGATGGCGCACTGTAGGGGCGCTAGCATCAGTTCAAGCTCTTGACCCTTCTTCAGAGGCGATGGCGGAGCAGCGATCGCGATGGAGCGAAGCGGCCGCTAGAGCCGCTGCCACGAGTCGGCGCGGCGATGGCGATGAATCACCGGCGGCGGCCGCCCGCCTAGGGTTGGAGCCCTGGCGAAAGCAGCCGCCTCGGCCAAGCTAGGCGGCGCCTGGCCTTGGAGGAGTGCACTCCAGCACAGAACCTCCACGCAGCCAGGGCCTTGCTGGAAAACCCACCGGTTCCGGTGACTCCGGACTCGGCGGCGCCGTGGTTGGCAGCCCGCTTCGTCGGCGCCGCCGCGGCGGGTGGTGCAAGTTTGGGGCGGGGAACCGGCGTTCCGCGTCCTCCGTTCTTTGTTGCCCTCGCACTCCTCTCGCGAATCTCTGGTGAGGAGGGGGGCCAAGACGACAAACGGCGACCCTCACGGGGGCTCGGCGAAGCGGCGTCTGCAGTGGCGCGATCTCGGTCCCATCCGGAGGACCGCCACTTGCTGCATGGAGAATACCTGCGTGACAAGCTCCGCAGGGTCACGACCGAAGCCAGCGACCATATTGCCGCCGCCGCGCGCGAGGACCAGAAGAGGGTTCCGCAGGCTGCCCGCCGATGAGGGTGGCGCTTCTTGGCGCCACCTAGGCGACGGGCGGCGGCGCGAGACCGCGTTCAGAGCGAGAGGCTCCGGCGTCGGTGCCGCGCTTTTCTAAGGAGCTGCGCCGCGTCCGATGGCGGAGCGGTTTCGTCCGCCCCCATCGAAAAGTCTGACGGCTCCACCAACCCCGATGAGTTTTTGCGAGATCTATCGACGGTGATGCAGCCAACCGGAGGGTCGGGAAGGTTACGCGAACTACTTTCCCGCGGTCCTCACCGGGAGAGCCCGCTCGTGGCTCATGAACCTGCCCCGAGTCCGTGGGGTCATGGAAGGAGCTCTCGGGCTCTTCGTCACCAACTTCAGGGCACCTTGAGCAGCCGGGGTAGAAGACGACCTCCTGGCGTGGAAGCGAAGAAGGGAGAGAGTCATTGGCGACTATATTCGGCGCTTCACCAGTCCGCAACACCATCCCCGACATCTCCATCGATGCCGTGGTCACGGCATTCGGAGAGGCGCCCGAGACCCCAAGGTCAAAGCGAAGATGGCCACCCGCAAGATCAAGGCGACGGAGGAGCTCTTCACCTTAGCGCTGAAGTCGCCCTTGAGCGAGCTCGCATCCGCCCGGCTGTGGCGGCGGGCCAGCAAGGGCGGCGAGGCGAATCTCAAGGAACCCGGCGGCAAGGACAAGAAGAAGCGCAAAGCGGCGAGACCGGGCAGGTCATGGCCGCCGCGCGACGACGACGACGACGACGACCCACGCCAACCGCGCAATGGGCGCGGCGGCGAAAAGAGGAGGAGGTCGCGCGCCGCGGCTTCGGTCCCGTAAAGCGGCCGAGGCGGCGGCTACGGCGATCGCCGTGGCCGCGACGGCCCCCGAGGCCGCGACGAAGGGCGAGATCGTCGCCCCCGTGAGTGGGACGGAAGGCCCTACTGTCCCATTCACCGTAACAACTCCCACGACTTGGCGGATTGCCATGTCGTCGACAAAAGATGGTGAACAAGCGAGTCCACGAGCAGCGCAGCGTCCGGCGATGGCAAGGGCAAGGAGACGGCTTCGCTTGGTTTTCAGCGGCGAGCGCGAGTTGCCGTCATCCACGGCGGTTCGCCACCTATCCGCCCCACGCTAGCTTTAAGCGTGCAATGAGGAGGTGTGCGCCGCCGTGCCGCTTTGGGTCGGAGGCGGTGGCGTGGTCGAACAACCGATCGCGTTCGGTCGGCCGATCACCCAACCAATACCGCCGCCCTGGGCATCTCCGATCGTGGTTGCACCCACGGTCCGGAATGTAAAGCTAGGGCGGTGCTGGTAGACGGAGGAGTTCCTCAACCTCCGTCGCCGGGTCGCCGGCGCCCCGGATCCAGCAGCGGCGGAGCTTCGCCGCGCTCCCATTCTTGACATCGCGCCGGGCCGAGTCCGTCCGTTGGGCGCATCGATCTCCGGTAACCTTCGAGCTCCGACAACTTCCGCACCGAGATGCTCGAGTTCGAGTGGCGGACTTCGACCTCCCTACAACGCCATACTAGGTCGGCGGCGCGACCGAGTTCATGGCGGTGTGCCACTATCGTACATGGTGGTGAAGATCCGAGGCCACCGGCCCCATCGTTTTGAAAGTGGACCGCCGGGGCGCTCCGTGTGACAAGGACGCTCGCGTTGGCGAAGCGTCGGTGCTGAAGGCGAGGCTTCGACTGCAGGAGCTCCTCCGGCGAAGACCCGTGCCTCCCCCGGTTCGTCCGCGGAGGTTAAGGCGGTCTCCCTGAGCGAGTCAGACCCGGCGAAGACCGTTCGGGTGGGCGCCTCTCTCAGCGCCAAATAGGAAGGCGCGCTCGTCTCCTTCCTCCGATCCTAACGCAGCGTGTTTGCGTGGCAACCGTCCGACATGGTGGGGTCTCGTGGAGGTGATTGAGCACAAATTGGCGGCGTTCCCGGCGCGACGGTCATCTGAAAGGTCCGGAAGCAATCGGTGGAGCGCCAGAAGTTATCCGCCAGAGGTGGACAAGCTCTTAAGGGCGAAGTCGTCCGCGATGTCGCCCATCGGTGGCTCGCGAACCCGTCCTCGTCAAGAAATCAGCAGGCGTTGGAGGATGTGCGTGGACTTCACCGACCTCAACAAGGCGTGTCCGAAGGATCCATACCGCGCCCGCGACGATCTCATCGTCGACTCAAGCTGCGGGTGCGGCGGTATGCTTTGGATCGTACTCTGGGTACCACCAGATTAGCATGGCCGAAGAAGATGAAGACAAGACCGCCTTCGTTACGCCCATGGGCGTCTACTGCTATACAAGGATGGCGTTCGGACTGAAGAATGCAGGCCCAACCTATCAGCGGGCCATGCATATCGCTCACCGCTCCCAAATAGGGCGGAACCTGGAGGTGTATGTCGATGATCTGGTGGTGAAGTCCAAGAAGGCGGAGGAGTTGATCGGCGACCTGGAAGAAACCTTCACCAACCTGAGGAAGTACTGCATCAAGCTTAATCCAGAGAAATGCGTGTTCGCCGTTCCGTCGGGCAAACTGCTGGGATTCCTCGTCTCCCAGAGGGGGATTGAGGCGAACCCTGACAAGATCGCAGCGATCGAGAACATGAAGCCCCCGACGCGACTTCGGCAGATGCAGTGCTTGGTGGGCTGCTTGAAACCGGGTGCCTTCAAATGCAACACTTTGATCCTTAGTAGAAACAACACGAACTCCGTTGATCGAAAAGAAGCAATCAAAACCCAAATCGCACACTTGAGCAACGGAGAGGAGATTAAAGTTGCAAGCTTACACCAAGAGCACATTAGAGATGGATAGGTCATTAGATATTGTAATTTTACCTATACCCTTTACCTTGCGCTTGGAGTTATCCCCAAATGTGATCTTGTGTTCGGGGTCCTTCTCCTCTTCTAGTGAGGTGAACATACTTGAGCTACCGGTCATGTGTTGAGTGCAACCGCTATCAAATATCCAAT
The DNA here is from genome assembly GCA_036346415.1 of Raddia guianensis. NCBI lineage: Eukaryota > Viridiplantae > Streptophyta > Magnoliopsida > Poales > Poaceae > Raddia > Raddia guianensis. The sequence goes on from CM070539.1 coordinate 12,203,242, forward strand.
GCCGGCCACCGCTCTTGTAGTTCACCTACACACACAAATTCAAGCTTGGGTTTTAGGTACCCAAGACTTCTTCTTGGGTCCTTTTGAGTTAGTCATCAAGCATTTGGGCACCCAAATAGCCTTCACATCTTTCTTTTCATTGGGTGCACCAACATATTTAGCATAGGTAGAGCCATTCTTCCTCATAAGCATGTAACTAGCATTAAGCACTTGAGTTTTAGATATGAATTGAGATGTTTTAGCAAGAGGACAAGCAATGGCTTTATGTTTTTCATTTTTACAAATGTGGCAACGGGTCCCTCCCTTAACGAAAGTTAGTTTGGGCTTACCCCAACCACCCTTGGGCAAATCCCCGGGATGAAATCCCAAACCATGCTTACCCAAGGTATACCTTTGCTCCCGAAGCACCTTGTCAAGAGAGTTGTTCCCCACAAGCAATTTAGCCAAGCTAGAGTCTAGTTGCTCAATTCTATCCTTAAGAAGCAAATTTTCCTTAACTAGCTCATTAGCACATTTAGCAACACCACAAGTGCCAATTGAACAAGCATTTTCATTTGGAGAAGTAGCACTAGTGGGTGAAGATGAGCTAGCATCGGGTGTGATCGTGGGTGACAAGGTAAAGGATGTGTCATGAGATAAGCTAAGTGAACCGTCTATAGTGTCAATCAAATCACAAGTCACACCAACATTGCATTTTTCAATTGAGCAATCAAGCGGAGTTTCAACATCAACATTAGAGCTAGCAAGTTTATTTTCTAGAATCTCAACTTGCAAATTTAGAGCTTCATAATCATCTTCTAGAGTTTCATGCTTTTCTAACAAGTTCTCAAATTCATTTGCTAGCTCTTTATGCACCTTCACTAGCTTCTTTCTCTTAGACTTTTCCTTCTCTAGAGCATTATTCAAATCATCAATTAAAAGCTTAATCTCACTTTTAGAGAGGTGCTCATGTGTTACCTTCTCCTCTAGTGCCATAAGACACATGGAAGGTGAGGGGTTGTCGATGGCGACTCCGGATATCTTCGTGTTTTCATTATCGGAGGAGTCCGCCCAAGAACCTTCATCATCGGTGATCCATTCCCCAATCACCTCTTCTTGTATATTTGCGGTGAGGCAAAGTTTTTACTTGGGAAGAGCCGGGAGGCGTTTTCTTGATCGCAAGTCCGGCTAGCCCATGAGCTCTAGTATCTTCTTCGGAGGAGGAGGATTGAGAGGACGATGAGCTTGAGCTATCTTCCCTCTTAGTCTTTTGACCGGCAAGAGCTTTCTTCTTATCTTTTGATTTGTGATCACTCTTGCGGTAGTGACGATATTTCTTCTTGTCATCTTTCTCATCTTCCTCTTGATTCCTTGCCTTGTGCTTGTTCTTTTTACTTCTTGGGCAATCCGCCCAAGTGACCCTTCTCTCCACATTCATAGCATCGCATCTCGAGATAGGTCTTAGCCTTGAAGAGGATGATCCGCCGCTGAAGCTCATCTTCTTGATCAACTTTCTTGACCGCTTGACAAGGAGGGCCAATTCTTCAATCTCCGGAATTGCATCATCGGAGTCTTCATCATCTTCTTCAATTTCAACTTTCTTCTTTCCACTTTTGACTTTGGCGGGGAGAGCGATTGACTTCTTGTTGAGCGGAGACTCTTCACTTTCAAGAAGCCGCATCTCATATGAGTTGAGTTGCCCGAGGAGCTTTGTCGGTGTCATCTTCTTAAGTTTTGACTTAGATGCTCGAATTAAGGTCACAAGTGGATTGAAACTAAATGGCACAACGTCAAGCATATTTCGACAAATGTCAATGTCTTCCAAGACCTTCTTCTCCGAACATCCGGCAATTTCATTGACGATGGGGTTCAACCTAAGAAACATTTCATTAACACTTTCATTAGGAAGCATCTTGAATTGATCAAACCTTTTTCTAGCACGAGATAGCTTCTCCTCAAGCATCTCGGCACTACCAACATAAATTTCTCTAAGATGCTTCCAAATGTCATAAGCTTTAGAGAGATTGCCAATGCTATCAAAGACTTCGGAAGACACACTAGAGAGTAAAGCATTTCTAGCAATGGCATTAAAACGTTTGTACTTAGCATGAACTTCATCAAGAGCAATTGTTCGTACGGAGGGTCCGGATAGCCGGTCTCTAAGCAACCCACACATCATAGCTAAGTGCCTCTAAGTAACATTGCATCCTAATTCTTCAATAGTTGTAGTTTGTTCCATCGAAAATAGGAGTTTTTCCAATTTCTATCCTAGGCCCTCTTGAGCCATCTCCTAGCGGTTAAGCTAATACGGAGAACCTAGGCGCTCGATACCACTTGAAAGAGGATCCTAAGGCCTAGAGGGGGTGAATAGGCAATTTTAATTTTTCTTTGATTAATTGTTGATTAAGCATCAAATTAATAGTGACCCAATCCTAGTGTCAATTGATACATAAGCGGAGGCGATAAACAAGTTAACAAGCAACTAAGACATGGCATCACAATCAACACATTCAATGCAACGGTAGTAAGTGCGGAAAGTAAATAAGAGGCGACACGGTGTTTGTTTGACCGAAGTTGAGCCATAACTCCTACTCTCGTTGAGGCTACCCCTTGCGCTGGGGACGGCTCGCTCTCGAGCCTCACGCCTCACTTACTCCCGGTAGTCGTTCCGCCACTCCGCGAGGTGGACTCAAATCACCCGTACACCGACTCAAGAGTAGCCACACGCCGAGGCCTACTCTCAAGCCACGCCTCCACAAAGGATGTCTTCAAAAGTAACAAGCCAAACGCCCGATCATGCGGATCGAAGGACTTCCATGAAGCTTCGGTATTGGGGTTTGATGGATTGTGGCTTTGGATGATCTTGTGGGTGGAGGAATGGCTCTAGAACACCTAATTGATGAGCTATGAATGTGGTAGGTGAAGTGGAGCAACAAACCTCAAAATAGCTTGACCACTAGGTAGGTATTTATAGCCCAAGAGCAAAACTAGCCGTTGCCTCTCGGAAGAGACAAAAGACTAGCCGTTACACTCTACCGGACGCCGTCCGACGGGCTCCGGACGCCGTCCGACAGAGCGTACTGCTCACCAAAATAGGTTTATCGGACGCCGTCCGGTCCCCACCGGACGCCGTCCGACAGCAAGGATCGAGCACGCCGCTGAGCTACGGGCGCCCAGACGCCGTCCGGCAGCGAGAAACAACCAAAATTGAACTTGATCGGACGCCGTCCGGTTACTACCGGACGCCGTCCGACAGTGAGTATAAATTTGGATTTTTGGGCTGGTCGGACGCCGTCTGGCTTTACCAGACGCCGTCCGGCAGAATAGATTTTCGAATTGAAAGCGAGGAGAAATTTAGGTGGGTTTCTCTCTCTCTAGAAATCTCACATAGGGATATTTGGATATTTTTAGAGATGGTGGATCATGCGAAACCGAGTTTTCAAGAATTCAAAAAGATCCGGCATAGTCCGAGATATTGAACCCTTTTGAAATCCGACGAAAAACAGAAATAAACCTAACTATTCTAATCTATCGTGACCTCTTCTCTGCTTGGGTCACGACTAGAAATCTTGGGCAGCTCGAGAAAATTGTCGGCGCTTCAAATTAGGGTTTATAAAATCGCGAGTCTTCGCTAGGGTTAGAAGTCCAAAAACCCCTAGCCCTTTATATTAATTAATTTTGTCATCAATGCCACTAATAAAAATTAGGGCTCAACGATGCTCACACCTGCTGAAACTTGAATTGACCTGATGAAACTTGATGAAACCTGTTGAAACTTAAAAAAACTTGGATAAAACATGATGAAACTTGACAGTTCGGCAAGTTTAACGAATATGAAATCCAAGTTTCAGTAAGCGAAAACCCAAGTTTCAGTAGGCCAAACCCAAGTTTCACCAGCTGAGTTTGAAGATTTATATGGCAACATATATCTTGTTTTGTTCGTAAAAATACGAGGAACACGTTGGCGCAAACGGTTTTTGGATTGGAACACCCAGTCAAAATTTATGGTCGCCAAAAGAAAAAAAAAGCTGTGGGCCCCACCTGCATGCCGGCTGCACAGTGCACCCCCGCCGTTACGCCGTCAAGGCGCGAGAGTCCGGAGGCGCCGGACTCCCGGCCACGAGCCTTTTCGATTTTGAAAATATAAAATAAAAAGTTCACCATTGTGGGACCTCTCAGAAATTCCAGCCCAGCTCAACAGCACTGCACTTTCGTTCAATAGGCAGCCCATGAATTGCGAGCCTCCCAATTCGGCGGCCGAATTGCTGAGCAAGTTAGGAGTCATGCGACCTCTGCTGGGAAGCGAGGCGGTCCAACTCCCGTCGGACCCTGCCACCCGTCCAAGCCTTGCGGATCAACGGCCAGCGTTAGATCTTGAGCAAACATTTGTTATTTTTGTTTCACCACGTAAAAAAATTCAAAAAAATCAAAAAAAATCACAAATATTATCTAATCAATTTCAGGTACCACATATTTTTTATTCGGATCAGCATGACCAATATTCATTTTAATAAATGTTTTTTAAAGAATAACCTATATTTATAAATTTTTTTATATCAATATAAAAATATATGTGGTACCTGACATTGATTAGAGAATATTTGTGATTTTTTTGATTTTTTTAAATTTTTTTACATGGCGAAACAAAAATAACAAATGTTTGCTCAAGATCTAACGCTGGCCGTTGGATCTCGATCCAACGGCCAGCGCGGGCGTCGGACGGGCTGCGCGGTCCGACGGGCGTTGGACCGCCCCCGCTTTCTGCAGGCTGCAGGTGTGGCCGCCCACACTTGGCAGCCCCTATTCCCCCAAATATCCAGTTTTAGAATTTTGGGCCTAATTTAAAACATTATAGATAACTTTAAGAATGTACCATGCAATTTACACTCATCCAAGTGAGATTATCGGTGCTGTTAAATTCAGTAATTGATTTGTTAAGGACAAGATACGCATTTTTTTTAATAAACGATGCATTATGATTCATTAGAGTGAGCGCCGTCAGAGTTGACTGCTCATCATAGACATGTTTACTTGAAACTTTTTTATCCAATTGCTTTCTATCGTCAGCCTCATTTTTGTCTAAAAAATGTTGTGAATTATGTTGTACAAAATTGTGGACCCCGACGAGGCTTGAATAGGTCGGAAAAACCATTAAAATTTGGTTTAAAAAGCTTTGGAAAAATAGGTAAAATTTTGAAGAAAAAACACAGCTACTAGCTAGTGATATTATAGATTTGTATAACATTGGACACCTGGTGTTATCTAAATATTACCTCCGGTCATAAAAAGAAGTCGCCGTTGACTTTTGTAGACATTTTTGACCATTCGTCTTATTCAAAAAAGTTATGTAAATATCATTTATTTTGTTGTGATTTAGTTTATTATTAAATATATTTAAAGTATGGCTTATATTTTTCTATATTTATAAAAAATTTGAATAATACGAATGGTCAAAGACGTGTGCAAAAATCAACGACGACTTCTTTTTATGACCGGACGGAGTATTATCAGTTCAGCCAGAATTTATAATTAAGCACTGCATGTATTAAACACATAGCTAAAACTATTATATAGTGGTGCCGGGCCACTGGTGCCACCTGCACATCCCGACGATTCTTATCAATGTCAATTTTTTTTTTATAATTATCAGTGTCATTGCTAAGCACCAAATGATAGTAGGGGTTCCTATGCTAGTGACTGCTTGTGTAGCTGCTTCATATATACTCCCTCCATTTTTTTATTTGAATTTTTAACTTTTGTACACGTCTTTAATCATTCATCTTATTAAAAAAAACTATGTAAATATCATTTATTTTGTTGTGATTTGTTTTATCAATAAAGATATATTGACCATGACTTATTTTTTTATATGTTTACACTAATTTTTTAAATAAAACGAATGGTAAGAAACGTTTCCAAAAATCAAAAGGCATCGAAAAAACGGAGGGCGTGCCATCGAAAGCCTGCACCTCAGTCAAAGAGGCTCCCTTTCAAAGTTTAGAACAACATATCCGTCAAATTTACACGTGTGCACCATTACATTGTACTATCAGTCAACTAGTCAATAGCTTTAATAAATTAATATAGATCACTAGATTATTTAATCAAGTAAAGTAAACCGTCAAAAACACTTCACGTGACCTTAATAAAAGCGTGGGACGCACGGGAGCACCATAAGATGGCGATGAATACGTTGGGTTATGGTGATGAGGGCCTACAGGCACAAACCACAATCAAGAGATCCAGTGCTCCACCAATATTTGGGAAATCACATGGCATTCGGTCTGAAGCAAACCTCCTGCGCAAGTACAACAATAGATTCTTTTCATCCTCCCAGTGTCCTCCATTGATCCTTGGTCGGTCTCTACCGCGTCCGCGGCCCACCATCTTGTCACAAATAAGAAATTTATTTTTGGAATTTTATATATTTAACTAGTAATGTAATTCTGGATATTTTCTCGTATGCATTTTTTCCGGCTCAGCGAGATGGATATGCAAGTGCTCAACATAACAATACTAGCAAGCGTGCATGTATAAAACATGTTGGAGCAATGCTGATATAAACCATTTATAGAAAAAAAATAACATTTAGGACACGTGCAATTTTTTTCTATTTGTCTGTCTATATGAAACAGGTGTAGGAGCATTCCTTATTTCACTGATTGTCTCATTCGGTTGATGTTGACGTGGGTCAACTCATGAAACACCTGAACAAGCAAAATTAAATAACAGATAATCAAGATATGAATATAGATATAGATTAATTAACGGGTGCAATAACTTGCAAATAATTGCTTTTTATTAACAGATCAATTATGTACATGGATATACGTATAAATACGCGTGACACTTACTCATTTAATTAAAAGTAGCGATGCGTTCTCTCGATGGGCCGATCAGGTTGTAAATTGTAATTATATATGTGCATCACGATTGTTATTTACCGCGCTACAAACTTAATTAACAGGTTGTATACGCCCACATGCATTGACATGGAGGGGAGGATATTGGAGTGTATTCTTAACAGAGCTACGCAATACTCCTACTTTTATACAGAATCCTGAATTTATTCCACCGTCGGCCTGAGTAGACATTTCATTTGTATGAGTATGTATGATTGGGGCGTACATGCCTGCCCCGCCCTATTTATAGTGTTACTGTGATTGTCTGTTAGTTTTAGTCTAGGAAGAATTAGGAAAAATTATTAGGAAGATATATAACGGGAGAATAAAAATTAATCTCGTGTACATATGGGCAAGAGTCCGTGGTCTCTACGGGTGCTAGTATGTTAGTTCTAGTCTAGAAAGAATTAGAAAAAATTGGAAGATTTATAATAGGAGAATAAAAATTAATTCCGTGTATATGTATATATGAGCAAGAGTCCGTGGTTTATATGTATCGAGTTATGGGCAAGAGCCCGTGGTCTATACGTATCGAGTCAAGAGTCTGTGGTCTCTACGTATCGAGTCAAGAGTCTGTGGTCTCTACGTATCCAGTTGATAGCAAACTCCTAGAAAATTATGGTTGTTGGATAATGGATAAAGGGAATAGACGGTTGTGATTTATAGTTGGATCTAGATCAACTGCTCAATTATAGAGTAGTTTAGATTAGATACTGGCCAAGTGCTCCTACAACAGACCTTTCTCAATCGTGGAGCCAACCCTAGCCATCTCTAAAGGTCCTAACTTAGACAAGCCTAGACACTATTCATTTATTATTCATAATTTTTTAACTATTTTATGTATTTTCCTCCCTTACATATTCAATGTACTACAGTAATTAGCTGGCATAAAAGTTAGACTTTATTGGTGATCCCCTCAACCCAATACTAGAATGTCGCCGCGACCCCTATGCCCGCTATCAGTGTCGCTGCCTTTAATCCTCTAGAGACACTAAGTCGTTGTCTTTAAAAAAGGGAAGCACCAGGCGTCAGACGTCCGAACGGACACGCACACGTCGGACCAGCGCCGTCCGTCCGATCGCCGGCACCGAGCCCATCCTACGCGCCCCCACGCTCCGCGTGCAACAGATGCCAGACGGAGTAGTTAGCCGTGCAGTTGATCACGTTTTTCAATTAAACTTCTGATTTTTGTATAAAATTCAAACAGGGTTCAAAATGTGTGGAATAAATTTTATAATTCTTCTAAAATCGAGAGCAACCCATTTTAAATACTTTTAATTTTTTTTGATTTTTTTTCACTTTTTCATTTTTTAATGTGAACCTAGAGAAGGCACTTATGAAACTTACATCTATACTAGCGAAACTTGGACGTGTGCTGATGAAACTTGGATGAAACTTCGATGTAACCTAATGAAACTTGGATGAAACCTATTGAAACTTGATGAAACTTGGATTAACCTGATGAAACCTGATGAAACTTGGATGAAACCTGATAAAAATTGAATGAAACCTGATGAACCTTGGCAGTTCGGCAATGTTTAACGAGTATGAAACCCAAGTTCCAGTAGACGAAACCCAAGCTTCACCAGGTAAGTTTGAGGATTTAGATGGCAACATACATCTTGTTTTGTTCGTAAAAATACAAAGAACACGTTGGTGCAAACGGTTTACGGATTAAAGCAACTAGTCAAAATTTATGGCCATTCAAAAGAAAAAATACTTATGGGGCCCACCTTGCATGCTACAGTGCCGCCCACCGAACAGTAGCCTTTCCGTTTAAAAAACCAGCCCATGATCAAGAAGCTATAATTTTCTGTAAAAAAACAAATTAATAGACTATACATAGAACATGGTGATAGCCCGAGCATAAAAAACCTAACGCCAAACACGAATGTACAAGGAAAAAATATTTGTATTTTTTATCCACATCACAGCCATAAAGTCCTATAACCATTTGCTTCTTCATTGTTTCTCTTAACAAGACATTTATGTCTTTTGTCGTGGTTGTTTTGCAGGCGGCTGCGCTAAGCTGGATCACATGGACGATTTTTGTACCATTTTTTTCTATTTCATATTTTTTTCATTTTTTATTTTGGAGAAAATGAATTACTATATTGGAAGGAAAAAATATTTGTATTTTTTATCCACATCACAGCCATAAAGTCCTATAACCATTTGCTTCTTCATTGTTTCTCTTAACAAGACATTTATGTCTTTTTGTCGTGGTTGTTTTGCAGGCGGCTGCACTCAGCTGGATCACATGGACGATTTTTGTACTTTTTTTTCATTTTTTATTTTGGAGAAAATGAATTACTATATTGGAAAGATATGTGTTGCTATGTTTAGACGACTCCCGCGAGGCCAGGTTTACGCACGTGATGTTTACATGCATGGTGGTCATCAATGCCGACAACGGTAGCTAGGCTGCCTCCTTCCTGTGTGGCATGCAAGCGATTTTCGTATCATTTCAATATATTTCATTTGATTTTCAATAATTTTATCTTGTAAAACTATATATTACTATGCTATAAAAAAGTGTATTGTTAAACTGAAAATTGCCTACGTCGAGCCTTCAAATGTACACGACTCCCTATGAGTCGCTTCTTTTGTCTTTGTTCATGTGGTTTCTCAAATATCTCAAAATTGCTTCACAAGGGGCGAGCCAGTCTAGGTGCGCGCCAGGAGGCCACCGACCAACATCAGTGTTGACGACCTACACTAGGACCACCGACATTGATGGCAGCCAGGCAAACCAGCTTGCTGGATCTGTGTCAGCGGCACAAGGCGCAACCGTCCACATTGTGCTGTCATGTGCCGGACCAACGTTCGCCGTGTGGGGTCCACTCATTATAACGCCGTCACCCCGTGGGTGCCATCAGGGGGAACGTGTGTCGACGACCAACTTGGCCACCAACATAGACATAACCTAGTTGGCATGCCTCGGATGCGTCTTTGTCGGCAGGGCTGCCGACAGAATTCGTCTGTATCGTCGAAGCTACGTCGATGGATCACCGACAAAAGTCTGTGTCGACGTCGGAAGGTGTGAGCCCGATTCCTGTAGCGAGGGCTCCTAGAACTCTGTTGCAGACTTGCAGCCACAAAAACATTTTTGAATCGCTCACGTGAGCCCTTCAGCCTTCAGTCATGCTATTCTCTTTTTTCTCTCTCTCTCTCTCTGTTCGCATCCTTACACAAATGTGGGGAAACGGCACGTCCTATCAGGCCATCACATTCTCTATTCAAAGTGTAGTCGCTGTGAATGAGTGCGGTTCACATGCATCACTTCATCACTCGTCACACTACTTTTTTTGAGTAAAGGGCAGGAGAACTGCCGTCTATTGCTCAATAAGAAGAAAGTGTTACAAAACTTTGTGGGGGGAGTTTTGAAAGCCCTCCCCCCCAGAGGGCGTTTACAAAATTAGGGTATTACAAAACGGGCTCCTGCGGCAGCCCAGAGCCGCAGTTGGTCGAGAAGTTGTTGTAAAAAGGCCTCGCGCGGACGCTCTGTCGCCTGGAAAATGCGGCTGTTTCGCTCTAGCCAAAGGTGCCAGATGGTAGCTAGGATGATGGGGGTCGTCTCCCAAGGGACGGCAGGAGACGCCATGTCGAATTCCCACCAATCACGAAGGCAGGTGCTCTTGCGCCACCGAGTTGGGTGAAGAGTCTGGATCCCAAGAGCTGTGGCCAGGCGCGACCAGACGAAGGAGCTGTAGCTGCATTGAAGAAAAAGGTGTTCCGGGGTTTCTAGGCTTCTTTGACAGAGTGGGCAGAAATAGTTGTTGGGTAGCCGCCTGCGCAAGAGAGCGTCGGCTGTCCAGACTCGTTGTCGCAGGAGAAGCCAAGTGAAGAACTTACACTTGGAGGGAGCCCAAAGCTTCCAGACCCGGCTTAGGGCAGGCGTCGCACACCGGCCCACGAATTGCAGGTTGTGAGCTGATTTAACGAGAAGCTTCCGTCATGGAGAAGCGCCAGAGACCACATCCGCGACACAGGGAGTTAACGCAACTTTGCCGAGTTGGGTGAGCAATGGATGAGGCTCGGTGCAGGGAGGTGTTAGGTGCGACGCGGTCGGTGAGCCAATTGTTGTTTTCGGCGCGTCTCGAATCGATCTTCCCTTCGGATGAAGCTGAAAAGCGGTAGCGAGCTCTTTAGGCGATGCCCCATTTAGTCAACGGTCCTCCTGAAGGAGGTGGGCGCCATCTTGTAGGGTGGCGAGGAACCCAAGCGAAACAGAGCGGCGTCCACGTCAGGGGGAGGGTCTAGGGTATGTACCCAAAGGCGGGACGGCGAGGCTTTACTCAGCCAAAGCCACCGCAGTCGCAGAGCGCGAGCGAAGCGTTGAAGGTCGAGGACCCCTAGGCCCCCTAGCTGGATGGGCGAGCACACCGTTTCCCAATTTACTCGAGGGGGAGGTCCACGAGTGGAGGAGCCGTTCCACAGCCAGGCCCCTGAGTTGGTCGATTTTCTTAGTGACCGAGACAGGGGGGTTGATGACCGAGAGGATGTAAGTGGGCAGCGCTGTGAGGACCGCCTTGAGGAGCGTTAGTCTACCACCTTTAGAGAGGAGCGGTCCTCGCCACCCCGCCAGCCGGTTCCCGATTTTATCAATGAGTGGTTGGAAATGTGCGTGTCGTAGTCTCCGTATAGAGAGTGGGATACCCAGGTAGTTTATTGGGAAGGTCGCTCTGGATGCGGGTAGGTCCTGCAGGATTGAGTCAAGGTCTAGGCCTCCGCATCTAATGGGAATGACTTGCGATTTGGAGAAGTTTGTGCGAAGACCTGAGATTTGGCCGAACTCCTGAAGAATGAGGGCCAGGGAAGACACTTCCGCCTGGTCCGGGTTTAGGAAAATGGCAGCATCGTCAGCAAAGAGAGAGATTCTAGACCTTCCCAGGAGGCCTTGAATCGGTTTGAGTCTGACCACTTGGATCGCGTTGTAGGAGTGCCACAAGGGGTTCGATGGCTAGGTCGAAAGCGGGGTGACAGAGAGTCACCTGCCGTGAAACCTTTGAATGATGAATGGTTTTGGTGGGGCAGCCATTCAGGAGGACCTTCGAGGACGAGGAAGCGGCGAGAGTGCTATCGATTCATGCCAACGGGTCCTAAAACCCCGGGCGTGGAGATTATCCAGCAGGTAGGTCCAGGACACTGAGTCGAAGGCCTTCTCAAGGTCTAGCTTTAGAAAGAGTGATGGGGTACCGGAACGGTGGAGCTTCTTTGCGCAGCCCTGGACATAAAGAAAATTGTCCTGGATATGCCTCTTTTTGATGAAAGCACTCTGAGAGGGCGAGATGAGCTCGTCCATATAGGGCGCCAGCCTAGTGGACAAAATTTTTGTAAACAATTTTCCTAGGCTGTGGATCAGACTAATTGGGCGGTAGTCTGAGGCTCGGAGGGGGTTTTCTTTCTTGGGGAGCAGGATGATGTGGGCACAGTTTAGGGATGGAAGACCCGTGCTGTCCAAATTGTAGAGGCATTGTAGGGCGCTAAGCAGGTCAGTGGAGATGCAATCCCAGCAAGATTTGTAGAAATCCTAGGGGAAGCCGTCAGGGCCTGGGGCCTTGTCTGAGGGTAGCGAGAAAACAATCTGCTTCAGCTCGTACAATGTGATGGGCTCCTCGAGGGAAGAGAGATCTAGCGAGGGCAGCCCAAGGAATGGCCAATTGAAGGTTCTCTCAGGACTGGGTGAGGAGTGTGAAGCTCCAGCCCCGAAGATTGAGTTGAAGTGACTGAAAAGGACCTCAGCCTTATCAGCGAATTCGGTATGAGTTCCTGAGGGGGTTTGCAGGGAGTGGATCTGGTTTTTACGGCGCCTGCCATTTGCCCGTAGGTGGAAGTAGCGGGTGTTTGCGTCCCCAAGCTTGAGCCAGATTAAGCGGGAGCGCTGCTTCCACATCATCTTGACGATTACTCTCAATCCGAGTGCGGAGCTTAAGCGGCGGGCGATTGAGCTCTGCCGAGAGGGCGGGATTACGAGGCGACGTCAAACAAGCGTGTCGCCGGAGGCCACCGCAAGTGAAGTCTGAATCGCCAATGCATGTCCGACTCCACGAGCGTAAGGCGTCGGTGATCCGGAGAGTTTTAAGCAGCGGAGAAGAGGGTGGGTGGTAGCGGCGTCGTTGTTTTCCACGGGCACGCTAACGACCTCCATAAAGCCAGGCATCTTGGTCCAAAAGGACTCAAAACGGAAACGCTTTGGGGGTCTGCACGGCGCGCACTCTGCCGTGAGCAGAAGCGGGGAGTGGTCAGAGGCGCTTGAGGATAGAGGGATTAGGGAGCACGAAGGAAGATCATCTCCCAATCGTGGTGCTGAAAGCTCGTCCTGACGGACAAGAGTTGGGTTTGCCTGTCCATTGCTCCAGGTGAAACGCCGGCCCGAAAGGTGGATTTCCTTTAGGTGCAAGTTGTCGAGGGCTAGGCGAAAGCAATTCATGAGGCGGCGGTTTAGATTAAGGTTGTTTTTGTCGGCGGCTCTGTAGATTTGGTTGAAGTCTCCCAAGATGAGCCAGGGGCAGGAGTAGTGGCTTTTGATGAGGCCCAGCTCCGCTAGGAAGGCTTCCTTAGCGGTGACGGAGGTTGGGCCGTGAGCAGCGGTTATGGCCCAACTGGAAAGCCCGTTTGGGTAAGAGACCCTTGCTGAGATCGAGTGGTTGAGGATGAGGGGGTCCGAGAGCTGCAGCAAGGAGTCGTCCCAGAAAAGGAGAATGCCCCCCTGGAGCCCTGTGCGGGAAGCTGAAGGTAGCTCCTGAGCCTGTGACCGCAGGTCTCCATGATTGTTTGGTGGCAGGGGGCCGAAAGTTTGGTTTCTTGGATTGCCAGGATGGATGGGCGGTTTTCCCGGACGAGGGCAGCAACAACATCTCTTTTGGCAGCAGTGTTAAGACCGCGAACGTTGAGCTCCGCCAGCTCTCGGGTCGGGCTCAGGAGCCATCGCCACCATCTTCGCCGGCGGCTCCACCGCCCTCCACTCAGACGCCCCCATCCTCTGCTCCGGCTCCCCCCGCGCCCTCCCAGCCCTTCAGGCCGTTCCCAACTCTGGCCTGGTGCTCTCCTCTGGGCCGGCCTCGCCTGGCCTGTCTCAACTCAGCGGGCCAGACTTTCTTCTGGGCCGCGAGGTTGGCCTTGAGGACCCACTCTGCTCGGGTCCGCTTGCCCTCACCCCGCCTACTCCAGCGCAGTTTGACCCTATGGCCCTGGAGGCCGATCTGGCTCCCCTATCCCCAGCTCAGGCTTTGTTCTCCAGAGTCACCGTGCCCGCTTCCACCCCGCTGATCCCTGCCCCCCCACCTAGGCGCTCCCGCACTACGGCCTCTGTCACCACTCCTGTGCGTCGTAGCTCACGCCTAGCATCCGGAGGGCCGTCCTTTGCCCCTAGAGGCTCCTCCTCTGTCCCGACGATCCGTAGAGCGCAGGGCGTCCTCGCCCTCAAGCTCGGCATCCCGCCAGCCCCTTCAGTTGACGACTTAGCCTCCCAGCTGCAGGCCCTGTTCACCTCTGATGTGCTTGACAACAGTGCTCTTGCCGCCGTGGCCGACATCTGCGGCCTGACGCGCCCCGCCCTGGACCTGTCCTCCTCAGCCCCGGACGTTGAGGAGGACTGTGTGGCTGCCTCCTAGCCACCACCTTCTATCCCCTGCCCCGTTCGTGCTCCCTCCAGTTTTATTTCGTCACACTACTCACCAGTGTATTTATACGCCGTCAGTACGTCTACTAGGCTTGTTGTTAGCCGTCGCTGAGTGTTGACGTTGATGCCTTTCTTGAAGCACTTGTGTCTGGAGAACGTTGACGGTGCAAATTAATTTGTTAATTAATTACTCGATAGCGACCAATAACAATATATGATCTCGCCATATATTTCCAGCTGCATATGTTTTATGGTGACGCAACTTCACAAACAGCCGATCGAGACGTCTTGAGCTCATTTTGGTTTACTCTGAAACAAAATAGGCGGTGTCTTTCATTCCATCATTAATTTCCTCTCGAAAGATTAGGAAAGGAAGTGGCAACTGGCTAGCTAGCTACTAGTGTAATGCTTGGAAGGATACCTGCGGAGTTGCAACGAACAAAACATGAGAGAATCAAATTGCATCACAAAACTCTAGCTATATGAAACTTTATAAAATCATCTAATGCAACTACAAAAAACACACGAAACATAAAACAACCCGCAAGTACCAGAAGCTGGTAGAAAATAATTGTAACACGCTAGCTGACCTAAATTTGCTTAGAGCCCAGTCCACCTATGGGTTCAATTGGCCCACGCATGAATATCACCACTCTTCGTTTCTCTGTCTCGCTTTGTCCAAAAGAGTTCACCCATAGTATTATGTTTGGATCCATCAGACATTATATACAAGTACAGCTGTCTAGACTAGGTATGGGGTACTAATCCACTTTAACCAATCACATGGGCTGACGGGCCTCACAACTCAACACATCGAGGTATTATCCTTAACCCCTCGATGGTCTAACACGCTCGTCAGCACACCGCATATATATATGGCATATGTCCAAGGTCTCTTCTCGGTATGTGTTAATGCATCTAGTGCTGACCCATATGCCATGTCGTATGACCACTATAGGCCCACACATGTCATGTGCTATATGCTCGCACCACTAAGCCCACACATACCCGGACAATGATGGTTAATGCTCTGATACCATTTGTAACACCTCGATCCAAATTCGCTTAGAGTTTAGCATACCTAGACTGGCACACGCATGCATAACATCACTCTTGAGTTGTCGACATCGCTTCGCCCAAAAGAGTTAGCCCAAGGTTCTATGTTTGGATCATCAGAAATTCATGATGGTCGGTGACATGTGCTTATTTTTTATAAAAAAATATGTGACTTAAGAATAGGTGTTTATACGTGTATAAGCAGCTGTGGTGTAAGATTTTGGGTCTCTACTAACTTTCCATTTTTTACAACAACTTGGGCTAGAAATTTTCAAACCAGCCCTATTAACTGGTTATCTATGCCCGTTCGTTACTTGCACCAACACAGATAAACTCACTGATACCAGTAGCAAGACCGAGCGCTATGAAGAGACCGCCAACCACAACTAGATTCTTAATTTTTAGTGAAAGGATAATATTGTCGGCTATTGAAAAATATCAGAGACCAAATATTGTCGGCTATTGGAAAATATCAGAGACCAAATATTGTCGGCTATTGGAAAATATCGGAGACCAAAGTATATAGCCTATCTAGCGAATCATCGGCTATTTCACCTAAACCACCAATGATCATGCATTCGTGAGGATGTCGATGATACCCTTCGTTATTAGTTTCATGACGGTTCAGAGAGCAATCAGTATATACATAGGTGAGAGTTTTTTTTTTCTCTCATCGCCGGGTATAGAAACTCCTTGATGTTAGGACGGCAGTTCTCCTGCCCCTCTTTCAAAAAAAAAAAAAGGAAAAAATATTTTCACATATGGAATCTACCTCACAACTTGTATATATACACCTAATCTCAAAGTTGAATAATTTTTAATTCAAGACTGGTTGATTTGTCCATTTGTCCTCTTCCCCTCCCATTTCTTTGAAATTTGAGCCCTTGAATTGTTCCTATGAAATTGCAGAGGAATACGATGAAGTTGGTGAACTTCTTTTAGAGGATGTGCAACCGTCATGACATTAGAATCATTCGACTGTTCGAGCACGGAGACTATTTGTCTTTTTTTTTTGCATTTGTCAATTTGCTGTCATATTGTTTCGATTTTTAGCCTTTTCACATACTAACCATTTAATTAAATTTTGATTGTGCGGTTGTGGGCATCCTATGTGGTGCCTTGGTGTAGATATTAGGAGTTTATACTTTCGTGAACTTAAAAATATATGCGGTAACAAGATCATCTATCTATCTACATAAAACAGAGTTAAACGGAGCCACCACATTAATCCTAAAATCCTATAAATTTCCACGTTAATCGAAAAATAGTAGAAATTATCACGTTAATCATAGAAAAAAGAAAAAATCGACATCGTTTAATATGGATATTATTATGTAAATCTAGCAGTCAATATTAACCTCTATAACAAATTACTGAAGCGGATCTATATATTAGAGATAAACTCTAAATCTAATTTGATATATTATCTATATCTTAATACAAATCTAGCTGCGCAAACGCGCAGGTCACCTTGCTCGTTATACTATTAAAGTAGAGGAAAACGGAGCCACCACGTTAGAACAGATCCCCCAGATTATTTCAGTTGTTCGATCAACGGTGGGACCAAATTATAACGGCCTAGATCAATCAAAGAAATTCTCACATAAATCAAGAAAAAAATATCTATGCCGCTGTTATTTCTTGGGCCGGATTATAACGACTTAGATTAAAATAAAAAATTAGAAATTTGGATTAATTACTAAAGATGATATAATATGATTATTTTAGCCGTTCGATCAACGGTGGGACCAAATTATAGCTGCCTAGATTAATCCAACAAATTCTCACATAAATAAAAAAGATCTATGCGGCTTAGATTAAAATAAAATATTAGAAATTCAGATTAAATACTAAAACTGATATAATATATTAGAGATAAACTGTAAATCCGATCTAATATATTAGAGACAGATTATGAGTTAGAGATAAACTCTATATGCCGAAACAAATCTAGCAGCGCAAACGCGCGCGTGGGCCACGAAAAACGGAGCCACCACGTTAGTGCACATCACACAGATTATTTCAGTTGTTCGATCAATGATGTAACCAAATTATAACGACCTAGATCAATCAATGAAATTCTCACATAAATTTTCAAAAAAAGATCTATGACGCTGATTTTTGTGGGGCTAGATTATTATAACGGCTTAGATTAAAAGAAAAATATTAGAAATTTGGATTAAATACCAAAGATACTATAATATGATTATTTTATTCATTCGATCAACGATGGGATCAAATTATAATGGCCTAGATTAATCAAAGAAATTCCCACATAAATCAAGAAAAATAAAAGATCTATGCGGCTTAGATTAAAAGAAAATATTAGAAATTCAGATTAAATACTAAAGCTGATATAATATATTACAAATATAACTCTAAATCCGATCTGATATGTTAGAGATAGATTATGAATTAGAGATAAACTTTATATGATGAAACAAATCTAGCCGCACAAACGTGAAGTTATGTTAAGTATGTGAATGTGATCAGAATTGGCTACTGTAGAAGATACGAAAACACTTCTACCCGGTCGTCCGGCGCGCCGAACTCGCGCCTCGCGCATGCAGCGCGCGAACGCAGCAGCAGGTGTGAGGCACTGTAGCATGCAGGTGGATCCCATGACCTTTTTTTTTTTCTTTCAGCAACCATAATTTTTGACTGGATGCTCCAATCCACAAACCGTTTGCACCAACGTGTTCCTCGTATTTTTACGAACAAAACAAGATATATGTTGCCATATAACTCTTCAAACTTATCTGGTGAAACTTGGGGTTCACCTACTGAAACTTGGGTTTCGCCTAGTAAAACTTAGGTTTCATACTCGTAAAACTTTGCCGAACTATCAAGTTTCATCAGGTTTCATTCAAGTTTTTTTAAGTTTCATCAGGTCAATTCAAGTTTCATCAAGTTTCAACAGGTTTCATTCAAGTTTCATTAGGTTACATCGAAGTTTCATCCAAGTTTCATCAGATTTCATCAGTACACGGTCAAGTTTCATCAACACACGGCCAAGTTTCGCTAGTATAGATGTAAGTTTCATAAGTGCATTTTCCTAGTTTCACATAAAAAAAAATTAAAAAAGTGAAAAAAAATTTAAAAATTCAGAAAGTATTTAAAATGGGTTGCTCTCGATTTTAGAAGAATTATGAAATTTATTCCACGCATTTTGAACACTGTTTGAATTTTATACAAAAATTAAAAGTTTATTTGAGAATTTAATCAAAGGACAACTAACAATGCCCAGGAAGGCTGTGACGCGGGCGCACTCAGGGACGTTGGATTGGCGTGGTAACTAGCCAGCGATCCGACGGACGCCGTCCGGAAGCTGGCGCTCGCCTAGAAGATATCGATGGATCATAAAATTATCGATCGTGCTGACACATCAAATTAGGATACATGCGTTGGACCAAAAGGACAGCCCACATACATGAAATCCACTGTGTTTCCGTTAAGCGACGTCGCAACTCCCCTCCGCAAAGTACCAGCAAATTAAGCGAGTAGGTGGCAAGCACCGAATCCAATTTAATCGGCCCCATTGGAACGACAACCGTTTAGTGCTGATAGCGGCATGTCATTTGTCAAAGGCAATTCGCATATCTCAGCAGTAACATGCCTTTGCTGATCCATGTACACGTCCTCCTCGACCAAAGCTAGCTCCAAACCTCCTAGTATGTGTATATATCTACAATTCTATATGCTGCATATTAACATAAATTTTCGTTATGTACTTCTATATCTCGAACTGCACGCGCGTGCTTCTTCAATCTTAAGTTCTGTGCTGATAACTGTAGTGCCAAGCCAAAAGCTTCAGCTAATGCATGCATGGACAGTGTGTTGCTGAACTCTGAGCAATGCTACTTCACTTATCACATCGATCTGGATCAAGAATAGTAGTAGGATACTAGGATTCAGGATGTGCAGGGTACGTAATTAAGCAAATCATTCGACCGTGAGGCAATGAGCGCGATATCACTCTAGTACTGAGCTGGATGATTAACGTGGGCATTCAATGGTGACCAACTACCATCAATCCGTGGCAGGATCACACGGTCCATGCAACAGCGGCAGTCCAACGGAAGGTGCCATGCGCCTCTATATATACTTGACGATGCAGTGTCGTCCCAAGGCACTCACTCAAGCTCAACTGCCCAAGCATCTCTCCTGCTCTTCCCCTCTTGTTCAGTGTTGCTTACAAACAGGACGAAGAGAGGCAGAAAGAGAGAGAGAGAGATCTCAAGGATGGGCCGCAAGATCCTTCTGGTCACCCTTCTCTTGGTAGGCATAGCCTCTCAGAGCTCAGCCAGAAGCCTAGAGGGAGACCACTTGTCTGAACAGAAGTGTATGTGTACAATTTACTTACAAATTCATCTCGTATAATCATATACGTAATACTGGGACCACGTACTCGGAACACTTATGTGTAGTACTTTGCTGAATGCTGATCATGTGGCATTGTGGCACACACTGTCTGTCGATTTTAACAGACGGCAGCGGCGGGTACGGTGGCGGCGGGTACGGTGGCTACGGAGGTGGCGGCGGGTACGGTGGCGGTGGCGGCGGATACGGAGGAGGAGGAGGAGGCGGCGGCGGCGGCGGCGGCGGCGGCGGCAGCGGTGGCGGCTACTCCGGAACCTGCGAGTAAGGCACTCTCGAACTCGTAGCCTCGTACTATGCTATACAAGAAGATACAAGAAATTTTTAGACGATTAGTCGATTACGTGACTTCGAATGCACCATGGAATTTACTAAAAACCTGCAGTGATAAGTTATACTCCTAACTTGGCCATTTTACAGGCACTGATTACTGATATTAATTACTGATATATGTGTAAGCAGCTACTGGAAGAACCATCCGGACCAGATCATCTCGTGCATCGGTTCGCTGGGCAGCATCGTGGGGTCGTTCGGGGATGTGTGCAGCGCCTTCTTCGGCAGCAAGCTGCAGACGCTGCAGGACGCGCTGTGCAACACCCGGAGCGACTGCTACGGC
This sequence comes from Raddia guianensis, assembly GCA_036346415.1. Taxonomy (NCBI): domain Eukaryota; kingdom Viridiplantae; phylum Streptophyta; class Magnoliopsida; order Poales; family Poaceae; genus Raddia; species Raddia guianensis. Next base: position 12,223,796 of record CM070539.1, read on the forward strand.
GACCTGCTCCGGGAGGGCGCCGCCGCGTACATGAACTCCGTCGCCGCCAGCAAGTACGCCTACACCACCCAGCAGGTGAAGGACTGCATCGCCGTCGCGCTCACCTCCAAGGCCGCCGCCGTCGAGCAGGCCGCCATGTTCAAGAAGGCCAACTACGCCTGCCACTACTAAGCTAGCTCCATAGCATGCAGTGGCTGCTAAATAATTTGTCCGTACTTAATTTGCATTGATGCGTCATACATTTACGTGTGCGTGCATGCGTGTGTGTCCTCAGACCTCAGCTTGCGCTAGCCTCGTGGGTTTGGCGCCATTTGGTGATGCATGCCATGCCGTCTCGTTGTCCGGTGCACTAGTGATGCTTTGCTTAATTTGCTTCCTTGTCGTTGGCGATGTGACAATAAGATCAGATGTGGTGAGTGGGTTCTTAGCGATGGTCGCCGCTTTTACGAAATGCATGCGTTTCTGGCACTTCTGTTAATTTCTGTTCAGAATTGATGTGTAATCATGTACATGGGTAACTGCAATTCAGCTATCAATATATAATATTTTCCTTCTTTTAAAAATGTCTGCTTTCGTCTCTCAGTTATAATATGGAATTTCTTCCTATCAGTGGTCTGAAAATAGATGAAATTTGAGTCGAGGAATTTACACCAGTAAAATGTCAGCTAAGGCATTTTTTCTTTGTAAAATGTCAATATAAAAAACATATGGACATTTGTGGAACATGTTTTTAATGGGACTTAATTATCTTGTACAATACTCCCTCCATCCCATTATACAAGGCGTAATTGCAAAAAAACGCAAAGACCAAGGAGCACTCGTCCCGACGCGATGACGCTTCGTGCCTCGCCCCGTCCAATTCGCGCGCAGTTGCCGATTCGCGCGCAGCAGCCCGCGTCGACCGCGCCATGCAGGCATGCAGCCCGCGCACGGCATGCGCAGTACGCCATGCAGCCATGCAAATTCACGAAGCGATTAACGAGAGCAGTAATTAATTAAGTGCAGTGAATGCAGATTACCGGGAGCCGAGGAAGCGCCCTATATTTTGGGATCTCAAATAAATCCAGTTACGCCTTGTATTTTGGGAAGGAGGGAGTAGTTATTTGAGTAACTTTTCATTCTCTGTGTCTACAGGAATTTACAATATAAAAAAAGTTTGTACATGATGTTTTTATGCAGCGGCGAACGCCAGCCCAAGAATATATAGCCTGGGCCCACTGCCTTGTATACCTGTGCTACCCATTTAAAGCCCAGAAAATTTAGGCTTAGAGCATCCCCAGCAGGCTCGGTATTGTACTGTAGCTACAGTAAACGCGCCCAATTTTTTTTAAAAAAAAGCAAACTACTGCTGGTGCTGTGTTGATACAGGGCCTTGATACAGCCCGTGCTGTGCATGCTCTTAGTCTATATACTCAATAGCAGTATAAGAGGGATACAAAATCTAGCTCGGGCCGCCGCCCACCTGGTCCGAATGGTGGTCCGTCTCTCTTTCTATGTATAATGATTCTTTCTTGAGATAGAGGTAGAACATTGTTTTGCATAGTTGAATTTCAATAAGCTAACACAACATACACATATCAGAAGATTCGGTATATAAAGTACTCGAAGACAAACATTTACACACGTTGGATTACAAATAACACCAGTACACACACAACCACCGCCTTGTAGAACAGAGAATCACAACTTTACAACACTAAAGAATCTAGTACAAGTACAACAAGGGTGTAGGTCTGTACGTGCTACCGTGCAGACTAATATGCGCTGTCCTATTGATATCTGCATGGACCACGTGAGCATTTCACAAACTGAAAAAGAAACTATTCATTGTACGAGGGTCCTGTCTATGCTAAGAAAATGCACGAAATATGAACCGATCTCAAAATCGTCGAGACAGACCTTTCTCCATCCTAGGATCGTCAGAAGAGAGAAGAGAGCAAAGCAAGCAGGAACAATGCAGATTTATCAGAGAGCGCATTATACAAGTTGTTGGAGGAGGAGAGGATGCGACGGGCCATCGGCGGAGGCTAAGAGCCTACGACGAGCTAGCTGATGGTGGCTAGCTGTTCGTTGCCTTATGCGACTACGGGAGAGCAGTAGTTGGCGTGCGAGCGGCAGAAGCGGGCGAATCGGCACGAGCGGGAGCGGCTGCTCGCCGGAAACATCGGCCAAGTGAAAACACGGTGGGCGATTGGGCGCAACTGCGGCAGGTAGGCGAACAGCGGCTGCAAGCGAGCAGTGGGCAGGACAAGAAAGCAATGGGTATAGATCTGGCAACCACCACATGTTTGCATTAAACAAGAAATCATGGGCTTGATTTGTTCTTGAATCTTCTAATTCCTGCTACTATCAGCGAAGTTTGTAGTCAATCTCCGCTGATCATGGCCAACTAGTTATATCGCCCACCCCTTCTCTCTGAGAAGCCAACCAAATTCGAGCCATCGATGTGTTCGTTGTAAAAGTTCAGAATGGAAACGACATTAGGCCAGAATCAAGACGTTCAGAACAGAGCATGCTTCTCGCTGGCCATCCACCAGACCACCGCATCACGGCAAGCATCGCCAATGAAATGGAAGGGGAGCAGGATGCGGGTCGATGGGGAGGGCTGGAGCGGCTCGCCAAGGTGGTGTCGGCAATTTTAATTTTCGACGACAGCTTGTGAAAAGAGGGCCGGCCCGATGGCCCATGGATCCCGGCCCGATGGCCCATGGATCTTGATGGTACATGGCCTCATTGACCCTTCGATTTTTTGGTGGCCGACCCCTGTGTCCGTTGGTGCCAAAATTTTAGAGGGACGTGACAGAGGGTCGAAGGGTCGACCCGCCCTATTTGCATCCCTGGCCTTGATTTCATTTTGTTTTGACTCTCACAACTCGTATAATGGTTTGAAAATCTTCATATATGCATATGGATTTTATCTATGTCATCTGGATACATACAGTTATTGAGTGCTCCATATTTTGTTGGGTTAGTAGGTTCGAGGAGTCTTGGTTTCAAACAATTTAATTCTTTAAGACTTCCGTTCACCCCGTCCCTCTCTCTCACACACACATTTGGTCACCATAGTACGTAACCATGAAACATCATGAGCATGAGGTCTCACATGAAATATGTGAAAGTTATTTTTTTATGCTAATAATCTTTGCTTGAGTAGTGTTCCCAGCTCGACCAAAGCTTGATGCATAGGAGTCAAAAAATTTGAGCTTCTTCTCGACCACTCTAAAACATCTTTCCTCTATCCAATTGTTAAACAATATACAGCTTTTACCTTCTTAGTTTATCCCTCTATCATGTTCATTGTAGACTATGCATATTACCTCATAATTCAAACGTGCCTTCACATTATCCTTACTTTTTTTGCTATGTCAAAGTTTGTGTCATAGATAATCTCAGCTACATTCTTCTCTTAGTGCATGACATCAACATTGTGGGATAGAAAAAAAATCTTTTACATAAAGAAAAGAGTATATACTACACTTGAGTGTCGAATGGTGTGAGGTCTTGTAGCTAGATCTGATCACGGGAAGCCCGGTCCGGCAACCCAGCCCGAACCCAGCCCAAAAAAGCCCAACCCGACCCGACCGGTGCATTGGGCCGAGCTCGGGCCTCAATCCGAAGCCCGGTCGTTGGGTCGGGCCGGGCCCGGGCCTGAGTTTTCGTGATTTAAGCCGTGGCTGGGCCGGGCTTGGGCTCGGTTTTTGAGCCCGATGCACCAGGTCGGGCTGGGCTCGGGCCTGGTCCCGCGGGACCGGGCTTTTCCATGCCCGGCCCGGCTCGACGTTTGATCAGGTCTACCTATGGCCATCATAGCCACCTTTGTTCAAATCAACTAACTTGGATTGCCATACCAGTATGGCATTAATTCTCAAATGACCTCGCCTCATGCTTTTCACCATCGTGATCCTTTGTAGCGCGCCAATGGCCCAACCCATTAAATGATGCCATTACTAGGGGACGTCTCTCGACGGCTTTAAACCGGCCGTCAAGGTACGGTCCGATGCTAAAAAAGACATTTTGCAACCGTCTTTACTTGAATTAAATTGAATGGCGAGGTGGTTACTTGCGTTGGTGCTCCCTTGTGAGGTCACGAGTTCGAGCCCATGCCTCACCATTATGGATTTTGTGAGAGACGTCCGGGTAGTCAGAGAGAGAGAGAGAGAGAGAGAGAGGAGATAGGCATAGAGTGGGAGAAAGAAAGAGGTGGCTATCCAAGATCACCACACCACGCCATGCACCTCTGCCTGCCACGTTACCTATGATTGGTATTTTGCCCTTGACAATCATACCACCACGCAGAGACAGGAGATATGGCATAGAGGGGGGAGACGATTCCATCCATGATCACCACGCCGCATCACACCACCTTAGCTACCCCATTATCCATGACCGCCACGTTTGCCTATGGCCACCCCCCCCCCCCCAAACAATTAATGTCCCCACACCATATTTGGCCACTGCACCTGGGTAAGCACTATCGGGTCTAGCCTTTGCATGTAGGCACACATTTGAAGCTCACTATCTCCACTCAATCTGCCCACCCCCACCGCACAATGTTGTCAACGCAACGATACGATTTGGTGATTGACCATGATGGTTGGGGTAGTCACAGGGTTTGGGGACAAGGAGGGGGAGAGGGTAGCAACAGTTTTTGGGGGCAAAGCTCAGAGAGAGGAGAGGGGGAGGTGAGGGGAAGAGGAATAAGAGAGAGAAGTAATTTGGGCGTTATAGATAATGAAAACATTGAGAACAAATTTTGGTTATATGTAGTGGCATGAGAGAGAATAAATAACGATTAGAAGAGATAAGCCTCTAAAAGATGACACATAAGGTATTAGACGGCTATGCAATGACACTGAATTTGTCATGCTATTAAGTACAATTTTTTTGCTAGTCTATGTATTGTCATGCTTAGGATATTTTCCCTATTTTTTAAAGTAAATCTCAGTGTTAGCCTAAACGCTACATGGTACACGGTCGGCAGAGTCTCGTGTAGTGTGTAGACCGTGTACACGCCGTGTACACGGGATTACACGTTTTTGTACTTTTTAATTAAAATACAAATAAAAAAACATGTATATGCCTAGAAAACTATACTGACAAGTGGCATAGATGAATAATATATTTTCAAGATTACACGTGCATTGTAGATTTGTAGTTCACATATAAAAAAATGATTCCAAATAGTGCAAGTATGCAACAAATGTATCCTCAAGCTGTATGTCACATCTCCTATAGCCTAGATGTCACGCTACACGCTGAAAAACGCCGTGTCGCCGTTTTTTGCCATGTCGTGTAAATGAGCTAAGTAGTGTAATTCGTGTAATTTAGGTGTAGCGTGTAATACACCGTTTATATGCTAAACAGCACAGTAACCCATCGTGTACCATGTACACACGGCCGTATAGACCGTGTAGGCGAACACTGTCTTTGAGCACTAATTTTATAACTCATATTGAGCAAACTAATCATATCATATCATATAATCGACCAGAATATCAAAAAAATATTACTACTTAAATGTTAGTAACTGTACAAAGCCAATAATAGAAAAATAAAAAAACAAACTATACATATTCCTGCCTCGTATATTACTGTATTTTCCGCCGAAAAAAAATTGAAAGCCGGACACGAATTGCTGCCTGCTAGTTCAGGGGCAAAGTCGTGGTCGCGTGCCACAGGGATAAGATAGCGATCATAGCTTGCCCCTGCTCCCGGTCCTAGCGACCTAGGCCCAGGTCCAGCCCAATAATGGCGCCTGAGCCTGAGCGAGAGGCCAGAGCCTGACCTCTCGGCATCGCATCGGCGCATCGCCACTGGACGAAAGCAACACAGGGCCGGGAAGACATGTGGCTGCCCTGCACCGCCGCTGCGGCAGAGCGAGCTCCGAAGCCCACGTGTCGAGCGGGCCTCGGCTGGGGGCCCGGGTGGTTCATGTCGCCACCAAGCGACCACGGCTACGTGGTCCAATGGCAGCGAGGCGCGTCGTCGCGCACGTTGTCCGTACGTATAAAGCGGCCAAAGTTGGAGCGGGCTACCCAGCGGAGCCCATGCCTTTTTCTCTCCTGTATGTTTTTTTTTTAAAAAACAATCATTCTTGTACAGTAACGGGTACATATTCGTACGCAACTATTATCCGCACGATGATTGTGCTTTGATCCATCCCTTCCTTCCATGTACATTTTGTAAAAAACTCCTCTAGATTTTGATTTTCAAACAATCAGATCTTTTATCTTTCTCAACGATCCCTTCCCTTCTTGATCAGTTGAAGAACACACTTGCATTGCTAATAGACAAAATTAGTCTTTTAAAAAATATAGGCTATATAAATGGATGCATCACTTCTCATGATATAAATCTTCCATGTTTTTTCTATTTGGTTGATTCATACTTGTATGTGCAAATATAGGTTTTGATGTTTTTTTAGGTGGTTTTTTTCATGTTGTTTATTTGATGGTTACAATTTAGAAGTATTATAGTTTTTATTTGTCAAATTTAAAATAAAAATGGTCATTTATTCCTAATGCTGGAATTTGACGGAAACGTGTAGGGTTAACGATGGAATAATTACAAGCCGATGCCACCGTGTTGTGTTAATGTGCTAAACGACTAAGACGCTGATGAATAGTGCCTATATATGCATGTGTGTGTAGAGAGAGAAAGAGAGAGAGGGAGGGAGGGAGAGGGAGAGGGAGAGAGGGAGAGAGGGAGATTACGAAGAACTAGAACTTGCTCTTAGTGTAAAGTAGGACCCACCCCTCTCAAACCCTACGTTCTCGTGGACATTGCCCTCTTTGAAACCAGCGTTTCATTAACCAAACCATCTCCATAAAGTATTAACTGGATACCCCTTGGTTACCGGTTTTTGTCAAAAACGGATCAAAACCAGTTGAAACCGATTTAAATTCAACATGTTTCGAATCAAAATCGAATGAGAGATCGTTTATGGTTAACCGGCAATAATTGAAACCATGTTCCAAACTCTAGTTCAAAATAAAATCTACGCTTCTAGTAACAAGACATGTATATAGCCATGCCACACTCCTTTCATGTGCATCCTTCGATCGTCAATACAAGCACAGCATAACGTGGAATCCATAGACTACATAATACATTAAACACTTGGCTGGTACTTGTAACAGAAGAGGTTATCGATTCGGCATAAAAAAAAAACAACGTACTACTATCTATGATGTGGTTGAGAAAAGTTCTCATATCTCGCAACGGGCCAAGCCTGCCAGTTGTGCCTGCTGGCCACTCAAAAAATTCACAATCTCCCCTTGCAAAAAAGCAAACCAAACAAATATGCGTGCTTTCAGGTAAATCTCCCAGCACGGCCAGGGCGCCTGCATCTCCTCCCCTTTCCATGCGGCGAAGGCGGTAGAAACCGCAGAGTCGAGCCAGTGCCAGCCATGAAAAAGCGCCCCGAAAAGCCTGCGCTTTCTGCCGGGCCGTGAGCGCTTTCCCCCCCAACCCCGCGCCCCTCGCCATGCGTGGACGCGCCACGCGGGGGACTGGTGCGAGGCCACGGCCCCGAAGCCTCCCGCGCCGCGCGCACGCGTCGCGCCCCGACTCGTCCCCGTCCCCGTCCCCGCGCGCGGTCACCCCTCACCACTTCACTCCCCCAATATATATAAAAGTCCCCCCCGGTGACCACCACGGCGACGCACGCATCGGCGTCGGCATCGCCTACGACCCTTACCTTCTTCGGCCACGCGGCCCCCTTCCCACTTTTGCTTCGCTCCCCCTTGCCACATTTAGAAGCCCCAAATTCATCTCCATCCATCTCGGCGAGATAGTCTTTGTGTGGAGTGATGGCGGTGAGCGGCGGCGGGGCGGCGGCGCCGTTCGTGTGGAAGACGTACCGGATGGTGGAGGACCCGGGGACGGACGGGGTGATCGGGTGGGGGAGTGGAAACAACAGCTTCGTCGTCGCCGACCCCTTCGTCTTCTCGCAGACGCTGCTCCCCGCCCACTTCAAGCACAACAACTTCTCCAGCTTCGTCCGCCAGCTCAACACCTATGTCAGTGTACTGCAAATTAATCCATCGATTATTCTGTTGCTAGCTAGTATCATGCTGTTCCATCGATTGTTCTTCTTCCTCCTGTTGTTCCTCGGCCGTATGCTCCCGTGGCTGAGCCTGAGTCCATGTGATGGATCTGTACATACTCCCTCTGTATGTGAGATTCTTGGCTTGTCGATTTGTGGACGGGAGAAAGAGAAACCCATGTGCTGTACTACTGATCACTGTATTTTGAGCCCAAAAAAAAATTTTGTTGTAAGCGCTTTTCGTATTTTGATGGAGCAAAAATTAAGCACAAAATACCTCGCCTTGCTGCAAAGACGAAATCTTGGAGACATCCATTTTCGTATGCTGGGATCCTACAATGAAACTCTTCCAAAGAACACGTGATTTCAACAGATTGCGGCGAAATTTGTTGGGGGAAGCACGCCACTTTAATTTGCTCCGTGGACACGCTCGCGCGCGCGCGCACAAACACGCTTCCGGCGTCCATTCTTTCCTCCACAAATTTAATTATGCCAAATTGCTAAACTCAAACAAATGATCTTGCCATGCGTGCCGCAGCCGAGCGAAAGCGTTCACAAATTCCATGAGCGAAATCGCCTGGGTTTTCTTCTGTTTCTGTGCAAATCAAAATATCAAGTACAGCTGCCCAAAACCATGGCTCGGATAAAAGACGTTTTGCAGATTGATTTCTTTTTCAGAGAAAAGACGTTTAGCAGATTGATTTCATTTTGAGGAACCACCATAGATCGATGAGCTTGCACTAGTCTTTCGCCCTGATTCTATTGTTTTGGGGGTAAAAATCAGGGCTTTCGCAAGGTGGATCCGGACCGGTGGGAGTTCGCCCACTCGTCGTTCCTCCGTGGCCAGACCAACCTCCTGCGGAACATCGTCCGTCGCGGCAGTGCCAGCGCCGGCGGTGGCGTCGGCGCGGGCGGTGGTGGCGGCAAGCGCAAGGACGCCGTGGCCGACGACGACATGACGATGGTGGCGACGGAGGTGGTACGGCTGAAGCAGGAGCAGCGCACCATCGACGACAGGGTGGACGCCATGTGGCGCCGCGTGCAGGAGACTGAGCGCAGGCCCAAGCAGATGGTGGCCTTCCTCCTCAAGGTCGTCGGCGACAGCGACCGGCTGCACCGCCTTGTCGGCGGCGCCGGCGCCGGCGCCGGTGGCGTCGCGGCGGCCGTCGATGAGCCGGCCGAGGGCGGCGAGAAGCGAGCGCGGCGGCTGCTCGACGGCGACTTCGGCGGCTTGGGCGCGTTCGGGCCCGACGCCGTGGACTTCGCCGGGTTCTACACCGGCGCCGACGCGTTCGCCGACGTGGCGGTGGAAGCCGCCGCGGGAGGAGGCGGTGCCGCCGCCGCCGCGGGGTGCTCGTTCGCGTTCGGCGTGGACGGCGGTTACTGACACTGACCAATGACTGACACGAGCTGCCCGTGCTGAACCGCTTGAGCTTTTGCGGCTGCTTCCGCTGAATTATTGGCGCTACGTGGCGGCCGCATTGAACCAACGCCATGAAACTGGAAGCATGCGCGTTCTGAGTTCTCAGGTCAGGTGCAGGTGAATGGCGAAGGTGATGTAATAACACTGATCCATGCGTGCATGTTTATGACCACCGCCGGCTGTGCTTGGGGCGTGCAGGTTCAGCTTACAGAATACCAAGGATGGGTAATAAAGTGGTCGTGGGCTCGTGGCCATTGGATGAGGAAAAAAATGTGTTACGAAGGTTGTTTGGACTTTGGAATGTGCTTGTACACTGGGATGGTTATTGGCTGACTGTGAACATGCAAAGTATGCGAAGTGACTATTATTGTATTTGTGCCTCCCATTTCCAACGAGAACTTATGTAGCAGTGCTTTCAAATTGCAATTTGCATATTATTATCTCTTGCCCTAGCAGGCTAGGCCCATTTCGCAAATACAAGCTGGAGTTAAACTTTAATTTTGTTATATACCAATAATCCCTACTTTCGTCACCGGGTTCACAGAGATCTTCAAAGCCTGCTCCATATTAAGGAAATTCTCAAATGAACGAGGAAAAAAAAATGGCGGTGCGACACATAAAAACTTACCAGATGGTCAGTTCAGGCTTCAGAACATTATACAGAGCACAGACTAAAGATTATAAGTGCGGCAAGACTCAAAATAGAAATTGGTAAGAACGGTTGAGGATCTCATGCGTAAACTTGTGACTGAACTAACCATGTTTTACGGATAGATCTTCATCTGTTTCTACAACCTGAAAACAACAGTTTGATAAATCATTACACAGAAGTCTAGGGTAACCAGGGCAAAGTTTACTCGAGAAACTTGCACGAAGATGTCGAGACATGTTCAGTACCTCAGGAAAATTAGATTATTACGTGAACATGTGAGGACGAATTCGGGAGAGTGTAGGGCGTTTCATCGGTGAGATTAGCATATTCCGCAGAGCAGAAGGGTTGTTCGTGCCAGCTCCAAAGAGAGGCCCCGCTGGTTTTCGTGGTCTAGAATCAACTGGAGGAGCACCAGGGTGAGCTGATCCACCAGACAATTCAAATGTATCAGAGTTGGTGAGTCGCTGGCGTGGTGCTGGAGCCCATATATCTTCTCTCCGTCCTGGAGTTTCAGGGGTAAAAACCAAACCTGCAACCAGTAAATCAGCTGTATATGCGGCGAGCTAACAAAGCTTGTGTTCGATGCAAACAAATGTAATTAAGATATGCTTTAGAGTGAATTAATATATGGCGAAACTGTCAAATCGAGATAATACATGAATACAATCGGCCTAGTCTGTGGGACGGACTGCAGAGATTACCTTGTCTGGGAGGGTTGCTGTTATCCATTATACTGGGAATGCCTGGGAACAAGTCCGGCTGACCTCTTGGGAAGAGGTTGCTGGTTGGTTGGATGGCTGACCGTTTCATAGACTCATATTCGGTTCTTAGCTGATCATATATCTCGTCAAGCTTCCTCTTCTGCCTGAAAAGTAGGAAGATCAATTATTAAGCCCATGTTTGATAAAGCAGATTTGGCTAAATTACACTAACCTGGATTTCTCTGCGAACTTCTCTTGAAGTTCTTGCTTATCCTTTGTTAGGTTTTCAATTTGCTGTTCCATTAACTGGCATTTATTACCCATCTTTTGATATGCAGAGTGTAGTTGTTCTAGCTTCTCCGTGAACTTTGCCTGCATAACTTCACACTTCTGCCTACATTGACTGACAACCTGGTTCATCTTGTACTGCATCTCCAGTTCCTTTTGTCCAATATAAAACATTACACTTCTATATGCACTTTTCATGACTAATTAACATAATGTTAAAGGAATGCCACTCAATATCATAAAATTGCAGTAAAACAATGTTTTGACTGTAGTACATTTCAGGCTGACATTAACTGTTGATTCAGTGTATTCAGATGAAGTGAAACACAATAGATCCCACACAAAAATTGCGAATGACCAGTTATCGGTTTTAAACTTGAAGGATACGTATTTGTGGAGAAACACCGGCCATCGCCATCTGAAAAAAGGCTAAAAATTCAGAAATATGGATCACACGAAAAATCAGATTCATTTCATCATTATTAAGTCAAGAATCCTCTTACATTTGTCCATTCATCACTTGGATCTATATCCACTGGTCTCATAAGGCTGGGTAACAACAGGAAACAGTATTAAGATTGCCTGCCTCTTAACACAATAGGAACAAAATTAGCAATAGGCACATAGACAAAATGCTCAAAACCTGTTTCATTTCCTAACTAAAAGTACCATAGTAAGGTAGAAAAAATAGGCAAAGTAAGCATGTCTTTGAAAAATGCTTGGATTTCAAGGAAGATGACTCCACTAAACATAATTTAATAAATATAGATTTCAGTGCACTACTTAGTAGTCAATACTCACCTTTTGGAAAGAACTTGGTCACATATTGGACATGTACCATCATTACTCAGTATTTTCTTAGCATCCTCGGTACCTAAGCAATAAGTTATAAATGACATATAAATGATAGGTAAACTTAAAGCAAGTATTTATTCTGCTATGCATAACATGCAATCTGATTAAAGAATCAATGCACATAAAGAGAGAAGGAGCTGGTACATACATAAAAGGTGACCACAAGTGGTTGATATGGCTTGCCCTTCCAAATCCCGCCAGCAAGCATTGCACTTCATTTTGCTAAGTTCAGTGGTAACAGAGACTTACAGAAACCTACAGACAGAAACATGCTTGTATTATCTGTTGAAAAACATTTTATGTACTAAGTGGAGTATAACACATAAATATGAGAAATCACTCTTTAAAACAATCCAGCAGGGATGAATAATAACGATCTCATTTTGCTAAGTTACGGTGGCTACACAGAGTATCATAAACCTGCAGAAAGAAAAACGTATATATTTCACTTTCAGTGCAGTTCAAAATATATTGAATATCATATAGCACACCACAAATTCAACAGAGTTAAATATAACAAAAATAGGATTTTATACCCTGAACAGATCTAAAAAAACTAATCTCGAGTTATCAATCAAAACCTGACAAGTCATGAACTCAATACAGAAATGAATTTTTCTGTTGTAAACTGCTGACATACGTAATTTAAGTAAGCGTTTACTCTCCTCAAGTGAGCCAATACCTAAGAACTTGCCACTTTTGTTTGTTCTGCGTTGCAGCTCAACATTGGACTATTGATCCCAACAAAGTGTGAATTCAATTATATATGGATCAACACAAGTCCACTTTTTTCATTGAACCTCACTGGTTATCAGTTTTACTGAAAAACATATTACTGAATTTATTACTTGTACCCAACAGGTAAAGCAAACAAACTTTCTCAAGACTGGGTGAAATTCATTAGATACCTTAACTCACAAATCTTCTAGATACAATACATTTGGATTTGGTCATTTCTCAAATACAATTTTACCATTATACCATTAATTTTTATTAATTTCCATTTGTTCATTCCCACCTTTTTTTGTTCATTTTAGTCTGAACATATCTAGGTGGGACCAAAAAACCCACAGATATTCCAGGGGCCAAAAAGAAAAAAAGAACATGGGACCATAATGATTTTTATACTACCGAAATTTCTATAAATCTGTAGTAATATCTCTGGTTAGTATTCAATAGGGGTTACAATGTAAACTGTTTGTTGGGCTACTACTCTATGTTGAACTAGAAGATAAGCTATTATTAAGGTCTCATTAACTAAAATAATTTTAACGATCATAGTTCACTTTTTTTTTTCTAGCAAATAGTAGTTCACACTTTTACAAGAAACGAGTCGACTTGGAGTTTGCTGTTACATCAAAGTTACTAGTGAACCCCAGTATCCCACCATATAGACTTATCCAATGTATGCCACTGTCAATTAGATAGGTTTTGTGATGAATTATTTTAAATTTTTATTCTAGCCAACCTAGGCTGTACATTGGACATGATTCTGTAATCAATTGTGTTGCGAAGTATTTTAAAAATGCTGCCAGAGAAGCAATAACTATTATGGCAATGCATAGCTCAAGAATAATAGTTTTCAACAGATATAGAAGTTGCAGCATATCAATTTGAAGTTAGCTGTCGCAAGAGACTTATTTGGGACAACACACATTTGAATAACCAGATCGACCTAATTCAGCTGATTGGAGCCACGGTCCATTCATGAAAATGGATGCAGATGGAGGAACTCCAATACTGAGGCCAAACTATGCATACACAGCAGTACTATGAATCTATGATGCATTACCCATGTCGAATACTCATTCAGATCAAATATCATTTGCATGCAGGAACCACAAATGTTGCAGAGCAATGCAGAAATAAACAAACAAATTCCACATAGAAGCAAAATGCAGCACACCATTACATTCAAAGCAGTGGCGTATGTCCAAAACTTCCACATCTCCTGATCTCCCTCATCAACAACTAACCACACTGGGCAAAATCAAATCACCACCATGGAACTAAAATTCCAGGCATCCTCTAGCTACGATCGAATGGAAGTCTCGGTGAGGTGGGCACAGCACATCGGATCGCGAAACTGGAACCGCTTCATGCAGGAGCGATAGGCTTATACCGATCCAGCAGTATCTCCCGCAGGCAGGTAGGTTTTGCAAATCAATTAGTCCAATCAAGGCTAACAAAAATGAAAAAACGCGAAACTACGGCAGATTTAGCGCAAGAGGCACACGGAACCCCCAGGCCCGCATTCGCCATTGCTGCAGGAAACGATCGGATCGGGGGCGTTACCTCGCGCGTGCGCCCCCACCGCCCCGCGTCGAAGAGACGCGCGGGCCAGAGGGTGCGCCGAGCTCACGAGTGGGTGCAAGCGGCGGCGGGTCAGAGGTCTCGATTCTCGAGCTAGGACGCCATCGCAACCGCAAGCTTCAGAGGTCGTCGAAGCTCTAGGGTTTCCGCATCGTGGTGGAGACGAGGAGGAGGGGGAATTGGGGATTTTGGGGGAGGAGATGGCGGCAAGTGATCCGTGGAGGTGTAGGTATGGTCGTTTAAAATTGTATCCATTTTGGTGTCCCTTGAAAAGGAAGAAGCGAAGGAGTGGCCACTAGCAAGACGCCAGAGTGGAGTGGGCCGTGTGGGCTGCGGCCTGCGGGCCTGATCAGAAATCCACACTGATCGGTCCACCGTCCACGAATTCACTGTTGAACCACCGCTGGGTTACCGGCTATCGTCACAGCTCAATTCGTACACAAAAAATCCGCCACTAATGTCATGAAGAAAAGAAGTATTGAAACAAGCAATCCACTCAAACATCAACGCAGACCAAAATCAAAAAGAGAAAGGATTGCTAGATGAGCAATATTATGCTTAAAAATTTTGCAGAAACACTCCGGTTTCAAATGGACTAAGCAAGCCAATAACAACATCAAAGATCTTAAGAGTTACCTCGCCAAAGCACGATTGTTAGTCACATGCAAACTACAATTAACTCGTAGGTGCTAGCATATCGATCATGGTATTATTTGAAAAAGAAGAGAGCCATCTAACCGATTTCTTTATGAGTTGAATGTATATGAACATATGGCGATTCATGATGGTGGGGTTCATTTGTCGTTCCTGCCCAGATTGTACCTAGCCTTATGTACGTTCTTTCCTCCGTCCTTTTGCAAAAAAGAGCTCATGCTTTTAGATAAAAAGGTAGTAAAAAGTATGTCCAATCAGGCGATAGTATGGGCTAGAATATATTCTATATGTTGTTCAATTAGCTCTAAACATTAGATCAATAAGATTAACAAAAAGGAAAGGTCAAACGAAAATATAAAGATCAGGTTGCAACAGTCTCGGTTTAGTACGTGAAACTAGGTCCTCGATTTTTCAAGTGCATTGTATGGACGTACATATATACACACACACACACATATATTAAATGAAAAAAAAAACTATTTCGGCCTCTACATCATATAATGTATACAACCCACACTACAAAGTATGCAACCCGCACTACAAGCAATTCAACAGAGTAAAAATGGATTAAAAACCATGCTCATCTGAAAGGAGCTGTGCCGAATCCCTGTACATCTCCAAACAAGCTCTGGTTATTGGACAAGTGTTTGGTTGAGCAGGCAAGCGATAATGGCGTGGCATATCTTGTCGACGGGAGAATAGAAATGGAAGTTAGTAGTGGAGGTGAGATTATTCTGTTACGATAGATGGAATCGGAATTGGGCCCTCGCAGCCAGATGATGAAGAGATGCGGACAGAAAATTACATGCAGGGCGGCCGGAATATATGATTTATCCGATATGTAGCGTTAATGTTAGGCCTGCAGTTACTTACATGTATGGGAGTAAGCTCATGCATATTGTTTAATTCGTTCAGTCGATGCGGCCATTTTTTTTGCGGTCGATCTTTGGATTGTATCTTCGATGCAAGCTAGCCGGATCGACGGTGGAACTGGAGAAAAATTGTTAGGTTTTTTACCATGGACCGATTTTTGTTTTTTTTGAGTTTTTTTTTTTTTTTGTGGAGCAAAATGGACCGATCTTTGTAGATCCAATGTATAATGCAAAATTCTTAAGCACATATCTATGCTTAGAAAAGAGAAAGAATTGCTACATCACTAATCACATTTGCAAGAGTTCTCTTTTAATGCAATTACGTACATGCACATGCTTACATATTGCAATAAATAAAAAATTGTGCTGTAGGGAGATATCCCCTGGACATTCATATCTTGGCCACAAGGCGCTAAGGCCTCGCAAGGTCCTCCAAGGTCCACAGGGATGCATGTAGGGAGGCACGAAGACCCATGAGGTACTCTAAGGTCCTTGAGGACCCTATAGATACGTGAGGAGGCATGAAGGTTCCACGAGGTACCCCGATGCCCCTAGAGACATGTAGGAAGGCATGAAGGCTCCATGAGGTTCCCCGAGGCCTCAAAGGCCCATGGAGACACGCAAGGAGGCATGAAGAGTCCACTATGTCCCTTGAGGCTAAGGCTGGAACTTTAGCTCGAAGGTTACGAGCTGCTCGGTCTCGGCTCGGTAAAAGCTCGGCTCATGCTCGGTTCGTTTGTAAATGAGCACAAGCCGAGCCCCATTTCTAGCTCGTGGCCATTAGCGAGCCGAGCCAGAGGCTGGCTCCCTCGTGCTTGGCTCGTTTAGGCTCGTTTACATGCTAATGCTATTTTTTCCATCTCTTAACCATCAGAAAATAGCATATCCTATTGCCAAAAGACCCATAAAATAGCCCAAAACCCATATATGCATGCACAAGTTATTTTGATACTCATATGTACAATGGTAACTTATATTTTGCAATGGTTAATGCCTTAAAAAGATTGGGAGACCAATGTTTCCCCTGGCTCGCGAGCGCTCGCGAACAACTCGCGGGCTTCCAACGAGCCGAGCCGAGCCGAGCCCTGTTTCCAGCTCGGACACCCTGCGAAGCTCGGCTCGGCTCGGCTCGGTAACGAAGCGAGCCGAGCCAAGCCGAGCTGGAGGCTGACTTGCTTGAGCTCGGCTCATTTCCACCCCTAGTTGAGGCCCCTAGAGATACACGGAGAGGAAAGAAGTTCCCACGAGGACCTTCGAGGCTCTCGGAGGCGTGCAAAAAGGAAAGAAGGCCCCACGATGACCTCTAAGGCTCTCAGAGGCGTGCATAGAATTGAACGGTCGTCCCGCAGAGCCCAAGGAAGCAACCTGTAAGAATGCGCAACATGCTAATCACAAATAGGTCGCCAAGGTCAACCTTGGCAGGCGGAAAGATTAATGGGGCCGCGCCCTCTCCCCAGCTAGGCGTGCCAGTAGAGAGCGCCCTATTGTGCCAAGAGCTGTTGACGCGCTTCCCAAGGACAGTTGGCGAAAGCACGAACAAAGCCGACAAAGGTTTGGTAACGGAGGTCGGGCTATAACAGAGGGATTGTAACGAAAGCTCTCACTTTGTCCTTGATCGTAGGGGCTATAATGAAAAATATAAAAAATTGCCCCACTATAAATAGGAGGCCCTAGAATAATGAAAGGGCAAGCAACATATTCTAGACTAAAAACTTTGTCTACGCTCTGCTTCCCCAAGCTGCTTCGCTCGCTTCGCTAAGTTGCTCCGTGAGGCAGCCCCTAAAAATTTGTTAGCTAGTTCGGGCCAATGGCACTACCTATATATAAAGTTTTGAAATCAAATTCATTCTGTATTAAGAGTTATAAAAGGAAAAAATTATGTCAAATTTAAATAGTTTAAAATTGATACTAGAATTTTTTTTGTAATTATTAATATAAAATGAATTTGAACTTGCTATTTGATACATAGATAAAGTAAGTTCATAAGTACATCTACAATTATTTTTAATTTTTTTTATAATTTTTGCTAGTTGATGCACGAAAAATATAAAAAATTGCCCCACTATAACTTACAAACACATGCGCCAACCGCACCTACATGCTGCTACGAACCACAGCCCGTTGGAATAAGTAAAGTGAGCACACTGATTAAAATAGTTAGGTGCATATTAAAAAGCTTTTTTTGCAATAATAATTATCCATAACCATTGTCCGTAGTATTGGAATCGTGCGTGGACTAGCCACATCCACTTATCACACCCTCGCTTTTGGTGGAACGAGAACGTGGGGTTGCCATGCGCCCGTGCATTTGAGATACCACATACCAACAGTTGAGCTAGCTGTGCTCTCAAGGGGGAAAAAAACAGTGAGGCTAGATGTAAGCACCTGGCTATCCAAGGCACTTTTGCAACTAGGGGCAAATGTCTAAACATATACAAAACGTGAGAGGAAAGAGCACAATCATGGAGGTTCCATGGTTCTTTCCGGTGAGGTCGTGTCAACTTCAATCGTATGGGGAAAAGGCAATAAAGAAAACTAATTAAGAAGCAATTAATATTTCTGTTATGGTAACTTAACAAAAAAAATCAGCCAAGTAATTGCATTTTAGGGTAATATGCACAGATAAAAGTTGTTTAATCTAGTGTTTTAAGTATTTTCATGATAGTTGTTAGATTCGATCTACTCTCTAGAAAATTTATAAAATAAAGTATTAATCGCAAAATTTTCAAAAACTTTAAATTGAAAACATTTCATATTTAAAATATTGTCATTTTTTGGGATTTGTTTCTGAATTTTTACAGTGCTTAAAAAAGTTGGTTTCTAGAAAAGTTCTTTTATGCACAGAAAAAAAGGAATATGATGGCGACAACTAGTTGAGATAGACCAATAAAAACAAACAAGGGAGGATGCCTTGGTCGGGGTGGCTTTTTTTTAGAAAAAATCAAATTACATACCAAATCAAGATGTACCAAGCTAGCTTTGGAGATTATCACCATGATTACCTTTGCGAGTGAAAGATGGAAATTTAATTTTAGGCTTAGTGATGTTTAAGTTTTATCTCTTTTTCTGCTTGCTTGCTTGTCCAGAATATTGCACATTATTCTAATGTGGTTTGTGGATTGGTGGTCGTCACACGCATCCCTAGGGCCTGGTCCAGAAGTGATTAGAATGTGTAGCAGTAAAAAAAACTATGTATATATAGCAGTAAAAACATATCATATAACAAGTCCTTTTAGTCTTTATGAACAACTCTTCGTGCATTATATTCTTGTATCATAATACAATCTGTACACAGATAATCAAATTCTATGTTCTATTACGAGCTCCACATCATTAATTCACACCATTATTATGCACTCTATCTTAAGTTCATTTTATGGGTAATGGCACATTTTTCTGCCTACGCATCCTTGAATAACTATTGCTTTCTATAAACTTCTATGATAAATTGGAGAATTATTTGAAGAACATAAGGGAGCATTCAGGCATCATATATCCGTGCTACTTTGGAAGGTGTGCTCATGCGCACAGACCTCATGGAATATGTTCTCGACTTATTTTTTTATTCATTAGGGAATGAATTACTTACATATTTTCACATATCAATTGAAGTATGAACAAGATACGTAGGTGCATGACAGCATGAATGCTTGAAAATGGGAGCTTTGGTCACAAATCATTGTCATTTGATATATGAACATATCCAATTAAGTTTCAAAACTGGAGTCACAAATATCTTTTCAAATTGTTGGATTGCCGACATCAAAATTAAATGTGTAGATTTACCCTAGCTAGCTATTTCAATAATATTTTTTATTGCGTTTTTAAAATCGGAGTTGCATCTTGGAGCCTATGCACAATAAAAAAAACATTAAATATTTATGATCGAAGTCTAACCCAATACTACCATAGTTGAGCAATGATATATATTGAAATACTTAGACAACGGTTAGTGAATGGGAGCTTGATTATGCTCAGATCAAGCTATCTATTGATAAATAACATTAAGTAGGGCTGTCCTAGGTCATGTGCGGGCTGTGCGCCCGCATAAAGCCTCCGAATCATTAGGACCTCTAGATAAATCCGGATAGCCCAACAAACACGTAATCGACATGTTGTCATGCACCAATAAACAATTAGATAGTGTGAGTAGCCTAGTGGTAGGAAATGGTGTATGTAAATAGTAGGTCTTGTGTTCAACCTCCATAATTGGCCTTATCTAAAACATTTTTTATACTTTTTGCACATTGACCTCATTTTTTAAATTCTCTAACTGCGATAGGCCATATTTAAAACTTTGTCATATTTTTGCACCGAGGCCTAAAAAATTTTATTTACAGACATTGCGAAAATACATTGACCTCATTTTTTACGTTTTTATTCTCTATTCGCGGCAGGTCAAATTTAAAACTTTGTTATACTTTTGCACTAGGGCCTCAACAATCCTACTTACAAACATTACAAAAATGCATTGGCCTTATTTTTTCGACATTTTTATTC
Organism: Raddia guianensis; assembly: GCA_036346415.1. Lineage (NCBI taxonomy): Eukaryota > Viridiplantae > Streptophyta > Magnoliopsida > Poales > Poaceae > Raddia > Raddia guianensis. The sequence continues at coordinate 12,244,101 of CM070539.1, forward strand.
CCTATTCGGAATATGACATATTTTAAAATTTGCTAAAAGTTACTATTTACAAACATACAAACATTGTTATATTTTATATCGAAGCCTTAAAATCGTAGGGCCGGTCCTAATGACAGGCCTTCGGACTGATGGACATGCACACACTACAAAGCCATGCGATCACTAGTACCCAATAATACGCCATGTGCCGTCCCCCAGCCCCACCCCCGGAGAACGAAAGAGCCAAGTGCCAAAACACCATGAGATTCTAATCAGTAAAGTCAGAGGAGGTCTAGCTTCCATGTGTCTCCCTGTGAAAGATTCTACGGATATAAATATTGTGTGTATATATGTGACATGATGACAAAGATATATCGATTCCAGACATTTACGATGCTCAAGAACAGCAAAACGAACACTGTTTGTAATCCTATCAAACAAGTAGAAGGGAATATTGTGGAAAGTAGATGGGGTGCTATAGGGATGGTTAGAACGGGAATCACATGTGTGCGCAATGAGAGCATCGTCCTTTTGGCCTCTATAAATAACCCATAAAACCTTGTAGTTTTCCCAGGGCCATCGAAAGCGTACATCTATCAGCTTTTGTAGGCGTTAGCTACACCATCTCTCACGCTCAGATAAAATCATGGCTAATGACTTCTTGACAAGGGGTCAGATTGTTGGAGATGTGGTAGACCAGTTCACTAGCAAAGTGCCTCTCACTGTCATGTACGACGGGAGGCCCGTGTTTAATGGCATGGAGTTTCGCTCGTCGGCAGTCTGCGTGAAACCTAGAGTTGAGATTGGTGGTGATGATTTTCGAATGGCCTATACCCTAGTAAGCCCATCACTTTGCACCCACAAGAGTCCATTGATCGATGCATGGTAGGCCGTATATATGGCCATGGTGTCGCCTAATTTTAATTCTTATGATCAATAGAGGAGATAATTAGGCATGCATGGCCTGAACTAGCTCCGATCCTGAGGTCGAGAACAATGGCTCCGCGCAGAGTCAAGCTTAAACTTGGCCAGTTGGCCTGCTCATTGCAACGTGTTTGCCTCAACTACGTAGTTTCGTGCCCATGAGTCCCCTGACATGTACGTTGACAGTGTGCTTGTGTTAATTGCAAATCTATTAGGTTATGGTGGATCCTGATGCGCCTAATCCCAGCAACCCAACCCTGAGGGAATACCTGCACTGGTGAGTACAGCTCTTCAATTTGTTGTACCATTCCACAGCATATTTTTACATTCTTGTTTTTTTGTCATCTTGACCAATTGGTCTAACGGGTACTTTTAAATTTGGCAGGATGGTGACTGATATCCCGGCATCAACAGATGATAGCTTTGGTGAGCATATTCACATTGTCTATATGAAAACATATAAGACCACAGCTCGTAGAATTAATCTATATCCACACGTATGTTAAAACCATTTTTTTATTATATGGGATCGTACGTACCTTGATCTTGGTCAATAAGCAAAATATTCAAGATCTGTGCTTGTTTCGCCATATATAGTCATCAACCAACTTACCTTACTTCTTAATTAATTTGGAAGTATTTTATTATGCTGCATTATACTAGGCGTCTAATAGATTAGTGTATATATCACTTTGTTGTGTCTTGTATAATTTATATTTTGCACATGAAAAAATATCTTCAAGGAAGTTAATTTTTTTGCTTCTCCTAATGTAAATGTTCCTTTCCCCAGCACACATGTACTGTGATGCATGCATTGACTAAGGCCATGTAAAGTAGTACATGCAAGTGTTATCTGTAATGCAATCAATGTCAGATGTAGACAATACTAAAGATATAGCAAATATAATGGTAGGTAGAGATAGTTGCATACTTTTATGGACAACTTTCTCATACACAAAATTTCTTATTTTTAAAAATGTTCCCACTCCTCCACATCATAAATGGCAAATCTTATACACGGTGTATAGATAACTGATATGGACCATTGTACATGTTCTTAAACCTTGTATTTAATTTAACCATTAACAAAAAAAAATGCGTAGTAGACTTAACTATTGTATTTTATTTGGCATTTCACTAGGCAGAAAGTTATATTTGTGCCAGTTCATAACTGGTATCTGTGGCCGGTTTTTAAACTATCACAAACAATCAGACACAAATAAGCCATATATGTCATTTGTGTTGGTCGGCGAACCAGCACAAACGATACCATCTGTGCCAGTTCGTGACTACAACTGGGCATAGATAGTCTGTATATCTATATATGCCGGTTCTAGCTGCGAGCTGGCCTAGATTCTGCTGGTCATCTGTGTCGGTCGGTTCTAGCCATGAACCGACATAGATGGCTTGAGTAGCCATTAAGAAGTTGTTTTGCCTTCAAAGTACTATATGACAACATATTCATGTTGTTAATTTGTAGATAAAGTTTAAAGTCAAATTGCTCCTGTATTTTTCAAAGCCTTATATATCTCAAATCAAACAATAAAATTTTGAAATGTAGCTGGAATTGTTACATCCTACGAGAAAAAATCGTGCGGTACCGGTTACATAGCACGCCGAGAGATTCGTTATATCTGTACCCTAATCACCTCCATCTCTTGCAATTAATTAAATGGCAGGGCGAGAGATCGTAACATACGAGGGCCCAAGCCCCACCATGGGCATCCACCGCATTGTGCTGGTGCTGTTTCAGCAGCTGGGGCGGGGCACGGTGTTCCCGCCGCAGGTGCGCCAGAACTTCAACCTGCGCAGCTTCGCGCGCTGCTTCAACCTCGGCAAGCCCGTCGCCGCCATGTACTTCAACTGCCAGCGCCCGACGGGCACGGGCGGGAGAAGGTTCACCTGATCATTAATCAGTCTGCCCCTTGATCACATCCAGTACCGTGTGTTCAACGTCCAAGGCAATTAAGCAAGCTTGAGCTTAATTACATATACAACGCGTGCTTACCTGAATGCATATATGCATGCATGCATGCATGCATGCATGGCCGCATCGATCGATCGTACGGTGCTTGCTACGTACGTACGTACCTGGCTGGAGGAGCTAGCTAGAATAAATGTACTTGTACAAGTAGGCTCTTAAGTGTGGCTTCACAAGGATGCCTTCTTTACAATAATTAAGGTCCTTAATCAACGGGTGCTTTGTATCAATTATAGACTATATATAGTGGCCTTTTGACACAGCATGCATCATGCATGGGAGATATATATGCACGTCTATATGCAGCTGTTTGGCTCCTGAGGTTCGGGAAAAAAATAATATCAACTAGGGTATGATTTCGACATTGCCTAACTGCCAAAATTACCCTTGCTTTGTTGCTATAAATTTAAACAAAATATGTTAATGAAAAAGATATGAAAATAATTAGTGTTTAATTTTGTACAGTTTGCTATCTAGTTTCACAGATATATTGTTTTGACTCACACTACAACTTATTTTTTCAAAAGTATTAAACGGCTAGCTATGTAAGTACTAATTAAGTAGCATTTAAACATCTGCCAAGAGAGTAGAAATTTACATGTCGGATGCAATATCACAATTTGCGTTCAAGCAAGCGTGGATGGAAGTGAAGGTCGTGTTAAATTATTTAATGATTATTTGAAGGAATGCACGAGAGGTAATATGTAACTAGCCAAATGCCCGCTAGCTGCAACGGATTTTAATAAAGAGATGATTGTTATTTTCCTCGTCAAAGTTGTAGCAAATCTTACTTAACCCCTAAAATTTAAAAATTACTATTTTGGCTCTTTAAAGTTGGTTTTAGTTTGCACGACAGGTCCCACGCCATGATTTTTGCCGTGAAGTACGTGCTAAATTGGACCTGACATGGATATTTATAAAAAAAAAAGTACATTATTGCCCTCCTTAAGTTACCAAAGTCCCACTTAGCCCAAAAACTTGATCCCAATTAACTTATCATTCATCCTTATCCACAGTAAATCTTGCTCCTTCAATGTGATACTCCTTGTGGGGTTAGAAACCCTTGTATCATTCTCCTTACACCCGGTTATCCTTTCCAAACTATAAACCATAATTATCACTTTATCTTTTTTTCGTACCCTAGCTAATTAATTGTTCCACAAAACAGTCAATCCAGAGTATTGATCAATTGTCCACAGAGCGTCTATCGAACCAGATGACCTTATCATTGACATACTTCTTCCATTCAGTTCCTACATAATATTCCCCATAATGCAATTCCAATGTAAATAGTTCACTATTGGCGCCTACAGTTTGACAGGGAACAAAACATCATCCGCTGAAAATCAAAACAACAAATATAAAAATGAGAAAACCCTAAACCCTTGTTACCAAAGAATTCACAAAAAACTTCAAATTAACGCATAAATCCATCACTACGAATATGCGCACATGTACCGGTCATCGAGAGAGCTAATGGGTCGCCGCGTGCCCTAGACAATAATTAAGTCAAATAAGTAAATAAGTCAAATAAGATACGCCGTAGAAAACTAAGCTTTATTAACCACCGGATGAATATTGTGTGAAATATTGTCGTCTCTAGATTGCATCCGGACATTCAAATAGTGATATGCGCTCCCCACTGTTATGTTAGCAATGAATAACTTGCCAAAATAGAGAATATTTTGCCATCTTTTCACTTTTATTCTTTCCCGTTGTTGTGATTCGCTACTTAACAACTTAACATATATGTGTCATATCGGCCATGCAAAACCTAAAAACATGGTGTCATCGTGTCCAGCAAAATAATATAAAGCTGAATTGAGCCATCCTAATCAATTTTATTGCAAAAACTTTGTCAAACCGTCAGCTTTCATTTTGCATGGATGAATTTCGGTGACCCCAAATTTTATCACAAAACCAAACGAAACAATTGGTTAAGAAAATTGTATGCATGTTATAGTGGAGTAGTGGGCCTCATAAAAACATCTAGTATTCCACATGACACCATAATCCTTTACGATATTGCCATTGGAAAAGTTGACAACTGACAAGGTCCTCTCCCAAAGGCAGCTGTGTAGATGCGTTATGGCTGCTATATATTTGTTCCAAATGGAGAGTTGGCCAAATGCATCACCCAACCCTGCGGTGTCCTAACTCGATCATAATGGCGTCTTCTTTCTCGCTGGTGCAACCTGCATTGCTGCATCTTCGACTGTGCAGAACATTGCTGCAAGACACATGAGTTTAACAGTGATGGTGTGAGATGTTGTCCTTCACTCAACCGTGTGTGCGTGAAGTTTTGGCATATGAGGCCTCATATATAGGGCATAAGCCCCCTATAAACCGTATTTGCAAAATTAGGCATAATTACTAAATTTTCAAAGCTGTACGAGTGGAAGCAAGCAATTGTGTAAAAAAAATTCTATCGGGGAGACAGAGAGACCAAAAACTCTAGTAATCCAATCAAAATTGACAAAGTATCAGAGGAGCATTTTGACATCTCCAGTGGTTTAGAATCTGTATGAATTAACTTATCAGAGTGTAATGTTTGGTTCCAAATACAACCTCTTTAAAAAAGGACACCGATACAAAATACCTTTGCTGGCACTTGAATTTTCAGGTAGTTCTTTCATTCAAAAAAGTTGGTTTTGTCAGATGAGAACGTACTTTCATTATGTTTGCATTCAGGCATGCATCTGTTTTTCCATTCAGATTGTGCTCAATGCTGCCAAATCTATTATACTATTAAAATAGAGGAAAACGAAGACACCACAATGCACCACATGGGCTAAAAATCCTCCACCATCCAATCACCATAAAATTTCAATCTGATGTTATCTAAAAAAGTTTCTCCGAAAAGCCATGGTTAAAAGAAAAATTAGTGATTAGCATGTACGGCTAGAGAGATAAATAATATTGGTATTAGGCGATCTTATCTCCACCCCTTTTGTTGACGAGGCTGTTATCCAAGAGAATCGCATTTCTAACAAACAATAACAAGTATAAAAGTGGATGGATCTCCTAACGAACAGGGGTTTACACAGATTGATCATACACACACACATGGAGTAGGGTTACACACGCACATCATGTATCGGAGGCCTAATAGAGACGCGGGCTTCAACGAACTAATCTGCTACTCAACGATGATCATGGCGAGCGGGTCTCGGCATGACTGACCTGCTACTCATCGGTTTCCACGACAAACAGGCATCATCGAAATTAATCAGTTATTTGACGACGGCCACGGTGAACAGGTCTCGGTGAGATTGATTTGCTTCTCGACGATGATCTCAACCACGATGAATAGGTCTTGATGAGATTAATCTGCTACGTACTGCTACCGCACAACAGCCATGGTCGTGCCTCTACTGCCGCGCCCCCGTCACGGGACGCCGTCAAGGCCGCGCCTCTGCCGCTCAGCACCAAGCCAATGAACACCCCTTGCCGGCGTCATCCAACTGACCTGTGCTCCATCTCCAACCGACGCGCCCACCAGGGCACTGCCCCCGCTGTCTTCTTGGTGGCTACGCATTGCCTATTCCACTTGGTCTCCTCTTGATCTCGCATTTTTCTCGCAGGCTTGAGCTCTCAGGCTATGGAATTGAAGAGGTCAGCCTGGGGATTGATGGCAATGGGGATTTTTTTCTCTTCGTGAAAAGAGTACAGAAGCTACTCGATGTGGAGTGGAAGATAATCAAAACACTTTTCAGTTTTCAGTTTACCCCTTGGGTTTTGAAGAAATAGATGATCAGATGATGCATGCTCTCATCAAAGTACTCGTGGACCATATAACTGCACAAAAATTGTGTTCCGTGGCTATTTTGATAAATTGTAGTACATTAAAAATATTCTAATTGCAGATTATATCTGTGTGCATGTTCTTATTTCAGGTTATCTAGAGGAGCTGATGCATTTTCCAGTTTCTCCAACATAGTCAGCTAGACCACAATTTCTATCATCTACATCAACATCATTTATTTTATAATTATCTATTTTTGCATGCATAGCAAACACATGTAAAGATTGACGGACATGACAAAGCATAGCTTAATCGCAGGTTTTCTGCGTGATTAACTGGGCGACCTTCCGAGGCCCTAGAATCCAGAAAATCCACATCGCTTATTTCAGATGTTCTTCTAACAGGCTATGGAGTGCAAAAATAATGGGAACCATATATCTTGCTGGTAATATTAATAAAGATCATGTGTTTTCCCTATGTTTGTTTATTTGTGTATTCCGATACACTGTCACTTCCGCAACTTTATTATTTCTCACTGGTTAGATATAAACTCTAATCTGAAATGATATATTAGAGATAGATTATGAATTGGAGATTACCATAAAAACATTATGAGTTAGAGATAAGCTTTATATGCTGACATAAATCTAGCCACGCAAACGTGTGCGGGCCATCTCGCTGGTTATGCTATTAAAGTAGAGAAAAACGGAGCTGCCACGTTAGTCCACATCACCCAGATTATTTCAGCCGTTAAATCAACGGTGGGACCAAACTATAATGGGCTAGATTAATCAAAGAAATTCTCACATAAATCAAGAAAAAATAAAAGATCTATGCCACTGATTTTTGTGGGGCCGAATTATAACGGCTTAGATTAAAGAAAATATTAAAAATTCGGATTAAATACTAAAGATGATATAATATGATTATTTTAGCCGTTCAATCAATGGTGGGATCAAATTATAACGGCCTAGATTAATCAAAGAAATACTCACATGAATTAATAAAAAAATAAAAGATTTATGCAGCTTAGATTAAAAAAATTAAAAATTCAGATTAAATACTAAAGATAATATATTAGATATAAACACTAAATTAATCCTATATGATATATTAGAGATATATTATAAGTTAAAGATAAACTCTGTATGCTGCAACAAATCTAGCCGCTCAAACGCGCGGACCACCTCGCTCGTTACGTGAACAACAGTACATGACAACGAATATCCCCTCCAATTTCTCTTGTGGATGGTTAATTAGGACATTGGACAGTATCAATAAAATGTTCCTGATCATGCTAAGGTTCTAGAGACCCAAGCCCAGCAGCAGCCAAGTTGTTTGCTCTCGAGAGGTTCATGTACTAACACTTGGTTGAATTTTCTTCAAAGAACAGCTTGTGGACAATGTTGTCATTGGCAATCTGGATCACTTCTCTGAGCACAATGCAAGCACGAGTTCTATTTCTGATTCTTGGCTGTTGAACTGTCGACAACATATATATGATGCTGTGCGTTGTGCAGTGTATGATGGTCCGCAGTGGGTTGTGTCTCATGTGGAGAACTTTTTGCCAGGAATTGCTGGATGGAGAATAATGTGCAGGAACCAAGGTTTTAAATAGCGGGCTATGACATTTAGCTGTGACTTCATCTAAAAGCTATAGAAAGCTATAGCGGGCTATAGCGAAAGCTATTTCATTTAGCGGTTTTGAAAAAAACATGAAAAATTTCAATTATATGCATAGAATTGAAGTAAGAAAAAAATTATGACCACAAATACTCAAATATATGTCTAGGGATACATGAGAACATGTATCTCGGTCCATTACTTCACAGTCATTCGATCAATTAACATATCCATGGCTATAATCAACATTCATATTCATTCAACATCCAACAATTAACAACTCAACAATTATTCAATTGTTTATTACAACATTCACTGAAGTAAAGAAAACAACAAAGAGGCATAGATTCTAGTTATCTAGAGTGAGTAATGAATATATGCCTCGATCAGGTTTAGCGGTGCTAAATAAATTCCGCGGCTAAACCAACACTACTAGAATTCTAACTTTTACCGAGTGTGTAAATACTGTCGGTCATTAGAAAATACTGTAGGACATGTATATGGCCGAGCGTATACCGTCGGTAACTTCCCCTCGGCCACCCATGGTGGGTCATTCGTGCAATTACCGACGAAACTCTCGGGAATGAATTTAGCGACAGTTTTTGAAGCACTAGAAAAATGCATGGGTGAGTGACTTTAACTTATCGTCGGAAATAGAGAACACTCGAGAAAAGTATGAGTGAGCAGCTTTAACACACCGACGGAAATGGTAAACACTAGGGAAATGTGGTGGAATAAATATGACCAAATTTAACGAATGAAATAGGAAAAATATTTTCCTATCAGGATGAACCTCTCTATACATACTTGAACTTTGACATCATTTTTTTCCCATTAAATCAAGTTAATTATAAATGTGTGTTGCATAGGATTCGAACCCATGACCTATTGAATAAAACTCTTCCACCTAGCCAACTCACCTCACACACTCTTTGTTTAAAATTGTACATGTATTCCTTTTTAACTCCTATCATTTTGTATACAATGGTCGAGTGTTTTGCTTTAAACATTCGGTCATTCCTTGAATGGCCGAGGGTTCACTCAAATGGTCAAGGGTTTTATTTTAACTGTCGGCCATCACCATAAATGACTGAGAGTTTTATTTCAACCGTCGGTCATTCCCTTGAATGACCAAGGGTTTTCTTTTAACCGTCAGCTATTCTTTTAGATGGCCGAGAGTTTTAGTTCTACCGTTGGCCATGAATGGCCAAGGGTTTCCTAAAAATCGTCGGTAACTGTTTGCAATGACCGAGGGTTGTACTTCCACACACGGTAAAGATTTCCCCATGTCGGTGATTTCGTCAAATGGCCGAGAGCCACTAACGCACTCTAGGTAAATGGCCTGCCCCGTTGGAGAAAGTAATAATTACCGAGCGTTCTCAACGTAACCGTCGGAAAACTACAAACCGTCGGCCACTTTTTTCTTTACCGAGGGTCCGTAGGATTTGCCTCTTTACGCTAGATAAATGTTAAATTTCTAGTAGTGCAAATAGCGGTATTTAGCGGAGCTAAAGCGTCATTAGCTGCAATAGCGGAAAAATTAGCAATAGCGTAGCGGCAGGCCTTCTAAAAGGCTATAGCGGAGCTATAACGGGCTATTTAAAACCATGGCAGGAACCAGCTTGAGTTTTTCTGTAGCTGGTCAATTCATGTCAGTGCCTCCCTAGCAGTTGTCTGGTCCGGATGGTCAAACTGTCCTTCCGATCGGACCAAACCTAAGAGCACTGCCAACAACATCTTTAAATTTGACTCTATATCCCATCTTCCAACTGCTGTCTATCCTCTATATTTTCATCATTATCCAACATCCTCTCTATCCTCTAAATGATATAGTGAATTGAGAGAGAAACTCCCAATTTAAAAACTCTTCCCTATATTTGAACATTGAAATGCTCTCCTACTAAAGTGTTTTGAAGACTAAAATCAGTACACAATAGTGAAATGCTACCCTACTGGCGATTCTCTAATGCAAGCAAACAAAGGTGTTATCGGAACAAACGGAAGAAGTCCCATCAAACATGCTGAGCAAGGACATGCACAACTCTCGCCTATCCTGCCACTGTTTTAACACTTTTCATCAACAGTTCAATTATTACCCATTTTTCTATACAATCTTTATATTCTTTCTCTTGTATTTTACTCCAACAGGCTATCATCGCATATGCTCTGAAAAAGATAATCGATGGGGGAGACAAGTACCTGCTCGTCTCTGCCTCCGCCCCATTCACCTTCACCAAGCTTCTTCTTTCTTCGCCTTGTCCTCCTTCCTCAGGGCCATAGCAACCTTGCAGATGTTGCCACCTTGCACCGTTAAATCTTATCTCATTTCGTGTAGAGACATAAACCCCGTGCCTCCACCATATCTTCCGCATAGACAACCTTGCTCTGATACCATTTTTTAGAATTTTCACTACCATGCAAGATCTACACAAGACATAATACATAACTTTTTTGTTATGCAATTTGGCACGATTGTCTATGTCTGTGGGACCCTGACTACGAGCGCTGCTCTCAATAGCACAAGCACATTGGGCCACCTAGCCACCTTAGATGTGGTCCCATGCCACACGCGCTCCTCCCAATAGCTAGATGTCCACATGGCATCTAGCTATGATGAAATTATACATCACTATAACCATACCACGCTAATTGGGGCGTATGACGGAGCATTGGCATGTTCCATAACGAAAGTTTTTGTCACTAAACTTGCCACGTATTCTGCCATTTTGACTGGTGACATGGCACGAAAGTCTATAATGACGAAATGTTTGCCCACATGCCATCCATATATGACAAAAATTTCATCACAAATCAATTGGTCAACGCCTTTGTGTAGCCGGCCGAATGTGTAATTCGTGACGAAATCAGGCCGATCAATGATGAATTTCGCCCGTCACAGAAGTGAACTGATCAATGATGATTATATCTTTCATCGTAGCGGTGCAACCATTATATGACAAAATTACACGTTTCATCACCAGTTAACAAATGTGACGCGATATAGATGGCGAGTCTGATTTCGTCGTAAATTCATCATAGAAGAAAAATAGTGATGTTTTTTTGGATTTTTGGTGACGTATGGGACATCATAGAACAACATTTTTTCTTGTTGTGATCTATGTTTGAAGACTCGGACTATGAGCGCTCCTCCCAATAGGACAAGCACATCGGCCCACCTAGCCACCTTGGTCATGGTCCTAGGCCAGCCGCTTACCCCTGACCCTACCCCTGACCCTGTGCTATAGCTGTGTCATCGTGACAGGTTACACGGTAGTACCCCTTTATACGTATGACTAGGGTAGCTGTGTCTTCTGTGTATTACAATTTAGAATCCATGTAGCTTAATTTATACATATATCTAACACTAACTCTAAAACTGTCGCCATCATCACTGTAGCATGTCTTTTAATGGTAGGGATGGTTTTTTAGGATTTGTACTTGTACATGACAAAGTGACAACAAACGCACTTGGGCTGTGTGACATGTTGATCTTGCCGAACCACACGTGTAACACCATTATTTATTGTGCCCAAATACAACGGCACTCACCTGCCGAGAGTGTGCAGCAATGTGCGCAGAAATTAACTAAACGAAGCATATCTATCCATCGATGATCGATCGACATGCATGGCAATATACAGAGGCCAAAATAACGCCAACATTGACGCATATCTATTGTCGCCTCGCTATACATATTTTTAATATCCCTTGGCGTATGCTAATTCGTCTTCCGATCGTACCAAGATTGATCGATAGCAGCGACGCTACACTGCACATTGCAACACGCTTCACAGCCTCAGACACCAATCAAACTATAATCTGCGTGAAACATAGCATAAATCGATCGATATGTAGTCATCTCCTCGTTTGGTACGACCGATCAACCGACTATCGAGGGCCTATTATTCGCTCCAGTTTGTGGCGCATCGATTAACGATCTGAACCTCTACATATATGCAACAGGTCACATATGCTCGATCGTCGTCTTCAGGTGCTGGTGCTCTTGGTGATCTCGCCGGCGCAGCGCATGAGGTTGTAAGCCCACGCCCCGGCCGCCGCGCCGGCGAACGGGCCCAGGATGTACACCCAGAGCGACCTGTACTTGCTCCCCACCAGCGCCGGCCCGATGCTCCTCGCCGGGTTCATCGACGCCCCCGACACCGGCCTGCATGCGCGCACGCAGCCGCCAAAGAAAATATATATGTCTAGATTAAGCATCAACCTCGACCGGGGATCGATGCAGAGAGCAATTAATCATGCCGTAAACAACATCGTAAGTGCGTACGTATATGCTTACCCGGCAAATAGCACGTTCAGCAGGATGGTTGCGCCCACGGCCACCCCAGCCATCTGCCCGACCTGCATGTACGAAGCTCAGCTGATCACTCCATCATCAGCTCTGCCAATGGCACCTACACCTTGTGCTACTCTGGTATATATGACCTTGCAAACATGCACGTATGCATATATGTGTGTTGTGTCTGTGTGTACGTGCATATATATATATATAGGGCATGGCTGACTTACTGCTCTGTCGTCTGTGGCCACGGCCATGACGACGAACATGAGGTAGAAGGTGATGATGAACTCGACGACGAGCGACTGGATGTTGGAGCCCATCGGCAGCGTCACAGGGACCGGCTCGTGCCGCCCTCCGAACATGAGCCGCAGCATCAGGCTGGCGATTGTCGCCGCGAAAGTCTGCACCAGCATGTACGCCGGCACCTACACATGTCGCTCACGTTTCGAGCCGTCTGTGATTAGGTGTCAATGATAAACACGGGGTATCACAGACGGATTTGCCTTTGATACGAAATTACCAAGGACAGTTCATACTAAAACAACTATCCCAGACGGTCGTCAATACTGAGGGGTCAAGCATGAGGGCTTTTACAGCAGTTGTCTTCTTACTTAATTGTTTATGTACTGTTTAACAACAAAGCTGATTTTTCTTATATACATATGGCACCAAACACGTTCATGCCTATCCAACCCGCACAAAATTCTGTGCTGGAACAGGTTATCCTTCGCATATACTCCCTCCGTTTCAAATTATATGAAAAAACTTTTTTGACTTTTTTGACACGTACTTTTTTGCAACCCTCACCCCCGAATTTAGATTTCAAACAATTAAAAGCAACTTCTTTCACTCTCCTCTCTCTCCTCCTCCTTGGTTCAGTAGCCCCCCGACCTACGCCGCCGCCATTAGTGAGACAGTGCCCATGCACCTAGGTGTGCGCTAAACCTAAAGCCACCGCCGCCGCGCTCACGAGCGCTTAGCTCGGTGCGGCACATGGGTGCGGTGATGGCTCTAGCACGCACCCGGGTGGTCACCAACGAGCTACATGGGAAAGAGGCGGGCTTAATCACAAGAGGGAGAGGATGGGATTAGAAAAGAGAAGTCAATAGCTTGAAATTCAAAATTTAATGGTGTTTTTGTAAAATGTTCATGTAAGGGGGTAGTTGCTCTAAGCACGAATCTGTATGCGGGTCGGAATGTCAAGAACGTATATATGCACACATGTACTCATGGGATTGAATATCCTGCTTAACAAGCCATCTTACATGCTTCCAGGGGAACCGGCCACTGATTGCGAAGCCGAGGGTGACGGCGGGGTTTAAGTGGGCGCCGGAGACGTGGCCAACGGCGTAGACCATGACCATGACGACCATGCCCCACGCCACAGCGACACCCGGGAACGTGGTCATGCCCTTCTCCTGGTTCACCACGATGGCGCCCAACCCCGCGAACATCAGGAAGTATGTCCCAAAGAACTCGGCGAGGAGCTGCAATTAACACGCATGCATGCCGGCCAGCAGCCAAGCATGCATGCACATGTTGGTGATTCTCTTTATCTTGTTGATGATGAAGAAGAAAGCGAAATACAGTCGATGCGTAGCAGCACACATATATGGGATCAATGCATATGAAAAACTCACCATCTGAAGGAAAGAAACAGAGACGGGCATGCCACAAACCACGTGCTCATCAGACCGGTGATCATACGCCGCCTCCTTGTCCACCTTCACGCCTTCCTCCACGGATCCCTCGTGCACCGATCCGTTCGTGTAGGAGTAGTCATCTTCTCCCCGTGCCATTTCTCCTTCCACTGATACAATCGAAGTGGCAAGATCGCCTATCTAGTATCTAGAAGCCGAGAGTCCAGCAACCCAAGATATATATATATAGAGATGCCAAAGCCAGGCAACCTGATTAAATAGACGTCACATGCATTTTTTGTTTTGAGCAGATGAGAATTTATTTCAATCAGTAGAGACTATTTCTTTCACATAGTTTAATAATGAAAATTTTGTTATTTGGTATTGAGAAATATACTAACATATAGAAGTTGGTACAACATTTTTAAATTTTTTGTTAATTGGTTGGTCTATTGTTATTATTTGTTAGAAATTAGGTTTGTGTATTTTTTGAGACAATCACATTCAGATGTTTTGTTTAACTTCTATAAATTTGTTAATATGTTTTTAGAGGTAACTAGTATCGGACAAATGATGTTTGCCACAAATCTTAAAAGCAACTGGGTCCCCCTCCTCAGTCAGACTTGAACCTCCTATGCTTGGGGTTCCATCGTAATTCTACGTAGTGGCTACTCCTTGTGTCCTTTTGCGGGAGGATCTCTGGCTCTTCGGTTGTGCCCCTAAGGATTTAGCTCCCCAACTCTTTGTAGCCTCAACAAAGAGAAACAGATCAGTCCAAGACGCTTTATCCAACAACAATTGGCTCCTTGACCTTAGGGGGAACTGCCGCATGGCCCCGAGCTCTTTTTGCTACTCGCCAAAATCTCCCTCGCTGCCCTCTCTGAGGGCAGACCAGCGCTTTTGGCGTTTCTTGCAGGATGGTTCTTTCTCGACCCGGCCGCTCGGCCTATTGGTTGTAGTTCTTTGGGAAATGCCCCGCTCCCCCTGCTTAAAGTCCGGAAGCATTGGCACCCCTCCAAATGCAAGTTCTTCCTTTGGCTTCTTCTGCAGAATCGAGTCCTGACCGCAGATGCCCTCCAGCACCGGCAACTTCCCAACTTCTACTTCTGCCCCCTTCGCCGAAGGAAACTGGAGACACCGGAGTACCTATTCTTGGATTGCAACTTCAGCTCCTTCATCTGGCGTCATGTGGCCACGCTCTTCAACGCCCCTGTCATTGATCCGACTACATGGACACTACAGGAGGCGGCAACAGTATCGACGGTGAAAGCCGTTGATAATAATCCCACAACCGTCGGGTATACTTAGTCTCGACGGCTGGCCGTCGAGACAATGCCATCGAGTGAAGGTCGTCGAGAGAAACAAGTAGTGTCGACGGCCTGGCCGTTGATACTATTAGTGTCGAAGGCTAAAGTATATACCGTTGAGACAGACCCTGCGGATATAGGCCGTCGAGAGTGACCCCACTGCGTTCTCAGTCTCGACGGTTTATTTCGGGCCGTCAATACTAATGTATATATATCAACAGTTTCATGTTGGCCGTCGATACGGCAATTGGCAGTCGATTCTACGAGCGATTCCTGTAGTGGGAAGGGGGTCTACCTCAACGCTTGGTGGGAGTAGATCACCCTACGATATAGGTCTCGTAAGGGTGTTCTCTCGATCATTTTGTAGACCATCTGGCACCTTTGGATCGAGCACAACAACCGTATTTTTCGCTCTGAAGAGAAACCTCACCTTCCCTTCCTTTGGCATATGCTCGACGAGCTACATCTCTGTGAGGCGGCTAGAGTCAATCTAATTTCCTTGTAATTTAAGCCTTGTTTTTTTGTTCCCCCTGGGGGGGAGGGGCAAATCCCACCACTCTGTAAAACTTATTTCTTTTGATCAATAGATGGCAGCTCTCAGGTCCTTTGTTAAAAAAATGCTCCGGCATCTGTGCTTAAGATGCTGGTAGTCTCAAACATACATAATTAATCGTCACATTCTTGTACAGTCTGATTACCCCAGCCGACAGGCATCCTCGGAATATTAGCCCTCGGCTTGTTTTGCTAGGCGATGCTCCGTCCTCACCGTCCCTTTCCTTCCCCTCTAACGGATTTGTCGAGACTCGTACAGAAGAGTTTTGTTGCTACTCTAACGTGACTCGTGGATAAAAGATTCAGGCAAGAGCCGTGGGGAGGCAGAAGATATTAGATACTCAATTGGACAAAATGGACACGCGAGAACTCCGATGAATCCAAGTATCCAACGAACAGGACACATAGTGACAGTCACTACATCGGGTGCACACTGCAGAGCAAATGGTTTTAGCGGGGATCAGCACATCGATCCGGCACCATGCCTGCACCCCTTGCCCAAACTTGGTGAACCTTAGAACAGGCCGACATACGTTCTACTCCTTTTGGTATAGAATAGGTCGATGACATTATTAGCCGGAGATTAAATTCTATGATCCCCCTTGAAAGGGCCGGACCAGCTGGTAACCGCTTATGCTTTCATCTAATATATTTGACCCACGGGTTGATTTCAAAACACATAGGGTGCCAATTCAACAGCCCAAGATCGGTGGCTTCAACACCTCAACACGGAGGTCGGAGCCTTGCTTTGGTGGCGGCTGTGCAAGCAGTCCACCTGGGTTTGGTTCTTGAGATGGAAGGGTTTCATATGTTAGATTATTGATAAAAGTCGACTTATTGAAATATTGAGTCGAGCGTACATAATTCTTCGACTTCGACTTTTTGAGCTAAAAATAATTCTCCGACTTTGAAAACTAGATATTCTCTTCCTATAACTTAATTTCAAACCGGTGCAAACAACCCTTTAGTACGGTTTTGAAGGTGGTTTCACCATTGTGGCTACAAAATGGCGTCCAACATATATATGGCGTGGATGGTTGGCCCCATGGGTAAGTGTCTCGTCCTAAGTCCAATCTCTCCCTTACACTTGTGTATCCACAGGCGCACAACTCCCCTGACTACACTCTCCACCAGCCTCCCTAGCCGCCACCCCTCGCCTGCCTCTCCTCATGGACCACTTGAGGACGGTGTGGGTGCCGTAGAGCGTGACGACAATATCATAGCGGTGCATGCAGCAAAGTTTAGCGGCACTGTCGCCCCTAAGTGGTCTTCGGGGCACGTGGCGCCTTAGGAGGTACTTCGTGTGGCTTTAGCCTAGAGTGGTTTCCAGGATATGTGGCACCTGAATAGGGCCCCCCGAGAGGCTTCGACTGGTCTCCGGGACACATGGCGTCACAGGAAAGATTGGAGTCTTATTTTGGAATAACAAAATGAGTTTTATTTTTATAAAATAAACCTAGAAAGTTTTTTTCAGTATTTTCATTTTGAAGATATATCAATTTGATATTTACAAAATCTAGCATTAACAAATTAAATTTATGAAGATTCAAACTAATTTAAATTTCAAAAAAATAAAAGCTAGGAGGAGTCCGCTATTTCCAAATTTTTCATATCTGCCCTAGATTCACACACACACACACACACACACACACACACACACACACACACACACACACACACATATATATATATATATATATATATATATATATATATATATATATATACACCCCTAGGTGTAGATTAGAGATATTGTACACATGGGTCGGTTTGTGAGCCAGGATCCAGCCAAACCACATAGCCGCCAATTTCAAAAAACATAGCAGTAAATGAGGCTTAAAAATCCGGATTAATCATATTTAACAACCACCCCACTCTCTTATTTCTCTCTCCTCCCACACGCCTCGATCTGGATCGGTTCTCGGCGACTGCGGCTGGCGACGGCGATCCGGCGGTGCCTCCCGACCCGTGCTCGCGCCGCGCCCCATCACCCTCCTCCTCCATGGCGTCTCGCGTCGGCACTGCCGACGCGCCGCCTCCACTCCCGCCGCCGCCTCCTCGCCGCGTGCGCCTCGCCCCGCCACACGACCTCCGCCTCCGCCCTGCTGTCGCCGCCTCCCTCCGGCGAAGCGCCCGCCGCCGCCGCCGCCGCCTCGTCCCGACCGCCTCGTCTCCACCGCCGCCGCCCGACGCTGCCGCCTGCTGCCTCCCGACGCGCCAGCCGCCGCCCGCAGCCTGGCGCCCGACCACTTTTTGCGCGCCGACCGCCGCCACGCCGCCATCGGCCGCCATCGCCGCCGCCGGCCGCCGCCACCACCCCGATGCCGCCGCCCGTCCTCGTCTCGCCTGGACCGCCTCGCCGAAAGCACACACTCGCCGTCGTCGCGCCGACCCAGCGCCGAGCCCGTCCCGCCTCCCGACCCAGAGACGCCGACCCGATCCATCCTCCAGATCGGCGTCGACTCATCTAGTCCGCGCCGCCCACGGCCGGCACCACCCTCGGCATCCTCCACATCCGGCTGCGATTACTTAGGGATTGGTTAGGAGATTACTTAGGGATTGCTTAGGGGATTACTTAGTGTTGGACCCGAAAAATATTCAACGATGCCTATTCAACCTTTAATCGGCGATTAATGAATAAATATTAATTTTTCGCGGATTAATCTAGGCCCATGTTCAGCCTGGCCCATATCTGGCCCAATACTAGGCAAACCCTAGATGGTGACCACTATAAAAACTGGTACAAGGTCCAACCCTAGAGGGGAATCAACAGATCAATCCACGGGCGCAGGAAACTTGGAGGCGGCGGCTGAAGCAAAAAAGGTAAGGGGAGAGGGCGCCGCCCCTCTCCCTCGGTCTCTTTCTTCCCTGGTCTCGCCTCCCCTCTCTCTCTCTCGGGTCCCCCACGGCAGAGGCGGCCGGAGCGTTGCTCCTCCTCCAAGCACCCCGCGGCCGGCGGCGCCGTCCCTCTCGGCTCCTTCACGCGGCGGCGCCAGGCCCACTCCTCCGCGTCCACGGCCGGCGGCCGCCTGTAGGTGTCCAGATCGGCGCCGCTTCTTTCGCCACGCGCGCCGCCTCGTCCCACCTGCCCGACGGCGTCGCCCTTCTCCTCCACGGGCCACCCGGATCCAGATCGGTGCCCGCGCCGCCCGTCTCCATCACCCGCGACGCCGCCGCCCGCCATCTCCTCGCGCCACGCGCCCGAGGCTGCCCTTCTTCTCCACCGCGCCGCCTCGACGCCACCACGATGGCCGCCTCGGCCGACGACGCCGCCTCACGCCGCCCGCCCGATCCGCGCCGCCCGTCGGCCCCAGCCTCGGATCCACGCCGCCTCCTCCAGACGCCGCCCCGCGCGCCACGACGCCACCACGACGGCTGCCCGCCTCGCCGCGCCTCGGCGGCGTGCTCCCCCGATCCACGCCGCCCTGGCCGGCGCGCCTCCTCCCGCTTCTGGATCGGCACCGACCCGTCCTCCTCCAACATCGGCTTCCAACCCGGCGGCGACACGGTAGCGCGGCATCGAGCCAGTGGCATCTCAACGACGGCATCTTCCCCGATATCCTGCGGCGGCGCCCACATCCCCAGACTCAGCGCAGGTGACGCCTGATCGTTCTCCACGGCAAAGCAACAGTGGCGCACCTCATCCCCATGGCGGCGCGGCCATCTCCTCCTCCTCGGCCCGGTAGCGACGGCGTGCGGACTCCAGAGCGACGGCGTGTATGGGTGGCAATGTGCTCCCCCGGCTTCGATCTACAATGGCGGCGCTGGATTCTGCTCGATGAATGGGTGGCAGTGTGCTCCCCGATTCGGCGTATGGGTGGCCGGCATGCTCCCCCGATCCGATCAACAATGGCGCGTATGGGTGGCAGTGTGCTCCCCGGTCCGGCGCATGGGTGGCGACGAGCTCCCCCGATTCCGGTCTTCAACGGCGGTCAGCGGCATCCACCCTCCTCACGGGCAGCGGCAGTGACCCGTTCTTCTCCAGCACGGCCGTGGCACGGTGCTGCCCTCCGAATCGCAAGGCGATGCGGCGGCGACTTTCCCTCAGCCCCTCGGGACAGCACGGCGGCGAGTTCCCCTCAATGCAGATGTGAAGGGTGACGCACCTCGCCACACGCGGCAGCGCAACGAGGCAACGGCGACTCACTCCAAGCGACGAGCCGCCGGGTCGTCGCCCTGCTTCATATGCTCAGCGCCAACGTTGGTTTTATTTGGCTGTAAGAGGTCATGCCTGGAGTCAAATACGGTGTTTGCCAGAAGTCAAATGTGATGGTTGCCATGAACTTAAGCAATAATCCTTGCTGCCTTGTAAGTAATGCATGGCCATTACGTGCATGCACCTAATTCCAATCCACTAATCAAGGTGATTAGTTGAACGAAGGCATGCAGCGTGTATATCAAGCATGTATATATCTGAGGTGCATGGTGGTGAGCATCCGAGAAAACAAATGACACGCACAGCACTGAGCTGCTCAATGCGTTGCTGCGCATCGCCGCCTTCGCGTGGATTTCTACGCAGGAGTTGCCAACGAAGAGGCCGTGAAGAGCGCCACGTGTGATGGCACCGACGAAAAGAAGCTCACGGTGCCAATAAATCGGCCAGGTCTTCGCTCCCTCCTGACGCCGAAAGAAAATCAACGTTGGGTTGAGGCAGTACAGTTGCTGAGAAGATGTTTTGCGATTACTCAAGATAATGACCATAAACACCAGCATTCGAGATGAGTTCCAAAGAAAACATGGCGAAAGGACATCATCAACATAACGTCCCATATTGAAATACATGACGGCCGGTTCCCTGCGCGGCACTGCGCACCGTCATCTCCATCGAGCAAAGAATCGCGAGCGACGACACATAAAATAACAAGTTTTTCCCTAGCGGAAACGCGTTCCGCTAGAATCGTCCTCCAGCTTCGTCCGTGGAATTTTTCTTAGCGGAATCACGTTCCGTTTGAGGAAACCGAAGACCGACTGTCGGTGACTCCGGTAATGACCATGGGAGCCGTTCGACGACCTTCGCCAGCGACCCCGTCAACCCCGGCGAGATTGACTGCCACATCAAACTTAGCGGGATTCCGTTCCGTTCAACGAACACTGCCCCGAAGGTGACCAAGACCCTAAAGACGGCGGTATCGCGGAGATCCCAATTCCGTGGTGCCAATCTACGTATCGTTTCAACAAACCTCGCTCCGAACCTTGAAGGTGAACAAGACCCTGAAGGCCAGCGGTATTGCGGAGATCCCAATTCCACGGTGTCGGCGTACCTCCTAGCGATGGGCTTTCCGTTAGGAGGAAGAAGACGATGTTGATTAAGACCGTCAAAGTCCACATTCAACCCTGGACGCGCTGGAATATCCCTGAAGAAGCCAACAAGCTGTCAACCTCAACTCCAAGTCGAGTGCTAACCGTGCATTCCACCCAAGTCAACTATCTCAATGTGAAGCTTGACGAGGACAAGATCAAGCGACACGGGCGGGCATAGCCAAAATATCAACGGCTGTCCTAGGCATTACACGGGCCCCGCTACCCCGTGTATTCTGCCGTCGCCACCTCAACTCCATCCACCAACTGCACGGTGAAACGCAAGACGAAGAGAAGAAGAAGACAGCTCCGCGGCTTAATCGGAGGTGTTCCGCGTATCCACGCGCGGATGTAATTAACCGGGTGTCCTTCCGAGGTCCCGGGATCCAAGAATATCACAATCGTTAACCAAGATGGCCAGCAAGCATGGCTATGGAGCGCGAAACAATGAGAACCTGTATTTCATAAGCAATTAATGGAATATCGGCGTTCTCTCCCTATCTTTTGTGTATTTTCGATAAATACACTGGCACGCCCGCAAACGCGTCCCGCGCGGCGGAATTTGTGTGCGTCACACTTAGCAAATCCACCGGATTACTTAGAATTTCCACTGCGAAATTGTATATTTACTTTGCATTACGACAAGTAATGCATAGTAATTAGGTTTTGGCTGCTTTTTTCACTTTTGTATGTATGCATAATTGAAATTAGTGAGAAGTAACTGGTCGAAAATTCGGATTACTTTCCTATTTTGGCTCGAGAAATATAATTAATGAAAATTAATCCATTTGAAAAAGAAGCAACTCAAAATTCAAAAAAACCGACATGCAAACCCACGATTTTAGGGCAGTTAATACCCCCACGATTCTAGGATCTTGCCTCCTAGCGAATTACTTTCAGTGCTGAAACACGTTCATTTCGATTACTTCCGATTACTTTCAAAAATGCGTCCGTTTACTTCCGGGTTTGGCTGGCTCGCGCGGTTCGCTGGGAAGGCTCGGGTGCAGATTAGCCTAATCTACCCCCAGATTAGGGCCTCCGTGTATATATATATATAGGAAGCCCGTTCGAGGCTCCATGGAGCCTAGGCTCCATTGCCATCCAACGTTGATCTGCACCAGACCAAAAGTGTCTTTGATTAACGGGTATATGTACATAGAACCCATTAACAAATTAATCATTCTATGAAATTCAATTTTGAATGAAACCACGTATATAATTGAACGGTTTAATAGGTATTAATTGTTAATTCCCAAATCATTCAAATTGAACGGTTTAAAGTACTGTATATCCATGTATATTTTTAGCGCTAATACACGTCATTGCACTTTGGGTATATACACTACGAATATTTTCATCAAAATATTTTCACGTCATTGTTTAACGGTTTAATGTACTGTATATCCGGGTATATACCCAACGAATGCGAAGCATCGTGTATACCGGAATAAAGTGAAATTGGTGCAAAACTTATACATAAACATGCTTTCGGAAGCAACATCCGTACAACCAACATTCAGATTTATTAAAATTCATAAATTATCAATACAAGCGTCACACACCGTGGCAGTACAAAATATCCAAAATACCACTTGTTTAAGGTATTTGTTACATAAATACATCAAATAGATTCAATCGAATGTATTATATCTATTTTGGACTCTGCCAAAGAATCTTCTCGATGTCCTGGGGTGCCTTAGCAATGTTTGGTTTTGCATGGAGTATATCAAACACCATCTCTTTCTGAAATTCAAGTATGTTTGTCCTGCAAAACAAGTGGTATTTTGATTGAAATTCATGATTTCTTGCTCACTCAAAATGTACTATAAAAAAATAGCACAACATACTTGATGTAGCGCCTGCGTGCAGGATCTGCCATTCCAGGTATTCAAACAATGTAGCATGTGAAAAACACTTCGACACCTACAAAAGGAGTGGACAAGCATGTTGAGGATTCAAGTTCAACAATACCATATCTTTATCCATCCGGAACGCATCAACATGAACAATAGTGAATATAGTAAACCTTGTCCAAACAAATTTGATTTCTCTTGGCTAGAAATAATATCGTTCATGTTTCTAGACGGTTAAAACGAGTTTATAATGGTGGAATGTATGAAGACCATGAAATTTAACTGAAATAAAGATATGAATCAAGTAGCAGGCCACATGCACACACTTACTGAAGGTTCCTACAAGTACAACCTCGAGTCAGACAGTGGCTAACAACTCATGAAGAACAACACAAACTTCCTAAAATCTTAAATCCATGAAGGGTGCAGGCTCATGATGCAGCAAGCAAATCGCACCTTGACAGCATAAACTTCACATTAGCTTAACATGGAGCCGGCCCAGATATCATACGAGTATATACACTAAATACAAAAGTCCTGCCATATGCGCAAAAATCCTGCCGTTGAGCCCCTAATTGAAGTTTAATCGAGCCCCTAATTTTTGTATACTCGTATGATATCTGAACCGGCACATGTTGAGATTCCACTAAAATGTGCATATGTTTTTCAGGACCTCAATGAAGGGGACTGTATCAGATTTTACTCAAATGTATATGCAAATGCCAATACCGAGTATGTGACAAATTTGAGAGAGATTAACTACCTACAGAGCTGTACAAATTGGTTGACCTGCAGCAAGCTGGAGATGAAAGCGTAAACGCACGACGCCCGCCATCGTGATCGGATCAAGGTCGACGCCCGACCGCCTCGCTACAACGCCGCCGCCGTCACTGGGCGCCGCCTATTAACGTCCGCCGCCGCATCGGGACCACCTCGCCGCCTTCACTGAGCGCCTCGCCTCGCCGCCGAGTCGTAAAGTTGCCGATGTCGATTTTGAGGCGAGATGTGGCGGTCTTGGCGACGTGGCGGATCTGGTAGAGCCGGCGTCGGGCGAGCGGGCGAGGTCGCCGGGCGAGGTCGGGAGCGCGGAGGACGGCGAGGTCGCCGGGCGGAGGACGCGAAGCTCGCCGGCGCGGAGGTTGGCGAGGTCGCCGGGCGAAGGACGTGAGGTTGCCGGGCGGAGGTTGGGGAACGGCTTGCCACAACGCCGCCGCCCGCTTGGACCGCCACGCCGCCGTCACTGGGAGCGCCTCGCCCACGCCGCCACCTTCCTGCTCATGCTGGATAGGAATTTGGTCCGGAATCTGCTACCATCGGAGAGGTATTTGGTCGAGGGAAGTAATTAATGGCTACAATTAATACCTTTGATTGCAAAAAAATCGATTTAAACT
Source organism: Raddia guianensis (assembly GCA_036346415.1). Lineage (NCBI taxonomy): Eukaryota > Viridiplantae > Streptophyta > Magnoliopsida > Poales > Poaceae > Raddia > Raddia guianensis. The sequence continues at coordinate 12,268,694 of CM070539.1, forward strand.
AAACGGGTATACGGCTGACAAACCCGCTAAGCAAAATGCAGTATCCAAACTGATCAAAAACTAATCAACGGTGGATGAGAGGGGAGCCTAGGCTCCATGAAGCCTTATGTAATTTTCCTATATATATATATATATATATATATATATATATATATATATCGTTCTTTTTCTCTTCCTGCCGGGTGCACCTGTCATTTTCTTCATCATCTTACCTTTCTTTCTTCCCTTCCTCTAGACACGCAGTACAGTGCCTTGCCCCGCAGCGCCATGTCTCTGGATGGAATATGCCCAGGGATTGCAGTCATGAGGGGTATAGGATGAGTTTTTTTTTATATATATATAGTAGTGAACATAGTTAGGAATATTTCACAAAGAGAAAGCTGATAGGAATTCAATATATTTTCGGTTTTGCTCGGCGGCAGTCGTTTGGGCCACGACACGCGCTCGCCGACTGCTCGCCGACTGTTGGGCCCGAGCGATGCGGGCGCGCGGCTGCCGCTCAGTCGCTCCCGTATGTTTTATTTGCTAGGTTTGTCCTTTCCATGGGGTCTGTGTGTCTCATAACCATTAATCTATTTATATATATAAAGGAGAAGAAAAACAAGCCACCACGTTCGTCCACATCATTCAAATTATTTGAACCGTTCGATTAATGGTGGGATCAGATTTATGTAAATCTAGCGGTCAATATTAACCTATATAACAAACTACTGAAGCTGATCTATATATTAGAGATAAACTCTAAATCTAATATGATATATTATATATATCTTAACACAAATCTATTAATCCTAAAATTCTAGAAATTCCCACGATAATAAAAAATAGTAGAAATTCTTATGTTAATCATATAAAAAAGAAAAATCTACATCGTTGAATATGGATATTATTATGTAAATCTAGCGGTCAATATTAGCCTCTATAACAAACTACTGAAACTGATTTATATATTAGAGATAACGAAAACATCAGAGTCCGGAGTCCGGTGCGCGGGACTCTCAGAAGAGCTGGAAGCGGAGGGTGAGGGCACTGTGCACATGTAGGGGTGGGGCCCACGGTTTTTTTTTCTTTCAGCGACCATAATTTTTGACTGGGTGCTCCAATCCAAAAACCGTTTGCGCCAACGTGTTCCTCGTATTTTTACGAACAAAACAAGATATAAGTTGCCATATAACTCCTCAAACTTATCTGATGAAACTTGGGTTTCGCCTACTAAAAGTTGGGTTTCGCCTACTGAAACTTGGATTTCATATTCGTTAAACTTGCCGAACTGTCAAGTTTCATCAGGTTTAATGCAAGTTTCATCAAGTTTAGCAGGTCTCATACAAGTTTCTTCAAGTTTCATCAGGTTAATTCAAGTTTCAGTAGGTTTCATCCAAGTTTCATCAGGTTACATCGAAGTTTCATTCGAGTTTCATCATGTTTCATCAGCACATGGCCAAGTTTTATCAGCACATGGCCAAGTTTCGCTAGTATAGACGTAAGTTTCATAAGTGTGTTCTTCTAGTTCACATAAAAAATAAAAAATTCAAAAATTCAAAAAGTATTTAAAATGGGTTGCTCTCGATTTTAGAAGAATTATGAAATTTATTCCACGCATTTTGAACACTGTTTGAATTTTGTACAAAAATCGAAAGTTTAATCAAATGCACATATTTATCTAGTCGCTAGCTAGCTGTGCCTGCATGGGAACGCACCGAATGCGGGACGCATGCAGTGCGTTGGATTGGCTTTGTACCGGAGATCGGATGGCACAGGAAGGTCCGGACCGAGCGCCAGGCGTCAGACGTCCGACGCCTGGCGCTGCCCTAGAGATAAACTCTATATCTTAACACAAATCTAGCCGCGCAAACGTGCCGGCCACCTCGCTCGTTATTCTGAAGAGACCAATAGAGTGGCAGTGTAGGAAATCATAAAAGGTGTACTACGTAGTCCATTGACCATGTATGCAACTGCAACGTCGGTCACTTATCACATCCTTAATCATTTAGTTCTTGGCCGGAGGGTCCGAGGGTGGTACATCGGAGTCGGCGAGCCGCCGTAGGTGGGCGTGGGGGGGACGGGGTGGTAGTCCGGGTGGGGCTGCGGCTTGGGCTCCGGCTTGGGCGGCACGGGCTTCTTGTGGAAGTGGTCCATGAAGTGCTTCTTGATCGGGCCGCAGAGTGTGGCGGTCAGGCGGAGGCGCACTCCGCCGATGGGTAGTGCGTCTTGCCGGGGACAGCCACGAAGGTGCCCTTGGACACCGCCACGATCTTGGACGGCTCCTGCCCGGGGCACGGCGCGTTCGCCGCGCGCCCTGTGGAGCTGCGCGAAGCTAGCAGTCGGCGCCGTGCAGGTCGGCGGCGAGGGGCACGCTAACGGCGCCGGAGCCCTCCAGCGCGGCGACGGCCTTGCTCCGTTGCTCGGACTGCCCCGCGCTGTTCTTGCACTTGATGGCCATCTGAAGGCCTGGAAACGAGCAGTAGCGCATCCATCGATGCCAAAACGACAGTAAATTAGCTCTCTCTCACTCTCTGCATATGTGTACAGCTAGCTGCAGTGGAATTAGATAGCTATCAAGTAAGCTTACCCTTGAAAGCTTCCCTAACAGCATTCATGTTCTTCCTCGTGCACAGTCGGCGCATTTGCTTGGCCCAGGCCGACGACGACTGACGCCGCCTCGGCCTCGGCCTCGGCGCTCACAACAACGATCGCCATCAGAACGGCGCAAACGCCAAGGACAGCTCCGCGAGATGCCATTTCTGAACCCCGGCCGGCTAGCTATTGCTTGTTGAGTGTAGCTTTGGCCTCTGGGTAGGTGAAGAGCATGCAACGGTAGCTCTTGTTTTGTCTAGACGATCGGCATTGATCGACCGGTGATCTACAATACAGCTCAATTGATCTAGTCGTACATAGGCAGCTGGAGTGAGAGATCTGCTAACTTTTTGGTGCCGAATTTGCAGGTCATCACTTATTGCTCTCCAACAGAAAAGGTGAATCAATTTAATACTGGAATGAGGAACGAATCTTCCATTTTATTCTTCACAACAGTATATCACATGACAAGGGTACGCTAGCAAATTATTGGTGTACCGAGGAGTCCATATTAGACCTGGGAATTGGGCCGTGCTTTTTTAGGCCGGCCCGAGCACGGCCCGATTTTGCCGGCCCAAAGCACGGCCCGGCACGAAATTATTTGGGCCGTGCTGGCCCAGCCCGATTGCCGTGCCGTGCCGGGCCTGAGAAGCCGGCACGACGGGCCCCCGGCACGGCCCGAACATTTGGGCCGTGCTCGGGCCGGCACGGTACGAACTGAGGCACAGTCAGTAATTTGTATTTTTGGTGGTCTTTTGTTACTCGAATGAATTTTGTTTATATATGAAAGTTGTAGAGAATTTGAATACGCATCTTTTTCATGCAGACAACTTTTTCATTTGAGCAATGCATGAATTTATAAAAAATATTTAGTGCGCGGGCTGTTTTAGAACCCACATGACCCATTTCGGTAATTAACATTTTTCGAGATATTCCGCTACTCAGATGAATTTATGTTCTACATGAAAGTTGTAGAGAATTTCGAGACACATCTTTTTTGTATAGACAACTTTTTCATTTGAGTAACGTATGAATTTATAAAAAATCATTTATCTCTCTGTTTTGTCGGGCGTGCCGTGCTCGGGCCGGCCCGGCCCGATTGCGGCCCGTCGGGCTTTTGGGCCGTGCCGTGCCTGGCTTTTGGCCGTCCGTGCTGGCCCGCACGGCCGAAGTGTTGACGGGCCGTGCCGCCCGAAGCATGGCGGCCCGAAGCACGACGGGCCCGTGCCGTGCTTGCGCAAGACGCCCAATTCCCAGGACTAGTCCATATGCAGCCGCACCTTTCAATGTATGCACTAGATACGCCAAGAACCACTGCGTAGTAAATGAGTGTTATAACGTTTTTGGGCTCAACACATTTCAAATAATAAGAAATCTCGAAAACTCAAATCTTGAAATTACAATATGCAGACTAAAACCTAAACAATTAATGTAAAACGAGCGATTTGGCCCGCACGTTTGCTCGGCTATATTTGTTTTGGTATATAGTGTTTATCTATAACTCATAATCTATCTCTAACATATCAGATCGGATTTAGAATTTATCTCTAACATATTATATCAACTTTAGTATTTAATATGAATTTCTAATATTTTCTTTTAATCTAAGCCACATAAATCTTTTATTTTTTCTTTGATTAATCTATCCCGTTATAATTTGGTCCCACAGTTGATTGAACGGATAAAATAACCATATTATATCATCTTTAGTATTTAATCCGAATTTCTAATATTCTTCTTTTAATCTAAGCTGTTATAATCCGGCCCCACAAAATCAACGGCATAGATCTTTTATTTTTCTTGATTTATGTGAGAATTTCTTTGATTGATCTTGGCCGTTATAATTTGGTCCCACCATTGATCAAACGGCTGAAATAATTTGGATGATGTGGACGAACGTGGTGGCTTCTTTTTCCCCTTTGATTGATCTTGGCCGTTATAATTTGGTCCCACCGTTGATCGAACGGCTGAAATAATTTGGATGATGTGGACGAATGTGGTGGCTTCTTTTTCCCCTCCTTTATATATATAATATAATAGATAGATAGATAGTCCTAGCTAGGGGATTTTGGATATTTATGCCACATTAAATTTAAATTATTTCGTTATAGAAATGTGACTAAAGATTGATCTTATATTCATCCTAGGCATGAGAGGCTTACAGTTCATGGTTGGATTCACCGTATTAATTATAGTTTTAATGGGATCTGAGTACAAGAGCAGATGCTCACTTCAGAGGGAGCTAGATCGTTGCGGGCCATGAGAAAATCAGACCATAGCGAGTTCTAACAGAGAACAACAGATTTTTTTTTTTCCAACTTCGAAATGTGCCCACCTCACACGATCAAGAAGGTTCTCACACATCAAGAAGGGCAAGGAAAAAGAAAAGATGGAGGAGAGGTCAAAAAGAGATACTAGATTCTATTGGATGTCATGTATCTCTTCTCGTTTTGATGTCTTTCTTCATTCATTCCCTCTCTACCGGTTTATTTCTCCTTATTTTCCTATCTCTCCTGCAATCTTCCTTCTATATTTTACTTTGAAGAGAAAAGGGAAAACAAAAGGTAAAGGATACACTAAACAGTGATTCGATACTACATGAAGGTACCAGTCTGGCTCGTCATCGTCCTGCTCATGCTCGATCCTAGGCCACGCTCCTCTCTCCTTGATCAGCCCGACGGTTTTCTTCCAGATTAAGCGTCAAGTAGTGATGACAGCTTCGACCTCTTTTGATTTAACGACAATGAAGACAATATAGCCTAACCTCTCTTGCTCTAATGGTGAGCTCATGTGGGGTGGTGACACTTATGCTAAGCTCGGGCCTAAGTAGAGCAACAATAGGATGGCCTTTCCCATATGCGGTAACTCTGTCCAAATTGTTGGGAATTGTCCCACAACAAAAGTAGGGAGGACTAGAGTATGATCTATACGAGTGAGGGAGAACCTGTGATGTAGCAAACGGCCCATCCGGCATGAGCTTCGTCAGTTTTTCGACTTTAAACTGGACATTATTTGGGAGTAGTTTGACCAGCTTCTAAAGGCTAGTCTCATTCGTCCGATGAATCACAGTGAGTGTTCGTCCAACCTGCTGGTTGTCAAGAAAAAATGAAATGAGTGGGGCGTGTGCATTGACTACACAAGCCAAAGGACAATTTTCCGTTTCCTCACATTGATCAACACATTAATGCGTCCGTGGAATCCATACTTATAAGTTTTTTATGCTTAATCAAGTTATCACTGACATCAGCTACGAGAACTCGCCGCCTCGTCGGGCCCTCTCGTCGTCCCGTGGGCGGCTCGGGGGCGACGCAGCAGCGCCCCCTCCCAGCCTCCTCAAACCCTAGCGCCGCCGCCGCCGGCCGGCAGCAGCGGCCCCCCTTCCTCCTCCCTCCCCCTCCTCCTCCTCCCCAAACAGCGTTTGGTGCCTCGGCTCGGCGCCTCCCCCACCTTCGGCCCGACGCGGCAAGGCGGCCCCTCCATCTCCTCGGCCAGCTGCGACCCGCCGCGCGCGCCTCCTTCTCTGACGGCGGCCGCTGCGCCCCTCTTTCACCTCAACGCGGCGGTGGCCTAGAGGCGCGCCCCTCTCTTCCTCGGTGCAGGCGGTGGCCCGACCTCGACCTGCGGCGGCCACCCCTCTTCCTCTCCCCCAGCCAAATCTGTCGGCCGGCTCCGCCTCCGCGAGGTGCTGGCCACGCGCCCTCTCCATCTCTTCGGCCGGCACCCCCTCCGTCTCCTCGGTGCCGCCGCCTCCTTCTCCCGACGCGGCGGCGGCCTGCGCGCCCCCTCCTTCACCTCGGCGCAGACGCGACGACGGCCTAGAGGCATGCCCCCCTCTCTTCCTCGGCGCAGGCGGTGCCGCGGGCCACCCCTCTTCCTCTCCCCCGGTCAGATCTGGCGGCTTCCTCTCCCCCGGCCAGATCTGGGGGCCGGCTCCGCCTCCGCGAGGTGCGGCCACGCACCCCAAGGTGAACCTCGTCTTGGAGCTCGCTCCCGGGGGCGACTTCCTCTCCCGGCTCGCATCCCTTCCACCGCCACGCCTTCCTCCAGCTCGTATCCACGCTCACCTTTTGCCACGCGCGCGGCGTTTACCACCGCGCCGTTGCCGGCGGTGGCCGTCCCCGGCGCCGCCACCCCCTTCCCAAGCTCCTCCTCCCTCCTCCAGGCCATTTCAGCTCCTTCTCTCCGTCCTCCTCCTGGCCGTCCATCTCTCTCCTTCTTCATCACCACCTTCACGCACAGTGGTGGAGCTCGGCGCCGGCTTTCCCTCTTCCTTCCTCCTTCTTCCCCTCCTTCTAGGCTCGTCTTGGTGGAGACCGCCCGGGGGGACCGCTCTGCGTGAGGCCGAGTCCGCGAGCAAGAGGCCCGGTTTGGGCGGTGTGTTGGCCGGAGCGGTTGGAGTGGGTGTGCTCCAGGGTTATGTGTCCGATGGCCTCGTAGCTCAGCACCTGTTTCTTCTACTTCTTCCCCCTCCCCCTGAGCCCGTCTCGATGGAGGCCGCTGGGGGGGGGGGGGGTTCGCTTCGGTGGCTCCAGGGGCATGTGTCCGGTGGCCCCTCAACTCCTCCCGTGGTGGTGTGGTGGGCCTTTGCCCGTCCTCGGCGGCACGGCGACCCCTGTTGGTGACGGGGCTTGTCTTAGGCCGTCTAGGTGGCGTGGCGGCTTGTCTTCTTCGCTTCCCATGCGCTGGCCACTCGGCGTGGTGGCCCCTCTCCGGCGGCGTCGGCTGATGACCTTTCCCTAACGGCGTCCTCGTTCTCTGCCTCTCGACTTGGTCTCGTCCCCGTCGTCTTGACCCTCCCTTCTCCGTGGGTTCGGGTGGTGTGGACGGCCTCTTCCGCGTCGAGGAGCGGCGTTCGTCTGCGTTTTCCGGCTCTTCGTCTTCGGCTAGCGGCTCGGTTCTTCAGTTGCTTTCAGCCTTGGCGGCCTCTGCCTTATGCGCTAGTAGGGCTGGTCTTGGGCGAAAGCCCTGCCCTTTTGGGCTGGTGTTGGCGTCACCTTTAGTGTCGTTCCCTCCTTGGAGGCATCACTTTCAGACCTTCCTGTGCTCTGGATGAAAACCCTATCGGCATTGCGGCTGCAGCGGGTTGTCCCTGTCGTTTACCTTGTTGGAGGCATTATGGTTGCCGTCTCGCGCTATGGGTTTCCGTTGGGTCTGCTGTTTTAGGAGTCATTCGTCGCTGCGTGTCACGACCCCCTGCGTCACCACGAGGAATCCGACACCATGATCTGATACTAGGCCCAGACTAGTACCTCATGATGGACAATTCAACGGTTATCATCGTTGGCATTCCATTATTATTAAAAATAACGGAGAATTACAAGGTAGCATCTATGCTTTTACAGTAAAACAGATATGACAAAATATTAAGAACAAATAAAAAGAACATCGAGAGCGACAAATACCTTGAATGACGATATCCGAGCAATTTGACCGGACACCACCATGACTAGTCCTCAAGACACCGAGTTTAGACCTCCGGTCTGATCAGACTTGCAACCTGAATAATAAAATTATCCGCGATAGATATAATGAGTACGCGGCTACCCATCAAGCAATCCTTAATAAATGTATGCACTGGCAAAGATAGGGGGAATGGTTATTTTACACAAAGACCTGCTCACTAACCAAATTTTAGTAGTCAAGTTTTAATTGTTGAATGCATGAATTGAACCGATCATCTCGAACAACAAGGTAAGGTGCATCATCACACCGGACCCAATGTCAAGGGAAGGTGCATCATCACACCAGGCCAAATATCAAAGGAATGTGCATCATCACACCAGACCAATCCCACCCTATTCTAGTCAAGTTCAATTATTAAAAAGATGAATCTACATGTGCAAACCTCTCGCCCCGTCCATGACCATGGACACGGCTATCATGATAGTTTTAACTCTGCAGAGTGTGTACAAATTTTCCCACAAGCCCTATCTCATCCACTAGGAGAAACGATACAAGACTGTTCCAGCCTATTACGCCCACCACTTCACCAGCCCTCTCTTTAGGTTTCCCCGGCCCGCCCGGTACACGCCGCAGAGGGGGCCCTTCCACTTATCGATACCGGCCCGAGGCGTTCCCCATTTAAGCCATTCGGTCTCAGGAACGCACCTACACCTCAGGCAAGGTCGCGAGCCTGACCCTAGGGCAATAGTGACGAAACGTGTAACGGACGACCCTCTGAGCCAGCCGGTTAGTGGGTTTCGTAGTGTACTAAGCCAGGGCCGAAGGCACAAGTGGCTGTACGGTAAGGTTTGGTCTAGTAATACACAAGCTTGAGTCCTTATTAGAGGAGACCCTCGAATCTCCACCACAGTCCCAGAACCATCACTGCCGGGTCTCCCCTAAACAATCTACACTAGTTTTAGTTGTTTAGGGTTTATCCAAAAACACCATCACGAAGCATACGCCTCACAAGGACACATTTTATAGTGAATCCCAATGCAATCATACACATCTATTCAAAGGATAGGCTATGGAACAGTAAAGGGTTTATCAAATGAGGTCTAGTCATGCTAGAAGATGACTAACATGAATAAGGCACACACACTATTCTGATATGCATGCAAAGGTTAATTACAAAAAGTAAATACGATTAAGCTCCCTCCGTCCAAAGACTGTTGCCCTAAATTATAGTCAAGAGAACACATATTTTTGGACGGACGAAGATAGTAAAACATAGGACAGGAATATGCAAACAACTAGTGCTTGCCTGGCAGCGATCGGCCTCGTGCGCTTCTCGAGAAATCGTCGATGATCTCGGGCCACCATCTTCAATGGTGACGTCTTGATCTAAAACTGAGTCTTAATGATCCTCCGCGAATCCGTTAGGGCATATAGCTCCGAGGTCTCCAATGATGGTGTCCTGACCCATGTCTTGGTATTGACCTTCTTCCGAGAATTTTAATGGCACTCACGACGTCGGTAAAAGATATCGGTACGGTCTACACGCAAAACGAGATGCAACATATAAATAATAGTAAATATATTTGAATGAAAATATTAAATAATTTAACGAAGGTGCCTCGGTCTTCAAAACATGCATCGGATTTGAGCGAACCTAGGCCGGAGTATTTTTCCAATCGATGACGACGCTAAACGCTCGCTCGGCGAAGTCGGCGATGACGACGCTAAACGCTCGCTCGACGAAGTCGGCGATGACGACGCGCAAAACGAGGCGCACGCGCGGAGGTTGCTGCAAGGAGAATTCCGAAGAATACCAAATTAATACGGTAGGATCAATAGATGAAAAGGATACTAAGAAAATTGGTTTGGAGTGATTTGGACCTGCGGTTTAGGAGATAGAAAATAAAGAACGACCACTGTGCTAATGAACAGTATAGGGCCGAACCTATCTCAAGTCGTGGGATTAAAGGGGAAAAATCCCCAGTTCCATCCTCTCACCTCACACCGGGGAGAGAGAGGAAGAAGGAGGCGGCGGGTCAGGCGAGCTCCGGCGACGGCACGGCCGCGGCAAGGGCGGCGCGGCTCCGGCTAGGGCGCTGGCCAAGGGCGGCGGCGGCATGGCTCCCCGGTGGCGAGGGCAGGGCGGCGCTGTGGGCGGCGCGGGTCCAGGAGGAGGGCGAGGCGGCGGCAACGCCAAGGCGGCGGTTTCAGGGATGGGGCGGCGGCGGCTCGGGTGGGTGCGGCGTCTGCAGGGGCGGCATGGCACAGCGGCGGCTCGGCTGGGCGCTTGGCAAAGGCCAGGCGGCCTGGTTGGGTGGAGACGGCGGCCATGGGGAAGAAGGACACAGCGGCGGCGGCGGCATCTGTGCAAGGCGCGCTCGGCAGCGGGGTGGCTCGGCCAGGGCGGCGACGGCGTCGGCGTGGCTGCGGGATGGGGCCGGCGCGGCTTGGCCTGGGAGCAGGGCACGGCTAGGACGGCAAAGCAGCGGTGGTTTGACCGGTGGCGACGAGGCACATAGGGGCGGCAGTGAGTTGAGGATGGGGACGGCGTGGAGGTGAGGGCGGCTGGGCAGTGGGTAGCAGGAGCTAGGGTTTTGGTTGGGTTTATATGAGGGCCGGGTTGTGAACATGGAATTGGGCTTGGGTCCAAATTGGTTGGATGTTAAGGGTAGAGCTCAATTGGGCTAATCGGTAAATCCGATTGCTTTGGGGCAAATTTGATATTGGACTTAGTTTTCTTGCGACAGTGGTCGGCTGATGTTGCCAGAATCTTTAGCTTAACTGAGAGAGATAGATATTTGGTCAGCCGAGAGAGGTCGGCCGAGTTCGGGTTACAACGGGTTGGAGTTAGGGTTTCAAGGTTCGCCTGCCGAGAGGAACGGACGTTCGACCGGTCAGAGTCGCAAAGAAGGTCGGTTGATATTAGGGTTTCGGTTGGGAGATATTTCAAAGGAGGTCAGGTCGGGTTAAAGTTGAGGAGAGGAGGGGAGATGAATCTGACTTGGAGGACGCTAGAGTTTTAATCGAAACACGAGTTCGGACGTGGCCGAGGAATATTAGGGTTTTGGTCAAGGAAGGGGATGGATGACTAGTTTAATTAGGGGTTTTAGGGTTTCGGTTGGGGAAGTCGAGCTAGGGTTTCAATGTGCTCGATCGAGAGGGGAAAAATATAATCAACCAAGATTAGGATTTTGGAGCATCGAAAAGTAAAGGTGGGTTTGACCAGGGAATTAAGGTTCTGGTCGAGCTAGTTTTCGGTCGACAGAGAGAAGATTAGAGTTCCGACCGAGGAACGAATAAAAGCGAGGAGAGAGCTTTTGTATCTGAAATTGTAAAATTTTGGAATTTTATAAATTGTAAATTATAATGAAAAATAATTAATAAAACAAATTCTTATATATATATAATTGTTTGAAAATTTAGGGATTTTCATATAGAAAAACAATAAAAATTCTTTTAACTTGGTTTTTATTTTTAAAGAAAACTTGGGACATTCTAATATTTATTAGGATGTCACACTGCGTGAGTGTTGGTGGTATTTTCCTTTCTCCCTCTCCTGTATCTCTCCCTGTTCGACCGCTGGCCTAGTGGGCTTCGGTGGTGTTCCCGGCGGTGTCCGGAGGTGTGTCTGGCTTTAGCGGCTGTTGTACCCCTTGTTCGCACGGTTTTTTATTTCATTTTCTCCTGCTTACCAATGAAATAGGTTGGCAGTTCTCCTGCCCCTCTTTAAAAAAGTTATCACTAAATTAGCATCTCCCACGAGGATAAAAAGAAAACTGTGTTTATCACCCCCTACGGCATCTTTTGGTTTTAAAAACACCAGACTACCAGAGCGACGTTTCAACATCTAATGCACGAATTTAACATGTTATATTTGTTATGTTGTCTCCTTTCCACACAGAGATGTCTGACAACGTTGTCCCATAATAATCAAGCATCCATTATTCTGAACTCCGAAGAGACTAAAACAGAGTAGCAATGCAGGAAATCAAAGAAGATCGACGACGCGACCGATGCATGCATGCAACGTCCGTGATCACATCTTTGAGCCTTTAATTAGTTCTTGGCCGGAGGGTGGTAGATCGGAGTCGGCGAGCCGCCGTGGGTAGGCGTCGGTGGGACGGGGTGGTAGTCCGGGTGGGGCTGCGGCTTGGGCTGCGGCTTGGACGGCACGGGCTTCTTGTGGAAGTGGTCCATGAAGGGCTTCTTGTGGAAGTGGTCCATGAGGTGCTTCTTGGTAGGACCGCAGAGGGTGGCGGAGGCGCACTCCGACGACGGGTAGTGCGTCTTGCCGGGGACGGCCATGAAGGTGCCCTTGGACACCGCCACGATCTTGGACGGCTCCTGCCCGGGGCACGGCGCGTTCGCCGCGCCGTGGAGCTGCGCGAAGCAGTCGGCGCCGTGCAGGTCGTCGGCGAGGGGCACGCTGAAGGCGCCGGTGCCCTCAAGCGCGGCGACGGCCTTGCTCTCGTACTGGCCCTCGCTGTTCTTGCACTTGATGGCCACCTGGAGGCCTGAAAGTAGCAGGAGCGCATGCCGCATCCATCGATGCCAAAACGACAGAGACAGTTAGCTCTCGATCTCTAATCTCCACATATGTGTACGGACTGCTTCAGTGAGCCGGCGACACATTGGTATTAATTGGATATAGATAGCAAGTGAAAGCTTACCCTTGAAAGCTTCCTCGGCCTTCATGTTCTTCCTCGTGCAGTCGGCGCACTTGGCCAGGCCGACTACGACCGAAGCTGCCTCGGCCTCGGCACTCACGACGGCGATCGCCATGATCAGAACGGCGCAAACGCCGAGGACAGCTCCGCGAGAAGCCATTTCTGAACCCTGGCCGGCTAGCTGACTGATTGCTGTGTGCTGCGCTGGATGGGTGAAGAGCATGTAGAGGCCTTGGTTTATATAGACGTCTAACATTGATCGACCGGTGATCGACCACAGCTTGATGCCTTGATCGATCTAGTGCATGGCCAGGTGCATGGAGTGAGAGGTCTGCTTTTGGTGCCGAATTTGCAGGTCGTCACTTAATGCTCTCCAACAGAAAAGTGCATCAATTTAATTGAGGAAAAAATGAGAACTAAATCTTCAAATTTCTTCTTCCACAACGGTGGCTCATAACAAGGGTAAGCAAAATTATTGTACTTGGGAGTCGATATGCAGCCGGTGCTATCAATGCATGCACTAGATACACCAAGAACTCAATGTGTACGATATAAGCAGCAAGATTACAGCAAATTATAACCACTTATGATAAATTAAATGACTGTTTCAACGTTTCTGGGCTCAACATTTCAAATAGATAATACGGAAAACTCAAAGCTTGAATTACGATATGCGGATTAAAACATATACAATTCATGTAAAATATTCCTAGGGAATTTCGGATATGTACGCCATGTTAAATTTTAATTATTTTGTTTAAAAGATGTCATAAAAATTGTTCTTGTATTCATGGAATCATGGTTCTACGAATGAGCTGGGGGCTTGCGGTCTATGGTTTGATTCGCCGTATTAATTATAGAATTTACTGCAGAAAATAAAATAATGAACAAATCTAAAATTACTTCTTTCACAAGTCACAACTATAGGACATAAGTACATATAACAGTTAAGGGTAAGCAAATTATTGATGTACCTAGCTAGCTAGCTAGCTGGAGGTCAATATTGAACCGCACCTGTCATTTCATGCGCTGGATACACATCAATAACTTTTCGTGGGGCCGAATTATAACGGTTTAGATTAAAATAAAAATATTAGAAATTTGGATTAAATACTAAAGCTGATATAATATGATTTTTTAAAGCCGTTCGATCAACGGTGGGACCAATTTATAACGGCCTAGATTGATCAAAGAAATTCTCACAAAAATCAATAAAAAAAAGATCTATGCGGCCTAGATTAAAAGAAAATATTAGAAGTTCGGATTAAATACTAATATTAGAGATAAACTCTAAATATGATCCTATATATTAGAGGTAGATTATGAGTTATAGATAAACTCTATATGCTGAAATAAATCTAGGCGCACAAGAGCGCGGGCTACCAATATTACAGTAGAGGAAAACGGAGCCACCAGTTAGTCCACCTCACCCAGATTAGTTTAGCCGTTTGATCAATTATGGGACCAAATTATAACGGCCTAGATCAATCAAATAAATTATCACATAAATCAACAAAAAAAATATCTATGCCGCTGATTTTCATGTGGCCGGATTATAACGGCTTAGATTAAAAGAAAAATATTAGAAATTAACTAGGATTAAATACTAAAGCTGATATAATATGATTATTTTAGCCGTTCAATCAATGGTGGGACCAAATTATAATGGCCTAGATTAATCAAAGTAATTCTCACATAAATCAATAAAAAATAAAAAGATCTATGCAACTTAGATTAAAAGAAAATAGTATAAATTCGGATTAAATACTAAAGATAATATAATATATTAGAGATAAACTCTAAATCTGATCTAATATATTAGAGGTAGATTATGAGTTAGAGATAAACCTTTATATGCCGAAACAAATCTAAATGTGCAAACACGCGGACCACTTTGCTCATTACTTCTTAAGAAAAACGAGCGAGGTGGCCCGCGCGTTTGCGTGGCTAGATTTGTTTTGGTATATAGTGTTTATCTCTAACTCATAATCTATCTGTAACATATTAGATAGGATTTAGAGTTTATTTCTAATGTATTATATCAACTTTGGTATTTAATATGAATTTCTAATATTTTGTTTTAATCTAAGCCACATAGATCTTTTTTTTTTGTTTGATTAATCTATCCGTTATAATTTGGTCCCACAGTTGATTGAACGGATAAAATAACCATATTATATCATCTTTAGTATTTAATCTGAATTTATAATATTTTTCTTTTAATCTTGGCTGTTATAATCCGGCCCCACAAAATCAACGGCATAGATCTTTTTTTTCCTTGATTTATTTGAGAATTTCTTTGATTGATCTTGGCAGTTATAATTTGGTCCCACCGCTGATCGAGCGATTGAAATAATTTGGATGAAATGTGGACAAACGTGGTGGCTTCTTTTCCTCCTTTATATATATATATATATATATATATATATATATATATATATATATATATATATATATATATATATAGTAAAAATATTTGGGACTCCATGGAGTCCGTGCTCCGTACTTGATTTAGAAACAATTAATTGTGCATTTATTGCATTCACACCTTTGTATGGTAAATGATGATGTTGTTTTGCATGTATTTACTTTGTGTGCACTAATCTTGATGAAATCCAACGGCAACAACAAATGGAGCACTGACTCCATGGAGTCCCATTCTATTTTCCTATATATATATACTAGTACAATGCCCGTGCGCTGCCACGGACTACAAAGAGGAGAAAAGGAAATATAAATTATAATGAAACATCTCAAGCAAGCAAAATAATCTTAAATCATGAGTATATCCATAGGACACCAAACAAAGGTCGAATCATCATTAAGGATTAGAATTGGGACAAGAAGTCTTGTTTACCTCGCAAATAAGAAACACCCAAATCTGTGACTCTACAGCATGACAATTTTATGACAGAATAAAAAACAAGAAATTGTACTTCTCATTTCTCTTTTCATGGAAAATGACACTTCAAAAAGAAAATGAGGACCACATAGTTCATATTTATTACATAGGACACCTCATTGGTTTGCGATAATGAAATTACATGCAGCTGTTCACACGTATCAGCTAAGACGTAAGTACTTCTCTATATACAATGTTCTTGGTGGACGTATCACGGGTGCTTCCTGACCTCGGCTGTTTTGATTTGGCCTTATCAGATCCAGCTAGCACCATGATATTTCCTCTTGAAGTGGCTCTTGACAGCGCGACGTACAGTTGGCCATGCGAGAACACAGGCTCCGGCAGATACACACCGACGTTCGGGATGGTTTGTCCTTGTGCCTTATTGATCGTCATGCAAAGCTAAGCCTTATAGGGAACTGCTTCCTCTTGAATCGAAACGGGAACATCTCGGTGTCGGAGGGGCACAACGGTATTCGAGGAAGCAACACCCTCTTGCCAGCATATTGGCCAACGGCGATCTCGGCGTCGATAGCGTTTCTTTGAAACCCCTTAACAACCAGCCTTGTCCCATTACATAATCCATTCGCGGGGTCGATGTTTCGCAGAAGAATCACCGGGCAATTGATCTTCAACCTTAGCACATGCGGCGGAATCCCGCTTGGGGTTAGGGTGTTCAAGAATTCGACCGGATAATAGCCAAATGGATCGTCCTCCGCACTGTCAAAGCTTTTATAAACCATCTCCTCCCCACGAAACCTATCAATCATCTTCACATTTATCCTGTCGACGCAGCCATTTCGCGTAGAGAGTATGGCACGTGTGGTGATGTAGCTTGGTTCGGTTAGGTTGGCTCCAAGCATCGGGAATACCTTATCTATGAGCCTATCAAGATCGGCATCCTCCCCCAAAGATGGAACGCATATCTCAGCAGGAAGTCTCACATTACCTTCCTCATCTGTTTGTTCCACTCCATTGCCGATGCGTAGAAGGAACTCTGCAAACTCGGGATCGGCTTCGGCTCTCATGCTGCGAACAAGCCTGAGCTGCTGCATGGACTCCCACAAATATGAACTCCGTAGGGTCAAGTTTACTATCTGAGGTCGTGTCCTTTTTAAATGCGACGGGAGCACTGTCAAGTCGCCTCCGAACACGACGATCTTTCCCCCGAACGAAACATCATGGCGCTCCATGATGTCACGCATGCTATTGTCTAGGGCCTCGACCGCTTGTCGCTTTGTCATGGAGGCTTCATCCCATATGTTGAGCGATGACCTCTGTAGAAGAGCAGCAGTGCCACTCTGACATGTGAAAAGGCACATCCCTCCATCCTGGACGTCAAGGGGTATTTTAAACCGTGAATGTGCGGTCCTTCCTCCGGGCATGATGGACGCAGCAACTCCAGACGTAGCGGTCGCCACGGCTATCTCCCCGCGCGAACGGACCGTGGCAAGCAACGCCTTGTAAAGGAATGTTTTCCCTGTTCCTCCTAGACCATCAATGAAGAATACACCTCCATTACCACTCTCAACCACAGCTAGAATCCTATCATATGCATATCTCTGTTCTGGGTTGAGAGACTCGAAAAGATTGACGTCCTCTTGCTCTACCCCAATGCTTGTCTCGTCTATGACCTCCTGTGTCTCAACCCCCATGTTGACATACGACTCATTAATCGCAGGCAAGGGAAACATTTTTATTTCCTTTCCCATCGAATGGAGGATGCGTCTGATGTCAATAAGGACCAATTGCTCGATCACATGTGCAGATGTATGGGAACGCTGATAGTCCTCCGACATTGCATCGAGGTGACGGTTCCATAGTCCAAGAACATCGCTGGGCTCACAGTAGACCAAAATGGTCGCAAATAGCCTCCGAAGGGCATACGGCATCTGGAACACCTCTGCTTCTGTTAGACAGTCTTCTGTAGTGTTGTCCGTATCAATGAGACCTCTCATTTCATGACTTCTCAAAAGGAGGGATCTGAGAACACGTCAAGCTGTCATGCAGATGCTCGAACGAGGTAGCCCCGCTAACATAATTTAGGAGGATCCTCAAGTAGTATCGCTCACCCTCAGATGGACTTGCTGACACAACCCTCCCAATTTGTGTCCCCCTCTTTCTTGGCTGCCAGAGCTTGCCCTTTGACTGCCAGGTAAAACTTGCAGGGAAATCCCTATGCAGGATGCGATGAGCCGATGCGCGTAGTCTATTGGCGTGCAAGACCATCTAAATCTAGACCAATATCATGGCAAGAAGGTTTTACTATTACCAAAATTGAGTAATCTATGTATCTCGGGCAAGTCTGGTGACAAGATTATATCAAACGTAATCAAGCCAGGAGAAATTATCTTATGCATGGCCAATGACAAGATACTAATTCTAAGTAGGCAAAGGTAACATGTATATACAATATGTAGCTATTTTCAAACTGCACAGGATGAAACCAAAATAAATAGGCATGCATCTGTAAAATGAAACCAAGATAGAACCACAAATGACCCAAATCAGCATTGTGTCACCACAAAATGACCAAAATCAACCTAGCTAGCACATTGGCCCAAATCAGTGCTATGTCCGCCACAAAATCTCCCAAATCAATACATGTCCGCCACAAACTCTTCATGATGTTTTGGCAAAGCTGTTGCAATTGAATGAACAGTGAATAAAGCACAAAATACATCAGTGAAGTCCTCACCAGTCAACCACATATCACACAATGCCCCAAGCCCTTCCGGCTAATTGGGACAACGTTGAGCCACACTTCCAAGAACCCCACCGCGACCTCTTCTTTGAGCTGCACTTCCACCATCCGGGCTAGATGGTGTTGGGATGGACAAATCCGGGGTAGCGGAGACGCAGGCAAAGGCCGGATCCATGCTCGGTGAAGAAGGGCGCCGGGAAGAAGGGGCGGCGCTGCCGTACCGCCAGTTGCCGTGCTTGGGGAAGAAGGGTGGTGTTGCTGCATCGGCTCTGGACAGAGAGAGGGGCGGCGACTCGCCGGCCACCGCACGTGAAGGAGAAGGCAAGCGGAGCCCTGCGCGCCGCGCCAGGAAGAAGGGCGCCGCCGCCGCATCGCCGCTGGACAGAGAAGGATGGGAGCGGCGCTGACGTCGCTACTGGCGCGGCGACGATCGCGGGCGATGTGGCGCACGCCGGTTGTCGTGCTTTCGATGAAGAAGAAGCGCGCGCCGCGTCGCCACTAGACGGAGAGAGGGGCGGCGGCTCGCCGCCGCAACGCGAAGGAGAAGGTAGGAGGCTCGGGCGGCGCGAAGCGGCGCGAAGCGGAGAGGGGGGCGCTACCCTTAAAAGACGGCGACGGCGGCAGGTGGGAGGTGGCGTGGCGTGGCCGGGCGGCGCGGCGCGACACGGGCCGAGGTGACGCCAGGAGGAGGCCGAAGCGGCGTGGCGGAGAGGGGCGCTACCCTTAAAGACGGCGACTGCTACGGGTGGGAGGTGGCGTGGCGTGGCCTGAGCGGAGGGATAGAGGGAGGTGGCGGCGCGCTTGGCTACGGGTGGGAGGTGGCGTGGGGCGGCAGGAGAGAGGTGGGGCGGCGGAGAGAGGGATCGCGGAGAGAGAGAGGCGGCGGCGGGGTGCGGCGGGGGCAACGGGTGAGGGAGGTGCGGTGGAGGGAAGGAGGGGGACGAGGGAAGTTATTGCGATCCGCAATTATAGGATAGGCGGCCAGCGAGCAGATCGTGAGGCGTGAGCAGATCGGACGGCGATCGGACGGCTCAAAGCAAATTGCAACAAGCGAGATGAACGTAGAAGATTGAAAGTTCGAACTACCACCACGTCCATAAGGTGCTTTATAATAGTAGAGATGAATCGATAATGCAAAATAGATAATGAATTACACAACTATAAATACCTCCTTTCCCTTTTGAGGACGGATTGTTTAGTTTCTGCGACATTATGTGAAGATCCTCTTTTTGTGTAAAATTGACACTGAGAAGAAATGAAACATACGAAGATTGAGGCAAAAATATATCACCCGGCCAATCGGCCATGAAATTGTCTCGAGGGTTCGATTAGATAAAAAAAGGGAAAATGTGAACCACTTAATTAATCTATGGTTTTTGCTGTAAGGTACCTAATAGAACTTTTGAACATTCAGCTTGTGTAGGTGTTCCGCATGACGTCAGTGTGCTATTCACGCCAAAAGGCGAATTCAATGTAGGTGGTACATTTTCATCATCGGAGTCACTTTGTATTGTTGAAATAAAATTTTGTCGAATGCATAAAGATCCAGGTGTAACACGACAAGTCCTCTTTGGGACACCACGATCGACAAGAACTACATATTGTATTTCGGAATCATTTAATAGGCAATGAATCGATAATGCAAAATAGATAATGAATTACACAACTATAAATACCTCCTTTCCCTTTTGAGGACGGATTGTTTAGTTTTTGCGACATTATGTGAAGATCCTCTTTTTGTGTAAAATTGACACGGAGAAGAAATGAAACATACGAAGATTGAGGCAAAAATATATCACCCGGCCAATCGGCCATGAAATTGTCTCGAGGGTTCGATTAGATAAAAAAAAAGGGAAAATGTGAACCACTTAATTAATCTATGGTTTTTGCTGTAAGGTACCTAATAGAACTTTTGAGACATTTAAAGGCCTAATAGAACCTTGAGACATTTAAATCAAATACCTATCTCACACACACACACACACACACACACACACACACACACACATATATATATATATATATATATATATATATATATATATATATATATATATCAGAACATGCAAAAAAAAAACTTGAAAATGATACCGTTACAATCCCCGTACGTTGGCCAAGTTAAATTGGCTAGGTACAGCTAGTTTTTATCAGCTCAATAATTTGACTGCTTACAAAATGTCCAAGTTCAAAAATCAGAAGATGTTCTCAGCTAGATAACTTATTCTATTCCATACGTACATGACACAAAATAAAATTAAAAAAATATGTTATTGCAACTTGACACAAGTCAATAACGGTACATTGTGGAAAATATGGGTATTTCAGGAGCAGATCACATGAAGTGACATGTTATGGACTGCATGGTTATAGGGAAGGTAAACTTTGTAGTTCCAGAACTTCTGTCTACAAGCATACCTTAATGTTGAAGATATACAATCCAAACTCAAGTATAGATATCTGAGGATGCAATGGATGACACTAATAGCACGGTCAAACATAATGCAATAAATTACTTCCAATAGTCAGTACCTCAACCCGAAACGGTCTACTTGTTTTCTTCATAAACGTATATTGAAAAGTCTTTCTTCAAAATAATCATGTGAAAGTAACTAAACACACAGAGGAAGCAAAACTCATACCTCTCCTTCGATACAAGTAATTACCTTCCTGTAATATCAAATACAGCTTTAGCATGTGAGTCACATGGCATAAATAAAAGGAAGAAGTCACATGGCATATAGAGATGGATAATTAGCTAGAATATGTGCAACTTAAAAGGAAGATGTCGGGCATACTACAAGTCTACAAGGTTATTTGATTACTAAATTGTAATTTGATTTAGAAAGTAAAGAGCTTCTACTGCTATGGCATTTGGCAGATTTCAGCAAGGTCTATACACAGGTTTTTGAATGTCTATCATGATATCATGCATTATTTTCAAGGCTACTCGATTATTGCAATGTAACTCGGTTTAGAAAGAAAAGAGCTGCTAATACTATGGCATTTGACACATATAAGCAGTGAAGAATGGATGCCAATTGGCTGCTACTACTACCTTTAACAGCGTCGCTCGATGTCCGTTGTGCGTAGTCGGCGACGACGGCACACACAACGAGGCGCATGCGAAAAGACGACTGCAAACATAATTCACAAAAATACGAAATAATTTCTATATGTACAATAAAATAGTAGGAACCAAGGAAAATTATTTTGAAGAGAATCGGATCTTCGGTTTATGAGATATGAAAAGATGGAGGGCACTGTTCATCCTCACACACATGTACAAGTAGCAGCCGGTCAAAGGGTGGGTCAAAGGGGATCGTGTGCTCTGTTTCTTCTACCTCTAGACCGCACGGCGCGAGGAGGAGGCGGCGCTGGTGGAGCGGCGGAGACGCTAGTGTTGGGGCGGCAGCGTCACTCCGGCGAGGGTAAAGGTTTGGCTCAAGGCGGCGACGCGACAGGTGGATCAAGGCTCAAGACATCGGCCGGCCGTGGCGGCGGTTGGGAGGTGGTTACGGGGCGGCGGCGGCGGCGGCGATTGGGAGGCGGAGAGCGGCGTCTGCGGCAGTTGGGAGCCGGGGAGCGGCGGCTGCAGCGGGGTCTGCTGGGAATCGGGGCGTTGATGGCGTGGGCGGCGGTGGCTGGGATGCAGTGCGTAGGAGGCAGGGCGTCGGCCTCGGCGGCTGGGAGGCGGGGCAGAGGAGCGGTGTCGTGAGTAGGTGCATGAGAAGGCTGGACCGCTGGATCGTGGTTTTGAGAAGGGGCGTGATTTAGGGGATCGTGGTGGCATGAGTGTGTGATTTAGGGGACCAATTAACGACGGGTTATTTGATTTTTGAATTGTGCGCGGGGGTTATAGGGCAAGAAGGATTGAAGGACAGGATTTGTTTTGCCTTAGATAGATGGCTGTGATTGATAGTTCGCACACCACCACCACCATAAGACACTTTAAAGTAGTAGAGATAGATAAACACTAGAATACTCCTAGGAGTATTTTAACTAAAATACTCCCACGTTTATAGCCCGCCACGTGTCCTCTGTTGTGTAAAACAAGACTTGTTCGGGATAGAACAAACCCGATCGAGACCGAGCAACTCATGGCGTCGAGCGAACAAAGATCTATCCGAAAGCAGAGCACTCGGTCCTCGGTCACGGACCTTTGGAAAAAGTAGCCGTTGGCAGATCTCAACGGTAACTTACATCACAAGATGAAAAGCAGACGACCGTTTTGCTTAGTCGTTCTGAAGAAAACTAGTCGCTTGTGGCGAAAATCCGTTCTTGCCGCTACTTTGGGACTATAAAAGCACCCAAGCCATCCGCGGCTTGCCACTTTCGCTTTCACGCCTTTCCTTCCCAAGCCCTAATTTCAACCGCGCTCAGCATCAAACAGCCAAACTCCACTCCCAAACCTGTTTGTCCAGCCCTGGGGACTGCTATGGCCAAGTTATCAGGCACTAGCATGACCGAGGAGGACCTCAAGATCTTAGAGGCAGAGGGCCACGTCGACACCGGCAGTTGGAGGCAGCCCGAGGAAGAGGAAGAACCGAAGCTGCTCGAGGGAGAGTTCGTCAACTTCGAGCAGTTCGCTGTTTTCGGGTTGAGGTCTCCCGAAAGCGATTTCGTGGAGGTCTTTTTCAACATTAGCGGATTGGAGGTGGCGAACCTCAATCCGAGCTCCATCCTCCAGATGGCCGTCTTCGCACACCTGTGCGAGGGCTATCTTGGAGTAGATCCATCGGTTGGGCTGTTCCTTCACTATTACACAGTGACGAGGAGCTGCTCCGCTGCTTCGGCGCTTGGGTGCTACTACCTCAAGCTCCGGGCCACCGCGACGACGCGCCCTACCCTCGTCCACCACTGCTCGACGCAATGGGGTCGTGGTGGATGAGGTGGTTCTACACCAGAAGGAGCGGCGACAGTAAGCTCATCTTCACCGGGAAAGCTCCGGCGAAGGGAACTCCAATGCCGCGGCCGGAGCCAAGCGGCGAGGAGTGGTACCTCACCCGAAAGATCGCCTCTCTCGTGGGCCTTGGGCTCACGGGCAGGGAGATAATCCGGGACTTCGTAGCGAACAGGATCTGTCCGCTGCGGAAGAGGTCTTACCCCTTCTACAATATAGTAGATTGGGAAGACATCACCAGGGAAAGTTCAGGTAAGCTTCTCAAACGCTCAACCCTTCCTTAGTGATTCATCCGAACAGGAACTTAAACGCGTCTTCTGTTCGGGCAGAGAAACCAACAGAAGCATGGGTGGCCGAGCTGGTCGACGCCATGCTGAAGGCTGCCAGGAAGGACAGCGAGGTCACCGGCGAGGTGGCCTACACGTGCCCGAGGAACGTGCTCGTCCGCTCACCAGAGGTAATTTCCAAAGAACTCCCTCTAAGTCGCTAGACTCACACAACCAAGGCTTAACTTCTCTCGCCTCCAACTTTTCAGGAGGAGCAGCTCATCATCGGCGGGATTGTCGAAGAGCTTTCCCGGTCAGAGAAGGACGAGACAAGGAAGGGCAAGGCTAAGAAGGCCGTGAAGCCCAAGGTGGCCGCCGAGCCGACGCGGAGCTCGCCGCGCCATGGCGGCCGCCAGCCCTTAAGGAAACCCTCTGCGGCACCGAAGCGCACCGAACAAACCAAGCGCGCGCGCGGCCAGCCAAGTGGAAGACGCCCAAGCCCCACCCTCCTCATCGAACAAAGCGATGAGGAGGTACGGAACCTGACTCCATGGCTTACGTGCTATACGCAGGCTCACCCGGGCCATATGGAATGGCTGCAACAGGTCGCCGAACAGAGGAGGCTTAAGGAGGAGGTAGCGCGCAAGGAATCTCTTCTTGCGTTGCGCAGGAAAAGTGCTCAGCTCAGCAGAGAGCTGAGTTTGTCGCCACAAGTGTCCGGGGCCCAAGGCGAACAAGAAGCCGAGGATCCGCCGAGCAAGAGGCGCAAGCTTCGTCTTGTGGCGAGGAAAAATAAGATCAAGCCCTCCGCGGTAGGTACGCAATGACAAGGCCTTCGCCTATACAGCTTACCGAACCGCGCATGACCTAATGCATTCCTTCTTCATCAGCCGCCCAGGAGAAAATCGCCACCGACGACACAGGCGCGGCGATCGAGCGATCTTTGCTATCCGAGCACTTGCACGGTGCATCACGGGTAGTGAGGTTGCTCACCCTTAAGGGCAAGCTGGCAGCGTGGAGCGTGCTGCCGCCGGGCTCCAGCGACCAGCTCGATGCGCTGAAAGGCGCGGTGGAGTGGCCGGAGGCGGAAGAAGCGGCCAAGGTGTTGGCACCACCAGCTGTTCGAGGTGGGACCGAGCAAGCGGTCCTACCGAGCACTTCGTCGCAGGGGCAGTCCATCCCAGTAGCGACGGGCGCTTCCGGCGAGCAAGGCGAAGAGCCCGCCGCTGAGGAGCGGGAATTCGATGCGTGCAAGGGGCGCAAGAGGCCCTGTCCGTGAGCCCTCCGTGTCATTGGCGGTATGGCGCTGGCTTGCTGAGGATACTCGAAGTGAGGAAGAGCCGGATGAGGGGAAAGGGCTTGAGGGTGAGGAGGCCTCGCCCGTCGCCGCTGCCCCAGAGCGGAAGCGCTCCCGCAAGGCGCGGCGGAGAAAGCACCGCGCTGCGGCCGCTCCGAGCATCCAGGACTTTACAAACCACGGGCTCGGGCAGCGCTTACACAGGAACTTGAAGGGTAGGCTTCGAGAGGTAAGCCTTAAACGAGAACCTGTTTGTTTAAGTTACCATCAACTTAACCTAACAGATTCGTTCATCTCTCACTTAGGTCGTGCGGGTTACCATGACGGACTTCGAAGAAGGCGTCGCCATCGAGCACAGCGCTGTCATGGGAGCTTTCCGCGGGCAGCGCCGCATGACCTGGCTCGAAGAGGAGCTCATGGCCGCGAGCGAAAGCCAGAACCGCTACGCGGCGGAGGTGAAGGTGCTCAACGCTCAGCTGACGAGGAGAGGGATCCATCCCCGCGGCTCTACCCGGGAGGAGCCGAGGAGCATTGCGAGCTGGCCGGGAGGGCTCAAGCCACGGAAGGAAGGGCCAAGGAGCTGGTCGAACAGCTCAAGGCTGTCGAGCAGCGTCTCAGTCAGACAGAGGGCCTGACCGAGGAGCTGCGGGTCAAGACCGAAGAGGTCGAAGCCCTTCGCGTAGAGGCCAAGGAGCAGGCCAGGCGCAGCAAGGAGGAAGCCGAACGTCTCCGAGCTGAATTTAGAGAAGGGTTCAAAGCCCAAGGGGAAGTCCTGCTGCTCAAGGAAGCGATCGAGGAGCTAAAGGAGCGGCTTGCTTCTAAGTAGCTGTAGGGCGGCACCCAAAAGGGCCTTGTACCTGTAAAACTTTTGGTTATGTAAATAAAGACTTACCTTTTTCCTGCAAAAAAGAGCAGCAAAAAGGCAAGAACGAGCAGGAAACTAAGAGCAAAGGCAACACAGCGCTAGAACTCCCAGCCCCCGTTGTGCATCTGCTCGAAAACCTGAGTTTGCGAACTTGAACAGGTGCACAAGAGAAAGAGCGACACCCTAGCCCCCGATACGGACAATGCTCGAAAACCTAAGATTGCGAATTCGAGCACGTGCATAGAGAGATAGAGCGACACCCGTATCCTGATCGACCCAGCCCATGAACTGCTCGTTTAACGTAAGTTAGGCTATTCCTAATGTAACCGAACAAGGAAAGTGCCTCTGCCGCGGGGGGCTTACGAGAGCAGGCTTCGCCAAGTGGTTGTGCTATGAGCGATAAGTGCCTCTGCCGTGGAGGGCTTACGAGAGCAGGCTTAGCCGCGAGGCTGGATGCCGTGTTACGCAACTTCGAGTTTAGGAACTCGTTGAAACTAGATACGAGCAGAGAAACCCTGAAGATTGCGGAGCCAAGAGTTCACAAGACCGGGCAGCCATCAAGTGTTACCAGAAAGAAGATAGTCTGAGAAGACAAGAAGTGAAAAGGGCCGCGGGGGGCCACGGAAATTCACTGTTATTGGATTGAACTTTACATGGCAGCCCGAGAGACTTGGACGAACTAAGGCACAAGTTTGACAAAAAGCGCGGAGCTAAACAAAATACCTACACAAAGAACTTACGAAGCTGGTCGATGTTCCAAGTGCTGGTCAGCTCTCTCCCGTCCTCTATTGCCAGGCGAATAGCCCCGGGTGAGCAGTAGAAACGACAGTGAACGGGCCCTCCCAACAGGGAGTTAACTTGTTGGCATTGTACAGGTTCTGGACGCGGTGCAGAACGAGGTCGCCCACCTTCAAAGCCCTTGGTCGAACTGATTTGGCAGCGTTCCGGCGAAGATCTTGCTGGTAGCGCGCCATTCTGACTTGTGCCCTTCGCGTGTGCCTTCGAGGAGATCGAGTTTGAGTAAGCGCTCTTGCTCATCGTCAACCAAGTTGACCGAGCTCGTGCAAGGCGAGCCGAGTACTACTTTGGCGGGGAAGATGGCTTCTGCACCATAGACCAATTGGAAAGGAGTTTCCCCGGTTGCCCGGCTGGCTGTGGTGCGAACTGCCCAAAGGACGGAAGGAACTTCGTCGACCCAGGCTTTGTTGTGCTCGTGGAGTGCCGCGAACACGCGCCGTTTGATACCCTGGACTATCTGTCCGTTAGCTCACTCGACTGCTCCATTACTCTGTGGATGTGCCATAGAGGCGAAGCAGACCTTGGTACCTAGCTGTTCGCAGTATTTCTAGAATAGCTCGCTTCTGAACTGGGGACCGTTATTGGTGATCAGCTTATGTGGAATCCCGAAGCGCGTGACCACATTACTCTTGAAGAAGCGCACAACCGATTTGTCGTGAAGAGAGGACACAGGCTCTGCCTCAATCCACTTTGTAAAAGTGTCGATGGCGACGAGCAAGTGTGTAGCCCTTATACCCCTTAGGAAACGGGCCGAGCAGATCCAGACCCCATGTGGAGAAAGGCCAAGATAGGGGGATCGTTTGGAGCTCTTGGGTGGGCTTATGTGCCTTCCGAGCGTGAAATTGGCATGCCTTGCACTTAGTCACAACATCTCGGGCATCATGTAACGCTGTGGGCCAATAATAGCCCATGCGAAACGCTTTGCCGACCAGAGTCCTGAAGGAGGCGTGGTTGCCGCAAGCACCCTCGTGTATGTCCCTAAGAAGGAACACACCCTCCTGTTGAGAGTTGCACTTAGAGAGGACTCCTAGCGCACCTTGGCGGTAAAGGATGTCGTCCACAAGCTTGAATGGATTAGCACGCCTTATAAGCCGGGAACGCTCGGCTTCATCGTCGGACAAGGTCCCATCTGCAAGGTACCGGACAAATGGCGATGTCCAGTTCACAGCCTGCTCGATGACGGAGACAGCACCACCTGTCTCTGTTGCCTCGTCCGGAGACGTGATAGAGGGCTTGTAAAGGTGCTCGACGAGCACCCTGCCGAAAGCGAGTTAGCGTGAGGATCCATACTTGGGCGGTGGTCGGCCAAGAAGTTGTTCTTCCTGGGCACGAAGAGCACCTCGAAAAATCGAAAGTGCCGCTCCAACTTCCTCACTTCAACCAGGTATCGCGCCATTGAGTCATCGCAGCACTGATACTCCTTGTTGACCTGATTGATGAGCAGCTGTGAATCTTCCTTCACAGTTAGCCGTTGGACGCCGAGCGACTTGCACGCTCTTAGTCCCGCGAGGAGGGTCTCATACTCCGCGGCGTTGTTAGTCGCCGCAAAGTGTAGTTGGATAGAATACTGGAGTTGCTCTCCTTGAGGGGAAATGAGAACAAAACCAGCCCCCGAGTTTCCAGTGCGCGAGCCATCAAAAAACATGGTTCAGGGGTTTCTTCAGGTTGCTCGGGAGCTTCCTGAGATTTGGGCGGGCAAGTCCATTCAGTGACAAAATCAGCCAGGACCTGAGATTTAATAGCAGTCGGGCGGCAAACAGAATATCGAATTCTGCCAGTTCCATTGCCCACTTAGCTATACGTCCGCCGGCTTCCTTGTTCCGTAGGATTTCTCCTAGAGGGAACTTGATCGGGACCAGTATTTGATGCGCCTGGAAATAATGCCGAAGCTTCCTAGAGGACATGAGCAAGGCATAGAGCAACTTCTGGACCTCAGGGTAACGCTCATTTGATCCATGAAGCACCTCGCTCACGTAATAGATTGGTCGCTGGATGCCTTCCCTTTCCACTGTCAAGACCGCGCTCATCGCTTGCAGCGTGCAGCCAAGGTACAACAAAATCTGCTCGCCGTATCGCGGGGTAGTCAAGACAGGTGGGTTGGACAGGTATTGCTTTAGATCTTGGAAGGATCTATCGGCCTCTTCTGTCCACTCGAAGCCATTGTGTTTGCGCAGGGCCTTAAAGAAGGGCAGCCCGCGATCGCCTTGACGGAAAATAAACCTGCTTAGAGCAGCCATCAGCCATGTGAGGCTCTGAACTTTCTTGACGGTAGTCGGAGCCTGCATGTTTTCAATGGCCTCGATTTTTTCTGGGTTAGCAGAAATTCCTTGCGAACCTATGACATAACCGAATAACATTGCAGATCGAACACCAAAGGTACACTTCTCTGGATTTAATTTAATTCGATGCCTGGTGAGATTACGAAAAGTTTCGGCCAGATCTTTTACATGATCTGGAGCATACTTGCTTTTTACAACTATGTCGTCGACATAGACCTCCGAGTTCCTTCATGTTGTTCTTGGAAAGTCTTCTCCATTAAAGCGGCGGAGCGTGGCACCGACATTGCGTGAGACGAAAGACATGGTCATTATAGCGAGAAAGTGCGAAGGGGTGATGAAGACAGTCTTCTCTTCATCCTCGGGGGAGATGCTTATTTGGTGATAACCGGAGTAAGCATCCAAAAAACTCAAAAGCTGGGCATCCGCAGTCGCATCTACCAGCTGGTCTATGCGAGGCAGCGGGAAATTGTCCTTAGGACAAGTAGCGTTTAGATCTGTGTGGTCGACACACATCCTCCACTTGCCGTCTTTCTTCTTTACAATGACAGGGTTGGCCAGCCACTCGGTGTGATGAACCTCGCGGATGAAACTGGCAGCGAGTAGCTTGTCAAGCTGATCCTTGATAATACCCTGCTTGAAATCCGAAAAGCGTCGAAGCTTCTGGCGAATAGGTTTTTTGTCCGGCCGGACTGCCAGTTTTTGCTCGATAACCTCCCTTGGGACCCTGGGCATATCAGACGGCTCCCAGGCAAACACGTCTGCATTAGCTCGGAGGAAGGAAATGAGCTCGCTTTCCTATTTGGGGTTCAGATTGGCCCCCAAATGGACTGTCATGGAAGAGTCATCAAGAGACAGCGGAACTTTCTTGGTCTCTCCCCCTGGCTGGACATAAATCTTAGGGCGTGCAGACTTGGTCTGTGATACCTCGGGACCACGCGGTGGAAGCTGATTGACCAGGGCGAGGGACTGTTCGTCGTAATCCAGAGCAGCTTTGTAGTTGCCCTTGACCGTGATCATGCCACTAGGGCCCGGTATCTTCACGCAGTGGTATGCATGGTGTGAGACGGCCATAAACTTGCCAAGAGATGGCCGGTCCAAGATCGTGTTGTAGGCAGATGAAAAGTCGACCACGTCAAACGTGATCAACTCTGTCTGGAAGTTGCTCGGACTGCCGAATGTGACGGGCAGAACAATCTGCCCGAGCGGCTGGACAGCTTCTTCCGGGACAATCCCGTAGAAGGGCATCGCGACCTCTTTGAGCTTGGAGCGAGAAATCTGCATCTCGTCCAAGACTTTCGCAGAAAGCAAGTCTAGCGCACTACCGCCGTCGATCAAGACACGGCCAACTCTAGCGTTGCTGATGGTCGGAGCGATCACCAATAGGAGCCGCTGAGGCTTGGTCATCCCAGTGGGGCAATCCTCCTTAGAGAAGGAGATAGCGACCTCGGTCCACTTCATTGATTCGGGCTGAGGCTTGCCCTTTTCAACGTTGTGGACCTCCCGAGCAGCTTCCTTGAGGCTGCGCCGAGAGGGGTAAGCCGAGGAGCCGCCGAAGATGACGGCGATATGGTTCACGGGCTCCTGATATTCATCATCATCGTCTCGATCACCATCGTCGGTTTGGCGCTTGGCTTTGCCGACATCACCTTTTTCGGGCAGGGTGGGCATTGGGCCCTTGCCGTTGTAGAAATCCTCGAGCTTTGCAGCCAAGGTCCTGCAATGGCGTGTGTCATGCCCGTAGTTCTGGTGGAGCTTGTAATATCGGTCACTCGGACCTTTCTTGCCTTGATTGCCTCCCTGGGCGGGCTTCTTGCCCTTATAGTTATTGTTGGGCTTCTTCTGCCCGTCTTTGGGAGGAGGTGTGCGATCTATACCGGCGACGGTGTTGTTCGCATCACCTTTATTCTTCTTCTTCTGGGACTTCTTGTCACCAGGATTATTGCAGCTCTTCTTCTTCTCATCCACACCAGGCTGGGCGGGCAGCTCGCCCTTGTCGAATGCCTTCTTGTACTGAACGCGCTCTGCAGCATTGGCATAGCGATCAGCCGCCTTGAACAGGTCGTTGACGGTCCAGGTCTCATTGATCTCGAGATCCTGGGTGAGCCGCTCGTCGCGGACTCCGTTTTTGAAGGCGCAGACAACAGATTCGTCCGAGATGTTCGGGATCGTATTGCGGATCTTGATGAAACGCTTCATAAAGTTGTGGAGGGTCTCCCCGTTCATCTGGATCATCTGGTGTAGATCATCCTCCTTGCCCAGACGCACGTAACAGCTCTGAAAATTAGCAATCAGAGCGTCATAAAGCTGGTTCCACGAGCGGATGGAACCTTCTTGCTGGTTGAACAGCCACGTCCGAGCAGCACCTTCAAGGACAGTCGGAAGGTAATTTGCCATGACTAGCTCGTCACCTCCGGCTGCCATGATGGCTGTAGCATAGATAGAAAGGAATTCTTCTGGGTTTTGAGTCCCACTGTACCTCTCCATGTGACCGGGCTTGAACTTGGAGGGTCACTGACAATGTGGCTTCGTCGGAGAAAAAGCCTTCTGACCCAAGGCATACGACCGACCACCTTCTCCCGCAGAACCTAGTCTCGAGAAGACGTTGGTCCTGTTGCGCGGAGGAACTCTTGCTAAACGGGAAGATTCTGCTTGGAGAAATTCTCTCCGAGATAATCCTCCGCGCTCCTTCCTCGTGGTCGCTACGATTCGCTCCTCATGAGGGGATCGTCCACGATCGTCGCGTGCACGCTTGCCCCTGTGGTCACGATGAGCACGGGGACTTGGCGAGCGTCGGCGATCATGGGTATCTGGCTCGTTGCGAGTCGTCCTTCGTCTGTGACGAGGTCCGCGATCGTCGGGCGCTTCATTGCTCGAATCCACCGGACGGTATTGCCTTTGTCCGGATGAGGTATCTTCACCTATGGACTTAAGGCCTTGACGATCGCTCAAGGTGAGAAGCAACAGCGTCGCCCATAAGGGCGAGGTTGTCCTGGTTGGCGGATCTGATCACCGTCGCCAGGGCCTGAAGCCGTTCCCGGCTCTGCTCAAGGGGTCCTGGGATCCCTGAGGCATCCATGTTTTGCCCGACTGGAGTCCAGTTGCCCGGGGATTCATCCCGGACAAGTGGAGTTTTTGCCGGGGGATCTGGTGTAGGTACGCGAGGCGGGTCGCGTCGCTGACGCTTGCGCTGATCGTGAATCTGCGCCAGAGTTTGGTTGATAGATTCATCCATACTACGGCGAACAACATCTTGCTCGCGGGCAGCTGGTGCAGATCTATCTTGAAGCCGAGCATAATTGATCCGCTCGATCTCTTCGGCCGCCGCGACCCGTGCAGGATCCTCTGATGTTCCTGCACCGGCCATGTTGATACTGCGGTGGCCGTGCGTTGGTGTGCTGGACGGCATCATCACTGTGTCGCCACAGGAGGAATCGACCGACATAGCCTTGGAATCCGAAAGATCTAAACCATCGTAAAGATCGTCGGTTCCGTATTCATCGTCGATGATGGGAGCTTGATCTAAGACCAGAGATTTCTGTCCCAGATACGGAAAGCGATCGAGATCGAACAGATCAATCCGATCGGCGAGGATGAGACATCTGTCCTTACGAGTCGTAGTCCTCGAAAAGAGATCCTAATGGTGATGGAGTTCGATATGCTCGATCTACTAGTTCCCCACGGACGGCGCCAACTGTCGACGGTTGAGATATCGATCTCAAGTCAACTAAGGTTCTTGAAAAAAGGGGAGATAGGAGACACGCCGAACAGAACGAACAGCAATCAACGAGCAACAGGGAGACGCAAGGTTTTTATCCTGGTTCAGGCCTCTCAGAGGAGATAATAGCCCTACGTCCAGCCTTTCTTTATATGAAAGAGGATTACAAGATGAAACTCGATGAGACGAACAGGTCTCGGCGGGATTATGTGCGTACAGGAAGTAGTATGCGACAATGCGAAGTCTCATGGCCTAAGATCAGGTGCCCTCTACAAGCCGTAGGGGCCCTGTTTATATAGTGTTGAGCAAACCGACCTACCGAGAGATAATCGGGCCGGGCTAACTACGAGATCGTAACGAACTCATACATGCCAAATACATCCCGAGGTAGATAAGGCAAACTCCAATTCTTGGGGATCACGACGCCCGTTCCAATCCGGGAAACCAACGTCCGGGTCTTCACGTAGCCGTGCAGAACTCTTGTTCGAATCGGACTCAAACAGGAATCCTAGGCCATTACGCACCGTGCCAGTCAGGAAGCTGTTCGGCAGGATGCTCATGGGCCTGATTGAACCTTCCAGGGAGCTGGGCCCTAGTTGGCTGTTCGAATGGGCCGTCAGGGAGTGGGCCATGGCAATGGGCCGTAATTTTATCCCCGACAGGTTCGTCAATCCGAGAATTCTAAAAAAATTTACGGTGGAAAAACGGAAGTAAATAAAGCTATCAAAGTTAGTTGCATGGATGATGGGGAGGGACACTTGTCATCATCTAAACATAGGAGTATCTTAGTTAAAATACTCCTTAGAGTATTTTAGTGCTACCCTATATATATATATATATATATATATATATATATATATATATATATATATATATATATATATAAATATAATATAATATAAATAATAGATAGATAGATATATAATATATCGAATAGGAAATCTGAAAAACTCAAAGCTGAAATTACTATAGGCAGATTAAAACCTAAACAATTCACGTAAACTTTAGTATAGGCCGGGACTTCGGATATGTGTATGACAATGAAATTTATTTATTTATTTTTGATAAAAATGTAAGACGATCTAGTATTTATGGATCTAGGGATATGAGATGGTTTGCGGTCTATGGTTTGATTCACCCTATTAATTACTCCCTCTGATTTTAAAAAACTTGATTTTTAGATTTGTTCTATGTAAAAAATTTAAAACTTTATCCATAAAAATATTTTGAACTATTTGGATTGGGCACGTAAAAATCATATTATATTTATCTTAAAGAACACTTTAACTTAAAATGTTGGGAAAAAGTTACATAGTGTGGGGGTTGAAGGCCGGACTCCAGAGCAAAATAAAGTTCTAATTTACAAGTCGATCTAGCGCCCACAAGCCCCCAAACGCGGGTCCTCGAGAACGATAGCTAGGATAACAATAGGTGGTCAGCTGTTTGCCGAAAGATGCTAGAGTTGCTCTCGAGCCAGATATGCCAAATAGTGGCCAAAATGACAGAGTATGTTCTAACTTGAGGCCAGAAACATAGGATGTCGATGGTCACCAGTAGGTGAAGTTTTCTTTATTGTGCCAGCTATGGGGCTTTAGGGCACTGACAATCAAGACATCCACTACACACTACTAGATTACGTCGTCGTAGTTTCCGCCCAAGAAAAGGTGATTAGTCTCCAGGTTGTGGAGAGGCGGTTGCCACATGAAGAATTTACATTTGGAAAGAGCCCAAGTCTTCTAGATCTGGTTGTTCATAGGTGGCCTGCGTTCCTTCATAGAACTAAATGAGGCAAGCTAAGCACATGAAGAACTCTTCAAAGGGATTGAAGCGACGGACAAAATTGTCTTTGATCCCTGGCAAGAGACTTAAAGGGCAAGGATCCGCCAAAGTTGGACCAATTTTGGTGTCATGGAGGGGTTAAAATGTCGCCGAAGATCAGAGAGCCAGTCGCAGTTATCGACCGCATCAGTGATGGATCACAACCTCTTTGTGGATGTTGCAAAAAGATGTGGGGTGAGATCCTTGGGGCAACGACCAGAGAGCAAGTTATCAAGCCAAAAGAAAGTGGCAGTGCCATCTGCAATGAAGAATTCAGTAGCCATCTGAAAGAGATGGCGGTCTACAAGGCTGCACATTCCTAATCTGGAGTCTTGAATAGGAGGTTTTGCTTAGCCAAATCCAACGAAGACAAAGAGCGTGGAAGAAGCAAGCAAGGTCAAGGACCCTCCGAACACCTTGCTTAATAGGCGAGTAGACAAGTTCTAGTTTAACAGGTAGTGACCATTTGAGGCAGAACGGGTCCCTTTCTAGAGCCAGGCACTTCTGGTTTTATCAATGTGCTTTAATTTAGTATGGAAGGCGGTGAAATGACAACAGAAAGGACATATGTGGGCATGGCAGAGGAAACCGACTTCATCATAGTGAGGTGGCCACCTTTTGACATCAACAATCCTTTCCAGCCGGGTAGGCGGGCTAAGGTCTTATCACTAAGAGTTGGAAGTGCACATGACGGAGCTTCTTGATGGACATGGGCAAGTATTGGACCGGAAAGGTTGAGCGTTGAGCTGGGAAATTAGCTAGGATCTGGTCCGAATCCAAAGATTTGCACCTAATTGGGATGATCTGGCTATGTCAAAGTTGGTGCGCAAATTAGTGATATTACTGAAATGTTGAAGGATCTGCATGAGGGCATCAATCTTAGTTTTGACCGGGACTATGAAGAGCATAAAGGGAGATGCTCAGGTTGGAGTGAACACTTTGCAAGAGGGAGATGATACCCTCCTCAATGTCAAGCTCAAAGAAGTCTGTGATGAAGCTCAATGGCGAGGTTGTAGAGGTCTGAGCGGAGGGAATCCCCACGTCGAAGGCCTTTGTATTTCTAGATGTAGTCTCCAACGAAACCGTTGAGAAGCACCCTCAAAGAAGCAAAGGCCAGGATGGGGGAGATCCAGTCTCTCCAACGTTCATCAAAGCCACGTGCTCGAAGGTTATCAAGTAGATAAGTCAATGAGACTGAGTCAAAAGGCCTTGGCCTTATTCTAGTGGAGAGCCTTGGCCTTATTCTACAGACTTGGTCTTATTCTAGATGAAGAGAAAGTTGTCCCGAATGTTGGACTTCTTGATGAACGCACTGGCAGGGGGAATGAGCTCATCCATGAATTAATCCAACGAGGCGGGGAGATGAGTTCATCCATGATATTGCTTCTGACATATGCCTAGTTGGTGAGTTGGATTTAACGTAGACCCATGGGGTGTTCAATCCAGAAAAATAGTTTCAGTTAGTTTCAAATTCTAGATTTCGATCTTATTCTTGGGTGATATATAGAGCCAAAAGCAGCAACATACAGAAGGCATATCGTGAGAATAGCAGATTTATTTGCAACATTAAAATGTGCACACAACATAAGATGGAGAAGGGAAGCAAGTATTTTTTGGATAATATTACATATTTGCCCCTTGAAAGTTGTGATCAAATTTCAATCAAATCCCAAATGTTGAACATTATTTTTTTGGCCCTAAAAGTTGCTACCACTTGTGCTGTTACCCCAAAACCATTACTATCACCGTTAGTTGCTGATGTGATCGTCTAGGTGGTTGTTAAATGCTAGAAAATCATGTGATTGTTCTCCATCTTGAGTTGCGTGCACATTTCATTGTCGCAAAAAATGTTGCTCATTAACGATACGTCCGTCTGTTGCTCCTCATCGCTGGCAGATGCGGCAAAAATACCACCAATGATGAGTGCTGACTCCCAACCCCTAAAAAATCTGTCAGTGATGAAAACCGCTAGTGATAGTATGAGTATCACTAAAGATCATGCGTTTGGGTTCTATGTTGCTCGCCACATGCAAGAGAAGACGACCGTTAGGAACACCATATCGACAGAAATCACCATGACAAATCTAGATTTTAGAATAATTATCGATATTAGAGAGTTGATCGCTAATTTCATAGTGATGCGGGTTGTTGATCCACATGGTCGTCTCGATGATAGAAGTTTTCCTAGCCAGACTACATGGACAAATTTATATAAATTATGTGATATGCTCACCTCAATATGGAACTTTGTGATTTGTACATATATATCTTTGTGATTTGTGTTTTACATTATTCTATTCTAAATGTCCAGCTTAAAGCAAATCTCTTGAAGTTGCCCTCCCACTCTATATACTCAGAGGATCCTTCACATTTTACAAGATTGGATAATTAGATCATGTGCTTTAGTGCTTACAAACTGACACGTCAATCAATGCTAAACCCAAAGGTTTATGCCGACCTAAAGATTATTTTTTTGTGCCAATTAGACAAAATATCCAATCTGCCATATATTCCTTCAGCATTCAGAACTATCGGTGTGGATCCAATGTGATTTGAGACAAATTTGAGCTGATTTACTAAAATATCAATGTGGATGCAATATCCAATTATTCATTAATTTAATGTGGATCCAAACTTGCAAATGTAATTTTGTGGATTTAAGAGCTTTGCAATTGTGATGTTTGGGTGAGAACTTTGTAATTGTGATTTTTGGGTGTGATTTTATGGGTCATTTTCTTTGCCTACAGAAATTTATCACTGGCGGGTCAGATGCATAACGACTAGTGATAATAATAGTCATTAGCGGTTGGGGTAATGAATCCTAGTGATTAAAAACTTGTCACTAGCAGTTCTGATAAAGAACCACTAGTGATATGCTTGTCAACAACACTAGTGGTTGTATCGGAGAACCGCTAGTGATGACTATTTCAGAACTACCAGCAATAATCTTTGATTATTACTGTCACTTAATCTCTGGTGGTTCAAAAATTATTAGTGATAGCAGTTCTGAACCACCGGTGATAAAGTTTTCTGCAGCAGGGATCGAAATATCAGAATTTGATGTTGGCTCTAGGATCGACCAAGTCTGATTATTTCACACCGTGCTTCCGCACGTAAAACCAAAAGTACCTACGTGTTCTTCTCCAAAGTTTAAAACTAATTAGCGAAGTGCTCCCTCCGTTTTTTTTATTTGACGCGTTTGACTTTTTTGTACATTTTTGACCATTCGTCTTATTCAAAAATTTTGTGCAAAGAGGTAAAAAAATAAGACATATTTAAAGTACCTCTATTGATGAAACAAATCACAACAAAATAAATGATATTTACAAAAATAATTTGAATAAGACGAATGATCAAAGACATGTCAAAAAGTCAAAGGCGTCGAACAAAAAAACGGAGGTAGTAGCAACCAACGGCCAGTCAGCGAGCTCAAGCTTGATTAGAAAAACAATATCGAAATCACGGACAAAAGAGAAACGATTTTTTTGCTCAACTGATGCATTTTTTCTCTAACCCTGGCCCTTTATTTATACTAAAAAATTACAAGTCTTCTAAGCAAATACTACTTCTAAATATTAGAAAACTTATCTCTTAAGACTTCTACTCTAATGTGAACTACCAACTATATATAACCCTACTTAAACTAGATATAGTAATTCTTATTAACATATCAAGATCAGATAT
This sequence comes from Raddia guianensis, assembly GCA_036346415.1. Lineage (NCBI taxonomy): Eukaryota > Viridiplantae > Streptophyta > Magnoliopsida > Poales > Poaceae > Raddia > Raddia guianensis. The sequence goes on from CM070539.1 coordinate 12,306,566, forward strand.
AATATATGAAACAACTCAAAACAAAATTTTTTGAAGTGAAAACCTCCACTACAGGAATGTGCAACTTTGTCGGCGGCCAAAAAGATCTCTGTCAACAGCCAAATAGTTGTGGACAAACTTCTGTCGGCGGCTCACACTAAACCGCCGACACAAATTACAGTATCGGCGGCAACACAACAGCCGACGACAATTACTCAGTCCACCTCCGCCTCGAATACAAAATTCAAATTTGGTAGTAAATATCGGCTAAAAATCTACCGTCGACACAGATGAACCCAAATAAGCGTCCTCGATCGGAAATTTGAATTTGTCTCCCGACTGAACAATTTGTATCGGCGGCAATATTAAACCCGTCGACACAGAGTCAACACGATAACGGCCCTACCACGGCCTGACGGAAAATCAAACGTGGTCCCGCATGTCAGACACGGCATGTCTCTGCCTTGTGGGCCGGCACTTGGGTGGTAACAGCCGAGTCCAGGTTGCCTCTGTGTCGGCGGCTTTACTCTAGCCGCCGACACAGATAAATAAAAAATAATCAGGGGGCGCAGACGCGGGCTCGAACCTGCGACCTCCCGCTGGGAGCCCGCGACGCGCCGCGCGCTGACAACCGCCTGAGCATTTTAGTTTTAGTCAACAAACATGGGCATGGTTTTTATTTATACTGAGTTACGCACTATTTGTCGGCGATTCGTGAGCCGCCGACCACGGATGTCGGCGATGATACGTGAGCCGCCGACACGAGTAGTCTCAGACGGCGGCCTAAAAGGAGGCCGACGACATATATTCCATTGTGTCCGCGGTTTTGTTTAAACCGCCGAAACAGATCATCCCCCCCTACCGCCACTTTTTTGTCCGACGCCCTTCGGCTCCCCGATCGAGGGGTTGATTTCATCCAATGCAAGTTTAGATGGCAAGCCATGGACATCATATGTCATCTAGTTTGCATGTTGGCATCCGCTCGACCTCGTTCATTTGTTAGTGTGTGTGTCTGTTGTTATAGGGCACCAGCTATATATATTCACGTACGATATAGGTGTATCAAAGCTATATTAAGCTGCGAGGTTGAACGCCGGAGAATATGCCACCTTGTATTAGTTATTTATTATTTTTGCTTGCTATGTAATCATAGATTGGACAGAATGAACCCCTTTGGGGAGCGGATGGGCGTCGGACAGAGGCTCGGCGGGGAGGTGGAGAGGATCTGTGTCGGCGGTATGCTGAAGCCGCCGACATAGGTTTCTGTGTATCGGCGGCATAAAATTACACCGACGACCTGATTATCTATGTCGGCGGGTTACGGAGAGCCGTCGACATAAGATCTATGTGGGTCCGCAAAATCGAAGCGGCCGACTTGTGGCGGGAAGGCGGAATGGCGTTAGTGGAGGCTGTGTCGGCGCTTATGGCTGCCGACTACGATGTTCGCATTAAAAAAGGGCCCGTCGCTAAGTCCCGCACCTAGCGCACGGGCTTGCTTCATAACCACCATACATCGGCGCCAACCGCCGCCGCCCGCCGTCTCGAGGCCCCGCCCGCCGCCCGCCTCCACGCCGCCCGAGCCGCCGCCCGCGCCTCGGCCAGCGCTCCGCCCGATGCCGCCCGAGCCGCGCGTCGGCGACTCCTCAGTCGCCGCCCGCCGCCGACACCCCGAGCCGCCACGCGCGCCGCCCGCGCCTCGAGCCGCCACCCGCCCGAGAGCCCACCACCGCCGCTGCAGGACGCCGCTCGCCGCCTCCAGACCGTCGCCGGCCCCCGAGCCGCCGCCGCTCCTCTCGCACTTGCTCCGGCCCCCACTATTCTCAAGCCACCGCTGCCTGCTGCCCTCGAGTCCGGGGCAGCCCAATCCTTATCCTCGCTTCCTCCGCTTGGACGTCCTCACCCGCACTCGAGGTATGGTTGTGTTTTTTTTAAAATGTTCGACCTGTGTCGTCGGTGTTTGTTTAACCGACGATATTAGTAGATGTAATTAATTAGTGATATATGTAATTAGTACGAAATGTTGCGTCCGCGTGTTGCTAACCGGACGGTATTATTAGATGTATTTAGCTACACGTATTTTGAATATTTCGAATATAATTATAAAATGAATCGAGCCATAGTCATACCCGTTCGGAGCACACCTGCACATTTTCATAATGAACTCGGACGGTGATTCGTCGGGTCCATTATGAAAGCGGGTGTGCTCCGAGCTGTCCACGTTTTGGACAGCCCACGGATGTACGTTTAAGTACGGTGGCTGCGACGCGGAGGTGTACGGGTTGAAATTTCGACGGCATGACCTTGTCGTTCTCTTGGTGCATAACATAAGTGGTACGTCGTACCCGTCGTTGCACTAGGAGAACTGCAGGGTTATGCTGCCGGAATTTCGATCCGTGCACCCCTGTGTCTCAGCCACCGTACTTAAACGTACATCCGTGGGTGGGTAAGCCCTCCTATTTAGCTAGATTTGAACGGTCTAAACTTGTAATTTTGTTTTTTCAATTTGCGTCATGAAGTAGGCGATGGAAGACCGACAGTGGATGTATGATGGCTGGAGGAAATCTGGACGTCACACGGAAGAGTGGATAGAGAAGACTAGGGTATTTGTTGAAGATGCTTTTAGGAATTTTTCTGACCCTCACGCAAAGGTTGTGTGGTGCCCTTGTACTTTGTGCTCGAACATGGAGAAAGGTAACAAGAGAGATATTAGTAAACACCTCTTGAAATATGGGTTTAGACCAAATTACTTTGTATGGGTACATCATGGGGAGAGGAAGCGTCTGGCCAGGATGTGTAGCCCTATGCATTTTGGGGAGGGCTACGATGAAGTAGAAATGGACAGATTGGACGAGCTTACGGAGGTTGTGGCTCGGGCTTACGACCTCTCCCCGGAGGAAGAGGTCGAACCCCTTGCCCAACAATTTGAGAAGCTACTTGATTCTGCCAAGTTGCCGCTGCATGACCATACCGATGTTACCGTGCTCTCGGCAGTTTCACGTCTAATGGGGGTTAAAACCAAGTATAACCTATCGGGGAATTGCTTCAACGATCTTTGTAAACTGCTAGATAACCTGCTTCCGAATGGGCACAAGATGACTCCGAATCTTTACGAGTCGAAAAAACTTCTTAACGTGTTAGGCATGTCTTGCGAGAGAATAGACTATTGTCCAAAGTTCTGCATGCTCTTCTGGAAAGATGATTCTGGGTCGACTCATTGTAAACATTGCAATGAAAGTCGGTACGTGGAAGTTTATGGACGAGATGGTATTTTGAGACAGACAAAGGTCGCAAAGAAAACTTACCGCTTCTTTCCAATTACTCAACGTCTGCAATGACTGTACATGTCGAGAAGCACGGCTAGACACATGAGGTGGCATAAAGAGGGCAAACGTAGAAATGAAGGTTTGATGACTCATCCTTCAGATGCTGAAGCTTGGAGGTACTTTGATCAACAACATCCTGAATTTGCAGCTGAACTCAGAAATGTACGAATCGGTCTTTCCACCGACGGGTTCACGCCATTTAATATGACTGCACACCCGTACTCGTGCTGGCCCGTATTTGCTATTCCGTACAACCTTCCGCCTCATCTCTGCATGAAAGAAGAGTACATGTTCCTTTCCGTTATAATTCACGGCCCCAGCCTCTGGAAAAATTTAGATCTATTTATGCAACCACTTGTAGAAGAGCTGAACGACACAGGAATAAAGGAGTTTTAACACATGATAGCTACAAATGTCAAAACTTTAAGATGCGCGCCGCATATCTATGGTCCATCCACGATTTTCCGGCGTATGGAATGTTCTCCGGGTGGAGCACGCATGGAAAGTTATCGTGTCCTAAATGTTTTTCTGACACAGATGCATTCACATTGAAAAAGGGGGGCAAAGCTAGTTGGTTCGACTGTCACCGTTGTTTCCTTGAGCCGAACCACCCCTTTAGAAAACAAAGAAATGCATATCGGAAAGGCAAGATAGTGAAGAGGGGGCCACCAAAACGGTTTGAAGTGGAAGATATAATCGACTGGCACGACATCCTAGCGGAGGAGGGGTACGTTACAGGCTTTGGTAAGGAGCATAATTGGACTCATAAGTGCAGCATATACAACCTTCCGTATGCAAAAGACCTAAAGCAGCCTCACAATCTTGATTTGATGCACCAAGAGAAAAATATGTGCGCGGCAGTTCTTAACACAAATTGGGATATCCCACAGAAGACTAAAGATAACATAAAAGCTCGAGAAGACTGCGCTTTGATATGTGATCGACCAGAAATGAATCTCGATGAGAATGGGTTGAAATCTTGGGCAAAGTTCTGCCTTTCACGTGCACAAGTAAGATGATTCTAGTGCGGATTAAGGAAAAGGTGAAATTTCCAGATGGGTATGCGACAAACCTTCGTCATGCCGTTAGTATGGAACAATGCAAATTAAATGGAATGAAGGCCCACGACTATAAAGTATTCATAGAGCGTCTATTTCCCGCCATATGGCGTGGATATGTTGATGACGCTATTTGGAGAACATTGTCGAGCTAAGCTTTTTCTATAGAGAGTCAGTGCAAAAGATATATCCGTGTCGAGGATGGAGGAACTGGAGAAGGAGATTGTTGTGATTGTTACAAAGCTTGAGAAGATTTATATTCCTGGGTTTTTTAATTGCATGCAACATCTATTGGTGCATTTGCCATACGAAGCAAAGGTTGGTGGTCCGGCGCAGTTCAGATGGATGTATCCAGTTGAACGAATGATGAAGAATATAAGAACGAAGGTGAAAAACAAAGCACGAGTCGAGGGAAGTATAGCCGAAGCGTGGCTGACTCAGGAAATAGCTTACTTCACCGAAAAATATTTTGCGACAAGAAACAAGATACATGTGACACAGCCGAGATATAAGAAAGCACGACATATAATAACTTTCAATCTTAGTGTGTTCCATGATCAAGTTGGACGACATATCGGAAAAAGCACAACACGTGACTTGTCTGAAGCAGAAAAAATTACCGTCCAGCTGTACGTGTACGACAACATGGACGAAATGAAGGTGTATATCGAGTAAGTTAATAAATGTCTCAATTATATAATATATACCCATTTTGTAGTTAATAATGTTTTACATAACAAATTTTGTAGTCAATTGGTTCAAGAAGAGACTGGGAAATCAGGTGAAACTTCGGACGACGTAATCAATAAGCTTAAAAGACAAGGCCGTGGGCAAAACCGTCCAAACTTTCTAACTTGGTTCAATTACCACGTAAGTTTATTCGTACTATATAACACACTATTCTATTATCACACAAAATCCTTAATGAAACTTCTCGCCAATATTTGTTCGAGGTCAAATACATTCCAACAGTGCTACAACGATCTCCGACAAATGTCACGTGGATGTAGTCGAAGAATTAAGGTCCATGGATGCTATGATTGCCATGGCTATCGATTTCGTTCGAAGCAATGAGTTTGCTCGGCCCAATGCAACTTCGGTGAATAGTGGCGTTGTGAGTTATGTCACGAGCGGCCTTGGCGGACGGACATAGAGTATTATGGGATCATTGAAGAGATAGTGGAAATATCTTATGAAGGCAAAAACGATCTATCGCTAGTTCTGTTTCGTTGCAGGTGGTTCGATCCAACTAGTGGGGTGCGGTGTACTCCATAACTAGGACTAGTTGAAATTAATCCTAAAAGGTTGTATCAAAGGCCAGACGTGTTCATTTTGCCCTAACAAGTCGAGTGGTGTTCTATCTCCCTTATGCCCACCGGATTACAAAAATTGGTGGATAGCCCATAAATGTCACCCAGTTGGTGGATTACTCGGACTCACTGAGGAAGACTACGAGCCTCGCCAAGACATTGAGCCATTTCAGGAAGAAGGGTTATCTGGGGAGTTACACGTCGATATTGGTGTTGTGATACAACAAGACGAGGAAGATGGAGAGGAGGAGGAAGAGGACGAGGAGGAAGATGAGGAGGGGGAGGAAGAGGGGGATGAGGAGGAAGATGAGGAGGAAGAGGAGGACGAACAGGAAGATGAAAATGAAAACGAAGAGGAAGCAGAAGATTTTTGAGACATTCAATCTCTTATAGGTTCAATTTTACATGTATTTATATATTTTCCATTTACCTTTGTATACATTTATATTTATTTGATGTAACTAATATCTATCTAATTTGTGTCATTTCTTTTCATTTAAGCAGGATATATCGAGCTGTCAAGAAGGCAGTTAAGAAGAGCAAGAAGGTCTGGGGGAGAGCGGGGAGGAGGAGTATGGGAGAGTCCAGCGCATCCCACGAGGAGGAGGTGGTGGCCACCGACTCCCAGGAGGGTGAGGAGGTGTTGGCGTCTGACTCTCAGGAGGCGGAGGAGGTCGAGTGGGAGTGGCCAGCAGGAGGGCAGGAGCCAGATTTTGAGGAGGAGGCGGAGACCGACGAGGAGGGGGGTGGGAGGACGCCAAGGATGCCCTACCTACTGGTTGGTATCTTCAAGCACTGGAGAATGTCGACTCTGAGGAGGAGTTGGGGGACGAGGACTGGGAGCTTCCCGTGTCGTCTGGGGCCGAGTCATCGAGCTCCAATAAGAGGGGGCGACATCAATTGCCGCCACTCCCTGCTGATCCAGCTCAGAGGCCTTTCGTACAGGTTTCCGTTGGGCAAGGGTATGTGTTGCAATTTTTGTTCTCTTTTAATGGTAAAAAGTTTTGCTAACTATTTTTTATGAATTGTACGTATAGGGGATTGATTTGCGTCAACAAAGGTTCGCAGGAGCCGGGTCCCTTGCTAGGGATTCTATTGAAGAAACTTTACCCCGGGCTAGTGGGACAGGGCGATGCTCGACGCCCGGCGGTGAGGTGGAGCGACTACTCTCTCGTGGTTGACGACGAGGGAGTAACTGTCGCTGATCGATGCATCGACGAGTTCTGGGTTAGATGACCAAATTTATTAGCATTTCATATTTTTTGTCATACTGTATTGTGTATTATCAGGTGTTTGTTTTATTTCGGAGAGGTATCGCCTTCACCACGAGGCCACCGTGGAGGACTACGATGGTTGCCGCCATGTACTAGATGGAATGGCGGCAAAGACGGTTAGGGATGCCATCAGGATAGCCCGCTTGGATGCGGTCATCAAGCATCACAAGGGGAGAGGTATTAGAACAATGTCGAGGACAATGGCAGCTCGGGAGTACCTGAAGGCGAAGCAGTACCGTCCATTTCGTCCTGAGTGGATGGACAATTGTCCAAGTGCATGGAAGATGCTCTGCAAAATGTGGGCATCTAAGGAGTGGATCGACAGATCGAAGCGTAACAGGGCAATCGAGGTGCTAACCCCGAGATCTGCACCACCTATCTTGGAGGGCGAGGCATGGGGCATGTCGCGCGGGACATAGTAAGTCACGACAAACAGATCACTTATATCTTTTATACACTTAATTTTTCGCTACTTAACCAAATCAATGTTCTTTTCATATTGCAACCTAGGAAGCGGATACGGGACTTGATCCCGATGAGTTTACCGTGTGGAGACGTGCGCACACACCCCGTGTCCTACCGGATGGCACACAACCACCGATGCTTTCCGCACCGGAGAAGATTGTAAGTTAATTGTTTTTTTTTACATGTGCCATTGCGGTTTACACTATATAACACACTATATATCTATTTTGTTTCTTAGGATACATATTGTGCTGCCATGAAGGAGAAACACGGTGAAGAGTGCGATCCCTTGAACATGCAATTGGACACACAGCTCATCTACGACGAGTTCGGCAGGCTCAGTCATGGCAGGGCGGGTTTCATGGACTCTTTGCTGCCCCATGACACTTTGAGAGGGCAGGCCAGGGCACGTCGACAACAGGCTGCCTCTTCCTCACGTGCCCAGGTGGAAACCCAAAAGAAGCTGATCGAGGAGATGCAGGCACAGAGGCAGGCAGACGAGGCACGATGGCGGGCAGAAGAGCAAAGGTGGAAGGCACAACACGAGGCGGAAGAGCAGCGGAGGTGGGCGGAGAGAGAGGAGGACTTGAAGCGTCTGGAGGCAATCCAGAATCAGAATTACATGATGTATCAATTCATGTATCAGGTAATTAAATATAGTTAAATAATTGTACTTACGTGCATGTTTCATATTCTAACATATCCTGTTTCATATTCTAACATATCCTATATCCACAGAGATTCCAGGGGGATGGATCATCTAGTCAGGCACCCCATCTGCCACCTCCACCGAATTACGTCTTCACGCAGACCCCAGGGGCCCCAGCGACACCCACAGCCGGTCCCAGCCCTTTTCCGCCTGCCTCGATCCCTTGGCTACACTTTCCTCCTGCACCGGCGCCTTCTCCTGGGGTAATTCATTTTTCTAGTTTTCACAAGATTTTTCTAGTTTTCACAACGCGGGAGTAATTGTGATTTCGTCCAATTTTGCAGGTGTGTGGCTCAGCCGCTCCAGCGGATGCGGCAAATACTCCACAGGGAGCTGATTCCAGTGCCACGCAGACGGCCGCTAAGCAGATCGCTGAGGGGTTCTTCACCGACCCTTTCGATGGTTCGCAGAACCATTAATGTACTTTTTTATTTCTCTTTGTCGCTAAGAACAATTTGTGAGTTCCGACTGCTCGTGTGACAATTATATCTGTATATATGGACTTTCGGGCTTGGATTTAAGATATTTTGTATTAGTATCGACACTTTGTGCATTTCAAGCTATGTGATTGTGTGAATGTGCTCGAAATTGTGGTGTGGTTAGTAAATTATGTGTGGATATATTGAGGGAAATTCGGGAATATAATTGTATTGGGATTTGGGTTTTATTGCAGGTTCAAATTGAGATTTTTAATGAATTTTCTGTAATTTTTTTTCCTGGCCAACCCTCTGTGTCGGCGGCCCAACACAAGGCCGACGACAAAGGTCTCCTGGACGGCTCCCAGGACTCAGGATCTCTGTCGTCGGTCTTATAGAAAGCCGCGGACAAAAATCTTCCACGTGGCTTGTCAGGATTGACCCGTGGGGCCCACCAAGCAAAGCGCCGTCTGCCGTCAGGGAGATCTTCTGTCGGCGGTCGATAAAACCGCCGACAAAGGTCTGGGGATAGGACTTGCTTGGAATTTAAGTTTGTGGGCGGTGTTTGTTGAGGCCGTCGACACAGAATGCTTTGTCGTCGAGAGTTTGTCGTCGGACTGTTGTCATCGGCTGGCTGACGACATAACGTTTTGTCGTCGGTTTTTCGTTCTGTGTCGACGGTATAAGCCGTCGACAGTAGTCTCGATTCCTGTAGTGCTCGTGGGCCTGCATATAGATCGATCCAGCTGGCCAGCTAGACATACATATCAGAATGCGTTGGCAGAGCTTGATCTCCATAAAATTTGTATAATCAATAAGGCGAATCAAACCATGGACCGCAAGCTGCCCTCTCATTCCTAGCACGATCGATGAGTATTAAGATAAATTGTTGATGACACATTTTTATAACGAAATAATTAAAATTCAACGTGGCATACATATATATCCAAAATTCCAAAGGACTATTTTTGCGTGAATTGATTAGGTTTTAATCTGCATATAATAATTTCAAGTTTTGAGTATTCTATATTTTCTATTCGGAGAGTTGACCCATCTCGTCCCAAAAAGATAGCTCAATAAAAAAAATGTTCCCATACCCTTATAAATAATTACTTCCGCTCAAGCCATTCCCACTTTTAACATGGGATTAGTTCTAACAAAAAAACGTTGCAACAGTCATTTTTTATTTCTTTAAGAGGTAATACTCCAATTTGTATAACCTTGCTGTTCTTTCTACGTTTAAGTTCTTGATCGATGCATTTCGTTTCGTTTCTCTTAAGAGGTAAATAATGTAGTGCATGCAATGATATGTGCAGTTGCATATTGACTCCTAGGTACACAAATAATTTGCTTACCTTTTGTTATGCGCTACTGTTGTGAAAGAAGAAATTTGAAGATTTGCTCCCCATTCTAATCCAGTATTAAATTGAATCACTTTTTCTGTTGGAGGGCATTAAGTGACGACCTGCAAATTCGGCACCAAAAGTTAGCAGATCCCTCACTCCACTTGGTCATGCATGTACTTGATCAATTGAGCTGTTGTAGATCACCGGTCGATCAATGTCATCCGTCTATATAAACCAAGGGATGCCTCTACATGCTCTTCACCCATCCAGCGCTGCACAAAAGTACAAAACAATCAGAGTTAGCTAGCCGGCCAGGGTTCAGAAATGGCTTCTCGCGGAGTTGTCCTCGGCTTTTGCGCCGTTCTGATCATGGCGATCGCCGTCGTGAGTGCTGAGGCGGAGGCGGCGTCGGTCGTAGTCGGCCTGGCCAAGTGCGCCGACTGCACGAGGAAGAACATGAAGGCGGAGGAAGCTTTCAAGGGTAAGCTTTCACTTGCTAGCTATCTTACCGCTGTACTGTACAAATATGCAGAGAGAACTAATTATAACTGTCGTTTTGGCATCGATGGATGTGCTCCTGCTTCTTTAATTTCCAGGCCTCCAGGTGGCCATCAAGTGCAAGAACAGCGAGGGGCAGTACGAGAGCAAGGCCGTCGCCGCGCTGGAGGGCACCGGCGCCTTCAGCGTGCCTCTAGCCGACGACCTGCGCGGCGCCGACTGCTTCGCGCAGCTCCACAGCGCGACGAACGCGCCGTGCCCCGGGCAGGAGCCGTCCAAGATCGTGGCGTTGTCCGAGGGCACCTTCGTGGCCGTCCCCGGCAAGACGCACTACCCGTCGTCGGAGTGCGCCTCCGCCACCCTCTGCGGCCCGATCAAGAAGCACTTTATAGACCACTTCCACAAGAAGCCCGTGCCGCCCAAGCCGGAGCCCAAGCCGCAGCCCAAGGCGCAGCCGCACCCGGACTACCACCCCGTCCCCCCCACGCCCACCTACGGCGGCTCGCCGACTCCGATCTACCACCCTCCGACCAAGAACTGATTAAAAGGCTCAAAGATGTGATCACGGACGTTGCATGCATGCATCGGTCGCGTGGATGATCTATGATTTCCTGCGCTACTACTCTGTTTTATCGGTTTTATTAGTCTCTTCAGAATAATGGTAATGAGGCTACTGTATGTGTGGATATTCTTTTGTTGAGATATGTAATTTCAGTGTGTGTGTGTTTTAGTTTGAGTGGATGTTTCATTTGTTTGTGTCCTTTGTGAAGTTATAAATTATGACAATGAAGTAAATAATTTTAATATGTGAAGTCTATTTAAATGGTGTTAGCCATGCATGTTAACAAAAAAAAAATAGTGGTGCAAGCGCTATACCCGCCGACGTAAGGTATTCTGTGTCGGCTAGGACAAGTCAAAAGAGAGCTGCCATAGATGATGTTTTCACTTATTCGAGCTTTAAAGCATTGATATTTCTATGTAAGGACTATGTGGATCCACCATGTGGCATGCAGATGCACGAACTGATCGGTGGACAGATCCACACTGATGGAGCAAACTAGACATGCATGTATTGCCCTGGACCAAGCTGGGTATCGGGTCAAGCAAGAAACTGCCTAGTACTCCGGCCTAAGGCAAACCCAAGCTTGACCCGATCGAATTAAGTTTTGATTTAGTTAAGTCCAAGCCTAGCCTAAGAAAAAAGCCTGAAGCCCGATAAAAAATGCTAACAACAATACTAACTAATATATATATTATAATATATCTATAAGCTATAATTGCGATTATTATATTACTAAGCTTTTGCTGGGTTGACGTTGTTGCAACCTTAAAACACATTGGCCTTGATTGAAATGGGCCATTGCTGCTGCCTGCGAGATGCTCCATAGCAGTTGCGCGGATAGAGTGGCAGATGTTGTTGTTGTCATAACTAGGTTGAACATCCATCACAGGCGCTGATAGAGTGATACATGTTGTTGCTGCTGCGCTGGGCCACAACAAGATCTGATCAAACCTTGGGTTGAGCCAGGCTTGAAAAAACCTGATACCGTGAGACCAAGCCCAAGCTTGTCCCGGCTCGATGCACTAGACCTCAATTTTGGGCCCAAAGCCCGGCCCGGCCAAGGGTAAACGCATGACTTCCTCGGGCCGGAGGGCAGCTTGGCCCGGCTCGGCGGCCGAGCTTCAAATCAAGATCCGAGCCTAACCCGGTTCACTGGTCGGACCGAGTCGGGCTGCCCATGAACAGGTCTAGCCACAACTGGGCTAACCTGCCACATTGCTCAACAACTGCGATGTGATGTGATGGCATGCTCGGTTGTGGCCTAAGTCCAACTGGGCTAGCCTGAGCTGCACCACAAATTGCTATGTTAGTTACTTCAGGTCGGGCCAGGCTTCTTGCAAGTTGATAAAAAGCCCAAGCCCAGTCCAAAAATTGATACGGGCCAAAATTCCAGGGTTGAGTCCGACCTTATACGGAGAACGATTTGGGCCTAGATAGGTCGTCGAACCAAGTTGTCCATGAATGGATCAATGCAAAATCTTCACTCGAATAGCGTGATTTTCAGCGTGAGATGCGTCCGGTATGTCCGCCACTTGGTGTGCAAACGGATCAGATAAGGATCAGATAGCGTCATTACCATATCTGTATCTTTTTTTTTTGTGGATACGGATACGGATTCGGATACCTCTTGGATACGAATACGAATCGGATAGCATATCAAATACGAATACAGACTGGATATCTACTCAATTCGGTCGGATACGAATATCCTACAACTTCAGCACATCGGCGAAAAAACAAGCCAACAACTATCTTTTAGGCGTTACATTAGTTTCAAGTCACTGATGCTTAGGAGTATGGGGTGCATGTGTGTGTGTATATATCAAGCATCAATTACAAAACAAGCAATAAGTACTTAATTAACATCACAGTCAATATTTGTTCCACATTCCACCATGACCACCATTGCAATGGTTCAATACTTAAGTAGCTAGCAACATAGATATTAGATAGCACTTGTTTCACCATGACAAATTGACAATATGTAAGCAGCCATTGCAAAAGCCAAAATGATTAAAAGGAGCAAGAAGCCAAAATGATTAAAGGGAGACATTGGGGAGTGGGGACGGCGACCTGTGGTGGAGGAGGGACGACCGGAGGAGCGGTGGGCTGGTGGCCAACGGCCACTAGTCACTGGAGCCTAGAGGGAGCGGCGGCTGGCGGCCACTAGTCACTGGAGGGAGCGGCCACTGCCCGCTGGTCCCTAGGAGGGCGACGAGTCGATGAGTGGCGACGGCGGTTGGAGGAGCGACTGTGGCGGACGGCGGTGCCGGAGGAGCGGAGGCCAGCGGTGCAGACACAGGCAATCGTATGTGGCGGGCGGGCGGTGGTCGGGAGCCAGCTAGGAACCCTAGCTTGGTGAGTTGGGGACTTGGGGTTGGGGATGAGATGAGTGGGCTGTGGCTTGTGGCCTGTGGGCCGGGTGTGGTGGCTGAGGCTGACGGGCTGAGGGAGTGGGAGTGAGGCCGTACGAGCTGACGTTCGGCTGCTTATCAAATGCGGATAGTATCGTATTCGTATTCGTATCCGATTATTTTTTTCGAAACCATATCCGTATTCGTATCTGAAAAAAATCCGGATAGTATCCATATCCGTTTCCTATTCCGATACGGATAATCCGAATACAAATAGTTTATTTTTCAGATACGGATGTTGGATATTTCAGATTATTTGTATCCATTTTGCCCCCCTATCCGCCACATCGCTAGTAGGCTGGAGATGAAGTGCACGCGGGAGATTTCGGGCTAGCCTGGCCCGGCATAAAGAAAACGGGCTGGGCTCGAGCTGGGCAGTTGCACCAGGCTGCCCGAATAGCGATTTTCACCGTGAGATGCGCCGTGTCCGGTACGCCGCTGGGACGCTGGAGATGAAAGTGCACAGTGGGGATTCGTGGCCCATCCAGCTGGGCGAAGACCTAAAGGGCACGCGGATCTACGCCAGAAGCTAAAAGGGTTAAAGGGCACGTGTTGGAGCTCCGTTTATAAAAATATATATACTCAAGTATGTTTGGAACTTTGGATGGAATTTTGTTGGACTGGATCTGTTGGATTCGGCCCGTCTTCCCGACCTCTCCGCTTCCGTCGCCGGCTCACCTTCCACCTTCCCACGTCTCCTCCGTCGGCGTCGCCGCCCCGTCCCTGCCTCTCTCGTCCGGGCAAGCCGTCCTCAAGATATCCGGCGACCGCAGCAGGTACCGGGATCCTCTCCCTGAAAATCCATGGGAGCCCGGGCAGCTGCTCCCCCGGCCCAGGCGGTGGATCCGCCAATGGTTGGAGCGGTGAGTTGCTGTTTTGCGTGCGGTCTGTTGCCGATGTGAACTGTACGGGGTGCGAGCCCAACAATTGTTTGTTCGCTCTTGCAATTGCATTTTAGATTGAAGGTTTGCCACTGGATAGATACACAAGATGCATCTTTTCCAAGCTATTTTTTGACTATACTCTTGTGTATTTGGTACTCTAGTAATTAGTAGTTTGCATCATTTAGATGATTACTATACTATCTCCTATCTTTAGAAGCATGGGATGCATATGCTTGAGAATGCATGCCTTGCACATGATCAACGAAGGGAAGTTCCTTAAAATAATAATATGTTGTGTTGTTTATGCCTCATTATTGATTATAATTTCTCCTAATATGGTATTTGTTCTTAAGTGTATTCTGGACTTATCCAGATTATTTCTGGCTATGGTTTCTTGTGAAAATCAGCGAACCCACTTATTCAGGCAAGGGACAAAGAATCAACCTGAAATAAGTAATTCGTTAGGCACACTGGGTGTTGCCATTGTTCAAGAATGCAGTGGTGAAATAGGGATCATAAAGGAATCAGGAGAAAATGTCTGTTATGATTGCCCACTTGGTGAACAAACAGGCATATGGGTACCTCCTGTTCTACCGATGACAAAACAGGACAGTGAGCAGTGGCAAAATGGCTTTGTTGGTTCTCATGGTGGGTACTTTCCCGAAGAAGAATATGAGTGGGATATAGATGAAAAAAGCATGGAAATGACAATGTGGGACGTGCTTGCTGAGATGGTTGTTGCAGGAAAAGATAAAGTATTATCTATTGCATCATATGATCTTGGGAGACATAGTATGTCTCTGATTTCACATATTTTCCTTGAAGAGGCTTTGAAGGAGGAGGATCAAACACTTGCAGATGCGATCACTGGTTCTGAACATTTTCTCCTTGAGACAGAACCAACAAAGTGGTTGCCTGATAGTGCTTCTTCTTCTTGCATGCTTTGTGGAGCACGTTTTCATCCAATAATTTGCTCTCGCCATCATTGTCGTTTCTGTGGCGGGATATTTTGTGCTGGCTGTTCAAAGGGTAGAAGCTTGATGCCTCCAAAATTCAGAACTTCAGATCCTCAGAGGGTCTGTGATGTTTGTGGAGTACGCCTTGAATGTATTCAATCTTACTTGATGAATCAGATCAGTCGTGCTTGTCAGCTTCCAACCAACGATTTGACAGATCTGAGTACCTTGAGGTCATGGCTAAACTTCCCATGGGCACACACAATGGAATATGAGATATACAAAGCTACAAATTCCATACATGGGTATTGTAAGGTATGCCTATCCTAGGTACTATTACCTGCTCATATTAACTAATTGGTTGCTTATAATCTCATATTATTGGCATTCTCTTATATATCACCATTTGTTTCTTGTAGAACTATATGTTCTTATGCTGGTGTTTTTCTTGAGACATATTTCTGCTCAATCAACAGCTACCAAATGCTAGAAGTATTCATTGTTTACCCTGTTACATTAGTATCAGTCTGCTAATGATTAAGAATTAGAAGCAAACCAAAGGTTAATAGAATTCTTATCTATGGCTGTAAATTTTCAGCCCTGTTGAACTCTACCCAACACAACAAAACTGCATTTTGTATTCCAGCTCATCTCAGCAATGTTGGGGTGGAGATAATGGCAATTTTTATTGGACCACTCTATATATATTAGCCTTGTGGGTTTGGCCTAGTCTAGACAGATAATATTTGTGATACAGTAGAATCTAACCCAGTTTCTTAGCAAACTGCAAACCTAACTCCACTTAACTATTTCTATTTCAAACCATTTACATTACACTAAACAAGTGTTTTAAAATTAACGCATTACTGGCTTAGGTAAGTGCTTATATGACTATTCTTATGTGCACAAGGTAAAAAAAAATTATGTTCATGCTTCCCAAGATATATTCATCTGAGTGTGTGTTACATTCTTATAAAACCTAAATACCCAACTATGGCACAACTCTACAAACAATAGGAACATTTATTTTAATTTCCAGAATTATTTGATTTTTCCAGAACATGGAATCATTATCATACATTAGGTTTGCCCTTTTCAGTTTTCACCACCTCACCACCTGCAGATGTCCCTGTTGGAAATCATTTACGAATTTGACAACATTAAATTATACCTCTTCACACTACACTAAGTTACATCATATGCTGCTGTTAAATCATTGAATAAATCTTTTCAGTGTTAACGGTTTTATAGATTCAGTTTTCATGAGCTGATCAAATGATTTATAATTTCATTTTACAATAAAATTTAAGGGAAAAAATACCAAACTGGTCCCTCAATTTAAGGGTGGTTTTGGGAACGTTTTGTACATGTGGCATGGTTTCGCTGAAAGGGCAGCCACATCAACGCCATGTGGCTTCCACGTCCTCTCTTCATCCCTCTTAGTAGGGTGGACACAAGCTTGTTTCAAGCTTTTTTCGAGCTCTTTCTAAAATTGACACAGATTGATTCTATATGATTTTAGTTATTTTTGAAGGGGTAACTTTACAATCGAGCTTTCGAGCCGAGCCGAGCCCAAGTGCATTTGAAGCTTGTCTAAAATCGACTAATTTTAATGTTAGACAAATCCAGAATTGAATCGGATGTAATTTCAAATCGAGCCCAAAATTCAGAAAACGAGACTTTTTCCAGCCCTCTCTCACTCTATTTTTCCCATTTAATTTAACCAAGTTTTGAACTTTGAAATAGTTGAGTTTAGAACTTTAAATGTTAAAATTGATCATATTTTAAAATTTGAACTGATGTTTTAAATTCACTTTGAAATTTGGCCAAATTTTATGTTCTAAAAGTTGAATTCAATCAAAAGTAATAGCATCGATTTTTTTTAAAAAAGTTGAATTTAATTAAAATAAGAGGACTGGTCAACTTTTAAAATTTAATTGATTGATTTCAAATTTTTAAATTTACATTTGGTTCAAATATAGTCAATTTTGAATTTTGATTTGGTTCAAGTCTTGCAAAGTTTAAATTTGATTCAAAATTTAAAATCTGATCAATTATAAAAGTTAAGTTTAAAGTCAGCCAAATTTAAAGGCTCAAAATTTAAACTTGACCAAATTAAAAGGAAGAGGAGAAACAGAGAGAGGACGTGGCGACCACATGGCGTTGACATGGGTACCACATCAGCAAAACACATGCCGCATATGCGAACCCTATTCAAAACTGCCCATTGACTTGTCAAAGGACAGGTCAAGCCCAGATTTGATACTTGGGGGACTAGTTAAACCCTTGTTTTGAGTTCAGGGACCAAATTAGTCTAACGAGGATAGTTGAGGGACCAGTTTGGTACTTTGCTTCTTTTTTGTCATCAGCTTATTCAATCAATTGTATGGGAATTGGAGTCAATTAGGACACTGCTCATTAAAAATTTTAAGTTCTAATGCAATGTTCACTGTTCAGGCGAAAAAGGTGAAACCTGAGAGATCCATCCCTGATTTGATTCTTAGTCAAGCAAAAGGGCTTGCAATAATTTCTGTGGTAAAGGTTGGAATGATGGTCACATACAAAATTGGTACTGGCTTGGTTGTTACCCGCAGAGCTGACGGTTCCTGGTCCCCTCCTTCTGCCATCTCTACTTATGGTGTTGGATATGGAGCTCAGGTCACAGTAACCTGTGAAAATTTTCATCAAAGATGCTTGTTTATTATTATAGCTGAAACCTGTTAATAGCCTGATACATGAAATATTTTTGTGACACCTTGCAGGCTGGAGGTGAGATAGCTGACTTCATTGTTGTTCTGAGGAATACTGATGCCATCAAAACTTTCAGTGGAAATGCACATCTGTCAGTTGGGGCTGGTATTAGTGCTTCCGCTGGTCATCTTGGACGAGTGGCAGAGGCTGATTTTCGTGCTGGTGATGGTGGCTATGCTGCCTGTTACACTTATGGTTGTAGCAAAGGTATGATATTGTTGTGGTGGTGGGTTGGTTGGGTTGGGATCCGAGGCCCGATGGTCGGACGCTTGGTCTAATCTAGCCATCAGTAGGGCTCTTCCCTAACATAGCGTGGTTTAGAAGGCGGACACTAGTAACTTGGTTTATTCATTGCTTAATTATTGATTTCCTTCTATGTGCATTACTTGATCTTTATCCCTAAAGAACATCTCACTAACAGTAAACAAGTTGACCCCAGCTTTATTAGGACTCCTATCCTCAATTTGACTAGGACTATTCATGCCTCGCTGCTGCACTGCAGTTACCCATCAGTACTTTTCATATGCCCTTCTGTTTCCACGCAGTTCTAATACCATAACTACCACCTGCAAGGTTGTACCTTTGCTCTGTGAAAGCCCTTCTATTTCCACGCAGTTCTAACACCATAACTACCACCTGCAAGGTTGTACCTTTGCTCTGTGAAATGAGTGAAAACAGTGTAAGGTATTGCTGCCCGCAGTTTGAGAGTAGTACAACAGCTAGCAGTTTCAGAGTCGTACATTCAGATAGTGTGTTAGCATTTGATGCTTAATGCCTGAGAAGTACATTGTTACATGTAATTAATGAAATGTGTGCGATTTTCCTGTTGTCTTATTCTTGTCTTTGTAAAAGAAATGTGATAAATATTTCACAATTTTGGTTCTCAAACCTGATTAACTAGAAATGCCATCTATTGTTTTAACCAGAGTATTGGTATTAAGTGTATGATATGCCTTCTGTAAACAATGAAGAGTAGAACGATTAAGCCTATTGTCAATTTTTCCTATTGCAGCACATATCGCTTTACATGGTTTCAATTATGGGTTACAATTGATTGTGGTTGCTTCCATTATTTGTTTGCAATTAAATTTATACTGTTGATAACGATGAATGCATCTATTAAATTCATGGTTTTAAATAGCCCGCTATAGCTCTGCTATAGCTTCGCTATAGCCTTTTAGAAGGCCTGCCGCTACGCTATTGCTAATTTTTCCGCTATTGCAGCTAATGACGCTTTAGCTCCGCTAAATACCGCTATTTGGTTTAGCCGCGAAATTTATTTAGCACCGCTAATCCTGATCGAGGCATATATTCATTACTCACTCTAGATAACTAGAATCTATGCCTCTTTGTTGTTTTCTTTACTTCAGTGAATGTTGTAATTAACAATTGAATAATTGTTGAGTTGTTAATTGTTGGATGTTGAATGAATATGAATGTTGATTATAGCCATGGGTATGTTAATTGATCGAATGACTGTGAAGTAATTGACCGAGATACATGTTCTTATGTATCCCTAGACATATATTTGAGTATTTGTGGTCATAAATTTTTCTTACCTCAATGTTTCTATGCATATAATTGAAATTTTTCATGTTTTTTACAAAACCGCTAAATGAAATAGCTTTCGCTATAGCCCGCTATAGCTTTCTATAGCTTTTAGATGAAGTCACCGCTAAATGTCATAGCCCGCTATTTAAAATCTTGATTAAATTCTACCCAATCACTTGCCTATACTTGCTGTTTCATTATCTTCCTTTTTTTTTTTTTGTTATTTTCACTCCCCCTTTTTGTCTGACAGGTGCCTTTGTGGGATGTGCGCTCAACGGAAGTGTTGTATCTACTCGAAATTCGGTAAATGCCCGGTTTTATGGTGGTCGAATTAATGCATCAGAAATCCTTCTTGGTTCATTGGCAAGACCACCCGCTGCCGCCACTCTCTACAAAGCTCTATCCATGCTGTTCGACAAGACTGAAAATTAATCCTCTTCTTTAGGTTCCTGGCACACATTGTGCCGTCTTATGATTACCCTTTTTATTTCTAGGCATTGTTTTGCATTCTGCTCATTCCTCGGTGGCGTTGAAGTAACTGTACAGTTCGCCACTCATGGGTACATCCTTCGAATGGATCGTCCATACGGTGCCACAAACTACTGTCTAAATGTACATAATTACGATTGCGTGAGAAATGAAAAGGGAAAACGTCTGTTTTCAGCCATCAGATCATTGCTCCATTTCTATACGTCAAAATGTTTCATGGACGGGGCACATTAAAAGTGTATTACCAACACCCACATAATTTGAGACGTCGAGGGTTGTCAAAAAGACGCTTGGATAGTCTGGAAAATCTTCAAATTTTGGCTTGCAGAGCTTTGAGAAAAATTACTAAAAAAAACTAAGAAAAATAGCTACAAAGTGTTTGGTAAGTACAAAACTCGAATGGTAGAAAAATAGCTACAAAGTGTTTCACAACTATAATCTACAATCTTAAAAGGTTGAACTTAAATGATTGCTCAAAAAAAAGTTAACTTGAATGGAGCTGCCTGGAGAAACTCAAAGATACATTTATCTAAATCTAAACTACTCTATAATTGAGCAGTTGGTCTAAATCCAACTACATATCACATCCATCTATTCTCTTCATCCATCATCGAACAGCCATAGTATTCACCACAGACTCAAACAGTCATAATTTTCTATGAGTTTGCTATCAACTCGATACATAGAGACCACAGACTCTTAACTCGATATGTATAGACCACATACTCTTGCCTATATATACACGAGATTAATTTTTATTCTCCCGTTATCTGCCCGGGCCGGGCGGTGGAATAAATTCAGGACTTTGTATAGAAGTAGGAGTATTACGTAGCTCGGTTAAGAATACGCAGTATCCTCCCCTCCATGTCAGGGCATACCTGTTAATTAAGTTTGCAGCCCGGTAACTAACAATCGTGATGCTCATATATCTAAATCTAAACTACTCTATAATTGAACAGTTGGCCTAGATCCAACTACAAATCTCATCCGTTCATATCCCTTCATCCAACAAGCATAATTGGATCACTTAAACTTCCCTTAAATTACCCACCTTTGCCACTCCATCTATCTAAACATGTCATATACGAGTACAATCGGCTGTCCGTCGAGCTGGCCTATGGCGACGTCCCCGACGCGGACTCCCTCGTCGACGCCTTCCAAGGCTGCGATTATCTAATGTATTCTAATCTCAATTCAAATTCGGATCAAGTAATAGATGTTCGTAAGTTGCATGTGTACAATATACCTATACAAACTCTTACCGTCCTATGACGCGTGCATGCATCGCGCTCGCGCTAGGGACGCGGACGGCCTGAACCCGTACATGCATGTACACGCTTCCTCGCTGCCACCTTCCTCGCGTTGTCGTCGCTTGACTGGCTGCCGCTACAAGCGCCGCTGTCTCCGCTGGCCTCCGCGCATGACCTTCGCACTTTGTACGAGTACAACCGGTAGTCCGTCGAGCTAGCCTACGGCAACGTCACCGACGCAAACATCCACGGCTGCGATTATCTAATGTATTATGATCTCGATTCGAATTCAGATCAAGCAAAGTTGTGTGTAAGCTGCACGTGTACAGTATACTTGTACAAATTCCTACTGTCCTACGATGCGTACATGCCTCGTGCTCGCGAGGGGGGTCACCGACGGCATTAACCCGTACATGCATGTGCATGCTTCCTCGCCGCCGCCTTCCTCGCACCACTGTCGCTTGACCGGCCGTCGCTGCCGGCCGCCACACGTGACCCGCCGTCGCTCCTACGCCTCACCCCCATCGTCTGAGCGCCCTTGCCGCCGCCGCTGTGAACCACTGTGGCTCTTGTAAGACATTAAAACTTTTTGTTTTTCGTTTACTGCCTAGTGCTTTTTCTCTACAACTGTAACATCCGTGAAGATGTTTTCAATCTCGGTTCTTCGTCATGTTGCATAGGTTTATTTCAACTTACAGAGCAAAAGCAAAATCTTTAGTTTTCTATTAAGTTGCATAGTATATTACTCCAACGTGTTTTGAACGTGCACGCTTGCTAGTTAAAGGTAGTTTTGAGGTCTTAAAAAGAACTAGAAAGCCTTAAAATAATGGTAACATAGTGCTACGGCGAAAGACTTGTAAAAGATAAGTTGTAAATTTTAATTAGACTATAAGAGGTAAAGAACATTATGGTCACCGCTGGTAGTAGCTCTAGAGCTGATTTGATAAAAAGTATCTTAGTTAGGAAGCACATGAAACTCTTATAGTAAAGTTTGATGATATCTTGAAGAGCACCTCTAATATTCTTAATGCAACTTGCGACTCTTCTCCCTCCACGAGCAACGGTTGTGCAAGATGCTACAAGGTTGATGTGAATGCTTGTGCAACTAACTTTGACACTTTACAAGATCTTGCTTGTGAGAATGAGAAGTTATACATATTTGCTTATTTAGGCCTTGTTTATTTCAGCTTAAATTAAATGAAATGAAATGAAAATTTGTTATTTTTGTGTAACCCAAATGATGTAATACTTTGTAGTCATTTTGTGGGGTTTTAAATAGTTATTTTTAGAATTCGTAAAATATTTTCATAAATTTTTAAACTCTTTTAAACGTCTTTTGAGGGATCACAAATTTACTATAGTAAAACTTAACCCAACTTTAAACTGATACAAACAAGGACTTACTTGCCTCCAACCTTGGAAACACAAATGCTTCAACGATTTTAACCTTGCTTCTTTTTTTTTTTTTTTGCATCTCGTGTCAAAACTCTAATAAAAAATTAAATGAAATAGGTTGGATTGCGTTGAGAAGCTATCCGAGGAGTATTATAAACTCAAAACGAACACTACACACAGCATAAAATGACTCTTTTGGAATTCAGAGCTTGAGCTGGCTGTAGAGAATAATTTCGTTTAGATACCGCGGGACAACAATACAACATGGTACGAGCACTGTGAGAGCTTTTTGGTCGGGTGTCCTCTGCTCGTTTCTCGCAGTGTCATGCATAGAGCATAGCTGCATAGGTACTAACTATGCTCTACACACCGCTATGTGCAACTGTTGCATGTCATATCACGTAGCAGGATACTGTGTGCCACGAGAATCTTCCCCGTACTATTGCGCTGATTTCGAGGCAAGAATCATGACGTGGACCGAAGGGATCAGAACGGATGGGTCGTCCCTGAGGCCCTTTTTGTCGCGGTGCGGGTTGGATAGCGAAATTTGTTAATTTTTTAAGATTATTTAGGCTTGTTTCTTTCAAATTAAATTAAATTAAATGAAAATTTGTCATTTTTGTGTAAACAAAATGGTGTAATATCTTGTAGTTATTTTTGTGGGGTTTTAAATAGTTTGTCTTAGAGTTCGTAAAATAATTTTTTCATAATTTTTTAAATTTTTTAAAATGTCTTTCGAGGGGGTAACTCAACTTTAATCTGAAACAAACAAGGCCTTACTGTATCATTTTGTAATAAATTTATTCTTTATAAAGTTTTCATAAAGATTTTATAAATATTTTTAAATAATTTTTTTTGTCTTTTCAAATTTTTTAAGGACCCCCAATTTTTTTCAAATATAACCAAAACAAAACCACAAATGTGAACCAAAGAGGACCTAAATCTCCTGACACGTCTACGTCAACGTGCAGGACATCGAATCCTGTTTTCGTCAAACGGGCATTAAAATGGTTACATTTTGATTTTTGAGATTTAAATTAAATAAAGGGATGGAAAAAAATAAAAACACTAGGGCTCGTTAGAAAACGTTCGGTTTAAAAGGAAGTCGATGAAAAAAAGTAAATATCAAAGGTTCTCAAAAAATTACTATCTCCGGTAATAAAAACGAGTCGTCGTTAACTTTTGAACACAACTTTGACCATTCGTCTTATTAAAAAATTTAGCGCAAACATGTATAAATATTGTTAAAGAAATAATGAACAAATAATTATTGGCAGTTAATCTCGTAATTAAATTGATCATTAATCACAAGATTAACGATAGATCAACATCAAGGCAGAAACTATCTCTGCGCTCCTCCCCAAGACAACAACAGCCATATACATTGTATCTATCTATAAATAAATAATACATAACTGAGTTCTCCCGTCCCCCTCGCCACGTGTCCTTTTTCCTGCCCGTTTCGGCCACGTCGCCCGAATTCCGGTGGCCGTCGGATCTCGCGGGCGGTTAATCCGAGCGCCCAGGACTCCGGCTCTGTTGTTTTTGCAAAAAAGTCCTTCACTTTTTCCGTAATCAACCCGAGCTACAGATGGTTGATCAGCCCGCGTCCAGATGCGTTTGCACAAAAACCCCTTAACTTTCTTATTTTACGTCCATAGCCTGCCTAACCCTACCGATGCTCCTGCCCCCAACGGTCCCTCTCTCCCTCCTCCCCGACGCCTCTCCCCTCTCTCTCGCAGAGCCGCGCCCCCTCTCCCAGTCTCTCCCTCTCCCTCTCCGCCACGTTCTCCTTGCCGCCACGAAGGCGGCGGCGGCGGGTGCCTCCTCCCCATCGCGGCGGCGGCGGCGGCGACAGCATCTTCTATTGCGGTGGCTCGACCTCGATCCGTCGAGGTACGCGTCCTACAGCCCGTCGCCCCCTTTTTTGACGCCGGCGTCGCCCCGTCTCTCCTGCTCCTACCAGCCACCGCCGTGTTCGGTGGGCTCTTCCCCGCCGTCGTCGGTGGCAACTTCCCCGCCGGCCGGCTGCGCTCACGGTCTCCACCTGTGTTTTTGTTAATCAGCCCGAGGGCCATCCCCTCTCTGCGCTCTCTCAACCCTAGCCCCGATCCCCCCGCCCCGATGGCTCTCCCCAGCGAACCTCTCTCCCCCTCTCCTCCTCCTCCTCCTCCTCCACGGCGCAACGTCCACGGGCGCCGCTCCGTGCTACTCCGCCCGGTCCTCTCCGCTGCGCCACTGGGCGGGCGCCCCGATGCCGCCCCGGTCCTCTTCACCGCGCCGCCACGACGGCCGGCCTCGCCCCGTGTGGCCTCCACCGCTCGACACCGCCCCCTCCTCCTCCCAGCCGCTGTCGCCCCGATCCGCGCCGCCCAGATCTTTCCCGTGTCCTCCTCGCGCCCGGCGCAAGAGCCGCCTCCTTCAGGCCGTCGCCCGCGTCTCCTCCGCGCCTCGCGCCTCCCGGCCCCCATTCGCGCCGCCCCGTCCTCCTCTGCCTCCGGCGCCGCCCCGTCCTCCTCTGCCTCGCCGCCGTTTCATCACCAAGCCGCCCCCCCCTCGGTTTTTTCTCCGCCGTTGTGCTTTCATCGTCTTCTCTCATCGCCTTCTCCGTGCAGGTGCCATCCAGCGCGGCCGGCTTGCGCTGACCCTGGATCCGTCCACGGTTGGTCTTTGAGAGCATCATGCGGTTGTGCCGGGTCAGTTTTTCCTCTCTTATTTCCCTTCAATTTTTCCAGTCAGTTGCTATTTATTTGATGCACAGGAACAAAGATTCATTTTGGTTGTAGAGGTCCTTTAAATTCTTTTTTGTGTTCCTGCTTGCTATTGCAGGTGTTCGAAGGGCAAATTATAGCTCATTAAGGTTGCTTCTTCTCCTTATTATGATTTCTTCAATCTTTGTTCGTCAAAAAATATATCATAAGAAATCATAAAGGCAAATTATAGCATTCTTTCTTATGACTTGCCCTTATGATATATTCTTTGAGGAAGAAGAAATCATAAGTATCATTCAGTATATTATTTAATAGTACAAAACAAATCATTTAACATGTTTCTTTGCAGAGCAGTCCTCGGAATCTTCAAAAAAACATGCATGGTTTGTAACTGTTGCTATCTTAAGTGAGCTGAAAGTCAAGAGGCTTATTCCTCATGTAACTTATCTTTTATTTTGACATGGCAATGTTTTTCTGCAGTTTGCAATAGGCTCTGCAGCGCGGGCAATGTTTGCATACTTTTTGCTCAAAAAATGTCCCTATGCATGTTTTCACTGTACATATAGCTCATGGTCTTACACTGGGTAGTGAGTGATTATTTGCGCTATACATATTTTCAGAGATGATAGGATTCTACACATTTTACTTTATGATTTCTATACGAAATTAGCCTTTAGTGTTTATAGCCACGTAGTTAGCTCTATCATGTCCTTATTTATGGTTTGGTGTTAACTGTTCTAAATTTTGACATTTTTTGTTGGATCAGCAAAACACATTTCATTTGAATTGTCTACTGAATTGTTGGAACTTGGAAGCCAAATATAAAGGGAAAGAGAGACCGTGTAAATTGCCAGTTTGAAAAGGGCTCATCCTGAGGTATGTGTTATGAATGAAGTGCCTTCTATCTTAGTTATGCTCAGTCTCTTTTTCATTGTAAAATGCTCTGTGTTGTCATATATGTCAAACCTCAGCTGAAAAAAAAGATTCCACTAAAATTATCTTCTAGGTGTTTCCTGGCTTCTATTCAGGACATGGAACTTTGAATCTTATGATACCATATTTTTATAAGTAGTTGATATCTTCCAATTATTATGGTTTCACCCACTTTGCTTGCATGAATAGGCTGTTCTAAATACCTTTGTGTTTGCAACTTTGTATAAGTCTTTATTTTCCTCTTTCCTATTTGCTATTTGCAAATGCACATGTTACTCTATAGCATCTTTACCATGGGAACAAGGTATGATCTGCGTAAACTAGAAAAAGGACAGTGTCCTATTTAAAGTTGTAGTGCTGATCAGCATCCTCACCTGTTTACTGAAATTTCATAGTTGCATAGTGTGGATTTCAGTTGTCGCACGCCTCAGTATTTCATTACAAAAAACAACAAAGCTGCTTCTCTTTTCCATAGATTTTTTTCCTATTGTTTAATGAGACTTTTGTTATTTTTATCCTTTATAATTATATGATATGATTATATTGATCTGATCATGTCTTAATCCTACCTGGCTCTCTTGGTCAGTTTGGTAGCTTTTATGCATTACGATTTAACAATATCATCTTTCTTTCTTTTTCTGATTTTATTTCTTAGCCATACGAAATATGTCTTTCAACCATTCCTACCATTGATACAGAGCAAGCACATAAATGTTCAGGCCATAGGTGCTTCTGTTTACAGTTGTTTTCGTTATCTAGCATCTGCCTTGCTAAAAAATCCATTATCTAATGTTAATTCATTTCCTTCTTGATGTCTCTGTAGAGTTAAATTATTACATGACCGTGAAACCAATAATTCTACAGTGCCTCTTAGCTCAAGATTTTAGCATGTTTACAGAAGATTTATATCACAACAGAGCAGTGCTCACAGTAATTAGTGAATAGTAATTGTTAGGCCTCCTAAAATCCAGGCTGTCCACATACACGATACTGATACAACCATTTTCTTTGCCGCATCCTCATATACATGCATGTACAGTTTTGGGTTTTCTGTCAAGGAGAATTAATTTTGCCACATTATAAATTAGTTTCTGAGTTTGACATCTTACTGAGCTATTGTTTACTAATGCTAATATACTGCCACTCATAGGTGGCTGGGTGTTAATTTTGATCAGCATTTTCAAGCAACCAAACCAAAAGGAGCTCAGAATTGGAACCCACTAAAAGCTCATGAATCGTAATAGAAAACAATCTTCTCATTGCATGTTGAGAGGTACATATAAAACAGTGATGATATATTACTACGCCTTCCACACTGGTTTTGAATTCTAAAACAGACTTCTGTTTATATGGATTGTATATGTGATTTGTCTATTTCCTTGCAGGGTATTATGAATTGAATCAAGTGTGGACCTGTTATATATTAGAGTATGACGTGTTTCTTTTGTACAAGATGCCACAGTTTATTTCTGCTCTATTTATTAAAAGTAGCATCAACACATTGGCTCCATTTTCCCAGTTGATAATACAAACAGGAATAGAAACGGCGCATCACCATGAATGCTTGGGTTACTATGGATTTTTCATCTTTTACATGCTAGACTACCATTATTTTTAAAATCAATAGTGTGTCATGCTGTATGATAGATAGTCAGATTATACAAAGGAATGCTAATTGTGGAAATAGAGCAAGATTATGTGAGAGGGAAAAATTTTATTATATTTCTCATCTTACACAGGTATATACTCGGTTAGAAGCACTACACAGTAGAAGCACTGCACGGTAGAAGCACTACACAGTAAAAGGAACAGTTAATTTTATTTGTACTGACTTTTTGAGGCGTGTATATACTCGGGTAGAAGCGCTACGCGGTACTGAAATTTAGTTGACCAAGCTATATTCTTACTCAGTGTTTATCTTTAAATTAAATTGAAAGCAACAGAATAGTGGCTGGGCTCGACGGCGCGCCACGGGCGCGCTAACTCAGCTAGTTTCTATACAAAGGGCAGTGCCCTGTGTAATTTTCTTGACACACTATTCGTTTGTATTTTTAAAAGGCAATAAAGCAACTCCACTTTACAATTCTCTCTCTCGTTCTACAACAAATATAAGTCACACTTAAAGTATCTTTAGTGATAAAACAAATCACAACAAAATAAATAATAAGAAGACGAATGGTTAAAGACGTGTTTAAAAGTCAACGGCGACTTGTTTTTATAACCGGAAGGAGTATTTAGTTTCACAAGAAAATCATTCAGTTTAAACAAGAATCGAAGACGGAAGTTCAGTTGGTTTTTGCTGGGAAATCGTTGAAGTTTTTTCATATTGTTTTCCAAAAGTTCAAATTTGGCATCAAATTTTTCAGACTTGAATTTTGACCCCGATTTGCCTCGGGGTTTGGAACTGTGGCACCGTGAAACAGCCACGTTTACTGTCGGGAAAAAAAAACATTTCTGTTACTTTGGGGACTCAGATCCCATGGCAAACGGTAGACACGTTCCTAGTCATGAAGCACATACAAATGTACTTAAAAGTTAAAACATTGTCGATACATGTCCAGTGCTTCACATTGACATGGAGATCCGTCCACCTGACGTTGCAGAATTTCCAGTTTTTTTAGGCTTTAAGCAACGCCATAGTTAAGACTCTTCTGAACGAAATAACCATATCTGAGATTCGGTAATCCAAAGAGGCTTCAACAAAGATATCCTTAAGAAAAAGGAACTAGAACCTGTAATGGCTTTAATCAGCAAAGGCATAACATAATTAATGAATGATCCACGTACAATGTACACACTTCTGACAGAAGTACAGAGACAATAGTCATATCAAGGACAACTCAAACTTGTTTACAAGAGCACATGAATGGCACAGGACTTGCAAGTTGTAACTACTGCTGAAGGATGAATGATCTCCACCATTTCGTCAGCCACCCTAATAAGGTCTCCAGCAAACACACCTTCTCTCTTGCCACATATTTTCTTTTCATTCCTTAAGGAAAAGGAAGATCGAAGAAAATGAAGAAAAAATCAAAGAAATAAGTTAACAAGTTGCATAACTAAAATAAGCTCAGACCCTGAAAGAGGATGGATATCATCTGCAGAGGACGATGATTCGATCTCTGAATCCCTTCTCTCTTTCTACAAACACTGAACTTATAAAACAGAAGAGCCCCATCCAAATAAATACGAAATGTAAACACAGGTGAAGAAGAGACGCTCATCAGCACGATCAGGAGGGGTCCGCACGAGTCTTTGAGGACCCAAGCGTGAGCTCCAGCTCATCCGAGCCAGATTCCTCGTGTATGCGCTCCCCCTCCCATGCCTTCACCAATCCAGGTGGTTCATTGTTGCCATTGCTGCTGCTTCCAAAGGCAAAATCATCTGGGGCACCTTCAACCATCTGAACATCAAGATGAGCTGGCACGCCACCCATCACTGGGGAACATGTTCCACTCTGTCCAGGGGTACACACTCTTGAAGAACTGGCAATGGCCTCTTTGAAAATCCCGAAAGGATTATGCGAAACAAGGTTGTATGTCGGAGACGATGGTCCAGCCGAAGATATTTGAAACCCTGCTAGCCATGCTGGGTCAGGGGCAATCTGGTGACCAGGGCTTGGCGGTGTAGAGTTGGGAAGAGATGTATAATTCGCCCCAGCCCATGGTGGCTGAACACTTGAGTTCTCCCAGTCAGTCTTGATGCGAGGCGTATGAGTTGGGGAGCTAGATGGGGGTGTCACTGGTGCACTAATGGAACCTCCATTGAAATATAGGTGGTGAAGCTGCGGGAACTTAGAGGTGGACGCAAACGAGGAACTTGATGAAAGATTTTTCAGCCATGGGATAAGGGAGCTTCCCTCAACACCGCCAATGAAGTTGTTTCCACCGAGAGTGATATGAGAGGAGGATCCAGAGCTTGGAAAGGATGATGATGCAGGGCTTGGGTTGTATGAAGCTCGTGGACTAGGTTGGTATGAAGAGCAAGGACTTGGTGAAGCAGACCTTCCGATTGGATCACAACGCTCCTGAAGAGGAGGTTTACATCCCTGAAATATGGACAAATAGAGCACTTAGCAATTTACTCTGTAACATCTTCCATCGAAAGAAAATTTAAGTGCACAGTCTACAACTGTACAGCAGTTTTTTTAAAAAAAATCAGAAAGGAAATATTTTCAGGTACTAAGGTTGTATCCACAAATAAATGAGAGTGCAAACTGAACAGAAACATGCCAGCTTGTAAACAATATGGTAATTGTGAAGTGTCTATGCAATCAATTTGTAAACACATGCCATAAAAGAAGAAAGATCAAGGAAATCATGTATTAGCATCAGATGGAATAGTTGCAAGTTGCAACCCTTCTCAAATTTATAGTACCAGTGGATTACACTATTTGCAAATCAAAAGGAATCCTCAAGCTGCTCTAGGTAAATCTATTATGTTTAGTCAATCTACTTGTGTGAAAAGTACAGGCAGCAGTTAATGAATTAGCATTCCAATGAAAAGAGGAACAACAGAATCACTTGAATTGTGTAATGCTAACAATCAAGTGAAGACAACCACTGAATGTCGCTCAGACCAAAGACAATCAATCCACAGTACTGCAATTGCAAGACTGGGTTGTTGAGTGCGTACCTTTATAAACTTGCCTACGCCAATACCCTTGTCCTAGAGTACTAACCTATTCCGCACCGGCCTCAAAAGCACAGTAAAAAAAATAAATTGCTTTTGGTTGCCGAAAGCTATGGTACCATGTGCTGGAGGAAAGATCATAGCAAGAAGCCATTTTGTACTGTGCTTTGTGGTAACTCTATCATGCTCATATCTGTGTATGACTTCACGACAAAAATTTACCTCAGCAAATTAACCATCGCAGCTTTGAACTCTACCAACTTCCCATGGACCATCTGAAAATGCGGCAATTTCTAAATGGAAAGTGTAGCTTGAGCTTCCTCATTGTGGCAAGACAGAGTGCCTACACATTCTTGTGGAAAAAAGATTCTATGGGAAGCGAAAATGACCAACCCCAAAATTTCCCCGAGTTCCTCAATGGAATGTGTTAGAGAAAACACCAACATTTACAGTCTCCTGATTCTAGGGCTTTCTTTTTTTTAATAAACCCAATTTCCTGAGCATGCTAAACTGAGGAAGCCACATTGCGTTCACCATTACCAAATCTAGCCCAGGTTTCCCTGACCCTGACATCAGAAGAGCCAACCCGAAGAAACCAAGCAATCTTCCATGAAACAAACAGCTCAAAGCAAAGAAACTTTTGCTCGAACGCAAAACAAATTTAAACCATATGCGCATCGAATGTAGAGCTTCCAAGATCACTCCTCTGTCTCTCTCTCTAGAAAAAGGTCAATCACAAACAACAAAATCATGCATTGCATTCCTCCATGAAAACAGAGCCGCGTGCCACCTTCCGAACTACCCCATGGAAACAGCCCGAATCCGAACAAAACCGAGTGAGCAAAGAAACGAACACGCTCCAGGGATACGAAGATCACAGCACATCCAAGACTGCTCGCCGCCGCCGCCGTCGCCACCGTCGACGGGGAGCTACAGGAGCACGCGAAGATCGGGCGGCGGAGCGAATCGGAAGCATTGGGGAGATGGGAGGGGCAGCAGGACGGCGGATTACCTTGCGGTAGGTGGTGCCATCAGGCTCGACGGTCCAGCCGGCCTCGTTGCAGAGCGCCTTGAGCACCTCGTTGTTGTCGCAGTGCTTGGGAAGGTTGTAGCTGCCGTAGGCCCTGAGCCCGGAGTAGATCTTGGCAGCGATCGCGCGCCGCCGCCGCTCCCTCCGCCGGTTGTTCTCCCGCTCTCTCCACGTCGGCACCCTCGTGCCCCCCAGCCCGCCGCCGGCGGCGGCGCCGTTCGTCATCCGCCCCCGGATCTACGCGCACCCAGGATTCGCTCCTGGCTGGCCTGCCTCAGTGCCTCCTCGCTGTCCTCGCGGCCGCCGCTGGCTCGCCGGATTGTTTAATATTTCTTGGGAGGAAGGAGGAGGAAGAGGAAGTAGCGAGCAGTCTGAACGCAGCTGTTGCTGGCTGCTGCCACTGCCGCTCAGGCTCAGCTCAGCTTGGGGGAGGGCGAAATGCCACGGCTACCGCCCAGCGCACGCCCCCTCGCTCTGCCCGTTCTGCCCTCGCCGTCGGGGCGCCGCGCGCGTGCGGGGGCAGGGGTTGGAGGGGTATTTCGCGGGGCGTCGTGGAGTGCTACATCGCTGACGCGCGGGGCCATGGTGTCACCGCTGTTCCGTGGTCAAACGGGGAGTGGTGGGGGGTAGGGCGCGTCAGAGCGCAATCATGAGCCGCGGCCGGACCGGTGCGAGGCGGGTCTACCTGGACCAACCGGACCGAAACAGACACAGACCGAATGGCGGTCCGCTTAAACCGCTCGCTTCGCACGCTTACCGATGCGGTGGTGTTCAGGTAACTGAATGTAAAATCGATCTGAATTCAAAATAAATAGATTTAAATGCAATGTAAATCGAGCAATCATTACATAAAAGTGTCGGCTTTCTAATGAAACCAACAGGCTTCTGTCTGAATCTCGATATTAAATTAACCCAATCTCGCTAATAAAAAGTCCAATTTTGCTAAGTTTCTGGGCACCATATTATTCTTGATAATCAATATTATTCTTTGCTAATTGAATTATATCCAATACAAAACATATTTCCAATGAAAAACGTTAGCTACCATTAGACATCTTCAGCAAACGGGTTAGCCAGAAGGCTCCTAGACTAAAATTTGGAAATTTCTTTCCCTATATGTCGCACCAAAAAGTCATGCTGATCCCTATTTCTTATTTCTATCCTTAAACACAATGAATCTCTCTCATCTCCTTATGTCTCATTGTGATGTTACACCCACTATCCACCCTCCATAGAAATGTCTGATTATTGTGTTTCCCTATAGCCAAGTAGCAATGGTATTTTTACGCAAACTAGGATTGGCTTTACCTCCTCTCGAGACAATAAAACTTATTGGTGCTCACGGCTAAGATATTATTTTGCCTCAACCTACGTACATGCAAACAAACAAACTTGTACAATGAAAATGTATTATATCTAAAATGTTGAAAGAGGGAGGGCATTGCCAAACCATTGGACACCTATGTTTGTTTATACACAAAGAAGAAAGAAGGCATAAAAGTCATTTTTTTTACACAAAGAAGCTTATACACATGCTTAGATGTCGCAAGAAGTGAAAGAAATAGCTGCAAACAACTGAATCTCTCTCATCCTTTTATGTCTCATTGTGATGTTACGTCCACTCTATCCGCTTTCTATGAGAGTGACCGATTATCGTGTTTTCCTATAGCCAAGCTGCAACGGTATTTTTTGCGCAAACTAGGCTTGGCTTTACCCCCTCTCCAGGCAATAAAACTCGTTGGTGCTCACGACCAAAGATTTTTTTCCGACAAAATTTCGGGAATTTCGGATTTTTCGCCAGCAACCGAAACGAAAACGAAAATTTTGAATTCAAAAGATTTGATCAGGTTTGAGACTTGCGCATAAAAAGAAGGCATAACTTATTTCTTTACAAGACCCTCTTGTAACCTAGTGGATAGTGCTTATTGAAACAAGAAAGAGGTGCATGGTTCAAATCCTAGGTTTAACACTTAAAAAAAATCAAATTCTCTATTTTTATTTCGGTCAAATTTCGCCGAAATTTCAGGAATTTCAGATATTTCGCCAGCCACCGAAATTTTTTCAATACCGAAATTCAAATCCCTGCTCACGACTATGAATGATTTTGCCTCAACCTATATGCAAGCAAATATACATGTACAATGCAAAATGTTTACATCTAAAATGCTAAAAAAAGAGAGGGCATTGCCAAACCGCTGGACATCTATATAAAAGCTATTACTTCGACACAAAGAAGCTTATATACATGCTTAGATGTCACAAGATGTGAAAGAAATAGGTGCAAACAACTGAAACATTGATGCTAACTTTATGCATCTACCTTTCATATGTGGAAGCATCTTTAAATTGTACCTGCCAAAATAAACTTTTTTATATAATTTTTTTTTGCAGCACCTTGCATCAATAATAGATACAAGCCCGAACACGCGCGTCGTTCGCTTGCCACGTGGCTGGCCTCCCGGCCCGGCGCCGCCACGGCCGTCTGATAGCGCGTAGCAGTTAGATTTGGCCGTCCATTCGTTTTTTATGTATAAAATAATTTTTCCCTCCAGAAAAAACACAGCTCGGGTAGTTTGTCGGGTTGGCTAGCGGAGGCAGATCTCACAGCGGAGACCGCGGTTCGATTCCCAGCCAGGCGCCCGATTTTTTCGTTTTTTCCACCGCGCCCACGAGCGGCGCACGACGCGCGCGCCCCGCCCTCGGCACACCACATGCGCGCCCACGCGGCTAGTTATAGTACATGCGTGATAGGCGATTTTAGGACGCGTTTGGGTGCCGGCATGCAGGCTGGGCAGCTAGTTATAGTACATGCGTGATAGGCGATTTTAGGACGCGTTTGGGTGCCGGCATGCGGGCTGGGCAGGCTCACCACATGCAGGCAGCTGTTGTTTAGTTGGCTGGATGTTCCTCAGAGCCGGGCTGAACTGGTGAAAAAACCCTGTGCTAGCTAGGCTGAGCACTAACGAGAGAATCGGTCGTTTCTGGCTGTGCAGGCTGGAACATGCAGGCTACGTGGCAGATCGTGGACAATGCATGTACATGGCAAGGCAAGACATGTACTATATCTTTTGATTGGTATCTCTGATTACCGAATCGATTTTAAAAATGGGTTCCTGACATTTTTTCGAACAAAACTAGATCACACTTGCCATATAAATTTTTTAAAAATAATTTTAAAATTTTTTATTATCTATTGTTAGTTTAAAATTTTTTATTTTCATTTTAAATTTCAAGATT
This sequence comes from Raddia guianensis, assembly GCA_036346415.1. Taxonomy (NCBI): domain Eukaryota; kingdom Viridiplantae; phylum Streptophyta; class Magnoliopsida; order Poales; family Poaceae; genus Raddia; species Raddia guianensis. Next base: position 12,341,739 of record CM070539.1, read on the forward strand.
TTCTAGAATTTATTTTTTAGGATTTGTTTGCCCTTCTCTTCAATTTGTGTATCCCACCCTAACATGTATGGTCAACCAAACAAAATCTCTGCGCAGTCTGGCTCAACAGATGCAGGGTAATTAAACAACATCACTCGCATATCTTCAGCCAGGCTCATCTCGGTCTAACTAACTCATACGAGCCAGGCTGAGATTGTTCGTGCAACCAAACAGCCCCTTAGAGAACATCGTCGCAGACGGTGCGTGTGGTTCCAAACCGGTACTGTATGATCTCTTCTAAGCCTTTGAACCATGTGATAAAACACCCCAGCATAGCGGACTTGGCTCGGTGAATTACTTAAACCGAACTAGATCAAGAGCGCTCGACGGAAAAAACCGCTAGTCCGCTACTTCTGTAGGACGACGGGCACCGCGCGTGGTTCAACCGTTCAAACCGTTGGATCTTGCTCCCCTTCGCGGGTGCGTGCGTGGCGTGGGGACCGCGCCGCGGGCAGCGGGGCGCAGCTGGGGTGGCTCGGGATTCGCGCGGCGGTAGGGCTGCACCTACACGGGCTACGGCTCGTGGCTCCCGAGTCCCGGCCCGAACGCTGCCCGTTGTGTGAGCGAGTGAGCGTGGTGGTGCGCACTGCGGCCTGCGGGTGCGGGTGTCTTTGCCCACCTCGCTCTCCTCGCTTTTCCGGGGCGCGTTATAATTGCGGGGAGGGTACGCCCGTTTCTGGGCATTTTGTGCGTGAATTCTGGCGGACGCAGCCTCAGACCCCGGAGCTGCTCGATCGGTGCAAGTGTGCTGGACTGGATTAGCTAGCGTACGTGCCTGGGCTGGAGGTTGTATAGGTCGTAGCTACGCTATTCTTTTCTTCTTCTTTTTTTATCATGTTTTCTTGCTTCTCAGGTTCGTACGTTCGAAATTGGAACTTGCAACTTTTTTTTTTAAGAAACATGGCACTTTCATTTGTGCCTACAATAAAATTCCACGCAATCACCAAACACTTTCTACCGAGAAATGGTGACAAGATCGATTTGCATCATTTTCCAATATGGCTAGGAGATTATTACATGTGTGGTATAATGCTTGCTCTAGTGAACATAAACTAGATATTTTATGTATTTTTTGACAGTGATGCCTCTTTCTAGTAAAAGATGAAGTTCGAACACCCAATCTAATTTCTCCATCATTTTTCGATGGCAAAAAAACTTATGGGTATCCGACCCGATGGATATGGGTATGGGTCGCAAACTATACCCACATGTTTTTTAGGTTCGGGTACCCAAATAACTCAGATTTAGGTACGGGTTCAATTTTGTACCCATGGATTACCCAAACTCATCCACTGACAAGTGGGTCCATCTTTATGCATATATATAAAAGGTGAAATGGAAAACCCTAATCCTCAGTTCCCCACCCCTATAGCCCCCTGCCCCTCCACCCCGATGTTGCTGCCCAGCACCTCGCCGCCGACCCTCCACCTAGACGCCACCGCCCCTTCGCCCCGACACCGCCGACCCTCGGTCCAGACGCCACCGCCCCTTTGTCGACGGTTGAGATATCGATCTCAAGTCGCTAAGGTTCTTTAAGATTGAGATAGGAGACACGCCAACAACCACGAACAACAATGAGCAGGAGACAGTAGTTTTATCTGGTTCAGGGCCTCTCGGGAGAGATAATAGCCCTCGTCCAAATTTTCTTATATATCGAGATGAATACAAGAGATGGCTCGTGAGATGAACAAGTCTCGGCGAGATTATGGTGTACAAGAAAACAATATGTGATGATGCGCTAAGTCTAGATCTTGACCCCTCTACACGTCGTAGGGCTTGGTTTATATAATCTGAGCAAACCGACCTCCGAGGGAATATCGGGCCGGGCTAACTACGAGATCGTAACGAACTCATACATGCCAAATATATCGCGAGGCAGATAAGGCAAGCTCCAATTCTTGGGGATCACGACTTCTATTCCAATCCGGGAAACCAACGTCCGGGTCTTCACGTAGCCGTGCAGAACTCTTGTTCGAGTAGGACTCGAACACGAATCCTAGGCCATTACGCACCGTGCCGATCAAGAAGCTGTTCGGCAGGATGCATATGGGCCTGATAGAACCTTCCAGGGAGCTAGGCCCTGCTAGGCTGTTCGAATGGGCCGTCAGGGAGTGGGCCATGGCAATGGGCCGTAATTTAATCCCCGACAGCTAGCCCCCGAGACTCACGTGGAAGGACTCACTAGAGTGGGGTCTTCCTTTTGAGACTCCAAGTCACGAAGAGGGTATTTTTCCTGCTACAAAGACATGCAACAAGCGACCGAACAGGTTATGATTCAACCGAACAAGACTTGTTCGGGACCGAACAAACCCGCCGGCGCCGAGCAACTCTGTTGCATCGAACAGGGAACGACATCTGTCCGAGCAGAGTACCCAGCCCTCGATACAGAAATTGGAAGAAGTGAGGTGAATCATCTCCTTGAGGCTGAACGTCATCAAGGAGGGATTGGATTCACGGTAGTGAAGAGCGTACCACCGCATCCGGTAAGATCAGATCTTCCGGGAGAATGAACATAGCAAGTCGCGAGACAGACTCGTGCTACTGCATCCAGGCATTCAGATGCCTAGGGAAAGATAGGGGAACCACCTCTCGGGCTAGAGCTTGCCCGAGAAAATAGAGATTGCGCTCTCGAGCGAATGTTATGCTCAGGAGCGAAAGTGATGTACCCCCAAACGTAGATCGTATGCTAAGAGCAGACAATGCATACGAGGGGGAAGGTGACCCAGTCCTCGAGCGTAGAGCTCGTCAAAGGAACCAAGTAAGGATATCTAGTCCCCGAGCACGGAGCTCGTTAAAGGAACCAGAAAGTGTGACCAGGCGAAGACGTGCGGTAGAACTGCGCTCTGGCGAAGAGCCGCCGCGCGAGGTGATCCACCCCGAGCACGGAGCTCGTCGCGAGGACGGATCTGCGCTCGGGCGAAGAACCGCCGGTCGAGGTGAATCACAACCCGATGCGATCGAGCCGCAAGAGAACGTGTGAAATCAACGCTTTACCCATGACGTATTCCTTGCGACAGTGTTAGCGTTGTCATGGCAAGTGCAGAACCGACGCTTGGAGTGCCCGCTGCGATGAGAATCGGCTTACGATGGGCTTGCCCGTTGCGATGAGAATCGGCTTACGGTGGGCAGGACTCCGTTGGTGGCGCACTATCTTGACTTAGCCGAACTGTGAATGTCGATGCGGGCAAAGGCGAAATCATCTGTGGTGAAGTGAATCGGTCCACAGGCATGCGCGAGCAAACCCGGAAGAGAGGATCTGCGAACATCGGTTTTGATGGGGAAGCACGGAACCTCGCCGTGACCATCACGGTCGGACGTTCCTCGTTCTGTATTTCTGCAAAAGACAAACAAGAAACAAGCGACAAGGGAAAAAGCGAGCAAGAAAAGGCTCTAAGAAGAGCAAAGCGAGTTTTGAAAAACACGCAAAAGACGACCTACCCGCACAAGACATAATTTTTTCCGCACGTCCCGATAGCGTTAGTGTCACCTCGTGACGCGAACCGACGCTAGGAGTGCCCGTTGCGATGAGAATCGGCTTACGGTGGGCAGGACTCCGTAGGTGGTGCATTGCTCTGGATTACCGTGCAAGGAAGGACGTAGCATGGATAAGAAAGACGTGTGCGGGCAAGTGCAGCCCCGCTGTGGCTAAGACCGCTAACCAGGGAAGGCGATCGGGACCTTAGCCGCAGGCAAAACGTGCGAGACGAAATGTTATCCGGGCATGGACCCGTGCAGCGCTAGTGTCGCCTTGGCGGGTGCGGAACCAGCGCCAGGAGTGCCCGTTGCGATGAGAATCGGCTTACGGTGGGCAGAAACTCCCTCGGTGGTGCACCGCTTGTTAACCGAGCCGTCTGAATCGTTGCCAAAATAAAAGACATGATCGTGCGCGGGAGCGCTCGGAGCGAAAGACCAACGAGGTTTTGGAAAACCAACGCTAAGGAAAAAACTGAAAACGAGAACGTCATGGGGTTGCCAAAATTCAGCTCAAGTCCCAATCGACCGAGGAGAGGCGATCCTCAGAGGAGCTGGCCGAGCGACTCAAGACCGCCGATCGGCGCTTGAATCGAGCGAGAGTCGACCGAGCGGCTTATCTGGAAAAAGAGCAAAAAAAACAAGGACGAACAGAAACCAAGAGCAAAGGCGAACAACGCTAGAAAGTTTTAAGAAAAACGGTAGAACGCTTAGCCTAACTCCGGCCCGTTGTGCGGTTGCTCGAGGACTGAGTTTGCGAACTCGAGCAGTGCACAAGAGAAAGAGCGACGCCTAGCCCCGTGCAGACGATGCATGAAGACCTGAACTTGCGACTTCAAGCACGTGCGTAGAGAGTTAGTCGACACCCGTATCTGATCGACTCGTTCGAGGCGCTCGTTAACGTAAGTTAAGCGATTCGAAGGTAACCGAACAAGGAAAGTGCCTCTGCCGCGGAGGGCTTACGAGAGCAGGCTTTGCCAAGTGGTTGTGCCGTGAGCGGTAAGTGCCTCTGCCGCGGAAGGCTTACGAGAGCAGGCTTAGCCGCAAGGCTGGATGCCGTGTTACGCAACTCTGAGTTTATGAACTTGTTGAAGCTAGATACGGGCAGGGAAAACCTTAAGATTGCGGAGCCAAGAGTTCGTAAGACCGGACAGCCATCAAGTGTTACCAGAGAGAAAGAGTAGTCTGAGAAGACAAGTGGTGAGGAGGACCGCAGGGGGCCGCGAGCATTCACCGCTCAATGGGTTGAACTTTATATGGCAGCCCGAGAGACTTGGACGAACTAAGGCGCGAAGTTTGAGAAAAAGCCCGAAGCTAGAAAACGAAAGAGCTACACGAGGAACTTACGAAGCTGGTCGATGTTCCAAGTGCTGGTCAGCTCTCTCCCGACATCCACTGCCAGACGAACAGCCCCGGGACTCGGAAGGAGTTTTGATCCAGTCCCCGAGCACGGAGCTCGTCGCGGGGACCAGACGCGGTGCCCCGGGCGAAGAGCTGCCCGGCGCGAAGTTGATCCAGCCCCCGAGCACGGAGCTCGTCGCGGGGACCAGACGTGCGCCTCGGGCGAAGAGCTGCCCGGCGCGAAGTTGATACAGTCCCCGAGCACGGAGTGGGGACTAGACGCGCGCCCCGGGCGAAGAGCTGCCCGGCGCGAAGAGATCCACCCGAGCCCGCGAAGAGATCTAGCCCACGAGCCTGAGCTCGTTGTAGGGGACGACGCTGCGTCGGGCGAAGAGCTGCCCGGCGAAGAGATCCGGCCCGAGCACGGAGCTCGTCGTGGGGACGACGCCGCTCCGGCGAAGAAGCTGCCCGGCCAAGAGATCTAGCCCACGAGCACTGAGCTCGTTGTGGGGACGACGCGCCGGACGAAGAGCTGCCCGGCGAAGATCCGGCCCGAACACGGAGTGGGAACCAGATCTGGAAGGCGATCAAGATCGAAGGGATCGATCCAATCTGGCAGGGGAAGAGACATCCTGCCCTTCTGAGTCGTAGTCCTCAGGGAGAATCTCCTGGTCGCTGATAGAGTTCGACATGCTCGATCTGCGAGTCCCCACGGTCGGCGCCAGCTGTCGACGGTTGAGATATCGATCTCAAGTCGCTAAGGTTCTTTAAGATTGAGATAGGAGACACGCCGAACAACCACGAACAACAGCGAACAGGGAGACAGAGTTTTTATCCTGGTTCAGGCCTCTCGGGAGAGATAATAGCCCTACGTCCAGCCTTTCTTATATATCAGAGATGAATACAAGAGATGGCTCGGCGAGATGAACAAGTCTCGGCGAGATTATGGTGTACAAGAAAGCAATATGTGATGATGCGCTAAGTCTAGATCTTCTTACCCCTCTACACGTCGTAGGGGCTTGGTTTATATAGTACAGAGAAAACCGACCTACCGAGGGAATATCGGGCCGGGCTAACTACGAGATCGTAACGAACTCATACATGCCAAATATATCGCGAGACAGATAAGGCAAGCTCCAATTCTTAGGGATCACGACTTCTATTCCAATCCGGGAAACCAACGTCCGGGTCTTCACGTAGCCGTGCAGAACTCTTGTTCGAGTAGGACTCGAACACGAATCCTAGGCCATTACGCACCGTGCCGACCAAGAAGCTGTTCGACAGGATGCCTATGGGCCTGATAGAACCTTCCAGGGAGCTGGGCCCTGGTAGGCTGTTCGAATGGGCCGTCAGGGAGTGGGCCATGGCAATGGGCCGTAATTTAATCCCCGACACCCTTCGCCCTCTACGCCGCCGCCCCTCCGCCCCATTGCCGCCCTGCTGCCCCTCCACCTCGATGCCGCCGCGACGCCCCTTCCCTCCCTTCTCCAAGTCGGCGCTGCGCAGCCCCTCCTCCTCCCTACGTCGCCACCGTCGGTTGCCGCCATCTATAGGCTCTCTCTCTCTCTCTCTCTCTGTGTGTGTGTGTACCAACACCGCTGCCGCCAAGCCGCCCCTCCCCTCTCTCTCTATGTCGGCAGCCACCGAGCCGCCTTTGCGCCTCCTCCCCTCTCTCTCTCCTTCCTCTCCCCTCCTCTCTCTTCGGGTTTGGGTATCCATCGGGTATCCGGTACCCATCGGGTTTGGGTATGGGCGCGGTTTTGTGCCCGTAGGGCTTTCGGGTTTGATTATGGGTGGTATCTTTGGGTTTCAGGTTCAGGTTCGGTTGAGGTGTACCCAAAGATACCCATCCGATTGACATCCCTAATCTGCTCTCATTGTTTTATTCAATTCTTGTCGCGCCTTGACAATGCTTCAAGAGCCATGATCTTCATTCTTCGAAAACATTGATCTCCACCATCGGGACAACAATCTATTGTATAACTTAAACAAAAACCAACGAAGGCACCATATTTATTAGAAATTCTTACATAAATCAAGGAAAAGAAATATATCTACACCGTTTATTGTCGTGGGGCCAAATTATAATGGTTCAGACTAACATTAATAATTCATAAAGATAAATGGAAAATAGAAATTTGTATAAAAATAATAGAAATAAGAATCCATATCACGTTAAAAGAAAAAGAAAAGGTTCATGTCATCTACATTGGAAAAAAATTCGGAATAAGGAAAAATAGAATAGACATATATTTGTTGCCATGCTGGGACCGGTACTACATAATTATACAGAGATGCTTCTAATCAAATTGAGATCCTACGTCACATTAGCTTTATTTAAACAAATATAGATTCTCATAACGAACACATGTACTGCCCATCCTGCCAACTTCTTTGATCCATCGCATCGCAAGTCTTCGTCATTGGGAACTACCTATTCCAATGCAGCGCAAATTCGAAAGATCTAGGTACGAGTCCGAAGCTTTCCGCTAGGTGCTAGCCGCTGCCCAGTGGACCCATGGGAAGGAGCAGGCGGCGAGACATACTTTGAACTACGCAAAATTGAAGACCGTGAGGCAGCAGATTCTTGTGTGTTCTCTCGGTTGGTGCAATTAATTTAGAGTCTGATGAGGTAACAGATTACGATCGAGTATCGAACAACAAGGCGACAGTGGGACGACAACAGGCTCTTGCACAAATCTACTAGCTATCTGCTCGATTAGGCTCTCCCACGTGATGCTCATTAGGCTACATGAGTTGATGAACAACAGCATTGTGCGTGGGGTTGCGGTTGATGATGGCTGACCAATCACAGCCACAAGTCTCCAATTCCAGCCTTCCGCATGGCATGCCACACCCATCGTGAATTGGCTAGGGAAAAGTTCTAGAAAGTTAAGGTAGAGTTGTCCGTGAATGCAAAGGTTTGCATCTAATATGCTCCAATCACGAGTTCAAAACAAAACTAAGAATGGGAAAAGGATAATTAAATTTAGTAGTTGGATTTGTACGACTAAAAATAAAATTTGTCATTTTTTTCACATGAACTTAGAAAAAGTAAAATTCATACTAAAAAGTAAACACATTAGTAGTTCAATCCGTCCCCAAATCTGAACCTACAACAATTACTTTATTGATTAAACGATAATGCTTCTCATCGTGCGTCCGCACGATCGGACGCTCCGTCCAGCCCGCTCAACCGGCCCAAGAGAGCCTCGCACGCGGAGACGTGGCCTGCACGGGCTGCTGCTGCAGCGGTTTTTCCTAAGCCAACGACTAGTTGTTGGACTTCGTCCCACCAATAGCGACATGCAAAAGAGGAAGTAGCAACAACGACTAGTTGTTGGCTGATTCATTTTTCAGTTGATTTTAAACTTGTCTTTTTATATAAAATTAATATAGTACTCAAAATTTGCAAAATAAATTTTGAATTTCATCAAAAATTCTAAACAAACCATTTTAAATACTTTAATTTTTTATTTTAATTGTTCCACGAGGCATAATTGTTCCAAAGGCAAATACAATTGTTCCACGAGGCAAATATAGTTGTTCAAAAGGCAAATATAATTGTTCCCACAAAAAAATATAATTGTTCCACGAGACAAATATAATTGTTCCCAAGAGCAAATATAATTGTTCCAAAGGCAAATACAATTGTTTTACTAGGCAAATATAATTGTTCCCAAAGACAAATATAGCAAATATAATTGTTCCACGAGGCAAATATAATTGTTCCCAAAGGTAAATACAATTGTTTCCGTAGGCAAATATAATTGTTCCCACATGCAAATAAAATTATTCCACGAGATAAATATAAGCATTCAAAGGCAAATACAATTGTCCCAAAGGCAAATATAATTGTTCCTTGCGGATTAATTCCAAAAGGCATAAGAATCGCCAACGTTAAATGCGGCCACAAACACCCCGACGTCACAGCTAGCTTGACTCTTCCTCGATCACAGCTAGCCTCACCTACAGATGAAGCTCTCCCCACACTAGTTTGACGTCGGCCGAAGCTAGCCCGACGTCATAGCTGCAATATTTGTCGTCGGCCGCATGAACCCCGACGTCCCAGCTAGCCTGACCGATCGATCAAGCCCTAGCTACTAATCGATCAAACTCTCCCCGTGACATCGGCCTCAATGCGGCCGCCGACACAGGTCCTTCCCCCCAATGCCGGTTCTCTCTCGCCGGATAATTACCCCTCCGTACAAGTTTTCAAATAAGAAGTTTGGTCGTATTTCAAATTATTAAAAGCTATCATCGCTTTCTACACTCCTCCCGCCCGTCATTCGATGATCTGCGTGGGTTCCTTTGAAATGTGCACGTCGTATCGTTCGATCGGCTTGCAATTCACACACTTCTACCAAACACGTCAAATCGTTAGCTTATTGTTCCAACAAATCAAATACATTGTTTCAACAAGTATAAAAGTTATTCCAGCAGGTAAGATTGATTGTTCTAAGATGTTAGACTCATTGTTCCAGCAGGCAAGATAGATTGTTCCGAGAGGTTAGACTCATTGTTTCAACAGACAAACTTTATTGTTCTAGTAGGCAAACTTTATTGTTTCAGTAGGTAAACTTTATTGTTCCAGTAGACAAAACCCTATTTGTTACAGAAGGCAAAAGTTATTGTTCCAGAAGACAAAAGTTATTGTTTTAGTAGGCAAAGCTCAACTATTCCAGTAGGACAAATTTTATTGTTCCAGTAGGCAAACTTTATTGTTTCAGTAGGCAAACTTTATTGTTCCGGTAGTCAAACTTTAATTTGTTCCAAAAGGCAAACGTTATTGTTTCAGAAGACAAATTTATTGTTCCATACGGCAAAAGTTATTGTTCTAGTAGGCAAAGTTAAACTGTTCTTGTAACACAAACCTTATTATTCCAGTAGTCAACTTTTATTTGTTCCAGTAGGCAAACCTTGTTGTTCCAGCAGGTAAACCTTGTTGTTCCAGCAGGGAAAAATTATTGTTCCAGTAGGCAAAATTTATTGTTTCAATAGGCAAACTTTATTGTTCCGGTAATCAAAATCTTTATTTGTTCCAGAAGGCAAACGTTATTGTTTCAGAAGACAATTTTATTGTTCCATAAGGCAAAAGTTATTGTTCCAGTAGACAAAGTTAAACTGTTCTTGTAGCACAAACCTTATTGTTCTAATAGTCAACTTTTATTTGTTTCAGTAGGCAAACTTTGTTGTTACAGCAGGCAAAAATTACTGTTTCAGTAGGCAAACTTTATTGTTTCAGTAGATAAACTTTATTGTTCCAGTAGATAAAACCTTATTTGTTTCAGAAGGCAAAAGTTATTGTTTCAGTAGGCAAAGCTCAACTATTCCTATAGGGCAAACTTTATTGTTCCAAAGGGCAAACTATTACATTTTTTATTCCACTAGTATTTTTTCATTCCAAAGAAGGTGTGTTTTTGTTCCACATGTATAACATGTTGTTCCATCATTTATTTTTTGTTCCAAATAGGTGTGTTTTTGTCCCACATGTATAACCAGTTGTTCCATCATTTTTGTTCCAAAGAATGTGTGTTTTTGTTCCACCCATGTAACAAGGTGTTCCATCATTTATTTTTTTGTTTCATTAGTGTGTATTTTTTGTCCCATATGTATAACCTGTTGTTCCATCATTATTTTTTCAGTAGGCAAACTTTATTGTTCCAGTAAGCAAACTTTATTGTTCCGGTAGTTAAAACTTTTATTTGTTCCAGAAGATAAACATTATTGTTTCAGAAGGCAAATTTATTATTCCGTAAGGCAAAAGTTATTATTTCAGTAGGCAAAGTTCAACTGTTCTTTTAGCACAAACCTTATTGTTCCAGTAGTCAACTTTTATTTGTTCCAGTAGGCAAATCTTGTTGTTCCAGCAGGCAAAATTTATTGTTCAGTAGGCAAACCTTATTGTTCTAGTAGGCATTTTTTTTACTATTCCAGCAGACCAAATAAATTGTTTCAATAGGTATGCAAGTTGTTCCATCAGACCAAATGTATTGTTTCAATTGGGCTTAGCCTATTGTTCCAGCAGGCTAAATACCAAGTTGTTCCATCAGATTAGGCGTCTTTGTTCCAATAGTCAAAATTAATTGTTCCATTAGTATAGACAAATTGTTCCAGTAAAAATTTATATAGCAACATAGGTCTTGTTTTGTTCGAAAAAATGCGAGGAACACGTTGGTGAAAACGGTTTGTTGATTGAAGCTCCCAGTCAAATGTTATAATCGTTTAAAGAAAAACGAAAAAAGGAATCTTTGCTGACGTCAGCGATTGCATCATCATGCATGCAACTAGGCGCAGCTGCGTGCTTGCTTTATAATTTTTTTGGCGGGACAGACGCGTGTGCTTGCTAGCTCGTGGAACTCCTGCGCGTGCTTGCTAGCTCGTGGGTTTGAAGTCCGTTTCGACGGGCGGCGAGCAGACGTCCGATCCGTAGTCGCCCCCTTGATTAAATTGAATTGAATTACTTTGATGTTTCAAAAAGTTAGATCCAGTACGTAAAATTAACCAAATTAGAAGTACTATATATAATTTCCATGTTAGTGAAACAAAAATAAATCTAACTGGATAGTTCTATTATGTCTAGATTGATGTGATGTTCAATATATTTTTAACTACAAACCGACAAATTTAGCCATATAATCGTGTGAGGCTATGGGTGTGTTTGGTTTGTTGCCCTGGGTGACCATGCCAATATATTGGTCATGGCCATTTCAGAGCAAGACCTTTCATAACTACATGTGTTCAGATCTGTCGGTGTCTGGGAAACACGCCCCTGAAGGGCAGTGGGTCCGCGGACCGGCAGACGAATTTGTAGTTGGTGTGAGGCCCAACGACCACCCTTCTCAACAGCCCGGGGCGGCGGCCAAGCTCACGGGGGCTCAGGCCGCGCGGTCTTCCCGAACAGCGCCTGGTGCGACTTGGCAATCCAGGTACAAGTACTTCGTACGGTGAGAAAGAGAACAGGGGGGAAAAGAAGGGAGAAAGGAACACAAACCGTGAAGACACAAGTGATTTACCCTGGTTCGAGCCCCTACTGCCAGGTAACAGTTCTACTCCAGCCTTGTTGATTATAGGGTGGAAAACAGTACAAGGGAGCCGAGACCGGGCTTGAAGGCATCGATCCCAAGCTTATAAGGGGGTTTCGACTAAGGACTACGGCTACTCCTAAGGAAGCTTCGGATGCGTGTGTTGCTGGTGTTGCACTTGCCGGTGAGCCTGATGTGTGTGTGTGATTGCTTTCCGTGCCCCGAACGGATCCGGGGCCTTCTCTTTTATAGGCGCGGCGGGTCGCCCGGAGTCGATACGACAGGCCCCGCGCTGGTCTTTACTTTAGTGGCGGTACTCTTGCCTCGTTCCGGGGCTTTGTCTGGTCCGAAACCTGCAGGGAGAAGCTGTTCAGGTTAGTACAGGACACGTGTTTGTCTTGTAATGCCGATACGGGGAAGAATCGTGCTTTAGGGAGAAAGCACTTTCCTTTTATCCTCAATATAGCATTGACTGGACCGAGCCAGCCTCGCGCCATCAGTTAGGGGCGTCGCGTAGCGTAACAACCGTCGCCGCCAGCCAAAGGAGGCAAACGACAAACCGGACTGCCCGCGTGCCATCTCCTCGGGCTGCGGGTTCCCGGGGAGACACAGTTCTTCCCGGTCAAGACCGGGGAAAGGGTGGTAGGACACGACAGTTGTCGCCACTTGCCCACGGATAGACGGACTATCCGCGGGACCTTCTCCCGGGCTAAGGGTAGCCCGGGAGGTGCGCGACGCCAGCTGGGGCGCGGCTTTTAACCTGGTCAAGCCCGGGGAAGACCCTGGCGGGCTAGACGTTTTCTTCGGTACGGCCAAAGGTGGCCTTCTGGACCTTTTGTATGCGTAGTGGGCCGGTGCGGATTCGGCCCAAGGCCTATCTCAGGATGGGCCACTTATCAATCCCCAACAGCCAGCCCCCGAGCCTCGAGCGGGTCGCGTGGCGAGCCGGTCTGAGGTTTAGAGAAAATTACCTCCTCTGCTACTGCAAGGAAGATTAATTTGGGGCTTTACGGGCCAGGAGCCAAAGCCTGAGCATTGAATTCGATTTAACAGAAAGGTGGGGTAGCTACGCCCCCCATGGGCACGACTCCCACGATCTCCGCCTCAACCGTTGCCTTCCTTTATAAGGCAGTGTTTATCAGGGGGAACTCTTACTGCAGAATCATCCCCTTTGCCTTTGCTTTCGTCTCTCCATCTTGCGTCCTGCCTTCTTGCTTCCCACCGCCATCGTGTTCATCGGAGATAGCGCTCTTGCGAGGAAGAAGATGGTGGAGTTGGAGAGGGATGGCTTCGTGAGGCCGGGCTCTTGGAGGCTCCTCAGTGCGGACCAGGAGCCACAGCCCAAGCCTGACGAGCTGGTGTGCTTCGAGAGCTCTGCCATCTGCGGTTTCCGTGCGTCGGAGTAGGAGTTCATGACGGACTTCTTCGCCTTCACGGAGCTGCGGTCGGAGAATCTGTCCCCGCAGTACTACGTTCATTTGTCCATCTTCGCGCACCTGTGCGAAGCATTTTGCTGGGTGCGGCCTACGGTGAGCCTTCTACAGCACTAATTCGAGCTGAAGCCCGTCAGCCACCATGTGGGCAATGGCGGGGTTTTCTACCTGACCGCGCACCGGGCGCGGGGGAGCCAATCGTACCCGGAGTACGAGGTAAGGACGAAGGTTAACGGTTGGGCCCGACGGTGGTTCTACCTGAACCGCGGGGCCTCGAACTTGGAGTATTCTTCGGCCGCGCCGGACACTCCGATCTTTGCGCGCAGTGAGACCCTGCCGGAGGATCAAGTCACGGCGTACGAGATCGAGAAGCTCGCCAAGAAGGGCTTGACAGGCTACGATGTCGTCAACAGCTTCGTTCGGCATTGGATCAGCCCGCTGGGGCGCCGCGAGCGGTGCGTCGGCGAGATGGGCGGCTGGGAGGATTCAGACCGGGATTTCCATCGAGGTAAGCGCTTGCCGTGCTATTCTGTTTGATCCCAGGCCGGCGCGTGTCTTGATCGTTCGTGATGTCTTGCAGGACTTCCGGCCGGCGACGCCGCGAGGATCGCGAGCATGTTGTTGCCCATGGACAAGAATCCCCACTCCAAGAGGCTGGTGAGGGATAAACTATCCGCGGTATGTGCCCGTAAGGTGTTTGATTGAATTCCTGGCGGCGAGCACTCTTGAGGCCTTGACGGATTGCGTCGATTGTTTGCAGCGGACATGGAAGGTGGCCAAAAAAACCGCGCAAGCCACTGGCTCCGTAGAGGAGCCTTTGGTTGTGCAACCATTGCGGCGCGCTCGCCGCTAGGGGGATCACCGGCGGCGTCCAGCGGGGCGTCCGCCCTGTCATTGATGTCGGGTGAGGGGAGCCCGGCGCCGGCATCGACCGCTGCGGGTTCGGTGCGGACAAGTGCGGAGATGCGTATGAGAAAGCGTATGGCGCCGGCGCAGGTGAGCCCTTTCCCTTCGACGTAGGTCAAGTGTTGGACGTCCAATAGTCCTTAAGCTCTGCTTTTTGCGCGCGTCCAGGGTGCGGCGCTTATGAAGAAGAAGAGGACGTACCGGCCTGCTCCGACCAGCGACGACGAGGATGTCGCATCGGTGGCAGGTTCGTTGCCGATAGCGACGCTGCGGCGGGGGCCCACGAAGAAAGTCCCTGCGGGCCAGAAGAAGATGGCCTCGCCCACCACAAGTCGCGTCGGCGGGCTAGAGACGGAGCTTTTGCTACATCCTACACCGGGGGTGTATAAGGACGCCGAGCTTGAACCAGCGCGTAAGTTTTCCGCGCTGCTTGCCACCACTCTGCCTCCGGGTCTGATTGTTACATGTGCTCTTGACCGCAGTGCGGAGCGCTGAGGTGGCAGCTGAGATGCTGCCTCCCTCTGACAAAATCAGGGCGGCTGAGGACGAACCGGTCGAGCCTGAAGGAGGAGTGTCCCTGATGTAGTGGTTAGAGGCCGCCGGGTTGATGAGGCCGACGGACGCGCGGGGCAAGAGCCAATCGGTCCGCGGAGGGTCATCGACTTGCCTACCGATGGTCTTTGGCCGGACGTCTGATCGATCGCGGAGCGGTGAAGGTCGACGCCGCGCTGATTCCTGTGGGTCACACCTTTGCGATTGAAGGCGCCTGGTAAGACGGGTGGTGGCCGATCGATCGCCGGGGGATCGCCGACTACTTCAAGACTCCAATCGTGGAACGCTTCGGCGCTGATAGCGCATGCTTGCTAATTGGCTGGTCTGCCGGTCTGCGTGCTCGTGCCATTAAATTTGGTGAGTGTTTCGATGCCCAGAGTGGCCCCGCTGACGTCTGCGGGCTGGATCTCTGCTACCCCAGAGTGGGTGGAGCAACAGGACCGCCCATTAGGATTTACCCCATTCCTGGGTCGAAGGAGAAGACCAAACTCATGGCCGCCAAGTTGAGGGTGGACGAACTGGAAACCGCGCTGGCGAACGTTCGAGCTCGGCTTAGTGAAGCCAAACTGGCCGTGGAGCAAACGACAGCGGCGAAGGCCAAGCTTACGGCCAAGGTGGAGGAGGCCGAGAGGCGGGCGGCCGCAGCCGGGGCGACTGCCCTGCTTCCGGCGGTGGTGCGATCCGTGGCGGTGGCGTCGCGATCCGTGTCGTCGAAGGAGAGCAGCCAGGAGTCAGTAGGCTGCCGGCCCTTGCCGTTCCATGAGGCGCATGTCAGCGGGTTCGATCGGACCGTACATGGCGCCGTTGAAAAGAAGGTGAAGACCATGCTTGCTCTCAACAAAAAGGTAACATCCCTGAGTCTGCATATTATGCCTAAGCACAGACCTTTCCATGCCTTAATTTGTTTTTTCCTTGTGTTCAGTTTTATGCTCTCATCGCCGGCACATCCTCCCTGATGGAAGCAGCGAATGAGCGGTCAGATGACGACGCGGCGAAGATCGAGCGCTTTGTCCGAGCCGGGCGAAGCCCGACTCGAATAGAGCGCGAGGGCGAGCTAGCTGCTGAGAACGAAGTTCGCGGAACTGCCCGCGTCGCCGAGCTAGAGGCCATGCTCCAGTCAGCGCAGGAGAAGGAGTAGGAGGCCATGGCGAGGCTTGCCCAGGCCCAGGGGTCAGAGAAGGTTGCGGCGAGCCAAGCCCAAGCAGCCCATGAGGAGGCAGACCGGGCCCGGGCTGCTTTTGACGAAGAGCGCAGGCGCAGGGAGGCGACCTTCAAGGAGCTGGATGCCACTCTGTCCGAGCGTAACTCCACTGTCCGCGGGCTTGAGAAAGCCCGCAATAGGCTCACGGCGGAGATTGCTGTGCTTCGGGAGGCCGGGAATAAGTCCAAGGCCGAGAGGGAATCCCTGAGGAAACAGGAGCAAAAGCTCGTCGAAGCCCGGGCTAAGCTGCGCCAGGAACGAAATGACATGGACTCGCAAGCCATAGAGCTGCTCCAAGCACGAAAGCAAATCCGGGACTTACAAACCGAGCTAGAAAGGCTCAAGTTACAGCGCGGGTCGTAGCTTGTCCCGGGCCCCCTTGTCCCGAATACCATGTCACGAATATTTGTATATTTTTCTTCTTACCGCTTGCTTAATGATTACGCGCAGCACGTCGTGGCCGAAGTACTTAGCCATTTTTCCGTTCCGCGTCAAATTGCGCGCACTGTGGGCTCTACAGTGCGGCACAGTGTCCGCTGACGGTAGGGGCACGTTTGCCAGGCACAGATGCGGAGGCGAAACCATCCGCGCCGGTTCGTGTACCCGGCCTTAGCCACGAGTCAGGCCGAAGAGACGCCATCGGGCCTTGTTCGCATTGGCGGGCCAGGCCTGCACAATGGGCCTCGATTCGCAGCGATTTTTCTTCGCCATTGACAGCGGGACCAAGGCACGTGTCACACGGCGATCTGCGCGATTAGTATTCCGCGAGACGGCGCGTGTGCGCGCTTCTCCAGCTCGCGTAGTGGGTTATAATTGCTCGTCCTTTCGCGCGCAGCGACGCTTCGGGTAGCCCGTAGCGCGACGGGACGTTGCACAGCCGCCGGCCTATATAAAGTGAGGCGCAGCGCGCTATGCTGCCTCCATCTTAGTTTTCTCCAACCTTAGGCCAAAAAGCAACGCTCGCTGCCAGAAGGAGAGAAACAGAGGAAGAAACCAGCGAGAGAAAACAGAGAGGGGGAGAAAATATGTCTTCTGACGCCAACTCCGATTACCTACACGCTTGGTGGCGGAAACGGAGGATCTGCCGCCGCTGCCTCCTCTGTCACCGCTGATCCAACACGCGACGAAGGAGGTGGACGCGCCAGGCCTCGTCGTCACGGGCCCGACGGCTGAGCTGGCGGCGTACGCCTAGGTCTGCGCCGACGAGGAGGCGGCGCGGTCGCTAGCGGTTGCGCTCACGGTGGGGAGGAGGAGGAAGACGCGGTGGCGGTGCAGATCGGCGCTGACGCCGCGTATGCCGCCAAGGCCGGGCGACGGAAGAGGAAGCTCCGCCAGAGCCCATGGCGGAGGAGGCTGAGGCGGCGGCGGAGGCTCCCGTGGTGGCGCCGTGGGTGCTCATGGGTGACAGCATCCGCCACCGACGGAGGCGACAGCCGAGCGCGTCGGGACCGTCCGTGCCAGCGCGGACCAGCCGACGCCGTCGTAGTCATCGTCGTCGCCGTCGGCGGAGTCCGCAGCTCCGCCGGCTCGTCGCCAGCGCCGTTGCTAGGAGCAGCGGAGTAGCTTTTAGGATTTGGGCGTCGCCGTAGTTTTAGCAGCGCGGCGCCCTCTTTTGCGGTAGTCCAGGATGGCAGGGCCTTCTTTTACTGTTTGTAAAATCCTGGTCTTGTAAAATCTTCCTTTGTGAAATGCAGCTCCCTTAATGAATCTTGTCTTGTTGATCTTTGCTCGTCTCCCTTTCCTGCATGAATCTGTAATGTAAAAACAGGGGAACTAGATGAACAGTAACGAAGATCTGAGGAGAACTTAGGAAATTTAGGCAAATAGGTTGCTTTGAAAAGATTGTTTTTGATGCGCCTAATCATCCCGCCCCCGGGCCGTGGCCAAGTCGAAGTGCGATCTTCGAGTTGTGCGCGGTCTAATGACTAGAGTGACTTAGAAAAAATTCGCGTGAACTCCCAGCCCCCGAGCTTCGTTAGGCCGCGCAGCGGTGCGGGCTTGGCGAAGTTTAGGACTTAGAAAAAAATTTGCGAAAATCCCCAGCCCCTGAGCTTCGTTAGGCCGCGGCGATGCGGGCTTGGCGAAGTTAAGGACTTAGGCAAAATTCTAGGCGCAAAATTTTCTTAGCTCCCGAGCGCTGCGAGGCTCAAGTTAGCCATTCAAACAAACCTGACGTGGGCTTATTGTACCTTAGGCCGCGGGAATTCCACACTGCGCGGAGACCTACTAGGGTGCGAGAGGCCGGCTTATCCCATCGTAGAAGTGATCCGGAGTGCTTTATCCTTAGCCGTCGGATTTTGACCACGGGCCTGCTTGAAATGGTCGTTAACTGAACCCAGCGTGACTCGTGTTTGGGGGGAGTTTTTTTTTTGAAATTGAATTGAATTGAAAAGAAGAAAACTTACGACCTGATTAAGCGTAGAAGCGTCGTAGAAGGGAAATGTTCCATGAGCTAGGGAGCTCGTTCTCATCCTTGTCCGCAAGTCGTACCGAGCCCGTGCGTGCTGCGCTGACTACTTTGTACGGTCCCTCCCACTTGGGGCTAAGCTTGTTGGAACCCGCGAGGTTCTGAATTCGTCGTAGAACCAGGTCTGCTACTTGTAGGGTCGTTGTATGTACGTTTCGTGTTGCGTAACAGCGTAGGGTCTGCTGGTAGGCCGCAGCCCGGAGTAGGGATTGCTCGCAGCGCTCCACAAGTAGATCGAGGTCAAGCTGCAGCTCCTCGTCGTTGACCACGAAGCTGGCGAAGTCAACGCGATCGGATCCTAGTCTCATTTCTGTTGTGAGGACGGCCTCCGAGCCATAGACGAGCCGAAAAGGAGTTTCTCCTGTTGCCCGGCTGGCCGTTGTCCGGACTGCCCAGAGAACTGACAGTAGCTCGTTGACCCAACCTTATTGTTTTGCCTTGAGGGCGTCGTAGACTCGCTTTTTGACGCCTTGGACTAGCTGTCCATTAGCTCGTTCAGCTGCTCCGTTGCTCTGTGGGTGGGTCACAGAGGCCAGGGCGAGCTTCATGCCAATTTTCTCGCAGTAATCGTTGAATTTCTGGCTCGTGAATTAGGTGCCGTTATCAGCGATGATTCTGCTGGGCACTCCGAATCTTGCAACGATGCTTCGGAAGAAACGTACTGCGACGGTTGCGGTGATGTTGGAGACCGGCTCGGTCTCGATCCACTTGGTGAAGGTGTCGATGGCTACGAATAAGTACGTTCTGCCACCGAGCCCTTTGGGGAACGGTCCTAGGAGGTCCATGCCCCGAACCACGAAAGACCACGCTAGTGGAATTATGTGCAGCTTGTACGCGGGCTGGTGCGTCATCCGCGCATGATACTAGCAAGCTTCGCAGCGCTTAACCAAGGCTTCTGCGTCGCTCATCGCAGTGGGCCAGTAGTAGCCCATGCGAAATGCTTTGCCGATGAGGGTTCTGTGTGAGGCGTGTGCGCCGCAGATGCCCTCGTGGATGTCGGCCAGAAGGTACTTACCTTCTTCTTGGGTAACGCACTTACAAAGCACGTCATTAGCACCCCTTGATGCAGCAAGCCCGTGCGGGCACGGTAAACTTCGAGCTCGCATTTTTAGTTGAAGCGCTCGGCGTTCTCGGACAATGTCCCCTGCTCCAAGAACTGGATGAATGGCGTCATCTAGGTGGTGTTTTGCTCGAGGAATGAGACAGTACCGGGTGTCTCTGTGTGGGGGGTAGTAGGCGTCCCCGTGGCCTCCTCTCCGGTTGGAATGGAGGGTTTTAAAAGGTGCTGCACTAGCACCCCTCGACGGGGTCGGTTCTTGTGAGGATCCGAGCTTGGCGAGCTTATCGGCTTCACCATTCTCTTCTCTGAGAATGTAGCTAATTTCGAAACTCGTGAAACGCTCCTCCAGTTTCCTCACTTCCGCCAGGTACCGCACCATCGAGTCGTCAGTTGCCTGAAACTCCTCCCAGACCTGGCGGACGACGAGCTGCCAATCCCCTTTCGCAACAAGCCGTTTAATGTCGAACGCAGCGCATGCTCTTAGGCCCGCAATTAGGGCTTCATACTCTGCGGCGTTGTTGGTAGCCACAAAGTATATTTGTATGACGTGCTGGAGTCGCTCTCCGTTGGGGGAGATGAGAACGAGACCGCATCCTAATCGCCCCTGTAAGAGCAACCTCCCGAGGGGCTTATTTGATTTTGGTAATTGATGGCAACTAGGTTGTAGAGATGAATCACGTCAAGATTAAGGACATTTGTTTCATAGTTCTTTTGATTTCTTGCGTGTGTGTAGTTTAGGGTCATCATGCCTGCCGATCGTCGAATCTCTGGCTGCAGGGTCCCACAGAGCACATCTCCGGTCTCTTATTCTCATTCGTCTTCGAGAGAGTTGGGGATAGGTCTAGAGGATTCCAAGGGGTAGCCACGTGTCCGAGGTTTCGTAGCCACTAAGTCATCCAAAAACCGAAACCCTTTGTGGGCGCGAAACTTCCCGCCTAAGCCTACGAACCTTCCCGTCCGTTTGAGCTTAAGTTTTGACGCCAAATGTTTCTAAATCCTCAAAAATACCTTCGTTCGGGCAATGCTACAGTAACAGAGGGTTTTCTGGGCTGCTGGCCGACCTGGGGCAACTGGGCCCGGACAGTCCGGCCCATGGGCCCGGACAGTCCGGCCCAGGTGGCTGGGTTCGGCCTCCGTGGCATATCTGCGGTATTTCACATTTGTGAGAGCCTTCCCGTGCTCGGATTAAAAACATCAAAACATGAAAGTTGTAGAGAATTTCAAGGCGCATCTTTTTCGTGTTGACAACTTTTTCATTTGAGTAACAGAAAAATCATATAAATTCGGGAAGCTTTCAGCAGCCTGGGGACCTGGGGAGCTGACGAAATTGTGCCTTCGGCCGGACCGTCCGGCCCAAGTGTTATTTTCCCCAGGTTTGCAAGTTTAATTTCCAGCGAGCGCATGCCTTGGGCCGGACTGTCCGGCCTGGGAGTCCGGACTGTCCGGACCATATTGTGTCTCCTCTGTCTCGAATTGCATTTTCTACAGGAAACACTTGCCTTTGTCCCGACTGTCCGGGAGTTGTCCGGGGGTTGTCCGGCCTAGGGCTTGAGTTTAGTTCTGAGATCTATTTTTTCTCGGGTTTCGAAGTGGGGAGTATATAAGCGGATTCCTGGTCATGAGAGAGGTGTGAGAGACTCATTTGCAACCCTAGCCTCCATTCTCCAAGTGTGAGAGCTCTCCCCCATGGATCCTTGCTCTAGGGTTCCATGTGCTTGAGAGATTGAGCGAGAGAGAGTGAGGGAGAAGGAGTGAGGAAGAAGAAGAGAGCTTCCCCTAGTCTCCTCCTCGTCATCCCCAAGGTTTGTGCCCTCTCCCATGGTTGTCTTGCCATCCTCCATGGTGGGATGAGGGTTGAGTGAGTTGTGGTGTCTCCGGTTTTGTGCTCTTGGGATTCTTACTACCGGGAGACGTCGTTATCGCCAAGCTCCATCAACCGTACCACAAGCAAACCCTTCTTCGTGAGGGTCACCGTGCTTCCCACGGTGCTTCCTCTCCGTCCGTCGGGGTGTGCAAAGCCCGTCGTCGTGTCGGCGGCCACCTTGCTTCCCAAGATGCTTTTCTCCGTGCGTCGGAGATGTGCTAAATCCTCGGTGTGCTCGAGGTCGGCTTCGCTTGTGAAGTCGGTGTTTCGGGTCCTTCGCGTGTGAAGGGTGCCGATTCGTGTGAAGGTTTGGAGCTCGCCTACCATGTGTTGGTGAAGAGCTACCATCGAGTGGATTGATGGCTAGGGGCGAGAGTCCCACTTCTCTGTGAAAGTTTCCTCAGCGGAGACGTAGGTGTTCATGTGTTGAGCACCGAACTTGATAAACAACTTCGGTTTGCGCCTCTCTGTCTTATTTACTTAACGCATCTTGATATCCACTTTGCTGTGAGTGCCTTCGTGCCTCCTACACTTGTGCATCGATTGCTTCCGCCAACTAGACTTGTGTAGGAATCCACGCGCTAGCTGTGTGCCTTAACTTGCTTAAGTGACTGAGTGCAACAAAAGTAAAATTGAAATAGTCTCATTCACCCCCCTCTCGGCCTTAGGTTCCTTCAATTGGTATCAGAGCCAGGCTCTCTAGTTTTGCTTCACCGCATTATAGATGGCCGAAGGGGATAGTATAGCTGCCAATAGGATTCCAATCTTCAATGGCTTACACTTTGACTTCTGGAAGAAGCGCATGAAAATCTATCTTATTTCTATTGGCGCTGACATTTGGGATGCTGTTGAGAATGGCATCACTATTACCCGTGTTGAGAATGTACCACTCACAACAATTCAGAAAACTCTTATGGCTAATGATGCTAAGGCCACGAATGCTATACTCACGGGGTTGAGTAGGGATGTGTTCGAGAGAGTTAGCAACCTCACTTCTGCTAAGGCTATTTGGGATTCTCTTGTTGAGATCTATGAGGGCACTGCTGCTGTTAAGGAGGGTAGATTAGTGGTGGTTAAGGAGCAATTTGATAAATTTGAGATGCTTCCTAGTGAAAATGCAAATGCTATGTATACTCGCCTTAACCCTATAATCAATGAGCTCAAGGGGCTCGGACTCTCTATGCCTGATGTTGATGTGTGTAGGAAGATGATGAGGATTCTCCCAAGACAGGAGTACAGGGACATCATCACTGTTCTCTCAAACAGCAATGAACTTGAGACGATGACTTCCGGTGCTTTCTTGTGTAAGCTTCGTGCTCATGAGATGCTTATCATCGAGACCCTAGCCACCCCATCAGCTGAGAAGACCAAGACAATTGCTCTCAAGGCTACTGGACACAAACCCTGCCTCCTCCAAGGATTAAGAAGGATCAAGTTTCTTCCCACCTGAGACACTTGAGGAGATAATGGGTCTGCTCGGAAAGCGCTTCGACCTCAAGAGGCGAATCAAGAATCCACACTCTAGCTATCGATGCTATGAGTGTCATGAGAAAGGTCACATTGCCTCCATGTGCCCTCACAAGGACAAGACAAAGCACAAGGAGAAGAGCAAACAAGGTAGTGATGATGACAAGCCCAAGCACAAGGATGGGAAGTACAAGAACTGGAAGAAGACCGAGTTCAAGGCCACCTCCAAGAATGGAAAGAAGCTGGCGTTCGTTGGAACTTGGGTCTCCGATGACAGTTCCAGTGACTCAGCAGCTTCTGAGGAGGATGAGGAGTCAAGTGGTGAAGGACTTGCCACCATGGCAATTGCTGAGATGACTCCTCCGCCTCCAGCTTTCACCATAAAGTGCTTGGTGGTCGTTCCTGAACCACAAGAGCAAGTGTGGTATTCTGATGGAGAAGTGTCTACTTCCACTACTTCCTCTACACCGAGAGTTTCATCACCATCTGCTTCAACCTCCAAGTGCTTGATGGCTCGACCATCTACTGAGGTATATTCTGATTCTGACTTTGAAACTCTCTCTGAGTGGGATGAAGAGACTACTAGAGAGAATGTGGCTAAGTTGCTTAATGTTCTCCAAAAAGAGCATTTGAGTGCCACTACTCTCCAGGAGTCTCTGAATGCCCTCACTGTTAAGCATGATTCTCTTGAGACTGAATTTGATCTATTGAATGGTGAGAAACTTAGCTTAACTAGGAGGATAGAGTTGCTTGATGTGGAAAACAAAGGCATGAATGAATCTGTAGATGGCTTGCTTGCTACTATTCTTGAGCTTAGGGCTGAAAACAAATTGCTGACTGAAAAGAATGCTTCTATTGATGCTTTGCCAATTGCTCATGCCACTAATGATTTGATTGCTTCACCTGCTTTGATTGTGCCTCCTGTGATTGCACCATTTACTGCTTCTGTCACACCTGCTATCACAATGACACCTGCTAGCACAGATGTTTCTTCTGAATGTGCATTGATTGGTTCTAGTGCTAGTACTATTGTTCATTTGGTTGATTCTTACTCTAAGTGTGCCATGATTGCTTCTAGTTCCCGTGGTTCCACTAGTGTAGAGTGGACTCCTAACTCATGCAAATTTGCACTAGCTGCCAGGGAACTAGCAATTGAGCGTGATGAACTTGCGATAGAAAATGCTAGTCTCAAGGTCAAACTTGAGAAATTTGACAAGGGTCTTGGTAAGTGTTATGAGAGGAGTCGTGTCCTTAACCAGATACTTGAGGAACAAAAGAATCCGGCCCTGAAGGGCGGCTTGGGATTCACCCCTGAGAAGGGGAAGATAAAGAAAGGTCCTCAAGCGTCTAACAAAGGACAAAACTCCTTTCATAACAAGCCGAAGGGAAACACCAACAATGTTAATAACTCTGGGCTTAAAAATATGAACACTAGGAACAATCATCATAGGAAGCACAATGGGCACAACACATGGCAAGAACCTCCTAGGCACTATAATTTCACGACATGGCAACCTAGGAATCAATATGCTTGGCAATATGCTCCTAGGTACAATAATTGGAATGGTCCTCCTCTCATGTCATACAACAATTGGCAAGCTCCACCTCCACCTAGCTTCTGGAATGGTCTTCCTAGACAAAACATTGCTAGGCAAGCTCCACCTAGAAACCAAGTTAGGAACACTCTCAAGCACACCCAACCCAAACTTCCAAGAGCTCATGCTGAGCTATATGATCACTACTTGCTTAGGATGAATGACAAGGGTAAGGTGGTTGCTAGATATGCTGGTTTGAGGGCTAAGAATGAGCATAAGACACATGTTTGGGTGCCTAAGTCTTTCATTGATCGATTTGCTCCTGTTACTTCTAGTTTGAAGGCTAACTCTCGGGGACCTCCTGTGTGGGTCCCTGAGTCACAAAAGTGATCTCTTCTTAATGCAGGTGAACTACCGGAGTGGAGGGTGCCATTGGATCGTTGACAGTGGGTGTACCCAACACATGACCGGCAACCCCCGGTTGTTCACCTCAATGGGGGAGGATGGATCAAATCCCCCAAAGGTCACTTTTGGAGATGGAAGCAGGGGCAAGGTAATTGGAGCCGGAAAGGTAGCAATCTCTTTGGATCTCTCAATTGACAATGTGCTACTGGTAAACACTCTGAACTACAATCTACTTTCCGTTGCTCAGATTTGTGATTTAGGTTTCCATTGCAACTTCTCATCTGAGGGATTGTTGGTTCTGAATCAAAATGGAAAAACAGTGTTCAAAGGCTTTCGTTTTGAAAACTTGTTTCTTGTGAACTTCAATGAGCATGCCGCATCCATCTCGGTTTGCCTCTCCGCCAAAGTCACACTTGGTTGGCTTTGGCATAGGCGTCTTGGGCATGTCGGCATGAGAAATTTAAAGAAACTTTTCAAAAACGAGTTGGTTCTTGGGGTGAAAGATATGGCATTCGAGAAGGATAAGCTTTGCTCGGCATGTCAAGCCGGCAAACAAGTGGCAAGTGCTCATCCTGTCAAGAATGTCATGTCTACATCCCAACCACTTGAGCTCTTGCACATTGATCTTTTTGGGCCAACAAAATATGTGAGTATTGGGGGTAATCTCTACTGTTTGGTCATAGTGGATGACTACTCTTGACGGCGTGTTCACCGCTCAACCACTGCGGATCACACCCCTAGTCAGATTTCTATCCAGCTAGCCTATCGGCCGAGCTCAGTTCGATTGAGCGTGGGGCCAGAGAGCGACTCTCAGTTTACAGTTCGGACCCCTGCGGGTAATAGTCCTACTCTGCTTGAGCCTTAGCTCTTTTCCGTGTTGTGGTTGAATGAGGAATGGTTCTGAGTGCTTGTGGTGTGTGTTCCCAGCGTACCCTTCTCTCTCTCTCTCCTTTTATACAAGCCTCGAACCGAGCGGAGAGAGCCGAGGGTAAGCGATCTGATACTCTCGATGCAGTACTGCGATAAGACACAAGGGACACGACAGGAGAGATGAAAACGTGCTACTCTCATGCGCCAAGCGGCGCCGCCCTCGCGATGCCGCCAGTGGCCTCAGCCCGCACAAACACACCAGTGAGGCTGCGGGCGGGGCCCAACTGCTCCTCTGGCGCAGGCGGCCGTCTTAAGCAAACCTTCTCTGCGGGTCAATTCGGCTGCGCCCACGGTGGCACCGCTTCGGGACTGGAGGGGTCATCGTGGCGGTAATCATTCTTCACCGTCTATCCGCTGCGTGATGTCGCGTTAATCGCTCGTCCTTCGCAGCGGGAAGCCTTCGCCCGAAGACTCCTTCGGGCGATCCACGCCACGCGGGCCCGCAGCGATGGGAGACCCTCGTCGCGCCGAGGCTCGCCCACACGCCGCCGCGGCGTATGGGGCCCTCGCCGGCCAAGGCTGATGGGCTCGCCCACACGCTGGGACACTGGTCGTCACTTTGACGTATGGGGCCCTCGCCCGTGGCTGATGGGCTCGCCACACGCTGGGACTGGTCGTCCGCTTTGGCGTGTGGGGCCCTCGCTGGTCTTCGAGAGGCTCGCCACGTCTTTGGGGCTGATCGCCCGCTTTGACGCGTGGGGCCCGCTATGTGCGAGGGCTCGCCAGCCGGGAACTGATCGCTCGCTTTGCGCATGGGGCTGCCTTGAGCTCTGAGGGGCTCGCCCACGCCATGGGGGCTGATCACCCACGGCGCATGGGGCCAGCTTGGCTGAGGGCTCGCCAGCACGCTGCGGCTGATCGCCCGCTGACGCGTGGGGCCAGCTTGGTTGAGGGCCCAGCCATGCCATGGGTCTCGATCGCCCAGCGTGTGAGTGGGGCCATGTAAGCTCTAAGGGGCTCGCCCACGCGCTGGGGCCTGATCGCCCGCCTGACGCGTGGGGCCCGCTTGAGCACCGAGGGGCTCGTCCACGCGTTGGGGTCTGATCGCCCGCCTGACGCGTGGGGCCCGCTTGATCTTCTCAGGACTCTTTGTACCCGGTATTTATTACACAGCGGTAGCCGGGTCCACCATGATCTGAGGAACCGTCGCGCCGACACTTTTTTCATTTCTTGTCGGCGGAGATTTAATCGTGGGGCCCATGCTCTGCGGCCGTCAGACGCTGATTCTCCACCTGCGCACGATCGTCCTTGGGGAACCGCGCCGCTTTTCACAAAAAATCGAGGCGCGCGGGGCAATGATGGCGCTACGCGCGTGGAGACGGAACCCAAACCGTCGCACTCGCGCGCCTTGCTTATAAATACTTCTCTTGGCGCCGCGACCAATCCTTCCGCACGCTAAGTCCTCAAACTGCCCTTCACCTTCTTCGTTGCTGCCGCAGAGCCTTCTTTGCCGCTGCCACCTTCTTCTCCGCAGCCGCAGAGCCTTCTTTGCCGCTGCCACCTTCTTCTTTCGCCAATTCCTCCACTGTTTTCCATGGCGCCTAAACGCAGCAAGGGTCACCACGGGGATGCGCCATCGTCTGGGCCTGCTTTGCCCGCCTCTGCTGTCGACGAGGATGTGGCGACGCGGCTCCAAGGGTTCGTGCGCTCACCTCCGTCGGTTCAGCGCGGCACCATAGTGCCAAGCCCTGCGACGGGAGATTGTGACCTTCACTGGCGTCTTTGGCGGGGCTCGTCCCGCCGTACTCGGAGTTCTTCTTGGCGGTGCTTGCCTTCTACGAGATCCAGGCGGCGCACCTTCCCCCCAACTCCGTTGTCGCTCTGGCCATCTTCGCCCACCTCTGCGAGATGTTCGTGGGGGTAATGCCAAACCTCCCACTGGCGCCCGGCTCTTGGCGCTGCCGCGAGCTCAGCATGGCGAGGGGCTATTGGGCTGCTACTTCACGCTCCATGGCTTGCCGCCTTCATCCCGTCCGATCAAGTCAAGCTGGAAGGGCCCAGCGGCCTTCTTGGTCAGTCTGTGAAGACTCCGTGGCTGCGGCGATCTTGCTCTCCCGAGGTCCCGGAATCCCTCGTCGGTGAGGATCTCGCCCGATGACTCGGCGGAACTGGAAGTGATGCTGGAGCGCATCACTGAGCTCCGCCGCAACGGGCTCACCGGAACCCACGTTGCGGCGGATTTTTTGCGGCGCCGCCTTTGCCCGCTCCGGATGAGGACACGTCCCACCTGGCTGTACTATGGCGGCAGCAGCGGGTCGCGTCGCCTCGGAGGTGAGTGCTCTTTCATTCCCTTTTTTTTGGGTCTCTTGCTTGGCTTTTGTCTCTTTGCCAACTCGCAATTTTCTTTCTTGTTCGCCCGGCCCGAGAAGCGTGCGAACGGCGTGCTTGGCGGTGGTGGTGGGACTTCTGTCCGCTCCGTCCGGCGACACTTCTCTGCCAGCGGGCATCCGCCCTCTGCGGCCCAGGATCCACGGGGCGCAACCAAGATTTCTGCGCTTGCTTCCCCCCATGGAGGTCTCGGTCCTGCGGTCCAAGTGGCCGGGAACACCAGATCCGCGATCCGTCCTCGGCGACCGCCACGGCTCCGCGGCGCCGCCGCTCTGCCGTGGCGGCCGACGCCGATCAGCGCTCTCGAAGCGCCGCCTCATCCTCGCCGAAGATAGCGGCGAGAAGGGAGGGGCGAGCCCAAAGAGAGCCCGTCAAGCCACGAGCTTCCGCCGCCTCTTAAGCCCCCTCGATGGGGGCTCTGCTGCCGACGCCGCCGCTCGCCACCGGTGAGCGGCGACTCTTCGAGCTGGCGCCGCTGCTGCCAGTTTTTCTACTCTCTGCTGCGCGGCGCTTCGCGCGGCACTTGCCGTCTTGCGCGGCGCTTCTGCGCCGCCGCCACTCGCGCCGATGTACGCCTCGACGGCGGTGACCGCGATCCTGACTGCCACCGCCTCTGCAAACAAGCGGCTTGCGCTGCCCCTTTGACCTTTGTTTTGGGCGCGCGCTCGGGTTGGCTTTCTCGCACTTACGTACATTTTGCATTAGGGTTAGCATCTTTGCGCGTTTTACGTATACTGAACCACATCCTTTGTTTATGTTCATGGGATAGGCGGACGCTGGGTCTCAAGCTCCATCCGCGACGATTCGCCATTTTCCCAGCTCGCCGCGGCTCCTTTGACGGAGACGAGGCCTCCCTTGCGCGGAGATCGCGCGGAGACGAGGCCGGAGGCGGTAGCGCTAACGCCGTGGGTGCCATCGCCACGGCGTTGGGCGCTTCTGCCAAGCGCTCAGCGCCCTCGCCCACACAGGCGGCGCGGAAAGCGCTCGCCTCGGCGGAGCGAACCGTCGGCAAGCTGCGCGCGCGGCGCTGAGGAGGCGAAGCGCCACAGCGAGGCGGCGACCAGCGAGCTGCGGCGGCGCAAGCCGCCGCTGCCTCGCCACCTGGACGCGTCGAAGACCTCGCGCGACCCACCGAAGCCTTGGTGCTTCGCCGACATCTTCGCGCCGCCTACCACAGCTTCGGGGCGTCACAGTACCCGGCTGGCGTCACCTTGTTCTCGCCATTGAGAGAGACGGCGCGCGATATCTTTGGCGCCGTAAAGCGGCCGACCGGCGCCTTCGCTGCTGCCGACGCGGGCGAGGTCGATCGAAGACGGTCGTTACGGCGCTCTCGAAGCAGCGCGGTTCGTCCTGGGCAACTGCCTCGCCCAAAACGCCGCGTTCGACCTAGGCGCCGCCACCGAAACCTTTCGCGCCCGGTGGACGGATCGGCGGTCTCGGGTCGAGCTTCGCCGCCACCAAGCGTCTCTATGATGGGCGGCGCACTGCAGAGGGCGAGGCGAGTAGACGAACTCCTGTATCTGTTTTTGTCCTGTACAAATCTTGTTAATGCAAACTTTTGCTCTTTTGTTTGTGAGTCTTGATCAAACTTTGCGCAAATCTTTACTTGCGAAAAGAGAAACTAAGGCACCTGACCAACAAAAAGCATTAGACTGAACGTTCTGCCGCAAGTGAGCGCTGTTTCTTTAGGCTTTTGGTTACTTCAACCCTTATGGCCTCTTTGCGAACCGACCTTAAACATTGCGTGGCGAGCACTTAGCTTCCTAAGTGGTCTAGACGCCGGTGCAGCGGTTGGCGCATTGCCCGAACCGAGCCGACACACCGAGCTAGAACCGCCTTCCGTCGCCTCGCCTCGCCAAATAAGTTATAAGCGTTAAGTCTTTGCAACTAAGGGCCATCAGCCTTAAGTACTTTTTCGCTACCAACTTTCGACTGAATGTTTTCTAACAGACTTTTTAAGGCTACGCAATTGATCGCCAAAAGCTTTAGACAGAACATTCTGTTGGAAGTGAGCGCTTTTTCCTTAGGCATCTGGTTACTTCAACCCTTATGGCCTCTTTGCGAACCGACCTTAAACATTACGTGGCGAGCACTTAGCTTCCGGAAGTGGTCTAGACACCGGTGCCGCCGTTGGCACATTGCCCAGACCGAGCAGACACACCAGGCTAGAACCCGCCTTCCGTCCGCCTCGCCTCGCCCAGCTGTAACATCCCAAATTTTCAAAACCAAATTTGGCACGTTAATAATTTCATTAAAATGCATAATTGAAATATTAAAACCATTTAAGCATTGAAAATCATCTTGGCATCATCATTGCATGCAACCTTCTGGAATTGGTTTGAGTCAGTAATTTTAAAGTGAAAATCATTGTCTTGGGTGTCAGTTGTTTAAAAGTATTTAAAATAAATTTTGTTAAACTTTTGAAAGAAGAAAAGAGAAAAACAAGATTTGAAAATAAAAAGAGAAATCTCTTCTCCTCTCGGCCGAGTTTTTCCCGGCCCACTCTCTCCTCCGCCTCTGTTCTCCCTTGCGGCCCACTTCCCGGCCCATTCGCGCCCACCCGTCGCCCGCTGATTGGCGGGCCCAGCGCCTCGCCTCTCCATCGCCCTCGCTGACCGACGGGTCCCACGGTCAGATCCTTCCCCGTCATTTTCCCCTTCCTCGCGAGTGTGTCTCTGCTCTTGGCTCTCTCTCTCTCTCGCCTCGCTCTCCTGCAGCCCCTTCCCGCTCCTTCTCCTCCCCATGCAGCGTGTCGCCACAAAGGCCGGCAGTCCGCCCGCGCCCGGCCGCGCTGCCTCGCCGACCGCCTCTGCTTCTCATAAACCGCCGCTGCCCTTATAACTCCCCGTCGTGCCGTCGCCTAGCTTATTACTCCGCGCCTACCTCCGCCGGCGTCGCCCGTCGCTTGGTGCCACCTATTACCCCGAGACCGTGCCCTTGACCTCTGCGGCGCCATCCCTCGCCCTCGGTGCGCCTCTGCGGCGTCGTCGCCTCGCCGCCGCTATTGCTCAACACGGATGTCTTTGTTGCACAGGCTTTCATGGCGGTGGGTGAGCGAAGCAGTGCCCCCTCTTCGCCTATAAAGCCGGCCCTGTGCCCTCCAATGTCACCTTGCCTAGCGCCGTGCCGTGCCCGACCCTTCTCCTTGGTGAGCACGCCCTCCTTGCCCTCTCCTCCGTCACCCAGCTGCCCTCTTCCTCACAGTCTCCCTTCTCTGTTGGTGTCATCAGAAGTCAGCGCCGCCCGCCGGGCTCGGGGCCCGCGCCGCCGCCGAAGGCTTCCTCTGCCGCAGATCCCTCCATCGCTGCCTCAGGGTGAGCCTCGTTACGCCGAGACCTTCATTAGCATCGCCGTCGCCCCCTCTTCCTCTCCCAGCGGATTCGGTCAGCGGTGGTCGGGTTCGCCCTGCCACTCGCTTCGCCGTCGCCTCGGCGAGGTTGACAACGATGGGGGATTTGGGAGGAAGTCGAGCAGTGCGGGGTGTGGCCTCTCTCCGTCTGGACCGACCGCCAAGCCGGCCTTTTATTTTTATTTTTATTTCCAAAAGCGAATGCAATAGATTCTAGCAGAAAAGATTTTGTAGAATATATCAAAAGTCATTCCAAAATTCTATAAAAATTCTCAAAAATACTTTGCAACAATCTGGATTTTATAAAAATACTAAATCAATTTTGCGCCCTTGTAACCATTGCATTCATATTAGTTCTAGTGCTTAGGTTCCATTATTTCATGTGCATACAAAAGAATTAACATCGTTCTTTTTAAATAAAATACATAAAACATTTTATGCCTGATGTACTGTTATTTCCATTTGTATGCTTGGATTGTGCTCGAGTAGGAGGCCAAGGTGCTGTAGACCCGTCCGACGTCGCTGGTTGTTCCTACCCGTCGTCCGACCAAGGCAAGTCCCCCTCCCTTGACCATATTGTGAGCCATTTTGTTCCGTTTTAAAAACGATTAATTAGATCTTGAAAACTTGCATGCTAAATTAAAAAGTAAAAGCGTCGTATTTACTAGTTATTAGTTATGCAACCTAGATAATCATGATAAGACTAGTGATAGGCTTAACCATAAGGACTTACAATAAATCTTCTGTATATAATTACATTCCATTGATGTTAGGAAAAATGCCTAAAAATGATTTTACCGCGATGACATTATAACTCTTGTGTGTGAAGATAAATGTTGTGATAAGGAATGGTTTAAGAAAGATTTTGAGAAAGGGTTTGAGAAAGTATGCGCATTGAGGGCAATGCCATGGGCTAGAAAAGGATTTTACTCTCTTCCCCTAAAATACCTCCGACTAGGGAGAGACTTTTGCCGGTCCGGTGCAAGAAGGCACTACTTGAGAAAACGGGGCTAAAATATCGTCTCTCTTCTAGTTTAAGGACTGTTCATCCTATGATCCTACAAACTGAGCCATACAGTACGACCTCGAGTCCTGTTATGGGACGGGCTTAGTTGTTAGCCGAAAACCCTGACGGAGACTCCCGGCGGTCGCCGTTAGTGTTTGAGTCTAATGGCTTCATGGCGAAACACTCCTGGGTGCGTAGCCTCTCGAGGGGAAAGCGTACCCACTCTGCAGAGTTAAAACTGTCATGATAGCCGTGCTCGCGGTTATGAGCATGCGAAGGGACTGTTCATATGGTAGCTCTTCTTTTCCTAAAACCGGGGATTTTAAAAAAGGATTTGAGTTGAGTAAAAGTTGTTAAGAAAGAGTTTTGATCTTGAGATAGGTACTACCGGCTTCCATCATGAATTGGGTTCGGCCTATCATGAAATGCTCGCGCGGTTGGGCCTAACCCCCGTTCTGAGTAATTCCCCGTAACGGGAAGAGACTGAGGAAGGATGTCGCTATGGCCGTGGCCAATTGGCGAGATAATTTGAGAAGGAGCCCCTAAAAGATAAAGATTGGAGATGGAACGCTTTCTGAGTATTGCTTTTATAAAAACTAGGAAAAAATGAAAAATGCACTTCTGCAAAACCACCCAAGCCTTCCATTTGTACTAAACCCCATCCGCATATATTCCCGACTTGCGGAGTACCTTTGTACTCACCTGTTTCCCTTCCCTCTTTAAAAATTTCAATGACCGCAGAGCTCCCTGCGACTCTGTTTCGAGGAGGACTCGGACTACGAGGAGGAGGAGGACTCTGAGACGAAGAGTAGGGTTGCGTGTAAGCCACCGCCGTTGTTCGTGGAATAGCACGCTAGCTAGAATAAAGCCACGCTATGTTAGGTCCCAATGTGACCGTGCTGTAACTCAGTATCTCGGCTGCGTGCCGTGCTTGATGTACTGAATTAGACTCCTTTTGGGACCCGTAGTCCCTATGTTGTAATAATGTAATTGAAGGCAATGTATCGATTACATTTATGTGTGTACTAGCCATGATCTTACGGGACTAATCTTGTATAACACATTAGGATTCGGTCATTTAGACCGGGTCCGACAGAGAGATTGTAAGAGCAACCTCCCGAGGGGCTTATTTGATTTTGGTAATTGATGGCAACTAGGTTGTAGAGATGAATCACGTCAAGATTAAGGACATTTGTTTCATAGTTCTTTTGATTTCTTGCGTGTGTGTAATCTAGGGTCATCATGCCTGCCGATCGTCGAATCTCTGGCTGTAGGGTCCGACAGAGCACATCTCCGGTCTCTTATTCTCATTCGTCTTCGAGAGAGTTGGAGATAGGTCCAGAGGATTCCAAGGGGTAGCCACGTGTCCGAGGTTTCGTAGCCACTAAGCCATCCAAAAACCGAAACCCTTTGTGGGCGCGAAACTTCCCGCATAAGCCTACGAACCTTCCCGCCCGTTTGAGCTTAAGTTTTGGCGCCAAATGTTTCTAAATCCTCAAAAATACCTTCGTTCGGGCAATGCTACAGTAATAGAGGGTTTTCTGGGCTGCTGGCCGACCTGGGGCAACTGGGCCCGGACAGTCCGGCCCAGGTGGCTGGGTTCGGCCTCCGTGACATATCTGTGGTATTTCACATTTTTGGGAGCCTTCCCGTGCTCAGATTAAAAACATCAAAACATGAAAGTTGTAGAGAATTTCAAGGCACATCTTTTACGTGTTGACAACTTTTTCATTTGAGCAACAGAAAAAATAATATAAATTCAGGAAGCTTTCAGCAGCCTGGGGACCTAGGGAGCTGACGAAATTGTGCCTTCGGCTGGACTGTCCGGCCCAAGTGTTATTTTCCCTAGGTTTGCAAGTTCAATTTCCAGCGAGCGCATGCCTTGGGCCGGACTGTCTGGCCTGGGAGTCCGGACTGTCCGGACCATGTTGTGTCTCCTCTGCCTCCGCTCGGTCACCCATGCGTCGGTAGGCTTTTCTGCCCGAGCAGGGGAGCTTGTTAGTTCCTGTTCGGAGGAGACATCAAAGAAAGATTGAGTCTTAAAGGCACTTACCCGTGCTCTCCCTGGAGATGTCTTCCCATCCCTCTATCTGGTAGAAGGGAAAGGGTCTTCTCCGCAGCGGACAGATCCTGTTCGTTGTGTAGTCCCTGATGATCTCCCTGCCCGTGAGCCCGAGGCTCACGAGGGAGGCGATCTTCCTCGTCAAGTACCAATCCTCGGCGGACATCTCCGGCCGAGGCATCGGTGTTCCCTTCGCCGGCGCCTTCCCGGTGAAGATGAGCTTGCTGTCGTCGCTCCGCCGGGTGTAGAATCACCTCGTCCACCACGCGCCCATTGAATCAAGCAGCGGCGGACGGGGGTACGGCACGTCGTCGGCGGTGGCCCGGAGCTTGAGGTAGTAGCACCCCAGCGACGAAGCGGCGGAGCTGCTCCTCGTTACCGTATAGTAATGGAGGAACAGCCCCACCGGCGGATCAATGCCCAGATAGCCCTCGCACAGGTGTACGAAGACGGCCATCTGGAGGATGCTGTTAGGATTGAGGTTCGCCACCTCCAATCCGCTGATGTTCAAGAAGGTCTCTACGAAGTCGCTCTCGGGAGACCTCAACCCGAACAGTGCGAACTGTTCGAAGTTGACGAACTCTCCCTCAAGCGGCTACGGAGTTTCCTCCTCCCCGGGCAGCCTCTAGCTACCGGCGTCGATATGGCCCTCTTCCTCCCAAACTCTCAAATCCTCCTCGGATGCGCTAGAGCTTACGAACTTGGCCATAGCGGTTCCCAGAGTTGGACGGGCAGGTTTGGTGGTGGAGTTTGGGTGCTCGGTGTTGAGTACGACTGGAATTAGGGATTGGGAAGGAAAGGCGCGAGAGCAGAAGTGGCTGGCCGCTGGTGGCTTGGGGGTTTTTATAGTCCCATATGCGTAGTTCTGCAACGGTTTTGTCACGAAATGGCTAGTTTTTACCGCAACGGCATGGTAAAACGGTCGCTGCTTTATTTTATTGGCAATGATGATGAGATTACCGTTGAGTTACGCTAGCGGTTACTTTTTTTCCAGCATCGCGTTGAAAGCTAAGTGTTACGCTTTCGGGCGGATGTGATTCCTGTTGATTACAACGGAGTTGCTTTCGGCGATTGTCGGGTTTATACGATCACGGACGAGTCTGTTGACGAAACGTAACTGTTCGGTTGTGTGTTGTTAGTCTTTATAAGCGGCACGATTTCCCTCTTCGTGACTTTGAGTCTGAAGAGGAAGACCCCACTCTAGTGAGTTCTTCCACTTGAGTCTCAGGGGCTAGCTGTCGGGAAAAAAATCACGGCCCATTGCCATGGCCCACTCCCTGACGGCCCAATCGAACAGCCTACTAGGGCCCAGCTCCCTAGAATGTTCTATCTGGCCCGTATGCATCTGCCGACAGCTTCTGGCGGCACGGTCATGAACGGCCTAAGATTCTGTTTGAGTCCGACTCGAACAAGAGTTACTGCGGCTACGTGAAGACCCTTGGTCGTTGGTTTCCCGGATTGGAATAGGAGTCGTGATTCCCAAGACTAGGAGTATGCCTTATCTGCCTCGGGATATATTTGGCATGTATGAGTTCGTTATGATCTCGTAGTTAGCCCGGCCCGATATTCCCTCGGTAGGTCGGTTTGCTCCGCACTATATAAACAAGGCCCCTACGACGTGTAGAGGGGACTGGATCTGTTTTTAGCGTGTCGTAGACACCTGATCATAGCGTATTGCTTCTTGCACACCGTAATCTCGCCGAGACTTGTTCGTTTCGCCGAGCCACCTCTTGTAATCATCTTTGATATATAAGAAAGGCTGGACGTCGGGCTATTATCTCTCCCGAGAGGCCCGAACCAGGATAAAAACCCCTGTCTCCTGTTCGTTGCTGTTCGTGGTTGTTCGGCGTGTCTCCTATCTCACATCTAAAGAACCTTAGCGACTTGAGATAGATATCTCGACCATCGACAGTTGGCGCCGTCCGTGGGGATACGCAGATTGAACATGTCGAACTCCATCAGCGATACGGAGATTCTTCCTGAGGGTTACGACTCAGAAGGGCAGGATGTTTCTTCCCCTGTCAGCTCGGATCGATCTTATCGCCCTAGATCGATGTCGTGATCCGAGACGAGGTCTCGCTACGCCCCGGAGATGGTCTCGGCGAGCTCCCATCATTGGCGATGAATCTGGAGTGATGATTTTTACGCCGGTTTAGATCTATCAGATTCCAAGGCTATGTCGGTTGATTCTTCCTGTGGCGACACAGTGATGACGCCGTCTAGCGCGCAAACGCACGGCCACCGCGTCGTCAATATGGCCGGCGCAGGGACTTCACAGAATCCAGCGCAGGTCGTGGAGGCCGAAGAGATCGAGCGGGTCAATTCTGCTTGGCACCAAGATGGAGCCACACATTCTGCTCGCGAGCAAGAAATTGTTCGCCGCACTTTCGACGAATCCATCAACCAAACCTTGGCGCAGATCCGCGATCAGCGCAAGTGTCAACGACGCGATCCGCCTCGCGCACCTGCGCCAAGACCCCCGGCAGAAGTTCAGCCTGTCCGGGTGGAATCCCCGCGTGCCCGGACTCCAATCGGGCAGGACGCGGAAGCTTTAGGGATCCCAGGACCAATTGAGCAGAGCCGGGACCGGCTCCAAGCCCTGGCGACCGTAATCAGATCCGCTCACCAGGACAATATAGTCCTTCTGAGCGATGAAGTGGATACTCACCTCGAGAAACTGGCCAGGGGCCTTAAGTCCGTAGGTGAGGCATCATCCGGGCAGCGCGGCGAGCCTGTCCGGATAGATTCGGACAGTGAGCGATCCGATCGATCGCATGACTGCCGTCACCGTCGAAGGACCACTGTCCACAAGCAAGCTGCCCGTGGTCGCCGCCGCTCGCCAAGTCCCCGTAGTCATCGCGACCACAGGGGCAAACGTGCGCGCGACGATCACGGACGATCCCATGCGAGGCGCGTTATCGCGACCACGAGGAAGGAGCGCGGGCTTATCACGGAGAGAGTTCCTCCAGCGAGACCTCCGCTCGGCATGAGTTCCCCGACCAACCGGACCAATGTCTTCTCGGTTTGGGTTACGCCGGGAAGGTGGCGATCTTCGCCTTGAAATGCATTGGGCTTTCTCCGAGCGAACTTCGCTCTGTTTGGTGGCCCTCAAAGTTCAAGCCGGACACATGGAGAGGTACAATGGGACCCGGAACCCGTAAGAGTTCCTTTCCATCTACGCTCGGCTATCATAGCGGCGGGGCGGCAGAGCTTGTCATGGCTAATTACCTCCGACCGTCTTGAGGGTCTTTGCTTGGGCGTGGTCGTTCAATCGGCGGGAAGGTTCCATCTCTTCTTGAAACCAACTTTGTGGCGCCTCGATTGCTAATTTCCGGAGGCATTACGTCGTCGAGAAGCAAGGAGGATGATCTACACTAGATGATCCAGATGAGCAGGGAGACCCTTCGCAACCGTGAAGCGTTTCATCAAGATTCGCAACACGATCCGAACATCTCGGACGAATCTGTTGTCCGCGCCTTTAAAAGCGGAGTCCGCGACGACGGCCTCACCAAGGATCTCGAGATCAATGAGACTGGACCGCCAACGACCTGTTCAAAGGCGGTGATCGCTATGCCAATCGGCAGGCGTGTTCGATATAAGAAGGCGTTCAATAAGGGCGAGCTGCCCGCCCAGCCTGGTGTAGAGGAAAAGAAGAAGAGCAGCAACAATTCTGGTGACAAGAAGTCCCAGAAGAAAAGGAAGGGTGATGCGAACAACACCGTCGCCGGTATAGATCGCACACCTCCTCCCAAGGATGGGCGAAAAAAGCCCAACAATAACTATAAGGGCAAAAGCCCGCCCGGGGAAACAACCAAGGCAAGAAAGGTCGAAAGGTGATATTGCAAGTTCCACCAGCATCACGGGCATGACACGCGCCATTGTAGGACCTGGGCTGCAAAGCTCGAGGATTTCTACAACGGCAAGGGCCCAATGCCCACCCTGCCCGAAAAAGGTGAAGCCGGTATGGCCAAGCGCCAAACCGATGATGGTGATCGAGACGACGATGAATATCAAGAGCCCGTGAACCATATCGCCGTCATCTTCGGCGGCTCCTCGGCTTATACCTCTCGACGCAGCATCAAGGAAGCTGCTCGGGAGGTCCACAACGTTGAAAAGGGCAAGCCTCAGCCCGAATCGATGAAGTGGACCGAGGTTTCCATCTCCTTCTCTCAGGAGGATTGCCCCACTGGGATGACCAAGCCTCAAAGGCTCCCGCTGGTGGTCGCTCCGACCATCAGCAACACGAGAGTTGGTCGTGTTCTTATAGACGGCGGGAGCGCTTTGGACTTGCTCTCTGCTAAAGTCTTGCATGAGATGCAAATCCCTCGCTCCAAGCTTAAAGAGGTCGCGATGCCCTTCTACGGCATTGTTCTCGGAGAAGCCGTCCAGCCGTTGGGGCAAATCGTTCTGCCAGTCACCTTCAGCAGTCCAAGCAACTTCCGAACAGAGTTGATCACGTTCGATGTGGTTGACTTCCCATCCGCATACAATGCTATCCTGGGCCGGCCATCTCTTGGCATGTTTATGGCCGTGTCCCATCATAGATTTCATTGCGTGAAGATACCGGGTCCCAACGGTGTGATCACGGTCAAGGGCAATTATAAGGCCGCTCTCGATTGCGACGAGCAATCCCTCGCCCTGGTCGACCAGCTTCCACCTTGAGGTCCCGATGCTCCGCAGACCAAGTCTGCACGCCCTAGAGTCTCCCTTTAGCCAGGAGGAGAGACCAAGGAGGTCCCGCTGTCTCTGGATGACTCCTCCAAGACAGTTCATTTGGGGACAAATCTGGACCCTAAATAGGAAAGCGAGCTCATTGCCTTCCTCCGAGCTAATGCGGACGTGTTTGCCTGGGAGCCGTCTGATATGCCCAGAGTCCCAAGGGAGGTTATCAAGCACAAATTGACCGTCCGGTCGGACAAAAAGCCTGTTCGCCAAAAGCTTCGCCCGCTTTTCAGAATTCAAGCAGGGGATCATCAAGGATCAGCTTGGCAAGCTGCTCGCTGCCGGATTCATCCCCGAGGTTGATCACACCGAGTGGCTGGCCAACACTGTCATTGTAAAGAAGAAAGGCGGCAAGTGGAGGATGTGTGTCGATCACACAGATCTTAACGCTGCTTGTCCCAAGGACAACTTCCCGCTGCCTCGCATAGACCAAATGGTCGACGCGATCATGGATGCCCAACTCTTGAGTTTTTGGATGCTTACTCGGGTTACCACCAAATAAGCATCTCCCGAGGATGAAGAGAAGATCGCCTTCATCACCCCTTCGCACTTTCGCTATCGACCATGTCTTTCGGTCTGCGCAATCTTTGGTGCCACGTTCGGTAGCAATGGAGAAGACTTTCCCGAGCAATGCTGAAAAACCTGAAGGTCTATGTCGATGACATAGTTGTAAAAAGCAAGTATGCTCCAGATCATGTAAAAGAACTGACCGAGACTTTTCGAAATCTCAACAGGCATCAAATAAAGTTAAATCCAGAGAAGTGTACCTTTGGTGTTCGATCTGGAATGTTGCTCGGTTATGTAATTGGTTCGCAAGGAATCTCTGCCAACCCCGAAAAAATCGAGGCCATTGAAAACATGCAGGCTCCAACTACCGTCAAGGAAGTTCAGAGCCTCACCGGACGGATGGCTGCTTTGAGCAGGTTTATTTCCCATCAGGGCGAACGCGGGATGCCCTTATTTAAGGCCCTGCGCAAGCACAATGGCTTCGAGTGGACAGAGGAAGCTGATCGATCTTTTCAAGATCTAAAGCAATACCTGTCCAACCCACCTATCTTGACCACCCCGCGCTACGGCGAACAGCTCTTGCTCTATCTTGGTCAGATGCCTCAAGCGGTGGCGCTGTCTTGACGGTGGAAAGGGAAGGCATCCAGCGGCCAATCTATTACGTGAGCGAGGTACTTCACGGATCAAAGGAGCGTTACCCTGAGGTCCAGAAGTTACTCTACTCCCTGCTCATGTCCTCCAGGAAACTTCGTCCTTATTTCCAGGCGCATCAAATACTGGTCCCGACCAGGTTCCCCCATGGAGAAATCCTAAGGAACAAGGAAGCCGGCGGACGTATAGCTAAATGGGCAATGGAACTAGCAGAATTTGATATTCTGTTTGCTGCCCGAACTGTTATTAAGTCCCAGGTCTTGGGTGACTTTGTCGTCGAATGGACCTGCCCGCCCAAATCCCAGGAAGCTCCCGAGCAACCTGATGAACCCCCTTGGACCATGTTATTTGATGGCTCGCGTACTGGAAACTCGGGGGCTGGTTTTGTTCTCATCTCCCCTCAAGGAGAGCAACTCCAGTATTCTATCCAACTACACTTTGCGGCGACTAACAACGCTGCGGAGTACGAGGCCCTCCTCGCAGGACTAAGAGCGTGTAAGTCGCTCGGTGTCCAACGACTAACTGTGAAGGGAGATTCACAGCTGGTCATCAACCAGGTCAACAAGGAGTATCAGTGCTGCGATGACTCAATGGCAAGATACCTGGTTGAAGTGAGGAAGTTGGAGCGGCACTTTCGATTTTTCGAGGTGCTCTTCGTGCCTGTGAAGGACAACTTCTTGGTGACACCGTCAAGTTTGGATCCTCACGCGAACTCGCTTCCGGCGGTGCTCGTCGAGCACCTTTACAAGCCCCCAATCACGTCTTGGACGAGGCAATCGAGAGCAGTGGTCTTGTCTCCGTCATCGAAAGCAGTGCGAGTGGACAACGCCATTTGTCCGTACCTTGCGGATGGGACCACGCTCAAGACGGCCGAGCGTTCCCGGCTTACAAGGCGTGCTAGTTCATACCGGCTTATGGACGGCATCCTTTACCGTCGAGGTGCTCTAGGAGTTCTCTCCAAGTGCATCTCGCAGCAGGAGGGTGTGTTTCTTCTTAGGGACATACACGAGGGTGCATGTGGCAACCACGCCTCCTTCCGAACTCTGGTCAGCAAAGCGTTTCGCATGGGCTATTACTGGCCTACAGCGTTACAAGATGCCCGGAACATCGTGACTAAGTGCAAAGCTTGCCAATTTCACGCCCAGAAGGCACATAAGCCCGCCCAAGAGCTCCAAACGATCCCCCCATCATGGCCTTTCTCCACATGGGGTCTGGATCTGCTCGGCCTGTTCCCTAAGGGATACAAGGGCTACACACACTTGCTCGTCGCCATCGACACTTTTACAAAGTGGATTGATGCAGAGCCTGTGTCGTCTCTTCACGCCAAAATGGTTGTGCGCTTTTTCAAAAGCAACGTGGTCACGCGCTTTGAGATTCCCCATATGCTAATCACCGATAACGGTACCCAGTTCCGAAGCGAGCTATTCCAGGAATACTGCGAACAGCTGGGCACCAAGGTTTGCTTCGCCTCTGTGGCATATCCACAGAGCAATGGAGCAGTCGAGCGAGCTAACGGACAGATTGTCCAGGGTATCAAACGGCGCGTGTTCGCGGCACTCCGCGAGCACAACAAGGCATGGGTTGACGAAGTTCCTTCCGTCCTCTGGCGCGATTCGCTTTCTGACGGCCAGAACAACCGGAAAACTCCTTTCCAATTGGTCTATAGTGCGAAGCCATCACGCTCCCCGAAATAGTACTCGGTTCGCCTCGCACGAGCTCGGTCAACTTGGTTGACGACGAGCAAGAGAGCTTACTCGACCTCGACCTCCTCGAAGGCACACGCGCGACCGGCACAAGTCGAATGGCGGCGCTACCGGCAAGATCTTCGCCCGACGACGCCAAATCGGTTCGACCAAGGGCTTTGCGGTGGGCGACCTCGTTCTAACGCCTGCGTTCGAACTTGTCCAATGCCAACAAGCTAACTCCCGTTGGGAGGGCCGTTCTCACTCGTTTCTCTTTGCCGCCGGGGCGATTCGCTGCAGCCATGGAGGGGCGGAGAGAGCCGACCAAGACTTGGAACATCGACCCGCCGTAAGTTCTTTGTGTAGGTCTTTCTGTGTTTGCTTATCTTCGCGCTCTTTGTAAAACTTCGCGCCTTTGTTCGTCCAAGTCTGTCGGGCTCCATGTAAAGTTCAATCCACTTACAGTGAAATTTTCACGCTTCTCCGAGGCCTTTTCACATCTCTGTCTTCTCAAGACTACCCTCTCTCTGGTAACACTTCATGGCTGCCCGGCCTTGCGAACACTTGGCCCCGCGATCTTAAGGCTATTTTCCTGCTCGTATCCAGTTTCAACAAGTTTCTCAACTCAAGGTTACGTAAAAAGGCTTTCTCGCCTCGCGGCTAAGTCTGCTCTCGTAAGCCCTCCGCGGCAGAGGCACTTACCGCTCACGGCACAACCACTTGGCAAAGCCCGCTCTCGTAGGCCCTCCGCGGCAGAGGCACTTTTCTTGGTCGGTTACCTTTCGAATCGCCTAACTTACGTCGCCGAGCAGTTCTTGGAATAAGTCGATCAGGATACGGGTGTCGCTCTAACTCTCTACGCACGTGCTCAAATTCGCAAACTCAGGTTTTCGAGCACCGTCCGCATGCTGAGGGCTAGGTGTCGCTCTTTCTCTTGTGCACTGCTCGAGTTCGCAAACTCGAGGTTTTCGGCAACTACTGGCGGGGCTAGGAGTTAGGCTAAGCGTTCTACCGGTTTTCTTAAACTTTCTAGCGCTTTCCTGCCTTGCTCTTGTTTTCCTCTTTGTTCTTGTCTTTTGCTGCTCTTTTTTGCAGGAAGAAGGTAAGTTCTTTACTGCATTAGCAAAATTTGCGGTGTACAAAGTCCCTTTCGGGTTCTGACCCTACGGCTACTTAGAAGCGAGTTGCTCCTTGAGCTCCTCGACCACTTCCTTGGGCGCAGGACTTCCCTTGGGCTTTCAAACCCTCTCGGCCTCATTGGAGGCAGTCGGATTCCTCCTTGCTGCTCTTGGCTGCTCCGTTGCCTTCACGCTGGAGAGCCTCGACCTATTGGTCTTCACCAGCACTGCTGCTCGGCGAGATCTTCACTCTGACCGGCTCATTTGCTCGGCGGTCTTGAGCTGCTCGTCCGGCTCCTCGACCCTCTTCTCCAGCGGTGCTTTCGTTCTCGCGGCCACCCAGATCTCCTCGGTCTCCTCGGGGCGCCCACAGGGGTGGAGATTTTCTCTGAGTGCCATGGAAGTTGACTTCTCTTGGAAGCTGGGCCTCGAGCCGCTTCCACGATTCACGAGCGGCTTCCGCCATTCGGACACGTCGTGGAGTTGCTCTTCCAACCACTTCGTGCGGCTGGCTCACCTTCCGCGGCGCTTCGCCTCGCGGCTGGCTGGTTCCTCGGCCTCTTCCAAGAGCCCCGGAGGATTGCCTCTCCTCGGTCAACCGAGCCTTGAGCTTCTTTATTTTCGCCGCCAACTTGTTCGGCTCTTGGTCGGGCGCGAGGGCTCCCCGAGCCCCCCTCATCGGAGTCGCTCGGAAACCCGCGAACGGCTGCGTTGGCGGTGACTCCATCCTCGAGCTCCTCCATGGTATCCTTAAAGACCTGCGAGAGAAGACCAGTTAACCACATTGCAATGATGCTGCTTGACTGGACCAAGTTTGGTTTTGGACTTACCTTGCCAAGTCGGCGCTTGATCCCAGCAGAGGCGATCTTGAACCATGTGTCACGAAGCCTCGCTCATCTTGATGAGACCGCGGCGTCGTAAATGCCGTCTTTTACGCTCCTTCTTCCTGCGGGAGCGCGTTTGCCCAGGAGCAGGAGCGGCGGGCGAAGAACTTTCATCCCCGCGCTTCTGCCCTTCCTCTTCTTCTGCCCGATCACCTTGAACGACGCGAAACGCCCAGCGGCGGCGGCCGAGCATCCATCGGCGGGCAACTTGCGCCCTACTCGTGGGCTTCTTCTTGCACCTCGACGGCGGGGCTTTCGCCCTGCTCGCCGGTCGCCTCCGTCGCCTCAGGGACGAGCTGCCCCTGCGACGAAGTGCCCGGTAGGACCGCCGGCTCGGTCCCACCTCGGGCAGCTTGCGGAGCCATCGCTTTGGCCCCGCTTTCCGTGGCGCTGTCCGCCGCCTCTTCCGCCTCCAGCCGCTCCACTGCGCCCTTCAGCGCGTCGAGCTGGCCGTTGGAGCCCGGTGGGAGCAATCTCCACGCTGCCAGCTTGTCCTTGAGGCTGGCCAACCTCACTGCCCGCGACGCGCCGTAAAGGTGCTCGGGCAGTAGGGATCGCTCGATTGCCTCGCCGTCATCGTCCGTGGCAATCTCCTCTTGGGCAGCTGATGAAAAGGGAAAGGTTGAGCCCGGTGCGGTTAGGAAAAT
The DNA here is from genome assembly GCA_036346415.1 of Raddia guianensis. Classification (NCBI taxonomy): domain Eukaryota; kingdom Viridiplantae; phylum Streptophyta; class Magnoliopsida; order Poales; family Poaceae; genus Raddia; species Raddia guianensis. The sequence continues at coordinate 12,386,391 of CM070539.1, forward strand.
TGTGAAAGACAAAAGTTTCATTACGACGTACCTGCCGTGGAGGGCTTGATCTTAATCTTCTTTGCCAAAACTTTCCGCCTCTTCCTCGGGGGCTCCTTGGCGCCTTGTTCGCCTCGGCCCCCGGGCGCTCGTGGCGATGAGCTCAGCTCCCTGCTGAGCTGAGCACTTTTCTCGCGTAACGCAAGGAGCTTTTCCTTACGCGCGACTTCCTCCTCGAGCCTTCTCTGTTCAGCGACCTGATGCAGCCGTGCCAACTGGCCCAGGTGAGCCTGCGCGTATCGCTTAAGCCAGAGGGTCAGTGTCTTTACCTCTTCGTCGCTTTGCTCAGCGAGGAGGGAGGGGCTTGGTCGTTTCCCGCTTGGCTGGCCGCGCGTACGCTTGGTTTGCTCGACGCGCTCCGTTACAACAGCAGGCTTCTTCCAGGGCAGGCGGCCATGGCGTGGCGAGCTCCGCGTTGGCTCGGCCGCCGCCTTGGGTTTTGTGGCCACTTTGGCCTTGCCCTTCTTCGCCCCCTCTTTCTCCGACCCAGAGAGCTCTTCCACGATCCCTCTGAGGATCAGCTGGTCCTCCTGCGTGTTCGGAAGGTGAATGTTAGCGTTTACAACAGTGCGAATCCTGCTACACAGACGTAGGTTCGAGCAATTTACCTCGGCTGTGCGGACAAGCACGTTCCACGGACAAGTGTAGGCCACCTCGCCGGTGACCTCGCCATCCTTCTTGGCTGCCTTCAGCATGGCGTCGACCCGCTCGGTCACCCATGCGTCGGCAGGCTTTTTTGCCCGAGCACAGGAGCTTGGTAGTTCCTGTTCGGAGTTGACATCAAAGAAAGGTTGAGTCTTAAAGGCACTTACCCGTGCTCTCCCTGGAGATGTCTTCCCATCCCTCTATCTGGTAGAAGGGATAGGGTCTTCTCCGCAGCGGACAGATCCTGTTCGCCGTGTAGTCCCTGATGATCTCCCTGCCCGTGAGCCCGAGGCTCACGAGGGAGGCGATCTTCCTCGTCAAGTACCAATCCTCGGCGGACATCTCCGGCCGAGGCATTGGTGTTCCCTTCGCCGGCACCTTCCCGGTGAAGATGAGCTTGCTGTCGTCGCTCCGCCGGGTGTAGAACCACCTCGTCCACCACGCGCCCATTGAATCAAGCAGCGGCGGACAGGGGTACGGCGCGTCGCCGGCGGTGGCCCGGAGCTTGAGGTAGTAGCACCCCAGTGCCGAAGCGGCGGAGCTGCTCCTCGTTACTTTATATTAATGGAGGAATAGCCCCACCGATGAAACAATGCCCAGATAGCCCTCGCACAGGTGTACGAAGACGGCCATCTGGAAGATGCTGTTCGGATTGAGGTTCGCCACCTCCAATCCGCTGATGTTCAAGAAGGCCTCTACGAAGTCGCTCTCGGGAGACCTCAACCCGAACAGCGCGAACTGTTCGAAGTTGACGAACTCTCCCTCAAGCAGCTCCGGAGTTTCCTCCTCCCCGGGCAGCCTCCTGCTACCAGCGTCGATGTGGCCCTCTTCCTCCCAAACTCTCAAATCCTCCTCGGATGTGCTAGAGCTTACGAACTTGGCCATAGCGGTTCCCAGAGTTGGACGGGCAGGTTTGGTGGTGGAGTTTGGGTGCTCGGTGTTGAGTATGGCTGGAATTAGGGTTTGGGAAGGAAAGGCGCGAGAGCAGAAGTGGCTGGCCGCGGGCGGCTTGGGGGCTTTAATAGTCCCATATGCGCAGTTCTGCAACGGTTTTGTCACGAAACGGCTAGTTTTTACCACAACGACTAGGTAAAATCGTGCTTTGCTTTCATTGCCTGGCAAGCAATGAACGATGAGTTACCGTTGAGTTCTGCCAACGGTTACTTTTATCCAGCGTCCGCGTTGAAGGCTGAGTGCTCTACTCGGACGGATGTGATTCCCTGTTCGGTGCAACGGAGTTGCTCGGCGCTGATCGGGTTTGTACGATCACCGGACAGAGTCTGTTCGGACGAAACATAACCTGTTCGGCCGTGTGTTGTTAGTCTTTATAGCGGCACAGTTTCCCTCTTCGTGACTTTGAGTCTCAAGAGGAAGACCCCACTCTAGTGAGTCCTTCCACTTGAGTCTCGGGGGCTAGCTGTCGGGGATAAAATCACGGTCCATTGCCATGGCCCACTCCCTGACGGCCCAATCGAATAGCCTACTAGGGCCCAGCTCCCTAGAAGGTTCTATCTGGCCCGTATGCATCCTGCCGGATAGCTTCCTGGCTGGCACGGTGCGTAATGGCCTAGAATTCCTGTTTGAGTCCGACTCGAACAAGAGTTCTGCATGGCTACGTGAAGACCCGGACGTTGGTTTCCCGGATTGGAATAGGAGTCGTGATTTCCAAGACTAGGAGTATGCCTTATCTGCCTCGGGATATATTTGGCATGTATGAGTTTGTTATGATCTCGTAGTTAGCCCGGCCCGATATTCCCTCGGTAGGTCGGTTTGCTCCGCACTATATAAACAAGGCCCCTACGACGTGTAGAGGGGACTGGATCTGTTTTTAGCGTGTCGTAGACACCTGATCATAGCGTATTGCTTCTTGCACACCGTAATCTCGCCGAGACTTGTTCGTTTCGCCGAGCCACCTCTTGTAATCATCTTTGATATATAAGAAAGGCTGGACGTAGGGCTATTATCTCTCCCGAGAGGCCCGAACCAGGATAAAAACCCATGTCTCCTGTTCGTTGCTGTTCGTGGTTGTTCGGCGTGTCTCCTATCTCACTTCTAAAGAACCTTAGCGACTTGAGATCGATATCTCAACCGTCGACAGAGAGTGTGGGAGAATGAGTGAGGAAGAAGAAGAGAGTTTCCCCTTGTCTCCTCCTCGTCATCCCCAAGGTTTGTGCCCTCTCCCATGGTTGTCTTGCCATCCTCCATGGTGGGATGAGGGTTCAGTGAGTTGTGGTGTCTCCGGTTTTGTGCTCTTGGGATTCTTGCTACCGGGAGACATCGTCATCGCCAAGCTCCTTCAACCGTACCACAAGCAAACCCTTCTTCGTGAAGGTCACCGTGTTTCCCACGGTGCTTCCTCTCCGTCCGTCGGGGTGTGCAAAGCCCGTCGTCGTGTCGGCGGCCACCTTGCTTCCCAAGGTGCTCTTCTCCGTCTTGTCGGAGATGTGCTAAATCCTTGGTGTGCTCGAGGTCGGCTTCGCTTGAAGTCGGTGTTTGGTCCTTCGTGTGAAGGGTGCCCATTCGTGTGAAGGTTTGGAGCTCGCCTACCATGTGTTGGTGAAGAGCTACCATCGAGTGGATTGAGGGCTAGGGACGAGAGAGTCCCGACTTCTCTGTGTGAGAAGTCTCCTCAACGGAGACGTAGGTGTTCATGTGTTGAGCACCGAACTTCGGTAAACAACTCGGTTTGCGCCTCTCTGTCTTATTTACTTAACCGCATCTTGATATCCACTGCCTGTGAGTGCCTTCATGTCTCCTACACTTGTGCATCGATTGCTTCCGCCAACTAGACTTGTGTAGGAATCCACGCGCTAGCTGTGTGCCTTAACTTGCTTAAGTGACTGAGTGCAACAAAAGTAAAATTGAAATAGTCCGATTCACCTCCCCTCTCGGCCTTAGGTTCCTTCAGCCCCGACTGGTGTGAACCGTCAAAGAACAGAGTCCACCGACCTTCCTCCCTATCTTGACCTGGAGAGCCTTTCTCTTGCTCATCCACCGTCAACTCTGCACGAATCAGCTGGGCACAGGCCTTGATCGCGGTACGGGATACAAACTGGATGTCAAACTCACCCAGCTCGACACCCCACTTCGCGACCCGGCCTGTGGCCTCCGCGTTTCGGAGAATGTCCTTGATCGGGTAAGTGGTCGGGACAATGATCTGGTGGGTTTGAAAATAGTGACGCAACCTGCACGAGGCTATCAGCAAGGCATAGCACAGCTTTTGAAGGTCGGGGTAGCGCTCCTTTGGCCCGGTGAGCACCTCGCTCACGTAGTAGACGGGCTGTTGCTTCCCTTCTCGTTCCACTGCCAGCAGCGCGCTTGTGGCGTTTGGTGTCACTCAGAGGTACAGCAGGAGGACTTCCTCGAGCTTGGGAGTGGTGAGGACGGGTGGCGAGGCAAGGTACTGCTTAAGCTACAGAAACGCGGCCTCAGCCTCCTCAGTCCACTCAAAACTATCATGCTTTCGAAGCAACTGGCAGAAGGGCGCGCTTCGATCTCCAAGGCGGGAGATGAAACGGCTTAAGGCCGCCATTGTGCCTGTGAGGGATTGGATGTCCTTTACGCGGGTCGGCGACCTCATCCTTTCGACGGCCTCGATCTTTTCGGGGTTCGCACTGATGCTCGCCCCACCGATCACGTAGCCTAGGAGCATGCCGGACTTGACACCAAAGACGCATTTCTCGGTGTTTAGCTTGACCCGGTGCTGTCTCAGGCTGTCAAAGATTTTCCGTAGGTCGGACACGTGGTCGCGGGCATCCTTGCTCTTGACTACGATATCGTCCACGTAGACTTCTACGTTGCGCCCTATTTGATCAGGGAGAGTTTTTTGCATGAGATGCTGGAACGTGGCGCCAGCATTTCTGAGACCGAAAGACATGGTCGTATAGCAAAATGTGCCGAAAGGCGTTACAAAGGCGGTTTTCTCTTCGTCCTCTCTACACAACGTGATTTGATGGTAACCGAAATAGGCATCCAGAAAACTCATCAAGGCTGAATCCGTCGTAGCGTTAACTAGCTGATCTATGTGGGGAAGGGGAAAGTTATCCTTGGCGCAGGTGGAATTAAGGTCGCGGTGGTCAACACACATGCCCCACTTGCTGCCTTTCTTCTGAACGACGACTGGGTTCGCAAGCCAATCGGAGTGCTGAACTTCGCGGATGAAGCCCGCTCGAAGCAGCTTGCCGAGCTGGTCTTGGATGATCTTGGTCTTCCAGTCGGGAACGCGCCTCTGACACTACCTTACCGGTTTTTTGTCAGGCCGGACAGCTAGCCTGTGCTCAATCACCTCCCTTGGAACACCGGGCATATCGGACGGTTCCCATGCAAACGCGTCCTTGTTAGCCTGGAGGAAGGTAATGAGTTCGAGTTCCTGTTGAGGCTCGAGGTTTGTCCCCACGTGGACCACCTTGGAGGGGTCTGACTCCGTGAGGACGATGGTTTTGGTGGGCTCCTACGGCTGCAGGGCCACCTTTGGGCGCGCTATGGAGTGCTCATTGCAGCTGGTACCACGGGTAGGGAGCTGGCCTACCATGGCCAGTGCGGTCTCGTCGCATTCGAGGGCCGTCTTGTGGTTCCCTCGGACGGTGATAACTCCCTTTGGCGCCAGCATCTTCAGGCAATGGTAGGCGTGGTGGGAGACCGCCATGAACCTGGAGAGCGCGGGGCGGCCCAAGATGGCGTTGTAGGGGAGGTCGGTTTCCACCACCTCGAAGGTGATGTACTCCGTCCGAAAGTTGGCACAGGAGCCGAACGTGACGGGCAGCACGACTTGCCCGACGGGGCGAAGCGACGATCCTGGGACGATCCTGTGGAAGGGAACGGTGATGTCCCTGATCTTGGAGCGCAGGACCTGCATGAGGCCTAGGACGCGCGCGGTGATGATGTCCAGCAAGCTTCCGCTGTCCACGAGGACGCGGTCGACTCGGGTGTTGCCGATGGTGGGGCACAGGACCAACGGGAGGCGCTGCGGCTTGGAGAGTTCGGCCGGACAGTCCGTCACCGAGAAGGTGATGGTCTGGCTGGATCAAGACAGGGACTCCACCGCGGGAGATGTGGAGGACTTCACGGGACGCGGCCTTGAGCTCGTGGTGGGAGCTGTAGGCCGAAGTGCCGCCAAAGATGACGGCGACGTGGCCGCGGGCTTCAGGAAAACCTTGGTCCTGGCCGCCCTGAGGAGTAGGCAATGCTGCTGCGCCCTCAGGTAGCTCGGGCATGGGACCGCGGCCAGCGTAGAAGTCCTCTAACTGGCGGGCCCACGTCGGCGATTACAGTGTCGTGGCGAGGTCTTTGGTGGAGGCGGCGAAGAGATCGGGTCATGGAGCGGGTCCTCGGCTCGCTTACTGCTGCTTGTGGGAGGTCGCCTGGGGTGCCCCTTTGCCGCCATGTGACTGCCTCCGGTGGGGAGGTCGCTTGGCGGCTGCTGCTGGCGCGGTGGGCGGCGGGTGCACCGGCAGGGGTGCTCGGCGGCGGGCACTCGGGCTGATCAGGCTCGACGGCGGCAATGAACTTAGCGGGCTGCTCCGGCCGCTTCTTCTTCTTCTTGTCCGCCTCAGCCTCGGCCTTGCCCAGGCCGTCGCCGACCTTGGCCTTTTTCTTGGCGCGGCCCCTCTTGCACTCAACCGCCTCAGAGGCGTTGACGTAGAGGGCCGCGGTGCGGAAGAGCTCGCTCGCGGTATTGACTGGGTGGAGCTCGAGGTCCTCGGTGTAGCGCCGGTCCCTCACACCATCCTTGAAAGCCTCGATGATAGCCTCATCCTAGATGCAGGGGATCGTGTTGCGGGCTCTCACGAACCAGCAAACAAAATCCTGGAGACTCTCATCATCTCGCTGCACCACGAGCTTGAGGTCCTGGGGGCGCCCAGAGCGGGCGTAACACCCCTGGAAGCTCGTGCGGAGGGCATCCTGCAGCTGGGCCCAGCTACGGATGGAACCAGGCCGCTGGTTGAACAGCCAGGTTCGGGCCATGCCCTCAAGCACAGTGGAGAAGTAGTTAACCATGACGGCCTCATCTCCCCCATGGCTCGGATGACGGTGGTGTAGATGGACAGGAACTCCTCGGGGTTCTTGCTCCCATCGAATTTCTCGATTGGCCCGGGCTTGAACCTCGGTGGCCATGGCGCCTCACGGAGAGCGCGGGAGAAGGCGGAGCAGCCCGGCGCGGCCTTTGGGGGAGAGGTGTCCCGAAGCCAGCCCGGGCGGGAAAACACTCCGTCCGGGGCACGTGACGAACCGCCGGCGGAGGAGGCTGTCAGGGTCTGGCGAGAGCGGCTGCTGTTGCGGCGAGAGCGGTTTTGAGTGCTGCTGTGGCTGGAGCCGCCCGTGTGCAAGATGTCCGGGCGTCCGCCGCCGTTCTGCTCCTCGTGCATGGCGATGCCGCGGGTGATGTCGCCAAGGCCCTCGGCGATGACTGGACCCAGGTCCGCCATGGTGAAACCACGGGGGACCTTCTCAAGGTCACGGACGACCGTGGCGATGGCGCGTGCCTTTTGCTGGTTGTACCTTAGTGAAAGCACTTTCCCTTTTTCCCCAATATAGCATTGAGTGGACCGAGCCAGCGTCGCGCCACCCGTTGGGGGCATCGCGTCGCGTAGCGTAACAACCGTCGCCGCCAGCCAAAGGAGGCAAACGACAAACCGGACTGCCCGCGTGCCATCTCCCCGGGCTGCGGGTTCCCGGGGAGACACAGTTCTTCCCGGTCAAGGCCGGGGAAAGGGTGGTGGGACATGACAGTTGTCGCCACCTGCCCAAATACAGGTAGACTATCCGCGGGACCTTCTCCCGGGCTAAGGGCTGCTGGGGCGCGGCTTTTGACTTGGTCAAGCCCGAGAAAGACCCTGGCGGCCTAGACGTTTCCTTCGGTACTGCCAAAGGTGGCCTTCTGGACCTATTGTATGTGCGGTGGGCCGGTACGGATTCGGCCCAAGGCCTATCTTGGGATGGGCCACTTATCAATCACCAACAGGATCGTATCCCATCAAAAAGTGACCAACAAAGAGTTAAAAATCAAATAAAATAAAAAAAATGAAAAGTATTTAAAATGGATTCTTTAGGATTTTAGATGAATTATAAAATTTGTTTCATGACATTTGGACACTGCATGAATTTTATATAAAATTTAGAAGTTTAATTGAAACTAGAAAAAGGCAAATTAACTTACCGTTGCTGCTAGTCGTTGCTACTCATGTGGTGTGCAGTTGGAAAGTGGACCAGCATGATGGTAGCACCCTTGCCATCAGAAGGCGCACGAATCGGCTGCCATTGCCATGCCAGCGGCTCACGTTGAAATAAGATGGCACGCCATTTATTGGCTAAAAACCAAACGACAGCCAAATCACTTTGACGAGCCAAAATTTGGCATTGCCAATGAAGGCTATTAGGCTATTTGGTTTCAAGCTGTGCCTGATCCTACCAATATTAGGTCGTGCCATCACCATTTGGTAGCCATTTGCTTCGTTACCTTCATTTGGCTCGCCCTGGAGAAAAATCGGCGCACCATCAGATTCCTTCACGAAATGCGGGCAGGGCGCGGGCGGCCGAATCGGGCGCCTTTCGTTGGTGCGCCAACACTCGCTCCCAGCTAATCTTTCCCGCGGTCTCCCCAATCCCTCCCACCTTCCCGCGCTCCCCGAAACCCTCCTCCCACCGCGCCCAAATGCCCTATCCCCGCCGCCCCCGACCTTGCTCCTCGCCGCCCTCCCCAAGCACCTGCTCGCCGCCGCCCCCGACCTGGTCCTCGCCGCCCTCCCCAAGCCCCCGCTCCTCGCCGCCCTCCCCAAGCCCCTACTCGCTGCCGCCTTCCCAAGCCCCTGCTCGCCGCAGCCCCCGAGCCTGCTCCTCGCTGCCTTCCCAAGCCACTACTCGCCGTCGCCCCCGAAGTTTGCTCCTCACGGCCCTCCACAAGCCCCTGCTCCTCACCGCCCTCCCCAAGCCCCTGCTGTTGAGAAGAGTAGATGCTCTTACCATAACCGCTAAAGACAAGCTTGACATTGCTTCTCACATCTACAAGCCCGACCTAGAAGCATTTTGTAGCTATCTGAATTATGTGAGCGATACAACACTTGAAGCTTGGGTTATTGATGTCATTAGTAGCAAGTATGGTGGTGGTGAGTGGTGACTGATGGCGGTATGGGTGTTGGATGATCTTTTGCTTGTCTGACCCACATTTTGCTACAAATGCTTTGGGTCAAAACTAACTATATGCTATTGTGGTGATGCTATGTATGTTTGGTCTATTTAGTCATGCTATGTATGTGCGATCACCATATTTGTATGTGCTATGTATTTGCCATGACCATATTTCTATGTGCTGCCATGAAAGTATGCTAAATGATGCTATTTATATGTGCTGCCATATTTATGAAAATATTGAAAATTTGTGCTATTTTGTGGCAGCGTTAGGCAAATCTATGTGTTGATCATTCTATAGCTTGGTTATGACCTCCCTAACCCTATTGATGTTTTAATATATGTGTTGACCATGTCAGATTTGGTTTTGGCATCAAACCAAACATTGCCTTGCCAATCATTGGTAGCCTCTCATGGCAATCAACCAATCACTTTCTATATTGCCTTGCCATTTCTTGGCTCCAAGCCAAACAAGAATTTTTTTGCCAAAATTTGGGTCATGCCCTGGGTTGGACATAACCAAAAAATGGCATGGATTTTAGATATGTTTTTAGTTGAATCTAATATATTATATTTAATATAATAATAAACTAACAAATCCTTTGCACACCACTGTATTAGTGGAGATCTTTTTAACTGAATATAACGTAAAATTTACACCATATATTATAAAGGTCCAAATTATAAATTACTTTGATTGAATCCAAAGAATCATACCGAATCTAACTATATACCAACAAATGTCTATCTATGCAAATGCATAAATCACCACTAGTGGAAAATAAAACGACCAATAAACTCTAACTAAAAACAAGATCTATTCATAAAATTATCTGGACAGAATGAGGAGAATGGTTGCTCCTCCCCCCTTCCCAAGAGCACTGGAATTGGGAAAAAATGTTATTTATATATTTTTAAATTTTTTATGCAAAAATGACCGTCCACATAGAGATTAAGCAAAAATAGGCGCGTCTCAACGGACGATCGCTCATTCGTTGGGCGATCGGACGATGCCCAAAACGACCCTGCGGCGTATAGGGGGGTGGTCGCCCGTCTCCTGTTGCCTGTCAACAGAACGGAGACATGGGGCGGTTCGGGACACCTTATTTTCAAAGCTTTATGCGCGTTTGTTTGAAGTAATTGTTGGTCAAAACTTTGTCCTAACGAAATAAAATATGCCTTATTGATAAAAACGGACGGAGTATCATTGGCGGCATTCACGAGTAGGAATCCTTGAAAGTTGGAACTTGCAACTTGCAGCGGAAATCTGTGGCCAGGGTCCTCGGCTAGTAGCTTTGACTTTTTAGTGCCATGACGGCATGACGAAGTGTGTACATAAGTATTTTTCGGTTCAATCCACGTATCGTACTACTCCCTCCCGTTTCACTATATTTATGTATGGTCTTAGAAAAATACTTTCATAATGCTTGTCCATTGCAAATATCAAGAGTGTACTTTGTGATGTTTTCACTTTTTGCCCTTAATTAAATGCTTAGTAAGAAAAAAAGTAGTTGAAACATGCTATTAAATAGAGGTATGATGGTCTTTGCACATGGTTTTTTTCTTGTAGTAACTACTCTAATTTTTTTTGTTAGTGTATATGGTGTGTTATGTATAAGGGATAATTGTGTTTTTGCCCTAATTTTGAAACCTAATTGTGATTTTGCCCCTATTTTCTAGGCTTTGTGATTTTGCCCTTGTTTTCTTAAACTGAAGTCTTTGTTTGCCCCCATTCCGTTAACACCACTTAACGGCGTTAACTTAGATTTAAAAAAACACATTTTCCCTTACAGATTTGCACATTTGCTGGGTAGAGCACCACATTCTTTATGGTTGTTGATTCAATGGTATTCCTTCGATTAGGGTTTTAAATTATGTTTCTCTTGCACAAAAAGTAGACTTTAGTAGTACTTTAGTAAGGTTGGAGCTTAAAAAAATGATTGCTATCAAAATGTAATTAAAATACTTTCGAAATATTTTTGAATTTGGTCTCCCAGTTCAGGCCTCCCTGTCGACGCCATTTATATTCTCAAAGCCAAGAACATCATGCGTAATTGCATATCATCATCCGTCGATGATGATCAGTTTCACGAATCACGAACGACACATGCGCGCTGCGATTGGTGAAGCAGGTTCAGAGAACCTGTTCACAACACCAGACATGCACGGCCCGAAGCATCGTTTTCGTAGCCCCGACCACGATGGTCCATGGCCGGCTAGTGTGCTCCTTCGGATTCCAACCCCACCGAAACACCCCCATCGATGCTCTATTGCTCTCCCTCTTATCTCTCTCTCGCGCGCGTCTCGAGGGCGAGGCCCACCTGGGGCTTGTTTTTTTTGGCCGCTGGCTCCTCTTTTCTTTCTGTTGCTCCCTGCCATCAGCTTCATCTGGTAACAGCAAACTCACAGGGGAGCAGATCACGAGGGGGATGGTGGCGCAAAGGAGAGAACAGTACTGCTTGATGCGTGCATGGTAGCAGTAGCACTCATGGCCCATCAGGGAAAAAAGTCATGAGCCCATGAGAGAGAGAATGGCATCTTCAATCTTCAGCATGGACGCCAATCGTCATGTTTAGAGTACTTGTTCTTTGTGTTGCAAATTTAGCAAAATGAGCAAGATAACAATGTGATTCAAATAAAGTACAGCTGCACAAATAAGCAAGCCAATAATACTATAAATCATGTATTCTCCAGATATGACAAGACAGACATATAAATACATGATCAACTCAAATACCATTGCTGCCATCAAGTTAAACCCATCAACAAAACTCAAGGTTTGTCTTTTTATTAGTGCTCTCAGATTGCAAACTGGGGTTGCTAAAGATTTAGCCGTCCAACTACAGTTTGGACAATATATCACTGGTTATTAATTCTGTAAATCAGGTTTAAACCCTAGAACAGCACTGTTCATGGACCAAATTGGATAAACCAATAATCAATATGTATGACAATGAGCAGCTAGATAAACCAGGAGATAACAGATCATATCTACACTGCGGCCTGACTGAAACAGCCCAAAAAAATGGCTTGAACAGCAGTGCTACTTTGGTCACAGGCCAATCACAGATCAATAATTAACTGAACTAAACAGCAGCACTTATATTCCAATTAACAGAGATAGGACAGCAGTAATAAGATCATGTAAATCAACACCAAGTGCTATGTCATACACATTGATCCAGCAAAGATATAAATCAATGAACAGTGCTACTCTGGTCTAGCAATTATACCTATCAAACAGATTGATAAGCCTCAAAGCAATGCAATCATCATCGAGCAGCACTCGTAGCCCACAAGAACAGTGCGTCTAGATTTGATTAAACGGCCTCTAGCTCGAAGGCTAGTCCCCCAGAAGTAACCAAATCGGTCCACTGTACAGAGAAGGATTAAGCAAATACTTACGAAGCGTTGGGATCGAACCAACAAGCCGAGGCAAAGCGTGCACAAGCATTGTCCCAGAAAACAATTCGCCGTGCTATTAAGCACCACCGACGAAAAGGTTCGGAGATACGGAAGCCACTCACTCCCCACAACAAGCGACCACGGAAAGGAGCCCGAGATGCAGAGAGAACGCAGCGAAGAAGATCACGGCGACCACCCGTGGCCTCGGGAACCAGAGTCGAGAGGACCAACACAGAGAAGAATGGCACCGGCGGCGACGGCGCCGAGGCACCGGAGAAACAGCAACGATCGCGCAAAGAAGAAGTGAGAGGGGAAAAACCGAGAGAGTCTAGAGCCAACGTAAGAGGAGCACGGGACTTCCCCATATAGGCGATGAGAATGACGTCCCCGAAGTCTCCGGCCTCTCCTCCACGCACCCACGCGCCCGCGCAAGTCGGAGGCAAGCCAACGGCCGCCGCCGCCGCCATGAGCCAGCAGGGTTCGAGGAACCCTCGCTGAGCACGCACGCCAGCCTGGGGCAGCTCTCCTCTTTTCTTCCCCCGTAGTGGGCCAAAGGCCCACTGGACCAAGGGCAAAAGCCCAACACTTTGATCAGAAATCACATCACAAACTTTTTTTAATGGAAGCTGAGAGAATTTTAAAATCTTTATACTTCGTGTTCTAAACATGGCAAAAGACACATGTTATATGTTTCAGGACATTTCTTTACTTTCTTGCTGTCAACGGTCAACTCTGTCTGGCCTTAAAATCCAAACCAAATACTCTCCGAACTCTGAGAACATTGTTCATTGTTCAGCCGTTTGCCCTGAATCGGGAGTTCCGATCTCCTCCTAAATATTCCAACCAGATGATACGTTTTATAATAGGACATCACTCTGACCGCTACTCTAGCACAGTTAGACATCAAACCATTAGAGCATGGCCAGCAGAGCCGGCATCACGCGGCCAGCATCACCAGCTAAATACTCCCGCTCGACCACCCGTCCACATGTGTTTTGAAATTTTTCTCCAGCCCACCACTCGCGCTGATGCCGGCCGCTCTCATAGCACGTCTACTGCGCATGCTCTTAGGCTGGAGTACACTCACAAATTCAACTAGAGCAGCAGGTCTCATTCTAAAAAGTTAATTCAATATAAGAATGAGCTCCGTCATCTTTATAAATTAGCTAAACCTCTTCAACTTGCAATGTAGGACACGTTGATCCAGCATTTGATTTTTGTATTACTTCCTCCGTTCGAAAATATAGGGCGTATAAAAATTTTCATCAAGACCAAGAAATTGTGTTTAAGAAAGTAAATCATCATTAATTATCTCGTTACTCGAAGCATACATCTCCTTCCCATGTACTTAATTAATAGCTAAAGCTATCAAAAGCATGCACTTTATAGGGTGAATAGCTTAACTATGAGTTAATTGCTCGTCTTTTCCAAAAAAATAATGGAAAGACGTCTTATATTATGGGACAACTCAAAAAAACTTATGCGCCCTATATATTGGAACGGAGGGAGTAATTAAGAAGACCCCAGTAATCAGAGGCAGAGGGACTAGTCGTTCCAAACGATGCCATTGCTAGATAGATGGCGCGCGACCATGCAACATATATATCATTTCTTTCTCTGGTTCTCCCCACATGTTAGGCGATCCAGCGCCGCGCACATGCACGAGGTCGGCAGGCGGCAGCACAGCGACGATCGATCGACGGGCCAATCAAATACACAAACCAACAAGAACCTAAACGCCATAGCCAATGCATATAATTTGCATGCAGAGCTGCGAAGAACCACACGAAGCTAGCTAGCTAGCTAGCTAGTTGGACTTGGAGAGATGATAGTGAGCTGGGAGTTGGTGTGCAATGCAGGTCAGGGGCAGCCACCAGCTCGCATCCTCCTTGTGGCTGGCGATGGCAACATCAATGGCATCTCCGGCCTATATATCTATCCACCAGCTCTTTGTCTCTACGCGTTTGGATGGAGAGACCGACCAGCCCGGCTCGATCGATCCATCGGCCAAACAAACCGGGTGTTTCCTTTCGCCTTGGCTGCTTGTTTTCTCCAAAAAAGGATGGCTGCTTGTGTAGTTTGAGTCTTAATTTGGGCGGTTTACTTTAAGCATGCATCAATGATTCAATGGTTCCCTCCCGTCCGACTGCGATGCTCCGGCCGCGGGCGTGAGATCGGCAGCGTAGAGAAAATTCATCAAAACGCCACCATCCTGTCCGCGTCCGGGTGTATGGAAAGGCGACACGGCCATGTGAGAGTGTTCTTGGCACGGCGAGGCCAGGCCATACATATGTGTATGCATGGATCGGTTATACAGGAGCTAGCTCTAAATAGTTATTTGAGGTCTTGATCAGTTTGGAGATCAGGCTGGTTCGTACTCTTAAAAATATGGATAGCTGAAAGTAAAATAATCTAATAAAAACCGACTTTTAAAAAAATACTGTTAACATAAAACGCTTTGGCTTCTCATAAACTCTTTGTCCATTCAGACGTAACAGTACCCTGTGTTGAACATAGTGCGATATAAGCATAATAAATTGACCAAATATAAATAGAATAAGCAAACACATAACAATGCCATGGAATAGATTATTTATCATGTACTCTACTAAATTGGACTGCAAAGCACCAAGTAACATGATAATCCAAATAAACAACATGGCAGCCAACATATCAAGCGAATAAATCACCATTAACATGATTAGGGAGCTCTCAGATTTAACCAATAACTGGTTGTTGTAAAAACAGCCGTCCTAGTTATAGTGTTCAATGATTTCACAGGCAAAATACAATCTGAGATTAATATCAAGGTTTAGACAATCAATACAGCACTGATTTGGAAAGGAAATAAGTTCGAACATCCCAATTTAGCCAATCGAATGGCGATCTACAATTATTCAAGCCACATGCCATTTGGACCCAAATCTATTTATTACGAACCAACCGAACAGCACCAAAGTGCTAAGCAAAGGTACCGGAAATAAATGATCACGAACAATCAAGCAAAGACACTAAATCAGCCGTATGCACCAATACAGATCAATATAACAAGCGTCCAGTGACCAATTAACAACAGATCATGGCATGAATTGGGATGAACACAATATAAATCCTAACAGTGCAGAAATTAATTGAATCTACCTCAAGATATAATCAACAAATATATTTAAATAAGCCTCAACCAGATTATCATCACAGAGCAATTAGGGTAAAGCACACAGCCACGGTACAGTGCTCCAAACCAGAGATTTAGCCTCTAATTCAAGAATTAGATCCCCAAAATCTCTAGTTGGTACACTGCACAACCAACCACCAAAGGGGAAGCCACAGAAATTCTTACTTAGCGTCGGATCCGAGCCGACAAAGAAGGCAGCGAAGAAAGGCTAAGCGCGAGCAGCATGCTGTCCCAGAAAACAGATCGCCGAGTTACACCGTGTAACCACCGACGAGATGATCCGAAGATACGAAGCCTGTCGCCCCCACCACGAACCGAGCTGAGGTGGAGACCCGAGGAGCAGAGGGGAGCAGCATAGAGACTCGGTGCCCAAAGCCCGTGGCCACCGGGTACCCAAGTCGAGGAAGGGCACAGCAACACCACCACGGGAACACCCACAGGCCGGCGTAGGGATGGCAAAAATACCCATGGGTTCGGGTATCCGCGGGTACCCGACCCGATGGGCATGAGTATGGGTCTCAACCTAGACCCATGGGTTTTTCGGGTTCGGGTATCCGCGGGTTTCGGGTTCGGGTACGGGTTCCATTCTGTACCCATGGGTACCCATGGGTTACCTGAATTAACACTGACATGTGGGTCCACCATTCTTTTATATATATATATACACACACTCACAAGAAAACAATAAACCCTAACCGGCTAGCCCCCCAACCCCCACAGCCGCCCCACATCCCTCCCTCCGCCTGGACTTCCCCCGCCTTCTCCAGATCCAGCCGCCATCTTACCACGCATGATGCTTACCCTCTCTACAGACTTCCCCGCCTCCTCGAGATCCAGCCGCCTCCGGCCTCGCTTCAGTTCCCCGCCCCGCCCGCCTTGCCGCCCGTCGCCTCGTCGCCGCCCGACGACGACGCCCAGCGCCCGCCCTCGCCTCTCCACGCGCCGGCGCCACGCTGCCCTTCTCCACCTCGCCGACGCCGAGCCGCCCTTCCCTTCTCTCTCGTCGGCGACTCTAAGCGCCCTGCGCCTCCTCCTCTCTCTCTTCCTCTCTCTTGGGTTTGGGTACCCATCGTGTCGGGTATCCGTCGGGTTCGGGTATGGGCGCAGTTACGTGCCGTATGTTTTTCGGTTGGGTATGGGCGGTACCTTGAGTTTCGGGTTCAGTTCTACCGAGGTGTACCCGGAGTTACCCACCCGATTGCCATCCCTGGGCCGGCGAACCGACGGCGAGGAGAAACAGTGGAGTGCAAAGAGAAAGAGGGGATGTGAGAGCTCGTGCAAGCACACACTCAAAAACAGAGGAGGCAACCGGCTTAATAGAGAGAGGGATTAGCTTGGAGGAGCAACCAACCGTGCAAGGAAGCCGGCGAGCCAAATTCATCGCCGCAGCGCGCCACGCGAGTCGCGGAATGGCCGCCATGCCAAAAATAACAACAACAAGATGGCCGCTGCTGTTTGTTGGTTCCTAGGGGCATTCTTCTTGCCTCTCCCTCTCTTATTTCACCGAATGGACCAGGCCCAAGAAGCCCAGCAAAAGCCCAACACCCTGTACGGTTGCTGCTTCACAATCGAGTGTTCACGGCCGATGCCCTTCTTCGTCGTGGACTCATCAACGACTACTTATGTCCCCTCTGTCGCCGTAACCTAGAAACGTCGTCGCATCTCTTCCTACAATGCGAGTTCAGCTCCAGAATATGGTCAGGCCTAGCGGTTCACCTCGGTATTGAAGCCCTGCAACCCTCCTCTTGGACGCACGCAAGCTCTTTCGAGCTGGTAGGACAATGACATTACGGCGTTGACTGATAGCACTAGCTGCTTCTTAGCTATTTTGGGAACTCTTTGGCACCTATGGGTTGAGCGCAACAACAGAACATTCCAGCGGTCTGAGCGCCCTGCTACGATCCTTCTCTTAAGTCTCTTAGATGATCTGCGGCTTTGGGTGATGGCAGGGGCCTATCTTGTAATTAATTAGTTATTTTTAACTTTGTTCTGCCCCGAAGGGGAGGTGTTAATTAAATTCACCCCCAACATTTTGTAATTTTACTCTCTTTAATATACATCGGCAGTTCTCCTGTCCTTTATGAAAAAAAAAGTAGTACCTCTGTACGGTTCCACCCGCTCCACAGTAACTTGACTGGACTTGCTGTTGCTTCAGGCCTTCAGCCGGCCCCTCCACCCCCGTCAAGCAGGCACCGTACGTTCCACAACCGGAAACCCACGAAAAACCATCCTCGGATTGGCACCACCCACCTCCGTGCTCCGGCCGCGACGTGCACGCACGCACGCACCCACAGATCAACCTCGGCGCCGCAGGTGCGGGCCCCTACGTATCGCCCGCTGCGCCTGCGTCCCCTAGATCTAGCCGGCACGCGACCGAGGCGGCGATCGAGAGGAAAGCTCGACGCACACATGGCGGGGCGGGCACGGACTTCGGCGGCCGATCGGCTTGGCGTGCGGGACGGCGACGAGAGCCAAAAAAAAAAAAAAAAAGCGGTTTGTGCGGTCGCGACGGTGCGCGCACGGCGCACAGCCCAAAGTGCGAACTGTTTGCGTGTGCGCGTGGCGCGTGGCGCTAGTAGGTCGGCGGCGTGCGGCGAGGCAAGGCTATTTCCGCGGAGGGGCAGGAGCAGGACAGGTACGTATGTGCAGGCGCATGTCTTGAGGGGGAGCGAGGCTGCCTCGGGATTTCAGGAAGGATCTCTTTCGGTTCCAGGAGGCATGCTCTAAGTACTGCATGTCTTATTCGCCTTGTGTGGTTCAGTGGTTGCCCGCATGTTGGGTAACGTCTTTTTATGCCACAGGCTGGGTGGGTGAGATGCCCGTTTGGACGAGCTTGGCAACACCAGCTGTGTTTGCCTTTGGAATTGCCGTATCTTGCTTCCAAGTTCCAATTCCGAGGAGATGCTGTCACGTCTTTTTTTTCCTTCCGAAACATTGAAGTCGGTATATCTCGAAATTACACAAATATATCCTATGGGAATCTATAAATAGTATAAACCCGAACACGAGCGTCGGTGGCTCGCCACGTGGTTGGCCTCCTCGCCCAGCGCCACCATGATCGTCCGATCGCGCGCACCGGTCAGATCTAGCCGTCCATTCGATTTTTTAGTATAAAATAATTTTTTCTACGCAGAGATCAACAAGTCGGGCGGTTCGCTGGGTTGGCTAGCCGAGCTGGGTCTCACCGTGGAGACCGTGGTTCGAATCCCGCACAGGCGCCAAATTTTTTCGCTTTTTCCAACTGCGTGAGCGCCCATGCGCGTTTGGCAGGCCTGGCCCGCCTCATGAAGTTCAATTAGCCCAATAATTATCACAGTTGGAAAAGTCAATCCTTAACCTAATTCCACTAACCTAGTTTGCCGCGCAGTTGCACACTTGCACCAAGGACATGCAGATCGAAGACTTAGGGCCTCTTTGATAGCTTGTTCTAGTTTAGTTTTCATTGGGAGTGTAACTTTTGCTATTTTTATATACACCATTTATTTTATTTTTTGGAAATAAATTTTTATAACTTTGTAGGTTTTTTCTCAAAGATCTCAAAAATATTTTTTTAATAATTTATTTAGCCTTTTCATACCACTTTCAAATGTGGTCAAATTTTCCCAACAAAAACTAAACTAAAACTAAACAAGTTATCAAAGAGGGCCTTATTCACAGCAAACGAGAACCTAATTTCAAATGCACAGAAACCGGGCCTTATTCACAGCAAACGAGAACCTAATTTCAAATGCACAGAAACCATCGAACCATTCACCACCCACCATCGCATGCGGTTGCTAAAGGCATTGCACTATTGCAGTCTAGAATATGCCAATAGTCGTACCAAGAGAGTGAAACAATATAAATTAACTGGTACAAACAGATATAACGAGTATGTGAGAGAGAGCGCATAGACAGGCGGTGGGCGCATTTTATCGAACAAGTGGTGGACGCCCCACAGGCAGGCAGTGTGGAAGGCTAACCTGGAAGCTACCTATATATGTGCTGCGTTCTGGATTTCTGCCTGCCGAAGCTAGCCTTGGACGAAGCTACCTACATCAGCATGTCAAGGGTGTAACTCTATCGGCATGTCGTGGCCAATCTGACGACAGGTCGAGGCTGCTCGACTGAGGACTGCTCGAGGAGAGAAGTAACAGTCTGACGTACTGAGTACCGAGTGGCAACCAAAGTCGTGCGTGAAGATGCAGTTACTTTATCAATAATAAAAAACAAATAAGAGATTCATGAAAGGTCCCATGGTCTAGCGGTTAGGACATTGGACTCTGAATCCAGTAACCCGAGTTCAAATCTCGGTGGGACCTTTTTTTTTGCCTCTATTTTTAATCTGGACGAATCTTCGTGATGAGTAAGAAGAATGAAATCCTTGCGATCGTCGCGGTCTCGCGGACGGAGATGATTCATGGATCTCCAGTGTTTGGGAACTAGGACGGGCATCATTGGCTTCCACGAACAGAAGCCGTATGATCATGATCCGACGGTTGAGGCCATCGCCCACGAGAAACTGAAATTCAGCGGACATACCTGTAACAACCAGTTTCTAGTCCAATTTGAAATTTTCAAAATCAAATACCAATTTTAATACAAATTCAAATTTGGAAGTTCCAAGTGAATCCTAGCTTGTGAGCATAGCCCGTTTTGGGTCTTAGCTCGGCCCAATTACCAGCCCACTCCCCCCTCTCTATCACTCCAACGCGGCCCACATCCATCCTCAAGGGCATCGCATCGCTCAAGCCAAGCATCGTGGGCTCGTGGCAGGTGCTCATGCTGCCAGTTACGTGCTTACGTTGTGTCGCTACCTCATGCTTGTTGTGTCAACGCCACCATCGCCATAGATCACGACCCACTCAGATTTTTTCGTCGCTGCTCACTGGGGACGGACCAAGACATTAGACGACGAAGGCGCCCTTATTAGAGGGCCTCGTGGCGCAGGGCTACGTCGATACAAGACGGAGAATTTTCTATATGCCACTAAAAAAGTTTTAAATTTCCTTACTTCCATTGAATTTTTTTTCTTTTCCATGCCACCGGTTTAACTTTTTTCTTCTCTTATTGCCACTCAAGCGGTAAAGAATATAACGGAGTTACAAAATAACCATTATGCCCTTGTCTTTTTAATACGTTACAAAATAGAAAAGAATCATAAAAATAGTATAAAATTCATAGAAATATGAGAAAAATTTCTATAGATTCATAAAATTATGTATAGCCAGATTTGAAAGTAAAAAATTATAACTTTTAATTGTAAATTTTATTTAAAAATTCATCAAACCTATCACGCCTCATGAAAAAAGAGAACAAAAGCTGAAAATATCGAATGTTGCAAATATTTGAATAGCAAGTAGAGCATGATTTTACATAAATTTAAAATTTTGAATTACTCAATTTGAAGCTAAAATGAAGAAGATATGATTTTTTATAGTGTTAAACCAAGGGGCATTTTAGACATTAATGTACTTTTTAAACGGAAAAACTAACGGACTTAACGGCAGTGGCACTGGGGAAGAAAAAACTTAAACCTATGGCATGTAAGGGAAGAGAGAATTTCGAGTGTAAGATAAAGAATAATCAACTTTTTTAATGGCATACAAGTAATTCTCTCATACAAGATTGTGTTGCATCCTCGGCGAGGAGTATATCTGAGCTCGTGTTGAAGGAAGAAGAGGTGGTGTACATGGAGCTGCACACCGTCAACGGCTTGCGGTCGAGGGAGTTGTCCTTTGTCGTTGAAGTGCCGTGACATCCTATCAATTTTTAAAATAATTATCATCGACTAATTAGGTTTCTCAATATTTTAGTCTAAAGTAAATTTTTAGTCCGGTTCTAATCTTACTTTTCTCTCTCTTAACCTCCGTTTGTCTTTCCTACGCGATGCTTCGGCCAATGCTGACCTTGCTAGCTGATGTTCTGTTATCGTTCGGTGGCTAGGCCAAACCGAACAGATCTTCATGCCAGGGTGAGGCCTGGCGATGCTTTGTAATATTCTAGCGTTGGTGTTTACTATATTGCAATGGGCTAGGTAGTGTGTGAGTTGTGCTATTGGGCTGTGTCACATGCGCGACACTTCTTGAATCCCATGCCACGATCGGCTGAACCGATCAAACTTGTCCAAATCGAATCAAAGCAAAACTCCCAAATCGACACCTTCCAAATCCCGCCCAATCTTTCCATCACAAGTGAATTCTTCGATCGCAAGACATGCCCCTGTTCAAAATTCGAAATCAACCTCAAATTCACGGTATGAAATCCCGATGCATCGGTTGATTCCTCCACCCAAACCCTAGCCCCGGAGTCGCCGTCGCGAAGGGATCGAGAAAGAGGAGGAGAAACAGAGGTCGTCATCGTCGCTGTGGAGAGCATCGTCGTGCACCGCTTGTTTCGCCGTTGTGCGCTGTCGCCGTCCTGCCCCAACATCGCCGCCCTACTGCCAAGCCGCTAAGGCAACCTCGCCGTGGCCTGGAGAAGCAACGCCGCTGGGAGAAACTACTGGGGGCTGCTGGAAGCCACCGCCTGTACCTGTCTCTCTTTTTCTCTGCGGTGTGTCTTCTATGGAGAAGCAAAATTCTGAAATCATCTCCGACCGTTCTCTTCCCCCACATTCTTTCCTTTCATTCCCTACCATTTTCAGTAACACCTCATCAAAAAAGTTCGTCAAAAAAATGGATAGAGAATTTCCTTCTGAAGAAAATGCACAAAAAAATTTCTTCTGAAAAGAACTACAAAGAGGAGGATTTGTTGGAGCATCTGAAGATATCAGAATCTCTTCGCGAACAAAAATAATCCAAAAAGATATCGTAGAAGATGGTCTGGTCTTATCCATTTAGCTTGGACAGATTTGACCACCTCGACACACACTCTCACCGAACAGTGTCCATTCGTTATTTTATATCTAACAAACCCTAGATTCAAATCATTCCAAATCGAGAACTGAGCGGTGCTTAGTTGGCTAGGACCGTGGAGCTAAGGTCCTAGCCCACCCAAGTTCGAAGCATGGAGGTCCTGTTGCGGCTGGGGTGCTCATTTACGTTGGGTTCGATAATCCAGCGTCAACTCCTTCTGAAAAAAAAATCATTCTAAATCAATTTTCCTAGTCTTCTGTTGATTTATTTTACATATTGTATTTATTTTGTAATTTTATGAATTTTATTTGCTATTGATTATTTATTGTGCCTCGATTTGTGTGCCAACGGGGTTGGATAAGAGATAAGTGTTGATTATCAAAGGGATCACATGCATAACCGAGAGGCAAGCTAGATTCATATTTATCCTAGTTTTATTATTATTTATGTCGTTTACAATTCCTAGATTTTGAAACCTGCACGGTAGTTTTTATGCTACTACATTTACTCCCTCCAGTTTGATAATTCCTATCGCTGGAGCGTTTTGTGTTTAGTTGAAAAATTCCTGTCGTTCTAGGATGCATTGATTGTAAGCAAAACTTTACGTGGCTCTAGAACCATTTGTTGGATGTGCATGTAAATAAAGTGTAGCATCAAAATTCGAACCTAGACATGCAACTCATGGGAAAGTAGGAGCAACCACTAAGCTACAAGCATTTATTTGATCATATGGAGTACTACGAGATATTTAATACTTCCTTGGTATGTGAGATCATGTCTAAAACGACAGGAATTATCAAACTGGAGGGAGTAGTTAGCTAGGTTATAGTTATTGCCTATTAGATGCTAATCATTTATTAGTGCAGTTTGCTTTTCATTTGCTGCCTATGTACTCCCTCCAATGTCAAAAAAGCTACTCCCTCCAGTTTGATAATTCCTGTCGCTGGAGCGTTTTGTGTTTAGTTAGAAAATTCCTGTCGTTCTAGGATGCATTGATTGCAAGCAAAACTTTACGTGGCTCTAGAACCATTTGTTGGGTGTGCATGTAAATAAAGTGTAGCATCAAAATTCGAACCTAGACATACAACTCATGGGAAAATGGGAGCAACCACTAAGCTACAAGCATTTATTTGACTATATTGAGTACTACGAGATATTTAATACTTCCTTGGTATGTGAGATTATGTCTAAAACGACAGGAATTATCAAACTGGAGGGAGTAGTCGTTTTAGCCTTTTATCCAAAGTGCTAAAAAACTTGTCATTTTAACCTTTCATCTAGAGTAGTAATTAGATGAAACCTTTGAAAAGCCAAAAAGAGAGGCATGCAGGTGCATCTATTGGTTCATGGGAAAAGTTTTCATAAATTCATTGCTACCAATTAATGAATCAACTAGTCTTTTATAGGGGCCTTGGTATTCTAAATTGTGTCTAAAGCGACTAGTTTTTTAACACCGGAGGGAGTATAAATTACTCTTATGATATTTCCATCATTGAATCAACTTACACTAGATGCTTATTTGCTACGATGGGAATTTCAGAAGATCTTAATTTGTAATGGAAAATTATTCAAATTTATTGTTGAGAGAATCTACTTTCTGTTGTGAGGTTTTGGTTTAACTTTATCCAACTAAAGAGGAAAGCAATTAATGACAATCCAATGGCAACTAGATGTTAGGTTTTCATTCAGAAAAGTCACAAGACACTCATCATCGCGCGTGGCACAACTTGCCACCCAATCACCTTCGAACTAACACCTCAATGTGGACACAAGATCCATATTTCTTTTGAGATGAAACCTACGGTAGACTATAATATTTTTAAGGAACCACACCCAATGAACTTTGGGCTTGCTCGGTGAAGCGGTGGGCCCACTTGATGGACCAAAAAAACCCCAAGACCCAAGATAAATAGGAGAGGTTAAATCTATTATGTATCCAAAAAAAGCGATAAAGAATCCTTCCTCTCCTACATATCGTGTTTTTCGTGATTATTCTTCGTCGCTCACGATCTACGTGATCTTTAAAGAACCCTGACTACACTTCGGTGGCGTGGTTGTTTAACACGTTATCGAAGACGAAGCTTCCGATTTAACGACGCCGAGATCGGTCGCCGACGAAACAACGATCGCATCTTCGTCCCTTCGTCGGCTAGTTGGGACCGTTGATCTATCCTCTGCGATAGTTCGCGATCCCGCCTTTACCGCAAGAATCGAAGGTATATATCGGTTTTCGCGGGATCCCGTTTGAATCTATTAAGAATTTGTGTGGATCTGGTAGATCCATTGAATTGTAAATCTCCGATCCTTGGATCTGTAACGGATGAAACCTGGGTACTCGAAGTACCGAAGGCCGCGTCGTCGCGCCGCCGTTGGAAGGCCCCGGCCGTGCCATGCACTGAACGCCGCCGCGCCCGCGCCGCGCGCTGCGCCGCCGCCGGCCCGCGCCCACGCCCGCGCCCGCGCTCGCGCCGCGCCGCCTCACCAGCCACGCCCGACGTCGCTGCCCGCGCCCATTTTTCGGTTGAATCGGCGGCGGCGGCGGCGGGGAAACCCTAACAGCAGCCTAGCCACTGCAGTTCCTCCGTAAGCAGGCCAACATGCGTAGCCGGCGGTCCCACGGGCCAAGCAAGCCTCCGTGCTCTCCCTGCGAGCAGGCCGCCTCGCCCTGCCGTGGACCGACCTGCATGGTCCACGCAAAGCAGGCCACCGCGCCTTACCCTGGGCGCGAACCCCATGGGCCACGCCCTCAGGCCACCGTGCCATTGCCCCCTTAATTAGAAGGCCGACGCGCCATTGTACATGGCCAGATTAAGAAAAGAAAAGGGGAGCCATGGGCCACGGGGAATTAAAGAAAAAGAAGAAAGGAAGAGATGGACCACGGGGCATATAGAAAATAAAGAAAGAAAAGAAGGCCATGTGTGGGCCACGGTGAAATTAAAAGAAAGGAAAGGAAAAGTAAACTAATGTGGCTTGAATTTTGAATTGCATGTGTATTCTTTTCTGAATTTACACTTTGACTCTGAAATATATGAAACGAAGGGCGCGGGCTGAGTCATATGAAAAATAGGGGCTACTGGACCGGTTTTGAACGGACCAGATCGAAAAAGAAAAGAAAAGAATGGGCCGGGACAGACCAGAAAGAATGGGGAATAAATCTGTTTGCCCTGTAATTTTATGAATAAGTCCTTGGATTTCCTAGAAATTATGAGAAATTTTCTAGGCAATTGTTTTACAGAAAAATCCTTGGCATCTGAAAATTTACATGAAGTATTTTCTGAATTTAAGAATATTGCAGAAAGCCCCCTAAGAATTATAAAAATTGCGCATAGCTTTTCCTATGCACTGAAAATTTCATAAAGACCTTTGGAATTAGCAGAAATTAAAGAAAGTATGTATACAGGCATGAAAGCACCTTGGGAGTTCATTTTGACCCCAGTTTTGAATTTGCAAGCTTATTTAGCTACTGTTAATTACTTTTATGCAATTACCTCTTGAATTTGCTTTGTAATTATCAGTTTTTGCCTGTTTATTATATGAATTGGTAATGGCATACAAATAGGAATATGGGATATACATGAGAATTTTGAATTGAAGTCTATATAGCACCACTCTCTCCTCTTGATTACTTAGTGTAATCTTATGAATGAATTTTGAAATATGAAATTGTCGGGTATCGTAATTTATGAATTTGAGAAATTGGCCCTTTGTGACCTGAATTATCTCACTTGGACATAGGATGTGATGATTGTATTCGGTCCCTAGAAACCCAACACTGTCAATCGATTTAGGTCCCTGCAAGGGAAAGAAACCTATCGATACACAGAACGAAAGCACCGCATTTCTTAGACACCACCTCCTTACCAAATTTTACATGTATGGTTGAGGGGGAGCACATTGATGCTATATGCTGCACTTTAGAAGTGGCTTATGAAGCTCGAGCATGCTATCCTGCCATAAGTATAACAGGATTTGGTGCACATAAGGTTTGCGGACTATAGAATTATGACCGAGTACAACTCAATATGCATAGAATTTATACGATCCCTCCCTATGTAACAAGATCACAAACGAGGGGATCGTACCTCCCACTTTTCAACTCAGTGCAATTAGAGTAGCTACTAGGGGTGAAAAGCCCATTCGTTGGAAGAATGGAAAGAAGGGAGATTATAGAAATTGATCTAGAAAAGAAAGTCCATTGTCCAAGTGACATAGAATATAAGAATAAAGTCACATAATGCAAGCCACATGACCACTAGGTCAAGATGTGCTATAAATGTGGCATTTAGGGGCATTGGTCGAAGATTCGTCGCAAACCTATTGATGAAATTGCGGCTTATTAGACCGAAAAGAATTTCAAAGCTGTAGAGGTGTCTCACTGTGGCTAGAAAAGAAATCTATTGGTAGAATACACCTATGAAGAGACAACTTTGCACTGCCTCTTAATCGTATTGATGTCACAAGAAGTGAATAAAGAAAAGAAGATATCGACAAATAGAATTGAAGCTAAGAGAAAGTGCATAATTGTAACATTTAATTATGCAAGTGTTGCACTATTAGTTTTCTCCCTGTAGATTGTGGTCGCTAATAGACATTTTATGAATTTTAGCATGAAGAATTTGAAGCTCTCAAAGAGCACACTATTTGAATGAAAGAATTGAAGCTCTAGCAGAGCAAACCTTAATTCTCATGTTTATTATGAATTTATCCTATATTCCGATATATACTCTGAAGTTGCAGTCAATATTTGAATTATATGAATTATGAATATTGCCATTGCCTGATTGCAACTATGAATAGAACTAGTGTAGTGCCCTATGGAGATATGAATTGTTGGTAGTTTAGCAACACCAATAAATTTTAAGAGACGACATAAAATTCTATGGGTCTTACATCAGCACTTTAAAGAAGCATTGTTTTTCCCGGAATCCATTTGAACTCTCTTAAATTTGAAAAACATCCATGCCGATTTGTTTCAGCGTTGAGACCAATGAAGAATGGCAAAAGAATTGTTATGCATTGTGAAGCATGATGGATGTGAGTAATAAATATTAGAATTTTTCCCTCTCCATTTGAATTTGGGCTATACTACATTAGAATATATTTAGAAGCTCTAATCTCTTCCATCTGGCATCGTAGAATTGCCATATCAATTATAGAAAAGATGATGTGCAATCAACTCGCAAGGACATAGCATTAGTATAAGAATATCTTGAATCATGAATTGGGCACTCTCCTATTAAAGGTTAAGTCGAGTTTTTCTCCTGGCCTAGAATGCATCTAGGAGAGGTTCGCGGCTGTATGCAGCCCTTGCCAAGGGCACTTAACGACATTCTAGTGCTCATAATTGCTTCCTTGTGGTAAGGCATGAGTTTATTCTCTACATAAACTACATGTTCGTGAAGCTGATCTCGCAGATCATAAGAATTAAAGAATAAATTATCTGATCATTACTATGAAGTCCAAAATAAGAAGGACAATGCTAGCTGATCGATAATCATTGAACTGTATCGAATACCAAAGAAGAGCACTATATATCTCATGTCCAAGCGTCATGGACTTGAGATGTCCGGCCGCACTTGCTGAGTTGTCATATATTGAATAAAGAAATAGAAGCCCGATAAGCAGCCCTCATCTATTAATGCAAGGGACATGTAGTCCCACAACATCCGACTAGTGCAAAGAAAAAAATTTCCCAATTTTGAATGCAAGTTTTATGTACCTATATCACACTTGCAATGAATTTAAAATGACTGAGGATTCATTCCCGTCATTAGGGGGAGGAATAGAACCCGAAAAGAAAAATGCCGGGAAAATATGTGGCTAACCTCAGACACCACTAATGCATTCCCGCGCATTAGCCGCACTAGTATGAATTTTAAAGCATTTAAGAAATTAATGAACTGCCTAATCATTTTTGTGATTTGAAGGATGTGATCAAGTCGCATGTGCCAGCGTGCAATGCACCAGAGAGGGTTGAAGTGCGAAAGAAGGCATCGAGTAGCACCCCTCAAACTGCTCCGAGGCCTCAAAGAAAAAGGGCAGTGAATCTGGATTCTCAAACCCGGAGTACCCGGAGACGTCCGGAGAAAAAGGGTAATGAGGACTTGTCACAACCGGTCACGAAAATGCCCCACAAAAGAAAGAATAAGAAGGGGAGCAGTTGAGACTGCATCGGTGAAGCGACACGCTAGCGAGGCACTCCCAGATTTGAATTTACCGGTACAAGAATAAAGAATTAAAGAAGAAGCCGAAAGACATGCAAACGAGCGTGCCAAATGGCTTGCAGACGAGCATGTGAATGCGCACATCGGCAACCATCTAAAGGTCCTTGCTCCCGCGATTGGGAAATAGCGGTGTAGAGCAAGTGATGGTGCAAGAAGCACAAGTGCACGAAGCACCCCATGAAGAAATGGCCATAAACTCTGTGCACTCCGGGGATATATGAATAGAATCACAGCCAATGTCGACATATACTTTGCAAAGAATATTGCCAAAACAATTGAACTCGATCCTGAGCCTGCATATCTTTTGAGTATAAGACACGGCTGGACCGAAAAGAATGGAAGAAGGCAATCACCGCGGAACTATTCTCTAAACAAAGGAGAAGTGCTTAGGCCTCTGCGCCGCACATTCCCTCGTGTATGCCTCGTGGGCCTTTGTTCAAAAAGGAGAAGTAAAGAAAATGAAGTGGTATGGTACAAAGCAAGGCTGGTAGTAAAATGTTTCACTCAGCGCCTTTGCGTTGTTTATGAAGAAACTTATTCCTCGG
Organism: Raddia guianensis; assembly: GCA_036346415.1. NCBI lineage: Eukaryota > Viridiplantae > Streptophyta > Magnoliopsida > Poales > Poaceae > Raddia > Raddia guianensis. The sequence continues at coordinate 12,415,384 of CM070539.1, forward strand.
TCATGGGTGGTGTAACCTTTAGATACCCTTAATCTCAATGGCAGTACTCAACTGAAAGTTGAGAAAGAAAATGAATCGAATGGATGTTGTAACTGGAATGAGATTTGGATGGACTTATATATGAAGATACATGAGTATCATTGTCCTAAACCAAGATAGAGCAAATAGAAATCTGTACAGAGTAATCATTTGTATTACCATACAGACTGAACAAAAGAATAAATCACATACTTGACGTATGAGAAAGAGATGAATGAATTGGCCATTGCAGCTTAGGTTAACACCTTGAGCATATGCCAAATGAATCTCGCTACACCAGTCAACCTACACGTTGATCGTGTTCTAAAGGTTTGATTTTGAGAAGGTGTATCCACGAAAACCCAATGGTTGATCGGTCATTTCTTATAGATCTAGACCTGTACAGACCTAGGGATGATGGGGAGAATGTCTAGGAACATGAAGTTCTGTATTAGAATTTGAGTGGTTCATATACCTTGTGAATAGCATACGGTAGTACAATGCATTTGCCGGCTGTACGTTACAGTTGCCGTTAATTTTATCAACTTGGTATAATGCAGAGCACAAGAAAGGCATTTGAAAGAATCTAGGACATCTCCAGATACCTCTGAAGAAAGAGAAATCTTGGAATGAAAGAACCAAGATATGAATATGAATATTTTTCCTATGTGGTAAGAATTGAAATTATGAAGAAGTCGTCAAAGCAGACTCTTATGTCAATGTCGACAAACCACTCGGAAATCATAGCATTGAATGAAGCCTATTATAAATATGCATGGCTTTGAAGAAGGTCATTCCACATTTTCAGTCATGTGGATTGTACGCTGAATGAACCCCTAGTATCATTTATGAAAATGAAGCAGCATGTGTCGCACAAATGTAGATTGGATATGTGAAGGGAAATCTATTAAGTATTTGAACCCCAAGTAAAGAATCAATTTTCTGCACATTAAGTCAATTGAGAATATAGCAGACTTATTTCATAAGTCACTCCTTGCATCTACCTTTGAAAGATGTGTGAAAGGAATTACAATGAGAAGACTTAGAGAAGTGCAGAATTCAGAGAGAGAAACTTCATATATTATGAATTAAAATCTTGAACATGAAGTTCGAGTACCCAACTTGAATGAATGAATGCATGAATTATGAAGAAACGTTGGGTGGATATGTACTCTTTTTTCCTTAAGTGAGTTTTCAATGAAGTTTCTCACGTGAGGTTTTTAACGAGGCAAATCCGTGCGCACAGCAAGCGTATGCTATATACTCTTTCTTCAACATTTTTTCCACTGGGTTTTTGTGGAGTTTTGGGGCATATGCATCACGCGGCATGGTCCAAGGGGGAGTGTTAAGGAACCACACCCAGCCGACCGGCTTTGGGCCTGGCTCGGCTGAGCGGTGGGGCCCACTTGGATGGACCAGCCGAAACTCTAGCACCCAAGCATAAATAGGAGAGGTTCCCATCTATTATGTATCCAAGAGAAAAGCAATAAAGAATCCTTCCTCTCCTACATATCTGTGTTCTTCTGTGATTGTTCTTCGTCGTCTACGATCTACGCACTGCTAGGCAATCTCGGACTACACTCGGTAGCGTGGTTGTCTAACAAATATGACAAGGTGTTAACCCTCGGCAAAGGGCTTTGAGAACTCCAAAAATTGTTTAAAAAAATCTTCAAAGTTTTGAGTAAAACCACCCAATGAATTTCAGAAATGACTATAAAATGAGTGTTTGGCTTGTATAAAAATAATAACAATTTTTAATTTTAATTTAAGCAGAAAAAACCACGCTTAATCGGTGTATGGTCAAGTCAAGCGTTGCATGTTTTTCTCTTCTTTCTCGTGTTGCTGTCATTTGTCGGCTGGTTAGACACGCAATGTACAACTAGTAAGCTATTCTTACGCCATGAGCTTAATTAATCAATACATAGGTCCAAGTCGAAGCAGCTGCCTACCAGACTTGACTAATTCTGGATCGATGCCTACGCTAGCTACATAACAAAGGTCCTCTTTATTATCTATTTTAGTTAAATTTTTATTGTCGTTGAAAAAAATTGATGAGCATCTCAAAAAATAAAAATTATAAAAAAAAAAACTATTTTTTGAAAAATCTATAAAATTATGAAAAAATTATTCCAAAATATTATCTGCATGGTTAAAAATAACTAAATTTTCAAATGGAACCAAGACTAAATTAAAACAACGAGCCTAGAAGGCCATAGTCAGGTACTCACCTGCATGTACGTTTGACTAGTTATATACTCAGTATTATATATGTAAGGCGCGGCCCCGCGGGAGCATATAGAGCTCGCATCGGCAATGGATATACACGTACGTACTAGCCGATCGAGTAGCCGACCAAGCTGAAGAAGGAAATTAAAGTTTCATCAGACCGAAATGTGGATGGCACCACTGATGTCGTTGCTGGTCGTGCTGGCAGCGGCAGCGGCAGCGGCAGCGGCGACCGCGGGCAACAACCAGCTGCCGGGGTGCCAGGCGAGGTGCGGGCAAGTGGAGATCCCCTACCCCTTCGGCATCGGCGACGCCAGCAGCAGCGGCGGCGTGAGCTGCTCTCTGCCGGGCTTCGAGATCGGGTGCGTGAACGCGACGGAGCCGGTGCTGTGGAAGACGCAGATCCAGGTGCTGGGGCTGTGGGCGACGCCGCGGCCGGAGGCCCGCGTGCTGCTGCCGGTGGCGTACCAGTGCTACGACGTGGGCGGGAGCGGCGACCCGTCGCACGGCAACGTCTCCCTGGGCACAGTGAACGTCAACCCGGCCGGCGTGTACCGCATCTCCGACTCCTCCAACGAGCTATTCGTCCTCGGCTGCAACACCGCCGTCTACACCTCCAGCGACAGGGGCGGCAATGGCCGTTACGGCTACTCCTACTACACGGGCTGCATCGCCTACTGCAACGACTCCCGCAGCGCGCGGGACGGCTCCTGCGCCGGCGTCGGCTGCTGCCACGTCGACATCCCGCCGGGCCTCACCGACAACTTCATGAACTTCAGCGTCAGCTGGCCGCACGCCGGCATGGGCTTCAGCCCCTGCGACTACGCCTTCATCGTGGAGAAGGGCTACTACCGGTTCCGTGCCGCCGACCTCGCCGCCATGCCGCTCCACCAGACCATGCCGCTGCGCCTCGACTGGGCCATCCGCCGCCCCTTGTCCTGCGCCGACGCGCCCCTCAGTCCGGGCTACGCCTGCGTCAGCGCCAATAGCGTCTGCGTCGATTCCACCAATGGCCCTGGCTACGTCTGCAACTGCACCCAAGGTTACCAGGGCAACCCCTATGTCCTCCATGGATGCACCAGTGAGACTTTTTTTTTACCTCTCTCTTATTTTTCTGTCATATCTACATTTGCTTGTAGCTAGGTAGAGCAATATATATGACTTTTACCCTTCCTCTCCATCTCCACTTCCAATAAAATATTACTTCCTCCATTCAAGAATATAGGACGCATTTTGTTAATTTTTTTGAAGGTAGACTTTGATCTAAGTTTCTCTTATAATATGTTGTTAATTGCTACAAAATAACAATGTACCAAAAGCTATTCGAAACACAAATCTATTGATACGCTAAAAAATTATATAATTTGACTAATTATAGGTCAAAACTTGCCTAGTTTGACTTTTTGAAATCAACATACGCCTATATTTTTTAATAGAGGGAGTAGTATTAGACCTATATCGGACAAAAGAAATTTGGTGGACATGCTGGTACGTCCGATGCAATGGACTGCCATTGGACGCATGGTGTGGTCATTATAGAAACTTGAAAAATAACTACGAAAACCTAAAAAGAACATACTTGGAAGTGTATAGATGAAAACATGGACAGATATCATGAAACTTGAATAATTTGACAACTTGTCTCAAATATATATAATATAGTGTAACATACATAATATACTATTGAAATATTTGACGCAGTTTTTAAAACTTAAATAATTAACTTAAAAACAAGCTCCTAGCTAGATTCTAACAACCCGTTGGAAATGACTAAACTCTAGCCTCTAGGTGCCTAGTACTCCCTCCGGTCATAAAAAGAAGTCGCCGTTTACTTTCGAACACGTCTTTGACCATTTGTCTTATTCAAAAAAGTTATATAAATATTATTTATTTTGTTATGATTTAGTTTATTATTAAATATGTTTTAAGTACTCCCTCCGTCCCAAAATATAGGGCGTATAAAAATTTTCATCAAGACCAAGAAATGGTATTTAAGAGAGTAAATCATCTTTAATTATCTCGTTACTCGAAGCATGCATCTTCTTCACATATACTTAATTAATAACTTTAATAGCTAAAGCTAGCAAAAGCATGCACTTTATAGTGTGAATAGCTTAACTATGTGTTACTCCCTCCGTTTTTATTTGTAAGGCGTGGTGCACTTTGGCTCTAAGACCAAGAGCAGATGTAAATTTACTTGTTTACCCTTTGCTGATCACAAGAAACTCATTTATTATCGCGTGAGAAGTTGAGCGCTAACCAGCTGGCTATATGCATGCATGTATAGCTGCTGTACTAGCTAGCCACATGCACGCCGGTATTTAGTCATTAATGCAAGAGATTAGTGTAGGGGTATGACTGGAAGAAGCATGGAGAAAATGCATTGGAACCAGTATGCGCCTTACAAATCAAAACGTGAGAATTTAAATGGGACGCCTTACAAATAAAAACGGAGGGAGTAATTGCTAGTCTTTCCTAAGAAAATAATGGGAAGACGCCTTATATTATGGGACAACTTAAAAAAAGTTATGTGCCCTATATATTGGGACGGAGGAAGTATGATTTATATTTTTATATATTTGAACTAAATTTTTAAATAAGACGAATGGTCGAAGGCATGTTCAAAAGTCAACGGCGACTTGTTTTTGTGACCAGAGGTAGTAATTAGGAATCCTCTAGACGCGTAGGATCGATGAGAAACACGCCTAGGATCGACTCTCTGTATATATGAAATACTAGCGGAGCTCACGCGCATGGGCGAAGCCCCGTGCGGTAACCTATAAACATGCATACTTGATTCTCTCAACACCAGCTAAATCGGGTTTTTTCCGGCTCTCGTTGCTTTTGTTAGAAACAACAATGGTAAAACACCCCAATATGTAAAATAGATTGCTGAAATGCATGGGACCAGGTTTGCACTAACTATAGCCGGTATGCAGGGCCGGCCCTAGGGGGGGGGCCGGGTGGGCGGCCGCTCTGGGCCCCCAAAGTCATGGGGCCCCCAGGTATGCAAGAATACTATGGGCTTTAGCCTTTGGCCCAGTCGCTGAGAGAGCTTTTGATGAAAGTAATTCCCAAAAATAAATCCTAGAAGCTGAGAGAGCTTTTGAAGTTAAATATTTTTTTGGTTTTGGTTGATATGGCGATCACTTCTTTGAAGACCAGATTTGAAGAACTCATGGTGTTTAAAAATATATTTAGATTTTTATTGAGCTCAAGCACCCTGAAGTCATTAAATGATAGCGAACTTGAAAAGTGTTGCACTAAATTTGGAGACACTCTCTCATGATGGTTCATCTGATGTTGCGATACATGATCTTATTTCTGAATTAAAGATTTTAAAATTCACTTTTTCAAATGGCGTATTGTCTGCTATGGAGATATTCGAGCATGTCAGAGACGTGGATTGTTATCCTATGTCTCCATTGCTTATCGAATCTTATTTACTGTGTCTGTGACTGTTGCATCGGCTGAAAGAAGCTTTTCAAAATTAAAATTGTTGAAGAACTATTTGAGATCAACAATGATGCAAGAAAGGTTAAATGATTTAGCGACTTTATGCATCGAGAAGAAGTTATTGGACGAGATTGATATCAATAGAATAATCGATGACTTTGTATCACAAACTGTTAGAAGAAATTTTTTAAGATAATGTCAAGTGCCAAGTAAGTGTTTATGATTACAATTTACATTTGTCATTTCATAAACTTTAAGGTGTTCTATAGAAGTATTTTTTGTGCATTGAATATTAATTTCTTCAATGATGGGTGTTTAAAAGACTATATACATACATACATATATACATACACATATATATATATGAGGAGATAGATGGGGCCTCCATATAAGTTTTCGCCATGGGCCCCCAAAATGCCAGGACCGACCCTGTCGGTATGTCGCTAAGAATCTTTTGAACGAAATCAAGCTAAACCGTGCAGAACAAACAAACCAAATACAGCCTAACTAAGCATAAATGAAGAACAAACAACTTTTCCTTTCAAGAAATTTTGCAAATTCCATTTTTTTGAGTCGTAGTCACCCCGTGACCCCGCCGCTAGGCGCTCCGCCGGCGGCGGCCACAGCCTAGCCGCTCCGCCGCTCGCCTCCGCCCAGCTCAAACCTCTCCTCCGCGCACCCAAGCCCTAGCCACACCTCCGTGTGTCATCGGCCATGGGATCCTCCAGCTGCTCCAGCCTAGAGAAGCGTGGTTGGAAGCATCCAAATGGTGGCTCTACCTACCCTGCGCAAGCCATCAATGGCCTTCCGTCCTGTTCTGCCTTGGCGCTGCAGGAAGGAAGCATTCACTCCGCCACGCCGTGTCTTCTCCATAGCCCCCTCTCCAGCAACACCTCTCACCCCCCTTCCGATTCCGGATCCCCAACCCCTCCCACCTCCGTAGATCTAAATCACCCCTTTCCCCTTCCGGCGCTAGCGGGCTCGTCTGCTACCTCCCCTGCTGCTGCCAGTCACCACCCCACGCAAAGTTCCCCTCCGGATGCTCAAGGTTGGCGAATGATTCTCCCAAGGGGTGGCCGGATCCCCCGGGTCGCTACATCTTCGGCTTCGTCTTCAAAGCAGACACTAGGTAATCCAACCACCCGCGCCTTCCCCTTCGCCCGCTTCAACGCCTACTTAATGATGGTGCAAGGGAGATGCCTCCGCTGTCTCGCTTCGGACCATCGTGTCTCCCATTGCAGAGACCCGGTGAGGTGTTTCACCTACAGGCAAAGTGGCCATTTACCGAGGTTCTGCCCTCGGAAGGCCAGACAGCCAGTCCACCACTGCCTCCGCTTCCCAGTTCACCAGCGGTCCGTCCACCACCACGTCCGCTACCCGGCTCACCAGCGGATAGGTCCTCCACCGTCGCCCTCAACCCCGCCACCTCCTCTCAACATGGCCTTGTCATCCGTTGAGGACTACCGTCCCGGGCTCGCTGCTCAGCGGCCACTTCACAGCACGTCCACTATCATCTCCTCTTCGGCGATCGAGCACCGAATGCACCGGCTCCGCAGTCAGGCAGCTCTTCTCGTGGCCTCCAGTGGCCGCTCGGGTGCTTCGGCTGAGGAGGCGGCCCACGCCATTGAATCACAGCTTGGTATTCCCTTCAACAACCTCCGGGTTCACAAGCACCAACCGGAGGAGTTCTTTGTGTTCTTCGATTTCCCCGTGCAGCGCGATCTGGCCCTCGATGCTGGCACAATTCGGGTCAGGGGCACGGACCTCGCCGTGCGGCCATGGAGCGAGGAGTTTCACTCTTTATCTCGCACCTGGTACTACCGCGCACATTTGTGCATTAAGCACTTGCCACTTCATGCTTGGTCGAAGGCGGCCATGGAGCAGGTCGTTCGGGACTTCGGTTTGTTCGATAGGCTAGACACTAAGACAGCGAACAGAGAGGAAACCAGAATCTTCGGCTGCTGGGTCTGGGTTTGGAACCCGGACATCATTCCGAAAAGAAAAGGTTGTTGCTTCTTCCCAGCGAGCTCGGCCCGTGCGCCGGAGATCGTTGGTCATGGCGAGCCGAACCGGCCACAGCCTCCGCGTGGTGACGTTGTGCAGCTGCTCATTCACCTCAATACTATTGAAGACTGGTCCCCACGCCAGGGACGCTCTCCGGATTCCCTTGTTAGCGGGCTACCCTCTGAATCTTCTGATTCAGACGAAGAGGCATTTCCCAGAATCTCCACGTTCACTTGGCACCCTGGCTTCATGGACGCCCTGAGGCCTCATCAGCACGGGCCGGCGCAGCCGGTTCGCCTTCGCTTCGCCGCTGCCGGTGGCCACTAGCGGGCGCTTGGGTGGATGCCGGCCGTCGGCGCGGCCGTGCGGTCGTCACGATGATGGGCCCGATAGGGGCCGCGAAGGGGAGCGTCGCACCTGGAAGAATGTGATCCTCGGTCGTAGCCGCTCTAAGGAGGCCCCGGGCGGAGGCACCTCTGCCTTCCACCACCGGAGTCGTACCCCTGCTGGTCGGCGCCATGCAGGCGGCCAGCCTATCCTGGATTCCACTCAGCTGCGCGGCCGCTCACTAGTGCGCGCGCCGGGCGTCCCCGTAGCCGGACTCGCCCCAAATCGCTTCCTCGCCATCGCAGCGTCCACTGTCGCCGCGCCTCGCTGGCTGGAGGGGTTGGGAAAAAACCTTTCCGTGCCGGTTCGGCGGGCTCTGAGTTTCCTTCTGAGGTTTCACCTGCGGTCTGGAAAGGGGAAGCGGAGGAAGACCCCCTTCTCTCTTTCTTCGCTTCGCTGCCGCCGTGCCACGACGTTCACCAGCCGGCGCGTGCCCCCGACCCAATGCTCGGTGAATTTGCTGTTGCTTCCTTGCAAGCTCAGGCGAAGCCGTTGTCCTTCTCGCCGGATAACATGGGCGTTGCTCCGCCTTCACCGGTCTTCTTGCCGTCTCTTTGGGGTGCGGCAGCGCCACCGGTGGACAAAATCCATCCTGGGGTGGTTGTCTCTGGAGCTTCTGGGTCGGCAGGCCGACCTATGCCAGCGCTGGAAGTTGGTCTCGTTGCCACTTCTGGGATGGCCAGTGCGGGCGGGCCGGGAGACCCCACTTCCGATGACCAGGACATCACCGGCTGCCTGCTTACTGGTATGACGACTGCTGGTCCTCGTGAGGCTCCAGACGCCTCGGTTGATGACAACATGTCTTTGGATAGCCTTTTCTTGCCGCCAGATACTCCGATCCTCTCTCTGCCGGCTCCCCCACCGCCGCCTAAACCGGACGGTCCTCGAGGGGCCAAGACGGGCGGTGCGGCGTTGCGCCAGTCTTCTGTTCGACGTAGCTCACGCCTAGCCAAGCTGCCGGCGGTGCCAGTCTCAGAGCGCGCCAAGCTACCGGCGGTGCCAGTCTCAGAGCGTGCCAAGCTGTGGATCATGAAGAGCATGGGCATCGTTCCACCCAGCACTGAGGAGCTCACTGCCGAGGCGATGGAGACTTACCTAGCCTCTTTCAAGAAGCCTTTGCCGGAGTACGTCGTTTCGGGACTCGCAGCTCTAGCGGGGCTGACAGAGGAGCCGCTTCTGTACACGGAGATCACATCTCAGCAAGAGGTGGTCGCCGGCTCCCTGGACAATGCCCCTGGGGTGTAGTAGGTTCTGGTTCGTTCATGATTACATTACCAAGGTTGTCCACTAGTTCTACAATGTCATCCTCTATTGTTATCTTCACTATTTGTCGGAGGATTAGCCTCGTGGTTTCCTACAACTTGGTTTGGTATCCCCTATGTCTTGTACGCCTGTCACTTGTATTGTACCTCGCTTCTCGGGTCACTGTGGATCCTATGTTGGAGTTGCTTTGTTACAATGGTATCACAACATTGTTTGCTTTGTTACCATGGTATCACAACATTGTAGTTTCTTAACATGGAATGTTAGGGGGCTCAACGCCCTGGCTCACCGTGAGGCCGTTAAGCATCTTGTGGCGGCTGCCAAAGTAGATATTTCGTGTCTTCAGGAAACTAAGCTGGAGGATTTCGACACGCTAGTCGCGACACATTTGGGTGGCACGCGACTAGCAAGTTTCTTTGCACTACCAGCCATTGGTACTCGCGGGGGGGGGGGGGGGTTGCTTTGCTCTAGGACGCTGATCGCCTAATGTTGTCTTAGCCACAGTATGGCCGATTCTCGATTTCCACCACTGCCGCCTTCACACATAGCACTGTTCAGTTTCAGCTGACCACGCTCTACGGCCCGACGATAGATTTCGACAAGGAGGAATTCCTTCAGGAATTAGTAGGGACGTAGCCTTAGTCAAACAGGCCTTGGTTACTTTTAGGAGACTTCAACTTGATTCTGGCGGCCCGTGACAAGAGCAACTCCAATGTGAATTACAACTGGATAGGTAGGTTCCGCCGGATGGTTGACCAATGTAGTCTCAAGGATATGCCGCTATGTGAGCGAAGCTTTACTTGGAGTAATGGTCGGGCAGACCCTACCTTGGTTGGATTGGGCCGTTCCCTTTGTAATGTTGAATGGGAACTTCTCTTTCCTAATTACCGGCTGTCAGCTCTTTCTTCTTCTTTCTCTGACCATTGCCCGCTCCTTTTAGCCCCAGGCGTTCAAGCCACGGTGGCTAGGCGCTTTCGCTTTGAAAACCATTGGACACGGTTTCAAGGTTTCCACCAGGTGGTCTCACAGGCCTGGACGGAATGTCACCATCTGGATCCATTGCTTTTGCTGCACTTGAAACTTTCCAGGACAGCACGGAGGCTAACAACCTGGAGTAGGGGTATTTCCAGCCGTTTCAAAGATCATCTGGCTATCTCGAATGAACTAATCCTTAGACTCGACCAGGCCTAAGAAATTTGGCCACTTCTTGTTTATGAGCAGGATTTCCACAAGAACCTCAAAATGAAAGTTCTAGGGCTGGCGGCTATTGAACGTTCCAAGGCTAAGCAGCATGCCAGAGTTCAGTGGCTCAAGGAAGGGGATGCGAACACTAAGTACTTTCACATTAGGGCAAATGGCTGCAAGAGAAAGAACTACATTTCTCAGCTGTGCACGCCAGAGAGGACGACAACAAACCATGAGGATAAGGAAAGGGTGTTGGCACAACATTTCTCTCAGCTTCTAAGTGTATCAGCACCACCAAGCCGAAAATTCAACTGGGGCATCCTCGATATGCCAGTTGTGGATTGCAGCTCCCTAGATGCTGACATAGACCAGGATGAGATCTGGGAGGCGATTAATCGGTCCACGAGAGACAAGGCGCCGGGCCCAGATGGTTTCACCTAGGGGTGGGCAAAAAAAACCGATAACCGAAAAAACGAACCGAACCGAACCAAACTAACCGAAATTATCGGTTATTTTGGTTTTTTGGTTAGTATTCGGTTATTTTTTCGGAACTGTTCGGTTAATATGGTTCGGTTCGGTTTTCACTTCGTAGAAACCGAAATAACCGATTAAACCGAAGTTGGAGGAAATGGATCCAAGTGTTCATGCAAAGCATGTACTTGATCTACTCTTTGTTTGTTCGATATGTTCTTTCACTCTTTGCTTTATTGATTTGTTGTGCGTTGACCTCTGAGAACATGGGCGTGAGCTGATTGGGAAATAATTTAGTTTATTGTAGTTAGGCTTATTGTTGTGCTCACCTCTCAATTGCCATGAGGTGAACAATTCGGTTATAAACCAAAAACCGAATTAACCGAACCGAAATATTTCGGTTAATATGGTTCGGTTAGTAATATTTTAGAGAAGATTTCGGTTTCTATTTTTTACTAACCGAAATTTTCAAAAACCGAAATAACCGAACCGAAATAACCAAAATAACCGAATGCCCACCCCTAGTTTCACCGGCACTTTCTACCGAGCCCGCTGGGATATCATCAAAAATGACGTCCACAAAGCTGTCCAGAGTTTATTGTCCTTGCGGGGAACACACCTGTCCAACCTAAATAGGGCGGAAATCATTCTCCTTCCCAAGAACAAGGAGGGGGATCATACCCTTCTCAGTAATTATAGGCCTATCAGCTTAGTCCACTCAGTAGCCAAACTGTTCTCCAAGATTCACGCCATTCGTTTGGGGAAGATTTTAGGCTAGGTCATCTCGGAGTCGCAGAGTGCTTTCCTAAAAGGCCGGAAGATCCACGATAACTTCATCCAGGTGCAGTTCTTCGTCCGTAGACTACATCGGCGCAAAACGTCATGCCTCATGTTTAAATTAGACATTGCACGAGCTTTTGACTCTATTTCCTGGCAATACCTGCTCGACCTACTGCGTGCCAGGGGATTTAGCCAAAAGTGGAGGAACTGGATGTCTTTGATCCTGTCTACGTCATCTTCATCAGTACTACTCAATGGCCAACTGGGACCGAGCTTTAGTCACAGGAGGGGCTTGAGACAGGGGGACCCACTATCCCCGTACTTGTTCATCCTTGCCATTGACGCACTTCATTTCGTTCTCATTAAGGCCACAGAAATGGGAAGGATGCAAAGGGTTGCTATTCGGGGAGGTGGCATACGTTGTTCCCTGTACACGGATGATGCCGTCATCTTCGTCAAACCCAACGATACGGATGCTGGGTGCCTCCTCTCCATTCTATAGGATTTTGGGGCAGCTACAGGGTTGCGGGTAAATATGGTCAAAAGCTCGGTGGTGCCCATCTGCTGTTCCGCGGTAGACTTAGACCATATTCTACGAAATTTCCCTGGAAAAGTGGAGACCTTCCCGGTGCGCTATTTGGGACTTCCTCTCCATGTGCGCAGAGTTTAGCATATGGACATTCAATCAATTCTTGACAGGGCAGCTTCCCGTCTTGCGGGTTGGAAGTCAAGTCTGTTATCGGTCGGGGGCCGCCATATCTTAGTCAACTCTGTGCTAAGTGCGCTACCGATTTACATGCTGACGGCCATGAAGGCTCCGGCTTCCTTCCTGCGTGAGTTTGATAAGATTCGAAGGCGCTTCTTATGGACGAGAAATGACAATCTCATTGGGGGGAAATGCAAAGTAAATTGGCCGAAGGTCTGTTCGCCAAAGGAAGTAGGAGGCTTAGGCTTGCCCGACTTGGGTGGTGCATGGCGAGCCTTGCGACTACGTTGGCTTTGGCTGCAATGGCACCGAGAGGGAACCGGTTGGGAAGGGGTGCAGCCGCCCTGCGATGCATCAGATTTATCACTTTTCAATGCGTCCATTAAGGTGCGTCTGGGAGACGGGACTAAAGCGCATTTCTGGACTACGCCTTGGGCGGGCCCGACGCCATTCTGCTTGATCGTGCCGCGACTCGATCGCCAGGGGCAAAGGAAAAGTGTGTTGGTGGCAGATGCGGTACGGGCAAACTCCTGGATCCAAGATTTAGGGCCGCTCATCAATACTCAATTGGTAGGGGAATTTTTCGATTTATGGCGGGTACTACGGGGCCATACACCTGACCTAACGGAGACCAGGAGGATCGCATCATCTGGAGATGGTCATGCTCTGGTGAGTAAACGGCACGTTCGGCGTACCGCACACAATTCTAGGGCTCAACCATGTCGCTCTTCCCTAAGATGTTTTGAAAATCGAAGGCACCGATGAAATGCAAGATTTTCTGCTGGCTCCTGGCGCAACATCGGCTATGGACGACAGATCGACGAGAGAGAAGAGGCGAGCAGGGGCCAACCATCCATGGGGTAGCTGCCGGAGCATGCTTTCATTGCCACATCTGCACCAAGCTAGCAAAGCAGTAATATGAAGAACTGAAAAATCAACTACGATCTAAACATTACCTGCCTAGATCCAGGCTCGAAGCATATTCAGACCCTAAGCTGGGGCACATGCGTGGGAGTAGACGCCAGCAGGGGCCAACCATCCATGGGGAAGCTGCACGTACCGGCTACAGGAGAAGAGGGAGGGCGCGGGAAGAGAGGAGTGAATGGAGCCAGCCTCCACGAAGGCCGCCTCCACGGGAGCCCCCAGGCACGGAGGCAACCACGGAAGGAGCGGGACGAGGGATAGCCGCCGTAGAAGCAGGCGGCGGTCTGACGAGAAAGGACAGTGGGGCAGCAGATCCAACCAACACGGAGACCCAGCCCCGGAGGCCACGCCGCACAAAGCAGGAGTGAAGGTGTCTGCCGTAGGAGGCAGCGGTGGGAGGAGAAGAGGAGGCAACGACGAGGAGGAGAGGATCCAGCAACGGAGGGAAGGGAGCCGGCGCGGGTGACGCAGAGAGGAGGGAGGCGGCGGCTACGCGATGGTCTGAGGAGGAAGGGGTGATTGGGGGCGGGTGAGCTAGGGCGTAGAGGAGAGAACCCCGGTTTTATCCAGTGGAAAAGGCGGGTAATTTTTCCCCAACTCCAGGTGTATCTACAAAGGCGAAGAGGACCTAATTGCAAACGACGGAAAACCTAGAGGGCCAGCAGGGAATTACGCAGGGAGGCACCTCTGCTAGGCAGGGGCAGTTCGATGAATAGACGGGGACCCAAAAAACATTTCGAGAACTTCAGGGGCTTTTCTGCAAACCTGTCCCCCCAAGAGGGGATGAATCAGACGGTTGAGATGGGGGGCAAGCGGCGCGATCGGACGGCTCCTGTTTTCCGAGCGACGTGGCCATTGCGGGGGAGAGTAGCGCTACGCGCTATATAGAAACGCAGCAAATATACTCCATATGTAGTAAGAGCGCAAAAGAATAACAATTTTAGTGAAAATAAATATAAAATATTTTTCTCAATAGATATAAGATTTTTACTACTCCCTCCAGTTTCATAATACTTGTCGTTTTAGGTTTGTCTTAAGTCAAAGTTTTAAAACTTTATCTATAAATATTTTTTAAACTATTTGTATGGTGTATATAAAAACCGCACATATAAATTTGTTTTAAAATACCTTCATAATATCATATTTTCGTGGATTCTATAGATATATTTTATTAGCAATTGATGGTCAAAGTTGCATTTCGAATACCGTGTCAAAACGACAAGTATTATGAAACTGGAGGGAGAATCATAAGAGTGAAAAAATTGAAAAAACAGGTGTCTGGACAAAATCGCGAAATCTACTCTCCTAGATTCCAGCCAAATTATTTTAAAAAAGTTCTATGTATGATAGTAGCATAACTAAGCAATTCTTTGGGATTTGCTAGTACGATCGATGATCTGAATCTTGAGGAACATCTCTCTATTCTCCCATGAAGCTTTTTAACCGGTTGAATACAGCTGAGAGAACCGCTAAAGTAAAGGTCACGCACAGCCATTAGTATCTCTATGAAGGCATTAATAATTGTAATATCTATACTTTCATGCATTCTCATCACAGTTTATCCATTCTTGATACATGCAGATATAGATGAGTGTTCACTATCGCGGGAGGATTTCCCTTGCAACGGCCGATGCATCGACACTGACGGTTCCTACGTTTGCAAATGCCGTCTAGGTTACGAGAGCAACGGTGATCCAAAAGTAAACCCATGCAATCCAAAGTTCTCACTTGCAGCAAAGATTTCCCTAGGTATAAATATTACCAAATTTACCTAGTCTCCAAAGTCACTGCAAGATGCCTCCATCCGATGCTAATTAATGTCTAGCAAATCGTGCTTTCTTTTTTCGTAAAATGTCATATTGTTTTAGTACATATTTTGAAGAAGAAAGCTTTATCATAATGACAAGTGATTGGATAAAAAAAAATTACAATATTTCTATAGATATATGCTCAATAAGTCCATTGTTTTTCAGAAATAGCTCCCAAATTCGTTCAATAATATAATTTTTCGAACTTTCAACCATTAATGTACACAAATAACACTCACGGGCATGCTAGCACAAATGATTTAATGCACAAACTGGTGCAATATTTCACACAAAGTAGAATGGTGCATGCACAACATGTGAACAACATTGCGGGCATTCCACACACAAATATGCAAATAGCATCTGTGCATGGCTTGGGCACATAATGTTAGCATTGTAGGGAACTAGAAAAGAAAAGATATATGAAAACCGATAAAATCACCGAAATTTGACCCCAAAAAAATCTACATTATATGTAGATTGGTTGTTTCCTATATATAATCACATATCAGTCTTTCACCTTAATGAAATAATGTAGTTCGCATTAGCTATGTACTTTATATGAAGTCACGTAATCAGAGCTATACTTGATTTTTATGCAGGCACTTGCATCAGCTTCGTCGTTTTAGTGATTATCATCTTCTGCCTGCGTGTAATTTTTGAGAAAAGAAAGCTTAAGGATGTCAAGAAACAGTATTTTCAGCAACATGGAGGGCTTCTATTATTTGAGAAGATGAAATCAGACCAAGGACTTGCATTTAAGGTGTTTACGGAAGCAGAGCTAGAACAAGCAACAAACAAGTTTAACAAAAACCAAATTCTCGGGCATGGAGGCCAAGGCACTGTCTACAAGGGAATTCTTAATGATAAAATCTTAGTGGCAATTAAAAGATGTGCATTGATCGATGACAGGCATAAAAAGGAGTTTGGTAAAGAGATGTTGATTCTTTCTCAGATTAATCACAAGAACATTGTTAAGCTATTGGGTTGCTGCCTTGAGGTAGAAGTCCCGGTGTTGGTTTACGAGTTTGTTCCAAATGGAACATTGTTTCAACTTATTCATGGTAAAAACCGTATGCATATCCCTTTCAGCTCTCTCCTCAGAATTGTCAACGAGGCAGCCGAGGGGCTTGCATTTTTACATTCCTTTGCAAACCCACCAATTCTACATGGCGATGTGAAAACATCTAACATCCTTCTTGATGAGAACTACATGGCAAAGGTATCTGATTTTGGAGCGTCCATACTAGCACCAACTGATGAAGCGCAGCTTGTGACTATGGTTCAAGGGACATGCGGTTACCTAGACCCTGAATATATGCAAACATGCCGGTTAACAGATAAGAGTGATGTATATAGCTTTGGTGTTGTCCTTCTAGAGATCCTAACAGGGAAAATGCCGTTGAATCTAGACGGTCCTGAAGAACGAAGAAGCTTGTCATCAACTTTCCTATTGGCAATGAAGGAGAACAATCTTGATACCATGTTGGACAGCCAAATAAAAGGTCATGAAAGCACTGACTTGCTTGGAGGGCTTGCGGAGCTAGCTAGTCAATGCTTGAACATGTGCAGTGACAACAGGCCCTCAATGAAAGAGGTTTCTGAGGAGCTTAGCAGACTAAGAAAGCTTTCAAAACATCCTTGGATACAATATAATATCGAGACAGAGGCCTTTCTTGGTGGACTATCAACCAGTAGTTTTGTAGCCAACCGAGGCACAGAATACACAGGGAAGGTTGAAACAATGGCATTAAATCGTTCAATTTAATGCAGATGGCTCTTTGGCCATGGATCCTTCAACTTGCATGAATGAGATCGATGTGTCAGATGATCATGAGTTTGAAGATTGCAATGACCCTACCTGCTATGCTCCACCTGAAGGTAATACTGGTCATGACTCGGACACTTTGCCTTCTTCTTTACGGCATGGGGCCACTACAAGTCAAGTACCAAGCGGTGAGAACAGCTCCTCTAGAGGTACTGTGAAGCGTAGGAGGAGCGTGAATTCACCGGCGAAAGGCCATCGAAGATGAGGAGCCGGATTTCAAAGTCAACTGAAGAAATCAGTGAAACCTTGAAAGCTCTACAAGAATCCCTTGCAGCTACTGCTATACCTCCACTTCCAAACCTTGCAGACCCACATGCTACTTTGTATGAGAAGATAGAAGCTATGACAATCACCACTGAGCAGAAATTGATGTTAGGTATGTTTCTGTCTCGCAATGAGAACAAGGGCCTGCGTGGTTTCTTATGTTGTGCAAGCGACACAACGCTGCATACATGGGCATACCAGCTCTTAAGTGACAATGGAATGTGACATGGCACTGCGCGCTGGACCAATGTATAAGACTGCATATAGTGCTATATGTATTGTAATGATCTTAAGTGACAATGGTATGGAATGATGGCGGGACTGCTATATGTAATGTAAGACTAATGTGTGTGGCTGTGTGGGTAGCTATGTGAATGGTATGGAATGTTTGCAGCTGAACTTTGTTTACGCTTACATGTGCTATCAGGTTGTTCCTAAAGGACTTGATGGAGTGTCTTTTTCTAATCCAGCAGTATGTGCTTAAATGACTAATGACTTGTAGGAAATATCAAGTCATTACTGCTTAAATGTTGTTGCAATATTGTTGACACCCAAATTTGGTAGGAAAATCGGATATTGTAAAGCAGATAATTTCATCGGGATTTTGGGCCGTATCAGAAAATGGGCTTCATTTTTAGAAGAAAGAGGTGTATACGAAATTATGCCGATAACGTCAAGACTCCGGAAGAATTACGAAGATTCGATCTGAAGACGTCTTCAATGGCTTAGCTGCGAGAAATTAGGTCATGTCGGTATCAGTTTTGTAACAGTATAAATAGGGTCCTAAGTCTCGTGAAAACGATACGACATACTCTAAACACAAATACACTTTTTGAATCCAATTGACTTTGTCGAAAGGCTTCAACTCGCAGGTAGAGCTATCTCGATGGAATAATCGATTCTCTTCTTGTAACCCGTATGCATGGCTGCATCGCCTTGATCTCATGTGTACAAAGCATGTTAAACTGTCTCGGGTTTTACCGATCTTTGACATGTTCATGCATGTTACACTGTCTCGTTCAATCAATCTGTAATATGTGCTTATCTCGCAATGCCGATTGTCAACTGTCTTACATGTTTTTCCTGATTCCGATATGTGCAACTGCCTCGTTCAATCGATCTTGCGTATATTTGTTTTAGGATTTCACATGTTTAGCTATTTGCTGATTAGCATTGTATTTATCTGTGTTAGTTCTAAATCTCAAATCGATTTATGAGTTTATATCTAGATTTAGATCTAAATACTGTCTTGGCTTTGACCAATCTATTCAATATATCCCTCGATTTAATCTAGTAAATTGATTTGAAGATTTATTGCTAATTCTAAATATAAAATAACAAAAAGAAATGAAAGGAATTTATGATTCAATGTTTATCAATATTCATTGCTCTATCGGACTTTAAACCGATAGAATGATAATCGGATTCTTTAAATCCGATTATTAGAAACCTGATCTGGCTGCTTCTTAAAGCCGATTAGGGCCATATCACTGACAATTTATTCCTTGTCAATTTACAGGTCAAATTGACTGGCACGTTTGGTAATCGTGGTTGCGACACAAACATAGATTTGACGCTTCCGTGGTGTGTTTGCAAAACATCAATTTTTGTGTCAACAAGTATGTAAGAAATTAATATGAAGTCATTTAAGCGGATATATATGTATTTATGTCAGATATATATATGTATTTATACTGCTAATATATATGTATTACCAGGACTTGATATTTCTTTTTTAGTCCATATTGTTGTCTGTGCATATTGCTTAAATGACTAATGACTTAGCCTTTTTGCAATTGAATTATTGTGCACGGTATAGTGATGAATAAATATCCATGTGAGATGCAAAGATTATCCATATCTCACTCAAATTTCATTGAATTCAACATTTCATTTAAATGACCTGTCACTTGCTACTGTACGTATGGTTACAAAAGAAATTGATCTCAAGTATGAGCAAAGCATAATTTTTGTACTGTCTGGTTACAAGGTGGGGTAAGCAATAAATGGTATTAAGGGCTTGTTTACAGCAAGTACCTCAAAGCATAAAATGGTTTGAATTAGTAAAGTTTGTATTATTTGAGGCCTTTAGGAAAAATTTTGTGGCATCCACCCAAACGCTTGCCAGAACTTCTTAGCCTTGCCTAACCTTAGCCATGGCTACAATCCAAACAACAGCCACATAATTGCTAGGCTTGCCTACCCTTAGGCGTGGCAGCGAACCAAACATGAGCTAAACTTAGCTAGTTTAAACATGCCACACATGTGGCAGCCTGCTAACCTCAGGCGTGGCTTTTTTAGTCACGAACCAAACATGCCCTAAATCATTCAATTCTTACATTACCAGGTGAAAACAAAATTGTGTTAGGCTTGTAGCACATTAGTTGGTCATTAAGCTTCTTCCCTTTTAGTCATCATCTGCAACATTTTTTACATTTGCAGCTTATAATATTTTTTTCGTTTGGCTAGTTTAGTCATATCTTACATTTCTCAATTGATTTGCAGTCGTAACAAGTGGGTCCGTTTCATAGCCAAAGCCTACCAATGTTTGCCTTGCCAATAGTTTTTTTTTTTAAGGAAAAGGCAGGAGAACTGCCTTGTATTAATTCAATAAGAAAGTTACAAGATTGAAATTTAGGGGGAGGTCTAGGCGCATTCCCCCGGACACGTGCTACAAGTGAGCTAACTTATTACAAAACGAGCGTCTGCCACCCTCCAAAGGCGCAGGACCTCTACGAGCAAGTCAAAGAAGATCGTCGGTGACAACTCCTTCGAGTTGAAAACGCGATTGTTTCTTTCGAATCAGAGGTACCATAAGGTTGCTAGCACGACGGATCCTAGACCCGGGGCAAGGTTGGGCAGTAGGATGTCCTTAGCCCACCAGGCGCTGATATCATCAGTATGGGTCCACGCGGAGCGGAGAAGGCGTGGGGCGTTGAGCCTGCAAGCCAGGAGGTCCCAAATGTGGCAGGAGAAGGGGCACTCGAGGAAGAGGTGTTCCGGGGTCTCCAGGCATCGGAGACAAAGGGCGCAGAAGTAATTATTCGGCAGTCCGCTACGCAGAAGGGCGTCCGAAGTCATGACCCTCCGTAGGAATAGCGTCCGAGCAAAGAACTTACATTTGGAGGGTGCCCACTGCTTCCAAACGAGTGCTAGCGCTGTAGTGTTGACCAATTTAACATGTATTTGGACCATTGACAACTTTTATCATCTTAGTTCATTTACTTATCATTTTATCAATGGTTGGTCAATTCGTTCAATAATCATGTCAACTATTGACAAGGCCCCGTGAGGCAAAATTAGCTCTCTATACACTACGTGCTTAGTTTTCTTATTTCTCTTATTAAGAGTTGGTTTATGTGATGGATAGATGAGAAAAACGAGCCAAAGCTAAAGCAAAAGGAACGTCAGAGACGTCGAGGAATAAAGGAAAGCATCAGCCCTTGAGCATCAAGAGCGCGCTCCTCAGGGGAACCTCTAAAACAAAAACAAGAATAGCACAACAGAAATGAAGGATCATAGGTGCTAATCACTCCATAATTTCATATCTAATATACTTGATTATCGGAAATAATTAAATAAAAAGAGTAATTAATCAAGATCATAAGCAAACAATTTAAAAATTAAACCAGGTGCGAGAAGGATCATATACGGAACCCATCTTATTCATTGATCAAATCAGTACGTGTTTCCTTTTATAGTTGAAGCACCAACGTCTCAAATATCTCTATAATCTCTCCTCTAATCTCTTAAATTTTCTATGGAACATACTATATTTTTCGTCCATTTTGCGGCGTAGAAAAACAACGCGAAAACCCTAAAATAACACTTGCGTACTGTTTATATATAGCCAGCCAGATCACCACACTGGGCCTCCTAACTGCCGACTGGGCCTTCCAGCCGCACCTAGTTCAACCACGGGCTGGGCCGACTGAGCACAGCTGGCCTGCTTGCTACACACCGGCCTTCACAGCACACAGGACCACTTGCCAAAGCCTCAAAGGACAAACTATCGAGCTGATAGGGTTAGCCATGAGATAGGAAGAAGTCAATTTCAAAGCAGCCAACTATCGCGTATTCGGTTTCACTCTCAAAAAAGAGAAAACATTTCATTATCAAAATCGTCTAAAATACACTCTCACTTTAAAACCATGGTGGTTTTGGATGACATAACATCTAGTCATCATTTGTTTTCTAGAAAATAAATTCAAAAAAAATCTAGAAAATTATAGGAAGCTCAAAAAATATAATAAAAATATGCACAACAATAGAAAAAATACATAGAATCCAAATATGCAATAAAAGCTGTAAAGTTTATGTGCATACTTATTTGCAAAAATTATTATTTTTATATAAGGTGTTTTATTTATTAAAAAAGTATTCAAGAAAATTTTGTTTGTTCTCTATAAAAATGGTGAAAATATTTTAGTTTTGAGAATGATGTAGAAATTAATAAAAACATAAAGATGCTATTTTGACCGTTGAATTTGATTTTTTAAAAAAATGCAATTGAAAGGTCAAAATAAATTAGAATTTGAATTTGAAAATATAAATTGAAAGGCAAAGTTAGCATCCTCTATTTCATCGGTTTCTCTCATTTTTCCTACAAGCCAAATTAAGTTTTCTTAAATACTTGATTTATTTATTCAATGAAATACATTATGTACTATTTTTACGTATAAGTATATACATAGAAAAGTATTTTCAATGAATATTTGGATTCTACCTATTTTGTATTTTTGGTATTTTTATTTTATTTTTTGAGCTTCCTATGATTTTCTAGAAATTTTTGAATTTATTTTCCGGAAAAATGTTGATTAGGATGTTATGTCATCCAAAACCACCATGGTTTTAAAGTAGGGGTATTTTGTACCGGTTTTGATAGTTGAGGGGGGTGTTTTGTCCGGTTTTGAAGTTGAGGGGGGAAAACTGAACTTGTGCGATAGTTCAAGGGGGTAAAATGGACTTCTTCCCATGAGATATCACCAAGGAAGAATTGCGAACCTCCTAGATCCGATCTACTGTGGACCTAGGAACGAGTTTGGAGTCCACAGCGAGCTCAGGAGCGAGCCCTAAGCTCCTTTCTGCCATGACTTCAGAGCCAAGAAGACATATCTTCTCAACTCTCAAGTGGGCAGTAGAGTTGCAAGATGTTGAGTCCTGCGAGTTCACCATCACCAAGGATTATATGAGAAGAAGAAAAGGCACCTTACCAATCTTACGAGTTTATTGCGAACCACGCCCTTTTCTTCACAAGCTTGATGTTTGAGGTGATCAACACAAGATGGAGAGGCAAGGTTTTTACCTTGGTTTAGGCCCTCCCGGAGAAAGTAATATCTTACGTCCAACCTATCTTTACTATATTGAAGATGAGTACAAGAGGAATATCTCGACCTAGATCTAAGAGAGACGACGAGATCAAGATCAAACTGTGAGTTTAATCTAGACGAGAAAGGATATCGTCGAGTATTGCGACCGTAGGTGGTGTAAGATGGATCATGTGTGTTGGTTATGGGGGTGTGTGTTCTGTTACAGGGAGCAATACAGGAGGTATATATATCGTCTGACGTGCCAGCTAACAGACCCTAAGTTGGTGTAGTCCTTATCAAATACATCTCAAACTTGATCTCTAAGGTGGCTTGAGTCCTTCCTTGTCGGAGTAGCTTTGTCTTGGGCAGCACGCCAAACCCATATATAGCTTCTTATCATGCATGAAAATTTAGAGATGGCATGGATTAGGTAATATCACGCAACCGATGTACAATGTTACCATTTCCAAAGCCTGTGAGGCCAAAAAGATTAGGTCTCACGAAGGACAATGCCTTGAGCTATAAACAACCAGGGACCTTTAGGCCTCCAAACATGGTTTGGATCGACTAGGTTGAACGTAGTCCATTGACCATCAAGTAGGTGACCCGGGCTCTTTCTAGGCATGAGTCTAAGACAACACTTTGGACTCACAGGATGAGGTCGCATGAAACCAGTAATGCACGATCCAATCTCCTACATTTACTTCCACTCTTAACAAAAACTTTAAATACTTTTATTATTGTACACTTTTGACTGGTTTGGCCTAGATGTAATCTAAATAGTTGTATGGTGTACTTTCACCTATGTAAAGCGCAAACTCATGAACTTCACATGTACACAATGATCTGGCTATATATTATAAAGCACTAGTTACTGAGCCGAGAGGCAGTTCTGTTTCATGTTGCATAGGTGGGGCTAAAAAGATAAGCAGACCCCACAATGCAGCTTCCTTGTCAACCTTGGTCCTTTTCTACTTGTTACCAGAAATTCACACAAACATTAGTGCATGACGTCAGTTTAGAGGAAGGGGTACTACAAAAGTTACTACTAAAAGCGTACTCTTTTTTTAGCAAAGGGCAGGGGAGCAGCCATCTATTAATCAAAAGCGAGGGGTTACATGTGTGTGTGTGGGTGGGGGGGGGGGAGGGGGAATATGAGCCCTCCCCCCTCAATAGGGCTTACAAAAGAGCTAGCTGATTACAAAATGAGCTCCTACGTCTGCCTAGAGGCGCATGCCGTCTAGGAGATGCTGGAGGAAGGTTGTTCGCGGTTTTTCCGAAGAGCGGAAAATGCGGTTGTTGCGCTCAATCAAGATCGACTAGAGGGTTGCAGCGATGATGGATAGAGTGCCACGAGGAGGGGCGGCACGCACGACATTTTTGTCCCACCAAATCGAAATGCAGAGGCTATATTGTCAACCTGCAGGTTTTAGGATTTTAAAGTGTAGATGGTTGGCAAGCTGTCCCAGATGAAGGTGCTAAAATCACACTGAAGAAGTAAGTGCTCAGGGTCTCTAGATTGCGCCAACAAAAAAGGCAGAAGTATTCAGAATAAGCCTACTCATAAGGGTTTCAGCAGTCATAACGTACTCTCGTATACAAAGCGGACGCCACCAATATTCTAATACTTGTGGGTAGAACATGGAGTACAATATGACACACTCAATGCTCTTAATTTTCTCTTTTATTTAGCAAATTTTGCTCTGCCTGAAACAGTTTACGTATACATCAGAGAAATGTGACGACGCTAATTTTCATGATCAGCAGTAGATATAGCACATCAATTAATATCACATGGAACAGATACTACAGCCATTCCTTGTAAGAGGCTCTCAAAAAAAAAAAAATTAATATCACATGGAACAGCAGTACAGCTCTTGGGAAATATTTAAGTGTAATTACAGCGCACTTGCGTGTACTTCTCACGATCACGAGCCACCGCAGAGCAGTGCACTGCTTCAACTACGTAGATGCCCTCTTGTTATTTTGTTTTTGGTCATTACATACATATAAGTATTAAAGGATATAACACATACATATATAACACATACATATTATATGTATCCATATACGTATTCGTATACGTATACACGCAGAAACAAGCAGCTACAGGAGCAAACGCACACTTGACATTTCAGATGAATCAACAGGGCATCTGCATGCATGTCGCCAAAGCAGCAGCAGCGGCAGAGCATCTGCATCAGAAGAGAAGCGTATGAATGCAAAGATGCATGAATAAACCCCAGCTCCAATGTCCAATCTGTCGCACAAAAATGCAAGATGAGAGATTCTACGATACTCGCCTTCCTTCGCTTCCGGCGGCGGCGGCGCCGTCGCCGGCCCGGCGACTGCGCGAGCAGCAGGACCTCCGGCCGCAGCACCAGCGGCGACCAGAGCCCAGAGGCCTCTCCTCTCGTAGTCGAAGTCGAACTCGCTGGTGTCGGCGAACTTGAAGAGGAGCTCGTCGGAGACGTACCTCGGGACGAGCTGCACGGCGCCGAGCCCCCCTCCGATCATAGGCGACGACTCCTCCGACGATATGCTCATGATCTCTTGGAGAGAAGACGACGACGGCATCAGAGCTAGAACACCGAGAGATGGATGAAACTGGGGACGATGAATCGAGGGTCAGAGAACGGCAGGCGAGCTGCGGCATGCAGTTGCAGTGTATCCTTGTCTGCAGGAGAAGGAAGAAGTTGCTGCATATTGTGTGGTGGCTGCAAGGGAAAAGGAGTCGCTTTGGAGTTAGACCCCTCCATCTGACCCTGCCTGCAACGGCAAGAACCCGTACCGTCTTCTCCAGTGTATGATTGTTCAGTGTCGAGGAGGGCCACTACTAGGCCATCTTCTCACCTCCTGCAACAGCCAACAAGTACACTTCATCTCTCTCCCCCTTTCTCTGCCAACCAGGCATCTCTCTCACTCTCCATCATGTGATGTCTCCACATAGGCTTGAAGAAGAAACTAACGTCTAGGCAGGATCGCATTCAAGCAAGATCACCGTGACGGGGATAGATAGCTTGGGTACCACAGGCATACATGCACCGAGAGATGCAGAGGATTTCAGTGCAATATTTCCTTAACTACAGCGAATCAGTATCCCCCAGGACAGAAGCAGTACACCTCATTGAACACTGTATAATCTTTGCTCGACTGGCAATTTGCTGCAATAATTCTTCTACGCAATTATGCGCGGCTTTGAGATGAATCTTGATGATTGATCCATCGCCAAGATGGCAATCAAGATGAGCCTTTTTTCCATATAGATTGTGGTCATATGTAGCGGGCCAGGCAACGTGCCAAGGTTGGGGCATCGTGGGACCTACCTACCATTAGAGCGACCTGCCTGCCAACTGAAGATAATATCGCTTCCTTTTTTCAGATCGATCTGCGTAGTTTGGTCCTCCAAGATTAGGTTGATGCGACTCGAGTGGTGAGTAGATCCAAGATCCAATCAGTTCGGGTGGAGAAACCCTAAAATAACAAAATTTGCTACAGTAATACACAACGACACGATACGCTGAAAAGAACAAGACCTTTGTGCATAATTTCAGTCAGTCCGATCTGTTTGGGTATCCATCAGCAGTAGAGTAGAGTAGTGTGTGGGGTCACAGAAATATACATGTAAAAAAATAAGGAGTGGAAACCTTTGGATGCAAGATCATTGCAGCACATATCTGATTCAACCCTCAATCGCTCTGAGATACCTACCTTCATTATATCTTGATCCATGTGAAATCTGCTGACTACCATAATAGCATGGCATCTCCTCTGCGTGAGCCTCTGGACTAATCTTTTTTTTTTTTGTCTTGTTGTCTTGCTTTATTTATCCTTTTATATATTGTAGGTAGAAAGATATGTTAAAATAAAGTGAAAAGAAGGACACAACATGGCATTTGCACCATCCGTAAATTACGGCGAAGAAAATGTATTGAGTACTTGCTAAAAGATCAAATCTCTTTGCAGCTGACTTTAATTTGTTCATGGCCCGAGTACTAAGCAGTAATCAAGAAGTGCACACCGTAGTGTAGGTAAGAATTTGCGAGTTTACTGATCGGTACGCTTGAAAAATCCCTTGCTTTTGCTATAAGCTAATGGCTGTGGACATTTCAAGGAATTTAAACGGTAAACATGAATCGATTTGACTTGGATTTGGAGACTAGATGAATTAAGTATTTTGCTTCTTTTTTTTTGGTTCAATATTTTATCATGAAACATCTAAATCCCTTATAATAATATAAATGAAGCGGATTGGTTTTGAGAAATATACTAAGAACATTTCGAAGTGCAACTTAACATTCAACTAGACCCGATCTTTTTAAGCTTATAATTAGATTTTGATTTTAAGATCTATATTTATTATTTGATAAAATGGGCTAAGTAACATTCTAAATTTCATGTTATTTGTTGTAATACCCCCTTTGGAAGAATGTGTACGATGGATTCAAACCTCGCAACATCGTGGTTCGTAGGCGCATGCTCTAATACTTTGAGCTACAGGTCCACCCCGTCTCTACCTACTGAGGTACCCAAAATGTGTATCGCAATGTATCAAAGGGTCATACAGAAGTGCATCTTCTCTCTTCTCTTAATGGAATTATCATTGAAGTAAGGTGGTTTCATACCTAATCTGCGAATTTTTTTAAAGTATCATCACAATTTTGTTAATACGAAGAGGTTAAGTTACTTTTAAAAATAGTAAAAACAAAATTAAATACGTTAAGAATGGGCGCTAATATTTGAAAAGGAATAAACGGTGCGAGTGGAACACCGGTTGACTCGCGCAGTAAAAACCCGCCGCCGTAGCCGTAAACACCAAGGAAAATGGCACGGAGCCCGCGCCGCCCCACCCGGCCCGGCCCGACCAAAATCCCCCATCCGCCGCGCTCCACGCGCTTCCACCGCCCCCGCTCTCGCTGCCGTGCGTGCCTTCTTTCCTTCCCTTCCTCCTCTTCTGTACACTCCCTCCCCCCCCACCTTTCCTCTCCCCACCCGCCCCCCCAAATCCAGATCGCCGCCGAGGCGACGCGAGGAGCGAGCAATGGCGGCGGCGGGGTACCGGGCGGAGGACGACTACGACTACCTCTTCAAGGTGGTCCTCATCGGCGACTCCGGCGTCGGCAAGTCCAACCTGCTCTCCCGCTTCACCCGCAACGAGTTCAGCCTCGAGTCCAAGTCCACCATCGGCGTCGAGTTCGCCACCCGCTCCCTCCAGGTCGACGGCAAGGTCGTCAAGGCCCAGATTTGGGACACCGCCGGCCAGGAACGGTACGCTGCGCACGCCCCCCTACTTCCCCCGGGCTATCGCCTTGCTTCGGCATCCCCCTCCATCTGTCCCTCTGCGCATCGGTGGATGCGTAGATCTGTGCCCGATTCGGCGGCTACTCATGTTCCCGCTGCATGCGTGCTCCTGCACCTATGTCGATTCTGAGATCTTGTGTGCTGGATCTCGCCGCCGAATTGTAGGGTTTGGAGCCGGTTCTTTGTCGAGGCTGGGCACAATCCTGGTACTGGATCATAGTGATTAGTTCATAGGGCTTGTTCATGTTTGTAGATTGTCGTTATCTGTTGCGGGGGAGTTACTACACAGGGATTTTCCGTACCGATTTTTTTCACCTGGAAAGGAAGTAGAGATTCTGCGCTTGGAGTGGTCGGATGATCTGAGGCATTTTGGGACTAGCCTTGCATTCTCGATTTGCAGGTGCTTCTGGTGATGCTTTAGTTCTGGAAATCAGCTAGGTCCATGTGTACTCTTTGGCCAGGCTAGTAGCCAGTTCTCTACATTTCGTTTGGTACTGTGCCTGGTAGTATGGGGTTGCGCGTGCTTGTCTTACTAATAAGACAACTAATGCTGATCAATAGGGTGTTACAATATACTTTTA
This sequence comes from Raddia guianensis, assembly GCA_036346415.1. NCBI lineage: Eukaryota > Viridiplantae > Streptophyta > Magnoliopsida > Poales > Poaceae > Raddia > Raddia guianensis. Next base: position 12,443,895 of record CM070539.1, read on the forward strand.
TTTCCAAGACCGATTTATAATGATGGACCACCTAAGAGAGTGTGCGCTGGAAGCAGGGTTTCAAAAACCGCCGGTTAACATGGTTAACATGACTAACCACGCCTCATGAGGCCGGCTCGATAAACTGGCGGTTTAGGGTTTAGGGTTTGGTTAAAATTGTTTAAATAAATTTTGAATGTAAAATATACATAAAATTCCTAAAAATACTATTAATCATTCTAAGCATTTTGGCTTAAATAAAATTTAAAAATTCAAATTTTTAATGTGTATTTTAATGAATTTTAGTCATTTTCATTGATTTTGAATTTTTTTTCGTCGCAAACCGCGGTTAACCGTGAGAAACCGCCGGTTAACCGCCAAAAACCGCGGCTAACCGCGATCAAAACCGGGAAGCCGTGGTTTTGAATTTAGGGCAAAAACCGTACGGAACCGCCGGTAAATCGCGGTTAACCGCGGTTAACTGGCTCCGCGCCACTCGCGGTTCGGAGAAGCACCGCGTTTTTGTTATCCCTGGCTGGAAGTATGCATGACTTAAGATGGTCAATTAGGTGTGCAGAGAGCAGACTAATGTATTATGCTTTCAATGTATGTCTTTTTATATATATTTAGAAAAATCACATTATTTTTTTCTTGATCTATTTAGACATTATATTCTTTCTCCATGAATAAAAGATAACCTTGGTACAAGGAAGTGAGATGAGTGCTTAATTTATTTGGAGGAAAATTTGGTCAAATGGTCAAGTTATTGGACCAAGGAATATGTATGCTAAAAATAGTTACTTTGTACATACTGTTGGCTATACATCTTCTGGATATCGTTTTGGCATTTTCTTGGGTTGCTTTTTTCAGGCTTGATTCATGTTCTACGTCCTGGCAAATTGCATGCTACTAGGATAATATATTGCAATTCCCTTTAATCTGGTCGACCAATTTTTGAGCTTGTACATATTTTGATGGTTGGAAACTTGGAATCTTTTGCATTTCATCAAGTGAGAATTACCAATTTTGTCCCTGACCTTTCTCCTACCCCTGTTTTGGTCCCTGAACTCCATAATTGGGTTAACCTAGTCCTCGAACTATCAAAGCTGGACTAAGTTGGTCCCTTGACTGGTCAAAGGGCTGTTTGGGTGGTTTTTTGCTGATGTGTTTTGGGTGGTTTTTTGCTGATGTGTGTTACACATGGTGGGTTTGGATGACGTAGTACTACACAGGTTGAATATGTCGATCCCCTCTCTCTGTCTTTTCTCGTCCATGTGGCGCCAATGTAAGTTAAAACTGGCCACATGAACACGTATCCACGCCATCTATATTTTTGTCTCGACTGTTTACATAATTTGGTGCTATAGAATGTAGTGTATTTTCATTACTGATAGCAGAATGGCATTAACATGATATCTGCATCTTTCTGGGAACTGCAACAATTTTAAAATTTGCTGCAGAGTATAGAAATACATGTCCTCATTCATGGATGTGGTATATTAAGAAATAACTAAGTTTTGTTCTATGTGTTTATAGCTTGTATTTTACTGTTTAATTCTGCTAACTTATTAATGCTGAATTAATGTAAGCATATTTTTTTTTATCCCAGATTCTTCAAAGATGTGCTTTTAATACCTATTGAACCTTAATGTAGAATGATATGGCAAGGTGCTGTCACTGTTTTAAAGTCGGGCGACTAGTCGGCAAGTTGCTGCGGCAGGGGAAGTCGTGGACCTCGACCCGACTCGCCGGCAAAGTCGGCCGACCTGCCGCCTAGTTGGCGACCTAGGAGCGACTAGGCGAGGTTACCTAGTCGCACGACTTGCAGTTTCCACAGGCCGGGCCACAAAACAGTGCGCGTATAAAGCCCAGGCTGCAGCCGCCGCTCCCCCTGTTCCATTGCGAAGAATCTCTAGCCGCCCAAGATGCCGCCGCCGCTGGTGCATCGCCACCAGCCGCTGCCGAAGGCCTACAGGTTGGATGCTCTCCCACTGCTTCCCTTAATCCCTGCTACCGCACTGCTCTAGGAGACAGAGGAAGAAACGCTAGAAAGAGAGAAGACCTGCTGCGGCAGGAGAAGAGCAGCTTGATCCGAAAGGAGAGAAAGGCTGGAAGAGTTGCTGCTTGCTGGACGTGAGGAAGAAGCCAAGAAGGTGGCTGCATGTTAAGTTTGGGGGTAATGTTGGGCTGGCCCATTGAGTCGTTAGTTGGCTGAAGAAAGCCCAATAAGGACAATTCCTCTCCATCTCTCTGTATTAAGGGTTTTTTCAACTGAAAATGAATGGTATATTTATAGAAAAATAAGAGAGTATAGTTAACGAACAGCACTCGACTAGTCACGACTAGTCTCACCTAGTCATGACTAGTCCACAAGTCGGTGCCCATACGACTTGACTCGACTCACCGACTTTAAAACCTTGGGTGCTGTTATTGTAGCTTGTGCTATTTATGCACTAAAACTAGAAATTAAAGTCAAGGGCTAAAGGCTGCATTTAGGCTCACCTGCAGTTCGGTCATAGTGATGAACTGTTATGTTATAACGTATTTTGTTTATGTTTTCTTTATCCTGTAGTAGGGTCAGAAAGCAGATGACATGTCCTGTAATCTGGACTTCTGCATGGCCTAGATTGTTATAGGTTGCAAATTTGCAATCTTGAGGCTGCATATAATTCAGAAGGTATTTTTTTTTTAAAAAAAAATCAACTCAGTCTATCACACAGAGAGCGGATGAGTGATACACCCGTGGCACTGTAGCGCGGCACTGTTCACGTCGGTTACTGTAGCGCGGTCCCGTACTGTTCACGAGGCACTATTCACGCGGGATAGTTAGGGATAAGATTAGTTATGGTATTAGATAAGATCAGTTTGTTAGGGAGGGGATAAGATTAGTTAGAGGTAGTTTCTTAGGGCCTAAGTCTTTTATCCCTATAAAAGGGATGGTCATGTATCTTCTTTTGGTATCCAATCAAATGAATCAAATTGAGAGTAGATCTCATAGACGGTGGCTCCGATAATAGCCTAGGCCCTAGCTTCGACAACAGCTCGTCTCGTCCGCGTCAAGGGCCGTATCAATTTGGTATTAGAGCCGGACGATCCCTTGGAATGGCGCTCATTTCTTGGTACTTGACGGCGTGCTTTTCGACCCCCCGTTTGAGACCTCTACTACGAGCGGCTCAACAAAGAGCAATCCATCGGTGACCTCGTGGATCTGAAAAAAGGTGAAGGCCGCGTCAACAAAGGTCATCGATGGATTGCTCTTTGTTGAGCCGCTCGTAGTAGTGGTTCGAACCGGGTGGGTCGAAAGCATGCCGCTCGAAGTACCAAGAGCGGAGCGCCATCCCGAGGGATCGTCCGGTTCTGATACCAAATTGATACGGCCCTTGACGCGGGCGAGATGAGCTGTTGTCGAAGCTAGCGCCTAGGCTATTATCGGAGCCACCGTCTATGAGATCTACTCTCAATTTCGATTCATTTGATTGGATGCCAAAAGAAGATACATGACCATCCCTTTTATAGGGATAAAAGGCTTAGGCCCTAAGAAACTACCTCTAACTAATCTTATCCCCTCCCTAACAAACTGATCTTATCTAATACCATAACTAATCTTATCCCTAACTATCCCGCGTGAACAGTGCCTCGTGAACAGTACGGGACCGCGCTACTGTAACCGACGTGAACAGTGCCGCGGGTGTATCAATGAGTGAGGAACCTCTCAAAAGTATATTTGAAGTGAGACCATAATAATGGATGGGCATTAATGAACTACTCTGAATAGAGGTGAATTATTGTCACTTTTCTGTCTAGGTGAAGTACTTGTGTATCCTACAAGGGAACATGCTGGCTTTTGTGCCCCAAAGTCCAGCTTGTGCAGTATGTATCCAAGCACTGAAGATAGTCACAACACAAGGACAGTTGTTTTCTTTCTTTTGAGAAGTTTTTTTTTTTGTTTGATTTGAGAAAGACAAATTTTCATTGGATTGGAAACAGTGAAGGGGCTGGAGAAGATGGATTATGTTGGGGGCCAGAAAAAAATCTGATGATATCTGTAATTAAAGTTGGAGCATTTTAATGTTGATCGGCATGAACATGTAGTATATATCTGTAGGATTCAACAATGCCCACAGAAATTACCTGTTTACATGCAGTAATAGGAAAGAGAGGGATGGCCAATATACAATTCAAATTAATATTTTAATTTTGAGTTATTAGGTTTTTAAGCATAGTTATTAAAACCGGACCGGCTATCGAACCGGTCTTATCTGCGGTTCATGGTTCACTGGTCTAACCATTGGTTCAACTGGTTGAACCGTCAGTTCGATTATAATAATAATCCAAGCCTTTGTCAAAAAATTAAACTGTCAGTTTAATAATATAAAAAATTAGTCTGGGCCTTTGTTATAAATATTAACAAAGAGCAATTCGCACTGATTTTGTTACTCTTTGCTTGGTCAAGTATGACCACGCGAACAAAAAAAAAAATGCTCTCTTTGCATGGTGGAAAAAATTGTTTAGGTCTGCATGGGTTGGTCGCACCACTCATAATAATCATTAAGCTCCCTGCTGCCCCCCTTGACTTGGGAATGGGCACATGCTGTGTGGGGAGCAAGCAAAATTTCAGGAACACATGCATGGAAAGCGCTGCTGCCCGTCACCTGGACAATGTCCATGCACCTGTCGTGTCGAACGGCTCATGTGCGTGGCCCAAGCAGGCAATCACACCTGGCATGGACTCTATTCATGCACCCCCAGCCCACGCCCTGAGGGACCCCTCGCGCATGTAGTTTTATGCTGAGCCTGATTGCATGGACGGTCTTTGAAGCAATCCAAGCCGTCAAAGTATCTGGTTCTGTTTTTTTCTGGTCCAGTATGGTTTTAATAACTATGCTTTTAAGGGATGTATTACTCCTATTTTTCAATTTCTCCATTGCTGACCTTGCAAATCAACGGAACACCGTTTGAATTGCATGCCATGACCCGGTCACCTGGATCAGCTTAAATCGCTTGCAATATACTCTGTACCACTCACGGAGAATAATTTTGAAGTATCAACTCCACCTATAACACAACCTAAGAGGGACAGTGTGCCATCTAGTTATGATTTCTCTATATAAAGTCATACCTGTTGCTATTGGGGTGTCCTGTTATTTTTTCTGGCATTGCATGATGGCATCCCCTAGGCCATAGCAGGGTCCATATGGAACTCATGAAGCATTTGTGCCCGACTGCTTCATGTGGAGCCATTGATTGACAAAATAGGGGGATTCAATTGGCTGTAAGCACTGCTGTCATGATAATTTTAATCAATGTTTTAACATAAAAGATGTGTTTCCTTTTTGAATATTAATGACATCTCTTCTATAGATTGCCTTGCAAGGCCCGTCTGATGATGCAGTTGTATGCATTTTGAAGTACTATGCTGATTTTGCCTTTGGATGAATTTCAGCAACAGTGATCATTTGACTTGTAGCCGAGTTAACTACTCCCTGCAGTAGAATTATGCTGCTCAAACCTGTAGATGAGCAACTACTCCAATTAAGGCCTTGTACAATTGAGCTTAGTGTAGCGTTTCAGTAAAATTTGATAGTATTTAAAGAGAGATTTAAATGTTATAAAAAATAATTTAAAAATAGTTTTAGAATCTTTTAGAGGACTACTAAAAACCTGAAAAAAATCATTACAAATTATTACACCAAATTGGCTATATAAAAAAGATAAATTATACTGAAACGCTACGCTACGCTACGGTAAGCTGGAATGTACAAGGCCTAAGAGATGAAATCTAGTTAGTTAAATTGAATGACCCATGCTGGAGAAGCAAGGAAACTGACCATTAAATTGAATGACCCATGCTGGAGAAGCAAGGAAACTGACCATGAGTGAAATGTAGAAGTATATCAAATATTTAAAATAAATCTTGTCATTTTCTTTGTTGAACACCTCTCTTTTTCTTTATTGGTAGTTTCAGTAGTGGATTTTTGTGGATGTCAGAATGTTGACTGTCTGTTTTGCCTCTGCCTTCACTTACATTTTATTTCTGGTGTCTGATCTGAATCTTGGTGCAGATATCGTGCTATTACCAGTGCATATTACCGTGGTGCTGTTGGAGCGTTGCTTGTCTATGACGTCACTCGACACTCAACCTTTGAGAATGCTGAGCGCTGGTTGAAGGAGTTAAGGGACCATACAGATCCAAACATAGTTGTTATGTTGGTGGGCAACAAGTCTGATCTCCGTCATCTTGTAGCTGTCCAGACTGATGAGGGGAAAGCATTTGCAGAGAGAGAGTCACTCTACTTTATGGAGACCTCTGCACTTGAATCTACCAATGTTGAAAATGCTTTTGCAGATGTCTTGACTCAGATTTACCGCATTGTGAGCAAGAGGGCAGTTGAAGCAGGTGAGGATGCAGCTTCTGGGCCTGGCAAGGGTGAAAAGATTAATATAAAGGATGATGTCTCGGCAGTGAAGAAGGGCGGCTGCTGCTCTAGTTGAGCCATGCTGTATTTTTGGGCTCGGTGTGATGTTAGCTTGTGTTATCACCGTTTGCAGCGACTGAGAATTATTAGTAGCGCTAGCAACTTTTATGTTACCTAGATAATTTATTGCTAAATTGGAAAGTTTGTCTAGATCAGTTTAGATCTTTCTATTGTTGTATGGTCTCCGCGTCAATAGGCATGGTATTGTTTTTCATGTGAATCCGGTGCGACCATGGTTGAACTTTTTTGGCTAAACAGAAATATATGTTTTATGCTTGCCAATTGCCGATATCCCGTGGGCGCAAGGAAACTGTACACTGGAATTTGTGTTTGATAATTGTGTACACTTGGACAACGTGCTGTTATTACATATGAAAATCACGTTAATTTTGATGCTCTGGGTATCGGAACATTTTAGAACCGACTTAACAGTGATTTGGACGATGCGGTTGATCTCTGAATATTTTAGGCTAATAAATCATGAATACAAAAAATATTCGGTGGATGTTATCTTAAACTTTTTTTTAGTATTGCGGGGATTTGGCAACTATAATATATCCTTAAAGTGCGATCTGAATTTTTTTTTGGTGGGATTTAAAATTCGAATGGTAAGCTTCATAACCAAGCACATTATTACCTGTCCTGCGGGTAGTTTTTGTTAAAGCACTATTAGCACAGTGAGAGAAAGATTGAAGAGGGAGTGAATTCTTTTATTGTAATTATAATGGGTAAAGCCGTTTATATAGAGAACAAGTGGAACAAGTGGGTGCCACAAAGAGACATCTTTTTGGTAGGCACCCTTTCATAATTTGTTTATTAATAATATTTCTTAACACTCCCCCCTTAGGCAAATTTGTAATATTTATATGTCCTAAAAATCTCCTTTTGAAAACCTGTGTAAAAATAGATGGAGAAAACAAGATTTTCTAATATACATTTATACTTTCAATGTATATTTTTCATTAGTATATCATTTATTAAAACTCATCCAAAAACTCAATGAGAAAAATGGACGAAGAAAAACTTTACATTGTATAAAAACAATTTATTTATATTGCCTCGTTAAAACCTTCATATAAGAAACTTCTCAAGGAAATTAATGAAAAAAAGATTGACAATATATGATCCTCAAGATCATAAATAAGAACTTAGAAACTTCCCCTTCAAGTCTAAGGCCTTTTTTTGTTTCAGATTAAATTAAATTAAATTAAAATTTGTTATCTTTGTATAAGTCTAATGATGTAATGTTTTATCGTCAGTCTTGTGGTGTTTTAAATAGTTCTTCTTAAAGTTTGTAAAATATTTTTTTCATAATTTTTTGAACTCGTTGAAACGTATTTTGAGGGAATCACAAATTTGCTACAGTAAAACGCAACTCAACATTAATCTGAAACAAACAAGGCCTAAACATTCTAATGCACATGTCTTGTTAAAACTCTTTCAAAAAACTTCATGGGATAAATGGACTGAGAAAAGGAGTACATTGCATATACTCATCTTTAGTAAATAACTTATATGCACGTGCCCCATTAAAAACTCCTCCAAAAAACCCATCGAGACAATGGATGGAGAAAAGAATGCACCGTATATGAATACTTTTATTCCGATATTGCCTCATTAAAACCTTGCCATGAGAAAACATTTAAAGGAAAAACTTATTAAGGGAAAAGAGCACAATATATGATCTCCAAGATCATTATAGTTCAGAAATTTTCTCCCCCTAAACTCTGCAATATGAAACCATCTTATTCCAAATAAGACCTTAGTGAATAAATCTCTCATAGATAATTGAAATGACTTCATTTATAACCATCTACTTCATCACCCTCCCAAAGTGTGTGCAGAGCAATATATCTATATTGCCTGTGTATAACCCCTTTCATTTATACAATACAAGATATATTATCTTTTTAGATAATAACATAGTACCAATTGCACTAAAATTTATATGACTACACATATGGCAAACCATTTGTTCTATCCATATTTATTCATGTGGTGTCATATATAATATAATACCATTTGGTGGAAGTGACCGTTAGGTCTATTTACATGACTTCACATGTTATAACACCATATATCCAATATGAAATTGAACATTATATGGATTAGCCAGATTTTCAAAATCTGTGAATCCTACCATAGTTATGTCTTGATTTTCTCTATAAACATAGGCCAAGACTTTTTAATACTTTTGAGATATGGAGATGATTTTATTGCCAGTTCAATTTCTCATATTAGAACTGCATTTGATCTTATCAATAATTGACATCAATCATATCTATTAGGTCTGATGTATTAATGCTCTCATAACATTAATATTAGGAACTTCATGTCCTAAAAACAACTCCATTATTCATTCCAAAGAATCTTATACATTCTCTGGGTATAATATATCAAACTATAAGGTAATGATATTCAACAACCTGATTTCCAGGACTTGCAGCACATGGTTTTGTCACTATAGAGCAAAGTATAACTAGCCTTTTAAGGGGATTTCACTAATTACACCAATTCACTTAATACCTCCAAGGTATTAGAGGATATAGCCATTCTCTTATTCTTTCTTCCCCAGCCGAAATGGGCTTCTGACCCATTTCTCAATGGCAACTGCCGGTTGGGGCTAGGGTTCCCACCCCTAGCCCCCATGGCCACTGCTCCCACTATCTGATCCACCGCCGGCCAGAGCTCCGGCGAGTGTCGCCGTAGCGCGACCGTCGTCTAGGCTCCATGCGCCGTAGCCCTCCGCCACGTCATGGCCGACGCCACTTGGGAGCAAGACCACCGTCGGCCTGCCGAGCCGCGCCCCGTAGTTGCTGGGACCGGGGTCGCCGTCGCCCCCCTTGGTGGCCAGGGCCGAGGGCCACCTCCACCTCCTCATGACGGTTATAGCCGGTGTTTGCTGCCCCCGCGCCTTGGCGGCTAGGGCTGAGGGCCGCCGACGCCGCCCTGTGGCGGCTAAGCCGGGGTTCACCGCCACCGCGCAATGGTGGCTAGGGTCGGGGCTCGCCTGGGGCTGCCGCCTCCACCTCGTGCCCGGGAGCGCCGGGCCGCCGCGGCCATCCCATGGCCAGGTGTGCCGAGGGCTGCTGCCGCCACCCCATGGCATGGCGTGCCGAGGGCCGCCGCCGCCATCCCATTGTCGGGCATGCCGTGGCCGAGGCTTCTCTGATCTCGGTCGTCATCGATGCCTCAACCTCGTCTGCCGCCCCATTCTAAACAGGTACGGAACTTCTCCTCGCATATCCCTCTTCGCCTTTGAACACAAACAGGATTGGGTGGAATGTTCGGTGATGACAAATTGCATCAGTATTTGTTGTTGCATATGCAATCAACGTTGTTCTTTGCTTTGCCATCGTGGACAGAGATTTGAGGGGGAACCCTACTAGTTCCGTTCGTCCCTGACGAACGTACCCCCTCCTACATCCAAGCTTTCTTGATTTTGCCTAGATTTCAACTGCCTAAGAACAACAAGAACAGTAATATCATCACAATTTTTCAGTTACAGTTTGTCCTGGTTTTGCCTATTTTCATGCACACCAAAGTCACTGGTGAACCACAACAGCGAGGGAAAATAGACACCAACAGTGTCCTGATGCATCTGTTAATGGAGTTGCTTCTCTCTGTTCTTGAACTAGCATGGTGTGACAACCGATTTACCCGATAGAGAACAGTGCTGATAACGTGTTAAAGCACTATTAGCACAGTGAGAGAGTAGAGAGATTGAAGAGGGAGTGAATTTTTTATTGATCATCAGTTGTAATTACAATGGGTAAATCCCCTTTATATAGAGAACAAGTGGGTGCCACAAAGAGGCACCTTTTCAGTAGACACCCTTTCATAATTTGCCTATTAATAATATTTCTTAATAGTTTTCTATTATTCGAACTTTTGTTGAATAATTCTTTATGGAAACCATCTCCATTATACTTCTCTCTCGGCATATCCTTTTTTGAAGCCTTGCATGCCACGTATAATTTACGTATATTGCTACTACACACCTATTAATTCCATGTTACTATATACCTATTAATCCCCATGTTAGGATGAATGACCGGCACTCATAATAGCCAGATTTATATGGTTTTATAAATCTCTTTTGCTTTGTAGGGTACGATACTTACATACCACCAATGTCTTGACTATGAGCCATGAAATTGATGCACAGTAAGTGATAACTATATGTGTTTTTATATGTTTATTTCTCTAATATGTGTTGTTGTTAATTATCCGAGTGGGAGAATTCATATCCGATCTGTATTCATAACCAATATTATTCCGATAAAAGATATGGATACAAATACAATATAAGTGATTTCCAGTCCGTTTCATCCCTATATGTAATGGATGAAAGCGTTGCACTGTACCCCTTTGGCTTTTTTTAGAATTACTCACCGGCGCTATCCCGTTGCTAACTAGGTAGCTTCGGCTTCTTCACAGCGCACAGCTTCCTTGCCACACCCTCCTTCCTTGCTCAACCTCTACATTGACATCCTCCTTCCTTTGAGCCCTTAGCCATCTACTATCAGCGACTTCACTAGCGCTGCTTGCTTGGCATTTGAGGGAGGAAGGGGGTTGTTCCTTGGGCTTAGAGAGAGATTAGGGTAGATGTGTCCCGGTAGCTCGACAGTGGGATGGGTTTTTTTCTTGGGGGCGCTAAGCGGAGGGGTTGAGGAAGAAGCTTGTCGTGACGTGGTAGTATTTGCAATGGTGTCTTATTGCCTAGTACCTCTCTTTTTTTGAGGGAACAAAAGGAACATTATTAAGCTGGGGTGGATCTGCAGGGGCGGATCTACCGTGTTAGCACCGCGACCCCGACGCCTTTTGGACAAACCCTTCTTGTTTATTGCTACCCTATCTCCTATCAGTATCTATACATATAAAACTATAATTTGAAGCTTAAAAATAGTGATTTAGTGTTAAACTGACCCCGACGACTCCAACGACTTGTTTTCCTGTATGCGCCACTGTTATTAAGCACCCGTAGCCAGGATTAGAAGGGCTTGATTGCAAGATGATTTTCTTTTCCAAAAATTAGCCCATTTTGGGTTACCTTACCCTAAAATTAGTCCTAAAATGAGGCCCAGCCTAGCTGCCAGCACATTCTTACACTCTTTTGGAAGTATAGTTTGACCAATAGTTCAATCTGCCATGCATTCCTTTAGCATTCAAAAAAAATCATCGTGGATCCATTGTTATTTGAGACTAATTTGAGCTGATTTATAGTAAAGTTTCAATGTGGATGCAATGCGCAATGTTTCATTTAATGTGGATGCAAGCTTGTATATATGATTTTGTGGATGTGAGAGCTCTGTACTTGTGATTTTTGGATGTGAGAGCTTTGTGTCTGTGTTGTTATCATATATGTGAGCATTGATATGTAAAATATGTTCAATTTTCATTTAGTGTGGATCTAAACTTGTATATGTGATTTTGTGGATGTGTGAGCTTTGTACTTGTGATTTTTCGATGTGAGAACTTTGTATATATAATTTTAAGGTATATGTAAGCATGAATGCGTAAAATATGTGTTGATGATTGTGTTAACAGAGAGCATGGCTAGCAAAAGATGAGGCTAGCAAATTTTTAAGATCATTTTTTTGTCTGTAGCAAATTATCACTGATATGTCAGATATAAAATCGCTAGTGATAATAATTGCCACTAGCGGTTGAAGTAACGAATCATTAGTGATTACTATTAATACTAGTGAATCTAGAACCGCCAGTGATAATCCTTGCTTATTACTACCACTTAATCACCGACGGTTGAAAAAACGCTAATGACATAAGTTTCAAACTGACAAACTATCAGTGATCGACGAAGGCTTTTTTAGCAATGTTAGTTTTCTAGCTGTAAGGATCCTAGGCCGAGGGGGGGGGGTGAATCGGCTCTTTTCAAATTTTACTTCTCGCAATTCGCTTGCTTAGTTAGTCAAATTAAGAGCATAAGCTATCGATGGATTTAGAGACTAGTTGCGGAAAGGATCTCAATGAAGCACAAGCGACTACTAGGAGGCTCGATGGCACTCACATGAAAACGATCAAGTTAATATACGGAAGTAAATGAGTGAGACAAGAAGACGCAAACCGAGTTGTTTCCCGAAGTTCGGTGCTCAACACATGAACACTTACATCTCCGTTGAGGAAACTTCTCACACAGAGAAGTCGGAACCCTTTCGTTCCTGGCCCTCAATCCACTCGTGGTAGCTCTTCACCAACACAAGGTAGGCGAGCTCCAAACCTTCACACGGAAGCGAGTTCTCTCACATGCGAGAGCTCTCACACCCACTGACACCGACACACGGCACCGACCACCGACACACGGTGGATTTCACCTCAACACATGAGGTACCCCCAACACATGGAGGATTTGCATCCGACACACGGACACCTTGGCACCACTGACACACGGAGGTGGCCGCCAACACACGGCGGACTTGTGGCTCCAACGGATGGAGAGGATGCACCCCTACACAAGGCGGTGACCACCAACGGATGGTGGGTTTGCGGCATGGTTGATGTAGTCGTTCGGTTGATGAAGCTCGTGGCGTGGCGACGATCTCTCCGGCGGCGAAGTCCCAAGAGCATAAGATCGGAGACCGTCTCTCACCACTACCCCTTCTCTCCCACCATGGAAACTAGGGCAAGAACACCATGGGAGAAGGGGCAAACCTTGGGGATGGATGAGAGGAGGTAGGGGCACCTTCTTCTTCCTCTTCCTCTCTTCTTCTCCCTCTCAATCTCTCAAGCACATGGAACCCTAGGTGGAGATGGGAACCATGGGAGGAGCTCTCTTGGTGGCCAGGGCAAGGGGTGGCTGCTAGATTAGGCTCTCTCAAGTTTCTCCCATGCTCCAAGCCCCTATTTATATGTACAAGGCGAAACCCTAAGGATAGACGGCTCAGATCTGTTTTCCCGAGATTCAGATCGATCCGTCGGACCCGGTCCGACGGTGGTCGGACCCGGTCCGACGGTGGTCGGACCCGGTCCGACACAGGGGATGCATTTAGGACTTAGCCGCTAGGACCTACGGTCTGGTCGGACCCGGTCCGACGGTGGTCGGACCCAGTCCGACAGAGAGGTTGCATTTAGGACTTAGTCGCTAGGACCTACGGCCTGGTCGGACTCGGTCCGACGGTGGTCGGACCCGGTCCGACAGTGGAGTTGCAAACACGTTAAGGACTTAGCCAAAATCACACTTTTCATCCAGCCGTCGGACTCGGTCCAACGGTGGTCGGACCCGGTCCGACCAGCTCCAGTAGGCACACTAAAAAGTTCATATCTTTTGCTCCCGAACTCCGTTTTTTATGATCTTGGGCATTCCGAAAAACTAAGAGAAAGGGCTATCCAACTAACTAAGTTTCACCACCTATTTCTGAATGGATAGACCCTAAATTCTATAGAAACCACTCTCCGGCACCCTCGGACACCTCTCTCTCTCTCAACTCCGGCGTGGGCTCGACTTTTAGCATTCCTGACGACTTGCGGACTCGGTGGGAACTTGGGATGGCTTAGGCGAGAACCCAGGTGACTTAGGCGCTAAGAAACCCGAACCTTGGACAGCTATCCCACTCAGGAACTCTCTCGAACCCTGGACACCTGGCGTCTCTAGAACCCGCTCGACCTCACTCAGATGAACTGGAACTTGTGCTCAGTGGGACCTACAACCAGAGAGATGAGCTTGCAGACATCAATGGACCGGACGGGCCAGATGCAGATACGCACACAAGGAAAATAGAAGAACTAGTAAATAACATTCTTAGCCTTGATGCGATCCGTCGAGGCCCAGTTGGCATCAATTACCAAAACATTAAGCCCATGGGAGCTTACACTTACAATCTCCCCCTTTTTGGTAATTGATGACAACACCTGCAAATCTATCTCAACAAGAACATATAAATCTCTGGTGCAGTGGGTTAGTTCCAATCAACTGCAATTGTGTGCATAGGTCAAATGGTGTGCATATGCCAAAGATACACCTAGCTCTTCCTAGATCAATGCATTATCTCCCCCTTTGACCAACAATCAAGATAGATTTTCACGTTTCTCTCCCCCTTTGTCATCAAGAACCAATACGAACTAGCAGGGTCACTCCTCTTTCCCATCACGTGAGCAAACACAAGAAAGAGAGCATCACATGAGTTTTGAAAGATATATCTATTTAGAGTTGTCTAGTAATCCACCATATAGCACAATCAAGCTATCTCATGGTCAAAAAGTCATAGTGATCAATATTAGCTCATTTTAGCATTGAGGTTCAAGTAAGATTAGACCAAGAGCAAGATTTAGGTGAATTAACGCCTAAAGATTCTAATTTTGCTCTAGCAACTATTTAAACTCACATAGTGCACACTAGAACTAGACCAAACTTATCACATTGCACAATGCTTTTACCAAGTCCAAATTTGAGACTAAAACATTTTAGTTGAGCATTTTTCAAAGATTTTCAATTTAGCTCATTTGCTCAAATTTAATTGCCATATCTCAGGCCTTTGTCGACACCAACCAGCATGACACTGAAAGTGAAGTGTTTTGGTCATCCAATACTCCCCCTAAGTTCATGCCTAGTGCAATGACAAGCTATCTCATAGGGAAGGATTGGTGAGATATGGATGGCCCTTTGTGGCCTTATTTGATAATTTTGCATAATTTTCAAGATTAGCTCAACATTTCAAAAGTGGTTGCTCATTTCTAGACAAGGCATAAGTCAAGTGACAAATAGATAGCAAGTTTAGAACTAGATGCACAAGTTTATTCAAAATAGAGTAGAGCAACAAAGAGAGACTATGGGCATTAGCAACCTAGCACTTGCTCAAGGGTGCAATTTTCACAATGATTTTTAGTTAAAGCACATATTGAGCAATAGACATTCAACACATGAGATTGCTATCAAGATCATATGATTTCATACTAAAACTCAATCTGAAACAAGTATAACAAACAAAACCCACAGTGCTCAGCTACAATGGCTTCAAAAGATTTGCAATGAATGACGAAGCCCGCGGCCAACTCAAGCGGTATTGGACCTATCTAGTATGTTGAGTTCATTTCTTAGCTTGTAAAAACGTGTCTCATCGAGTGGCTTAGTGAAGATATCAGCAAACTGGTCCTCTGTCCACACATGAGAGAGCACAATGTCTCCCTTCATCACATGATCCCGAAGGAAATGATAACGGACATCAATGTGCTTTGTGCGCGAATGTTGGACCGGGTTGCTAGCGATCTTCACCGCGCTCTCATTGTCGCACAGAAGAGGCACGTGGTCCAATTTTATCCCAAAGTCATAGAGAGACTGTGTCAAGAACAAAAGCTGAGCACAGCTACTTCCCGCCGCTATGTACCATGCCTCATCGGTAGATAGCGCCACGGAGTTCTGTTTCTTTGAAGCCCAAGACATGAGACATCTCCCAAGGAAGTGACAGGCCCCTGAAGTGCTCTTGCGATCAATCTTGCACCCGGCATAATCTGAGTCAGAATAGCCAAGGAGCTCAAATCGCGCACCCTTAGGGAACCATAAACCTATGCTAGTAGTGTGTTTGAGGTATCTGAAAATTCTTTTGACCGCACTCAAATGCATCTCTCTAGGGGAGGCCTGGAATCTAGCGCACATGCACACACTAAACATGATGTCCGGCCTAGATGCAGTCAAGTAGAGCAAAGCACCAATCATAGAACGATAAAGCTTTGGATCGACATGATTACCTTCTTCGTTGAGGTCGAGGTGGCAGTTCGTCCCCATTGGTGTCCGAATTGGCTTGCAGTCACTCATGTTGAAGCGCTTGAGGAGATCGTGGATATACTTCTCTTGGCACATGAAGGTCCCGGTCTTGAGTTGCTTGATTTGAAAACCCAAGAAGAAGTTCAGCTCACCCATCATTGACATTTCGAACTCCTTGCTCATCATCTCACTGAAATCTGCGACCAAAGACTCATTGGAGCTGCCGAAGATGATGTCATCCACATAGACCTTGAAAGGATCGCTATGCCGCCTAGAGGGGGGTGAATAGACGAATAAAATGAAATTGCGGAAATAATAAACTTGAACAGTAACCAGTCGGTCGGATGTTCCGATGGGGATCGGATGTTCCGACGTGGTACAGTACACCCTCCGTCGGATGTTCTGATCTGAGTCGGATGTTCCGACGCCCGTCGAATGTTCCGACCTGCATCGGATGTTCCGATGGAAGTTCCGATAGACCCCTTATTGGATGGCTCGGAAAACTGGCAGGCTGGCTCACCATCGGATGTTCCGACCCACGTCGGATGTTCTGATGGCATAGGTTCTGTATGAGGTGTATTTTGAGTGGAAAACTCACACGAACTTCGAGATACCTATTTTGAGCACTTAGGAACCTTTATAAGCTTCTCCATTTCATCCCTCTTTATAGTACGGCATCCCTAGGACTCAATAAATTAAGATTTACAAATAAATACTAGTCTTGATGCCTTCTTGCATTATATCCATTTTGAGGGGTACACCAACACATGTAAACATGTATCTCATGGAATTAACCTGTATAGCATCTGTGTACAATTCTCCAATAGAAATATTAGATCTATAATTGTTACTCATTAATCACCAAAATCACATAAGGGCCTAGATGCACTTTCAATCTCCCCCTTTTTGGTGTATTGATGACAACAATTATAGCTCACAAAAGAATTTAATAAATAAGAACATAGTCGAAAGCTCCCCCTGAAACTATGGCAAGTATAACAACAGGATTCCGGAAAGCTAAGAGAAAGGGCTATCCAACTAACTAAGTTTCACCACCTATTTCTAAATGGATAGACCCTAAATTCTATAGAAACCACTCTCCGGCACCCTCGAACACCTCTCTCTCTCTCGACTCCGGCGTGGGCTCGACTTTTAGCATGCTTGACGACTTGCGGACTCGGTGGGAACTTGGGATGGCTTAGGCGAGAACCCAGGTGACTTAGGCGCTAAGAAACCCGAACCTTGGACAGTTATCCCACTCAGGAACTCTCTCGAACCCTGGACACCTGGCGTCTCTAGAACCCGCTCGACCTCACTCAGATGAACTGGAACTTGTGCTCAGTGGGACCTACAACCAGAGAGATGAGCTTGCAGACATCAATGGGCCGGATGGACCAGAAGCAGACACGCACGCAAGGAAAATAGAAGAACTAGCAAATAACATCCTTAGCCTTGATGCGATCCGTCGAGGCCCAGTTGGCATCAATTACTAAAACATTAAGCCCATGGGAGCTTACACTTACACTAGCCCTGTAGATTAGACATTATTTGCCAGAGCAACTGATTGTACTTTCCCTTTGCACATAATTTCTACTTGTGCATTTAACATTCACTTTAGACATCTTGAATTTGATACTCTTTTTGGTGCACAGCCTCATGCAAGAAATGTTGTTCCACTAGGTTTTGTCTGTTTGGATCGAATACAGTACGAGTAAGAACAATCTCTACAACATGAATGAATTTTTTTTATAAAAAATCATAAATAAAGAATCTTACGATACCTTTATCATTCCATCATTGGCCTGCAAATTACGAACAAGATCGAAACAGGGTTTATCCTGAATGGCAGGGCAATTCTCCTTTGGCAGGGACGGCTATAGCATAGCCTGCTATCAACACCTGCTACATTGGCCTCCATGCCAGAGGAGAACTGCACTGTGATTCTCACCCTGAAGGTCGTTGGTCTGCTGTTGATTTTTCCTCAGATTATGTCTTTGTGCACAATCTTTTTCTTGCCCTGTGCATTGAATTGTACATTAGCATATATATAGGGCAGAGATGGCTAGCAAAATCTGGATATGCTGCTGGATATGCTTCCAAATCAGGACAATGCTTTCGAGA
The DNA here is from genome assembly GCA_036346415.1 of Raddia guianensis. Lineage (NCBI taxonomy): Eukaryota > Viridiplantae > Streptophyta > Magnoliopsida > Poales > Poaceae > Raddia > Raddia guianensis. The sequence continues at coordinate 12,462,189 of CM070539.1, forward strand.
GGTATTCCTCTATGCTCTATACCTACCTTTCTGCCGTTGCACCCTTTCTGAATTGAACCATAGAAAGAGAGTGGCCCTTGCATGTGCACTTGCCATCTCATCCAAAAGGTATAAATCTTCTTTCCGTTTTTCATTCCGTGTCACTGTTTTAGTTATAAAAGAAGTCTGCATTAGTAAAAGCCTAAAAGGGCCTTATATGATACATTTTGCAGTTGACTATTAGCGACCAGCAACATCTAGATATTAAGACATGATAAATTTTGCATTAAATACTTGCCACATCTAGATACATAAATTAAATCCTCCACCTGATTTTAAGATCCAACTGGTATACTGATCCTGGACTTATAACAAGTCGAGCATCTTGAGTTATTGTATTATATATATCTAGAATATCGACACCTTACAAGTCAATTGTTTAGTAAAAACATACAGAGCTGTTTGGTTTATAGCCAAACATTGTCACAACTAAAGTTTGTTACAGTATATCGGCACGATATCCATTGATGCCAAAATTATTTCTAGAGATCAAGATGATTTGGGCTGTTATGGGCCAGCACTAGATGGATTAAGGAAAGACCGTGAGCTGTAAAATGGGCCAAAGCAAAGAAGAGTTTGTGTTGGAAATTGGAGTTAAATAAGAATGGATTGATAGTTTTCATAATAAACACGACAATAGTTGTGGTGGCTGCATACCAGTATAAATACTTGGCTTGAGGCCGTGTAAGTCATCCCCCACAATCAAATACAAATTACCTTTGCAAGTTGCTTACTTTCATCTACTTTCATCATATTAGGCCCAATTAAATGTAGCTTCAACGTATTCTCGATCTCAATCATCTTATTGTGCGCCATCTTTTCGATCAATTCAATGTACACCCCATGTAAGTGTCGTATTGATTAAGTTTGATCCTCTTATTTGGTTGAACTTTATATCAGAGCTCATCGAGTTAGGAACAACCATTAGATCGTTTATCCTTCATTCTATTTGCTAGTTGATATCATGGACTAGGTCGTAGTCTATTTACACTTATTTGCACTAGTTGATCAATTTTTCGGAGATACCAAAAGAACTCAAAATCTGCAACACATTTCAACCGATTTGAACACATGTTTTAGAAAAAAGCATGTGATGATGGTTCTGAAAGAGATTTTTGAAGAACACATGAGATATGATGTTCTAAAGGAGCGGTGCTCAAGGAGGTTGACGGCGTGTTCTCCGCTCAACCACCGCGGATCACACCCCTAGTCAGATTTCTATCCTGCTAGCCTATCGGCCGTGCTCAGTTCGATTTGAGCGTGGGACGCAGCAAGGAGCGACTCACAGAGATTACCCAGGATCGGACCCCCCTGCGGGTAATAGTCCTACTCCTGCTGAGCCTTAGCTCTTTTCTTGTTGTGGTTGAATGGAATGTGGTTACAGAATGCTTGCGAACTGTGTGTAAAAAACACGTGTACCCCCTCCCCTCTCTCTCCGCTCCTTTTATACAAGCCTCGAACCGGCGGAGAGAGCCGAGGGTAGGCAAGATCTGATACTTTAGTACAATCGACAAGACACGACAGAGAGATGAAAACGTGCTGCTGCTCGCGCCGAGCGGCGCTGCCCTCAGCGTTTCGCAAGTGGCCTCGACCAAGCAGACACACCGGTGAGATCATGGGTGGGACCCACTGCTCCTCCCGACGCGGCGGCTATCTTAACCAAACCCTCTCTCCGGTCAATTCCACTGCGCCACGGATGTACCGCCGGACTGCAGGGTCATCAGAAGCGTAATCATTTCTTCACCGTCTATCCGCGTGATGTCGCATTAATGCGCCGTCCTTCGCCGCAAGGAAGCCTTCGCCAGAGACTCCTTCCGCAACGCCTCGCCACGCTGGCCCCGCTGACAGCTGGGAGCCTTACGCGCCGAGGGCTCGCCCACACGCCCGCCGACGATGGGGCCCTCGCCGCGGCCGACGGGCTCGCCCCACACACGCCGGGGCTGGTTGCCCGCCGACGTGTGGGGCCCTCGCCGGTCTTCGAGGGGCTCGCCACGACTGGGCTCGATCGCCCGCCGACGCGGGGCCCGCTGAAGGCCGAGGGGCTCGCCCACGCCATTGGGCTCGCTTCGCGCCGCGCGCTGGGGCCCGTCTGAAGCGCTGATGGGCTCGCCACGCTACCGGGCTTGCTTCGCCCGCTGACGACGCTGGGGCCCTCTTGGCCTCTCGAGGAGCCGCCCACACGCTGGGTCGACGCCCACCGACGCGTGGGGCCCTCTTGGCCTTCGCTAGACTCTTCATACCCGATATTTATTACACGACAGAGGTCAATGCTAGTTTAATTGAAAGGCGGTGTTACTTAAACGCGTTTAAACCGCCGTCGCACTCGCCTCTAACGCTAAATGCGGGTATGCGTGTAGTTTAGGGCCTAAACTCCAAATTAAACGAACGACGCTTAAACGGTCAACGCAGTCAAAAAGGTTTAAACGCACCAATTAAACGTGAGGTAAACGCGTTTAAACCATCTGCTTTACACGCTTAAACAATCGCCTCGTAAATAAAGAAAAATTTGGCCTACCGGCGTAACACTTGGGCGGGAGGTCATGCTGGAGAAAAATTGGGTGCTGGAGAACACTTTGTCTACTATCTACTCAGTTGTCATTGTGTCAATATTAATTGCTTATGCCAAATTGTACAACTCTATGCACGCCTGAAGAAAAATGTAGTATGAAATTATGATATTTGTATGTATACTCAATGCTACAGTGCAAACCGTTTAAACCGTTTAATTTATCATCTAAACCGTCTAAACGCTAAACTGTGGGTCATCGACCATCTAGCGTTTCGCGTTTAGGATAACACTGTGGAAAGGTCAAACTGGATAACAAGGTCAGCAGCGATCTATGACAAGAGGAGATTGGATTAAGCAGGCCCAACTAGGAATCTATTTGAGGCGAATGGATTAGGTGATAAGACCAAGGATTTGTCTTAAGGGTGGTGCAAACCATGTTCCGTAAGATTGAACCGATGAAGGAAGGAACGAGCAAGTGCTAATTAGGCAATGGCTATACGTGACTCAAAAAGTGACAGTGATAATGTTCTCTCAATATTAAATATGTGGTCAATTGGAGTGTGAATGTTTGATTTAGTTGGTCTTTTCAATTGACACAAAAAAAGTAATTCTCTTCATAAACAACTAGGAATTTTGTTTGGCCTACTTGGGTGATGACAGAATGATGGAAACCATGTCATTATAGTATGAGCCATCAAGTAGACCTGATCATTTGTCAGGTTGGTCGGGTTTTCCAAAACCTGACCCGAGCCCAAACTGACCCGACCCGGTGGACCGGGTCATACATCCAGGCCCAAACCCAACCCGAAGGCCAAAAACCCAACCTAAAACCGAAAATCCCAAACCCGAATGACTGATTTTGCAATTGTTTTGGGCCCGAACCCGACCCGACGCAATGGTCGGGCTTCAAATCGAGGCCCAACCCGACTAGGTGCATTGGTCGGCCCGAGTCGGGTCAGTTTTTCGGTCGGGTCAGGTACGTCGGGCCGGGCTACCCATGAGCAAGTCCACCATCACGATTAAGATGCAAGGCGGAGCTTTCTAGATATCTCAGGGTGTGAAGCATATGCCAAAGCTATGGAGGGATCTAATTTCGCTCTAGAAAATTTATGATGGAATGGTGTTGCCTCCGATGTTGTTGAGATCTCGCATTAGCGTCATGTTATGACCACATCGTTGCGGGCTCTAACAATTCATATCATCATTTTTTTTAATCATTTTGTAATTATTTTCTTCCTCTATGTGCATTTGAATGGACCACAAGCAGATTGTGTTCTTTCTTGCTCGTTGATATTATGCTTTGTCGAGGAACATCTCCATGGATCTTCTCATTTGGTGCTATCACAAGCTACCTCCTTTGAAGAATCTAGTATCTGATTCTTGTGGAAGAGCACTGAGCTTTGCAGAAAGCATGCACTACCTGTAAGTTGAGCTGCTGCTGCGGGCCGGGCGTCGAAAGGCCGCGTAACATTTTATCATATAATATTGGTTTCACTACTGGAATATCCCAGTTTCGCGAGGGCCAAAAAATATACACGAGGGCTGAAACAATGCCCTCGTAATACAACATAAAATAACGAGGGCAATATACAACCCTCGTGAACAATACTATAGTTACAAGGGCCAAAAATAAGCCCTCGCAAAAAACAGCCGACGCAGGTTACTCACGAGGGCCTACAGAAGGCCCTCGCGAATAACCAAAAATTGCTAATTCGCTAGGGCTTATAAATGGCCCTCGCGAATAAGGCTGCCTCAGCATCCACTTGCGAGGGTCCTATTCTAGCCCTCGTGACTAAAAGGCCTATAAATTCAAAACCATTTACCTCTGTTAGCCTTAAATCTCCCACACTTTTTGGTCTTACCTCGTTCTTCCGCAGAAACTAGCTTAACTCCGGTATACCGTGAAGGATTCTCCCCCCCGAATTCGACTCCGACAGAGAAACGACGGAGTCATCATCGGTCCCCCGAGGCGACAAGTGTTAAATAGCGTAATTAACGGGTAATGTGTAATGCGGTAATTCATAAATAACGATTATATAATTTGGTGAAATGAATTTTCAAATGTCTACTAGAATGTTTAGTATATCGGTAAGCTCGTAGTGTGAGATAAGAAAGAGCTAATATCGAAAAAATTGCTTTTATGTTTTTATTTTTTTTCTATTGCAAAAAATGGTACATTAAAGAATATTAGTAACTCAAACATATTTTAAACTATTATTTGGTATTTTTTAAAAATAATTTGAGAGTAGGAGGGTAGGAGAATATTTATTAGTAGCGAGGGTTCTCTGAAAAACCCTCGTATATAAGTATTATATGCGAGGGGCCCTCGCGAATAGTCAGTCAAGCGTGTCAGTCATAGCATGCGCAGGAATGTGGGTCCCACATTCTTTTCGCCAGGGCTGGGCGACCCTCGCGATAAAGCTTTAGGCCAATCAATCGCGAGGGCACAAGAAAACCCTCGCGATTAACTATTCGCGGGGGCCATGCCCTCGTGTTCTGTCGTTATTTGCGGGGACGCAGACGCGAGCACCTATTTACGAGGGCCGGCTCTCGTGAATAGTAAATTGCGAGGGCTTCTGCCTTTATCGCGAGGGTTTTGAGCCCTCGTTATTGAGGGAGATTCCCGTAGTGTTTCTTATTGACAGGATAAATTAGATGTTATTCTCAGACCTTTACATTTCTCAATGCAAAATATCCCGGCTGTTGCCATTGATTTCTCTCTTGTTCTTTATAAGTTTGGGCTTGATTTGACTGCAGCAACTTAATTAATTATATATTTTATATCCCAAACAAATATCCTAATCCACTCGCTATATCTTCTCATAGAAATCGTCTAGGCACAGGTCTAACAGTAACAGCGAACAAGAAGGGATGTGATTTAGATAAATATTTTTCATAACCATATGATGCCTTCGACTTTTTAGTTCAACGCATGTGCCTTGCTACGGTTAGAGATTTATATTACCTTGAACGTCAAGTCATCGTTAACACTTTAGCAGAATTAGCCCATGGGCCATGGTTTGATCTAGCTGATGGCTTTATACCTCCTGCACCGCACCTTGGCTTTGTGCCATGCTTAAATGTTGTTGATGAGTTAATTTGACTGCTGGAGCTGGTTTTGTTGTTGATGAGTTAATTTGACTGCTGGAGCTGGTTTTTTCTTTTTGTTTTCTCGTCAGAATTTTTTTAGGATAGCTGAAGGGGAGACACCATAGCCATCACCACTACTTTTTAATTAACCGTCCTAGTAAATATACAAATAATGTTTGATTGAAAGCCAACGCTGTCACATTCTGCTTAATTAACTTTGTCACTTTTCCTTGTAAAACTTAAAATGTGACATTTATTGGCAAGCTTGCTACATCAACCAAACGTGCCCTAATTAAAACATTGAAAAATTGGCGTAACAGTGCAGCACAACAGATGTAGAGTGCATGGGAACTGGGAACCAATCACTGAATATATGTTTCTGCAATGACACTGTCTTAAGGAGAAGGGGGAACCATTAATTAAACCTTCTAACCCAGTTGAGACGGTGGAAAAGGCCAAGCGGGCGAGCACCATGGTCTACAGACCGTAAAAAGATATCACGGCAGTTAAAAGGTACGTGAAACATGAGGGGAAGATGCCACAGTTGCCTGCAAAATATGCTTGGCATCAAAGTGTTGATCAAAGCAAGGGCGAAGCATAAGCGGATATGCTGGTGGCAGCTCCAGCCTCCAGCAACACGAGCTTTTTAACACTTCCAATCTACAATTGCATGCCATTGAGCAATGCATATAAATACGCTATGTGGTTCGAACCTAGGATGCATCAAGCCATTCCATCATGCAGGTACGCCAAGCAGAGCCCAGTTAATACGTAGGAGCGATACGTAGTGCATTGTGCATGCATGCGAGCTGTGGATTACCGGGTCATATCTCCTTCGGCAGAGTGATCAATTGAGCTTCACTTTTTGATCTAGCTAGTAGTTTGCTAGCTCTGCCAAAGGAGATTTGCCCAGCAATCCACATTTGCAATATGCTAGAGTTTTTGTAGATTGTAGCGCGCGCGCGCGCGCACACACACACACATATATATATATAGTTGGGCTGGGGTCAGTCGGGCCTCCGTCAGTTGCGGCCGTCAGTCGGGCGTGTTCTACAAAATCTACGGTGGAATTTTTCGATCCGGACCATATATTTTGTTCATCTCGATAAACTCTCCTAGTATACCAAATTTTACAATTTTTTGATTTTTTTTAGCTATTTGTTTTGCATTTTTCAAAATCAGCCTAGCATTCTAAAGTATTCTGGAGCGTCCATTTAGGCTGATTTGAAAAATACAAAACAAATAGCAAAACAAATCAAAAAAATGTAAAATTTGGTACACTATGAGAGTTTATAGAGATAAACAAAATGTACGGTTCGGATCGAAGAATTTCACCACAGATTTTGTAGAAAACGCGCGACTGACGACGCGACTAACGGATCGCCGACTGACCGCAGCCAACCAAGTATTTCTATTATTGATGTTAACGGTAGAAGTAGTGGACCGAATGATGCCCAGTTCCACACATAGACCTCTTGCATATGCCATTCATTTTTATCATGTAAATATAGCTAGGCCATGTCACTTACAAAGGTTGCGGCCGCTCTGAATCACTGAGAGACCATGTCACCCGCAAAACCCCTATCGTCCGTTCCGCTCGGATGATCACGTGGCACAAGATTCAACTGTTCGTCTAAACTTAACATATAGAAGGTTTCCAACGGCAATCTATCCACACCGGCCAGCTGGCTAGCTAGCTGAGCTAGCTCTCACGCACTGTGTCTCAGGTTGGATTCCCCGCCTCTTCTACATTTTTCGCTGCTATTTTCCATCCGCGCGTGACTTTCCTCCCATAAAATCACGCACACTTGTGTTTTACAAGCAAATTGTATACTACTACGTTTAGAACTAGTATATTCAAAGCAAATAATGTGATGGAACTGATGGTCATAAATTAACTCTCGGATTCCGTAGTTACGTTATGCTAGACCCTTTTTTTTTAGAGAAATGCTACACTATTGTGATTGTGAAAAAAAAAATGGTTCGTACTGATTTCATTAGAGAGGGCACAAGGGATCGAGTGTGTACTGCTGGTACGAGTAACTAATTTCTTTTGTCTATACCAAAATGTTTTTTTCTCCAGTAAATGGAAGATGGTTTTAATATAATTAATCCCCCTCGCGAATCACATGGGCTCACTCGGCTTTTCTTATTTCGCTTCGAAATCATCGAAGATTCATCCCCGGAGCTGCGTGCGTATTTTTCTAAAATTGATTTCTGGCGGCAACTAGCTTATATAAAGTTTTTAATTCAAAGCAGCCCTGCCGGCAGCCAAGACTGCACGCTGAGTCGCTGATTTATATAGGAGTTCAGATTCATATCCTCCGCTTATGTCAGTGATTGGGCCTCTCGACCCGCTCACACCTCGCTATTTTCACAATGCTAGTAACCACACAGCTTCCGGTTTTAAATAAAAACAAGTAGCAATAGTTTTGCATTGGCGTTTTGGTCACATCTACCCTTACGAGAGGAAAAAAAAAACACCATTAAATTTCGCATGGAACTTGTGGTTTTGTCTGCTATAGCAGACTCGCAGTACCCAGTGCCATGTATGACCTTACTGTAACTGCTGCTGCTATTGCAACGACAGGGGAGCACAAGCACCGTGAAGTCAACTTCAGGCTTCTACCTCTCGGTTCTGGCACTCTGGCAGGCAGCGATCTGCGAGCCGACAAGTTCATCGATGAAGTGGTCTTCAGACGTGTACGTGAGCGTGATGCTGGCTCTTCAGGTGCATCGCATTTGGCTAGGGCTATATGCTTCCATGAATTCCCCGGCAGGGCAGCCTCGCAACTGGCTGCACAACTGGGAGCATACATGGACAACTGCATGCAGGCCTTTAATTGGGTAGGTCCTGCATCTGCATGACTGCATGCCCTCGACCATATATCGATCAGATTAGAGTAGTGACATCTACCATATATCGATCAGATTAGAGTAGTGACATCCAAAACACGCATCACAATAACCTTTTTTGTTTAAGCAGCTTCGGCATTGTCGCCCATACCGCCCCGGGCGGCTCTTTCTGTTGACATCTTCAGCTCACTTAAAGAAATTATGGGTCGTAGCTCCCCTACACGAAATTGACGAATGGTTGGTAACGCCCTTGATTTGATGGCATGCTAAATGCTTTATCCGCGAGGAAATAAGCCTCGTGTCTGTCTCCCAGTTGCCACAGTTTATTGCCAACAGGGCATGACACGCTAAATGCTTTTCCCGCGAGGAGATAAACCTTGGCTGTGTTTCTTTGGGCGGTTAGATTATAATCTGAAAAGGTTGTAGTGCTTTTATAGAAGATTTAAAGAGCCAAAAAAATTATGAAAAATATTTTTGAGATCTTTGAGACAAATTGTGCAAAGTTTCGAAAAAATAACTATAAAATATTTCAAAATATAACCGTTACAAAAATGATAAATTTTAAGCTGCAACTTATAATCTGATCATAAGCTGAAAGAAACAGAGCCCTTGTGTCTGTGCCATGACCGGTATGCTGTCAGACCATCATCAATTCCAACATTTTGAATCTACGTGAGAACCCATCACAAACTCTGAAAGGTGTAGCCACATACTCCTTACAGTTTTGGCGTGGTGGTTGGTTTTCGATGTTTGACGAGAAAAAAAATTTTCGATGACGTCAATCGGCCCTTGAATTATTTATTAATAATTTTTCGGCTCAATCCGGCCCGGAATCAACTTGGCCCAATTTTGGCCCGAAATTAGCAAACCCTAATTGCTGGCTATAAAAGGAGCTTAACCCTAATCATCAAGGCGGGGGGAATCAATCAAGGCATTTTACACAGAGGGCGGCGGCTAAAAAAAAAAGGTAAAGGGGAGTGGGCGCCGCCCCTCCCCGTGGCTCTCTTCCATCACCTCTCTCCTTCTCTTCTCTCCCGCAGCAGGCACAAGCAGCAGGGACGGCCGGCGCGCCGCCCCCCTCCACCTACATCGCCGGGCGGCGGTCGGCAAGACCGCCGACTCCTCCACGCGCCGGACGGCGGCGCGCCGCTTCGCCCTCTCCTCGCGTGGGGGTGGCGGCGGCATCGCTTTCTACTCTCACGCCGGGCACCGGCGGCGCCGCCTGTCCCGATCTCCTCCATCCACGCCGCCGCTCGTCTTCCACACGCCGACCGGCGGCGCGCTTCGCCCCGATCCGCGCCGCCCGTCCTCCTTCGCCTCCCGGCGCCGCAAGGTTTCCATCGCGACGCCGCTATCTCCTCAACGCCACGGCCGCGCGCCGCTTGTTTTCGGATCGACGCCGCCTGCGTCTCCTCCGCGCCCACGGCCGACGCCGCCCGCCTCGTCCTCCTCCGCGCGGCGCCCGCCTCGCCCGTCGGATCGGCGCCGTCCGACTCCACGCCACGGCCGACGCCGCCCGGCCTCGTCCTCTCTACGCGCCAGCGCCGCCCGCCCTAATCCGGCGTCGCCCGGCCCCGCCGCGCTCAGCGCCGCCTCCTCACGGCCGCGCCGCCTCGCCTCCTCAGCGCGCCACCCCAACGCCGACCAGGTCGGCGTGCCGCCCAGATCCAGTTCCGTCTCCTCCAGCCTTCCCCTCGGCGGTGCCCGGCCTTAGCACCACAAGGCGGCCAGCGGCGGCTTCTCTTCTCCACGCTTGTAGGTGGCACCCAAGGCGGTCTCCTCCAAACAGCAGGCCTCGCTGTGCGGCTCCATCCACTCCGGCGCGCGGTGGCCCACTCTGCACCAACACCGACGATAACAGCACAGCAGCGGTGCGAGTTTTCAGCGCGGCATCCTCTCCAGTCAACATAGCAATGGTCCCTGTTGCCCCTTCTAAGACGGCGACCCGGCAGCGACGGCGTATGGATTCCAGAGCGACGGTGTGCATGGGTGGCCGGCGAGCTCCCCCGATCTCAATTGGCAAAGGCGGCGGCGCGGCCATCTTCTCCTCCTCGACCCAGCACGGCGGCGGGATCATCTTCTCCAACGCATGGGTGGCGACGAGCTCCCCCGATACCGGTCTCCAGAACGACGATGCGTATGGGTGGCCGGCGGGCTCCCCCGATCCCAATTGGCAAAGGCGGCGACCCGGTAGCGACGGCGTGTGGATTCTAGAGCGACGGCGTGCATGGGTGGCCGGCAGGCTCCCCCGATCTCAATTGGCAAAGGCGGCGGCACGGCCATCTTCTCCTCCTCGACCCAGCACGGCGGCGGGATCATCTTCTCCAGCACATGGGTGGCAGTGTGCTCCTCGAAATCCTGGTCAACATCGACGAACATGGGTGGCAGGCGTGCTCCCCCGTCCTCGGTATGCAATGACGTATGGGTGGCCGGCGTGCTCCCTAGATCTTGATCTACAATGGCGTACGGGTGGCCGGCGAGCTCCCCTGATCCTGACGTCGGCAGTACGGCAGCAGCACGACGTCTTCCCCGATCTAGAGCAACATCTCCACGGTGGCATGTCCGGCGACGGCCTCGGCGCATCCCCATCTCGGCCCGGCACACGACGGCGACGACGCACACCCCTTGCACACCTCCACGACTGGCTCGATGCGGCGGTTTGGCAGTGGCATTCTTAGTCCTCCACGGCATGCGAGGCCACAGCTGCGCGGTGGCCGAAGGCGTCCACCTTCCCCGGCGCAGTGGATCGGCTTGGCGGCGCTCGACCTTCTTCCTGAGTGGCAGCAGTGGCACCTCCACTGCGCCCTCCTTCCGGATCAAGATGGTGGCTGCAAACGATGTCGAAACCACTGGCGATGGTGGCGCAATCACCTTCACGATACACGACCCAGGTCTCCTCTCACGTGACCAGAGCCGGTCATGGGACGGCGTTATCCCTCGGCGGCACCCGACCTGCCCGAGTGGCAGCAGTGGCACCTCCACTGCGCCCTCCTTCCGGATCAAGGCAATGGCGATTATCTCATCAAGAATATTGCGGAGATCCCAGTTCCACGATATCACCGACGTTCTCGGTACATGACGGCCGGTGCCTTACGCGGCACTGCGCACATCTTCAAGCGAAGAAACCCAAGCGGGATCGATCATCACGTCGACTATGATGGAATACCGTTCCATTCCGATGAACATGGCCCCGAAGGCGAACAAGACCCTGAAGGCCAACGGTATCGTGGAGATCCCAATTCCACGGTGCTGGATAACTCTCCTGACGACGAACATTCCGTTAAGGAGATCTTCAACAACACCTTCCTTCAATGAGGAATATTCTATCAAGGGTATCGTGGAGATCCCAGTTCCACGGTGCCAACCAGCTCTCCTGATGATGAATATTCCATCAAGGGTACTGTGGAAATCCCAATTCTGCAATACCGACGAAGATTCCTGACGAGAATATACCGTTAAAGAGAATCTCAATCCCAATATATCAACTTTGGTGATCAAGACTCGTCAACGACAAGTCCAAAAGTCAACAAACGGGAACATCCCCGTTGACGCAGCGAGGTTGTCAACTTCAACTTCAACCCGAGTGCTAACCGTGCATTCCCCCAAGTTCAACTACTCCAACGTGAAGCTTGACGAGGATAAGTTCAAGCGACACGGGCGGGCATAGCCAATTGTCAACGGCTGTGCTAGGCATTACATGGGCCATGGTTACCCCATATATTCTGCCGTCGCCAACCAATCTGCCATTAACCATATGCACAGTGAACCACGAAGCAACGAGAAGAAGAAGACAGCCCTAGCAGCTTAATCGGAGGTGTTCCGCGAGCTGGCTTGCGGATGTAATTAACCGGGTGTCCTTTCGAGGTCCCGGGATCCAGAACTTGACGATCACCTGAGCAAGAAGTCTAGCCTACCAGGCTACAGATGTCTAGCCAACCTGGCTACGGAGCGCAATATCAACAAGGAGTTGTACTTCATTGTGACGATGAAATATAAACATCCTTGTCCCTTTTCTTTTGTGTATTTTCAACAAATACACTGACACGCCCGCAAACGCGTTCTCGCCGCGGAATTTGTGTGCGTCACATTCGATTCGGGGTCTTCGAATATGACCAAGATAAGTTTGTTGTGTTGGGAAACGGGAGAGATATCCTTCGTTTGAGTGATGTCGTTATTTCTTCCGCGTTATCTTCGACAAGACAACAGTACTGGTCTCCTAGCTGCTTCATCATCCTTGTCTTCTTCATCAATCTCAACCTAAATCTACATGCTAATAAGATTACTCCTTTATTTTGATCTTTTTAATGTGCATACATGTGTGAGCGAGACTACATAAGGCGATATTGGCGACGGTTGAGGATTCTAGAGATTATGTTTTGGCCGACGGCGACAACGGGAGAAGACACTTGGATCACCTGTGACATTAGCATTTAGACCCTATATTGTAATGCTAATCTTACTATGGTTTAGGGGTCTATATGTGAAACGAGATATTTTTGTTTAATTAAAATATTGAGTAAAATACACGGGCGGTCCCTAAACTATTAGCCAATTCTCATCCAGGCCCCTATTCTTTAAATTGAAGTTTTGGGTCCCTAATCTTTTTAATTGGGTTCGTCCCGGTCCAAACCTGCCACGCGACAGCCCTGGAGCGGACGTGGCGCTGACATGGTTGTCCATCTCACATAAATTACATAAAAAATGGGGAAAATCCTGAAAAATTCAAGAAATCATAAACAATACAAAAAATCATAAACAATTCAAGAAAGTTCATAAAAATAGAAATCAATAGAAAACAGGAAAATCATAAAAGGTAATATCATAAAAATGAAGGGAAATCATATAAAATTTAGGAAAAACGTGAAGAATTGGAAAATTGACAGAAAACCTAGGAAAACCATAAAAATAAGGGAATATCATAAAAACATTAAAAACAAAAAAAAAACAGCACTTGAGGGCTCCCATATGTCACGATACTACAGGTCTTGCGCTTACAACTATAGATGCATTAAAGGCGACCACACTGTCTTTATGTTTCGTTTCATAATTTTATGATTTTTTTTTCATATTTTAATGCTTTTTAAAATGGTTTTCCATGATTATTTTTATTGATTTCCCCATTTTTATGATTCTTTTGATATTTTCTATATGTTTTTAATGTTTTCCTTTTAAACATTTTTATCATTTTATGATTTTTAAAATAATTTTCCCACATTTTAATGATTTTTAAAATGATTTTCCCATATTTTTATTTTTTAAATGATTTCTTATTTTTCTCTAATTTGTTATGAATTTTACTAAATTGTTTTATGATTTTCTGTATTTTTTATGATTTCTGATTTTTCACAATTTGTTTCCTGTTTTTTTAAGTAATTTATGTGACATAGACGACCATGTGAGCGTCACGTCAACTCCAGAGCTGTCGCGTGGCAGGTTTAGATTGGGATGAACCCCCTTAAAAAGGTTACGGACTAAAAACTGCAATTTCAAATAATAGATATCTGGATGTGAATCGTCCAATAGTTTAGGGACCACCATGTATTTTACTCTAAAATATTTATCTCTTCCTTTTTAAAAAAATATTCAATTTGTACACTCCCTACTATGCGCATTAGTATTAGGTCCCGTTTGTTTGAGTTACAATTTTTTTTGTAAAAATTGTTTTTGGGAAAAGCCATTCAAAACTTGCTTTTCAGATCACAGTATAAATTGAGCTTTTGATAGCTTCTGAACTTAAAAGCTGACTAAAAACTCAAACAAACGGCGTCTCAGCATAGGCACTCTACTGTCCCGACGTGCGATGCTCGTAAAGCTGTCGGAAAACGGAGGCACCAAGAAACCACGCCTCGTAAGCTGATCTTGTTCGAATACTCAGCCACAGTCTCAGAGCCCGCAGAAGCTGATTTCCTTTCCCAATTCTAGGCAGAAACGTAAGCCACATGTCACCCTGCAGCTGATCCTGAACCGACGAACCTTTCCGCGACACCAGTGAGATACGGAGATTGCCGGAGCTAAACATTACTTGTCGATGCCGATGTCCCACACCTAGCGATGCACCTGTCATTTCCAGAAGATGACTTCGGTTAATTTCCGTCTCCAATGATGATGGTCGTGCAAAGCCTGAACAGACTCCGGTTTGCCGTCACATAGCAGCTGCAGCTCGGTGCCACGATGTAGCCAAGATGAGTGACGCCGGACTCCGGTTCGCTTTCCTGCGCAACCACCGGGGGATTTGGTGATCATCTCTCGTGCGCGGGGACGCGCCTTCTTCCCGGCGTCACGACGAACACGTTGGCCACATGACTTGACCAGGCGTCACGTAGTATTTTTGATTTGGTTTCTTTCTTTCGGGAGTGCGTCGCAAGAAACCTACGCGCCACCCCCATCCAGTCCGATCCTCTCTCGCCCGTAACAGCGCGGCAGCGCGTGACCCGAATCGAACGCAGTAGAGCGACTATTCGAACTCGGTGCAGCCGTGCGGGAATCAACGGGTTACTAAACTTTTGGTAATTTTATTTTCTTTATTTAGAGCTCAAAGCATATCGTCTATCATGTCATACCCTCAATACTGTTTCATAAATCGTGTGGCTGATTTGGCATGTCATCGGCTATGTACGTGTCTATGTGGTATGCAATTGGAAACCAATCCTGAACAAGATGACCGAGTGTTAAAAGGATGATAGTTTTTTTTTTTGAAAGAGGGGCAGAAGAATTGTCGTTCTATTTCATTGAATAGCAGGAGAAAAAAATACAAAACCCGTGCAGACACGGAGTACAACCACAGCACTCCGCTGCAACCCTGGCCAAAGCCAGACACACCTCCGACCACTGCCGGAAACACCGTTTACAGAGCAGAATAAAGGAATGCAGCCACACTGCTGCCACTAAGGCCAAAGACTGAACAGGAGAGAGATACAAGGGAGCGAGAAGGGGAAACACCACCAACACTCACACAACGACGAGCGACTCCTGAAGCAGTAGACCCAGCGAAACCAAGACGCAAAACAGCGACCACGACGCCTCCAACAAGGTAACGACGCAGAGAAACCGCCGCCGTAGCAAAACCGTTAGGGTTTTCACCCAGAGTAGGGAAGGTCCGAAAGGTGATGCCTCCAACGAGAGAACGACACCAAGGGTGACGCCAACACCAGCCCGAAAGGACAGGGCTTTCGCCCAAGACCAGTCCTACTAGCGCACAAGGCAGGGTCTGCCGAAGGTCGAAAGCACTAGGAGAACCGAGCCGTTAGCCGAAGACGCAGAGCTGGAGAGCGAGCACGTAGACCACCACCAGACGCGGAAGAAGCCGCCCACGCCACCCGACACCACGGAGAAAGGGAGGGTCCTGACGGCGGGGACGGGACTAGGTCAAGAGGCAGAGTACGGGGACGCCGCCGGATCGAAGTCACCGGGCAATGTCGCCGGAGAGGGGCCACCACACCTGGTGGCCTACGCATGGGAAGTGAAGGAAGCCAGACGCCACACCACCCAGGCGGCACAAGCCGAACCCTGCCACTAACCTGGAAAGCGCCAAACTACGTCACCGAGCACCTCGCAGGGAGGGGAGGGCAAGGAGGCGAGGATGGAACCAGGCTAGAGACAGGGGTCGCCGCGTCGCCCGAAGACGAGTGACGGCCCACCACGCCACCACGGGAGGAGCCGAGAAGCCGCCGGACACACGCCCTTAGAGCCCACTTGCTCCGCCCACTCCGACCAAAACCGAAGTGGACCCCCCAAGCGGCATCCACCGATGCGGGCTGAGAGGAAGGCGAAGAAGGAGAAGAGCCGGTGCCGAGCTTCGCCGAGCTACGAGGCCACCGGACTCACGACCCTGGAGCACACCTGCTCCGACCGCTCCGGCCAACAACCAGATCTGGGCCTCCTACCTGCGGATCCAGCCCCCAACGGAGCGGCCCCCCAGGGCGATCACCCGAGACGGGCCCAAGGGGAGGGGAAGAAGGAAGAAGGGGGAGACCAACGACAAGCTCCACCTCAGCGCGCAAAGGCAGGGATGAAGAAGGGGAGCCACGCGACCAGCGAGAGAGGACGCACGGCGGGCGAAACGGGTGACGGGGTGGATCAACCCCGCGTCCTGCGAGAAGGAGAGCGGCGAGACGGGGCACACAAAGCTGGCCGAAGAACAGGGGCAGGTCCCAAAACAACCACCGCCCACTAGCCCCGCCTGAGAGGACCGACGCCGAACACCGGCGCCCACGACGGGGCGAGAGAAGGAGGCCACACCGACAACTACCGGTGACGGTAAACGTGCATCCACCACCGCCAGTGGACTGATCAACGGCCGGGTTGGGTTGGTTTCGGGCGGGCTTGGCAAAGCCCGATCCCGCGGACCAAGCCAAGCCCGGCCCGGCCGACGACGAAGCTTGTTCCTCCCGAAGTCTGAAGTCTACCGAAGCCCGGCCCAATTTTGGCCACGGCTTGTCATAGCTTATTTGGGCCGAAGTCGGCCACGGCCGGCGGCCGGCTTGATCGAGGCCCGAGCTCGCCCGATGACGGCCGGGCGGGTCGCGGGTCGGGCTCGCCGGCCGGGCCGCCATGATCGAGTCACCGCCAGGCCCCGCGACCCGCAAATTACCGGCCCACCACGGTTAAACCGTCCTCACCGCCGTCGGACAACCATACGCCGCCACGACCACGGAACCGCCACGAATGGTCGGACCGGCCACCGCGCCGCCGGCCGGGAAGGAGGACAACCGCGCCCCCCGAGCCGCCTCAGCGAGACAACGCGGGGTCTCTTTTTAAGGATGATGGTTTTGGCATGGATTCAGTTGGCTACGATTGTGTTAGTTATGAATGGTTGGTTTAGATTGGTTGGCTCATGGTTAGATTGGCTTATATGGTTGTTTTCTTCTTGAAGCCATTATCACTAAATGCATTAGGAAGAGCGTTAACTAGGCGGTGTTTGGAGATACTGATCCCACATACTCATAATCTTTTGGATTGTCACTTTGGTCTCTCAACTATTGTGTTTGCGCCAAATTGATTTCTCAGGTGTAATACCAATTTTGTTTGATCCCTGTGGTTTTTAAAAAGTGTCATTTTGGTCCCTTGACCATCTCTATGTGAACTGCCATATCAGCAAAACTATCCTCAACCCATCGAAAAATGTTTTAAAGAGTTCAAAAAATTATGAAAAATTATTTTACAAACTCTAAAAAAACTATTTAAAACCCCACTAAAGTATTATATTATTCGACTTATACAAAACAATAATTTTTTATTTGAATTGAATTTAATTTAAAGCTGAAACAAACAAGGACTATGAAAATGGAGGGTCTACTTCAGGTCCTCCCCAACTCCCCGAGCGAGCAATCAGGAATGAACTAGTCCATCCGGAATCGAATCGAACTATTTTGGCGACCGCACTTATTGAGCTAATTAACGAACGAACAATGCATGTTTAGACGTCAGATCAACTGTAGCTGGGAGGGGACCAGGCAGTTGCTGCGTTACGTACGTACGTACGTAGATGATAACAATGGGCCAACTGTTGTTAATTTGTTCATATATATACGATTCTATGGGCAGCCGGGGCCTCAACCGGCCGGCTCGATCGCACTGCGTCCCGTGCATTCGCCGGAAGCATGGATGGATGACTGACTCAGCGAGGCCTAGTTCTTTTTAGTTTAATGTAAGCGTTTCATTTTGGTAAAATTATCATTCTTATACAATCTATTTGGTTTAATAATTTGTAATAATTTTTTAAGTTGTTTTAGTCCTCTTAAATATTCTAAAACTATTTTAAATTTTTTTTACAATATTTCAATCTCTTTTTAAAAATTCTCTAAATTTACTATATTAAAACTGTATGCTAAGCTACGCTGAAACGTTTGCCTGGCCCTCCTCGACCAAATTAACCCACACTTGATTGTACCAGCGAAATGACATCCGTGGAGGTTTTGCCGGCTTTGAGCTAAGCTCGTGTCTCCTTCGTTTTTTGGTTGATTAGTTAATTATTACAGACCAGACGTCGTCGCCCTCTCGTGCACCGGTGCACGATTTTAGCAAGTATCTCGTTAATTAGCTAAAATCTGCACGTAGGAATTGACTACCTCCGGTCACAGAAGAAGTTGCCGTTGATTTTTGGACATGTTTTTTACCATTCGTTTTATTCAAAAATTTAGTTCAAATATGTAAAATATGAGTCATACTTAAAATACATTTAATAATAAACGAAATCTTAAGAAAATAAATAATATTTATATAACTTTTTTAAACAAAACGAATAGTCAAAAGCATGTCCAAAAGTCAACGACGACATTTTTTATGACCGAAGGGAGTACCATTTTACATTCACAATCACAAATGTTGTTTCGCGCATTGCATGGTTGGATCTTAGCGTCGGTTGCTCTTTGTTGCAACCTCGTCCATACTCTTTGTGGAATGTCCTGATTGAAACACAGAATAGAACTACTGTTTTCTATTAGGGCTATTAACCCTATACTATTTGTTATGCTAGCAGGAGATCATGCGCAAGGACACGTTGGACCTATCCGGGTTTTTTTTTCTGTGTAGG
Source organism: Raddia guianensis (assembly GCA_036346415.1). Lineage (NCBI taxonomy): Eukaryota > Viridiplantae > Streptophyta > Magnoliopsida > Poales > Poaceae > Raddia > Raddia guianensis. The sequence goes on from CM070539.1 coordinate 12,481,214, forward strand.
GCAGAAGTAAAACGAAACAAAGATGGCGCATAAATGTAAAACAACTTTGATCAGTAACAATTATGGACTACTGTGTCTTAATTCTCCAAGTAAAATATCTTGTTGATTCAATTTTAATTAGAGATATAATCATAAAATCTTAGAAAAATTATTAGATATGTGCCATAAACAATAGAGTATTTAACAATAATTGTTTTTTCCAACGTTTGTTTTTTTCCTCTATTGAGACATATGTTTTGCCCGATGAAAACATTGGGTTCAATTGGTAAAATATTTGATTTTACCCTTCGAAATAGGCGTCTAATTTTTCCTAACGTTTCTATTTTTAATTGCAAAATGTGTTTTCCTTTCTTAAAAAAATCCGCCTAGTAAAACATCCTTTAATAATTGCCGAAACATCGCAACATTTGTTTACACTTCTAAAATATTTTAGTTTTCCTAGTGAAACATCTGGTTTAATCTGAAACAAGCTTCTGATTTTTTTTGTACTAGTCAACTTATTTGACTTAAATTTGTCTATTTACTTATCTTTGTTTATTTATAATTTTTTAATATGTTTTTTATATCAAAGACTTTTCTAAAAATTATAAAACACAAATCAAACAAAGTACATTCAACTCATAATTTTATTTTAAAATATTCTTAAAATTAATAAATAATTTAGTTTAGAAAATAAATAAAATAAAATAAACTGACGGTAACATGCCCTTAATTTGTAGCTCATTCTTCATTTGCCATATTATCAATGTATGGGGTGGGCGGTCCCCTTAGCCCTGATCTTGTAAAAGCTCCGTGTTTGTTTCTATCTGTTTCAGATGGGCCCAGTTTGGTTTTCCTGTCAAAATCACGCTTGCTTGTTTCCATTTTGTTCTATGAAAATGGAAGCATGGGTGTTTCCCTTTATTAAAAAAACAAAGTAGGGAACTTCGAAGGCAGAAGTGAAAAAACTCGGTGAAACGTTCCCTTTCTCGTTCAAACTTCAAACCGAAACGGTAAAAGACAGCAAAAAGCAAGCAACCATCACAGGAGGTAGCACCTGCAGGTGTGCACCAACTGCACGCTTGCTCCAACTGACACGTTACTGGGCGGAGCACTCCGTTCCACGTGACGCAAATTACCGCACATGCGCGCGCGAGCGCGCGCACACACATCAGCAGCCACGTCAACATAGGTATGCTGACGGGGTATTACCACCCGCAAGGGGAAACCTGCTACGCCGAGTCGGAGTCGCTGAAGCTGCTGCTTCTCCGAGTTTTACCGTGTTAACGCCCCGACCGACGCGCGCTGCGTATAAAACCCGCCCGCCGCCGTGCCGGAACGCCACCGCAGCCAGTCCTGACGCGAGACCCAACGCGCGCACCACTTTCCCCTTCTCCACGGATGGGGCGGCCGCGCGACGCGGCGGCGGAGGCCATCGCGCTGTTCGACGCCTGCTGGTTCCACCGCCTCGTGCTCCTCTCGCGCGCGCCGTCGTCGGAGACGACGACGACGATGCCGCTCCAACGGGAGCAGCAGCAGCAGGTGGCGATGGAGGGAAGGACCATGGAGCTGCAGCGAGCTCCGTCCGGGCTGCGGCACCGGCGGTCGCGGAGCGACGAGGCCACGGCGGCCGCGTTTGAGAGCCTGGAGCCGCTCAAGATCCCGAATAGCAACCGAGCGAGGCTGGAGACCATCTTCTCCGGCAAGGACGGGCTGGGAGCGCCTCAGCCGCAGCCGCAGCCGCTGCCGGAGCGGAGGAGGCCGGAGGCGCGGAGGCCCGGGGGGAGGCGGCGGCGGAGGCGCTGGCGGAGTATGTCGGAGCTGGAGTTCGAGGAGGTCAAGGGGCTGCAGGACCTCGGCTTCACCTTCTCCGACGGCGAGGTCGACGCCGAGCTGGAGTCCATCGTGCCGGGGCTCCGGCGGCGGAGGTCGGATGAGCACGAGGCCAAGAAATCTATGCCGGCGGCCTCCGCCGAGGAGGAAGCCCGTGCAGACTCGCCGGCCGCGGCCGCGTCCTCTGCCTTGGCGCCGAGGAGGCCGTACTTGTCGGAGGCCTGGGAGGACGATGAGGAGGAGGTGAGGATGCTAAGGAACTGGAGGATCCCGGCGGCCGGCGACGGAGCCGACCTCAAGGAGCACCTCCGGCTCTGGGCCCACACCGTGGCCTCTGCCGTCCGGTGATAGTTTTGACCAAGAACCTCCATTTACAATCAGTGACAAAATCAAGTGTAAATACTCTGCGATTTGCGTGAACATCTCTTCAATTCGATCGATTAGCTGCTCGAGTATGCATGTTTTCTTCTTAGCTAAAACAAAAGGAAATTGTGAAGAAACCAGCAAAAGATTTGATTTTGAGGCGCACACACAGGGCGAGATCCGATAATTGGTTTCGTGTTAGTGCCAAGAAAGCATTTGGGTTGCTTTGAAGCTAAGGATTCCAACCCATAATGCAGTGCGTGATGATCAATCATGTTGAAATGTTGTCTTTGCGACGAACAATCCAGATTTGGGGGCTGGCAGTCCTTTGTCAATTGTCAAAATCTGCTACAGGGACAGAAAGGCTACTTTTTTTCTTTTGTTTTTTTGAGAAAAGACAGAAAGGCTACTTGACTGATAGGCCATCAGCATATTTTTCAGCGTATTTCTAGAGAACGGGAGAATCTCTCGGTGTTTACGTTAACTAATGATGCAAATCATTGCAAATGCTCAGTAAAAAACACTCGTACTCTCTCCGGTATTCATAATACTTATCGTTTCGAACATTGATACGGTTTTCGAAATGCAACTTTAAACATCAATTATTAATAAAATTTATTTACAAAATCTACAAAAATATGATATTGTGAAAGTATTTTGCTGAGACGAATCTATAGTTTTTATGTACACAATCCAAATAATTTAAAATATTTTTACAGGTGAAGATTTAAAACTTTGACTTTGGAAAAAACTAAATAACAAGTATCATGAAACTGGAGGAAGTAATAGTTAGACGTCCATCGCTCGGATGGGGGAGCCAAGACGCACTTCGTCAGCTCGCTCATTATTGGCTCGCTCGTTGTGAGATGTTGGCTCACTCGTTGCTGGCTCGCTCCGTGTGGACGTGTTAGTGAGAAAGAGGATAGTGATCAAAACAACTAGTCTTGAATAGTAATGCTAACCCATCGAAACCATGTGTAATAACTTAAATTTTATCGCACGGTCATCAATTAAATCAACGAACCAAGATGCAATCCAGTAAGAAGAGCCATATCCCTCAACAACACCCGTAGCAAAGGTAATGACACTCATAAGGATCGTTGCCATTGAACCCGGCAAAAAAAAGAAAGAGGTTTCTCTCGGGACTAGCACTTTAGCACCTTTTTGCAACTCGCTATCATTGCAGGGCTCGTCACCATAGGTCACCATCCGGCAGCCAATGAATTTATATCCCATTGTCTCTACTCAATACCAATTGCACTCATATCAGATCTGACAACCACTATACTATTGCAAATTATTAGCGTCTAACCGTGTGTCGAAATATACCATATATACTATTGAACAGTCAGAGAGGGGCAAGCGACGGGGTGGGGATGGGTGGAGGCGGTGGGCAAGAAGGAGAATTGTCGCCGACGGACAGTGGCGATGGGTGGCGGCGGCGCGGGAGGGAGGGCGGCGGTGTGCAGGGAATAGAGGGGTCGGGGCGATGGTGTGGGTTTCTGACTATACACATACGTACTCTAGATCGGTGGCTTAATCAGTGAATCTGTACACGCCAAGTCCCGATGGACCTAAAGATGGAAAAAATTGTTTTACCAACTTCAAGTCAGATGCTAAAAATAGTGATTACTACCGACTGACTATCCGACCCTAGTATCGTTATTCCTGTCATGCAGTCCGTCGCTAATTCATACCGACGTTTAGTCAGTCGCTACGCGTTCATCGCTAATAATGTGTTGTGGTATTGTGAACCTTAACTATGACAACAACGCTCGCACGTACAAAGGATGCCCAGCAAACTTTCATGGCTCACAGGTGAAGAGATGCATCACACCCCTATAAACGAAACACATTTAGAGAAAGAACCAACCAAGAGTCGACTCCCAAAATTGTGGAGGTTCCCACCGGCCGCCAACCAACCGTTCTTCTCCTCCTAGTGTCAGGAAGGACACCATAGTCATGAAGAACAACCAACATATAGATTTGGATCTGAGATATTATGTTTGATCGATTAGAGGATGATGGAGAGTGAAAAGAAAAGAGGTGGCGAAGAAGCACGGGTCCTTTCTTTCTCCTCATCGACAAACTTATAAAAAAGAAAGAGGGAGGATGCCAAAGAAAAGATGGTAAGAGGTTGCTCCAAGGTGGACGTATGTTAATTTGCATGTACGTATACAGGCCACCAAAGCTAATCCGAGAAACAAAAAATGACTCAATTACAGCATTCCAAATTAATAGGTGAAAACGATCTGTGTGCTTTTGTTTATCAGTGAGTGGTTGGCACGTGTTCATGTAGCCCTAAACTATTCAGCATCCAGTATAGCATGTGAACGGCATCGCACGCAACAGATTTTCTCTAGGTGCTATATATGAGAACATATCCTGTGCAAACGGTCTTTCCGTGCAAACGCCGTGAAACCAACTAGCAAAAGTCATGAAAAATTTTGAAAAAAATCATACACGTACTTTAAGTCATACTCCACCTATATATAAAATTTCAAGTTCAAATTCGCTATATCTTAGCAGTAACAAAAAAAGAGAAAATTCTAACAGATTTTTTAGTATAAATCTGTCAGAATTTTCTCTTTTTTGCTGTGCTTTAAATATAACGAATTTGAACTTGAAATTTTATATATAGGTGGAGTATGACTTGAAGTGCGTGTATAATTTTTTTCAGAATTTTTCATGACTTTTGCTAGTTGGTTTGCACGGCGTTTGCACGGGAAGGCCGTTTGCACAGAATATGTTCTCGCTATATATAGCGTCCGCAAGAGCCTTGGCGGAGGGGAAGTAGTCCGTAGCAAAATTTACAGTATTTTCACAGTTCCAGTGCATGCATCATGAATCATGATTCATGAGACGGCATCAGGAGTCATCGAAACAAAGTTTCCTTAAAAAATGCAGGGTTCTTTGAAATTTTGAGGTGGCATCTATGGGCATAGGTTTTGGTTGATTTCATGGAAGGTGGCTGCTTTGTCCATGCGGCCTCAATGGGCTTACGTGGTCTTCTTTGATTCATGGTTTGATTCGATTTAATTTGTTTGAACAAAAGTCGAAAGCATTTTAAAAGAGGCATGAAAAGATTAAGAAATTATTAAAAAATTAAGTTTTTTTTAGAAAAAACAGATATATACACTAAAAAATCATTACAAAATATTCAACGGATTGCGGCGGCACGCAGAGTCCTGGCCGAACGAAGGTCGCTATATCGGAAACTACAGAGCAATTAAGAAAATACTACAGGGTGCATCCGTACAGGGAGCAACAAACAGCCAAGATCCAAGTAGTCCAGAAACGTGCCTTTGCATCTGTGCCGCGTGCGCAGCATGAACACACACGCGGCGATGGCAATGGGCAAAGCGAGCGAGAATGCCCATGAAAAGGAAACGGATTGATGTCATTCTCTCTGTACGTGTGGCCCTCGAGCATTGCAGCGAGAATGCGAGATGCTCTCTGGCTTTCCGCCTTATCTTTAGCGCAGCGCTGGATGCGGCCAAGCCGGGCTTGTCTTTTCCTGCTCATCTCTTGGTTTCTCCGTGGCTGTATTAAGCCCTTAATCCCCACAACCAATAGCACCAAACATGCATTGCATTGTCAAGCACTACCGTTGCCAATTGGTCTGCATCCCCAACCCAATTCTCAGTGGCTATTAACAGAAAATAAAAATGGCTAGCTGTGGATTCCTAAAGCCTAAAGGCGTCGATCCATGTCAGAGAAATTAGGTCAACCGATGGAAAGGTAATGAAATGCGGTGTAGCTGTGGCTTTGTCAAAAATAAATAAATAATTGAGCTGTGGCCAATGGGGACTGGGGACATGGGGTGGTTGCAGGGTTGGTTGGAGTGGCTTTCTGGCTGGCGTGATTTCGATCGACATGCGATGTGAGCTCAAACGAGCCATCGTGGACAACTTTCTGACGGGGCATGATGGGAATTGACGTGGATATTATCTTGCTGTGTTCACATCTGGGCATGATGCCTCTGGTCTCCTACACGAACAACATTTTTAATGGTGTTGTGCCCTAGCTCTTTGCCTGAACCGGGGGTTACTCCCACCCATTTTTCTTAACCAAAGCCAGGAGAACTGATGAATGATGATACATTCAAATTAGAAAAAATACAGTGAAAAACAACCGGTACAAAGCATCGACCACCACCGAACGCAAAAGGCAAAACGCTATCAACTCGGTCTAAAGTCGACCATCTCGCCAGAAGGCAAGAGAGCAACCTACAACACCAACCGCCACCTGCCAAACAAAGCACCACGATAGTGCCTACCGCCACCCCCACCGCCACCGTCCATCGACCCGACTAGCTAACAGCACAGCCTTGACGAACCAAGAACCATAGGGACACTCTAACAGACGGCCAACTAGGCAAGAAGAACAAGGGGACGCCTTAAACAAGGACGCGATGACTTGAGCCGCTACCATCATCCGCCAGCAACCCGGGTTTTCACCCGACATGGCTCCGAGAGTGCGAGCACCTTAATGATGCCTTCAAGAAGGTGAACGACACCGAAAGACATTGCCAACATCGGCACAAGCAAAGCAGAGCTTAAGCCCAGTGCAACCACAACCCAAAGCCACACCGCTTGAAAACCAACTTGCTAGGAAATCGACGCGAAGCCAAGCTGCTACTCGGCCACCCACTGCAACGCCAAAATGCTACCGCGTCGCCGCACCACCACCACCAGAGGGACCCCGAAACTCTTCAAGCACCCCTGGAAGCAGGGGAGGAACCCTAGGGCACGAGAGATGGTTGTGCAAGATGGACGAACAATATCAAAGACAATGATCATGCGACCAGGGTAGTGGCTCACGAGTCCAAGGTTCGACCTACTCCAGTCGACATCATCACCGCGCCACCTAGCCCGTGCCAAGGCTCCAGAGAGGACGCCCCAGACATTATATAAGTCTACACAAACAATATATTTTCAATATTTGTATTGTACATTTTTTGTGGATTTATAGATTTTCTTATTGAGTTTACTATCATTTTCTATAACTTTTTATATTTTTGAATTTATTTTATAGAATATCTTGTTGATTAGGGTGCCACATTAGTTAAAATTGGATTCAGGTGACAAGAAAACTAGTTGTCTAATTTTGAAATTGGCTGTCTAATTAAGGTGGATTTTTTTTCCTTTGCAAACCATTCTAGGCCTCTGTTCAATTGGGCCTGGTTCGATTTTTTTTAAGGCCTAAAATGCAAGGTTCGTCAACATATGAGTTCAGCCATGACAGCCCAATTTGCCTAAAGTACTGTCCATTGAGATTTATAGGGTTTCCTCTTTTTCTAAAAAAAATCCCACGCCGCCACCTCCTGCGTCGCCTCGCCGGCACCTTCTCCTCCCTCGCCGCCGTCGCCCACTCGCCCTTGCCACCTTCAGACCTCCTCCATGGTTAGGCTCTCTCTCGTGCACTCTTCTCTTAGCCTGACGCTCCTCTATTCGCACGGAGGTAACCCTCGCGAGCGTCGGCGTGCCCATTCGCGCTCTCGCTGGCCTCGGAGAAGCAGCAGTCGAACCTGATGAGGGAGATCAAGGTGCAGCAGCCGGTGATCAACATCTCTGTTGGAGAGGGCGGAGATCGTCTCACTCGTTCCGCTTTGGTCGGTTTCCTGTCTTGCGTTTCAGATCCTTATCCTTACTGTAGCAAATGTCTGAGCTGTTGCAGCGTTGCAGGCTTGCGGTTGCCTTTGTAGCTCGTCAGTTTGCTAGTCTGCTATCGTTGTTTCACTGTAGTGATGTGAGCCCAGAGTTGTTCATGTTAGTGATAATCGTTGATGTCTTCACTAAATGTAGCATACTTTAAGCGGCTGGCTGTTCCCAAACGGATTAAGTTCTTGGCCATCTGATTGTTATGAGTCAGTTGTTCAGACAATTACTGCTGAAGTGGTGCCTTTTATCAATGACAGTAGTAGTTTATTTGTTGTTAACAATTGTGCCAGCACTGGGAGGGACACCGGTTGCTGCATTTAGGCACCCTGGTCGCTGAGTATAGTGCTGAGCATCACCAATAAAATTAGAACATTTTGGATGTACTTTCAAGATGAATGTAATTATCATGTATACAATCTAATTATTTTTTTAAAAGATATACATCAGCAAAGCATCCAAAGTTGAACTGTGAGATCTTGTTGTGGACTGGAGGGATCACTGATAAATATTTCTTCCACACTTGCAGTTCTTGGAGCATCTGAGTGGACAATCTCCATTGCTCTCTAAGGGTAATATTTACTGTTCTTGTATCAGTTCTGCTTCCTCGTATCATAGCAGCTTGAAAATTATTGCTCTGTTTACATTCTGTTGTTTTCCACCGTGTTCAGCAAGATACACTGTCCGCTCATTTGGCATCAGGCGTAATGAGAAGGTTGCCTATTATGTGACTGTAAGGCAATGCAACTTCTTTAGAGTGGACTAAATGTGAGAGAATATGAACTGCTGAGAAGAAACTTCAGTGAGGCAGGGTGCTTTGGTTTTGGAATCCAGGAGCACATGAATATGAATTGCAGCTTGGAATATGTGGCAATGCCCAAAGTTTGAAAGCATTATTGTTGCCTCATTGACAAATTCAATGATGTTTTGCAATAATTTCACTTTTCTTTGCTGAGCGCAATGGTACTTCTCTCTCTTGACTACTATGGTTTGGTGCATTCAATATTTCACCTCATTGAACAATGCCAACATCATACTTAACTGCCAGTGTTTTTTTGAAGAAATATAGAAAACCATTTAATTTGGACATTCTTCATCTTCATGTTTTATTTGCCAATCACTTCTTGTGCCTGTCTGTTTTGTTCACTGTATGCTCCTGTCTTATCGCTGACCAATTAAGAGCAAGATATGTTTGCATTTTTGTCTCTTATCATGAATGCATTGCCATTTTGATAAGTTGCATTTTTTCTTTCGTGTGCAATTTTTCTTGTTTAACATGGTTGACTGCCATCACCTGCAGGCATGGGCAATTAACAGGTTATATGGTATGGACTACTATGTTGTCCTTCATTGCGCTGGATACTGTGTTGTCCGTCATTGCTGGTGCAAGTCACTTGTTGGGTGGCGAGGATGACACGAAGTGGTTTGAAATCAAGTATGAGGGTGTTGTTCGCAACAATGCCTAGCAAATGTGGTTTGAAATCAAGTATGAGGGTGTTGTTCGCAACAATGCCTAGCAAATGCCTATTTAGAACCCACTGTGTAGGTGCTGTTGTTGGGCATATTAACTGATGAGTGCATCACTTTGAATGGTTCAATGCACTTCATAGTTTTGTTGCTTCAGTCAGTCTTGGACCAAGGATCTAAGCTCTGTAGCTGAAAGGTAAACTTTTGTTCTGTCTTCGCCTGTGGCTTTGGCCTCAAAGTATCCCAGGTCTCTATCTGTAAGCATCAAAGTGCCATCCCCGGATCCCCATTTTCACTGAAATCTCATGTATCGTTGAAGAGCCCAGTTTGAATACTGTAGCTCTTTCCTCTTTTCTGCCCGCAGGAAGGATTAAAACGAGATTGGCTACAATTCTAGATGACTTAAATTCAGCTAATACATACTGTATCGTGGCTTCGTGATCGAGCTGGTTTTATTTAATTCCGTATCGTGCTTGGACTGCTGCAATGGAGGATCAGGCGAGTTTATACAGGTTCTGTAATTTCTTTGCAGGAGATGCCGTATATACCAGCAATATATATGCCTACACAAGTTGATTGACTCCGCACTTTTCTAGTGTTATCTCATGCCGCCTCTTGTAATTTTTTTTTCTTTCCTGGTCTAAACTGCAAACAGTACCAGTGATTAGCAGTTTTTTGGTGTGTGTGCAGGCAGCAGCAGCCCCGGAGTACTATTCTAGTATTCTGCGGTTGATCTTCCACTCATCACAACAACAAAGTCTAAACCCTCTGACTGGAAATCATTATTTGCTGATACTGATAGATGCCCTACCTTCAAAAAATGGAAAACAAAAACATGCAACTGCAATTGATGCAAGGCTGACGAACAAATGATGTGTCAAGCAACAAAGAAGTCGCATCCTATTTTTTTTCAAACAGTGCTCGCTCCGTTCTCATAACCATGACTGTTTTAGATACATGCCAAGTCAAATTTACGATTTTATCCATGAAAATATTTCGTATTATTTTATTTTGATTTGACACAATAAAGCCATACACATTTTTTTAACTTGGCCTTGTTCTTTTTAGTCTAAATTAATTAAAATTAAAAGCTGCCATCAATTTTTTTTTATTTTTATACGGCCAAACAATGTAGCACTTTTGTAGCTATTTTTGTAAGGCTTAAATTAGTTTTGCTCAAAGCTTCAAAAAACCTTTTTTTTTTCAATTTTTTTTTCATAATATTTTTAGATTAAAAGTATCACTAGTTTCAGCTGAAAAGGACAAGACCTTGTCTCACAAAGTGCTCGGCTTTGTTCTTGTCAACTGAAACTAGCCGAGAATTATAATCTGAAAACGTTGTGACCACTCGAGAGAGATGGCTTGGAGAGGGCAAAAAATTATAAAAAAATTTCGAAACTCTAAAAAACACATAAAACGCTGCAAAAATAGCCACAATACGATACATCATGTTTTTTAAAAGATGATTAAAAATTATAATGATGATTAGCGGTAAAGTCGTATTTCGATAGCAGGGACAATATCAAGATGTCAAGTTTTTAAAGAATCGTGGGATTATACAAATCTACAATTTACGGATAATTTGATATGCTGTGAACGACTAACTGATATGTATTCCAGATAATGTGATTGTGACGCGTGTAGACGGTTCCATGAGTCGACCATGACATGTACTCGGCGGCCATCTATTTAGACTGAGAAGGTACATTAATCACAGGGTCGACTTTTCCCAGCCAATCAATCGTCGCCACATCACTTCTTAATCCTGATAGTTGACCAGGACCATTAATTCTTGTATATACAGCTAGCCGGCGAAGAAAACTTTGCAGCTGGCACGGTCGATCTCCCGCAAGGAAAAAAGGAGCAGTTCGCACGTGTGTGAAGCCATTACTCGTTGGCTATATGTAGAGCACGTTGCCATGCAACAAACTCATCGTTTCAAGAAGCGAAGACGGCCATGTCTCGAACCCAGGCGCTAGCATTCTTCGTTGGCTTCTTCTCTTGCTATGCTTCCGTCTCCACCCTAGCTTCCTCCGATGACTTCCTCCAATGCCTCTCGGCGGCCGTGCCGAAGGGGCTCGTGTTCACGCAGAGCTCGCCGTCGTTCACGTCGGTGTTGGTGTCCTCCATCCGGAACCCCAAGTTCTTCACCAACACCACCGTGAGGCCGCTCTGCATCGTCACGCCGACCAACGCCTCCCACGTGCAGTCCGCCGTGGTCTGCGGCCGCCGGCACGGCGTGCGCCTCCGCGTGCGCAGTGGCGGGCACGACTACGAGGGCCTCTCCTACAGGTCCGAGCGCCCCGAGGTGTTCGCTGTCGTCGACCTCGCCAACCTCCGCACCGTCCGCGTCGACCGGCATGCCGCCACCGCGTGGGTGGACTCCGGTGCGACGGTCGGGGAGCTCTACTACGCCGTCGGGAAGGCGAGCTCCACCCTCGCGTTCCCGGCTGGTCTGTGCCCGACCATCGGCATCGGCGGGCACCTCAGCGGCGGCGGCTTCGGCATGCTGCTGCGCAAGCACGGCGCCGCCGTCGACAACGTCCTCGACGCCACGCTGGTCGACGCGAGGGGCAGGCTCCTGGACAAGAGCTCCATGGGGAGCGACGTCTTCTGGGCCATCCTGGGCGGCGGCGGTGAGAGCTTCGGCATCGTGCTGTCGTGGCAGGTGAGGCTCGTGCCCGTGCCGGCGACGGTCACCGCGTTCAGCGTCCCCAAGTCCGTCGACGAGGGCGCCGTCGCCGTCCTGACCCGGTGGCAGGACGTCGCGCCGGCTCTCCCCGAGGACCTCTTCATCAGGGTGCTCGTGCAGAATCAGGTCGCCAACTTCCAGTCCCTCTTCCTCGGCACCTGCGACGAGCTCCTGCCATTGATGCGCCGCCGCTTCCCAGAGCTGGGGGTGAACCGCACGCACTGCAAGGAGATGACATGGCTCCAGTCCGTGCCGTACATCTACCTCGGCGCCGGCGCCGCCGTGGAGGACATCCTGAACCGGACCACCTCCCTGGACAACTTCAGCAAGGCCACCTCCGACTACGTCCGGCGCGCCATCGCCGGGGACGTGTGGACGAGCATCTTCGGCTGGCTCGCGAGGCCCAACGCCGGGCTCATGATCCTCGACCCCTACGGCGGGAGGATCAGCAGCGTGCCGGAGTCGGCGACGCCGTTCCCGCACCGCGGCGGCGTGCTCTACAACATCCAGTACATGAACTTCTGGCGAGCCGGCGACGGCAGCGTGCCGACGAGGTGGATCAGGGACTTCCACGCGTTCATGGCGCCGCACGTGAGCAGCAACCCCAGGGAGGCGTACGTGAACTACAGGGACCTCGACCTCGGCGAGAACGTCGTCGTGGGCAACGCGACGAGCTATCAGGCCGGACAGGTCTGGGGGGAGAAGTATTTCAAGGGTAACTACAAGAGGCTGGCGATGGCCAAGGGCGAGATTGATCCCGACGACTACTTCAGGAACGAGCAGAGCATCCCGCCACTTGTGGCGACTGCCAAGCAAGTGAAGTCGTGAAGAGGAATTATAGAGATTGGCGTGCCGTTTTGGACGTTGGTCTGCATGTGGCTACATATTTCAATCATTGGGACGTCTCCTATTCATTTATATCGATTTATACATTAAATCTGGACACATGGAGACCATATGTGTGGATATTTGTTTTGAAAGTATTTATATTGGGACTGACTTATCATCAGGCGCTTGAGAGTTATTTATCTCTCAGTCGATTTTTTAGACCGTTGATCAAACGTCTCTATAGGATATATAAAAGATCTAACGGTAGAATCTAGTTATGTGAAAATTGACTGAGACTTATTTAAAAATCAGTCGCCTGAGAAGCAGCAAAACCGATTTATATTATTATAACTTGTTGGATTTCATATGGAAAACGCTACGGTCTGGGGAGTCCGGCGCCCGGACTCCAAGATCAAGCTAACAAGACGTAACGGGCGGAGGGGGCAGCGACACTGTGCACTGCATGCAGGCGTGGGTCTCGCGGCCTTTTTATTCTTTCAGCAACCATAATTTTTGACTTGATGCTCCAATCGACAAACCGTTTGCGCCAACGTGTTCCTCGTATTTTTACGAACAAAACAAGATATATGTTGCCATATAATCTTTCAAACTTATCTAATGAAACTTGGGGTTCGCCTACTGAAACTTGGGTTTTGCCTAATAAAACTTGGGTTTCATACTCGTAAAACTTTGCCGAACTGTCAAGTTTCATCAGGTTTCATCCAAGTTTTTTTAAGTTACACCAAGTTTCATCAGGTCAGTTCAAGTTTCATCAAGTTTCAACAGGTTTCACCCAAGTTTCATTAGGTTACATCGAAGTTTCATCCAAGTTTCATCACGTTTCATCAGCACACGGCCAAGTTTTATCAACACACGGCTAAGTTTCGCTAGTATATATGTAAGTTTCATAAGTACGTCCTCCTAGTTCACAACAAAAAATTAAAAAAGTGAAAAAATTCAAAAATTTAAAAAGTATTTAAAATGGGTTGCTCTCGATTTTAGAAGAATTGTGAAATTTATTTCATGCATTTTGAACACTGTTTGAATTTTGTGCAAAAATCGGAAGTTTAATCCGAATTGAAATTGATCGATGACTAGCTAGCTCCCTGGAACCATGCTGCACGTGCGCGCTTGGATTGGCTTGGTAGCCGCTGATCCTACGGCCGGGATTGGCTTGGCTGCGCACGTACGTACTAACTAGTCGAGCGCATGCAGGCAAGCGCGGTGGCGCATCCGATGCGCACGCAGCAGGACGATCGGACGGACGCCGCTGGTCCGGCGCGTGGGCGTCCGTCCGGACGTCCGAACGCTGGCGCTGCCCCACATAAATAGGCTGCAATAATAACAAGCAATGTGACCCGCACGTTTGCGTGGCTAGATTTGTTTTGGAATATAGAGCTTATTTCTAACTCATAATCTATATCTAATATATCAGATCGGATTTAGAGTTTATCTCTAATATATTATATCAGCTTTAGTATTTAATCCGAATTTCTAATATTTTCTTTTAATCTAAGCCGCATAGATCTTTTTTTTTTCTTGATTTATGTGAGAATTTCTTTGATTAATCTAGGCCTTTAAAATTTGGTCCCACCGTTGATCGAACGACTAAAAATATCATATCATATCATCTTTAGTATTTAATCAGAATTTTTAATATTTTTCTTTTAATCTAAGCCGTTATAATCCGGCCCCATAAAAATCAGCGACATATATCTTTTAATTTTTTTTATTTATGTGAAAATTTGTTTGATTGATTTAGGCCGTACGTTATAATTTGGTCCCACCGTTGATCGAACTGCTGAAATAATCTGGGTGATGTGGACTAACGTGGTGGCTCCGTTTTCCTCTACTTTAATAGTATAATAACACGGAGCAAGGTGACCTGCGCGTTTGCGCGGCTAGATTTGTATCAGCATATAGAGTTTATATCTAACTCATAATCTTTTTAGGTAATTTCTAGCTCAATAGCGTAGCTTGTTGCATGCGATGGCCAAAATGGGCGATGGCGTAGGTCTAGACCAATACATGTTATGGCCAACTTATAGCAGGTAAAGCACAAGCGCTTGAGTGCGTGCGTGATGATTGACGAAAGCAAGCATCGGTGATATATGAAGAACACTTCGATGATAGCAGTGTATCGGCATAGTGAGACGGTTCGGTTTGGCATGGAACTAGAACGCATTGGCCTCGTCGATCGATCGTCGCCGACGAAGATGGAGATGGGCCTCTTGTTGATGCTCTCCTCAACTGTGTCATCGATGACCGCAAGTATGTCGTCGCGGTCCTTGTCCTCGTAGAACATGAGGTGCGTGCGCAGAGCCATGCCGGCGACGGTGTTGCTGAACCGACGGCGGTGCTCGATGTGTGTGTCATGCGAGTAAATCTTTCACATGTGTATATATAGATTTAATCTCTAACTCATAATTTTTAGGTAATCTCCAACTCATAATCTATCTCTAATATATCAGATCAGATTTAGTAGTTATAAAATCCCAGATTAATCGAAAAATACTATAAAATCTCACGTTAAAATCTGGGATTTTTTGGGATTTTAGGATTAATGTGGTGACTCCGTTTAACTCTGCTATTTAGAGTTTATCTCTAATATATTAGATTATATTTAGTAGTTATCTTTTTATCTTTTAAACATTAACTATTAGATTTACGTAATAGTATCCATATTCAACGATGTAGATTTTTTTTTCTTACAACGTGAGATTTTCTAGTATTTTTTTTATTAATCTGGGATTTTTTTTTGAGATTTTAGGATTAATGTGGCGGCTCCATTTAACTCTGTTTTATATAGATAGATAGATTAGCTACCAAACTTGCATTTCTTGGACCATTGATGGCGAAAGAATGATGGCTTAGATACATAGTTTGCTGTGTTTATTTTTTAAAAATATTATCGGGGACTGAGTCTAGACCTGATCATTCGTCGGGTCGGGTATGGTCGGGTTATCGGGATTGTTCTTCAGGCCCAAGCCTACCCGTTGAACATGTCGGGTCGGGTCGGGTTAACTTTTTCAGGGTTTGTCAAAAAAAAATTTGGGTTTTTCTAGGGTTTTCGGGTTTGGGGTCGCAAATTGGTACCCGATCAAGCCCTGGTATATCGTCGGGTCGAGTTCGGGTCGGGTTGGTCCGGCAGGACTATCCATGATAAGGTATAACTGAGACACACCCCTAGAATATAGGCATCCTTGAACAGCACCCAGACACACCGCCGAAGATAACCGACCCTTGCAAAGTTGCTCGATCTAAGAAATCCCTTGCTCAAGCATACATGTGGCAAAGAGGCATGTCTTGGGCCAATTAACAAGTTACCATACAACAAACTAATCCGATGTGCACCCAAGTCAAAGTGGGCGTCGTCGTCGTGCCATCCGATTGGACCGGAAAGATTCAGATCCGTTTTCATCCCTACTTGCTTGCTTCATCAACCACTCCACCACAACACCATCGCTTGAGAATGTCGTGCGTTGCCATTGAAGGTTGTGCCATGTGTTGATATGACCCGATAACGACACAATGGCATAGTGTGGTCAGGGCTGGTTGTGTCCTACATGGTTAGGGGGGAGGCGGGCTGTTGTGTCGATGTGGATCGCCAATTCACCATAGTAAAGGAAGGAGGAAGATGAGAAGAACTTTACGAGAAATTTGATGGAGTTTACAATCTTGTTTGTTTTTTGTGAAAGTTCAAAAGAGAGGAGAGAGGAAGTTACAAGAATCTCGAATTTTTTGATCTTACCTTATTCCGACGAGCACTTAAAATTGATTTGGTACCTCTCGGTACCTTGTGAGACAGTGATGCTCCCCATGTAAAGAGATAAACTACGTACTTTATTAAATCATTCATCAAAGCATATACCATAATATAGTTTCATATCCTTCGGGTCAAAATGCAGCACTATTTCAATATTGAGTAAAGTGCATGGCCGGTTCTTAAACTATTGCGGGTGTGTCATCTAGACCCACGAACTATTAAAATGCAGAAGCGCATCCCTAAACTTTTTAAATTGTATCGTTTGGGTCCAAATTACACTCGGATGGCTAATCCTGCCACCGTGGACTGTCCACGTGGCATTTTTAATTTTAAAAATTCGAAGAAATCATTAAATATCAGGAAAAATTCATAAAAAATCATAAAATGATTAAAAAAACAGAAAAAATCATAAAATTCATTAAAAATTCAGAAAATTCATAAAAATAGGAAAAAATATTAAAAATTCAAAATCATAAAAACAGAAAATTCATCAAAATCATAAAAAACTTTAAAAAATCAGAAAAAAAAATCATTAAAAATACGAAAAAATCATAAAAATTCATCTTGTTGACTGGGGTCTTGCAGAGTTCTATCATCTGCAAGACCCCAGCCAATGGCACCTGGATGGGGTCATCTTGTCATCCAGGTGCCATTGTTGTTGCATTTTTCTATTTCTATTTCTATTTCTAAATGATTTTCAAAATTTTCTTATTTTTAAAATGATTTTTCATTTTTTATGAATTTTCTAATTTTATGATTTTATGATTTTTCCTGATTTTTAAAAAGATTTTTTTATGAATTTTAATGAATTTTCTGAAGGTTTTATGATTTTTAATGAATTTTTATGATTTTAATGAATTTTCTAAATTTTTCTGATATTTTAATGCTTTCTTTGAATTTTTTAATGATTTCTTCAATTTTTAAATATAAAAATGCCACGTAGACAATCCACGGTAGCAGGATTAGTCATCCGGATGTAATTTGGACCCAAACGACATACTTTCAAAAGTTTAGGGATGCGCTTCTGCATTTTGATTGTTCATGAATCTAAATGACACACCCGCAATTGTTTAAGGACCGGCCATGCACTTTACTCTTTAATATTTATACATTGACGACATATTATTGAAGGAGAAACACCTGACTTTCTTAAAGACTTTTACACTCAAAATAGTTATAAATAGTGCCCATAAGGAATGAACTTTCTCACATAATCAAACTGTATGTTGATCATCATGAAGGTGGCAGCTGCTGTCGAAAGGGCAACAATGATCGAAAATAAGACGCATTCTCTAGTGATAGTAGAAGTCACCCCCCTTGTCTGGATAGGAGAAGCTTCCCTATTTGCCGGAGAGTGGCGGCCATGAGCTTGCCCGAATGATACGAGTGGGTCTCCTACGAATGAGCGCTCGTCGAAGGTGCCAAACTGCCCTTCTGTCGGAACGTCTCCATAGATAAGAGGATTGTAGGAGACGTTGAATATGCTGAGCTTGGTAAGCTGGCTCAAGCTTGATGGTAGCTCACCGGATAAATTATTGTAGGACAGATCAAGCCTTTCAAGGCACGGGGCATGGCCAACAGTCGACGGGATTGGACCTGAAATCGAATTCTTCGAGACATTTAGGAAAACGAGCGGTAGGCTGCCAATATCTGGTGGAAGGGACCCTGACAGCATGTTGTCATCAAGGTAGAGCATGCTGAGGTTCTGCATCTTGGCAATCTCAGATGGGATCTCTCCGGACAACATGTTCCCTGACAACCGAACGAACTTGGCAATGTTCAGTGATAACACTTGCGAGGACGACACAGTGCAGATTGGGATGATCTCATAGCCCTTCAAGAACCTGTCCCATACACTGCGGCAGTTACGCCGAGTCAAGACAGAGCTCATGAACTTGCTTGGAGAGTAACTACTCTCCACAGAACTAGTAGTGGTGCCCGCATAAGTGCTGATGTTTGTGAGGCACACACCGAATCCGACCAGCACGGTAGAATCATTTCTGTTCTTGGAGAATGTTGGCCATGGGTTGCTCCCCATCAGCACCATCTCCGGCGGCAGATTCCCAGTGAGCTGGTTGTATTTGAGGTTCAGATAAAGCAAGCTACTACAGTTGCCAATCTCTGGAGGAATCCTGCCGGACAGCCGGTTCCCGTCGAGCAACAACCATATCAGTGATGTGAGGTTCCCGATGCTCGCCGGGATTGTTCCGGACAAGTCGTTGAGGGACAAGCTTAGCAGCTGCAGGTCGGTCAGCCACCCGTACCTTGCCGGTATCGTGCCGGAGAAGTTGTTGCGCCGTAGGAAGAGGAACCTGAGGCTCTTCATGTCGGCCACCTCGTCGGGAAGCTCGCCGGAGAAGTTGTTGAAGCTGAGGTCAAGCCTAGCGAGCCACGGCAGGCCAAGGATTCCCGAGGAGACGATGCCGCCGGTGTACATGTTGCGATGCAGCACAAGGTGCCTCAAGCTTGCGAATCGCCCAAGTGTTCCTTGCACTTCGCCGCCGAACTTGTTGTCACTGATGTCCAGCAGCCGAAGCCTGGTGCAGTTCGTCAGCTGCGGTGGTATCCGACGATCGAAGTGGTTACCTCCAAGAACCAACGTCTCGAGTCGAGCCATGACCCCAATCCCCGCAGGTATAAACCCGCTGAAATTGTTCTCTCCAAGCGACAAGAAGGCCAGATCCCTGCAGTTCTCGATCGAACTCGGGAGATCATCGGAGAGCTGGTTCACAGTGAGGTCGAGATACTGCAGGTTGCAGCTGGTCGCGAACACGCTCGACGGGATCTTCCCGGCAAGGCTGTTCTCGGCGGCGTCGAACTGCTTGAGCCTCGCCACGCCCTGCCACAGGCCGCCCACGAATCCGTTCGAGCTGATGTCGACGTACTCGAGCTTCGTGCAGTTCCCGATCATGTCGGTGACGCTGCCGGCGAGGCTGTTGGTGGAGACATTGAGCACGGTGAGGCTTTCGCATGTCGCCGGGAGGCTCGCGCCCTGGAATCGGTTCTGCGACGCGTCCAGCGTCCGCAGGCGGGTCAAGGCGGCGAGGCCAAGGTGCCCGTCGATGAGGTTGCCGGAAAGATTGAGGTAGACGAGGCCGCCGCATCTGCTGAGGTCACCGGCCGGGAGCGCGCCGTCGATGGAGTTGCTGGAAAGGTCGAGGCGCGCGAGCGCGCGGAGGCGGGAGAAGTTGCCGAAGGCTGGGCCGAAGATGCTGGAACGTGAAAGGTCGAGGGATTCGACCAGCCCAGCAGGGTTGCATTTGACGCCGTACCAGCCGCACGGTGAGGTGTCCGACTCCGGCCACGAGGCGTAGGCGCCGTGGCGAAACTTGTTGCTCGCCTGCAGGAACTGCTTGAGCTCGATGAGCACCTGCTTGTCCTCGCTCTGCTGCGAGCTCTTCGCCCCAACTTCAACACACAGCGAAGAATTATAGATAATATGATACTGTAAGTGCATGCATTGGTTGATTGGATTCCTTGTGGTAAATCAGTTTACCGGTGATGACGATAAAGCAGAGGGATTGGAGAAGCCGGAAGCGCATGACCTTCCTGAAACTCTCCAGCTCCACAGCTCCGGTGTTTCTGTCTCATGAAGTAATGAAGCACCGCTTGGGCAAGGCCGAGTCGATCTGTTGAAACGAGGAAACAATGAAGAAATGATGAATCCAAGTTGTTGTGGTGGCTGTTGCATTCGGTGGTTGTATTTTTCCCTTTAGTCATCCAGTCGCCTCCACGGTGGAACGGAGACATTTCGTTTTCTACATCTCGGACTTCAGTGATGGTTGCCGTTGCAACCAAACAAGTCAAGCAAGAAAAGGACAGGACGAGAGTTTCAGACGTCAGACCTTTCAGTGTCAATAGCCATCAACGGTATATTGGGTCAAGACCATTTGGGAACTACGTAGAACTATTTTTATCGATCTCTCTTTTACACATTAGATTGAGAATGTCCGAAAACCATCTACAAGGTAAGGAAAAACCTTGATTGGCAAGGTAAGGGAAAACCTAACTACGGCGAGATCTAACAGGCACAAATCTTCACCAAATTGGGCGATCTGCATATGCAAATTGATTGCATCGAAAAGATCTACACGATGGTGTAATCTGTACTGCGAATTGAACATGAACACCAGAGAAAAAGTATTTATGTCAAAACAAGGCTCGAGGAGTCAGATCGGTTTGGGGAGAGAGGGCATGGGTGTCGGTGCATAGTGCTGAGAGGGGTTTATATGTGGAATGGGGACGCAGGGGCTGTGAGTCTACCAATAAACGGGCCGAAAGTGAAATACGAGCTATCATGGGCATGAAATGACGGAAGAAAGGGCTCATAGGACAACTAGAGGGGTTTAGGGAATTTAACAATTGAACAATACCTGGGTTTTTGTACTGAAAAACCTGAGACCCCTAATAAATTTTTATTAGGATGTCACACACCGCCTCCCTGGAGCCGCTGTCGTCGCCCTAGATCTAGCCCGCAGCCGTGGAAATAATCCCACACAGGAAATATTTAGACATTTCACTTTCCTTGGATTCAATCCCCATTTCCCTTATTTTTTGCTTCTCACAAAGGAGCCCCCAATTTATTGCTCACCTCATTGTCGATAGGAAGCCTCCATTTGTCGTCATCGCCGCCTCCAAGAGCTACCGCTGTCGCCCTCTCCATGGAGTTGTCGTCGCCTTTCTGGAGCTACTGCCGTCGCCCTAGATCTGGCCCGTCGCCGCCGCCGTCTCCATGGAGCCGAGGGTTGTCGCCCTAGATCTGGCCTGCCGTTGCCGCCACCCTGGAGTCACCGCCACCATCCTCCCTAGAGACGACCTGTCGCCTCCCCCAGCATAGAGGCGGCTAGCTGCCTAGTAGCTCTGCGTCATGGGGGACCGAAGGCGCGAGGTGGCGCAAGTTGGGTGGTGGAGGCAGAGGCAAAGAAGATCAGCAACGGTGATGGAGATCGGCGGCGACGGCTAGGTTTTTCGGTGATCGCGCGCACAAGAGAGTGAACAGAGAGAGGGGGAATAGGTGGAAAATCCATGAGTGGAGAGGTTGGGTGGCTTTCCCCGGGGATATGGCGGGGAACGGAAAAATACCTAGGTTCGTGGACTTCCAAACAAAAACCTTGATCGACCCGCGGAAAATCTCCCATACAAATTGCAACCCAGGGAACATGCTGGGATACTGGTCGGGAAACGGGTTCCCAAATGGCTCACCCGAACCCCCTCCATTTTTCCTCTTTCCACCTTTGACTCACCTTGGTCGAGAGGTTGCGTCACCATGCAGCTCTTTTGGTAAGACTTCTCCTCGCTGATGCCTAATCGGTTTCTCCTTCTTTTTTTTTTTTGAAGGTCAGCTTACGCTGACTGATTCATTTATAGAAGAAGGAAGGAACACATGAATTTACAGGCGGCCTGGTACGAGGCCAGGCAAGAAACGGAAGAAAAAACACAAACACACTTACGCCCTAAACCGGCGACAACAGCTTACAAAGCTAGGGAGACAACAAAACTGACTACTCGATAACTAGAGCGGCCATCCCCGCCGCCGACCAAAGCTGACGTTCGGCCGTCCAATCCGCTAGAAGCTGTTGGTGCTGTCGAGCACGCCCCTCGAAGAGGCGTCTGTTGCGTTCGCACCAAATTGTCCAAAGCGACAGGATCATAGTGGTGCCAACTGTTTTCACCATGACCTGAGGAACATGGGCTAGGCGATCAACCCACCATTGCTGAATAGATGTTGCGTCCGGCCAAACAGACGGAGATAGCATCTGATGGCTAGTCTGTGCCCCAACCATGGCCCAGAAAGATCTGGAAAAGTGGCACTGCAGGAACAGGTGTGTCGTGGTCTCCAGCGTAGCGTGACAGAGCGTGGGGCCAACCCCGTCGCTGCAGTCGATCGGCAGTCCAAAGACGATGCTGCGCCAGTAACCAACTGAAGACCTTACACTTCATCGGTGCCTTAGGTTGCCAAATCAACTTAGGAAAAGGCGATGTTATTGACCCCTGGAACTGCACACGGTACGCTGAACGAGCCGTATAATCCCCAGAGGATGTCCATCTCCATTTGATACTGTCTTCCCGATCCTCCAAAAGTAAAGGTGCACGATCCCGCAGCGTTTGCCATAAATTAAAGAACTCTCCAATCAAGCCTGTATCCGTCAAGAGCCCTATATCTTGGATCCAAGAATTTCCAAGCATTGCATCCGCCACGGATACACTTTTCCTTTGAGTATGGTGGAAGAGACGCGGCGCGAGCAACCCCAGCGGAGTTGGTCCCGCCCAAGGCGTTGTCCAAAAACGCGACTTAGTCCCATCACCCAGATGCACCTCGATGGACGCATTGAATAGCGCTAGGTCGGCGGCATTGCAAGGCGGCTGTATTCCGTCCCAGCCCTGACCCCCTCGGTGCCATTGCAGCCAAAGCCAACGCAGCCGTAAGGCACGACCAGCACGAGATAGATCAGGAATGCCTAAGCCTCCTAATTCCTTTGGCGAGCAAACCCTGGGCCAATTGACCTTACACTTCCCACCAGTGATCGCATCATTGCCAGGCCAAAGGCAGCGCCTTCGAATCTTATCAAAATCACGTAGGAAGGAGGTTGGAGCTTGCATAGCCGTCAACATGTAGATCGGCAGCGCACTGAGCACCGAATTCACCAAGATATGACGACCTCCCATCGAAAGCATAGCTGATTTCCAACCCGCAAGCCGAGAAGCCGCCCTATCAAGAATCGGCTGAATGTCCATTCGCCGCAGTCTGCGGACATGGAGAGGCGGCCCCAGATAGCGCACCGGAAAGGTTTCAACAGTCCGTGAGAAATCCGAAAGAATTTGTTCGAGGTTGATCGATGCGCATCTGATGGGCACCACTGAGCTTTTGACCATGTTTACCCGCAATCCTGTCGCCGACCCAAAGTCTCCGAGGATGGAAAGGAGGCACTCGACATCCGCGGCATTCGGTTTGACGAAGATGACGCGTCATCCGCATACAGCGAGCAGCGAATGCCACCCCCTCTATTGAAAACCCTTTGCATCCTCCCCATTTCTGTTGCCTTGTTGAGAAGGAAGTGAAGGGTGTCAATGGCAAGGATAAACAGATAAGGGGAAAGTGGGTCTCCCTGCCGCAACCCCTTCCTATGAGTGAATGCCGGCCCCGGTTGGCCATTGAGAAGGACAGAGGAAGAAGACGTAGAAAGGACCAGAGACAACCAATCCCTCCACCTTGCGCTGAAACCCCTGGCACGCAACAGGTCAAACAAATATTCCCAGGAGACAGTCGAAAGCGCGTGCAATGTCTAGCTTGAACATGAGGCACGGCGTTTTGGTTCGGCTCAAACGGCGGACGAAAGATTGGACCTGTATGAAGTTGTCATGGATGGATCGTCCCTTTAAAAAAGCGCTCTGCGACTCCGAGATGACCTGGCCTAGTAGCTTCCCCAGTCGTAAGGCGTGAAGCTTGGAGAAAAGCTTGGCCACTGAGTGAACCAGGCTGATGGGTCTATAGTTTCTGATGATGGTGGCATCCCCCTCCTTGGTCTTGGGAAGAAGAGCAATTTCTGCCCTATTCAGGTTGGATAAATGTCTTCCCCGTAAGGACTGAACATTCTGAAACGCTTTTAGAACGTCATCTTTGATAATATCCCAGCAAGCCCGATAGAAAGTTCTGGTAAATCCATCCGGCCCTGGCACCCTGTCAATGGGGGTCCGAATAATCGCCTCCCAGATCTCATCTAGGTGAATGTCCGCGTCAAGAGAGGTGCAATCGACCAGAGGCATGTGTAGGATATCCCAATTTAATCTCCGACTTGGTGGCGCCGACACACCTAGGAGCTGAGAGAAATGGTTAGACAACACCCTCTCCTTGTCAACATGATTCACCGCTACCCCTTCTGGCGATTGCAATTGGGATATAAAATTCTTCCGCTTACGGCCATTGGCTCTGATTGAAAGTACTTGGTGTTGGCATCCCCTTCCTTGAGCCAGTGTACTTTGGCCTTTTGCTTAGCCCTGGAGCGCTCAATTGCTGCCAACCCTAGGACTTTCATCTTTAGGTTCTTGTGGAAAACCTTTTCATATAGAAGGAGTGGTCGTGATTCTTGAGCCTGGTCGAGCCTCAGGATTAGCTCATTGGCGACAGCCAGGTGATCTCTGAACCGGCTCGAGATGCCTCTACTCCAGGCTTTAAGCCGCCACACAGTTCTTGAGAGTTTCAGGTGGAGGGAGAGCAAAGGATCCGGGTGGTGACGTTCCATCCATGCTTGGGTAACAACCTGATGGAACCCCTGAAACCGTGGCCAATGACTTTCAAAACGGAAACGCTGAGGCCTGGGGGAATGGGTAACCGGAGCCAGAAACAATGGACAGTGATCCGAAAAGGAAGAGGAGAGAACTGACAGCTGATGGATTGGGAAGAGAGATTCCCAATGTGCATTACAAAGGGCACGGTCCAATCTAACCAAAGTGGGGTCTGCCCTGCCATTACTCCAAGTGAACTTGCGGTCACAAAGCGGGATATCCTTGAGGAGGCAATGATCAATCGTCCGGCGGAACCGACTTATCCAATTGTAATTGACATGTGGATTATTCTTGTCACGGGCCGCCAAGATGAGACATGTGGAACGATGACCTCTTTCCAGGTGCGCCGCTGGCCCCCGCGCCCACGATCGGGCTCATCATCTCGAGAGCAGCACAAGCCACATGGGCGGCGGGCAGCCACCCAGACGCCCGCGAACGGCGACCGGGGCAGCCTGTAGGCGAGCATGCACAGGCAAAGGCTGCGGTTGATCCGAACAAGGAGGTGTGGAGCCATCCACGAAACCCGGGCGCCAAGTGAAAGGGATAATTCTGGGCAGGGTCTCCTCGTCCGACTCGGAAGAGTCCGAGGGGAGCCCACTTGCAGGTGACACCGGCGAGAGGATCGGGTGAGGTGTCCAATCCTCAACAGTGTTAAGGTGGAAAATGAGCTGCACAATGTCGCCTCGTGGAGGCTGCGGCCGATTGGGCGCGCCATGCCCGGCGAACTCCGGCGCACGGGCCGAGCCAGAGGGGAAAAAACAGCACCCTTTTGTTTTCGGAATAATGTCCGGGTTCCAAACCCAAACCCAACAGCCAAAAATCCTTGTCTCCTCCCTGTTTGCTGTCTTGGTGTCTAACCTATCGAACAACCCAAAGTCACCTACAATCTGCTCCATGGCCGCCTGCGACCAAGCATGCAGGGGCAAATTCTCGATGCAGAGATGCGCTCGATAGAGCTAGGTACGTGAGAGGGTGTGTGTCTCCTCACTCCATGGCCGAATGGCAAGGTCAATGCCGCCAACCCGAACGAAGCCGGCGTCGATTGCCAAATCACGTTGCACCGGGAAGTCGAAAAACACAAAAAATTCTTCTGGCTGATGCTTGTGAACCCGGAGATTGCCGAAGGGGATTCCAAGCTGCGATTCAATCGCATAGGCCGTCTCTTCAGCGGAAGCACCCGAGCGAGCACCAGCGGGAACAAGCAAAACGGCCTGAGACGGAGTCTGTGCATGTGATGCTCCATGGCCGGTGTGGAAACAACGGTAGAAGTGCTGTGCAGTGGACGCTGAGCAGGGAGGCCAGGGCAGTAAACCTCAGAAGCCATGGTGCAAGGGATCGGTGGCGTGCAGATTGCCGGTGGCTGCAGCGGAGCTGCGTGCGCCGTGTGCGGCGGTGAGGGGCCGAGGCGTTGATGCACCGGGAAACGAAGACGGTGGTGAGCCGACGGCCTGAGTTTCTGAGGACAGAGCCTAGCGAGATGGCCACTGCGCCTGCAAAGAAGACACCGGACCGGGTCTCTGCAGCGGGAGACGCGGTGATCCGAAGCAAGGCAGCGGAAACACCTACCATGAACCAAGCTTAAGTAGGCGGCGGAACGGGGATACAGGGGATTACCTGGCGTAGGCTTTGAAGAGGAGGCCAAAGAAGCTCCTGCCCGAGGAACCCGACCGCCCCTTGGGAGGATCGTCCGCCATCCATTGCTATCCGGAGGGGAAGTCCACGTGGGGCGGCGACTGGCGGCAGCAGCAACAACAGACGACTCACCCGGAGCCTGACGGGCCGGAGCCTGAAGGGGGAAGCGTCGATTCAGATCTGTGGAGGCACAGGGAGACCTAGATCCAGATCTGGAAGGAGGGACGGAGGAGTTGCTGGGGGTTGGGCTCAGCAGCAGG